>CM074723.1:175517455-177917455 GCA_037306005.1 Rhinophrynus dorsalis
CTTTTATGTCTTTCAAAAAAGTTAATGAAGGCCTACTTTTATTGACTTGTCATAAAGTTACCCCATTTTTTTCTCGGTAAACAAAATACCAGCACTACATGAAATATATATATAATAAAACCAAGCTCCCTGTTGTTGTTGTTATTGTTCTACGGAATCCTAACTATTTTAGCTCTTCTTTTTTTTTTCCTTAAAAAAGAAAAAAAAATTGTAATTGTTCACATAACTCACTGAATACACTACAGTATCACATTGCTTTCTGGATTAATGTGCACATTTACAGTTCTGTTTTTCATATAACATCACCCAGTTGTTAAATACACTCACATAATGCTGGGAATGCAACACATGAGTAAGGGATTGTTCAAATGGGTGACTTAAGCATAGCTATACTAGTGCATGAGAAAAGTGCCCACGTTTAGTATAACTGAGGCTGAGGTGTAAAGCAATATTTGAGGCATTCTGGAACAAACCAAGTGTAACTCTGAGGACAAATAAACAATGTGCCTGTTTTCCTTTGTAAAGGTGTTTTTAACCCCATGAATACTACAGAATGTGTTGGAAGCTTCTTTAGTAATCAAGGGGTTATAAGATGGATTTAAATTAATTAGGAGGCTTATTTTCCCCTGTGGTGTAGTTTTTTTTTTTGTATAGGGTTGCTCAGAAGGGAGATTTGATTGGTGCATGTCATGGGCCTGAAACAGTACTTTTTGTGCATCACTACATAATGCACCTATACATTTGTAATACAGGTTTCAATAGAACTGCACAGTTATCACAGGTAGTTGCACTTTCTGTGAGATGTTACTGCTTGTGTGTCACAAATCTGTTTTTTTGTGCAGTGTTGACGGAATATGGGCATATTTACTACACATCTGTCATCATCATGCAAATGAGCAAAGAAAGGCTGAAACACTGTTGTCTGTATGCAAAGCAAATAGACATAAGCCATGTATCAATGCAGTGCCATGAGAATCCACATTAACGTAAGTTTCCATTGAAGAGGGAAAAACTTGCTACAAAATTGCATTTGTCTTTTTTTCCTTGCACTTTATTTTCTAGCCCCAATTGTCTGTATAAACATACTCTAGGCCCTAAGTACAACAAAAGTAGATTAGTTCTGAGACAAACAATCAAATAAAAATCATTGATGTAAATGGGACTTTTAACCCTTTGAAGGCTAGAGTGGTTTGTAATAAACTGAGAAACAATGCACTCAAGGAAGCTGATATACTAAGAAGAACTGGCACAATTCTAGGGCAAAACAATTGGCATAAGAGGGGACGAATACATTTCCCATTTATTCAAAAGGGTATTTTAACTAGTATAACCCATTGAGTGCCAGAGAGGTATTCAATGCTTTGGATGCCTCTGTGTCACTCAAAGGGTCAAAGGAATTGTATACCCTCCCCAAATTATCTCTAGCTAATAGTTTGACCATGTGTCCCTAACATACACCTGACCTGGCAGCTCCTGGGTCAATGCCTAACCACCTGACCACTCTAGCACTATAAAATGAAGAATAGAGTGCCCCTTCCTGCCTCTGATCAGCAACTGGTACTATGGGGGGTTGGGACTGATGTCTCAAGCTCCCATGGAGCCAGTGTACTTGCACAGGGCCAAAATTCCCCAGGATTTCATGGATTTGGACTCTAAGCAAGCCCACTTCCAGGATTCCTGTATGACTTTGACTCTGAACAAGAGCACTGGCTTTATGGAAGATTGAGATATCCGTCATCACTCCCATAGTACTGGTTGCTGATCAGAGGCCAGAAGTAGAGCTTGCTTCTGCCTAGTCTTCATTTTATAGAGCTGGATCGGCCATGCGGGTCAGTATTAACAACTAAGCTACCAGACCAGGTTAGTGTTAGTCAAGAACATATGGCCAAACTAACTGCTAGTTTTCATTTGAGGCTATACTACTCCTTTAATGCTCATGGGCTCCCCAGTGAGCCTGTAGCATTCAAGGGGTTTGAACAGGGTGGGACAACCTTAGGCTAGCCAGGGATGATGAGAATGGCAGTCCTGAACTGCTGGAGAGCCTCATTGACTACCCCTGGGTTAGAACCCCTGTTTACATCAATGGGAATTTTGGGAATATTTATTTGTTCCCAGTGGTGCAGTTGATTTACCCAAAAATTTCTCCAGTTCTCCTTTGCACAGCTGCTTCAAGGGGTTAAAAGCCCAATTATTGGTAATTTGAGGACTCTTTATTTTTTCCTAGTGGTGCAGATAGTTTACTTCTTTTTCCATTGTGCGCATTGCCATACCAGTGGTTGCCCTGAAATGTAAAGTTCAGATTGCGAAAACGGAATACAGACATACATTTTGTTGATAAAGAGTGCCCTTACAGACAAAATAAAGTAGCACTGTATTTTTCACATTGAAGGGTATTTATTAAGTTGATAACATTTTGAAAAGCAATGAATATCATTTTTTGGGGGACAACAGTTTGCTGGAACGATAACATGTCTTGGGTTGTTGTATACAGCCAAGAATGATCATTTGTCCTTGAGACACACTGAGCTTCACTGTGGTGGCACCAGGAAGGTGGACAGAAAGGTTAAATCTTTTAAGTAGTTCATGGCCTTTTCTCACTGAAGAATAATTGTTGTCTTTTGCACAGTCCTTTTTTTTCCTGATACAAACTGAGAGCTCTGTATAAGCCTGGTTTAACCCCTTGAATGCTAGGGAGCTTTTTATTGCATTGCTGCAATGATTTGGAGATATCTTTATGCATCTAAAGGCTTAAATGTGTTTTATGATAAGAATGTTCTATAGAGATGAAAATGCTTGTGACAGATATAATACTTAGGGTGGATGCATCAAGTAACAAGTGATCATTGAGGGATACCTCCTTTTTTTTTTTTATCAATAATCAATCGTATTTCCCTGCCTTGCACAAACAAGAGATAAATACGATGAAAACCAGATGTGAATGCAGACTTTCCCACAATTCACACACACAAACACACACACATATACACACAGTTACATACAGCATATGTGTGTGCTTGCCCCCATTGGGTTTTTTTGGGATCTGCCAGCTTGAAGCAGGCGGATGGAACTGGCGGATCAATCTGGTCATTGCTTTTGATGACTAAGCATGACCAGATAGGATCTGCCTTTTACTGAATGAGTGAATGGTTAATGCATAAGGAAATCCTCTGATCTCTAGAGCAATGAGACTTTCACGGCTTGATGAATCCACCCCTGAATTCAGAAATGTATTAACAACTAGGGCAATTCAACCACCCCTTATATGTCAAATAAAAATTCCTGTTGATTTAAATGGATCTTAAATGAATCTTTTAATGATAAAAAAAAGTTCTTCAGTGCACTGTTTTACATTAGAATTCAAGGGGTTTAACCCTTTAAGTGCCAGAGGCGTAAGCACTGCATTACATACCTCTTTGGTACCCAAAGGGTTAAAATATCAGTTAAATCAATAGGAATTTTAGTGAACATTTATTGTTCTCTTTGGTGTCATTAGTTTGCCCCAGAATCTCTCCAGTTCTTATTCACCCTTTGAGCGCCAGAAGACGCTCAAAGGGTTAACTCTACCTCATAGTTCCTTATTGAAAAGTGACTTCATACAAGAGATGCATATACATCTGTACAAAAAGCATATGCTTGATCTTTTCTTAATTATATGTTTGCACACTCAGATTGAAGTATTGTAGGTAAAACCACTTAGAAAAGCCATCCTATAGAGCAATCTGTAAACCTAATTTTTGGTTATTACTCGATAGGGCAGCGCCATACAGTTCTCACATGACCCACAGTAGAACACCCAGCAATCTGTGATTAGCTAAATGCCTGGGGAGAATCCAGGTTTGGTATTTGAAAGAACATCTAAAAATGAAATCTGTTGATATGACTAACTATCATGAACTTACAGCTAGCGTATGTAAAATTATTAACCCCTTGAGCACCATAGAGGTACCCAACACATTGGAATACAATGCATAAAATACCTCTCTGGCACTCAAAGTGTTAAGTGTATGTTCCTATCCCTAAAATATAATCCTTAATTTTTATACATCTGGAAACAGTCCCATTCAAACACAACTGGTTAATTTTTAATGTAACAAAACAAATGCTTGCCACTCATATTCAGAAACACTGTTAACATATCTCAGGTCATTTACAAACCATACAGCACTTATTAATTCTGAGACACCTCTCTGGATTGCTATGTTAATGGGAGCTAGTAAGCCCTTCAAAGAGCAAGCATGGGTGCCACCACAGTGCATATATAAGACTAGACTGTAGGCCTCAGAAACCAATGAGAGAATTTTTATAGATGATATCCTGTAGCACAGGGTATTTAACTGTATATAACACCAGTTAATTTTTAGGCATTAATGTTCCCTTAACCCCTTGAGGACCAGAGGCATGAACAAACACATTGAAAAGTAATAAATTGCACACCCCTGAGGTCCTCAAGGGGTTGATATAAAAAGAGTTGTGTTGAATCCAGGGACAGGCATGTACTTGAAATTGTTAAAATGTATGCACAAGGATATAATCTTCCATACCAAACAACATTCTAAAGATTTGTTATTGGTCCTGACAGCTGCCACTTCCCAAAAATGTTTGTGTTTAGCCAACTCATTTCACATGCAGTATTAAATGTGAACTTGCTATTGCCCTATTACAGAAAACAGTGCTCCCCTTGTCAACAAAAACACTCCCACATATTAAATATTTGATTCCATCATTGTGCAGATGTAGACCACATTACTAGAGCGATTTTACAGTTTCCTTACAAACGTGGGACACAGAATATGGACAGATTCTGTAATAGCTATTTAATGAAAATGAAGCAATATTGTAATTTGAAATATCCAGTGTTTTAGCCATAAAAAGTAAAGTAACGTGGGCTACATCTCTATGAGCCTTATGTTTCAAAAGACGGTGTAAATCTAGATCAAACCAAATGCACCATAGTGGATGAATAAACATCACATTTTCATTGATTTAAATTGGGTTTTTAACTTATTGAATGCTAGACTGTAAGCTCTCACGAGCAGGGCCCTCTGATCCTCCTGTTCTACACATCTGATTGTACTATTTAATACCTTTGTATGTCTATTCCCCAATTGTACAGCGCTGCGGAATTAGTTGGCGCTATATAAATAAAGAATAATAATAATAATAATAGGGAGGTCTTGATCATATTTAATTTAATGTATAATAAAAACAGTCAAAAGGCAAACACAATAATGCGCTCCTGTAAGCATTTGCTCTAAATGATATACATTAACCCTTTGCGTGCCAGAAGGGTGTGCAACGCATTGCTTTGTAATGCTTTGCGTACCTTTCTGGCATTCAAAGGGTTAAGATATTTGCTCCATCAAAAAGGTTTAATTGCAGTTTTTTGGGACATTTGTGTGTCTTTTCCAGCATTGTAACATTTTATACATATTTTCAGATATACTGACATTATTGAACTTAAGTCAAGGTGACAATAGCAGACAAATTGACTACAACAAAATTCTTACTATAGCCACACCCACAAATTGTCATAAAATGAATTCGGAACACCAGACTCAGAGAATGGATATTATGAGAAGAAATCTTTATACGTACGTGCAATAATTTCCACCATGAAAGTAGTGGTAGATGTATATTTGCACCAGTTATATATAGCTCCCTTATTGTAAAACAAAGCCTTGACCTCTCTTTTATTCCAAGGGATAAAAGTCTAATTTAAATCAATATTTTTATAATTTATATTTCTCCCTTATTGTGCAGGTGTCCTAAAATTACTGCATGTTTCTTTTGAACACAAGATGCTATGAATATAAAGGCACAATGGAGCAATTCTTGGGCAAACAACTGTGTTTTTTTTTTTTTCTTTTCTTAATCCTACATATGCCATTGAGGTAAAAGTATTGCAAAGCAGTAGAGGCATCTTCAGCCGCACTAGAAGACAAGAAGGTGGTGCCAGAGAGAGGTAGGAGGGTGGTGGGTAGAGCTCACATCAGGACGGGGACGGCCTTGCAGAGCTGTGCATGCTGTACAGAAATTCAAAAGGTGAAGTTTGGAAAAGCTATTTCTACAACAACATAGAAAAATAAATAAATAAATAAATATTATATATATATATATACAAACCCTATATAATCACTACAATAGGCATCCAATTAGATGAACTTGCTTAGGGGTGAAAGTTCCCCTTTAAAAACCCTGTTTAAATGAATGAGGATTTGGGCAATACTTGTTCTCAGTACTTGTATGGTACAGCTGGGTTGTCCCAGAAATGCTCCTGTTTTCCCTTGTGCCAGTGTGTTTTAGTCTGTCTTTGGCCTAAAAAGCTGTAAAGGTTCGTCTATAGCTGTTTAACCCTTTGAGTGCCAAACTCCCTCTGACACTCAAAGGGTTAGATGCTTTAGATACCCCTCTGGCACTCAAAGTAACCCTTTGAGTGCCAGAGGGGTGTCCAAAGCATCTAACCCTTTGAGTGTCAGAGGGAGTCTGGCATTCAAAGGTTAAACAGCTATAGCCGAACCTTTACAGCTTGTTTAGGCCACAGACAGACTAAAAGCCCTTGAATGTTAGAGAGGTCTCTGATACATTGTGGAGACCTCTCCAGCATCCAAGGGGTTAAACAATGTAAATTCCTTTATCGTGCATATTTCAAACCTTAACCCTTTGAGTGTCAGAGAGGTATCCAATGCAGTGCGCACACAAAGGGTTAAATTTGACAGTACAAGTTGCTTCTTTGGTCAAATTGGGCCTTTAACAATTTGAGTGTCACACTACTATTGGCCCTCAAGGGGTTAAAATTTCTTACAAATGATCTTTGTCACTTCTTCGCAGATACAGTAGCTATATTTCTGAAAATTCATTTAGATCACTACAGCACAGCAAAGGTTACCAATAATAAAGCAAATATAGCTGTTTTTATTCATCTGTGATCTTTAAGGGATTGTCTAATTGTGTACCAATAGGGGAAATCCTCAGGGTCCTATTTAATAAGTGTTTTTTTTTTCTCCCTTGCAGAATATGGCTAGAAAAAAAAACATTGCTGGGTTATTCTAAACTAGTGTAAAGGCCGGTGTACATGGGCCAAGGTCCGGGTGATTTTAAGAGGCCGGCCCTGCTCTGCATCCTGCCGCCGCCGCAGTTATGTACTGTAGAGACTGGCTGAAAGCACAAAATGCTCCCAGCACAGAACTCCCAGCATTCTGTGCGTTCAGGCAGTCTCTACTGTGCATGACAGCTTCTGACAAACATCCTAGCGAATAAAATAAAAAAATCTTCTGAGGCTGAAACTGAAAGCTGCATATGCTAATTACATAGTTAAATGGGAAATGTTACTCTTTGAGTGACAGAGGCAAATGTGATATATTCAAATGGTTAATATCTAACAAGTCAGCAATCTACATTTTTTTAAATCATATTTTTAAACTGCAGAAAATGCAGATCTATTTGATGATGACTTCATAATTTTATACTGAATAAGAAGTAACCTAATTGCTAATATAAATCCCAGTGCTATTACTTATTTTGTTTAAATGTGTTTCTGTTTTACAAAATTACACCGAACTTTGTTTCTTCTTCTGTCTCTTATGTAATGGGAATCCAGAACAATTAACATCTAAATCACCTTTAGCTTCAATAATCCATTACAATTCAGGGATTGGCTCTGTCAGTGGAGGAACTAGACAGTGGTAACCCTAGTGCAAAATATTTATAAATATAATATGAGCAAGCGTTTTGTGTTTTTTTTTTTTTTTTCCTTTTTTTTTTTTGGATTCCTTATGTTTTGTAGATGTTCATGCACTTAAGAGGTTATTTTATTTATTTATTTATTTATTTTTTATGGTTAGCGTTCAGTGAGCCCGTACAGTTGACTGGGCTGTAGTTTATCTGCTGCATCAACAGCATTTCCTTCTGTGGCCATCATATTTCATATTGGTCTGAAGAATTTGCCACCTTGAGCAAATCGCATTGAGACTGATATACAATACAAAGACGAACTGGAGTAATTCTGGGACAAACCAACTGCACATAGGCTTGCAACAAAAATATTTGTTTAATTTAGGTTTTTGCTACTGGAATTCTAGACAAGTTTCCAAAGCACTACTTTGCACTGCATTGGAGAACTTTTGGGGTTAAAAATCCAAATTTATATGAATGAGGAACTTGCATTTGTCCACTGTGATGCGATTGGTTAGCTCTAGAATTGCTCCAGGTCTTCTTAGTACATCAGCCACCCGGTCTGCTTGGGTCTCAGACATGAAACATGACTGCAATTTGTTTTTCTTTTTGAGTGTCATAATACAAAAATGCTAATGTATTAAGAATCAAGGACATGGCTTCCATAAGCCATTGTTATTTGGTATAATTTGTGTACAATTATCCCATTCCCTGCCACAAAGATCAGCGGGGCATTGCTCTGCAACACGCTGCAGCTCCTGCTAACTGCAAATGGTTTCAGGAAGCTCCGGGGACTGTCACTCAGTGAAAAATTACATTCATAGCACTGGTGAATTACAAATGGCAGAAGCCAGCCAAAGTTTAACCACTTGTGTGCTAGAGAGGTTTCCAACACATACTGTGCAAGCAATATGTCTGAGACCACTCTAATACACATGGGGTTAAATAACTGGTACTGTGATCACCACTCTACCACCCAAAGTGTTAAGCTTTTGAGTGCCACAAGGGATTGCAGTGCATTGCAGAGCAGTGTATTGCTTCCCACCTTGGGCAATCAGAGGATTAAAGAACTGACACCCAAATGCCCTTATGCCTCATTTTAAGCCTGTGGGTTTGTGCAACACGTGCGATTCAGCTGCTGTATTTCTAAGCCATTAGAGCTTTTGGGGGTTAAATAGTGTTCACAAGCAATTCATATAGTGGTGGATGCACCAAGAAGGACTGGCAAAATTATGGGGCAAGCCAGCTGCACCTTTGGGAACAAATAAAATGTTCCATTGATTTAAATGGAGTTGTTACTACATTGAATGCTAGGGAGATCATCAACACATTACAAAGCAAAGTGTTGGGGACCTCTAGCATTCAAAGGATTAAAGGGACCTTTTCACAAAACAAAGTTGGTGATTTTGAAACCTCATTCAAAATTACCAACATGTTGTATTAGCCCTATTTGTGTATAAATGTCATTTTCAAGTTATTTAGATTTATTGATTACTAGTATTAACCCTTTGAGTGCCTGATATACCCAACACTTTGAAACATAGAAACATAGAATTTGACGGCAGATAAGAGCCATTCAGCCCATCTAGTCTGCCCATTTTCCTACTGTAAAAACCTCAAACCTTTTCTTGGTCCTTGGTCTTTTTTTATGCCTTATGCCTATCCCATGCATGTTTAAATTCTGTCACTGTTTTAACTTCTACCACTTCTGCTGGTAGAAACATAGAATTTGATGGCACTCTGGCAGTCAGAGGGTTAAGGAATGCTATGCAAACACTTTCTGTCTTAGCCGTACATTACCCCTCCACTAATTTGACATTAAACGGATAGTGACAGTTTATATGCAAAAAAAGATGGCAAATTTTATCTTCCTGATTAAAACACAGGTATTCCTGCTACTAAGAGGTGTTTTATTTAAAAGCTGTGGCAGCTCAGATTTTTTTTGGTGGAAAATCCCAATGGCCAGAAATGTTACAGCGGCAGATTGAAACACCATCCTATGGACATCCCTGGGCAGTTGAACCTACACCTTCATAGAATGGTGTAACATCAGCACTATTGTAACATTTCAGGTCATGGAATGTTGAACCTAAATAAATAAATAAATAAATAAAGGTTGAGATGCCATAACTTTGGAATCAAACATCTCTCAGCTGTGGGTGTACCCTTGTTTCACTAAGGAGGACAGACCCTAAAATTTATGATCACAACACACTGCATCTCAAAATTTGCAAACCGGACTGGAAATTTTAGGAGCAGTGTGAATGATTGAGGAATAGACTGACTTTTTATCTTTGTTATTGCATTAAATGTGGTTTGCTTTGCGACTTTAACCCTTTGAGTGCCAGGGTGTCGCTCAAAGGGTTAAAATGCTATTATAGCTTTACTTGTTAATTAGTGAAATTGATTGGCAGAAGGAATAAGTCAAGAAGAAGTAGGAATATACGTATAGTATTGTGTAAATAAACAGCAAAGCTTTAACCCTTTGAGTGCCAGACTGGTATGCAACACATTGCAATATGTTGTTACCCCTCGGATTAAAACATAGTTACTGTACCTTTAAGAAAATTATCGATGAAACAAATGCCATTTTGTTTTCCACTGTGATGTGCAAAGTTATGCTCATTTAAGTCACACAATGCACACTAGCCTTTGATCATATGAGATTATGTTTGCCGTATAAGAAAACAATTTCAAATACAAGAATTAGAGTTAGATTTTATCTCTGTGATGTAGGACTACAGCGCTCACTATATTAATTCTAACATTCATTTGAATCCCATTTACTCCCAGCAGTAAGAAATGAAACCAGGGATGTAACAGTGAACTCCTTCCCTGCAACATTTCTGAAAGTCTGTGCTACCTTACACTGCCTGCTACACAGAGAATTCTTGTCAGCTGCGCTTTGCTGTAACATCATGTAGACCTGTTAAACTGTATTAATCCCATAGACACAGAATACACATTAGAATGAGACTTCTTCAGAGATAGGGCCCACCTGCTAGACTTTGACAGACCTGTTATGTATTGTTTTTGTTACCTCCCGTTCAGTGATACTGGGGGAGCTGCATAGTGGTACATTTGAGAGAAGTCTGAATAAGCATTTTCTGTCATAAGCACATTCACTGTTCACATCCACAAATACAAAGGTAGCGCAATCCTGGGACAAATAAATATTCATACTTTTTTTAAACTGGGATTTTAACCCCTTGCATGTTAGCGGGATCTCCAAAGCATTGCTTTGCAATGCTTTGGAGTCCACTGTAAGATTCAAGGGGTTGAAAGTGCCATTTAAATCAATAAGGTTTGGAATTTTATTTGCCCCTTGTGGTGTAGTTGTGGTGTTTCACCACTGGTACGTTTTCTTTGGGTGTATTGCACGGTCTTTGCAGTTATGAGGTGGCCAGGCCTATACAAATTAAGTGAATAACATATATGTGGAAATTAATAAACTTCAGCTTTGGGTGAAAGGGTTAAGCAATCCCAGGCAAATGAATAGTGACTATGATTGCTTGTAAAACATTTAATAAAGATGCAAACATTGAATGTACAAAAAAAATCACATTGAACTTTTACTTTTCTTTTTCCTTACGTGTGACTTTTTGGATACAGAGTCAGTTTTTGGGATTATGGAAAAAGCAGACATTGCTTAAAGAAATATTGACCATTTATTTCTGACATTACATATTCTGGAGGTACATCATTTGTAATGTCAACTTACGTATACTTTTTTTTAATATATATTATCATAATCATCTTTTTTTTTTTACACGTTTATGTTCTGGACAGTGAGCTACCTGGATTTAAATTTCCAGAGAACTTTCTAGTCAATAGACCATCAATGTATGATATAAAACAATGTTACACACTTACGTCAGTGCTAAATGTTCTGTTTACTTTCTTTTTTACTTTATCAATTTCCCTGCTTTCATGCTTCTTGTCAGAAAGCTACCTGCAAACAAAAAGATTAATGTAGCTAATTTTTAAAGATAAAGAAGATGTAAAAATAAATGGCTACTATTCCTTTAACCCTTTATGTGCCAGAGGGATGTCAAACATATTAGAAACCAGTGAGGTGGACCCCCATTGGCACTCAAAGGATTAATTCATACTTCAATAAATGCTATTGCCTGTTTGCCCTCACCTTAAAAAATATATTTTATTAGGTTTAGCCCTTATGCATTTTCATGTTGAGAAATGAGAATGCAAGGATGACAAAGGTGTAATTCTCAGTTATCTTGATGATAACGCTTTGAGTGCTAGAGCCCTGTGTCATTCAATGGGGCAAGAAGCTCTCACCATGTACAAAAAGATACACCAGCATTAACACTCACAGCAGATAGTATATGATCCATTACAGCTTATAGAGCAAAGGTCTTGTCAAGACTCTTGCTTGCTGGAGGTAGATAGAAGCTTCAGAGCCCCGGCTATGACCTTTGACAGGTCACCAAAAGTGTAGCTGAATGATCAATAGCACATGGAAAGTGCTGATTATATATGTTTTTGTGGAAAAAAAATCCCAACACCTTCAGGGCAAGCACTTATTGTCTAGGCATTATTATTGATGATAAAATGTGACAACCCCTAAAAATAAATACAATTATTTTTTTTCATCAACTTTATTTCTAAAATGTTAAACAAATCATGTGCACTATGTAAATGGATGCAAAAATGGAATTAATGTTTTAAAATTATACACAAAATAACAAATGTTAGAAGAGTAAGTGAAGTATAAAAATGGCCCAGATGGACACCCCCTCTGCACTCAAAAGGTTAACCCTTCGAGTGCCAGAGGGGTACGTAATGCATTGCACGTCTTGCATACCCCTCTGGCACTCAGAGGTAATGGGCTAAATGGCATGGAGAATTTCAGCATATGAAATGCAGGTGCCAGGCAGACATTATGAAGCACTGGTGGGGTATCTATTTAATACATGGTATTATACTGTAAACTAGTCTTCAGCAACATGCAGCCCTCCAGATTTTATATGATTACCATTGTACTGCAACAGAAGCTGGAGGGCCACACATTTCCTAGCCACAAATACTGAGATTTGGAGCTCCCTCATCATTAGGGTTTTTCGAACGCCTTTCTAATCAGTAAACTGTCTTCTAGTACCCTTACTACTTTATGATGCATTGTAAATAGTCTGTGGGTAATAGCATATTCCTTTCTATACCATGTCACAGCAGCATAAAGGAAAATGAACCCAGTACTGTAAACGTTGAAGCTGTCTAGACTGTAAGCTCTTTGGTATAGGACTGTGGGGAATTTTATTCATTGATTTCTTGTTACTGTGGTTTGAATCGCTTGAGGACCAGAGGGATGTGCAACACATTGTAAATCTTTGTGTTTAACCCTTTGAGTGCTAGAGTGCCATGTGGGACAAATTAAAGTTCCCATTGAATACCAAAGAGGGATCCAGCACTTTGTGAAGCAATGTATGTTGAGACATCTCAGAGGGATAAAAGCCCCATTTAACTGAACTGAATTTTGGGAATTAGTATTTGTTCCCTATGATTCTGTTGGTTTGGTCCAGAATTCCTCATCTTTCATCTTCCTGAATATGGCCCGGAGATCTTGCAATTCATTATTGTCCTTCTGACCCCTTGTATGCTACAGATGTCTCCTAAGTACTGTAAAGCACTGGATGTGTGTGGCAGGTACAAGGGGTTAAATACACCTTGTTAAACCCTTGGATGCATTGCCTCACAATGCGTTCAAGATGAATTGAGCATTTTAGGGGTTAAAATCAAGTGGGATTATCACTAGGTGGGGGGTAGTATTTTTAACGTCTTTAATGCTAGAGTCCTTTTTAATGAATGTGTTGGAGATGTCTCTAGCATGCGAGGGGTTAAAAATGGCATGACATTTTCACTTTGAATAAAATGTCCCCATACACGTTTTCTTTTGTTTTGCTTTTTTATTCATGACTTTGTAATTTCTTTACCATTAACCCTTTGAGTGCCAGAGGGGGAAAGGAAAACAAAATACCCCCCCCCCCAAAGATTACTTCCACCACTTCCATAGGGAAGAAAAAACCTTCCAGTTGTTTAAAAAATGGTTTTAAAGCCCATAAATGCATCTCAATGCCTTGGAGATCTCATTAGAATTCATGAGGTTAACCTGCTGAGTGCCAGAGAAGTATCCAGTGCATTGTGACACAATTGGTTTGATACCTCTTTGGCAGCCAATGGGTTAAAAGCTTCATTTAAAGCAATTGGAGATCTCGGATTTCTTTTTGTTTCTAATGTATGGTGCAGTTTATTTGCTGCAGGAGCACTCCTCTCTGTGCATAAG
Organism: Rhinophrynus dorsalis; assembly: GCA_037306005.1. NCBI lineage: Eukaryota > Metazoa > Chordata > Amphibia > Anura > Rhinophrynidae > Rhinophrynus > Rhinophrynus dorsalis. The sequence goes on from CM074723.1 coordinate 175,531,428, forward strand.
GCCCTGTGAATTCTCAGCACATAAAAATACAGCTAAGAAGTTTGTCCTCTTTACTGTTCATTGCTTGAGTTTTGCAGCTGTACTACTCATCAATATTACAGGCCCTGACAATCCACAGTATCCTCACTGTATATACAGAGGAGGCAGTAAAAATGAGCACTAATCAATCTTTCAAGGAGAAGCAATGAGCATTAGAGGGCTGCTATCCTGTGACTAAACACACCCCTTTTATGGAGTGTTGGTGCTAATAAAGGACAGCTTATTACTGAGGCAGAGACCAAAGCTTGGGTGAGGTCAACCATGACTGGCAGTCATCAGTCATTCTTAATGATACTTTTTCCCTGCTTTCTAAGGGATTCTGAGCTGAGTGCAAATCATTCGGGGTCATCCATAGTTCATGTACCCACAGATGGCAAGGTTTGAAAGACTTTTAGTTTAAACTTGTAAAATTGTTTTCTTTCTTTTAAATTGGTAAATCACACGCTCGCACATACTGAACGCACATTTCGATTGTGTGGAATGTTGATTTTTTTTTACACCTTTTAACACACTAGAGAGCTTGTGCATTTTTCAAGAAACAACATAAATTTTACTTTTTTATGACGTCTGTCTCCCTTAATAATTACCTTTGATGTCTTTTGGTGACTAAAGAGGGCTTAGCAGGATTTTTCTCCCTTCTAAAATTTCGCAAAGTGAAACCCAGCCTGTCCCTGACAGATGTCTGTTCTTCACCTTCAGGATTATTTTATAAATCCCTTTCTGATGAGCGGAAGTGTCAAATCAAGGACAGGTCATAAAGTAAAAGTATAAACGTTTTATGGGGAGACCTTGGTAATATAAACATTGTGCACACTATCAGAATTCTGAACGGGCTCAAGAAAAAAAATGAGATGATACCAAAGTGATGGCAGAAGTTTCAAATGCCAGGTTTTCTGGATATGTGTTTATCTTTTCACTTTTTCCCCTTGACGATTTTCTAGAAGGTAAATCTACTGTACATTTCTACAGGGCCTTTTTATGGTTCAGAAATCTATAAGAGCTGAGCAGTAATGGCTAAGCTACGGATACGAAAGGACAGATCTATGTCTCATTTTATACACTGCTATAGCAGCCAAAGGCAGTGAGGTAAAGCATGGCCCCACAACTTTTATGATCCAGTCAGAATCGGTGTACCCTCCAGTTCAAATATGTGGTCTCCAGCTGTTTTTGGACTATAGATTCCATCATCCTCAGCTGGCTTAGGATGCTGGGAGTTATAGTCCAATGACAGCCAGCCTTGTAGGTTGCTCTCCCTCCACGCTCTAAGCTGTAACATTATGTTTCCATAGGGGATTGCTTGGTTTGTTTGATCCCTAACCAAAAAAGGCCTTGCATGGTGTCTGGTAATGCTCCATTAGATCTTTTTACCTTCTTGTACTCCAGTGGTGTCCTTGGCATGTCAGATACGGGCTGTTATTTTATGGGCAGGGAGCCGCAAAAAAACAAATAGCCCCCTACTGACCTGTCATGTTAAACATGGGGCTGCAATACTGCATTCATGCTGTTTTTGAAGTACATCATCATCATCATATCACATGCAAGTAGCGACCAACCTGATTCCTAACAAAAAAGAGCAAAAACAGTACAATGACTAGGTTTATATTTCATGGAACTTCAGGTAAACATGAAGGGCTATAAGTAATAGCCACTATTAGTCCATGTTTCATCCCTAGGGCCCTATTCTGGATCAATCACAATGCAGATTGGACATGCAATGAATGATCCAATACCATATGAATAACTGTATCACTCATTTGATTAGAGAAAGAGCAGGTACATATTGATTTGATATAGAAAACAGCTGGTACCTTTCAGGTAGTTGCAGGTGGCACTAATCTGCTTTAAGTGGTTTCACATATACATGAACATAGCAGTGCTATCTACTCATGTTAACGGTGGTTGTTGAACTAATGACACATCTACCAGTACTACCAGTACTGAGGCTGATATATGAAGAAGAAATGGTGCAATGCTGGTGATAACCAGCTGTACCATAGGAGGCATAAACATCTCCAAATTATTTAAAAGGATTATTTAATGCCTTGATTGCTGGATTGTAGATTTGTCTGGGCGGAATGTATGAATGCTCCAGTACAGATGCATGGCCTTAACTTCTTATGCCACATGCTGCACTTAAGGGTATACACTACAGTGTATGAGCGCTCTAGTGCACACTCTGCCATAACAGGACTTTACTGTAGCATGTGCAAGGAATTGGACTTTGATGACAACATCTGTCTATGCCATACAAAGTGTACATTTTTTGAATAAAGAAACACTCCAGGACTGCCTCATTGCCCTCCCCTTGTCACAAGTGGCATTAACAGGAGTTTTTTTTTCACTTGGTCAATATAGCAAACTGGTGTCATGCAGACACAGGGGCTTAACACTGATTCCAACTTCTGATTTGGCATGAAATTATCAGTATACATTCACCTCTCTAGTATTTAACCCTTTGAATGCCAGAGGACTGTCCAACACCTTGCTTAGCAAGGTGTTGGACAGCCTTTTGTTTCTCAGAGGGTTAAAAGACATTTATATTTTACTAAGCAGGAAGAGGGAGATTGTGATCCCTCTGTATAGAGCTCTAGTGAGACCACATCTGGAATACTGTGTACAGTTCTGGAGGCCTCATCTGCAAAAGGATATAACTAAAATTGAGCGGGTTCAAAGAAGAGCTACAAAAATGGTGGAAGGTCTAAAGCATAGAACTTATCAAGAACGACTCAGAGATCTAAATATGTATAGTCTGGAGGAAAGAAGAGAAAGGGGGGACATGATTGAAACCTTTAAGTATGTTAAAGGACTGAACAAGGTTCAGGAGGGAAGTGTGATTAATAAGAATCTGAATACAAGAACAAGGGGGCACAATCTGAGGCTAGTTGGAGGAAAAATCAAGAAAAACATTAGAAAATATTATTTCACTGAAAGAGTAGTAGAAACTTGGAACAAACTTCCAGCAGAGGTGGTTGATAAATCCACAGTAACACAGTTTAAACATGCCTGGGATAAACATGTATCTATCCTAAGATAACAATAAAGGAATACTAAAGGGCAGACTAGATGGACCAGGTGGTCTTTTTCTGCCGTCAATCTTCTATGTTTCTATGTTTCTATGTTTCTAAGACTTCTCCAGTGGGACAGCAGCCTGGTAGAATAAAGTTGATACATTTATTGGCTGAGTGGCTTTGGATTCAAGCTTTCATGGCTGAATAGTTAGCCAGTAAAGGTATCATTTTTATTCTACCAGTGTCCTGCATTTTCTATGGCTAACAAGGTACAAAGCTTTACCCAGTGGGAACAGACCTAGTTGACAAAAGCCTTGTGCTGTCTACAAACAGCACCTATCAGTTATTCAGGAGGAAAAAAAGCCTTATTTAAATCAATGGAGATTTGGGGATTTTTTTTATCTGTTCTTTGTGGTGCAAATTCCAATTTTTTTTCCAAATGGGCCTTTTAACCTCTTGGATGCTAGATAGGTCTGCAACACATTGAAAATCATCCAAGGGGTTAAAACCCTATTTAAATCAATGGGAATATTATTTTTTGCCTAGTGCAGTTGGTTTGTCAGAGAATTACTCTAACTTTGTCTTCATACATAAATCCCACTGTACCATATGGGTGCTCGAGAGATATCCAGCACATTGCTATGTGTATCTAATGTCTAAGTGTTAATTAAAAACAATGAAAACTTTGAATATTGACTGCACTTGAGGACTGCATTTGTGGGTTACTGGTCTAATTCTGTGACCCAACCACCTTTTGTACATTAACATTGACACAGTGTCACTGATAATGTATATTGGTAGATGGGTCACTGAATTATACCATTTTTATAGTAGAATCATTGCTATTTGTTAACAACAAAATGATAGTAAAGATTTTCATTGCCGTTCATGATTTCTAAAGGTCAAGGGAACTTCTTGAGCCTCAATGTCTCATGATTTATGCTTCTGAATTTAAATTATTTTCCTTTTGACAAAATAGAATCTCATGTTAGTGTTGTTTACTTACATTTTATATAATTACTAAATATTTACATTAATTAACTAGGTGCCGGAGCATTTTTCTTGAAAAATGTTGCATTGAGAAATTAACCTTTGCCTCAGTGGTATAGAGTGCCACTTTATGGTAATTCCATATACAGTATGATAATTAGTTCTGTTCAAGTCCAGACTTATCACTCCACTGTGTTATTAGTGTGGACTGTCAAAGACTGGTAATATTGACCCAGCAGGGAAACTTTTCTGCATAAATTGCCATACTGTGCCACCATCAAATAAAAGTTAATATTTCAAAGAATTTTTATATTACAACAGATGACTAGCATAACATATAGGCATCTTTAAAATTAATGAAACGTATGTTAATGTGCCATGCCCAAGTTAACAAATAGGGACATTCTGGTTGTCAAGATAAAATTCCCATAATAATATCAAATTATATCCTGAGATTATTCACTTAACCCCTTGGATGCTAAAGACCCCAATAGTGTATTTATTTGTAATGCTTTCTAGACTTCATTAGATTCCCAGGTGTTAAATGCTAGCAGGGAAATTTAAATCATGATCCCTCTTTAAGACCCATATTTCCATGTCCCTCTTTACCACCCTGGTGGCCCCTTTTTTTTAGGAGATCAGACTGTGTGGTGTGTGTATATAAGTATATCACATTGCTCCACAGCAATAAAACTCACATTAGTGTTTGGTTAAACTTAGGTATATGTGTCTATAAATTGGTCTTTATAAATAAAATACTTTGGCCTTGCTGTAGATCATGTATGCATTTACACAAAGAGAGGTATCTCAGTAATGCCTCGCCCACCAGCCACGCCCCCAGCAACACTACCTAAAACAAATGTGTCCTCCTTTGGCCCTTTGAAATGTTAGTAGGTATGATGATATCTAAACTGCAGGGTAAAATAGTATCAATTGCATTTTTATTTAACAAAAACATAATACATTTGTAGCAACCTCTTAACAGTGTTAAACAAGAAGGAGAAAAATCATTGCTATCCAAATTCTGTGGTGATGTGTGGGGAATCTTTTTAGTTTAGAGATAAATGTACTTGGATCATCATCCTGTTGTACAGCACTTTATAACAGGGGTAGTCATATATAAGGGGTAGTCAATGTCTAAACCACCAGCTTTTGGGAGACTGGCTGGGTATGATGGTAGGAGGTGAAGTCCTCAGCTGCTGAAAGTCAGAATGACTATGCTTGTGTTATATAATGGCTTCTCATCATGTGATCTGAAAACTGTATAGCTTGCAAATCAAATGAAAAGGCAAAATTACCAGATATATTAAGTGTTTCAAATGAGCAAATTCATTGTTAGGAGCGACTTGGCAGGTGTGTTAAACCACATGTGATATAACTTTCCTTGATATTGAAATCATTTTTGTCAGATGCAAACAAAAGGGATCCAGCTTAATTGTTTCAAGATGCCTGCACAGCCCATGATGATCTCACTCCTATTAAAAAGAAGGGTGTTGGTATTACGTGAATGCTCATAGTGTGCCAATTAATATCTACACCAGTGGTAAGCCTTGTATATATGTATACATATATACATATATTAACTGCATATGCCTTTAGGACTGTAAGACTCAATGGCCTTTGAACGTACGTCATTCCTTTCTTTGGATCTGGCAAGCTAAAAGGTGCTTGGTGTTAAATATGTATATAAATAGTTATAATAATCAATTTACTAATCCTATCTTAGCTGTGCTCACATTAGTGACCTGAACTCAGAAGTGATGTCCCTCAGTTCCAGCTGTCCATGTTAATTTATCTGCATAGCACTGAATTATCTCAAATATCCCATCATGTGGGGTGTGTTGGGTGGCTGGTCCATGTTGATGTTAGCCATGCCTGATTGGCTGAAGTCCACATTACCCCCCCCCCCATCATTCATTGTTGAGATGCTTTAATCATCTATGTGAACACACTACATAGGGGTCTAAGTTGAGTAGAATAACTGACATGCTGCTCTTTCCACCCCTTGATGAATTCAGGCCTAAATTTTGAGGGTTAATCCTTTGAGTGCCAGAGGGTACACAATGTGTTGCTTCACCATGTGTTGTATATCTCTCTGGAATGCAAAATGTTTAATTGGCATGTCAGTTGAGAACCAAAAACACATAAACGGGAGATTCACTATTCCTATGTTATTCTATGGAACCCATGCACTAAGATCTCCAAACCATAAGCAATGTTAGTAACTAGGCTCTATAGAATAACACAGGATCTGGAGAAGTGATATCACTGTTGAAGTCATCTCTACTTTATCACTTCTTTATCACCGCTTAGTGAATCTCCCTCTAGACCATTATTAGGCCATTGCTATATGATGCAAACTATTTTTTTAACCCTTTGAGTGCCAGAGGTGTATGCAATTGCGTAAACCTATGGCATTCAAAGGGTTAAATCCTTTTTGTCTTAAACCTTTGGATGCTTGAGACAAAGGTACAAGCCCTCATTTTGTTTATAACTTTTTGCAATTTGTTGCATAGATAGAAATATTTTCATGTATTAACCTGACTCATGTTCATTAAAACAGATATATGATGCTTGTTCCTTTCTCCTACATGAACTAATTTTAACCCCCCAAGTCATTTATGATTTAAGTATTCAAGCTTATTTTTCCAGCTTCATCAAATAGGAATCATTTGATTCTGAGAGTTTGGAATATATGTTTGTATATTTTCAGATGCCTCCGAGCTCCAGTGTGAGTTCATTCGATTAAAACAAATTCTAAGATTGCAAATGTGTGCAAAAATGATCACATTTTGAAACACTTGATGTCCGTGCTTGAATCCATTTAATAAAGACCCAAATAAGCCACTCTGTAGAGAAGAATTCAGGAACATGTTTTGTTTTTTATGTTTCCGTTATTGGTTCTGATTTTCAAAAATTATGGTAGGAGAAAACATACCACATACTTATAGATTAACCCTTTGAATTTGAGTAGGGAATGCAACACTTTCCTCTATATGTCACGGTATACCCCCTATGGCCTTAACCCTTTGAGTGCCGGAGGGGTACGCAATGCATTGCAGAGCAATGTGTTGCGTACCTCTTCGGCACTCAAAGGGTTACAAGGTTTAGACTTTAAAGGCCATATGTACAAAGTAAGTGGAACAGTTCTTGAGCTAACCAACTGCATCATAGGGAACAAATGACAACTACCTTTGTTTTGAATGGGGCATTTAAACCCTTGGATGCAAGATATACATTGCTTTTTGGTTTGTTGGAGAAAAGGGCTGAAAGCTCAATGGCAGTGTGAGAATTCATATCTGATCCTGCAGACATTCTTAAGTATTGTATTTTGTATATGATCCTAAGGGACATATATGCAAGCAAATGGAGCAATTCTGGGGCAAACCAATTGCTCCATGGATGAAATGTAGTTTGTTCCCTAAGTTCCTATTGTTTGTAAATTGTACTTTTAACCTCTTAAATGCTACATAGGTCTCCAACATATTCCAAAGCAATGCTCTGTAGCAATCAGGGGTTAAAAAAAAAAAAAAAAAAAAAAAAAGAGACCAATTTAACCCTTTGAATGCCGTGGGGTACATAAAAGCATTGCATGACCCCTGGCACTGAAAGTGTTAAATCAAATGGAATTTCGATTGGTTCCCTATGAGGGGTACAGCTGTTTTGCCCCAGAATTGCTTTACTTGTTGTTTGAGCATAAGGTCCTAAAATGCAATTTTTTAAGAAATGATGCATACATTTTTTTATTTTAACCCTTTGAGTATCAGGGAGTTATCCAACACATTGTACTGCAATGCATTGGCTACATCTGTTGCACTCAAAGGGTTAATGTAAAATATATTGCACGCCAGCATATTCTGCAGTGCTGTACAATGTGATGACAATCAAAGGCAAAGTTTATGTTGCAGTTATTAACACTCTGAGTGCCAGAGGGGTACGCAACGTATTGCTATGCAATGCATTGCGTACCCCTCTAGCACTCAAAGGGTTAACTTCATCCAGGATTTTTGTCTGTATATTCCTCCAGAGCCTTCAGTGGGTATCAGTTAAAGGGATAGTAATACTTAAAATGTAAAAAAAAATATGTTGTAGGGTTTATCCCCCTGAGTAAAACAAGAGTACTCCCACTGCTGAGAGGTGTTTTATTCAAAAGTTATTAATTTTCAAAGTTGAATTTTTTAGGTGCAATATCACAGTGGCCTGAAATTGTACAGTGGCGCTGTTGCTACACGATCCTATGGACAACTCTGGTCAGTTGACCATAAATCTCCATAGGATGGTGTAGCAACAGCGCCACTGTACAATTTCAGGCCACTGTGATATTGCACCTAAAAAATTCAACTTTGAAAATTAATAACTTTTGAATGAAAGACCTCTCAGCAGTGGGAGTACTCTTGTTTTACTCAGGGGGATAAACCCTACAACATATTTTTTTTTACATTTTAAGTATTACTATCCCTTTAAATAACATCAACTGCAAAGAAATCCAGGCCAAAGACAGTAGGAGAGAGGGACAGAGACATCCCTGCCCAGAAGAACTTGCAATCAATCAATCAATCTATCTATCTCTCTCTCTCTCTCTCTCTCTCTCTATCTCTCTCTCTCTCTCAGGAAAAAGTAAATTAAGGTTAGTAATTGCCTAAAGTGGGAGAGAGTCAGCTCGTAAGACAAAGCATATTAAGGTTAGGTACTTGCCAAAAATGAGGTACCTTGGCGTTGGTGTCAAACTTAGCATTCTATGGCCATATGATGTGACTAAATCCTCATCTTTAATATAGTAGTGATATGTAGGCACAAAGCCACAGAGTAAAGGGTTAATGGTAATGAAAATTTGGATGTGCACCAATATTTTGTGCATTTGCTTTTAACTATTTTGGTCAAAATTGGTTGCACTCCAGTAATTATAAATGTTTTTTTTTTCTTGGGTGTGCCAAAACCTGGACTGGAATTATATATATATATATATATATATATATATCTCAAATATACATCTTTTTTGTTTGTACTTCACTCTCGTTTACAACAGTAGTCTGGCATCCATTTTAACCCTTTGCGTTCCCGATGGTGCCTTTCACAGTGCTCCACAATGCATTCAACACCTCTCTGGCATTTAAAGAGTTAATGGACTTCAAAAGGTTAAGGTGATGTAAACACACTGAAAAATATGAGCGCTTGTTAAAGCAAAAATTGTACCAAAAATATATGTATTTTGCAATGTGCTTTGAAGCAATTACACATAAAAGAGGAAATTACTTCTGTCTAGTTTAGTATTGCTACTTGTGTCTGGTTTCCAGAACCTTCCATGCACTGCTATTGGTTAAACCTGACTAAGCCTTTGATTCCTTCCTGATTACACTATGCAAGACATCTATCAAGCACTGTCTTATCTGTTTGCAAGGCAGCTCAGACCTCTGATTTAAGTCATGGGCTTTGGCTACAAGTTGGAGGGTGATTAATAATTGACTAATGTAGCTTTTATTTATCACAGGCTAGCACATTTCACCATCATCCAGTTAATTTATGTTAAGTGTAAGCTGTCGTTCATTTTTTTTTTTTTGTAGAACTCCTACTTTTATCGGTTTTACTTTTTATTTATTTATTTTTTTTAAGGAAACAAAATCCTTACACAGGGTACAGGCATAGTTGTTGCCAAAAAAGTTGATTTCCTTTTCAGTATAGTCATACATCATCAGCCCTCCCAGCTGCAGTGTCAGCCAGTGACAGAATGACATGTGTCATTTATCAAAGGGGCCAGGGCAGGCCTTGGGAAACATACACGACAAAGCCTGAGAGAGTTCATTTTGCAGTCCCCTCCTACCCTCTGTGAGCCTCTTGCCAGGAAAGCCTGTGATGTTTCTGTCTTCACAGTGTTACTGTAAGTTCCTCAACCTTCACAGAATTAACCCTTATGATTGCATTTTAATGATTCCGAGACTGACTAATAAAGGTCATGAATTGTGTAGCATCACCACCTGATTGTTCTTTTAACCCTTTGAGGACCAGAGATGCATGAGTACCCCTCCAACCCTTCAAGGGTTAAGGCAATCGTATTATCTGACATTATTTCTTTGTTTCAGATGCCATATGATATAGATATCCTGAGGTTGATGTACTAAAAAACTGAAGAAATTCTGGGGCAAACCAACCGCAACATAGGGGGAAAATAAAATGTATTTCCTGAAATCTGCAATAATTCAAATGGTGCTTTTCAGCCTACTGAATGCTAGAGATTCCTGTAGCATTCAGTGGGTTAAAAAGTCCAGTTTAATTAAGGGGAATTTTTATTTGTCCCCTAGTACAGTTGGTATGCTTCAAATCCTCAGCCTCATTGGGGGTTATGCACTAAGATGTGACAGGAAGGTGATAAAGTGGAGATTACTTCTATAGTGATATCACTTCTCCAGTTCCTTTGTTATTCTATGGAGCAAATGATCCAACTTTGGAGATCTTAGTTCATAGGCTCCATAGAATTACATGGGAAACGGGATAAGTGATATTTCTGGAGAAGTCATCTCTGCTTTATCACTTCTTTATCACTTCTTAGTGCATAACCCCCATTGTGTTCATGGAGACTTATACCTAGAGCCAGATCTACATTTTAGGAGCCGCTAGGCAAGGCACCCAAAGTACTCTTAGTTCTACCCATAACCACACATCCACCCCCAGACCCATCCCTTACACATATGTCCTATAACATACAAGCACAACAAGCTATTAACTCCATAGCTGCTAGAGAGTTCTCCAATACATTGTTGTCATTGGGGACCCTAACAGGAACTTCTAGAGAGGTCTCCAATGCATTGCTGTCATTGGAGATCTCCCTAGCAGTCAAGGGATAATGACCAGTAAGGGATATGTAAACTGGCTTCCTGTAGTAGGTGCCCAGAGCCAATGGAATTGCCGTAGCAACACTCAGAATATCGGTGTGACCAGCACAGCTGAAGTACAATGCCATTCATTGCAATTTTGGAGTGTCTGGGACCAGGGACCAGGGTGTCTGGCACTTGGTGCACCACAGAAACCACCTACGGCACCCCTAATTTTCTATAAAGTCTTGGATAAAAACTTGAATGTTGATTTTCTAACGTATATTTATGGAAATTGTTATGTAGAGTGTTTTTTTTTTTATTATTCTGAAACCTAAAAATAACTATATATTTATGTATTTGTACCCTTCATTACATGCTAGACATTTGACTGAAATTCAGTTAGGTGTGTCCCAGAGATTACGTGTTAGGGGTTCTTTATCAACAACAAAAGAAAAAAAAATGAGGACCACTGCTCTAGACAGTTGCCTACTCTGCCTAATGGGAAATCCAGCCCTGCTTGTAACTATTGTCTTCAGCTTTCTAAGTGAACACAAATGCTAAAATAAAAGTTGATATTATTTGAAAACATACTGCATAAATAGTCTTAGTTCTGTATTTAATACCTTGGGTTCTAGACGTATCAAACACATTTCTTCCCAGTTGGGTTGGAGACATGTTTGGCAACCAAGTGCCAAAGTGGTTCCGCTCCTTCATAGCAACTTGAGATATGATCTTGCATTATATGGTTGGGGAAGTAATTTTCCTAGCACTCCTTTCTTCCTATTGTGTCTAACTCATGTACAGTATAGCCTCTTGAACAGGAAGTGAGGATTGCAAAAGAAAACTGATTTCCTCAGCCTGCTGAAAAACATCACATGCAAAATCATATATTTTAAAGCGGAACTATTGCGTAGATATAATTGACCCCCATTTAATTGTTAGTATAACAGTAATCATGAAAATAGCAGTGTATTGCTCATATTGTTGGCACTGAAACGGTTAAAATCCAAATAATTATTAGTTGCCCCAAACTGGGCAAAACTCTTAAAGGAACAATAAAGTTAATATACAATTTGCTGTTATGTGAAAAAGCATGTTGCATCATTAACACACAATTATGTTCAATGATGGAACATAAGATATAATGTCACATGCTGTTTTTTGTCAGTCTGGGAGAAGCAGTATCCTCTTACACTCCTTATCCTGTGTGTTTTATATGGTACTACAGCCTCTTGGGCAGGAAGTGAGACGTGCCAAGGAAATATTGCTTCCCCAGTCTACTGGAAACCAGCATAAGAAACATCAATTTTCTGAAGTTCTAGCAGTGATTGAGAAAATTTACGTATCTAAGACCTTATGTTCAAAAGAAAAGTAATTCTGGGCAGAGTGGTACAGGGGACATTAAAAAAAAATCATAATTTCCGTTCATTTTTATGTGGTATTTAACCCCTTGAATGCAAAAAGATATCTTAAACAACATTGTGTCTGAGACCTCTCTAGGAGTTAAAAACTGTATTTAAAGTGGAACTTTCAGATAATAGCAAGTCGCCATGCATTCATTAAATGCATGGCGACTAGCTTGAAAGTGTACGTCTTACAAAAAAAAAATACTTGTGTCTAATGGAATCCGTCCCATTTGGAGACCGGAACTGAGGCTAGAGCGCAGACATCTTGTCTGTGTGCATGTGTCGTCAGTCCTGATCTCCATAGAGTAGACTGCTTTGAACCATATGGTCACCGGAAGGGACTGACGGCGCAGGCTCGCAGACCGCACAAACCTGCCCGTCAGTCCCGAAACGGGACAGATTCCTCTAGACTCAAGTATTTTTTTTATTTTGGTAAGACATATATTTTCAAGCTAGTCGCCATGCATTTAATCTGAAAATCTGAATATGAAAGTTCTGCTTTAACTCTATGAGTGCCAGAGAAGACCTCTCTGGGATTGAGAGGGTTAAATCAATGGTATTTTTTTTGGTCTCGTGGCACAATTTGGCCTTACCTCGAATCACTCCACTGTTTTTAATCCTTTGATTGCCTTATGGCACTCAAAGAGTTAACATAAGGCCCGTATCTGTTAAAGTGTTAGCGTTCAATATCATGTATTAACAGGTCGCACCTTTTACATTTTGAGCCATATGTACAAAGAAAATCAATCCCACTGATTGAATTTGAATGTTTAACCCCATGAATGAGGGTGGTATCCAAATAATTTTTTGTAATGCACTGAACACTTTGGCATTCAAGCAGTTAACACTTGAAATGCCAGAGGGGTACGTAATGCAATGCATCAGGGGTTAAAAAGGGTACAAGGATAGTAATCGGTATAGAAAATATGTTTTGTAGGGCTTTTCCTGCTGAGTATGCCAAGAGTACTCCCATTGCTTGAAGATGTGTCATTCCAAAGTTATTTCAGTCTAAACTGCTGTTTTTTTATCTAACAGTGCCTTCTGGTGTCCTATGACTTCACCTTGTATCCATCATGGCGGGAGAGGCTCAAAGGTTTGATAAAGTGGAAATATTGCAAAGCAATGCATTATAGACACCTCCAGTATTCAAGAGGTTAATAATCCCATTTAAATCAATAAGAATTTTTATTTGGAGCAGTTAGTTTGCACCAGAACTGCTCCAGTTTCTTAGTGCGTTTGACTTGAAGACTGTTTTATGGGCCTAGTTTTATCCAATGGGAACATTTTTTCCTGAGCTAATTGCACTGTGCTTGGAAGTTGGTGGTTATAGCTGCACCTTCTCCTAATTGCCACCAGATGCAACGAGTTGTTTTCCCACTTACTCAACAGATTCAGCTGCACTGCTGAGTAAGCAAAACTATTTCTGTCATTGAATTTTATATAAATTCATCATCATTTTTAAGTCTAAATGCCTTTATTTTTCTCAGTGTAGAAAGTGCATCTATCTTTGTCACTTAAGTTCCTTTTTTACTTTTTCACCCGGTAGGCAAATAAGGGAGCTCAGGTGGTGTCATTTTGGCTGGACATTTGTGAGACACATTCTGACCGTGGGAATAAGCCTTGGCCCTCATTTATTCCCAGCCTGCAAGTTTTAATAAATTCTGCCTTGGCAGTCTCAGCAGTGAAAACCATTAATACCAAGTTAACATTTTGTGCATGCATCTTGAGAATATGCAAATACGTTATCCAGATTGTCTGCCTGATCATAACAGCAAGGTTTCCTGGTTAAAATCCACTGATACAACCTTTTTATTATCCATTGGCTGCTGCAGGCGCTTTGGTATCAAAAGTGTTAAACCTACCTTAAAATGGGTGTACTAAAATAGTAATTTAACCCCTTGAATGTCAGAGGGGTACACAATGCATTGCGTACCCGTCTAGTGCACAAAGGTTAAAAATCAATATTGTGTGTGATCAGTAGAGTGTAGCAGACAGTAAAGTTAATTAGCACTAATTGCTTTGCAAGTGTGTTGGCTACCCCTCAGGCACTCAAAGGGTTAAAAGTTGGTGTGTATCCATAGCACTGGAGAGGTATGGTCTCACAGGACTAATGTAGTACGTCAGAAAAACATTTATTCGGTTAAAAAGAAAGTCTCCTTTTTGACTTTACACTCTACAAGTGGGGAATATTGCTTATACTTTTTATATGTATTTTTTTTACATAAAAGTATAAAAAGAAAAACGTGAAGATGAAAAAGTTATAAAATTAACACTCTGCAATGCTTTGTGTACCCCTCTGCCACTCAAAGGGTTAAATGCAATCTTACTTTACATATTATGCACTTGCAAATTATATAGAATCTCTTTAAAAGCCCCATTTAATTCACTGGGAATGTGGGGAATTTGCATTTGTTTTTTCACGCTATTACATTGTATCAATCACTGCTACAAAAAAGTCTCCCTTGTCAACAGATACGGATAAATGGATAAATACAGCCCTCTCCCTTGCAGTAAAGCATTACTTTGTTTCCTTATTTACCATATTTCAGAAAGAAATAAATAGGTTAAACATTAGCCCCTTTCACCAATCTTGCTTCTGAATTATTTAATCCTTTGAGTGCCAGAGAGGTATCCAACGAATTGGCAATCAAAGGGTTAATACAGGACCCTCCTGAAACTAACAGGGCATCATTAAGTTATTTTGATGTTGTTGATCAGTGAACCCATTACAGAGGGACAAAGCTGATTTTCCGTCAGGCCATTCCCGGTACCTTTTTCTTACTTGGTATTACATTCCACCATCCATGCATTCCACCGTTGCATGTCACTAGCAGGCCAGTGCATCATTATGGAATGGGATGGCTTAGAACCTTCATTTTTAGAAAGTCAGCCCTGCAGGATGGGGGCAGTTGAATAACATGGTGGTTAAGGGCCTTATGTATAACAACAAACTGGAGCAATTCTGGGGCAAACCAACTGAACTATGGGGAGAAATAAAATGTGCCAATGATTTAACCCCTTAAGGACCAGCATCTTGGCCGGTACTAAAGGACCATGGAATCGGAGGTCCATGAATGGCTTGAAGCCACGCAGGGACCCCTGAATTCCATGACATACATATACGTCATGGTCCCTTAACATAAGTATCCCATGATGTATATGTAAAGCTTGGGCCCTTAAGGGGTTAAATGGGGGTTTTCACACTTGAATGCCCAAGACTTATCCACAGCATTGTAAAGCAATGAGTTGGATACCTTTATCCGTCAAGGAGTTAAAAGAATCCCTTTGAATCCAGCGTGGTTTAGCCAGAGGGATGTCTTGGACATTGAAAAGCAATGCCCCTTCTGGCACACCAAAGTTATTATTATTCTTTATTTATATAGCGCCAACTAATTCCGCAGTGCTGTACAATTGGGAATAGACATACAGAGGTATTAAATAGTACAATCGTATAGGGAGAACAGAAGGATCAGAGGACCCTGCTCGTGAGACCTTACAGTCTAGAGATAAAGGATTGTCCATGTCTATACTTCCCCTAAAATACAGTTGGTTTGCTCTAGAATTGTTCAGTATTTTTGTATGCAAGCGCACACAGGTATATATTTGGTTCCTGTAAATTTAACACCTTGAGTGCCAGAAGCATATCCATATGCTTCTCGATTCACTCCAGGGGTCAAGTAGTTGTCAGTAAATATTGGTCTTAACAGTGCATTGTCATGTGACCTTTAGTATTAACCATTTGAGTGCGGGCTGTGCACATGTTGCACGTCAGTGTAGTATCAAAGGATTAACCCTTTACATTCCAGAAATCTCTAGCACCCAGTGGGTTAAATAAAAATATTTGTGTGTGTAGAGATTTTTTCCATTGCTTTTCTTTTCTGATTCTTACATACATTGGCAAATGAACATTACATATAAAAATCTGGTTTTCAAAACAAATAACAAAAAGTAATATATAAATGTTCTCTTTTATTATTATTCATCTAAATATAATGTATTCTCGTTTTCGCCTAGGGTTGAGTTGCTAGTAAAATTGTCTGTAATGAGAAAACCAACTGTGAGAAGAGTATTTACCTATCATATTTAGATTTCAATTGAAAAATGCTGAAATGTATTATTTTTCATATTTTTGCCTCCTTTCTGACCTATTTTATTCTTCCACTATTCTTTTCTTCAGCTCCTACTTTTTCTTTCCTGATATTATTGATCTGTTTTATTATTTCTCTCCCCCATGATGTCTTTCTCTTCTTACGATTTTTTGTTTTTTGCTATAAGTCTGTCCTGCCTGCATCTTGGACTAATCTCAGACGGCATAATAGTGCACACAACAACCAGAGTCTTCGTTATCATCCATGCAGTTAGCCAATGGACAATAAATTAACTCCCCAAAGGCCTTAAAGGGCGAGCTCACAGTAAATTAACCGCTGGTGCGGACCATTACTGGCACCACCAGCCTATGCTGTGAGATAAAGGCAGGACGGGGCAACATCGCAATTGCCAGTGAGGCTGCTATTATGATGACAGAAGGGCAAGTGGCAGCAGCCCCACTGAGAATTATTTATAAGTGTAAACCCCCACTCCCGGCCACCACCCTGAGGTTCCAGGGGTTCTTCGGAGTTGGGGAAATCTTAGTGCATAGGCTCCATACAATAACCTAGAAACTGGAGAAGTGATGTCACTGGAGAAGTCATTTCCACTTTATCACCTCTTTATCATGCCTTACTACAAAATTCCCCTAGTGTTACAATTCTCATTGATTTAAAAGGGTATTTTATTTGTCTCTTATTATACAGTTGGATTGCCCCAGATTTACTCTTGTTCTCTACACACCATAGGACAGGGGCTCTCAAACCTGTCCTCAGCCCCCTCCCCACAGTAGAAATTTTCAGGATCTGCTCACATAAACATGGGTGAGTCATACTGAAGGATGTGACTGAGATACCAACATTTACTTGTGTTTATTCGAGGAGATCCTGAAATCATGCACTATTGGGAGGGCTGAGGACATGTTTGAGCTTCCCAGTCTAAGGGGGGTAATTCTCGGCTCTTGTCCTCAGGACACACCAAGAGGTCAGATTTTAACCCTTTGAGGAGCAGAGGGGTGTTTGATGCATTGTTTCCCATTGCATTACACAATCCTCTTTTCCTCAACGGGTGAAGGATACCCCTAAATAAATGCAGGTAGTGAAGTCTGATCCACTGACTACCCAGCTGTGATCATGCAGGGATATCTTGAACACATGACCTGCTTGTGTGACCTGAGGACTAACTTGAGAAACACTGCCAAGGGGACAAATATACATTCTCATTAATTTATATGGGGTTTTTAACTCTTTTAACGGTGTTACAAAGGAAAGCATTGGCAATCTTCCTAGTATTAAAGGGATTATATAAGCCCTGGAAATTTGGGGAATTGTTACTTATCCCATACGGTGCAGTTGATTTGTTCTAGGATTGCTCAAGTTCTTCTTAGCGCATAAGCCTCACACTATCTGCATTTATATCCATATTAGGAAACCTCATACCTCGGAAACGTCTTATCCCAAGCCTCTGGAGGTCCAGTAAGGTCTGGGGGCGGGAGTGTCCAAATGATGCAATTTGTGTCATAAAATGGGTGGAACTTGATTGTGGTGGGCAGGATTTGGAGGAGTAGAGGCGGGGTTTGCACTTTAAAATGGGTGAACAACAGTGACTGTATCATGAAGTTGGAGGAGCCATGAGAATCAGCCTCTGTCCCTGGAGACCTGGTAATTAAGTGTAAAGATCTGAGTTTACAGGTCAGATCCAGAGAGTGCCTAGGTAAGGGACTCACACAGATGCATTGGAGCAGAGTTTTCAGGTGCAGTGGCCTGTTTCTTTGAACCAATGACCCTGTTTATGCTGAATGCCTATGCACAAAAGCGGATCAGTTCTGAGACAAGCCAACTGCACCACAGGGAGCAAATAGACATTTCCATTAAACTCCTTGGACCAGAGGCGTACTCAATGTCTTGCACACCCTCTGGCCTTCAAGAGGTTTAAATGGGGCTTATTACTCCTTGAAATCTAGAAAGGTCTCCAAAGCTTTTTAAAGGATCCAAAGTGTTGGGAACTCAGCCCCATTTTTATCGCACAGAATGTCTTATTTGTATGATACAGTTGGTGTGTCCCAGCTTTTCTCCAGTTCTTACCACATACACCATCGCTCTCTGTCTCCTCTCTAACAGAGTTGATGTTGTGTAATCTAAAAATGTTACTTGAGCACTAAATGTTTACATTGAAGTGCACATAAGTAAGCAATAGGTAGCAGTCTGGGAGGCTACTTTGTAGCTGTACACCTTCCTTCTCTGTTAGTGTGTCACTGACCAATCAGGAAGAAAGGAGGACAGGAAAATGGAAAACAGCACAGACAATGGGTTCTTAAAGTGGACTTGTCGCCTTGAATTCAAGTTTACATATCTGAAATTTTTATTCATGTTGCCTATGTATCAGGCTGGCCAGCAATATTGATACTTTTATTTCTGAAATGTGATTTTTTTTTTTTTTACAACGCTGAGCTTCATTAGCATACATTGATGCACTGAAAGAGACTTGTACATTTGTACTTTTCAGAAATGAAAGTATTAGTATCTTCAAAACTATGCATCTGTTGGTCTTCTGGCTAACATGATACATAAGCAGTTTTCAATGAAGTTTTCAAGTATGCAAACTTGAAATCAAGGTGAATGGTCCAGGTAGATACATGTCTTTCATATAGCAGTCCGGTATAATATACATTTTTTGGATTGTAGCCACACTTGCCTGTATATGTATTCCTATAGTTCATACATCCTTACATGAAACAGTCTGGCTTCAAGAGACCTGCATGGGATGTATGGGTCATTATTAGATTGTAAACAAGCAGTGGAAAACAAAATATCAAGATAAAAAAAAAAGGCATATGGATATAAACGGCTTCTATTTGAAGAATACTCGTAGCTAAGTTTTTCTTTCTCTTTTATTGTACTGGATACATCTTCTAGCACTAAAAAGGTTAAACAAGAGCCACTTATTTGTAGGATGTGGCTCCCCTTAAAGGTCTTGTAATAACTGAAAACTTTTACACATACACACACACACACACACATATATATATATCAGGAAATGTTACAATATACAAAATGCAATTTCGCATAAAGGCAACATAAATGTCCCCAGTGCTTTGCAAAGCAATCCGTTGGAGAAATCTCTTGCATCTAAAGGGTTAAGCCAGTGATTAGAATGTATTCAGGAGTTAAGTGCAAGCTCTTCACATCTGCTGCAGTCGCTCCATATAGATAAGTCTCATATCATAGTGGCGTCATCAACACAGAGATGGAGCATTAGCGATATAGCCTATCCTGTTGGCCTATGGTGCCTTTCACACTGGAGACAATCTTCTCTTATTATTGAACAGATATCCAGTATGCTGCAACTTAACTGCATTCATGCAGGAAAGCAGTGATGTTGCAACACTGCCCATCTCCACAGCAGCAGTGCCACACAAGTTACATTACAGCTTCTGGTGCTCATTGTTATATTGGTATCAGCTGTGTGAAACAGCCCTGACAGTTAAGTTGTAAAATTAGGATGCAATGGGTTAATCATTATTGCCACTTGAATTATATCTTATTTACTTGAGCAACTTCCTTGACATTTGAATTATTGGACTTCTTACAACTCTTCACCCTTCAGTAATAACATTGTTGATTAATCTGACAAAATATGGGCCTTCCACATAATAACATCATAGCTTAACCCCTCAGATGTTGGTGAGGTCATCAGCAATATGTTAGAAGCCTCTCTAACATTCAAGGGGTTACATATCTACTTATTAGTTGGTGAGTATAGTGCTTTCCGAACTGGTATTGCCCCTACTGGAGTGTTACAATATTGTTGCTGTAACTTTGTCAGTGATTTCTGATTTACGCTTTTCCCAAGCTTGCATGGATGACGCTTTCATATTAACCATTTATGGGCCAGAGTGGTATGCAACGCATTATAAAGCAATGAGTTTCACACCCCTTTGCTCCTTAAAGGGGTATACAATGTTGCTTGATTATTTATTGCTTATTTCTCTAGGTTAGATATAGGTAACCTTTGGCTTTACAGCAGTTGGGAACTACAACTCCTATCATACCAACCAGCCGTTGTAGTCTCCAACAGATGGAGACAAAAATTGCCTTCTCTAGTGGCTTATGCACTAAGTTGTGATAGAGAGGTGTTATAAACAATCCAAATCCCGTGTTACACTATGGGGCTTATGCACTAAGATCTCTCAAGCTGGACAAACATCATTGCACTGGCCCCATAGAATAACTTAGGAACTGGAGAGTATATCACACTAGAGATGTTAACTCCACGTTAATGCCCATTGACTTGCCCGGACCATCACGGCTTTCACAGCTGTGAAAAAAGTGCCGTGGTCCTTTAGAGCACCCCACCCCGGGTCCTTAAGGGGTTAAGACACCTTATTACATACCCTCCCCCAGAGCCAACATAAACATAATTAAATAGGTTGATATTTAAATATCACACAGGGCCTAAATTTCATTGTTGTTAATAAGGGGGAATTCCCCCCTTGGATTTACAAATGGGGGATTTTTCCCAGAAGGAGGTACCATTTTATGAGACCCACTTGATTGTTACATTCTGACCCTCATTTAAAAATCAGAACTCCTTGGTGCTAGAGACTTCTCTAGCATCATGCATCCAAGGGGTTGGTCTAGTGTTAACTATAAAAAGCAACCTTTACATAGACATGAGGGTGAATGCCAGATCATTGGGGTGATTCCTGTCACTGGTTAAGGACCATCTTCTGCTGTGAGGCTGATGTACTAGTACTAAGATCTAGTGCAATTTAAATGGTGCTTCTAACCCCATAAAAGCACTTTGACTGCCAGATAGGTATCCAACCCTCTCTAGTATTAAGGTTTTTAAATGAAAAGTAATGTGGTGCTATCTTTATTTGCTCCCTAATGTATAGCTGGATTGATCAGGAACTGCAGCATTTCTTCTTGGTGCATCAAGCCGAGCACTGCTGTACCTCCCAGGCTGTGGTATCAGTCCTGGTACATCTTCCCCAGGTCACACCGGAAGAAAAGTGGTATCAGGTTGGATTAGAAATCAGAAGAAAATAAATAGGAAAAATTTAGTGGCTACTGATGTATGTTTATTATTCTTAAGTTTTAACCCTGACACCCTAAACTTGGCACCAGTAAGAGTGATAGTATTGGGGTTAATTCGGATACCCTAAAACTTGGCAGCAATAAATATTCATATATCACCAGCTATTATATTTTCTCTATTTATTTTCTCCTGATTTCTGATCCAACCTGCATTGTCCGCTGGCAAATGAAATGTGAATCTGTACTCGCTGAACTGCATTGGCAATGTAATGTACTTGTTTCCCTTCTTAATATAGGGAAATGAGAACATTACATTGCATTGTATATCTGTTTTTCATTTATTTATTCTCTTTCATGTTTTTATTTACTGAAGTGTGTTTTTTGCTTACCTACTCTCTAGTTCCACACGAGGGTGAGCAGCGTGGGCGCTGCCATGCAACTAACATGGGGTCACATGACATAGCATTACGTGCTTGAGGGCTGCAGACACTATCTCATATTGAGCATGCCTCCTGGATTGAGTTAGGACACTGAACCAGGGCGGCCTTGCCACCTCCACCTCCAGGTGATTGCACGCATAGAGTGCCAAACACTTGCCTGAGGCCACCTTTTCTGTCATAATTTCAAGATTCTCACAATTAGGACGCCGATTTCAGGTCCTGACGTGTATTTATAACTAGCATAGATAAAGATGTAATTATTCATATGATACATCCCTAAAATATAATCCTTAACTACTTTTTTTAATGCTTGTGTAAATTGTCCTTTTCACAGAACATTTATTTAATCTTATTTGTGCTGTTTGTATTTAGAGAGAAGTACTGGAGTCAGTTAATTGATTGCGATTAGTGCCCGTTCTTGTATTTAGAAAGGTTGTTATATTGTCTCTGCCATTCTCAAATAATCCTGGCCAATCAATGGAAGCCCTGGAAAAGGCAAGGATAGCTGCTTCGTCAGACCATATGTAAGGATATCTTTTAGGCCTCTGAAAACAGAGAATTTGTACAGATGCTAGCATGAAGTACAGGATATTTCACTGTATATAATTGCAGTTCATATTTAGTTAGCTCCTTTAAAGGATGTAATGTCATGTGATGGTTCAAACAGCACTGCAGTGGTCAGTCAATGATAATCATAATTAACCATTTCAGTGCTGAAGAGATATGAAACATTGGCTTGCACCATCAGTAATTCCAACAAATTTAGATGAACTGGAGCCAACCCAGCTTCAACAGAGGAGACCAAAAAACCCTGGCAAAAGTTCAATTGACTTACATGTTTATTTTAACTCTTTAATGCTAGAGGGGTCACTAGTGCATTGAGACACAATTCATAGGATCCTCTCCAGCATTCAAGGGATTGAAAGTTCAATTTAAGTCAATGGCCACTTTTATTTGCTCCAATTCATAACTCCTTGAGGATCAGACAAGTGTGCAGAACACTGCTTCACAACACGTGGTGGGTTTTAACCCTTTGAGTAACAAAAAGATATCCAAATATGGTGGATACCCATCTGGCATTCAAAGGAGTAATACATTGATGTCTCAATGCAGCAAAGACAAACAGGAGTAAATCTGGGGCAAATTAACCCCCCACAGTGGGCACACAAAAATTCCCATTGACTTAAGTTGGGATTTAACTCCTCAAATGCTAGAGAGGTCTCCAGAGCATTGCTTTGCACAGTGTTGGAGACTTCTCTAACATTAAAGGGGTTAAAAATCCAGTTTAAATAGTAGGAAATATTGGGAATGTTTGCGTGTCCCCTATGGCACAGTTGGCTTGTATCAGAATTGCTCTTGTTCTTCTGTTAACCCCTTGAGGACCACAGAGTGTTACACTCGCTCAGGGGGTTAAATTTGCCTCCAGGAGTTCATTTCTTTATTGCACAATGAACAGTCGGTCTAAGGTTGGCTTCTTTTGCCTGCGAATAGCTCAATTTGGATACAATAAAAGAAAATATATTAATCCTTTGAGTGCCAGAGGGGTATGAAACGCATTGCTCTTAAATGCATTGCGTACCCCTCTGGCACTCAATGGGCTCATTATAATAATAAAGATCAATTGGAACCGAAAGTCTAATACAGGAAGTTTCCAGAAAGATGGTCGTTTGGATTAGGCTCTGCCTTAAGAGAGTCTGTTTCCTAGTCAGGACTGGCCCCTTTCATTTTGCCTGCATGCAGCTAATTTATGTTTTTTCAGCCAGATGTGGTCTGACAGACATCACTCAGAGATTCCATCCCCCCACTGTTTTCAGAGGTCGAGAAAATAGTCACGTTTTCCCATTTTACAGAATCCCCATCAACATTATTGAAGATGGATGTATCTTTAAAGCTAAGATTGATTGTGGATATCGGAGTTATGGTGTCATTTATCATGGTGAATATTATTTAGACTTGGATTGTACAAGGCTGTAACTTGAGACACAAGCCAGAGGAGGAGGAGGGGACAATCTGGAAACGAGGATCCATGAACTTTAATAGATGGATGCTTTTTTCTTTTCTTTTTTCATTGCTTTTCTTTTTTTTCTTTTTTTTTCTTCAAAGTCCCATACACTCCACAGTGATTTACATTTTCATAGGGAAAGGAAGCCCTAGGGCCTAAAATCCATATTTCAACCTCTTGTAACCCTTTGAGTGACAGAGGATTACACAAAGTACCCCTCTGGCACTCAAAGGGTTAACAGGGAGAGACTACTCCAAAGGACACTAACTACAGCAAGTGAAGAGCATTTAATGTACACTTCAGAGACTGGAGTTCTAGCAACATTTCTGGGAAAATGACAATAGAAATTTGGGGGAATTTTAATCTAAACAGACTTAACCCATTGACTGCCAGATAGGTCTGCAATGCATTGCTTCACAATGCACTGGAGACCTTTCTAACATTTAAGAGTTTAAAACCCCATTTAAGTGAATGGGCATTAGGGTTCAGTTGCCTCAGAACTACTAAACGTCTTTTCACATCTGCCTCTGGTGTGTACAATAAGTGCACTGCAGTGAGGAATCCAGGCATAGGGTCCATACTAATAGTGTGACCCACTAAGCCACTATGTGTAAATAGGTCTTTGCTTTTGAATAAAACTTGTTCTTTTTGTTGTCTGGGACACAGTGTGATAAAGTGATGCTGACATACTAAGAACTGGAGCAATTGGGGGCAAACCAACTGCACCATAGGGGAGAAATTTGCAAAAAAATATTTTTTATTCATCCCCTATGGTGTAGCTGACCTGTGCCAGAATCACTCCCGTTCTTTATACATCCTTCTCTTCCGTATTTATATTCACATATTAACCTTTTAAGGACCACATGCAGGTGACGCACATTGCTTTGCTATGTGTTGCCACCCCTCTGGTCCTTAAAGGGTTCATTATTCTACCGAAGCAGAACTGTCAAATCTATATGGAGATATAAAGCACAGGGTGAAATAGCTTCTACAGTGAGGACTACTGTTCAGGGGCCCTTATCATACTGAGCTGTGTCATTGCACTGATTAAGGAATGGCATGATCCAAGATCAGAGATTGGGAAATCTTCATGGCCACACAGCTTCTGTACGTGACTTTTACTTTTGTAGTATTAAGCAAATCCAAATCAAAACCTGCATTGTCTGCTGGGACTGTTAATGTCTTGGATGCTAGAGATGTCTCCAGTGCATTAAGAAATCATCTCCAGCCTTCAAGGACTCAACCCTTTGAGTGCCAGAGGGGGTATACCCCTCTGGCAAGCAAAGGGTAATAGTATGGCAGTACATTGGTCAGTATTCAGAAACTAGAGGTTCAATTCTGGGACAGACTAAATGCAATATCAACGACAACTAAAATTGTCTGCTGATTTTAAATAGTGTTATTTACTCCTTGAATGCTAGAGAGGTCTCCAACACATTAGAAAGCAATGTCTTAGATCTCAATAGCTTTCAAGTGGGTAAAAGCCCTGTTTAAAGGAACATGAGTACCTAAAAGTGAAATGGGGTTATATATGCGTAGATAGCCTGTACTTCGTGGAGCAGCTGGAAAAATCTATTGGCTTTCTAAGCCCTAAAATCTAGTCTTACATATGCACTGAGGGAACAACCATTACTGCCTTTTCCAGGACTTTCATTGATTGTCCAGGATTGTGAATTGGCTGAAATAACAACCTTTCTGAATAGAAAAGTAAAGGCCACTAATCACAATCAATTAACTGACTTTAGCCCTTATCACTCAGTACAAACATCACAAAAAAATATTAACCCCGCAGATGTGGCACGCAGATGGCTGATAAGGACCACGGGTAATTTTTTTTTTTTGGCCGCTCGATGAACCCGGAATTCTATGATGTACTAGTACCATCCTTAAAGTGATAGTAATGTTTTGCAAAAACAGCAGCTCCAATTAATCTTCATAGTATTTGAGCCATAGAGAGTGTTATTTCAATAATGTGGGAGTTGTAGTTCAAGAGTAATTGCATGATAAAGTTTCCCCCTCCCGCCCCTTTTACCTAGTGTAAGCCCCCACTCCTCAGATGTGGAATCCAGTCTATAGACCAGACAGCTCACATTGAGGGTCAATATTCTACTGTGAGAACAATGAAAACCCTGCCCCCCTTGACAGGTTATTCAGCTTTTCCCCTTATCTTAATTGAAGATTATCCCTCTCTGCAATCTACCTGGACACACCCTGCTGCTCTGAGGTGAGCAGTGTTACATCACTAAAAGTAGCAGGAGGGGGATACTTTATCATCCAATTACTCTTGAACTACAACTCTGACAGTACTGAAATAACACTCTCTATGGCCCAAATACTATGAAGATTAATTGGAGCTGCTTTTATTATGAAACATTACTATCCCTTTAACTGCTGGAACCGGAGTGACGGTCCTGGCACATCAAGGGTCTTTAAGGGGTTAGAAATGCTCTCTGAACAGGACAATTTAAATAAGCATCAAAAAGCAAGTTTAGGATTGTATTTTAGGGATGTAACATGAATAATTAATTTTACATATGCTAGTTGTGAGTACATGATATTTAACATTAAATCAACCTATTTCATGTTTTTTTGGTGTAAGTGTTCCTATAAATCAATGGGAATTTAAAGAATTATTTGTCTTCATGGTGCAGTTGGTTTTTTATCAAATCCCTTTGTACCATAGAGGTGTACAAAGCACTATAAAAAAACGCGTTGAGTCCTCTTTCTTGCCTCCCCAAACAATTCATTTACCATTATCAACTGTTTTTTTCCCCTGATAAATAACAGGGTTCCTGAAAAGAGGTATAATAAAATACAATTATTTTTTAAGCCTTCACTTAAGGAAAACAACATTATGCATTTTTTATTTGTCTTGTATTAAACAAATACATTTGAAGGACTTGGAAATGTATTACATTTCTTAAATAAACCAAAAAACAACAGAGAAGTATAATAAAAATGTCAGGGCAGCTCCTAAATTACCCATATTGCCAGCCAGATTAATGTATACAACCACACATATTTAGGCACAATGAAAGTAAGAATAAACCATAATACTGCACTGGTGTGGTCTTTACATGCTTAACCTCTTGAGTACTAGAAAGTTGTGCAGCACATTGCTTAGCAGTGCATTGCACAGCCTTCTGGTCCTCAAGGGTTAAATGGAAGTGTTTTCCAGCACAAGATAATATGCAGTGTTAAAATGCCACCATATAAATCATTTGTCATATATACTTATGTCACCATCTGTAGGTTTAGAAACAATGAAAAAAATGGATCATCCTATATAATATTCGCTACGATGTTTGTCAGAAGCCGTCATGCGCAGTAGAGACTGCCCGAACACTTAGAGTGCTGGGAGGTCTGTGCTGCCAGCATTCTGTGCTTTCGGGCAGTCTCTACAATGCATGACTGCGTCGGTGGCAAAACACAGAGCAGGACCGGTCTCTTAACCCTTTGAGTGCCAGAGGGGAGCGCAACGCATTGCAAAGCAATGCGTTGCGCACCCCTCTGGCACTCAAAGGGTTAATATCACCCGGACCTTGCCCCGTGTACGCTGACTTTTACAGTAGTATGTAATAAAGCAAAGTGGATCAATTCTGGAACAAGCCAAAAACACCACAGGGACATATAACACCCTAAAATACTGGCTTTAAAGGAGCAGTAAACTGTTTTAATGAAAAAATATACATTGTAGAGTGTTGCCTGTTGAATAAAATAAGGGTAATCTCACTGCTGATAGGTGCATATTTCCAGAGTTATAGTTTAAACCCATCTTTTTTTTACATTAGCAGTGCCCTCTAGTGGTCAAATACCGATTAGATACTCTGTTACATTCTAATGGAGGGGAAAGTCAATGACTTGCAGGTCCCAATAGAATGTGATATAAACGGTCTGTCACTTTCTGTCAGAACTATCAGGAAGTAAATGCACAGTAAATTCACTTTCTGATTATTTGAACTGTTATAAGTTTTGACTAAAACAACTGACAGCAGTGGGAGTACCCTTGTTTTACTCAGCAGGAAAAGCTCTAAAACATATATGTTTTCATTAAAAAAATGTACTGCTCCTTTAAAGTCCAGAGCATGTCTGGTGGTATGCACTATACCATGCATATTTTGTAGGGGGTGCCCTTAACCCTGTGAGTGCCAGAGAGGCATCCACTCTGACACTCAAAGCATTATTTGCAGCCCCTTGCACTAGACATTAACTCTACGACGGCTGCACTGGCAAATTCGAACATTTGCCCCACTGAGGCTGATTTAACTGTGTATGGACCAGTGTGGGGGTGCAACAGATTGAGAAGCAATGTACTGCATACCCAGCTGGTCCTTAACCCTTCCAGTTTCACAGGGGTACCATTGCGTACCCATCTGGATCTTAAAGGGATAGCAATACTTTTTTAAAATGTATTAATCCCCATATTGTAAGCATAAAAAAAGAAATTAATTGCCCCCAGTGTCATGTCTCACACCTTTATGGTTTGTGAGATAAGCGCTTGCAAAGTTCCCCCTCCCTCCCCTTTCCCTGAAGTCAGCATTCTAGCTGACCGCAGGGGAATCCGGTCTTACGTGCATCAGGCGCCTCTACAGCAGAGCCGAGATCAAGTTAATAAAAAAGAAGTCCTTCACTGAAACAGTCTTCTACGTGTGCTTGGCTTGCAAGCACACGTAGAAGACTGTTTCAGTGAAGGATTTCTTTTTTATTAACGTGATTGCGGCTCTACTGCAGATCCGCCGGATGGTCGTACGACAGGATTCCCATGCAGTCAGCTAATACGCTGATTTCAGGGAAAGGGGAGGGAGGGGGAATTTTGAGAGCAATTATCTCTCAAACCATAAAGGTGTGAGAGATGACACTAGGGGCAATTAATTTCTTTTTTTTATGCCTACAATATGGGGATAAGTACATTTTAAGTATTACTATCCCTTTAAGGGATAATAAGAAGAACTGGAGCAGTTCTGAAGCAAACAAACTTGCATCATAGAGAACAAATAAGAGTTCCTAAAATCCCCATGACTTTTACCCACTGAAAGCTACTGAGGTCTCCAATTGGAGACCGCTCAAGTTTCCAAATATTTAACCCTCTGAGTGCCACAGAGTTATCACATTGGCTATCTCTCTGGTGTTTAAGAGGAAAAGCCCCTGTTCAATTAACAGTAATTGTTATATGATCTTTATGATGAATTTGGTTTGCCCAAGAACTGGACCCGATCTTCTTGTTAACCCTTTGAGTGTCAGAGGGGCTGTGTTGGACTCCTGTAGTATCCTCTTTATACAATGCATTCTGATCTTGCTTACAGTGAGTTATATTTGAATTTATTACAGTGAGTTGGTGCCTGATAGTTTGTTTTTCACTGTTGCTTACTGATACATTAGCAGAAGGTTTGCACAGTGCTTGTGAGCTATTCATAGTCATATGACCCCTCTTATTGACATACAGAGAGATTTATTTTTTGCTTGTTCATACACAGCAACTCACAGAATATTTGAAATAGCTGACAACTGTTGTTGTATTTTTTGTATATACATAGCATATATTTGTTTATGTATGATGTATATATCAAACAGAGCAACATTTGATAACATTTTGAGATGAATAAATATTGTTTTTTTAGTCAAACAAAGGCCAACTTGACAAATATAAGGGGGCGCCAGATGTTCTCGAAAGTCTAACTGGTGGCTTAGTGGGAGACTTCCTTTACCCCGCTTAAGCAATTCCCCAACATGCTGTAACATAACATGAGGCTTTCGACTCGTTGCTGCTGTGTTTTCTGGTAAATCTCATGTTATTTATTTCACACAGTTAGAGCTGAGGGTAAATCATGATATAGAGGTTATAGTTAATACAGATGAGAGAGGGTGTCCTGCCTTGATCACATCTGGAAATACAATTTCATATTAACAATAGCTATCATGTGATTTTAGAGATCATTAAAAATATATGATTTATTCCGCACAGTTCTGTGGTGTGAGTACTGCAACTGAAGAAATGTGTGACTAATATCAGTAATAGAAATATTTATTTTGGTTGTTGGTAAATAGTATTTGGAGTGATGTAATTGTGAAACAAGATAAATAAGACCTACATCTGTAGTAGTAAGGGCCCCTTAATTTGCCTAACAGAAGGACTTGCCTACCTACCTGCCATAGGTATGTGCATATTATACAGCAGTCAGGCATATCTATATATGTTTTTCCATTGGAACTCTATTCTAAGCTATAGATGGAATCTGACAAATCAGTTTAAAAATACTAACATGGTTCCAAAGAACTGGAACTGTTGAAGCTTTTTTATCTATTATGAAGAAATGTAAACTGAATGCAGGCTAAGATGAGTTTTGCAAAAATTGTCAACTGCAATGCAAATAGTTTATAAGTCCTTGGTTAAGCAAAGTAAAGTGATTTGTTCCTATAAAGTTCCTCTTTAAGAATAAGCATGGACAAATTCATACTTTTTGTAAAATATTAACTTGGCTTATGGTACCTTTTTATGATAATGCGGCCTTTTGTCTGTTACTAATTCTGTCATAACATAATCCTTATCTCTTATGTTTTTAATTTATTTTTATTTTTTTTTTACTAAAAGTTCTATGCTAAGTCTCATATTGATAACATCCTTGCTAAGTTTCCTGCAGGAAATCATTGTGGCTGGTTGAACAGATTAGATTAGTGAAGGGGTAATTTAGACTATTCCGTTCCACTCCTTGCAGTGGTTTTCAGAAATCATAAACTCTTGTGGAAGTTTGCCTTCATTGTCCTTTGGATTAACATATTGATAACATTTTCTACCTACTAATTTGAGACAAATTCTTTTTCTAGTACTTGTAGTTTTATATATATATATATATATATATATATTACTATTTTTACAAATAAATACAATATTTAACTCTTCATTTACCAGAGGAGTGGGGAACACAGTGCTTCACAATGCATTACCCCCCCCCCCAAAAAAAAAAAAAGTCACCATTAATTTTCTACCGGTAGCTAGCACTTTGATAATGAGGCTTGAGGAAGTGATGTACAGAGCTTGTTTGAGGAAACAAGGTAAACATCCATGGGAATGTAGATGAAGACCTGCAATTCAGCTATTACACAATTGCTGCAAAAAATTGCGGGTACAGTTTTTGTTATTATTATTATTATGTATTGCCTCACTCTAGCTGATGTCTCCCTCTAGCTAAAGCAACTGCTCACTGCAAGCAGTTTGCAACAATTAAGTCCCCATATGGTTCACTACATGAGGCACCTTAGACTTACCTGGGAACCATGGGAGTTGCTTTGTTGGTTTGGGATCAACTTCTTACAGTAGTAGAGAGATTAGCGAAATTCCACACCTCAAGTTTGCAATTAGACCTGGAGCTTAAGCCCCCTGTACCTAGCAACAACCCTACTGGGGTCTCTCTTAATTTGCCTCAGAAACTCCAGTTTTTACTCTCAAGTACCCGGACCCTAGGAACCGAGTCTCTTTCTCCATCTCAGAACGTACCCTGTATACCTCTTACTACCCTGCTCCCCACCCCTATTTCCCAAACTGTTTTCCCCACTTTAATAACAAACCTTGTCTATTCCTCTTTTGCTTTCCCATTCACTTAAATTCCACCCCTTGTATGAAGCAAATCATATCATTACCCTTGCACTATTTAGTACATCAGAGAAACTAAAGACACATGATCCTAAGTGTTGACCATAGATTGCAATAGAGACACATCTCTGATACCTCCACCACTGACTGTCAAAGCAATAGTAGCTTTTAAAACATGTACCAAATGGTAGAATGCTACCTATTCATAGAACTTAATGGTGCTAAAGTTGCTTGTGCAGCAGGGGCTCTTTTAGAACTGGTATTTGAGGGCACATTGAGGCTGATGCAATAAGAAGAATTAGAACAATACTGGAGCAAGCCAACTGCACCATTTCATTGAATGAAATGGGGTTTTAACCCCGTGAATTTGTAGAGAGATTTCCAATGCATTACTGACATAACTCATAAGGCCCAATAATCCTAAATGCTAATGAATTATTCATGAACAACATTCTGCTGTAAACTTACGAACATGTTGTAAGAGTTGAGACAAATGTAAACCTAAATAATATGGATGTCTGATAGTTCCACAGTTTGGTTTTCCAAAAAAGTTACCAGTTTTTCAGGCCCTCTGTATAGTTGCTATAAGAACTGGATTATATCCAAAACAATGATTAGGAGACCTTTCTGGCATTCGAGGGTTAATTTATCCTGTTGATATAACCCTATGAGTGCTAGAGAAGTATCCAGTGCATTGCAGTACGATGTGTTGAATACCTCTCTAGCACTCAAAGGGTTATTAAATTGGCTCCTGACACTGGTGTCTGGCTTTCTTCTAACAGCTCAGTATTTTATCACCAGCTCACCTAGCAGAAGGGGATTAATTGCTTTGAGAAGTGCACAGTGTTAAAAAGTAAAGTGTCTAATTTCAGCAGCCACAACCGTGCACCCGTAAAAAGAGGCAAATTTATCACGGAACATTACTGAGTGCAGGAAATGTCATGAAAACCATTGTTTTTTAATCTTTTTTTCTTTCTTTTTTTTTACTCTGAGAGTCTAAATGAGGTGATTTATGGTAGTTATCCATCTTTAGGGTCATCCATCAACTTTTAGTTGCTAGGCAATCAAACCAGCAGCTGTTTGCTTTGAATCAAGCTGAAAAGTTGTCAGTCATCACATGCAGGTATGACCTTTGTGGTAAAAACATTAGCATGCATGCAAAATTAAAGATACAGAGTCTTTGGTGCCTGTGTGAATGATGAATGTCAGAAAATATAGACATGGAATCCATCCAGAGTCCAATAAATACATTTTAAACCAAGCACATAGAATAAATGATTGCCACAGAAGACTATTTTAGGTTTAGCTTTGCGTATGAAATCTAGACCTGTAAATTTGATGTCCTTTTAAAAACTGCTGACATTCATAATGTAAAGCATAGGGGTTACCCACAGAAGCACAGTGGTGGTCTCCTGTGAAATAAAATATATATGGGACATTTCAACACAATGGGGCATATATATATATATTCAATATATCCTATATAATAATTCGCCAAGTTGTGTGTAACGCCCGACATGCGCAGTAGACACTGCTGCGCGTGCGGCAGTCATACGCAGTAGAGACTGCCCGCGCCGCGCCTGATACAGAGCTGGGCGCTCCGAAGGAGCGTCCAGCTCTGTATCAGCCGCGGCGCGGGCAGTCTCCCCTGCGTGTGACTGCCCCGCGACAGGCTGCCAGAGGCTCTGTATCAGTCGAGGCGCGGGAGACCCGCGACCGGCTGCCAGAGGCACTGTGGCCCGTGTAACGGGATGTTCAACTAGTATATATATATATTAGGAAAAAGTGAAGCACTTCTCGAGCATCCAATACAAATACCCACTGATTTACTGAGATGTAATGCTTTAGTTTTAAATTGCTAACTACAGACTAAAAAGCTGTTTAGAGCGTGTCTGATTGTCTTTATACTTTAAAAGCGCTGTATTTTTATCTACCTTTTATTATCATCTTCCCTCATCTTTATATGATGTTTTTTTTTATTCTGAATGGTCTGATCCGGAAGACTGATTGCTAGAGCTGTGGTTGCCATCCCAACCCTTTCCAGCACTCTGCTGATTAGAGCTGTGGTTGCCATGGCAACCTTACCCGGCATTTTGCCGATTGAGACCCTTTACAGTGTGTGTTTTTTGTAAATGTGCCCTGAGCACTAGAGAAGTCTCAGTTCTAAAAGAGTCAGGACTGCCAAGGAGCAAAGGCCAATGCCACATAAAGGGAAGGGCGTAGCTCTCAGGTATGCAGTGCACTGGAGATGGCTCTAGTACCCAAGAAATTAAAACAGTATAATTGGACTTTTAAAACATATGCAGTCTAGAGGAGTGTCCTTACTGGAACCAATGGTGTAAGTTCACAGAATTATGCAGTAGTCCCTGATTGACTACAGAGCTCTCTTTCGAAAAGCTGCACAGTTATGCCTTAGAGCACCATTACTCTTTGGTGTTGTCGGCATTACTGTCTGATCCATAAAGAAAGGACACACTTTCTTTAGGTATATTAGTGAAAAGAGAAAAAATAAAGGCGACATAGTAAGATTAAAGTACAAAATAGTAAATGTGTAGCGGGAGATAAGGGAATTGCTGACTGTTAATGGTAAACCAGGGAACACAGGATGTTACAGATGTTATTTTAATTGAAAGTGGATAAATCAGCTGGTCCACTCGAGATTCATCAAAGGGTATTAAAAGAGCTTAGGTCCATGCTTGCAGCACCTCTACAATAATTTTGAACCAGTCTCTGGAGTGGCTATGGAAAATTATCAATGTAGTGCTATTACACAAAAACAGCAGTAGGCAGGCTCTGGCAATTATAAGTCTGTGAGTCTGACCTCAGTTGGTGGGAAACATTATTGAAAGGAATCATTGTTGAATATCTGTCTGAATTATAATGACATACAACATTCATGACAGCATGGTTTTAGCTTGTGAGTGTACTGAAAGGCCTGTTTCTTCAGTATCTTCATTAATGATATTACTAGTGGTGTTCATGATAATGTGTGCCTTTTTGCAGAAGATAAAAATTTGCAACAGAGTTTACTGTTCAGGAGGGGTAAACCAAATACATGAGGATATAGGAAAACTTGAGAAATGGACAAGAACATGAGCGCTAAAGATTTTAATGTTGAAAAGCTCAAGATAATACAATTAAGACACAGGAACAGACAAGTGGAATATAGGCTTAATGGCGCTGTGCTGACAAAAACAGCAGAGGAAAGGTAATCGGTCCTTATTATTTCAGAAGACTTGATGAAGGTAGGCAAGCAAAGCAGTAAAGCAGTGAGAAAAGCAAACCAGGTTCTTGGTGGTATAGGAAGAGGAATTGGCAGCAGGAAGAGAGGTCGCAATGCCACCGGTAAGGCCTCGCCCACAGTAATGTGTACATTTCTGGAAACTGCAGCACAAAGAAAAGTAAAATGGTGTAGCATCTTAATAACACAGGGTGCCAGGATAGACTCAAAGGACTCAACATGTACATCTCGGAATAAAGAAAAGAGAGAGGTGTTATGGTAGAAACCTTAAAATATATTAAGGGATTTAATACAGTGCAGGAGGGAACCATTTTTCAGTAAAAGAGGAATACTAGAAAACGAGTAGATGATGATCTAAAGTTAAAAGGTGGAAAATTCAAAAGTAACATGTAAAAGTACTACTTTTTCTGAAAGTGTGATAGACTCCTGGAACTGCCTCCCAGCAGAGGTGGTAAGGACCAATACTATTCAGAAATTAGAAATGTATCTCACAGACATAAGACTATTCTGAGAAGTATGGAAGACTGTTCATTTTAAATTGGTTAGCAAAATAGGCAGATTTTAAGGGCCAGATGGTTCTTTTCTGTTGTCAAAATCTGTGTTTCTGTGTTTAATAAAAATCTACAACTACTGTTTATATATTTTCTTTACTGCCTAAGAGTTGTATCACTGGATCTGAAAAACTTTTGTAAAGGGATATTATACCATATAATGGCTCATAATTTGTTTAAAAAGATTGACATGCTTAGGTCTGGTTACAAATCTTATCACTGATTTTATCTCACAGATCCCTTTTAAGTTTAAGGGGGAATTTGTTTAAAAAATTAGTGATAAAGTGGTCAACTGCAATGTCATCTAGACCCTAGCCTAGGTACATGCCCTTTATACTGCAGTCAGGTAAATGTCTATGTATTTTTGCATTATATCTGCAGTTTTCTGTATATACTGATGTCTATTGATGGTTTCATTTACATAACACCTCCTCAATACTGGGCTCCAGTAGATTTTACGGGTTAAGTCTTTTTTCAGATTGCAAACTGAAACAAGTTGCTGTACTCTGCAACAGAGATCAAATTTAAATGAAAAAGTATATAGATTTAACTGACTGCTGTATGAAACCTATGTAAATCTTTGTGCTAAGTTAATATCCATTTATTTCCAGGGCACAGGAAAAAAAGAACTATTGGATGCTAGAGATGTTTACAGCATTGCTTTGCCTTAGGGACCTGTCTAGAGTACAAGGGGTTAATTTGTAAATGCAATAACATATTTTTTTCCGCAATGGCAGCCTGCGGGACTGATTTGTTAGAGCTTGTTTCACTGAAGTGCCATTACCAGTTAAGTAACTGTTCTCATCTGGCAAAAGAAGAGAGTTGATTTTGCACAAATGGCCCCCACCAGGTTTATAATTGTAAATAATGACCATATTTGTGACAAAACACTGTTTGCCAAAGACTTCAACGATCACTAATGTATAAACAAAAAGTTCCTTTATGGCGCACTCACTACTCCTTTGTTTTTATGTAATGTGCAGCTTTTATTAAGCACTAATGCCCCATCTAAGGTGAATTGTTTTTCCCATGGAACATTAATTATTGCAGATCAAACGTGTTCTAGCACAGCTAGTATCTGGGAGAACGTATTGTTAAGCAGTGTAGTTTGAACACCTTCCAGGTGTACCTGGCCCACTTTTTTATTTTCTGCAAGTGAAATAGACATATGTTATGATGGGCTGTTTGAGTAGGCCTCTAAAATGATCTTAAGTGATGTTTATTTTGTTGATATTACTATGACCTATCAATAGTGTTGCCACCCAGTCTGTATTTTACCGGCAGGCCAGTAAAAAATTGGCTTCTGACCAGTGTTACGTTTATGGAGGGAATGCCATTGCCGGTATTTTTTTTAAGAAAAGGAGGCAACCCTAGGGGGAGATTGTACTCATTTTTCATGCTGACATATGAATTGTTCATCTGTAGTAAACCCTGTGTGAAACTGGATTTTGTTTCAGTGACCTTAACATGAAAATATAAATATGTATCTTGACAAAGGTCTAGTTTATGGCCAAAACATTGATATAACAAAGAGCACCTTGACCACTCCTGGGAGTACAGTACAGTACAGTCATCTCTTGGTTTATCTGTCTATCTCGGTTTAGCTATTTATCTGATAGATTATCGCTCAATCTATTGATTCATCTATCTAATATATATGTGTGTGTGTATACACCCTTCAGTATAAATGTTCTTCTCTCCATAGGCCAAGAAGTCATTTAAAGGGATAGTAATGTTTCATAATAAAAGCAGCTCTAATTAATCATCATAGTATTTGGACTTTGGAGAGTGTTATTTCAGTTCTGTCAGAGTTGTAGTTCAGGAGTAATTCAATGACAAAGTGTCCCCCTCCCTCCCCTTTTACTGATGTAACACTTTTTAGCCAGAGCAGAAGGGAGGTGCCCAGGTAGACTGCAGAGAGGGACAATCTTCAATTAAGATAAGGGAAAAACCTGAAAAGCTTGTCAAGGGGGGCAGGGATTTCATTGTTTTCATTGTAAGATGACTGTCCCCTGTTGTTATCTGTCTGGTCTTACAACTAGATTCCCCACCTGAGAAGAGATGGCTTACACTAGGTAAAAGGGGCGGGAAGGGAAACTTTGCTTGAGAATATCTCTCAAACCATAAAAGTTTGAGAGATAAGACTTATATCATTCTTCATATTTTTTTAATGCCTACAAAATAAAATAAAGTTAAAACGAAGCATTACTATCCCTTTAAGGATGTTGAGAGTTGTAGTAATAAATTGGATTGCTCATGCCCACGTAAATTTAAGCTGTTGTTATTATTATAATTGACAAAGCCATAATCAATTCAATATGCCAAAATTATATTAAAAAAAAACCTATGGCATTAAGAAGTCTGTTCATCAAGTGTCGAGGAGAAAAGTACACATGATAAACTGTTCTTTGCCTTAGGTTGCTAACAGATACTATCAGGTATGTATTAGTGATCCTCTAGATTTCCCTTCCATGCATAAATACCCAATTGGACTTTCTTCATAAATTGGATGTCCCACTCTTTTTAGCCCTTTGGATACTAGTTATTTGCATCAACATAATGCCTCTAAGGGAATGGACATATGTATTGGGGGGGGATGCATGCATTTGATTGGACTTAGGGCAGCATCAGTGGGTGTAAGCTAGAGGAGTTTTATCCTATCAAACAAAAAGGCGTTCTTGGCATCTGCATTTTGTTATTGAATTTTACACTGCTATGAATGTAAAATCACTATTAATGTGACTTTTTCCCCCTTAAATGCCAGATATGTACCCAGTGCATTGCAAAGCAATTTGTTCATGACATGTCTAGCATGCAAGGCGTTAAGCCCATAGTAGATGTGTTCAAACATTAGCCTTTAAGAGTCATAATGAGAAAATAAAAGTGAATGAATGGCCACACACTACTAATAATGTAATGGTATAAAAGAAAAGCATGCACAAAATTATAATTTATTATGTGTCCATTATTATATGTAATCCATAGCTAGGCTGATAAATTGTGCTACCTAAACTTACGTACGAAGCATTACAGACGTTATGAATAAAATCAAACTGGAGTAGTTCTGAGGCAAACTAGCTATGCCACAGGGGACAAATACAAATTATCCTTATATGGGACTTTCAACCCTTTTAATGCTAAAGAGACCATCAATATATTTGTTTGCAAATTGTTGGAGATCTCTTCACATGAAGATTTGTGAGTCTCTGAAGGAGGAGGGAACAAGGCACAACATGGGAGGCGGGGAGGTGATTGACAGTCTTTTGGTACTGAGCTGTACCACGGCGATACCACCAGTGACGTCATCGGGTAAATAAAAAAAAAACAAAAAAAAAACAAGAGATTGACGCTTTATATTTATGGGAGGTGAGAGTTCCACTTTAAATTTACAGAACTTTTATTTCTGTCCTATGGTGAAGTTGGTAGGCCCCAGAGTTGCTCCATATTTTTATGCATATGACCACAAGAGTCTGCCTTATTGCTCAGGACCAGGTAAGAATTAGTATGTTTAGCAGCAGTTAATATGCTTATAATTTAACCCCTTGAATACCAGAGATGTGAACAACGCATTGTGATGCATCTAGTGGAAAAGCCTGTGTACACGGGCCAAGGTCCGGAGAGGTAAAGAGGCCGGTCTTGTTCTGTGTACTGCCGCCGCCTCACTTGCTAGCGCATGCGATGCAGTTATGCGCAGTAGAGACTGCCAGAATGCACAGGATGCTGGGAGTTAGGACAGTCTCTACTGCACATGACTGTGTCGGACAATCTGGTCTTTTATATTACAGGATGTACTACACACCACTCTGGTCCTCAAACATACCTGGGAACTCTCAGGGGTTGACACTGAGACCCATGGTTTTGAACCAAATTCTCAGGGTGAAGGACCAAATTCTCAGGGCGAGAGAGTCCAGTGCTTCCTACTATGTGATTTACAGCAGTTTACTGCTTATTTAATTAGTGGCATTTGTACCAGAAAGGCAGAAGGAGAAGTTCTACTTGTCTTGTGCATGTTTAAGAAGTGATATTTTGGAAATGCACGATGTTAAAGGTTCCTTGAGGACTGATTAGAACATCTCTGTGTGAAACATTGACATGGCACACAGAATCTACTTTCTTGGGAGCAATAAGGGTTAATATTTCAAAGATCTCAGGATGAGCTCTTTTCAAAAGTTCCCCGGTATGTCCTCCATGGGTAAATAGAGTTTGCATGAAGGGATGAATTGACCATGCCTGAGGGCCACAACTGGCCTCAGGCTTTAGATCGGAAATCCCTGGCTACGAGTATTCATTTTCCTTTTATACATGCAGAATAAATGTTGCCTATTCTCCTGCTCCTTCTACAATAATTTTCATGCATCACACACATAGAAAACAGAACTGTTCAGTACCTTGGGGTTAAAAGAATCAATTTTCCTCCAACTAAGCCTGTGTATTTGAATCAAAGCTGTATTAAACCTAGCGACCTTAGGTCTGAGGCACTCCTGCATTCCCCACACCATGTTTAATGAATGAACTTAATAATGTCTGGTGCAGTGTGCAGTGTGAGTTAGCTTCCTGACCTCCTTTAATCAGTACATACCAAGGGAAAATGCCTTTTGTCTGCGCCTTCACCCTCCGCTCGTGTCCAAGGCAGGGTTCTTACATTTGCTAAATATTCTGATTTTCAATGACTACTACTGAAAACATCCTTTAAAAGTTAATGAAGGGATTCCTGTGAAAACCTATTAGATCTTTCAATTAAATGATTGCTATAGGCTTTTAATGACTATATCAAAGTGTTGTTGTTATCTGTGCTACTGTTGCACAAATTAAAACCAGACCCACAGTCTGTGAAAATGAACCATGCTTT
This sequence comes from Rhinophrynus dorsalis, assembly GCA_037306005.1. NCBI lineage: Eukaryota > Metazoa > Chordata > Amphibia > Anura > Rhinophrynidae > Rhinophrynus > Rhinophrynus dorsalis. The sequence continues at coordinate 175,571,476 of CM074723.1, forward strand.
CTCTCATTGCCTTTGTATGGGATAAGAATGAAACAACACAAAAGTCGCTGTCCACGTCAAATTGGACCTTAGGTATAAAAGCAAACAAGGATAATTTCCTATTGATATAAATTGGGTTTTTAACGTCAGAGAGTCTCCAGCACATTGTGAATGGAACAAATGCCTCATTTAACCCTTTGAGTACCAGATAAGTATCCAACACATTGTGCTTTCGATACCACTCTGGCACTTAAAGGGTTAAATCATTTGGAATTTAGCTAATGTTTCTGTCTCCCTTTGGTACAGTTGGTTTGCCCCAGGATTTTTCTGGCCCATATTTATAAAAGCAAACTGGGATTATTCTGGAGTAAACCAGCTGCACTAATAGGGGACACATAAAATTTCTGTTAAATTGGATTGGACGCTTAACACTAGTTGTGTGATAGGCCAATATTTGGAAGCTTGGCTTGTGCTTTGAGTTCTTGCAGGGGACATTTAACATAGTGGGCCATATGCACAGAAAAAGAGGAGCAATTCTGGAGCAAATCAACTGTATCACAGGGGACAGATAAACATTCCCGCTGGTTTCAATTGGGCTTTTAACCCATTGAAGAACTCTAGCATTTAAATTTCTATTTAAATCAAGGAGAATATGGGGACTTTTTATTTGATCCCTATAGTGCAATTGGTCACCCCCAGAATTTTTCTCTTTTTCTTTGTGCACGTGGCGGATGTGCTCTGGACACCAGTTTTCAGACCTAAATACATGGGGGGAAGGTGCACTAAGGGTTGTTGATACTGTGAAATGTGTTTGGCGATAACTCATCCATATGCACTAAGAAGTTTCTATGTAAGGGGAAGGATAGACACTCTAATTATTAGCATATAGGTTTGCCATCATGCTGGAGATGAGTTTGGGGGCGAGTAGGAAGTGGTGAGGATGTGTTCAGACCTCAGCACCAAGAACACCTTCCGTCCTCCCTTATAACCTAAAGAATCCCTTGCCACACTTCTCAGATCATTCAGATATGCAGAGAAGCTGATACTTGTAACAACTTCTCTGTTAGTTCTCTCTCTAGTTAATCAGCTGTTTGAAGTCCACTGAAGGCAAACTGCCAATCAGCTGATTCATGTAAACAGAAGACTGTTGCACTCCCAAGGCAAACTGAGTAGATTTTTATTACTTAAAACAGTTGATCAACGGATAGTCCTCAGTGAACTTCAAACAGCAGATCAACTAGTTCATGTAAAAACACAACCAATAGCTTCTGTGCTGGTTTTCTGTGTATTTAATTCCTTGAGTGTCAGAGAGGAATCCAATGCATTGTTTGGCACTCAAAGGGTTAAATGATCGGTGAAGTGGGGCAGGGGAATCTTTGTTGTTGCAAGATCAATGTGTTGCACATCCCTATGGCACTCAAAAAGTTAAAGGAGGGCAGCTGCTGTCTCTGCTCTCCAATAAGGACTGCAAACTGTCCTCTGAGACGCCATGGTAAGATCCCAACTTCACTATCCCAGTTTTGCGAATTTGGGAATGTGCAATCCAACAGCAGAGCCAGCTATTGGAGCTTAATCCATATTAACATAAAATGCACCCACAGGAATACAACAGCAGCTCATTAAGCTGCATTTCAATATTCAAATGAGCCATTGTTGAAGTAAACACTGCAGCATTGTAAACTTGGCAAAGGCATGGCAATGTTGGCGTATATGCAGTTTATTTACAGGGATGCTGGTGATGACATCTTAGCACATGTGACTAGATGGAATTGGTGCAAATATGCCACAGTACCAACCAGGACCCTTTTTGAACCTCTAGCAACCCTACCCACTCCCAGCCTGGTCCTGCTCATTTCAAGGCAAAATCTGGCTTACTACCTCCCATTCCTGCCCACCTTGTTTAAAGGGATAATACACAATTTTTACAAATCTTCATCTTGTAGCTATTAAAAACTTAAACTAAATGCCTCCAGTCCCTCCCCTTTCCCTGACGTCAGCGCTCTGGATAACTGCAGGGGAATCCGGTCCTGGAATCAGCCGGCGGCTCTGCAGCAGAGCCGAGATTGAGATATTGAAAAAAGAAATTCTTCACCGGAATGGTCTTCTAAGTGTGCTTGCAAACCAGACACACTTTGTAGACCGTTCCAGAGATGGATTTCTTTTTCAGTAACGCTGAAGGGCCTCCGCTGGTCCCGGACCGGATTCCCCTGCAGTCAGCTAGAGAACTGAAGGCAGGGAAAGGGGAGGGAGGGGGGAACTTTAACTACGATTTTGGTTTGAGAGATGGGACTGGGGCATTTAGTTTGTAAAAATGATGTATTACTATCCCTTTAACCCCTACCACATTATGATGCAGATGGCATAATTTTTTCACTTCCATCTCCATCCCTCATTGACAGTGCGGGGATGAAGGCTTGAGCTTGAAGTCTTCCAGGTATGGTGCTGCAAATGCAGGCTTTCATGTGGATCTGGTTGCCTGTGACTGGGTTATAGCTTATTCATTGTTCCTTTCAAAACATAAAGTAGCTTTGCCTAACCCCTTCTTAACCCCTTAAGGAACAGAGGGGTGAGCAGTGCATTGCAAAACAATGTGTCACACACCCCTGTGGTTCTTAAGGGGTTGACAATAAGATGATTGTAGCACTTTTTAATAAAATCCATTCTGTTATTGTTCCACAGTCAGATCCCTAACCTCTGAGCCAACTTATTTTCCCTAATCCAAAAACCACTAAGTAAGGTGGCGTTTAACAACATTAAATTATAATTTTGAACTTTTACCCTTAAATTATGAGATTATAGGATCCGATCTATATATATCATGGATGTAAGATGCCTTGTCTTGTAATGCTATCATGTGTTTTATGGATGAACACCACTTATCATGTGGCCTTGTGATTAAACAGAGGAAATAACTAACCAATCAGTGAGTACCCTTTTATCCTGCTAGTAGAAATGACCTGGCGTTTCCTGAGATTTTACATGGTTACATAAAAGGTTAAGTTGACAAAAAAAAGAAACAAGTCCATCAAGTTCAACCTTTTCCAAAGAATAACCAAGAAAACAATAATTATATAAGCCTTCCTAAATGGGTATTACTCTGATTACCAGAGCTTTTTTGTTTTACCTACTAACACATAGTATAACCCTATATGTTCCCTTGTTTTGGAAATGCATCTAATCTTCTCTTAAATGTACTCATTGTAAATGCCAAGTGTGGGTATGTGTCTGTATGTATGTGTATTTGTGTTTGTAGAGAAATGCGTTTGTTTGTGTATCTTTGTATGCACATGTATTTTTGTTTCTAGAGAATTGGATGTGTTTTGTATGCATGCGTAATTCACATTTCAAATGGCCAAAGAGGGACACTTGTATTTTTAGATGGTGTTGCTGGAGGTGTGACTGGCATTATGTAAAATGTTTAGGTTATTTCATGAGCTATTGACACCTCTTTGTGTAACTGAATAAATGACTTAGAGCAAGACTAAAGTGTTTAACCCCTTCGCTACCACTGACGTGCCAGGACCGTCATGGCGGTTTGGCACTTAAGGACCAGTGACGGTTCTGGCACGTCATGGAATTCAGGGCTCCCGGTGCGGCTGCACGCCGATCTGGGAGCCCTGAACCGGAAGAAAAAAAAAAAAGCCCCGTGGTCATCAAGTGCTGGCCGCTCGTACACGCACCGGTCTTTAAGGGGTTAATTTACACAGACTAATGTATAAATACATATATAGTGAAGTTTCAACAAACATTAATGTGAGTTTTATTGCTGTGGAGCAATGTGATACAATTATATACACACCACACATCTCCTAAAAAGAGGGACACCAGGTTGGGAAAGAGAGACCGAGGGATCAGGGTCTCAAAGAGGCACTGTCCCTTCTATATATCCATGAGGTCCTAAATTCATAATATGTTGAATTCCCCTCTGGTCCTCAAGGGGTTAATTTGGAATGCATTGAAGAAATCTATAGAGATTTAATAAATTACATAAATATAATTTAGTGTTTTACTATGCCTTTATCGCTACATTTTTATTAAATTTGCTAAACCATTTTTTAAAGAATTTATGAATGAAAAATAGGTCAGATACAGGTTAATTAAATAGATGATTGATATGTGACAAAGACATCAACATATTTGGACTTTTTTACACTTCTGACAAAGGTGACACCAACACTCACAGCTGGATTACCAAAGGCTGTTTTAGAACTATTTATATTTTGATGGATACCTTGTCCTATTTTTTTTCCTTTAAGCTATTTAAAGCGGATCTTACTAAGTCGTCATGCATTCATTAAATGCAAGGCGACTACCTTGGAAATAGACATTTTACCTTTAAAAAATAGCGGAGTGTAAAGTAATCCTTCCCGTTTGGGGACTAACGGGCAGGTTAGTGCTCAGGGGGCTTCGGGCACTGTTGGGGTACTTTTTCTGGGAAAACTACATTTCCCATGAGCGCTTGCTTCACGCACTCTGGTTGGCTCCCACCGCGGCAGCCATTTTGTGCTATTTCCAGAACAAGTATCCTACGCAGGGCTTGAACTCTCCTTCTCTCCTCTTCTGATTAATCCTTCGCCTGTCAGATAAGTCTAAATTAGCGATTTCTGGGGTGAAACGTTAATCCTTCACACTGTAATTGGGTGAATTATTATACTGTAAAGTTATTGACACTGTGAGAATGTCTATACCGTTGGAGCTTGGGGCCAGACCTAAGACTAAGGATGCTGGGGTCTCTGTATCCCCTATTGCTCATTGCTCTTCCTGTCATTCAGGGTTACCTGTCATTCAGGTCATTTATACCCAGCATGTTCTGATGTCCCTGAGAGCCTTCCAGGGACCTCCAGACATGCATTAGAGCCAGTTTGGGTGCAAGAGTTCAAGGCTGCTACTAGGGACCTTAGGTCAACATTGCAACTCTTTCCATCCCAGTTACAGGGGGTCTTCCATTCTTGGCAGACCCCCTCCTCTGTCCAGTCTTCCCTGCCAAAACCTCAGGGTGTACCTGACGTGTTAGATTCCTCTGAGGAGGAACTGCTGGTGGATTCAGATGTTGAGGAACGTTCTGCGGTGGGCTCCTCTCAGTTTTTTGGGATCTTTCTGAGGCTGATCCTGAGCCCTCAGCAGAAGGCCTGATCAGGGCTGTTTTAAATACCCTAAACATTCCCTTAGTGCAGGAGGTTCCTTCTGACCCTTCTGATGTATTTTGGGAGCCTAAAAAGCCCCTTACTTGCTTTCCACTTAACCCCACTCTTGACCGCCTTATGTCTGAAGAGTGCATGTCTCCTTAGAGAAAACCGTCTGTTTCCAAGAAATGTCCCAAGCTTTATCCCTTCTCTGAGGCTGCACTTGCTCAGTGGGTTCATCTCCCCAAAGTGGATTCTCCTATCTCCAAGCTATCTAAGTCTACTGCCTTGCCAGTGTCTGATGTGCCTGCTCTAAAGGACTGGACTGACAAGAAACGTGAGGTCTCCCTCAAGTCCATCTTTGCTACTGCTGGTACTGCCATGTGTCCAGCATTCGTTGCAGCATGGGTGAACCGGGCCATTGCGGTCTGGATTGAACAGCTCACGCTTGCTGTACGTCAGGGTGCTCCTACTTTGAATATGTTGTGCCTCCTTGCCAACATTTCTGAGGCTCAGCACTATGTTTCTGCTGCCTTATTTGATGCCATCCATTTGGTGGCTAGGGTTTCCACTATGTCTGTGGTTGCCAGACGGGCTCTTTGGCTCAAGATCTGTTCTGCTGACACTGATTCCAAGAAAGAATTGCTCTCCTTACCTTTTCAAGGCACTTCTTTGTTTAGGCCAGATCTTAAGGATCTGATCAGTGAGGCCACAGAGGGTAAGAGTACCCTTCTACCCTTGGTCCCTAGGAAGAAAACGCCGCTTAAGCGTAACCGGTATTTTCGTTCCTTTCAGAATGAGACACTTCCGGCAAACCAGACGGTTCCTTCAGCTCCACGTACCTCCTCCAAGCCCAAACAGCAATGTAAACCCAAGGTCTCCTCCAAGCCCAAGGCTTCCAAGCCTTCTTTGGCATGACTCACAGAACCCGGGTCCGCACTCTGCTGTGTGTGGTCGTCTGCGTCACTGTCACAGCATTTGGGAGGATTCAGTGGCGGACCCATGGGTTTTACAGGTGGTGACAGAAGGATACAGGATCCCTCTCGTCTCTCTTCCTCCCTTTCGCTTCTTTCCTTCGACACCCAGAAGAGCATGGTGTTTCTCTTGGACGAGGTGGCTCACCAGATGGCCCACAGGGTTTTTGCAGTCCTGGCTCAGGATCCAGTTCCAGCCAAGAAGCTGTCCTCTCTAGTGGGGAAATTCATTTCCACCATAGAAGCGGTACCATTTGCCATGGCGCACACCAGGGAACTCCAGCAGTTTGTGATCCAGGTGTGCAGGGGTCAGCTGGACTGTCTGAAGATGTCTGTGTCCCTCCCTCTTCATGTGGAAGAGTTTGTCGTGGTGGCTAGACCTCTCCAATCTGCTGAAGGGCAAGTCCTTGCTAGTATCCTTCTGGACCACGGTGATGACGGATGCCAGCCTCTCAGGCTGTGGAGCTGTCCTGGGTCGCCTGAGTGCTCAGGGTCGATGGTCTCCGGAGGAATCTCTCCTTCCCATCAACATATCGGAGCTTTGGGCAATATTCCATGCCCTTCATCATTGGACATCTCAACTGGAAGACTGTCCAGTCCGGGTACAGTCCGACAACGCCACTGCCGTGGCTTACATCAACAAGCAGGGCGGAACAAGAAGTCTCGCCGCTTGGTTAGAGGTCAAGGCTATTTTGCCCTGTGCAGAAGAACATGTTCTTGCCATATCCTCAGTGCACATTCCCGGCGTAGACAACGTCATGGTGGACTTCCTCCATTGGCACACAGTGGACAGAGGAGAGTGGGAACTGCACCCAGAGGTGTTCACCCTCATTATTCAGAAGTGGGGTCTTCCTTACATTGACCTGATGGTGACAAGACACAACAGGAAGGTTTCGAGGTTCTGCTCTCGATGGAGGGACCCTCTAGCTCTGGCGGTGGATGCCGTGTCAATTCCTTGGTTATTTCCTGTGGCCTACATCTTTCCTCCCCTCCCAATGTTGCACAGGGTGTTATGGAAATTACGACTGGAGCCCTGTCCAGTCATTCTGATTGCTCCGTACTGGCCTCGCCAAGCTTGGTTTCTGAAGCTTCTGGATCTGTCAGTGGCGGAGCAATTCCTGCTCCCTTGCCATCCGGATCTTCTTCTACAGGGTTACCTGTAGAAGGAGGATGTTCATCGGCTAGCTTTGACGGATTGGAAATTGAATCCTCAATATTGAAGAAGAAAGGGTTTTCTTCTGGCGTGGTGACTACTATTTTAGTCTTACCTGTTAAATCCTTTTCTCTTAGTCCATACAGGTTACTGGTCTCCCGCCCTGTCAAGGGACCATGCTTGGCTGTCCTGTGGCAGACCGTGGGGGTCCTTCGGGGTCATGCTCACGGGAGTCTTCTTTCCCTTTCACTATCTAGTCAATAGTGTTTCAAATCTTTCTAGTTGGCCAGCTGCAGCCAAGGAGGGAAGGTAGGCTCCACCCCCTGCATACAATTCTAGAATTGTTCCTGCCTACAATTAAAGGGGTGGATCGCCTACCCAAAGTTACCAGTAACCTGTATGGACTAAGAGAAAAGGATTTAACAGGTAAGACTAAAATCCAGTTCTGCATTTTGGCATTTAGATCATTGGGCAGGTATGTGATATAAATAGCATTGTTTTACTGGTGCAGCTACCTTTAACCCCTTAAATGCAGGAGACAATGAAAATGCATTTTTGACATCTCTAGTGTCCACTGGGTTAAACAGAGCTCCAGCTGCTTAGTACATTGTGCTGGAATGTAGCAGAATTTCATATACCTTAAAATTATGTTTTCCCAGGCTTCTTGAACTGCACTGCACTGCATTGTAGTGCTGCTCAAGATATCATTTTTACTTTCCTTAATTTTCCTTGTATTCACCAAGCAATCCATTCACTGGCTGACCTCTCTAGAGACCGAGGGCCAGCCAACATCAGGATAAGCAAACATGATTGGCTGATGCCCATGTGGTCCTCCTATTGATTAGATCTTTGCTATACATATCACAATAATATAAATGTTCTCAGGAATGAACTACAGGGCCACCTAGCTGCTTCTTGCAGCACAAGCAACTTAAGTAGCAATATTGAAAATATCTGCAAGAATCCTATTGGACCATTTGCACCAGAAGAGGGTGGTTGTACTTAGTGTAGCATACTGCACTATATTTTCAGGGCACCTTGGTGCATAAAAAAGTTTTATGTGCCAGAGCTGTATGCAAGGCATTGTTTCAGGCTGATAATTGCCCTTTAACCCTTCGAGTTCTATAAACATCTAAAGCCTTATGATTTTGCTGATCTGAAGCACCCATGTTGAATATTTAGCATTTGATTTCTAAGTTTCCATTTGCTTTCTCTTTCCTGGCTATTTCATGCAGCTACATTTCTTAAATATTTGTAAAGTATGCACACAAATGTGCTCTGTGAGCCTGCACAGTATTTCTTTGAGTATGGGCTGGAATATAGATAGCTTATGCAGAAAGCTGTCAGACTGATCTATTGTCATCTATGGATCACATTTACATTTACAGAATGATGAGAAACTCTTGGCCTACATTGATTTACAGATGTCTCAGGCTCTCTCCTTTTTTTTTTCTTTTTCTTAACCATACAGCGGAGACTGAGTACTAGGCGGATGTGAATCTATTGTGGAAACAACTATAGCAGGAATAGGTTTTAACAATCTGAGTAATGTGGCAGAAATTATTTATCCTGAAACAAGCATGTCAAAAAAACTATTCATTGATGTTAACACAATATAAGCAGCTATTCAAATGCATTCAAAATGTGTCAGCACCTTAACATGTAGCCTCTTAACAGATAAAGGAGAGAGAAATGAAATCCTGTATGGATAATGATAGATAACACTTTTAATGCTTCCTGTAAAACATTCTACATGGAGTTCTCAAATATGAATATGAGCAAACATGAAATACTAAAAAATACATATGGTAAAGCAAAGACTTTTACTAGTTAATTGTTGTTACCCCCCCCCCCTCTCGCCATAGAATCATTATAAACTTACAGCCTTTAGTGTACAGGTACATCTTTAGGCTTTTCCATACTACCTGGTGCCGATTATTGCAGAGAACCATTTGATATTTTCTGTTGGCTGCTGTTATATCACACCCACCTGCAAAGCCAATAAGAGCTTTGTGTCTTGCAGGAGGTAGGACAAAAAGTAAGGGGAGGGCTGTTTACAATGCTGCTACTCAGAGGTGGGACTTACAGATATTAGCTTATAAAATACTGAGCTTTAACATAACAATGCCTTGGAGACATCTCAAGCATTCTAGGGGTATGGGAGTAACAAGGGGCAGGCATTTGAAGGACAGACCCACTTAAAAAAAACCAAAATATCCACAATGAGAGGGTCTAGATTGTGTGACTCCAAATGCACGTTTGGATAATGAATTTGCTAAATGTTGCTTCTGAATGTGTTGCGCACCAACGGGTCCTTAAGGGATTACCCATTTGGATGCTAGAAAGGTATGCAGTACATTGCTTCAATGCATTGGAGACCTATCTAAAATCCTAGGGGTTAATAAAAAGAATCCAAATGCTTTTGTAAATGTTCAGTTGGAATTGTATTCACGGCCAGGCCCCTGGTTAAAGGACATATGATACAGAAATGTCAAGCTGTCAGCTGTTCTTATTTAATATTATCATGATATGAAGAAATCAATTGGTTGCTAAAGAGTGCAATGGAGGTGGCCTGCGGCGTTCCTGGATGCCTCTTTCTGGGAAATCTAATCTAAGGAGAACAATCCTGACACATACATTTTGCAGGATATATGAAATAAGTGAGAAAAATTAAAGCAAAATAAAAAATTGGCAATTAGTTTAATTGGTTTTATCTTATTTTGTAAAAGGATATTGTGCATTGGAATTAACACTTGTAGGAGTGCAGCTCAGATGTATGATTGCAGGTTGCCCACTGTTATGTTACAGGAAATATTAGTTCTGAGTAGGCACTATGGTCCACCCTTTCTGCAGTCTACCCTCACCCTTTGGTGACTAAGGTGTGATAAAGAGGTGATAAAATGGAAATGTGATATCACTTCTCCAATCCCTATGTTATTGCATAAAGCCTATGCACTAAGATCTCAAAAGTGGGAGAAATGTTAGTGCATAGGCTCCATAGAAAAACGTAGAGAATAACATAGGGATTGAAGAAATTATATCACTGGAGAAGTCCTCTACACTTTATCACTTTCCAGTCACACCCTATTGTATCTCCCCCAGGTAGGGTTGCCACCCAGCCGGTATTTTACCAGCAGGACGGTAAAAAATTGGCTTCTGTCCAATGTTAAACCTATGGAGGGAATGCCATGGCTGGTATTTTTTTAAAGAAAAGGTGGCAACCCTACCCCCAGGTGCTAAAGTGCCATTTAAAACAATGTACCTTTGGAGAATATGTTGGTTTCATGTGATGCAGTTGATTTGTCCCGAAATTGCTCCCCTTTTTATATGTATATATGACCCTTTGTCTTCAACTTTAAAGAATCAGTATTTTTATAATAATAATAATAATAATAATGTATAGGGCAGAGTTTCTCAACAACCATTCTCAAGTACTAATTGTTCAAGCTACCCAAGAAATACCCTAAACCTGCACAGTTAGTACTTGAGGACAGTGGTTGAGGAACTCTGTTACAGGACTCTTCCTGCTGAGTTAAACACTGCTGGTACATCCGTCATGTAATAGTTATAACAGCTCAAACTTTCTTTTATCAAAATGTTAGCAACAGTGATAACTGGTATTCAATATGCATTTTTTAAATAATGCACTTATTGGGAGAACTTAAGCCATATACTGTGACTCTATATAGCAAATTAGAGAAACAGCTACACTTGATGACCACAATAAAATATTTCAGTTGACACACACACGCACTATATATATATATATATATATATATACATTCGGTCAATCAGCACTCACAGGTCTGCTTCTATGATCAACAGTATTTTATTGTTATGATCCATGGATCATAACAATAAAATACTGTTGATCATAGAAGCAGACCTGTGAGTGCTGATTGACCGAATGTATGAAGATTGATTATCCGGCACCCAGGCAATTACATAGAGATGTTGGGAGTGCGTTCTTACAATCAAATATATATATATATATATATTTCAGGTTTGAGTGGTGATAACTTTTGAATGATACCTCTCCGAGGATTCAGAGTACCCGTGTATTCTCTGCATTAAAGCTTTACAATATACCTTATTTCAAAATTAAACAATACTGCTAATTTAAAAAGTATAATAAACAGATATCACAATATAGGCAAAAAGAGAATTGCAAACAATAGCAAGCTGCCATCTTTATGCTTTCATCTGGATACTAAAAAAAGTCTATTAAACTACTTAACAGGAGACTACACAATTTGTAAATAATCACCCAGCAGCTAGGTAGCTCATCTATGTTCTTTAGAAGGTTTGGATGAAGTCTGTCTGCATTGACAATCAAGAAGAAAGTGACCCAGACAACTTCTTATAAAATAGCCCTGTCTCCATCTCTGCTTTTGTATCTTGCTACTTCTAATATTTAAAACAATACAATATACAATGTGTTCTATATAATGCATAGAATACAAAATTAGGATTAATAAACACTTGTGAAACGTAATGAAGGACTCCATATTGCATGTGTATCATTGAAACACAGTCTTCTGTTATGGCCTAGTATAAATCACAGTGCAAAACAATAGCAAATATGTTAACATTTTAAACATTCACAAACAAACCTAATAAAAAGCAGAAACATCACTAAAAGCCATGCTTATTATGGATGACAATGTGTCTTATTTTAATCTACCTTTAGATCCGTATGGTCAAAAGAAAAGTGAACGGATTATGGGGCAAGCCATTTGCACCATAGGGGAGAACTAATAATTACAATTGGTTTAAATTGGACTTATAACTCCTTAACCCCTTAACGACAGACCGCGCAGGCACGCGGCTGTCACTAAAGGGCCACGGAGCTTTTTTTTTTTCCATTCCGGACTCCCCAAACGGCGCGCAGCCGCAGGGGGAGGCCAGAATTCCATGACGGTCATAGTACATCATGGGTCGTTAACTCAGATCGACCCATGACGTACTATGACCGTCAAGGGTTGTTAAGGGGTTAAATAACAAGCAATGCCTTAGAGACCTCTTAAAGGGAACATAATACTAAACATAGGGTTTGAAATGTAAATTTAAACTTTATATAGCCTACACCACTGTAATTTGTAACAATCACACAGATAATACTAAATTATTAGAAGACTTGACCCAGAGTTCCATTTGAGATTTTTTGTTATCACTGTGGATCACAGAATTAGAACATTTGACTCACCAATGAAGTGTCCAGTAGATATTCTAGAAAGTTCATCCTGTCAGGTGAACTCATTGAGTCATATGCACAACTGAGGAGTGGAGCGATTCTGAGGCAAATAGACTGTATTTTAGAGGACAAGTAGAAATTCTGGCAAACCTTCACTGTGTTGTGTGTGCAGCCCTGTTGACTGCTTTCGTCAGGTTTTCAAACTCGTACATACCAGTCCTGGTGAGGACTGGGTTCAGTGTGACTGAACTGGGTGTCCTGAAATCTCTCAGTTCAGAGTCTATTGTAGGATTGACATGGGAGCTTTGCAATGTGTTGCTCACCCTTCTGGTCTTTAATGCGATAATCTATTCTGCTGGTTCGTTGGGCTTACAATGCAGCCCTGGTGGCATCAGGCAAGTCTGCTTGCAGTGGAGCACATTTTATTTTAGTACACAATACTGGCAATAGTTAACCTCTTGATTGCTTGAGAGGCCTCCAGTGCACTCTTTCTTAGTATTTGGGCTGTGGAGAGTGTTATTTCAATACTGTCAGAGTTGTAGTTCAAGAGTAATTGAATTATAAAGTATGGCCCTCCCGCCCCTTTTACTGATGTAACACTGCTCAGCTTAGAACAGAAAGGCTGTGTCCAGATGGTTTGCAGAGAGGGACAATCTTCAATTAGCATAAGGGAAAACCCTGAAAAACCTGTCAAGGGGGCGGGGTTTTCATTGTTCTCACAGTAAGAAGATTGTCCCTTGCTGTGAGCTGTCTGGTCTTAAGATTCCACATCTAAGGGGAGGTGGCTTACACTAGGTAAAAGGAGCAGGAGGATGACACTTTATCATTCAATTACTCTTGAACTACAACTCTGACAGTATTGAAATAACACTGCCCATTGCCCACATACTATGAAGATTAATTGGAGCTGATTTTATTTTGAAACATTATTATTCCTTTAACTATATATATAAAACTGGCTGAATGTTTGGAAGCCAGAGTAGGAATGCATGTATAGAGATGTATACTAAATGCTTTAAAAATCTATTAGTCAACTGAAAAATCCTAGAAGCTTGGGCTCCCTAATTGAAATGTTTTTTGAAGTTTGTATTGAAATCCTGTAACAAGTTGCTTTGTATTTCACCTTTTGTGAGTGGAGGTGGTAACAGCAATTGGTTTACTTTTTCCCTTTAAATATCTCGGGAATGGGCAGCATTTTGCTTTGTAGTGTGCAGCACACCATTTTGGAACACAAAGGGTTAATCTCTTGCATACTCGAAGGTCCAGCGAATACTGCATATTTTCAGTGATCATTATTTCAGGTTCTGGGATTTTCTGGGCATTGCTGGAAAATATGGACCTGTTTGCACCAGATGTCTTCAGAAGGAGGGAATCCCATTTGTTTTTCTATTTGACAGCCACAGAAGACCCCTGGCAGCCATCGAACATTTCTATTATGTTTTCATAATAATGTGTTTGTAAAAAGGTAACATATTTTATAGTGTTGCAAAATGGGGAAAATGTACAATTTCAATATTTAAGGAAATGCTATAAAGAAAAATAAAGTGGCTAGACAGAGTTTACAGTCTTGAACAGGGAAAGCTAAGCTTTAGCTCTCTTGATGTAGGGGACTTCAACTCCCATTTTCCATAATCAACCATTGACTGATTGGAAATGATGGGAGTCCTAGTCTTGAACATCAAGAGCCAGAGTTGCCTACCCCTGGCTGAGCGGAAAATGAAAGGAGTGGAAACATTGCTGTGTATTACATTGGGTAGGTGTAGAGAGAGAAAAGTCTTGGAATGAGAGGTATGTGCAGCCAATGGCTGACTGGACATTATGAGAGAAAAAATAGGTAAAAAAAAATATAGGTCATTGGGAGAAAGAAAAGGAAATTAGAAAAATACTGGGAGCAAAAGTTGAAACATTGAAATGTGTAACATTTTTGGACACTGTACATTAAAAAAACAATCTAACCTTTACAGCTCTCATTAACATGGACCTGTCACTTAAAAGACATTTTAACCTTTGCTGATAGTACATTTAATACAATTTAATACAAGATACAGAAGGCAGGTTAGAGAGCATTTGGTTACCGACTGAAACTGGAGATACAACTGTTGTCCATGTTGGAGTAATATAAAGGGCAGGATGAAGTAATGGATAGAGAATTATAGAGGGAATATTTAAAATCTCAACAAAGGGTAAAGTAATAGTTCTTGCATATTCGAATATGCAAGATGTGGACTGGGAGGTCTCAGTGCTAAATCAGTTAGGAATATTCTGGATTCCTTGCAATGTGCATCACTTTGACAACTGATTGAGCCAACTGACAAGGAAGCAATACTTGATTTAATATTCACAAATGATGGTAGATCCAGTGATCACCAATCAGTGCGGTTTAAAAAGGATTCTTATTGCAAAATAAGTCTTACATTTTTAAGGTCTGATATTTCGTAATTTCAGATAGTACTTGAGTAATTTCCTGGTTGAAATAAGATAGTTGTGTGGAGGGCAGGAACAGTGGGAACATTAAGGCATGCAATATTACATGCAACCAATCTCTGCCTCAGGCATGTCATCACACATACATGTGCTCACACCAAGCCACAGCACAGAATAAGTTGGAGAAAAGGGGCCTAACTGCAGAGACTCCTGCAGGAGGTGGATAACCCTGTTTTCTACAAATTTTCTTCACGCTGTGGATAATTCCACATATCCCTAAGAATATTACACTTTTACACCCAAGAATGAGGTGACCTAGAGGGTGATGCACTATTGTGTCATAAAAAGGTGATAAAGTGTGAATTACTTCTCCAGTGTGATAAACTCTCTATTTCCTGTGTTATTCTATGAAGCCAAGACTCGTCAGAAAGCATAGGACTTGGAGAGTTTACCATACTCCCCCTAATACCATTGTACAGGTAAAAAAACAAGTTGTGCGTGTGTGCTTTATGAATGACTTGTATCACTCAAAGGGTTATAAGCTTTATTTCAGTGAGTCCCATAGTATTTGCATGAATATTTGTAAACACAAAGCTGAAATAATTGAATTAATTACTCGTATTTTGAGTTTATGTGCAATTAAGACATCACATCATTTCTGATAGCTACACCTGTTTTATTCTTGGTGCATCACAAAGTGTCACTAGAATACTTGAACCCCTGAGTAACATTAGACTTTTTATTTAACCCTTTGAGTGCCAGAGTGGTACAGCAACCTACTCATAAGCTTTTCTTTTGTGTGGGAGATAAATAATTGTTGTTGCAGCATCATTTTAAACAGTTAATACTTGCCAGGATTTAATCCCTTAAGGACCAGAGGTGTGTGCAGTACATTGCAAAACAATGCATTGCATACCCCTCTGGCACGCAAAGGGTTAATAGATTTAGGTGAAAATTCTATAAGACAATAGTTCTCAATGCATTTTTTGTTCATGGCATCTCTAACACATAATTAATCCCTTAATGACCAGAGGGGTGTGCAACTTCTAATGTAGTAAGAAGGGGAAATTATAGGGCAAATCAATATAAGGAACAAATAAAAATTCCCCAGATTCCCATTAATTTAAATAGAAGTTTCCAATGAATTGAAAAACCTGCCTTGTGGGTTAACCCTTTGAATGGCAAAGGGTTAGCTAACACATTGCTTTGGGGGGGGGGGTTTGGAGATCACTCTGGGGAAGGGGCGGACAGTGAACCAGAAAGATAGCTATATGAGTCCCTTACATGTTCTTGCAGTGCGTTCTGGGATTTGTAATCTCGGTGTCCTAGGATATGCTCTGTTTCCTGAGGTGAAAAACTACACTTCCCAATTACACATGTTCTAAATCTTGGTTTTATGCCTGGAAGATACAATGTTTCAGCTTCACAGATGTCCCAGACTGTTAGTAGAACACCTGCAAATAATTACAGACTAAACAGGTTGGAAACATGTTGCTCTTCAGCTGTTGTGTTTTTAATTCCCACAATCCTCTGAAAAAAACACAGAGACAAAAACCAAAGGATACACAGAGATAGATAGAGACACAGATAGTAAACAGCTTTCAAGAAGGCACATGCGCAAGAGAGCAGAACACTTACAACAGAGAAAGAGCGAGAGAGAGAGTGAGCTTATAAATGAGAGAGCAAGACACCACATAACAAAGAACACTTGTGAGACAGCAATAAAGAGCATGCATAAGTATGCATAAAGGTATATAATATGAGAGAGAATGTACTCAAGAGGAGACCATGCATACAAGAGTGAGTGCATCTAAAAAGAGGGTTGTGTACACAAGATAAAATGCACGTGAGACATGCTGCACAAAAGAGGGAGTGTGCACAAGAGCATATGCAAGAGAGACACAGACAAACTGAAATTGTGACTGCAAGTAACAGTGAGCAGGAGATGGAAATTGAGAGATTTGAGAGAGCAAAAGAGCAAAAGCAAGAATACCACAAAGACTGAACTTGTGAATGCTACATAGAACTGACACTGTGTAAAACACTGTATGTTACCCACCCTGGGAAATGCAGGGCTACCCAGACTGTAATGAAAATCATTAGTGAAGCATTTAAATCAGGGTTGGGCAGCTGAGGGCCCTCCAGCTGTTGAGATCTTCGATTCCCATCATCCATGGCTAGCAGAGGGCTGACTGCTTCAGATTGCCCAGCCCTGGTTTCATTAGTTCATAGTGTAAACTTATTGATGGAATGGGTGGTTCATGTAACTGTTTCTCCCTAAGCAGTAGTTTATCTGCAATCAGGATAGATTCTTACTGCTGTCTTTAGTGTTGTCATCCTTTGTGCTGTCACTTGCACACCTGTGTGTGTGAGATCACTTGAGTGTTGGAACTTTGGTTGTGGGGAGGCCAATTGTAGCATTACTCCAGGTGACACTTTATAACACATAATACCAGATAAAATAAGATCACAATTTTTTGAGTAATAAGCTTTATGTAATAACGGCCATTTCATGTTGAAGAAAGTATTGGATCATTCTGTAAAAACAAAGATATGCTAATGATTTTGTAACATCTCCTTGAGCTGTTGAACATTAAGCAGTATCAATATTTTCAAGGAAAAAAAGACAGCCGTAATAAAAAGTGAGTGGCTCCATGAGTTAGGTATATTTTCTTCTTCCTATATAGAATCAGAATGTTTAGTATTTGTTTCAAACAATATTGGGCATTCAGTCCCAAAGATGCCCAAATCCTAGATTCCAGAAGCGGATTCTAAACTAAAGCAGCATTGTTTCCTGTTAGTGGCTATTTGCTTTGTAATACAGCCGGACGAAGCATACCACACACTTACACTTACACGGATAGTAAAGCCTGAAAATAACTATTTCAGTTTTAAATCAACATTTTTCAGTATAACTGAAAATGGCCACATGCTTTAACCCTCTGAATGCCAGAGTGGCATCCAACGCAATGCACTGGAAGTTGTTAAAGTTTATTCTCCCCTATGATGTCAGCTTAGATGACATCAGAGAAAGTGGAAGACAGGGCAGAATGAAACGTCAATAACTTAAGAATTAGAGCTGTCACACTCTTTGAACAGGTAATCTAAATAGTTTTAACTGTCAATTACAATTTGTGTAAAGGGACAATGTGATTTTAATACTGTTGATTTCTAAGTAAATTAATCAAGTACTTTTTAAAATATCTAAGTGATCATTGTTAAGCACAGCTGCATATACATTCATTAGTGGGATCATCTACATTCAGGGGGCTTGGGATGTGGGGGGAAAGCTGCACTATGGCCATGGGTTAAAGTAATTTAGCCTGAAGATTCATTGCTCTGCAATGCTTTAGATCTACATCTAGAAGAGAGAGGATTAAATGACGTTATCATTTCACATCATGTTCATCTTTGCCATTCATCAAAGAGAAGTATGTACCACTGCCAAGGCATTAAGAACCTGAATATTGCCAAATAATCTTTATAAAGCACCAATAAGCAGCTACTAACACTAACCTCACATATTTACTTTCCACAAGCAAAAATGCATTTGAATATTCTAGGCACTGCTGTTATTCATAGTGACATTTATCTTCCTTCTTGTCATAAATATTGGACTTTAAGTGGACTTTAGTTAAGTGGTATCTTTTTGATGTCTTGCTTTTCGGGGAATCTCTTCCAAAAATGTGATCAATGAGCAATATTGATGTCTACGATGTATGCTTGCCCTGTATTTACAAGAAAGGACACTAAACTTACAAGTAAATATAATTAGTCTTCTATACCACTATTTTGTTTG
The DNA here is from genome assembly GCA_037306005.1 of Rhinophrynus dorsalis. Taxonomy (NCBI): domain Eukaryota; kingdom Metazoa; phylum Chordata; class Amphibia; order Anura; family Rhinophrynidae; genus Rhinophrynus; species Rhinophrynus dorsalis. Next base: position 175,590,122 of record CM074723.1, read on the forward strand.
TGACGTTGTCAGTAGTTATGGCTTTAATTACCTGATTTCATGTGCATGTCCGGTGACTAATTTAAACCTTTCTTATCCTAATATTATTAAGCACAGGATGTAGGAGTCCTGGATAGATTGTGCATATCTTTACTTAACCACTTCAACACTAGAGGTGCAATGTGTTGCACACCATTTTGGTCCTCAACGAGTTTAACCCTTTGATTGCCAGAGGGGTACAGAATGCATTGCTTTGCAATTAATTCCATACTCCTCTGGCACTCAAAGGGTTAAAACATGCACTACTCTAAGTGCATAGATGAACCATTTTATCATTTTGATTCAACCATGTAAACCAGAAGATATGGAGGTTGATGTGTTAAAGAGGAAGTATCACCCCAATACAAGTTAGCCTCAATAGCTAGATTATATAGTGAATATGTGTAAAAGTGTATTAATTTAGTTTTTTAAAAGCTCTATTTGGCAGAAATTGAAGGAATAAATGCTGCCCTGCACCTACTTCTGGATAGACTGCTGTTACCTTCTCTATAACCGTAGTCACTCTGCCTCTGCCCGCCTTCCTCAATCCTACCTCCTCTGATGACAGAGGCTTTCTGCCTGTAAGCTGGAGCGGTCTCATTGGCTAGATATCGATCTCTGCCAATGAGAATGCTCCATCTTACAGGCAGAAGCCTCCGTCATTGAAGGAGGTTGGATCGAGGGAAGGAAGCAGAGGCAGAGTGACTGCAGTTATAGAGAAGGCAACAGCAGTCTATCCATAAGTAGGTGCAGGGCAGCGTTTATTCCTACGATTTCTGCCAAATAGAGTTTTTAAAACACTAAATTAATACACTTTTACACATATTCGCTATATAATCTAACTATTAAGGCTAACTTGTATAGGGGTGATACATCCCCTTTAAGAAGAATTGGAACAATTCTGAAGCAAACCAACTGCATCTTAAATGATAAGATTCCCCATTAATTCATAGTTCTTTAAATGGGACTTTTAACCCCTGTAATGCTAGGGAGCCCTGTAATTTATTTTTTTTAGTGAAAGTTTATTTTTCCTTTAAAACACAACTTATCATACGGATGAAGTATGTTCTGCAGATCTGTGAGAAAGTAGAGACCACAGCTCAGTCCAGTTGGGCTCCGCATGAAGCATCCATAGACCTTAGTGAAGGGCTTCTAAGCCTGATACATAAGGGTCTATGGAGGCTCTGTGCACAATAAGTGAAATTTGTGCTTATGAGCCTTCAGGTTGTATTCCACCCTTCTTCCAGGTGAGGGGTCTATTTTTCGACTCCCCCCCCCCATACAGCTGACAGGAGAAGTTTTGTAACTACAAATTGAATCTCTGGGCATTTTATAAAGTCTGCCCATATAGGGTATTCTTAGCACACCATAATAATTGCATGCCTCCCAACATTTCAAATGGCCAAAGATGGACACCTGTGTTTTAGTTGGTGTTTCTGGGGGCGAGGCTGGTGAGCAGGGCATTATAAAGAATTTTTAGGTTATTTCTTGAATTACTTGCACCTCTTTGTGTAACCAATACATGGTTTAGAACAAGAGCAAAGTATTTTATTTCTGCAGATTAGTTTATAAACACATATACTGAAGATTAACATTTGAGTTTTATTGCTTTGGAGCAATGTAATACATACTACTCATTCTTATCTCTTAAAAAGAGGGACAAAAGGGTAGAAAAGAGGGACAGAGGGATTTGGGTCTCAAAGAGGGACTGTCCCTCCTACAGAGGGACACTTGGGAAGTATGTAATTGCCCTTTAAGTGGAATGGTATTGAATGGTATTGGGAATTATGTACTGTCTACATTTGTGTGGATAGTGTGTACATACTACTTAACAGAAAGGGTGATGTATTTGTGGAAGAACTGGTAGAGTTAACACCATAAAAGAATTCACATTCTCACATTCTGAGAACTATGCAAGACTGTATTTTATCTACAATGGAAAATGTGCAGATAGAATTGTCCAGTTGGTTATTGTCTACAATAAAAATCACTGTTTTTATATCTCTTATACCAATAAGTCCATATCTGACAACTTGTGGAAAATACCTCCAGTTGAATGGTTAACTTAAGTATTAAAACCTATTAGATCTACCTTTTTTGAGCTTGATGTACCAAGAAAAGTGGACCAAATCTTGAGCAAACCAAATGCACCTTAAGGGACAAATAAAATATCCTGAAAATTCACATTGATTTAAAAATAGAGATTTTTAACTCCTTGAATTCTGGAAAGGTCTTCAAAGCATTATGAAGGGATGTGGTTCAGACCATTGCAGCATTCAAGGGCTTAAAGGGATAGTAATACTTCGTTTTAACTTTATTTTATTTTGTAGGCATTAAAAAAACATGAAGAATGATATAAGTCTTATCTCTCAAACCTTTATGGTTTATGAGATATTCACAAGCAAAGTTTCCCCTCCCGCCCCTTTTACCTAGTGTAAGCCATCTCTTCTCAGATGTGGAATGCAGTCTATAGACCAGACAGATAACAGAAGGGGACACTCTTATTCCTTTGAAAACAATGAAATCCCTGCCCCCTTGACAAGCTTTTCAGGTTTTTCCCTTATCTTAATTGAAGATTGTCCCTCTCTGCAGTCTATATGGGCACCTCCCTTCTGCTGTGGCTGAACAGTGTGACATCAGTAAAAGGGGCGGGAGGGGGACACTTTGTCATTGAATTACTCTTGAACTACAACTCTGACAGAATTGAAATAACACTCTCCAAAGTCCAAATACTATGATGATTAATTAGAGCTGCTTTTATTATGAAACATTACTATCCCTTTAAAAGCCCCTTTTAAATCATGAGAATATTTTTGTCCAACATGGTGTAGTTGGTTTGCCTCAGGATTGCTTTGATTCTTAGCACATCAGACTCACTGTCTGTTCAACTGCATCACATAATGGTTGCCAGCTCTCCAGCTTTGCACTGGAATCTCCACTTATAGTCGATTGCAATAAAATCTGAGAACAAGATTTTGATGGAACACTTCATCAATCACTGGTGACATCCCTGTGTCACTATAATGATATGTCATAAGTAATTGATGGCATTATGTCATCCAGGGATTGGTCAAGAAATAGTTGTGACTCTATACATTGTTACTAGGTAGGACTCCACATAAACATTTTAGTGAACACTGATAAGGTAACAATAAATAGTTTGATTTCCAAGTATAAATGTATTGACGCCAATGTACTGAGAAGAACTGGAGTTATTCTGGAGCAAACAGACTTCACCATAGAGGACATATAAAATTCATGTTGACTTAAATGGGAATTGTGACCCATTGATTGTTAGAGAACTCTCCAACATATGGTGAAACAAAGCATTGATTATCTCTAGCATTCTTGAAGTTAAAATCCCCATTTAAATCGAGGGGAATTTTATTTGTTTTCTGTAGGTCATTTGGATTACCCAATAATTCATCCAGTTACTTTTAGTACATCAGCCTCATTATATTATAATAATATATTTTATAATAATTATTTAATTTTATATAGTGATTTTATCCCCAATGGACTCTAAGTGCTTGTTGGATGGCTTTGGAATTAACCAATTGGCTGAAGCCGATACATAGTTGTTAGTGTTACCCAGGTCAGTGGTACTCATTTTATTGACCTCTGAAGGATGAAAGGCTGAGTGGCTCTTTCCAGCACAGACTCCTATGACCTAGAAGCTTGAACAGGTGCTACAGCTGGTGTATTACCAAGTTGAACTATCTCACCGCTAGTGGAGAAACAGCAGTGACTTCAAAAGGGAACCATTTAGAATTTTAATTATTTCAAACTAAAAAATAAATTAAAACTTTTTCAAGCACTATGTTTACTCAATATTTTATTATAGTATCACAAAAATGTATATAATACTTTTGTGTCAAATATTTGGCTTATGCTATTCATTTTTACATTATTTGTAATGTTAGAAGCCTAAACCAAACATGGAAAACAATCATACATATAGAACACTGAAACTGAGCAGGACACATTTTTTTAGATCTCTGTCAAGACACAACAACCCTGTTCATTTCTGCCATGTTCAATATCACCCGATTGCCAATTAAACCACATAAATTGTGTTTTTTGTTAGTCATGGTGTTTGAAACAACATTTAATACAGATGAAGAGGTTCACATTGAAAGAAAAGCAATGTTTTCCACTTCTCAATTTGCATATGCATGTCAAATCTAACTCTGCCATTCTTAATGGCATTATTGAGGAAAACAGATTGACCTTTTCCCAAGTTTTCACTATTGGATTGTTAGTCTTTGTTTTTTTATCATAAGAAAGATGGAAGGATGGATTTTCTGTGTGCACTATAAATGCTTGCATCAATGTATTCCGTTCTAGGGCATTCAAGCTAGCTTGCCTTTTTTGCTGTTCATGTCCTAATATGGAATCTGTGCTTTAGGCTACTATAGATAGGGTACATTAAATCCATTTCTCAGTCAAGCTAGCCAATGTTCGTGATGCATACAGGCTGATAATTCTGATCTTACCCTAAAACAACTCCACTCACTGTGGCTATATTGCCACAAAATAAATATAGTAATAATGTACATATGTCTGATGTTCTGCAAAATCAATTCTTACATGTTTTTTTTCCTATTCAGATCATTGTCTAAAGGGAATACACTACTTCCATGAAGATTTCTTTCTGCAGATTTAAAAATAAAACCACATCTCTCTCAGTCTTTTAACCCCTTGGATAGTACAGAGTTCTTCAGCCCATTGCTTTGATGACCTCTGCCATCCAAGGGGTAATTAAGATTGCCAACTGGTCAAAAAGTTGTGTTCTTTATGAATTTGTTCCACTTCAGATATTTCACCCCTATAGGCAAGTTCAGATATATGGGATGTATGCCATTGTTGATTGTGTTGCATCAGAGCAGGAGACCACTCCTTGATTAGCAATTGGTGGATAGGTATATGTGTGAGTTGAAGGGGTGGAACTGTCACCCACTCTTTAGCTGCTTCCTAGTTAACACATTTTCCACAATATTATGTTATATAAAAAAACAATCTAAATGTTTCTGGTTCTCTATCCTCCCCTCCCTGGGGCAGCAGAGGGGTGGAGTTTGCCCGCACATCAGCCAATTGTCATTGGGGCAATGATTTTGATATAAAAATATCTGTTTCTGGTCCACTGTGCACCTCTCCCCAGGGTGGCAGAGAGGCGGATTTCACCCGTACACCAGACAGATGCCACAGGCCAGGGATTTTGACAGGTGTGGCCAGGTGGATAAAGCCTCTACTGCATTGAATTGTAGTGTCCACCTCCTCCTCCCTACCTGATGTGCACCTCAAAGAAAGATGGAGCATGGAATCCCATGGGAAACACTGAGCAGCATTCACTAATATTGTATATGTACAGAGCTTTGGAGAAGGCCATCTTTGTAGTGTCAGCACTTAGTACTTGTATAACAATTAACATTCTGTTGCTCCTTTTTTTAAACTAGTATAAAAGCCAATACATGCTGCTTATGACAACTCATACATGCTGGTAGAGATGGACTACTATGAAGTGAGAAGCTGGAAGAGAAAACTATATCTTATATTAGATTGGAATAAGTTTTAATTGAGTGGGTGTATATATATTTTTTTATTATTAGTCAGAAGTGGATCTCCTTGGCCTGTTGTCTCTTTTTCTCCAAAGCCCCCCATGCTGTAAAAAGCTGTTCTTTGCCCGTTCATAAGTGTGATTCCTTTAGCTGCACTGATCTGACATGGAATAGGGCCTTGTTTTAGCTGGAAGTTTGGTCTTGCTACCTAGAATGCAATCCACAGAAAGAAGTTAGTTATTTCTGTATGATCCATAAAGACAGTATTTGTAAGGGCCGCTGCACTTCTCCCAGTTCCACTGAAAGCATATTTTGATTGTCACTCATTTCTTTCACTGTTTGACAGTTGACGTTTTTACATACTCTGAGTTTAGTTTATATTTAATGATTTTGACAGAACAAAAATGAATAGTGTTCACTGGGAATAGGCAATGGGAAAGTGAGTATTTCCTTCATCACCAGCAGTCCTATGAATAGTCTGCAGTGTTCTGAAATGTGATGGGAGGAGCGTATTCTCTCAAACCATGATTTGTTATGGACAACATTAAAAGCTGTTTGCAAAAATACTCAAGATGAAAAATCATACTTTAAGTATTACATTTTATTTGCAGTAAACGTGTTTTTGAACTTTACCAGGCAATGCACTGCTCACACTTTGGCACTCAAAGAGTTAAAAGGTACACTTGAATTAAGGAGGGGGCTCCCCTTTTTCATAGAGGGGCACTCTATATTTTAAAAGCCCCACCAACCCTCACCATGCTCATTCTGTATGTATAATGTTTATGTTGAGTAATCTGTGGTCACCAGATATGTACATACTTTCAGAAAAGGGTAATCCTATAATTTTAGATGCAAGGGGGGGTGAGATTTCTGCTCTTAAATGCTTCTTTCTTCCCTACACCTTCAGAACTAGTATAATGTATTATAATGGTGGGTGACTGCAACATCATCTGACATTATAATACATAAGGGTACCCTCTGTTGGAAGAGGGGATTTTCATCTTTCAAATGAGGGCACTTTTGTGCCAATAGGAGCAGAGGGCAGATATAGTCTCTTAAAGAGCCTCCCCTCTGCCCAGCTCAGTAGGAAAAATTGTACCTGGTGGTTCGGACATGTGGTCTCATAACTGATGTTTTAATTCTTGTGCATGATTACATCAGTTATCCGAGAGAGTCCTTGGAGGAAGCAGCATTACCGGGGATCATGCATGTGAAATCTCTGGATCTGCCTTAGAGACTCCAGTTTTGAAGTTAATTACTGAGTCTCCGGGGACAGAGATTGATTCTCAGCTGGTGGTGAGTTTCTTATGAAACTCTGCCCACTTCTTTTCCTTCCCACCCTGTTCTGCCCACTTCTCCCCCAGTCATACTTTTGGTGTTTATACTATGCAAGCCCCTTGAGAGACAAGCAACATGTTGGAGAGCTCTTTAGCATTTAAGGAGTTGAAATGTTCCATTTGAAACTGAACTGATCCACCACAGCAATCATATCAATGCCATTGACTGCAGTGTGCTCATTAAAGAGTTAGTCTTAAATATATGTCAGATGTATTCGTTTTTTATATATAATGAAGTACAATACAGATCAAGGTATTAGAAAAAGTCTTTGTGGGAAAACGACACATACTCTTTATTTTCTTTGTGCAAGATTTTAGTAAGTTCTTTTTTGTCTATATTTTTCTTTAAAAAATACACCAGAGCTGATGACTGCACCTTTATCTAAAGAAAAACAGCTGTATTATTAAAAGAAATAAATAAATAAAGGCTGAAATGTGGCTCTTGTAATCACCAGTCTTTTGGACAGTATAATAATGCATGAAACATAAACAATGATGCTTTCTCCTTCATTATATCTCCCACCAGTGCATTTGGCTCCACCCCTCAGTCATACTTCTCACTCATAGTTGCCATGTTTTACTCTTTCTTTGTACAGGTGTTCTTGCATTTTTCTGCCATTAAACCTAATATGTTATTTCTTCCATGTGTTGGATTATCAGTTGTGACACCTATGTGCATATTGCAGCAGGGTTTCCACTGTTGGCAGTGGTCTGAGTTTCTCTCTTATAAATAGGAATTTCATTACAGGCTCATTTTGTTAGTTCTTTTCAGCTCACAAAAATGTACTGTGTAAAGGGACACTATATCCTAATTATTATAAATATGTTTTAGGCATTTTCCTACAGAGTAAACAAAGGTACTCCCAGTGCTTGGATATTTGTGTCAAATGTTGGTTAAAAATATAACTGACATTTTTCCCGATTGCCTGTATAAGATGTTTTGCAGCAAGGTGGTGCTGTTGGTTTTGTAGAGACAAGCTTCCCATAGATCAGGGGTACCCATCCCTGGTCTTAAAGCGCTACTGTTGGTGCATGTTTTCAGGATATCGCAAGCTTAATTGGTCCACCTCTGCTTATTCAAGCAGATCATAAAAACATGCACTGTTGGTAGCTCTCGAGGACAAAGGTTGGCTAACCGTGCAATAGATGGATGTTGCACCTGGCTACAAAACATCATGAACTCAAACTCTCAAAAAATGTCCAGTTATCTTTTTTATATCTTCTACCCATTCATAAAAATGGAAAAAATAAGTGAAGATAAATATGTAAAGTCGGTAAAAAGGTTGACTGTCACTTTAAAAGTCCCATTTAAATCAATGTTATTATTTGTCCCCTGTCATGCAGTTGTTTTTCCCCAGAATTCATCCAGTTTTCTTTTCTACATAAGGCCCTTTATCTGCTTATCTGTGTTAATCAAAATACTTTTATTTACAACCTTTTCAACACTGAATTGACTGCCATGCATTACTTTATAAGGCCTTGCAGGCATTTTAGCATTAAAGGAGTTAATATGCAGAAGGAGAGCAATAACGTCTCTATGGGTATTATAAATGATTAAGGATCAAATTCTGCACTAGGTAAATTGTGAAAATGCCTTTGTAAACAGGGCACATAGTCCTTTGCTTTTTAGTTAATGATCGTTTGCCTGTTAGGGCTATGTTCTAAAACACTGCATTTCTTCACAAGATTAAAGAAAATACCATGAAAATACATTTTTTTCTAGTCCAATGTAATGATTTTCTTGAGGACATAATTAAAAAAAAATCAAACAGAAAAATATTGCAGATATTTTTCTCTCTGTTGACTGGAAATGCTTTGGGAAAGTGAGGCATGCAGTGCAGATGATAATGCTGTCATGTTTGATTTGGACTGTATTCTCTCTGTTGTTTGAAGCTAAGATAAAATGCAGTGCCTGCCTGACCCATTTTAGCAGCCCATTATAATAATTTCACTGTCGCATGGCCACCGAGTTAATGTACTTACAAATGACAGAGAAAGTGTGTTACATGACCTTAGGGTTTTCAGAAATGAAATGACGTAGTAGATTATGAGCATTATGCAGAATGAAAGAGATGAGCAATTCTGGAGCATACCAACTGCACCTTTGGGGGGAGTCTTTTTATTTTCATTGATTTTTAAATGTGTCTTTTAACCACTTGAATATTAGAGAAGTTTCCAATGCACTGTGAATCGATGGCCATTTTGGGATTCCCCCCTCCACACACAGATGAAATTACATAATAGATCTTGGGCAATGCTGGAACATTCCAATTAAAAAAGCCCATTTTTTTAAATTGTGAAATGAACCAGAGAGGTATTCAATGCATTGCCATCGCTGCCACTCAAAGGGTTAACCCTTTAGTGACAGACGACTTACCTGGTAAGTCCAGGAAGTAATTCGCTATAATGGGAAAAAAAAAACAACAATCCTGTCATTAAGGTGTTAAATTACATTTTCTATAGAAAACATGCAAACAAATGTATTAGGTGTTAATTTTGTATTAAAATATGTTATCATAATGTAAGGGTTAAAGTAGACGTGCTACTGTAAGGCAAATTTAGATTGTTTTATAAATAATTAAAATGTGCCTATATGTTGTGCTAGCGATTTTGCTGTAAAGAAAGTAGTTTTGTTTTTTTTTTGTTTGTTTTTGAGAAATCAACCTTTGTAATTTGGTGGCACAGTGTGGCATGTTATGCTAAATCCCTGCATAGTGTGCAAAATTGTTCTGTTTATAGCCAAACTTTTCACTTGCTATGCTATTAGAAATGACCTCAGTATGTTGGCTCTGTCTAGATTAATTCATAGTATAGTATGTGGCAATATTAGCCCAATATGGAAGCTGATTGGCATAAAGTGCCACACTGTACCACCAATCAATTATGGGTATTTTCTCAAAAGCTCTTTATATTATAGTTTTGTAGTTTTTAATTATTTAAAAAAATATTCTGTTTCTATAATTACAACCAAAATTGAGTTACAAATCTTAAGGGTGAATTTAGTTATGTGCTGAACAAATTATTAAATGTAATCATATCTGTAGGAATAAGGGACTATTAGTTTGCTTAACAGGGTGAGGGTTATGGACAAAGGAAGGAGTGATAAAGAGGTGGTAAAAGCTGAGAGATGATTTCTCTAGTGATATCACTTCTCCAGTTTCTATGTTATTCTATGGAGCCAATGCACTAAGTTCTACAAAGTTGGAGAAATCTTATTGTATTGGCTCCATAGAATAAAATAAGACTTGGGAGAAGTGAAATCACTGGAGAAGTCATCTCCGCTTTAGCAACTCTTTATCACTCCTTAGTGCATCCCCCAATCCCCCCCAATGACTTACAAACTTCCTGGTCTGGTATGTCTGTATATCTATACTATAAAGAGAACATGGTCATCTATATTTTGCAAGGGAGCTCTGCTGACATATTCATGTCACCTCTACAGAACCATTGATGTGGTTCTTCTTTTCAGCAGAGCTAGTCTTTCTTTGTACCTCAAGCTGTTGAAGGTCCACCATTTTTCTACCCCAGCTCATCCAGAGTGGCAGTTGTGAGCTAAATGAAGAAGTCAACTGAGATCCGTAAATACAGACTTAAAGCGGAACTAACACCGCTAACAAACGTTGTCTTTAATCATTCCCTGTCTGGTGACTAGCTGCTTAGTAGCGCTAGTCACCAGAATTATTACCTCTTCATGGAGAAATTTGAAGTGATCCTCGGCTGACAGGCAGGACGGAGCGCAGACATCTTGCCCTAGTGACGTCCACGCTCCTGCGCTGTCAGTCCCAGACGGCAGTAGGAGGCATTGCTAGGAGCCAATCGGCTCTGGAAGGGACTGACAGAGCAGGCGCGTGGATGTCACTAGGGCAAGATGTCCGCGCTCCGTCCTGCCTGTCAGCCGAGGATCACTTCAGATTTCTCCGTGAAGAGGAATAATTCTGGAGACTAGCGCTACTAAGCAGCAAGTCGCCAGATAGGGAATGATTATAGACGATGTTTGTTAGCGGTGTTAGTTCCGCTTTAAAACAGTATATACATGGTATCATATATTTTATATTCCATCAAGGTATACAAATGTTTATATGGGATTAAAGGAAAAACGTTTTTTATGTAAGTTTCAACGTACGATACAATCCTACAATATGAAGTTGCCTTTTAGGAAATCCATGTTCCATTAATATACGTCCCAGTATAAAGTTGAAGCCATTCCAGTTAAGATAAATGCTACGTCACTGAAATGTCCCAAAATATTAAAATAGCTAATTATCGCTATGCATCTATAACTTGCTTAATGAAAATATTGCACCTTTCGTTTCCTTTCTTGAGTGAAAATGCTTCGCTTATGCACTTAATGTTTATTGCAGTTGGACAATACAAAAATGAAGGCAAACAGAGGTTTTCCTGAATGAAAACTAAGCTATTCAACATTGCATGTTTCACAAAAGCAATATATTATTGTCCTGATGACTTTATCTCCGCTAACTGCTCCTCTTTCTTTGCCTGTGGCATATATATAAAAAATAGGCCCTGAGTTGATCCATTTCAGTTTTGCTCCTCATACAGAACTGAAATGCATGTAATTTCACTCCAGGACACATGTGTTTTGGCTGTAGAATCTTAGTCTAAACTGATTATTCTTAATATTGGCACATATGACATATACAATCTGTGAAACTGGGAGATTGGAAATCACCATGAAAGGGGTTTGTTCAAACACAACTGTGGTATTATCCTGGGGCCAAACCTGTACTTTAAATAACAAAAATATAAAAAAATGTATCTTTATGTTATAATTAACTAGAAATGGGCTCTTTCAATTATGCACATTTTTAACCCTTTAAATGCCAGAGGGGTGCTCAACATATTTGAAAGCAATTCTTAAGACACCAGTCTCACTCAAGGGGTTAATGTTTCTCTCTGTGAGGGCTGTTTAGTAGATTAGCATTGTGCTAGTTCTGTGTAAACTACTTTTCCTTTTATGTAATACTAGTTGAAGAGCCCGTTACGGGCTACAGTGCCACTGCCAACCGGTCGCGGGGCAGTCTTGCACAGTAGAGACTGCCCGTGCCTTCAGAGCGTCCAGCTCTGTATCAGCCGCAGCGCGGGTAGTCACTACTGCGCATGACTGCAGCACGAGCAGCAGACTCTACTGCTCATAACTGCATCGTTACACACGTTTTACCGAATTATTATATAGGATTTCATTAGTACCAGTCCATATAACCCCTTTCCTTGCCCAGTTATGTTCATCTCCTACCTTCAGCCCTGAATATGGCTTCTTCTTCTTCATCCTGCAGCTAAATATCAGAGCAAACATTTGTGGGGAGAGGGTTATAGCAGTGGGTGCTAGTGGAGTATTAGATGAAGGGCAAATATATTTTGTGCAGTGTTGGCATAACATTAATCTGTTAAAGGGATAGTAATGTATGCCAATAACTGTAGCTCCGATTAATACTCATATGTTATGTTTCATCTTGTGCCGGATATTAATCATGCCCAACATGTAGTTCTAAAGTAATTCTCTTTTGAAGTATCCCCTACCACCCCTTTTACCTCTTGCATGTGTCTCCCCGCATATGTGAACAGTGAGAGACAATCCTCTCCCTGTGAGCATTATGAAAACCCTGCCCCCTTGATGAATGAGGGCACGATTTCCATTATGCTCACTGAAGATTGTCCCTCGCTGCACAGTTTAGAGAGCGCATTATATACAGAACAAGATGAAAAATGACCCCACAAGGAGGGCATCATGTAAAAATTGTGAGAGCCACTGTTTTGAATCAGCCAATATTGCTTTAAACCTCTTTGGTGCCAGACATGATTCTATTACAATGGTCTCTTTGGTGCTCAAGTTTTGTTTTTTGTTTTTTTTTAATTAAACTTAGAAACTATTAGCAGTTTAATGATAAGCATATTTGCCAAATGTCTTTTTGGTGATCAGACTCTGTCAGTCATCAAAATATTTTATTTCTGCCAGTTACTTTTTCCAAGTGTTTTTTGGCAAACAGAATTTGGTAACTCCTGAGCTGTGAATGTCAGAAGTAAGGACATACTGAAAATGTAAAAGTGCAGTCTTATTAAATTGGTTTGGAACAATGGCTTCTTTATATGTGTAATCTTTGTGACTTAAAACTGGAGAAATTCTAGGTAAAAACCAGCTACACCAGAGGGGACATATAAGCATTGTCATTGAGTTTAGTGGGGCTTTTTACGCCGTGAATGCTACTTTATGTTGCATTTATTCAGTGGGGGTTAAAACGCCCTCTTTAATTCCACTGGGATTTTGAGAATTTGTTTGTTTAATGTGGTTCATTTGGCTTGCTCCAGATTTATTCAAAATACAGCTGGCACATCAGACTCATTATATATAATATATTAACTTTACACCATTCTGTACTCACTTGTTGAAGCCTATTCCTGTACAGCAGGAGGAACCAAGTTTGGTCATCGTCCCAACAGGGAGCCTAAGAGCTCATCAAACAGGGGAGATGTCTACTGCTTACTGGGGGCCCTATACAAAAATTTCACATAGTGGCACCTTTACTCCCATGTCATTATTTCTAATAAGATATTGCCAACTGATTTTGTTTACATGCGGCAGCGGTACTGTAGAAGCTCTATGGGGTTCTCTGACCAAGTGGAGCCCTAAGGAGCTGCTTATTCTGCTTATATTGTAGGAACATCACTGATAGCCAGAGCCTTTCCTTTCCTCCACTTGTTTACGCTCCTCACTGTATGACTGTCTCCACTCACAATGGCTGCAGGACACAACTTTCCTGCAGCCGTCACTTCCTGGTGCCTCCCCCAAACCTACCACTTCATCAAAACTGCCCCATTTCCTATCCTACCACTTCCTTCCTTTCTTACGAGCACAATCAAGCCCCCTCCTCCTGAGTTGCACTCTGCTCTGGAGGTCCCAGAACCAAGGCCATGACTAGCTAATGTGTTGGAGATCTCTCTAGGAATTTGTTGAATTTGCATTGGTCCCTTATGGTACAGTTAGATTGCCTCAGAAATATTTCACGTTCCTTTCGAGTATAGGGCCCAAATTCTGTCTGTGGTTCTCATCGTGTCAAAAAGAGTTGACAAATTATTGCTCTAAAAATGTGTTTTAATCTCTTAAGGAACAAAGGGGTGTGAAACACATTGCTTCACAATGTATTGAGCTCCCTTATAGTTTTTAAGGGGTTAGTAGCAAATAAAATTACATTTAAAGTTGAGTCATATTTATAAAAAGGTAAAGTCAAGTTTATAAATATGTCTGTCTGAGAATATCCTGGGGTAAATTCACAGAAATTTCACAATTGAGAATATTTGTTTGCAAAGCAATGTGTTGCATACCCCTCTGGCACTCAAAGGGTTAAGGTAGAAAACTGCCTTTATTTTTGGCATAAATAGTGAAATGCTTTATAAATACATTGCTCCACAATTCTTATTTGGACAAGTCCATTTCTACTCCAATTTTCTAAAAGAAAATGTTGCTAAATATTTATACATATCCTTATGTTACTTTGAGGCAATTTTAAAGACACTTTATTACCCCCGTTCAATAAATCTCCCAAAAAGGATCTTATTTATAAAGGCAAAGTGGGTAAATACTATTTCCCAAATCCACCTGCAATGCATTGGATACCACATCTCTAGCATTCAAGGGGTTAGAAACCCTATTTACATCAACATTTGTTCCTTATATTGTACTTGGTTTGCCCCATTTTCTTTTATAAATACGGCTTATATTCACTAAAGCTTGTGAAGTCTTTCCGACTGGTAAAAATAGGTTAAATAGAATTCCATAAGAACGTGAGAGATTTCTTTAACTAGATAAGTATTCTCTTTCTTGGTCACAGGTGGGAAATCTTTGCTCAATCACTGAGATTGATCTACTTGTGCTTAATTAGAGATATATTGGAAAAGTGACCTGTTGGCGTGTCCCAAGGTCTGTAGAATCACTGCAGTGGAAAGCGGTTTCTCATATCAGTGGCTATTTCCTTGTGTTACTATGCAGAATTACTCTACTACTGCACAAGGTGTGAATCGGGTTACAGCTCATTGCTAGCCTGCAGGCACAGAAGGATTAACATGTCTCCTTTTTGAGGATTAACATGTTTTAGGGCACTAAACACTAATAGGAACAGCTAAAGGATTAACCACTACAAGCACTATTTAGATGAGGCAATATCCACAGGCCAAACTACAGTATTCATAAAAACAACACAACAGCATGTAGGGGCACTAGACCCTCTCATCACACCTGGGCAGGTACAAGTCAAATATTATAATAAGCCTTACAATGTACAGACTGCACAAACAATAGTAGTATTGTGTTTCAAGGCTTATCCGCTGAAGGAATCCATTACAAACATAGAACAAACCAACATCACATGGGAAAAATAAAAAATGTCAAAAAATTTCTATTGATTTAAATGGGTCTTACCACCCGTTGAATGCTAGCGAGGTCTCCACATTGGAGATTTCTTGTCAAGCCCCATTTAAATCAAAAGAAATGTGTAAGAATGTTTATTTGATACTTGTGGTGCAGTTGGTTTAATCCAGGATTATTCCAACCAGTTATTGCATTGTACACATTCCTGCAGTGCAGACCTCGCTAGCATTAAAGGAGTTAAAATCAGTCATAATTTGGATTCCCTATGCCGTAGTTGGCTTGTTCCACATTTGCGCCTCTTTTCTTTTGTGGTCAAGGTCCTTTGTCTTCTCACATAAAATGCAGAGCTGACTCCAGATACAGTAATATGCAAAAATCCATTCAATATCAGAGAAAGAGTTGGGTATGGAAAAGTAGCTTAAAGTGCCACGGGGCAGCCTTCTGAGACTGCATGATTAAGGGCCACACACACAAGGAACAGAGGAGCAATTCTGGGGCAATCCAACAGCGCCAAATAGAATGAATAAATAAATATTCACTGATTTTAAATGAGACTTTTATGACTTTATTCATCACGTTAAAGAGACAAATTCTGGAGCAAACCAAGTGCACCACAGGAGAGAAATTATATGACCATTGATTTAAATGGAACTTTTAAACCCTTGAATGCTACAGAGGTCTAATTGGAGAATTTTCTAGCATTCAAGGGGTTAAAAGCCCAATATAAATCAAAAGGAGCGTGTGGATTGATAACTTCCCTTCTGTGGTATAATTAGCTTGGATCTATTGGATCTATTTATCGTGATGAGTTAGGCCTCTAGTCCTTTAAATTATTAAATATTCTTCGATATTTGGGTCCTTATGCAGAAAACAAGGAGTGAGAAACTATGATGCATATCAGCTGCACATTAGAGTAGTATAAAAATTGTCCAGATTAGCATAGATTTAATGTTACCAAAGTCTCTAGCATTCAGCTAGTTAAAACCTCCATTAAGGTTAATGGGACTTTTGGGAATTCTCATCAGTGCCTTGTTGCTCTACTTGCAGAGCATTATCTGATTTTGTGTGTCACTTTTAAGGTGTTTCAATAAAGATTTCTGAACCTTACCTGAAGTCCACCATGAAATACTAATATTGTTTTATATTTCTATACAGAAGTGCCCAAATTTCATCATTACTGAAAACACTTGTATAAAAAATACCTTTTTTGACTTTGTTCAACTTTATAAAATACAAGGTCAAAACCTTGCACATTCAATTTAAGTCCATTTTTTTAAGTATTAGTAGCTAGTAAAGGTTTTGTAGCATCATAAATTGTCTTTCATGCCAGTCAAACAGTCGGGGCAGGATTTGATGCAGGCTTTCAGTGATGGAATATAAATCATTCAAGATGAAATTACTAGATAATTTGGAAACTTAACAGTTTGCATTTTACACTTTCAATTGTTTTGCTGACTTGCACTTTTTATGGTCGTCCTGGAATTTATTAACAGTCTCAAAGACATCTATCACCTTTCCCTTCTGTATTTTCAGTGGGCACATTTTCACAGGAAGGAGAGTTGCAACACTGATTTCTGCATTAGCTGTTCCAAAAAGATTGCTATATTCCCATTGACATGCAGTGCATTACCATAATTGGCTTTTCTACATGATAGGACAGAGGAAATAATAATGTCATTTTATTTACAGCCAAAGTGTCCCTTTATGAGACTTCTCCAAGTTTCTGCCATGCTGTGTAGGTCAAATGACATCTTTTGATCAGTCCTGTCCAAAGGCATCAAAGCTGAGTGGCATGTAATGGAGACCTAGTGACAAACCGAATCTAGGAAAGAAATAAGACTGCCAGTTTCCCATTAAACAGCCTGCTAAACAGCACAGCTTCCCCGTGTCGACTATGAAACCATTCTGACCACCTAAATAAGGAGAATGAAAGGAGGCTGAATTGGACATTAGTACTACAAATGACTGTGGTGATTGCCACTATTTCCCTCCTCCAAAATAAAAAGAAAAAAAAAAATCAGCAAGCAAGCCATGCGAGCTAGAGTTAGACAGATCTTCTTCCATTTCATTTACGTTCTGCCACTTGCTGGGTTTCTGATCTGGTTTATTTAGGTTTGACATCAGCCAAATGGTGTAGCGGGATATCTCTGACAGGTATTCTTACTGATTTAACAAGTTGCAGACCTTCTGAAAAGATAGATCTGCCACACAGGGCTGTATGCAGAAAGAAAAAGAGGAGCAATTCTGGGGCAAAACAGCTGTCCTGTAGAAGACACATGAAAACGGACCATTTAAACCTGACTTGTAATCCCACTGATGCTAGAAAAGTCTCTCTAGCATTCAAGGTGTTAAACACTCCATTTAAATCAAAGGGAATGGAGTTTTCATTTGTACTATGTAGTATAACTGATTGCACCAGAATTGCCATTATGGGGCAAACCAACTGCACTACAGGGGACAAATGGAAATCCCCACTGATATAAGGTGAAGACCATTCTAGCAGTTGTGAAGTTAAAAGCCCCAGTTAGCCATTTGGGTTCCAGAGGGGTGATCAATGCGTTACAAAGGAAATGCATTACCTCTGTGGTACTCAGGTGGTTAAATCAATGGACATTTTGGGAGTTTTTATTTAATTTCCCCTACAGTGCAGATGGTTTCCTCCAGTATTGTTCCTAAATAGTATTTTCTTTCCTGCCCTTCTGAATCCATCACAGTGGTCTAGTCATTTTTGGGTCCCTAAGACCAAAATATTTTAACCCTTTGAGTGCTAGAGGGGTACACAGCACAATGTTAAGCAATGGGTTGCGTACCCCTCTGGCACTCAAAGGGTTAAGATTCATAACTAGAACCTACTGGACCCTGGAGCAGAAGGTATCCCTTGGATTCTGGCCATCAGGACAGGGGTTCCCCTTGTAGTTATAAAGGCAGAGTTGACAAATTCTGGGGCAAATCAATTGTGCCATACTGGAAACATGAAAATTCCCATTCTTTTTAACCCTTTGTGTGCCAGAGAGGTTTGCAATGCATTGTACAACCCTCTGGCATGCAGCAGTTTAATGGAGCTTTTAATCTCTTGAACGGTAGTGAAATATCCTATTGCATTGCTTCCCCTTTTTCATGCAACACATGTCTAATACGGAGTGCTACAAACCTCCTCTATGGGCCACATGTTCAAAGAAGTAGCAAAATAGCTTTTGTGGTTTGTAACAACTTTTCATAGTACAGTGTCTTTGGGATCATTCATATTTTCAGAGAGTGTCGGTTGTGATTGGAAATATGTTGTTTGTCCTGATTGAAACTGTTGTATGTAACAACAAAAAAAGTCTTAACTGACGACAAAAATGTCTTTAAAAATGTCTTTACGAACGACAAAAATGTCTTAACTAACGACAAAAATGTCTTCACTAAACACAAAAATTCTCATTCCCTCCACTTTTTTCTTAACGAACAAATTTTGTCTTTTTTAAGACTTTTTTTTTGTCGTTAGTTACAACAAGTTTTCTTTTCCTCTATGGGCCATATGTTCAAAGGGATAACGACAAAAAATTGTTGTATAGAAGACAAAGATAAGTCATTGAATGCATGAATGATATATTTTCTATAGAGTATATGCCAAAAATATAGTAATGTCCGTTGTGTACGACACAACTCCAGAATTGACTGGCAAAGGGGAGGGGCAAGGGAGTGGCTAAACTATTCTCCAGTGTCGTATAAAGGAAAAGAAAATTTGTCGTAACTAACGACAAAAAAAGTCTTACAAAAGACAAAATTTATATGTTAAGAAAAAATTGGAGGGAATGTGTTCTGAATGTGAGAATTTTTGTCTTTAGTTAAGACATTTTTTGTCGTTAGTTAAGACATTTTTAAATACATTTTTGTCATTAAGACATTTTTAAATACATTTTTGTTGTTAAGACTTTTTTTAAGACATTTTTGTCATTAGTTAAGACTTTTTTTTGTCGTTCCATGCGACAATTTCAGTCAGGACAAACGACATATTTCCAATCACAACCGACACTCTCTGAAAATATTAATGATCCCAACCACACTGTACTCTGAAAAGTCGTTACAAATGAAGAAAGCTATTTCGCTACTTCTTTGAACATATGACCCTATGTGACACTGGAGAATAGTTTAGCCACACCCTTGCTACGCCCCTTTGCCCGTCAGTTCTGGAGTTGTGTCGTACACAATGGACATTGCTAGTTTTTTGTCATATACTCTATAGAAAATATGTTGTTCATACATACATACAATGACTTATTTTTGTCTTATGATACAACATTTTTTGTCGTTATCCCTTTGAACAAACGGCCCTATGTGTAGGTGATTCGCTTCTACAGTTTTGCAGTTGGAATTGCGTGAGTATTTTATATGCAGCTGAGCAAGTTTTCATTTTATCACCACTGGTGGAAAAAAGAAGACTTTTTGTGCTTTAGTTACTCGCTGGGTGGCTTAAGCAATACACTTTATTTGAGCTAACATTCTTATTCAACTGTGAAAGGCACAAAGCGGATTGGAATGTGAGATGATCTATTGAGCATTAGATATGCAACTTATTTTGGTTCTCTCTCTTTACTCCTCTGTGTTCTTTCATTTTACATTTTAGATTATATTTTGCTTTAACCCATTGATGGCCTTCAGTAATTCAAAGAACATTAGACCCATTCCCCTCTGAGGCATGCTTCAATATTGTTTTGTTTGGCTATAACTGCAATACATATGCTAAGAGTAGGCAGTGCATACACTGGGGGAGGGGGTCAACCTGCAGATATTTAGCTGTTTTTGGACTACAAATGTATGCAAAAGATAACAGTTGTGCAATTGAGGGCAAACCCTCTGCACCATAGAAGAGTTAACTGGTCATTTAACCTCCTGAATGCTACATAGGTCCCCAGCTCTTTCAAGGGGCAAAACCCCTTTTAATTCAAGGAAATTTGGGACGTTTTTAAATCTTTTCCCTATGATGCAGTTGATTTGTCCCTAGATTGTTCCAAATTGTCTTTTTGCCTATAACCCAAGATATTGGAGACCTGGCATCCAGGAAGGAAAATACTAAAGCAGTTTGACAACTGCAGTATAAATTCTACTGTTATGGAAGGCTTTCCTACCCCGAATAGTTTTCATGGATGTATCACAAAATCAGTGAAAATGGTTCACACTTACATACCAACTAATGTAATGAAGAGAATGGAGTTTTTTTAGCAGATCAATCATGTTTTATATACAAAGTCTACTAGTGTGGGAGAAGATGGCAAAAAGCATGGAGTAGCAGTATACAGTCTCAAAATGGCTCCTATTAGTGTTGGGAGCAGAAATCCAACTTGAGCTACTTGGATCTATTTAACAGACTAGTGCTATGCCAGCGCTGAGCAAACCAGTTTTACACTTTATTTAATACTGGTACTTAAATAGAACCAATGCATATACCCCGCCCCATTGTATTCTTTGTAGAGAGACACCCTTCTCATCATCATAACTGTATAGTGGCTGCTTCTTGTTCCGGCAGCCAAGCATTGTTTTTTTAGCTGGACCTGAGTGAAACACACAAAATTTGGCTGCAGGAGCCTCAAGCAGCCAGTATACAGGTCCAATATTAATAGAGCCATGGGGAACCTGTCCCTCCGAAGTCTACATTTAGAAGCATATTATATATATATATATATATATATATATATATATATATATATATATATATATATATATCCTATATAATAATTCACTAAATTGTGTGTAACGCAAAGAAGCGTCCAGCTCTGTATCAGCAGTGGCGCGGGCAGTCTCCACTGCGTGTGACTGCCCCGCGACCGGCTGCCAGAGGCACTGTGGCCCGTGTAACGGGCTGTTCAACTAGTATATATATAAAAGAATAAGTCTTATTGCATAATTTGTGTCTCCTCAGAAAACAAACACACATTGAACAGAATGCCTCATTACATAATTTATGTCTCATTAGGAGACACAACTCCCATTGGGTGAGTCAATGGAGCCATGTTTATCATACAGGGAGTTGGCCCGCCCCCTCCAGCCCGCCCACCACTATCCAACTGACAAAAAAAAAATATAGCTGCCACTTGCTCCTGAAGTAGGGGATATCAATAACTTCTCCTGGTCCACACACACTCACTCAGGATCATGATCCCACAAACACACTGTTTCACCTCCCACAAATAATTGTAACCCTCCATACACTCTGTGTCAGTGTAATGTTTCCATAAAATACAAACTCAGGGATAAACTTAATAGCAACTCTTTTATTTAACTCTTTTCATCTCTTCAGTCACCTCACTAACTGTCTGTTTTCAATTGTCACTCCACTTCCTGATTCCCGCCCTTTCTCCTTAAAGGGATAGAGATGCTTTGCTGTATGTTACAGAGGGCAAGCCTCAAACACCATTATCTATTTGTTCCCTCAGCATATTGCTACGCTGCCTCAACTGAAGAGCCACCATGTGTTATATTGCTGTGTTACCATAACTTAACCCTTTGAGTGCCAGAGGGGTACGCAACGCATTGCTACCCCTCTGGCACTCAAAGGGTTAAGTAAGGAGGAGTTACTGCTCCCATTGGGTGATTCAATGGAGAGTGATTTAAATCACCACTATCCAGCCCGTCCACCACTATCCAAGTAACTGAAAAAACAAAATGGCTGCCACTCGCTCCTACACCGCAGACACAAACACATCAGACAAAAACACACACACTCAATCATTCACACTCAATCACACATACTCACAATAATTCACACACTCACACTCTCTCACTCACACTCAATCACACACATTCACTCACACATTCACACACACTCAATCACACACACTCTCACACTCAATCACACACTCTCACTCACACACTCAATCACACACACTCAAACACACACACTCTCTCACTCACACTCTTACTCACACACTCAATCACACACACTCAGTCACACACACTCACACTCAATCAAACACACTCACACTCTCATTGTGATAATCTATAAACAGAGCCCTGAGACTTAACTTTCAGCATTGCCTTTCCTATAGACTTCAGGAGTTATTTTGCATAAAACAAAACTGAAGAAATTCTGGGACAAATCGGCTGCTCTGTAGGGAACAAATAAAAATGTTCAATCTTCCCACTGATTTAAAAAGTAATCATACCTCCCAAGGGTCCCTCTTTAGGAGGGATAGTCCCTCTTTTAGACCCAAATCTCTCTGTCCCTCTTTCCCGCCGTGATGTCCCACTGTTTAGAAGATCAGATTGTATGGTGTGTATATAAGTGTATCACACTGCTCTACAGCAATAAAACTCACACTAGTGTTTGTTTAAAAGTCAATGTATGTGTTTATAAATTAGCTGTGTAAATCAAATTCTTTGGTCTTGTTATGTCATTTATTAATTTACACAAGAAGGAGCCAATAGGTCATGAAATAGCCTAAAAATTCTCTGTAATGCCCTGCCCACCAGCCACACCCCCAGCACCACCACCTAAAACACAAGTGTCCCTCTTTGGCAATTTGAAATGTTGGGAGGTATGAGTAATTGAATCCCTTTGAATGCTAGCAGTCTCCAACACAGTGTTGGGTTATGGGTTTTAGAATCTAGGCCTTGCTGTTTGTGGTGTCTGCATTTGGCTTCTGGAACTTAAACTGAGAGACTTCAGGGGCTAGATTCCATTGCAGGACATAAATGTTTAATAGCCATTTTATCAAACATTTTCCTTTTGAAGTCTATGGGGAAACCTGGAAATAAACGCAGTGATAAAATTAGCACCAGCAATTGAATCCAGCCCAAAGTCGGGGGATCAGCCAAGAACAGCTGTAGCAGTCCGTGTTCTGATCCCTGAACCCATTATAACTGCTCAGCTGGGGTATACAGAACAGTCTCATTTAGATCAGGAGGGTTGATGGTAGTTGTTACCTTTCAGCATTTTTAGTTCTGCTACACATTGCTTTACGTTTTGTGATAATAAAATACTACCATATCTTTTAGTGACGGATATAATAATGTACTAAGGCAGTTACATAATCTTTCAACATTACCGTAATAAAAGAACTTACATTTCATGAAACAATAGGCCAAATGTAAGACAATTGCATTTTAAAAATGCAATGGAAAAAGAAATTTTGATTTGAATGATAAAACATTTAATAATGCTATAAAAATTCACATTACATCTTTAAAAACAAAGTCACAGTGCATCTTAAATTCCTTGTATTTCTTTGTTAGACTTTTTGGTAGCAAAGAACAAGAAGCAAATATTGCTAAATGCATAGAAACACTATTTAGGTTGTGTTTTAAAACATTCAGTTATATTACACTTTCTTTATAGTCTAGGTTTATCAAAGAGGTTCCTGGCGAGTTATGCAAGTAGGTTGAAAATTGCTCGTGTAATGCCACTACACAAAGTAGAATTGTTGCATAACTTGGTTCTTGGTTTTATAGGAAGAGGCATTAACAACCGGAAGAGAGAGAGAGATTCCAATGCCACTATATAACTCACTGGTAATACCTCACCTGAAATAATGTGCACAGTTCTGGAGACCACAACTGCAGAAGATCATTAATTGGAGACTGCTCAAAGATGAGCCACTAAAATGGTGCATGGTCTTTATGACACAAGGTAATAGGATGGACTAAAAAGACTTAGCATGTATAGCTTGAAGAAAGAAGGGAGAGGAATATGATAGAAACCTGTAAATATGTAAAAGATTTAGTGCAGTTCACGAGGGAACCATTTTCCAGGAAGAAGAGGAGTACTTGAACAAGAGGTCACGATCTAAAAATTCAGAAGACATTTGCCTAGTTACTTCTTTACTAAAAGAGTGATGCTCATGGAACAGCATCTCAGCATAGGTGGTACGGTAAAATACTGTTAGGGTATTCAAAAGAGCAGGGGGTAGACATTCATCTATACAGAGAAGTAGTCAAGACTGTGTATTTTAAATTAGTTTGGGAAAATGGGTGGATTGGTTGGGCCAGAAGGTTCTTTTTTATTGTTTAGAATCTATGCTTTTATGTTTCTTAATGTGTGAAAAAGTGGAGGTCACTTATCCAGGGTGATGAGCTCTCTAATTCCTATATGATTCTACAGACTTTAGTGTATAGGTTCCATAGTGAAAAGTGGAGGAGTAATCTTCCCCCAGGTTTGTTTGATAATAAAGAAGGGTGTCTGATGTTTGCTTTGTTTAGTAATTATAACAATTCATAAAATAATTTTGCATCTGCTTAACCCATTGGGTACTCCAACACATATTGAAGCATAAGGAGAAGGTTAATAAAAAAATGCAGGAATACAGAGTAAAGCAGGAAAGAAATGTCTCTAATATTGGACAGAGATTTTCTAGTTTTTCGGAAAGTAATTCTTTGCTTAAGAAAGAGAAATACGATTGTTGCAATTTGTTTTTTCAACCTTGTGGTGTACTTTTAACATTTATTGATTTATACTCTTTATGTAGAAAGCAAAACATGAGCATTTCAGGAGCAAAACAACTATACCATAGGGGGAAATAAAAATTTCCTTTTAATTAAATGAGGCTTTAATTTAACCGTTAGAATCCTAGCTAGGCCTCCAACACATTGTAAGGCAATGCACTGGATAGAACTCTTACATTCACGGGGTTAAAAGTCCCTATTTGACCATTGGGGACTTAAGAAATGTTCTTTTGTTCCCTATAGTACAGTTGGTATAGTCCAGAATTGTTAATCTTTTGCTTTATTCATAAGGCTTTTAGAACACATATTTCAGCTAGTAGCCTTATAAAAAAAGGATGATAAAAATCCAGTACAATGCCGAGTTCATTCTCTGAGAGCCCAAGGCTACACGGCCTTCCAGTCTTTGTCAGACTGATCTCTCCTGCTCTGAATATTGCAGCAAACCTTACTTCCACCAATGTGTCACATGTCTAGGTGAGCCGTGCCAGCCTCTATCTGAAGTGACAGCCATCTTGAGTACCAGCTTCTTAAAGGACTATATTTCATTGGACATATTAAATAAGTAACATTTTTGACAAGCTACTTTTTATTGCAATTTGCTTTTTTTGTTTTCTATTTTTTTTATTTGCAACTGCACAATTACATAGCAATAAAAGCAACACATAAATGAACCTGCACAGAAATAGCAGCGTACATTACATGTAATGAAGTCTAAAGATTAGAATTTTTAGGCCGTGGTATTTGCTGAAGTGTTATAGACTAGCAATGGCAATAATGCTAATCTATTAATATGTAGAGTGATTCTGAAGCAAACTAACTGCACCATAAGGGACAAATAAAAATAACTATTGCTTTCTACCCTTGGAGCGCCAGAGATGTATCAAACACATTCATCTGCATTTCTATGGATATCTCCCTGGCAATAAAAGGGTTAAATGAGTGAAGCTGATATGACCTCAAGACCAGAAACTGTACTTGTACTTCTTGACCCTTCAAGTGCCAGAGGGGTAAGCAGGTATACCCCTCTGGCACTCGAAGGGTTAATATGTCATCTTTTTGAGTGCTTAATTCAATGATTGAATTTGTTTGGTTTGTATTTGCACAAATTATAATTATAAATAAAATAAAATAAAATTATAAAATATTTTTTATTATAAGGAAATTGACTATATTGCCTGTTAACCGACCGAGTGCCAGAGGGGTATGCAAAACATTGCTCTGGCACTCAAAGGATTAAAGTGATAGCATTTTTCATGAAACATAGATGCTTCATTATTACAACACAGCCTTGTTCTGATTTCTTTTTTTAATCAAATTTCAGTTTCTGAAAAGCCATCATTACGTCATATGCTAATATATCTTACTGTTAAAGAGGCAGTGTACCTTATTATGTAAAGATATACAATGAATATTGCATATGAATTTAGGAAGGAATGTTTTACCCACTTGGGGAATATTAGAAATGGAATCATTTTTTTTCCTTTTGCCCTTCTCTGGATCAACAAAAACACAGGAGATATGGCACATTTGATTAATGCATGCCTTTTTTCTTTTTCCCAACCTCATCAATTATATTATTGTTAACCCTTTGTGTGCCACAGAGGTCTGCAAGGCATTACAGAGCAACGGCTTGTACATGAATCTGGCACTCAAAGGGTTAAACTATATTGCTATTCCTGCTGAGAGAAACAAGGGTAGTCACATTACTAGAAATGCTTCATTTGGAAGTCAATTACAGTGTTAGCTTTGATCATTATTATTTTGTTTGTTTGCCCTTTTTAGTGTTTGTGTTCAAGATTTTTTGGCAGCCAAATGTTTCTTCTGCTATTGCTAGTTATGGAGGCCTGAGTCTTGCATACACAGGCTCCCCATAAACCGCAATAGTCACACCTTTTCCTAGTCATATAACATCTTGAACTGGCAAAAAATGTGTATGGTGTAATAACTTTTAAAAGAAATAGCACCCAGCAGGAACAACCCCACAATATACATTTTTCATCAACAGAATTTACTACACTTTTAACTTGGACAATTCTTAGTTGGGTATTTACTAATGTGTCATAAACCTCTATAATGAAAACTTGTATGTTGTAGGGTTTTTCCTTCTGAGTAAAATAAGGGTATGACGGCTATTAGCAGTTGTGTTATTCAAAAGTTATAATAGTCCAAACCATCAGGAAGTGATTGACCATTTCATTACTTCTTCACAGTTCAAACTGTCAGGAATTGATTCCATAGTTACAATCACATTCTGTGGAAAAATGTCAGTGACTTGCCTCTCCCATAGAATGTCACAGAATAACTATGTGAAATCTGTCCACTAGAGGGCACTGTTAATGCATACAAGACAACTCTGGAAATGCATATCTCCAAGCAGTAGACATGCCCTTGTTTTGCTCAACAGGAAAAGCCCTACCATATATGTTTTAATAAAAAAAGGTTTACTGCTACTTTGCACATTTCCCATAGGGAAATATCGAATTATACAGGGACTTGAAGTAGGAGTGAAAAAGATTCCAAAGCCTCTTAGACTTTACACATAATCCCTTTAGTAAATTCCATGAAGTATTTCAGGGATAGTCAAGCTGTTGGAGACCACAGTTCTCATCATCCTCAAAAAGCCAAATGCTGCAACGCTGGAGAGCCATATATTGACTGGCCCTGCACTGTGAAATAATAGACAACTCTGCTTTGTGTGTAAAGGGTGTTTTCATCTCTTGATAATACAATACAATGATCTTTATTCTTATTTACAACCGTTCATTTTTAGGCAGTGCTGTACACAGAATTATTCAGGCACAGCACCTAGTAAAGCTATCAATCTATATTTGGTGTCTGAGAGCCATCATTGAAGTGGTTAAAATCCCCAATTAAATCAATGGGAATGTTTATTTCTATGCTTTGCCATGTTAACCCCTTGAATGAAAGAAATCCCAACACATTACTTCACAATTCTTTGGAGACTTCTCAGCATTCAAGGCAATGCATTGGATACCCATGTGACACTCAAAGGGTTAAAAGCCCCATTTAAATCAATAGGAGTTCTCTACTTGTGACGCCCCCCCCCCCCCCCCATCATTATGCGGTTGGTTTTCTCCAGAAGTACACCATTTCTTTATCCATATGGACCTAACATTGCAACATTGTTTTCCTGAGATTCATTTCCCAGCTATGTACTCAAGTAGGATCCCCTTGTTGCCGTGTCTTATCAGCACATCATAGAAGAAGAAAAATGTAGTTAAGAGCTGTGTCTGTTTGCCACAAATATTCGTATTTTGCATTGTGTCGGCTCAAATTATTTTGCACAGCATTTAACATTATCCAGGGAAGACAGCACATCTGTTTCACCAGAGTAGAAAGGCCCTGCCATCCAGAAGGCATTTCATGTTGGCAACTTGCAGCAATACTTAACCCCTTCTCTTTCTGAATGGTCCTTGTATCCCACTGGCAAACCCACTGACAAGGGGTTACAAGCACACTGCACTTGTAAATGCTTAATGCATCGGACAGCCCCTGGCACTCAAAGGGTTAAATGTGGAGACCAGTTTGTTTTCAGGTTCCACTGGAATTCTGATTCTACCTATGTTGGTTCTGCCTTTTATTATTTTAGTAGTGTAAAAGCCAGTGTACATGAGCCAAGGTCCGGGTGATGTTAACCCTTTGAGTGCCAGAGGGGTACGCAACGCATTGTAGAGACTGTCCGAAAGCACAGAAAACTCCCAGCACAGGACTCCCAGCATTCTGTGTGTTCAGGCAGTCTCTACTGCTTATGACAGCTTCTGACAAACATCCTAGTGAATTATTATATAGGATGTGGCAGAAGAAAAAGTGCTGTTTTAAACCTTTCAGTGCCAGATGGGTATGCAGTACACTGCTTGGCATTGTGCTGCATACCCCCTCTAGCACTCAAAAGGTTAATCATATTGAAAACAAAAAATATAATATAATATCTTGGGTTCTAGAGATGTCTCTAGTGCATTGTGTTGGTAGACGTCTCTACAATCCAAGGGGTTAAAAAGTATCACATGTTGCTTTCCTTTTGAAAACGTGAGACACTTTTGTACTTTGTAGATGTATGAACTTTCTGTGATCTTGTCTTTTTAATGGATGGTTTTGTTTTGTATGACAGGAGCGCTCAAACCTGTGCTCAGCCCCCTCCCCTCCCAATGGTACAGGTTTTCTGGATCTCCTCACATAAACATGGGTAGTAGTTGAATCACTCTGAAGGATCTGGCGGAGTTATTGACATTCACTTCTGTTTAACCCTTCAAGTTGCAATGTGTTGGATACCTCTCTGACACTTAGGTTAACCCTTTGAGTGCCAGAGGGGTACGCAATGCATTACTTAGCAATGCATTGCGTACCCCTCTAGCACCCAAAGGGTTAAATGCAGATACTCTGAAAATATGTACTGTTGGGTCTGGTCTATGGCACTTTAGTTTCATTACTCAGTAATCTTAACACGTGTTTGTTAAAGTGGGCCTATTACCTACACAGCTTCTAGTCTTAATTATTCTCGCGTCTAGAAAATCACTTCTGTACAACAGAGGGGTGGAATAAACTGACTAGGAGGAATAATCAAGCAAATCCATTCAAGATGGCAGCTCCCATGGAGGGAGAGACTTGGAATGCTATCAGATCCTCTTAATCCTCTCTCCCCTGCATATTTCAATAAGGTCATGTTTTATAATTATCACATAGTCACATATTCCCATTGATCAAACCTCTGCTGTTTGAGACTACAATACCCATCATCCTCCTCACCATACCTCAGGCGTTGTGGTACCCAACACCAGACTGATTAACAATGGTGTAGACCAGGATACATGCATATATATACATTATGACTTGATAATTAATTGTGTGGCTTGCCTCAGATTTAATATAAAATCTGCTGAGTTCAACGAATGAAAAATACAGGTAGATACTAAAATCTTATAATATATTAGCTTAATCCTTTGAGAACTAGAGGGGTGAGGAACACACTGCAAATCAATGCATTGCACATGAAGGGTTTAACTAGATTATCTGAATCATTTAAAGTGGAACTACTCCCTGAACTAAAGTCGCCCTGCCATACTTAGCCAGGTGGCGACTAGCTTAATAATCCTTATTTTACCTGTCAAAAGTGCCAGGAGTAAAGTTATGGCTGATCTTCAGAGCCCGGAAGCCAGGCATCAACGCAGACATCTTGTCTGCGCACCCACACTTTCAGTACCCGCCATCCTTCACAAGCCTTGCACTGGCCCGAACGACTCCAGAAGTTAGCTGCACTAACCTGGCCGTCAGTGTCGGAAGATCAGCGATAACTTTACTCCTCAGCACTTTTGACAGGTAAAATCAGGATTATTAAGCTAGTCACCACCTGCCTAAGGATGGCGGGGCAACTTTAGTTCAGGTGGTAGATCTGCTTTAATTTTACAGTGCAGTCAGTGGTGTGTTTAACCCTTTGAGTGCCAGAGAGATATCAAACACATTGTGCTGCAATGATTTGAATACTTCCCTGTCATTAAAAGGGTTAAACCACGTCTAACTAGGCCTAGTCCTAGGGCCGCAGATTATGAAGCTTTGCCACGTTATGCCTTTATCCATATTCTAAAGAAAAAATTGTCTTCTTGGCTCAGGGCTTATAGCCTCCTTACTTCTTCCTCAAAAAGAACATACACAAATGGTGTTTCTTCATAGATCACAACCCCCACTCTCTTTTAACCCTTCAGATGCTGGTTACTTGCACTGACATTGTGCTTCTGTCTGTAAGGGAAGGGGTGTGGCATGCAAAAGGCACCAGATTAAGTAATGGTGCAGGAGGTGCATACACTAGGGTAGCAGAAAGCCTAATATACCACTGAATCCATTTAGTATGTTTAATGGTAATCCAGATAATGGGCCATGTCTAGAAAGAAGAGTGGAGCAATTCTGTGGCTAACCAACTGCCCCTACGGGAACAAATAAAAATTGCCCATTTTCCTATTGATTTAAATTAAACTTTTAATCACTTGAATGGTAGAAAGGTCTCTAATCAATTGCTTTGCTGTAGAGCTATTTCTGCCATTCAAGATAGTTCAACAGGGGGATATTAATTTTCCGTTACTATGCAGTTGGTTTGCCCCAGAGTTGCACATAAGCATCAGTGGTCAATATTGTTGTTCATTGTTACATTCCACACATTATCCAATTAGCTTGAAGCAGTATACGTTAATGCCATTCTGTTTATAAAGCTTAAGCACATGAAGTGCACCTTTCTAAGTGCAGCTTTTATTTACATACATTTACCACTTTGGTACATGCACACAATGTATTGGAACAGAGCCAGTGGTTTAACAGTGTATTTCGATACCACGACCACCTGTCCATGAATATCACATGTAATATTATTAGTGGTAGGACTGTGGACAAAAAAAAATCTCTCGTAAAACCACTTTCTGTTTTCCAGGTGGCAGTATAAAAGAAACCAGTTCTGTTTAACTTAGCTTGGAATTCACGTGTTTTAATGTTTACTACATTTAATTAAATAAATTGATCTCATTCATTTGCATTCAGCTTTTAATTTGATTTTCTTTGTTTCATTAATTGCAAACATGTTGCAAGTGGCCTGATGTGCTTAAAAAAGTGGGTGCCATTTGGGAGCAAACCAGCAGATTGGCAGAGGCATTACATGAAACAAACACAAAATTAGATTAAAAAAAACATTAATCTGAATGCTTTGCAATGACCTGGAGACTTAATTAGCATTCAAGGGGTTAAAATGCAATGGGATGCATTCCATTCTGGCACTCAGAGGTTTAAAACCCTTTGACTGACAGAGGGCTAGCCAACTCAATGCAAATCAATGCGGGAGATACCTCTCTGGCACTCAAAGGGTTAAATCCATGGGAATGTTTAAGTCCTATGGTGCAGCTAGCCTACCCAATAGTGCTCCACATTTCCATAGTGCATCGGCCCAATAGTACTCCACATTTCCATAGTGCATCGGCCCAATAGTACTCCACATTTCCATAGTGCATCGGCCTCTGTGTGTCCGCTTAATATGCTGCCCCCTTCCCTTTACTCACCCCCTCTGGGGATAGAGGAAGGGAGCGAATAAAATTATTATATATATATATTTTTTTTTTTTTTTGTTGGTGGGTAGAGAGAGGAAAAACAATGATGAGTATTATACATAGGGGTTTTTGTTTTCTCCTAAAATCTTGCATATAATTTACAGCTGAGTATTATACAAACTTGTGTATTATACTTGAGATTTTATGGTAGATCTTGCAGCTTTCATGACTACACACATATATAACTATTTGAATTCTCTTGAAAATGTTATTTTGAGCTCTCCTGGAACCAGTATATTGTATAAATACTCCAATATTCTTAGTAAATGAGCCTCATGATGTATTTCATTTTAATGGGTTCATGTATTATTATGAAATAAGCTTCTGTTTTTCTATTATTCCAGTGAACAAAACCTCACTGATCACTTTCCTAATTACACAATGAATATAATTAATTAACTGGAAAGAAAAGTTAGTACCCCTCTTATCTGACATTTTCTCTCTTGTGTTTCAGCATATGTCCCTGAAGAGGAATTAAAGGCAGCTGAAATTGATGAAGATAATGTGGAAGATGACGGTCTTTCTCTGGATGTTCAAGACAGTGAATATTTATACAGTGAGGAACATGAAATCAAAGAGACTCAGAGCTACCAGAATTCTCCAGTCAGCAGTGCAACCAATCAGGATGCTGGCTACGGTTCACCATTTAGCGAGACAAGTGATCACCTAGCTGATTTCAAAAGTACCTCCTCTAAAGATGGCCAAGAGAGGGAGGACGGTCAGATTGCAGACAACGTGTCTTACCCTCAGGATAG
This sequence comes from Rhinophrynus dorsalis, assembly GCA_037306005.1. NCBI lineage: Eukaryota > Metazoa > Chordata > Amphibia > Anura > Rhinophrynidae > Rhinophrynus > Rhinophrynus dorsalis. Next base: position 175,622,690 of record CM074723.1, read on the forward strand.
TCTGGCACAAATCAAAGCAGTGTATACAAATTTGCTATCAGAAAGCTGTTGGTCTACCCTAGCACTAGATTTAAAAAAATCTAGTCCAACTACAAGCACCAATCAAAGCAGCCAGAGTGACACTAATGAAGCAAAACCTGTCTCTGTCACACCGACTACCATCACAAGTAGTAGTACCAGTACAAGTACTAGTATTAGTGTTAGTACTAGCCACACTACCAGTAGTAACAGTGGTAATAATGGTCCAGGATATGACTGGCACCAGGCTGCTTTAGCAAAAACATTACAACAAACATCATATGGACTTCTGCCGGAACCCAGCCTATTCAGCACAGTGCAACTTTATCGGCAAAATAATAAACTGTATGGGTCTGTTTTTACTGGTGCCAGTAAGTTTCGATGCAAGGATTGTAGTGCAGCATATGACACTTTAGTGGAGCTCACTGTGCACATGAATGAAACTGGGCATTATCGTGATGACAATAGAGACAGGGATTCTGACAGAGCAAAACGTTGGTCTAAACCTAGAAAGAGATCACTCATGGAAATGGAAGGGAAAGAGGATGCACAGAAGGTGTTAAAGTGTATGTATTGTGGGCATTCATTTGAATCATTGCAAGATCTGAGTGTTCACATGATAAAAACAAAGCATTACCAAAAAGTGCCTCTGAAAGAACCAGTACCAGCCATCACAAAACTGGTCCCTTCAACAAAAAAACGAGCACTTCAGGACATTGCTTCCCCGGATTCACCTGAGCAAGCAGGGATTTCCCCAGGGGCCTCAGCAAGTGACACTGCAAAGGACCCAAAAGCTGGCAACCCTTATGTGACTCCTAACAATCGATATGGCTACCAAAATGGTGCTAGTTATACATGGCAATTTGAGGCAAGAAAAGCTCAAATTTTGAAGTGCATGGAGTGTGGTAGCTCTCATGACACATTGCAACAACTCACTGCTCACATGATGGTAACTGGTCACTTTCTAAAAGTGACAAACTCTGCCTCTAAGAAAGGAAAACAGTTAGTTTTGGATGCAATGGTGGAAGAAAAAATCCAGTCAATACCTTTGCCCCCAACTACACATGCACGAATACCAGCAACCTATATAAAGAAGCAACCAGACTCCCCAACAGGATCCACACATTCTGAGGACAGGAAAGATCCAGAAATGGAGAAAGTGGTCAATTCTGAGCCAGAAAAAAAGATCAAAGAAGAAAGTGAGGACTCAGAAAAAATTGAGCCAACAACTGTGTATCAGTACCTCAGAGAAGAGGATTTGGATGACAGCCCTAAAGGAGGGCTGGATATTTTAAAATCACTGGAAAACACAGTGTCCAGTGCAATCAGCAAGGCTCAAAATGGAGCACCTTCATGGGGTGGATATCCCAGTATCCATGCTGCTTATCAATTGCCAGGAACTGTAAAAACACTGCAACCAACTGTGCAGAGTGTTCAGATTCAGCCATCTTATGCCAGCAGTGTGAAGACATTGTCAACTGATCATAATGCTTTGATCCATTCTCCAGGGAATATAACACCTCCACCTCATAAAAGCAATGTGTCTGCCATGGAAGAGCTAGTAGAGAAGGTGACGGGTAAAATCAATGTTAAAAAAGAAGAAAAGGTGCTAGAGAAAGAGAAGGTGACTCCTGTTAAACCATTATCTCCTGTAGCAAAGGAAAATAAAGACATTATTAAACCAGAGGAGGTGAACAGTAAAGTTGTAAAGAAAAACACTGAGCTTGAAATTCAGAAAACAAAGAAGGAGGTTCCAGTGGAACCACATACCCCAAATGGTACAGAGCCACTGAAAACAAAGGTCACCAATGGCTGCAACAGTTTAGGGATTATCACAGATCATTCACCTGAGCCATCATTTATTAATCCACTGAGTGCATTACAATCCATAATGAATACTCATTTGGGTAAAGTGTCAAAACCAGTAAGCCCTTCATTGGATCCTTTGGCAATGTTGTACAAAATTAGCAATAGCATATTAGACAAACCCATTTACCCCACTACACCTGTCAAGCAAGTAGAATCTATTGATCGGTACTATTATGAAAATAGTGACCAGCCAATTGATTTGACAAAATCCAAAAGCAAACCTCTTGTAACGAGTATGACAGACTCTGTTTCATCACCTCTAAGAGAAAGTGCATTGATGGATATTTCAGACATGGTTAAAAACCTCACAGGACGCTTAACTCCCAAATCCTCAACACCATCTACTGTATCAGAAAAGTCTGATGCAGATGGCAGTAGCTTTGAAGAAGCCTTGGATGAGTTGTCACCTGTGCACAAGAGAAAAGGTAGGCAGTCCAACTGGAATCCTCAGCATCTCCTCATTCTTCAGGCCCAGTTTGCTTCCAGCTTACGAGAGACAGGTGAAGGCAAATATATTATGTCAGACTTGGGCCCCCAAGAACGGGTACACATTTCAAAATTTACTGGTCTTTCAATGACTACAATTAGCCACTGGCTGGCGAATGTCAAATATCAATTAAGGAGGACAGGGGGAACTAAGTTTTTAAAGAATCTGGATACAGGACATCCTGTTTTCTTTTGTAACGATTGTGCCTCTCAGTTCCGAACTGCTTCAACATACATAAGTCATTTAGAGACACATCTAGGTTTTAGCTTAAAGGATCTTTCAAAGCTTTCAATTAATCAAATTCAAGAACAGCAGAATGTTTCAAAAGTTATTAGTAATAAGACTTTAAGCTCTGTCGGACTTATTGATGAGGACACAGGCTCCACATTCCAGTGTAAGCTCTGCAACCGAACTTTTGCAAGCAAACACGCAGTTAAACTGCACCTTAGTAAAACACATGGGAAGTCCCCTGAGGACCATGTGATATATGTAACTGAATTGGAAAAACAGTAACATGCAGTTATGCAGCCAGGTATGCAAGTGACCACAAGAACATTGCACTAAACTTATTCATATTACTGCACTAGGCCTGACCTGAGCCTCTGAAATCAGTCTTAGTTTTTGTTGCTGAACTGCCTATCTGGATTTTTTTTTCTTACACATATTTTATATTTATATTTATATGCTCTTTGTCTGGTTTGTGCATGTTTTTTCTTTTTGTGAGTCAATGTCTGACCTTTCATTTTCAACATCTGTTCTTGATGTTAAGCTATCTTTTGTAGAATGTAGTGGGAGACATTATTGAGAGACATTAATTTAGCCACAAAGAAACACAGAACAATGACATAGAAAACCCGAACATCCTAAAATTATCAAGTTGCCATGACAACAAAGGTCAGAAAATCTTGTGGTGTCAAGTTAACCCTTGGAGCACTGTCATAGCATTTCTGTGCCTTTTTAAACAAAAGTTAACCCTCTGGATAGTAAAGGTGTCTAGAACGTATTGTGAAGCAATGCATTGGACAAGTCTTTACATCCAAAGGGTTTAAAAAGTATCTGAAGTAATTTCTGTACAAAGTACAGAATATACACTAAGCCGTATAGTGGAGCCATTTTATATGCAGAAATTAAATGCAAAAATATGCATGTAGCACTAGGAGCAAGATGGGAAGCTATCTAGTACTCCTAGGGTTTAGGATGCCACAGAGTAAAAAAATACTACAAAATGTGAAAAAGGATAAAAAAAATATATAAATATCTAAATATATATTTAGCAAAGATGCTATCATTTTCCAGATGCTAAAACTGCTCATTCAGGCAAAAACAAAAAAATGTATGCAAGTCTGTTATTCAAATGTGTATAAAATGTTTCTTTTCCGTGAAGTAAATAATACAGTTTCTAGTTATTTGCAAAAGTAAGCTCTGGTAAAAGCTTATATTCCTAATGTGTGCTGCATTTATATCTTCTTTGCTACCAGCAGGTGAACTGTAAGACTGATATATTTAGAAACTGTAACATTTCTGGGGCAAACCAACTGCTTCATAGGGGAGTCAACTAAAAATCCCCATGGAATTAAATGGGACTTTCAACCCCTTGAATGCTCAAGAGGTCTGTAATGCATTGTGAAGCAATGCAGTGGAGACCTCTGTAGCACTGAATAGGTTAATATCCACATTTATTAGGGGAATGTTGTGAATTTTTATTTTTCTCGTATGGTGCATTTGGTTTGATCCAGAATCACTCCATTTCTTAACCCTTTGAGAGCCACAGTGGTACGGAATGCATTGCAAAGCAATGCATTCCGTACCACTCTGGCACTCAAAGGGTTAACAGTACATCAGTCTCTGTTTTATTTAATTGCAGGCCTTTCTGACAAACAAAATTACAGGACATTCTGGGGCAAATATTGGATTATATTCCCTGTAAATAGTAGACACTAATTTAAGAGTACAAGTTACATATCTTGCAATTTGAAACAGTTCTGCTTCCTTTATACCTTCTGGCTGTCTGCTTTCAATTTGAACTTTTTTATATTGTCATTTTATATTTGATTCCTGTGTATATAAAATGTAAAATCACTTTTTTTTTAATAAAATTAAGTTCCTGCAGATTGACTTAAACAGAAAAATTTTACTGGAGCCTGCATCTTTTCAGATGCAAGTACAAAAGAAACTGACAAAAAAATTAAATAAATACAAATAAAGCAATGCACTATGAATTATACATTTTTTTTGATGTTCTATCATTAATATTGTACAGTACATTTCGGTTCACACAATTAAATCCACTGTTTTCTCAAGTGTGAAATAAACCCACATGCATTTCTTGATTTACATACATTGTCATGTCGTCATTATTGAGCCTTTGAGGTGTTCTGCCAGCAATAAGAGGATTGTTTATGCAATCAACCAAGATAATTCTATTCAGAATCCTCTATTCATGATCTGTATCCTGACATATTTCATTCAGGCTATATCCATTAACATGTTACAAACAAGTCACAATAGTTTCAAATAACGACATGTACAGAATTATTGCCGCTTTAACAATTAATGATGGGCGCGCTGAAGCTGATGAATTCTGGAACAAACCAACTGCAGCATAGGGGACAAATAAATATTTCCATTGAGCTGAATGGGGAATTTAACCCTTTAAATGTTGAAGAGATCGCCAGGGCATTGTGAAGCAATGCGTTAAGGACATGTCAGACATTTAAAGGGATAGTAATGTTTCACAACAAAAGCAGCTCCAATTAATCTTCATAGTATTTGAGCCATGGAGAGGGTTATTACAAAACTGCTGTAGTTCAAGAGTAATTGGATGATAAAGTATCCCCCTCCCACCCCTTATACTGATGTAACACTGCACAACTCAGAACAAGACTGTCCGGATGGATCGCAGAGAGGGACAATCTTCAGTGATAAAGAAAAACCTGTCAATTCCACATCTGAGAGAAGGTGGCTTACACTTGCTAAAAGAGGAAGGAGGGGGATAATGTATCATTCAGTTACTCTTGAAGTACAACTCTGACATTATTGAAATAACTCTCTCCATGGCCCAAATACTATGAATATTAATGGTATAGTAATACTTAATATGTAAACAAATACATAATGTAGGGTTCTGTAAGCTTTCATGACCAGGGCCCTCTGATCCTTCTGTTATCCACATCTGATTGTACTATTTAATACATCTGTATGTCTATTCCCAATTGTACAGCACTGCAGAATTAGTTGGCGCTATATAAATAAATAATAATAATAGGGTTTATCCCCCTGAGTAAAACAAGGGAACTCGTACTGCTGAGAGGTGTTTTATTATGTTATTATAGCTCAAACTTGAATTTTATAGGTGCAGTATCTCACTGACCAAAAATTGTAAAGTGGCACTTTTGCCACACCATCATATGGACAGGTCTGGTCAGTTGACCATAAATCTCCATAGGATGGTATAGCAACAGTGCCACTGTACAGTTTCAGGCCACTGAGATACTGCACCTATAAAATTCAAGTTTGAGCTATAATAACTTATAATAAAACACCTCTCAGCAGTTTGCGTACCCTTGTTTTACTTTTTTTTTCATTTTAAGGATTACTTTCCCTCTGTGCTGCAGTCGATTTGTCCCATATTTCCTCCAGTTCTGCTTAGTATGTTCATTAGCCTCACTGAGGAGGATGTAGTATGAATAGAAAGAATAGAGCAATTATGGAGTTAAAAACTGTACTATAGGGGACATATACAAAGTCCATTAATTTAAATTTGTTTTTAAACACCCTGAATGCTAGATAGGTTTGCAATGCATTTTTTTGCAATGCAATGAAAGTTTGTCTAGCATTCTAGTGGTTAAAACCTCATTTGAATCAGTGAGAATTTGAAGAACTTGCATATATCCCTCTGTACAGGGCCGGATTTATAATAATGCAGAGTAGGCATCTGCCTACAGGCGCACCCCACAGAGGGGTTCCTGTCATTGGGATCGTTAGCCTTATGATGCATGTCTGGAGGTTTATGCCTGGCCGCTTCGGATCAAGAAATACACATATTTCTTTAGCCACATTGCTTAAGCCACTTTGGATGAAGTAACACACATATTCTCAGCCGCGTTGCTTAAGCTGCGGCGTGACGCCGAAAATGAAACTGAGCATGCACATCGCGCCTCTTATGATGAGAACGTACACAGCCTCCAAAGTTAGTCATCAGTACAATGAGAGTCAGTGAGTGAGGATGCCGGCTCTGAATCAGTCAACATATTTGCCTAACGAGACAGCGAGTCACCAGGTACTTGGAGCCTGACACATTTAATTTAACCCAGTGAGTTGCATCGGATGGAGGGGCGCTTTTATACCCACAGTGGCAAACCTGTATCCAATTTAAAAAAACAGGGTGGTCAGAATTTAAGTGTAAAAGAAACACTTTTTTTTATAAACCTAAAACACAAAGTATAAAGATTGTGCTCAAGAAAATCTGTTTTTGTCAATTCACTCTTGTGCTGGTACAGTTTGCCGGGTATTCGGACATCCTTGCATGCACTGCCCCAGAGAACAATTTATTCATAAAATGCTGCTCAGACTATAGGACTTCCTGATCTGATCAGTTAGTGAGAAGCATGGATTTGCTGTCAGCACAGATTGTTATGAGACTTCCTCCTGTCAAAACATCAGAACACCCAGCAGGCTATACCAGGCTGGATGTAGATCTCAGTATTTTCATACAATTTAGTAGTTGTTGCTGTGTGTGGTGTCTTCCAGTACTGGTGGTAAAATCAACAATGGCACTCTTCTTAGTGAGGACTATTGCTTAGCTGGACAGTAAACATTACAAATACGAGTGTTAATGAGGGTGTGTCTAAGTGAGGGGTGCGGTTAGGGGTGGTGCAAAGACGGGGCTAGGGGCGCTGGAGGGTGTTGTGCCCAGGGGCACCTGAGATGTAAAAGCAGCCCTGCCTCTATAGTGCATTTGGTTTGTCCCAGAAATGCTGTAGTTCTGCTTCATACATCAGCATCACTTTCTATAGGTTTCTATCCACGTTTGAGCAGGAAAGAGGTTTATTTTTCAAAGGTAAATGTGAACGATTTGGGGGCAATAAAATGAAAACATTTTAATACAAATATATTACAAAAATCAATTGTAATTGTTTTTTTTTTTGTCTAAAAATGCTCAACTTTTGCCACACAATATTGTGTAATTGTGCCCTCAACATTTTTTAATAAGGTTTTTGTCTAAATGATAGTGAGGCTTTATGCCAGAGAGATCTCTTAGCACTGCAGCTCATTCAAAGGATGGCACTTAAATCAGTGGGAAGGTTCATATGTTCCCTGTGGTACTGCTGGCCCACTACACTGTTCTTTATTACATAGCCTCACCTCACTATAACCTAAAAAGGAAAAGGATTAATGTCCATTTAAATATTATGTGCTCAAATCTGTCATAAATGTGTTCTTTCTATAAAAACAAACCTCTCTGACATTAACCTCTTAAAGGAATAGTAATACATCATATTTCAAAATCAGCATCTTGAAGCCATTAAAATATTAAATAAAATGCTCCCAGTCCATCTTTCAAACCTTTATGGCTTGAGAGATAATCGTACTTAAAGTCCCCCCCCCCCCCTTTCTCTGACGTCAGCGCTGTAGCTGACTGCAGGGGAATCCGGTCCTGGGACAGGCGGAGGCTCTTCAGCAGAGCTGAGACTTCGTTATTCTAAGAAGACCGTTCCAGTGAAGGGTTTCTTTTCCAATATTGCGATCTCGGCTCTGCTGCAGAGCTGCCAGCTGGTCCCAGGACCGGATTCCCCTGCAGTCAGCTAGAGCGCTGATGTCAGGGAAAGGAGAGGGAGGGGGGAACTTTAACTGCGATTATCTCTCAAACCTTTACATTATCTCTCAACCCATAAAGGTTTGAGAAATGGGACTGGATGAATTTTGTTTATTTTTAATGACTACAAGAGGCTGATTTTGAAATATGATGTATTACTATCCCTTTAACTACCGCCCAGTCTGAGGGAGTGAGCAGCCCAAGAGGACCATGGCACTTTTTTTTTCATGCAGTGCATTCTAGGATGGCAGAGCAGTGTGCAGCTGTGCTGCCATTCGAAAATTCCATGATGTGCCAGGACCATTACTGGTCCTTAAGATCCAAACCAGCGTGATGGTCCTGACACGTCATGTGTCGCTGAGGTGTTAAAGTGATTCCCTTTCCAGTTAATGGAGGCTTATTTACTTTTTTTTTTTTTTTTACCTCAGGTATGACATACATTTCACTTATCATTTAAAGGTGCAGTACCTCCTAGCATAAAATTTAGATAAACATGGTAGTGTTCAGGGGAGAAAATAAATCAGATATGTGCCTTGCTGTCTGTTCACTCCTCTCTTATGTACATATAATATTAACTGGATACATTTCTGGCATTCAAAGATTAAATGCCTTCGATCAACAGGGAAACTCTTTGCTCTCAGTTTCTTCTACTCTGGTGATGTCAGCTGATCAAATCCCACCACGCTCAGTTCATATTCTTCCTTCAAATTCCTTCAGTGTCACCGGCTTTTGATTATTAGAAGGTAGTTTAAAGTACGAAAAGAGCAAAAAGGAAAAGAAGCTGCATTTGAGTCCCTGAATAAATTCAGATAATGGTAGAAATAAAATAAAACTCACTGTACTCTTTTAAGTTGACTTGGCCTACTGAGGAGTACCAGGGGCACGCCTCTCAATATTGTATTTATTAAAAATGTATTTTTCTTGATAAAAGAAGCACTGCCCCTTTAATGCTTTAATAGAAACTTGCATACACCTGAACAAATAGTAATAAATACCTGCTAAACATTTATAGGATAAACAATTCATAATACATTTTAGGATCTGTTTATTTAGAACCCTATTCATCTTATGTAATATCATCTGTTTAACAGGGAACTAGCTCCCCTATACAAGTTTGGCGTATAATTAACATGTAGCGATTAGCTTGAATAGTTGTTTTAAATTCTTATAAAGTTTGTGGTATAGCTAAATTGAAAGATTTAAAAATGATCTGGGCCCTTACATCTGGATAGACCACAGAGCAGTCCAGTTTACATGGAGAAATCCTCCGTCATCATAGGAGGTTGGATCAAGATGTTATGTGGGGAGGGGAGCAGAGGAAGATTGACAGACTGCGGTGCAGAGCTGTACCTGCAGTCTGTTTGGATGTAGGGTCATTTTTAAATCTTCCAATTTAGCCATACCACAAACTTTATAAGAATTTAAAACAAGTATTCAAGCTAATTGCTATATATTGTTAATTATGAGCCAAACTTGAATAGGGTTGATAGTTCCCCTTTATCCAGTTAGATGCTTCAGAGGTTTCTAATACTTTACTACCCAATACCTGAGACCCCTTTAGCATCAAAAGGCTTAAAAAGGCTCTACACTAAGGGTTAAATGCTCAAACAAATGGAAGCATTTCTGGGTCAATGTAACTGCACTGTAGGTGACTCTTTTAATTCTAGATAGGTCTCCGATGCATTGTGAGAGAAATCTTAGTGCATAGGCTCTAAAGAATATCATAGGAATTGGAGAAGTGATATCACTGGAGAAGTCATCTCAAATGTCACCTCTTTATCAAACCTTAGTGTATCTCCCCAAATGTGTTTGATTCACTGCATCAAGCTAAAAAGGTGCAAATCTGAAAGAAAGCAATTGTATGACAGGGGACAAAGGAAATGCCAATTGATTTCAAGTTGATTTTTTAACCCCTTGAATGCTAGAGATGTCCCCAACATGTTGCTTTGCAATGCACTGGATACCTTTCTAACATTCAAGGGGTTAAAATCTCTGTTTAACCCTTTGAGTGCCAGATGGGTAAGCAATGCATTGCAAATCATTATTTGTCCCCTTAAGAGCAATTGGTTTGACTTGCTCCTCTCCCTTTGTTTATATGACCCTTAATGCTTTAAGGAAGATAATAGTGTACAACACATTACCTTTCATGTGTTGCAGACTCTCTGGTCCTTTAAAGGGTTAATGTAACATTTGTACAGCTGTGCTGTTAGTTGAGTCAGGAACAGAGACTTGTTTGTCACTATTTTTCATGAAGTGTTTACAGACTAATTTAGGTTTGAATGAATTACACATTTTCTTGTGTGATATATTTCCAACTGTCATTTGGAAATGTCTGCCTCTCATTTCAAAAATTAGTTTATCACATTTTAATTAACCTACTGGCAGTCTTGTCCTAGGCATCAAAATTTAGAAGTACAGAAAAGTTCAAAGTTTAAACATCTCTACTATGTTTATTTATTTATTTTTTTACCTTTTTTTCTAATATAACAAAATGCATTTGGTTTCTAGGCTTTGAAAGCTATCGCCACAAACAATGAAATAAAAATGTAATTGATTTTGTTGGAGGTCTGGTTTTGAAGCCATTGCTGTCAATGTTGTTGAATATTTATATACTAGTTGAACAGCACGTTACACGGGCCACAGTGCCTCTGGCAGCCGGTCGCGGGGCAGTCACGCGCAGTGGAGACTGCCCGCGCCACTGCTGATACAGAGCTGGACGCTCCTTCGGAGCGCCTAGCTCTGTATCAGCTGCGGCATGGGCAGTCTGTACTGCGCATGACTGCCGCACGCGCAGCAGTGTCTACTGCGCATGTCGGGCGTTACACACAACTTAGCGAATTATTATATAGGATTTTAAAACTCTATTTTAAAAAATACTACTACAAACAGGAAAATGAAGCTGTTTATAAAAAAAAAATCTTGAATGAAGATCTTCAATCAGTCACCGCTCAACCGTTTGAAAATAGTACGTATGAAGCAACATAATCAGAGAAGATCATAGCCTATGTTAGGGTTAGTCAATCTTTGGACCTGCAGATGTTGGGACCTTCAACTCCCATAATTTCCAACCAGTTTTTAGCTGGTTGGGGATGGTGAGACTTGTAGTCTCCAATAGCCGGTCCAATGATTGACTACCCCGTCCTATATTTATTAAAGTGGAACTACCACCGCTAAAAAACTTGGCCCCCAATAATTCCCAATCTGGCAACTAGCTGTTCAGTAGCGCTAGTTGCCAGAATTATTACCTCGTTAACGAGAATTATCCATTGTTCCCGGGCTGACAGGCAGGACAGAGAGCAGACATCTTTCCATAGTGACGTCTGTGCGCCTGCGATGTCAGTCCCTTTTCTGAGCCGAATGGCTCCTAGCAACACCTCCTAGAGCAGGCTGGGACTGACAGTGCAGGTGCACAGACATCACTATGGAAAGATATCTGTGCTCCATCCTGCCTTTCAGCCCGGGAACAATGGATAATTCTCTTTAATGCGGTAGTTGACAGATGGGTAATTATTGGGGGCAAGTTTTTTAGCGGTGGTAGTTTCTCTTTAAAGGGACAGTAATGTCCCAAAAAAAAGATATCCAGTTCTGTAGCCTTTAAAAAAATAGACAATATGCTCCAAACCGTAGCGGTTTGAGAGATCGGGTTTGGAGCATATTGATTATTTTTAAAGTCTACAAAACTGGATATATTTTTTGGGGGACATTACTGTCCCTTTAAACTGTACAAATCAATTTCTTTGTTATGGAGAATTATACTTAAATAAATAAAAATATATTTTAAAAGTAAGGGGCATAAGAAAATTATGATTATGATTGCATATTCAAGAGTTATAGAAATGTTGTACCTAAAACATTTGCATTGATTAAAGAAGAAAACAAAACTATCAAGTCTGCATTGATTCTATGTGCAACTTTTTGGCCACAATGCTTATTTTTAGCTATGCAACTGTGTTGAGTGCACTGGAAAAAACTCACTGTCACTAAGTACATAAGTACATTAAATCCATTCACTACCTTCATCTATTTCTCCTCAATTTTATTAAAATTTCCTCTAAAAGGAAAATAACTATTTTGCATCCTCTTTACATGTATAACCGAGGACTTAAATTGTAATGTATAATAACATTTAAATCAGAAGATCACTTGCTGTCATGCATGTTTTTCCAGACTTGTCAGTGAAAGCCAGTTACTAACACAATATATAGATTTGCACATATAACTCAGCTTATAACCCAGATGTGTTTTCTTGCATAAACTGAACACTAGGCATAAAAACCAAAATAATAGAGCCAAGAAAGTCCCTTAAACAGACCATGTAAATAAGCAGACTAATGGATTATGATGACATACGAACGTTGTAATAAATGTGAGTGGCCACAAGATGGCAGTCAGACAACAAATAATTAATGCAAATGATCAAAAATCGAAAATGTAATCTAGAGGACATCACAATAACTCTTCCCAATAATTATAAATACCCACTTCTCTTAATCTGGGAAGAAAATCATAATAGCCACCAAAAACAGTTCTGCTTGGATTGGTTTCCAAAATGTAATCTTTAATTGTACATGATATCATGTCCAAAAGACAGACTTGAGTCTTTTAGAATGACTCATAACTCATCCAACCGATCTTTTCTTACAAATTAAGTAAGCCTTTAGTGGAAAGAATTTGAGGTCCTTGGGGAAGATGAAGTACGGTTCTATATTATGGCAAAGTGTGTCTGGCGATGCGAGGAGATCACTTCACCATGGAGAATATAACCCAATTCGCATTCCCTTTGATTAAACCCTTGAGGGCCACTGGAATGTTCAACTCATTGCTCTGAAAGTGGTTGCATGCCCCTATAGTGTTATAAGATACACAGTGGGTCTCTGCTCAATGTTCCATCAGCTCTTGCAAAATCATATGCTGGCAGCTTCACAATTGAACTATGTAAGTAGACATTGCCATTGATCGGAGTTTAGTGCATGTGGCGAACAGCCAAACTAACATATAAACTCCTGCAAGAATACAGAATGGCTTACTAAGAATGGTTCATTAAGAATTATTTAAATATGCAAATGAGCCCCTGGAGAAGCGACACTGCTATATTGTAAGCCTGGCACATGCATGGGAATATCATGGTGCTGTAGGCAATCTTGAGGTATAATTGCAGGGGTGAAATGGCAAAGACAACTTAGTGCATACTACAAGATGGATTCATGCCTAGACTGCACCATTATCCAAACAAAGTACATCTCTTCCCTTGAGACATACAGCAAAGAATGTCTGCCTCTTTGGAAATTATATCCTATACTAATTAAAGCTTACGTTTGGAAAAATCTGTTCTTACAAAACTGTTTTGTAGTGGCCATTAAGTTTTTCTATTCTGATTTAAATAAGTGTAGAGTTGTTATTAGCAGGTGTTTAATTTGTAAAATGGAGGAATTACATACATACATGCCCTTTGTTTAGCAGATTAAGCTATAGTTGTTTTTTTTTTAAATAATAAAAATAAAGAAACTCTATTTTACCCTACAACTGTTCTCTTGCAGTCTACAATCTGATAAAGATAAAAAGTCTCTCTACAGAATCCTGGATTTGTGTTTTCTGTTGGATTTGTTTTCCAGACTGGGGAATGCAATTCCCTGTTGTGAGGAGACATGAACTTTAGATAGAACAAAATATCAAAACCATCATCCTGCTGCTGATTGCAATAAAAGAGGAGATAATTCTCCAAATTAATGTTCAAATTCTTGGATGACCATTCATTTGGGGGTGGTCAGTGCAAGAGAACCAAAGCTGGATCCCTAGGTGCCAGCAGATGGCCCTCCAAAATCTTGATACAGATTGCATTCTACTAGCTGAGGCAATTTGAACAGGAATCCTGCAGAAACAGAATATTTCAGCTACATAAAAAATCTTCAAGTTCCAATGAGGTAGGGAGTTTCTGAAGAGGAATGAAGTGCACCTGCTTGGAAAAAATATCAGTGATGATCCAGAAGAGGAAAGCCAAACAGCGATGAAATGCATATATATATGTGCCCAAAGCAAGGCTGGTACAGGGAGTGGTTTCAGTAGCCACTAAGGATAAACTGGAGGAACTTTCACTTGATCGCAGACAGGGCACTCAGACAGGGCAGTATATAATCAGAGATGTCGGAATTGATTTCTAGCAACCAAAACAGTTAAATTGCCAAAATCAAGGGTACATCACTTCATCTCAAAGAATACCTGGAATGAACAACTTCCCAGGAGGTAAATCAAATCCAGAAGGGATGATCGATCGATTGTGCTTCTTGCAAACTCTGAATGACAGTAGCTTTAAAAGCTGTGATAATACAGGAAGAATGGGCTCAACAGGCAGTGATGTAGTACAAAATGTGTGAAACTGATGGGATAGAGAATCAGACTTCAAATTCTTAAAGCCAGGGATGTAAATAATAGAAACAATAAAACAACTAAAGAGCAGAGCTCACATGAGATGCCTAGAGTTAAGGCATTTGTTTTTCCCCCCACATATTCTAGATTTATTTATTTTAATTTCCCATAATTATCATTATGTGAAAAATCACACCTTCCAAAAATCATGTCATCTCCAAGGCTAGATTTATGTCACGTAGCTTGTAGTTTTCTGATATTCCTGTGTTTCTCTGAGGCAGTGAACTTCCTTGAAAATAATGGACAAAAGATGCATCCCCATTAGTCATAACACTAGGAGAATACAGCTCCCGTGACCATTTCTGAGGCATCAGTCTCAAGGATAAATGCTCAGTGGGGTTCAGTTAGATTAGAATTAGGGATGTGACAAAAAATTAAGGACATGAAAAACTTGAGTAGCTTCTGGTGACCAATTATTATTGCAGTAATAGGCTATATAATCTTGGAGAAATCTTTGATTTGTTTCAGATAATAATTTGTGAACTGAAAAGTTAGATCTCCTTAACTCCAATGTGCAGAGGTCAGTTCTGAAAAGACTAGACTTTGCAGGGCCATTTCCAGAGCCTCATCATATGAAAAGGGTCTTCTCAAATTCACACTTTTCTGGTTTTTACATATACATTTTGAGTATATGGCCTTGAGAAAACCTGAACGATGGCTCAAAAGCAATTCTGAAAAGACCAGAATGTCATCAAGATAAGCAATGCAAGAAGAGAGAAGTCCCTGAAAATGTCATGAAGGAGAGACCGAGCACTAACGTCCACAGAACAGTTCCTGAAAATATAATTGACAAAGGACTGGAATACTGCCGGGGCAAAACATGAGGCAAAAGACATCATACATTTTTCATAGTGAACAAATTGGGTGTTGATGGTGAATTTCTGTGATCACATTTGTAGACCTTCAGGCATGTCGGCAAGAGGGTAGGTAAGCTTAGACTATGCTTGACATGAGGGGCTCCAAGAAAGAAACCATCCCAAAGACCATTTAATTGTAATATTAAGAGTTTAAAGTGATAGTAATGTTTTGTAATAAAAGCAGCTCCAATTAATCTTCATAGTATCTGGACTACGGAGAGTGGTATTTCAATACTGTCAGAGTTGTACATCAAGAGTAATTGAATGATAAAGTATCCCCCTCCCGCCATTTTTACTGATGCAACACTGCTCACCTCAGAACAGAAAGGTGGTGTCCAAGTGGATTGCAGAGAGGGACAATCTTCAATTAACATAAGAGAAAAACCTGAAAAAAACTGTCAATGGGGGCAGGGCTTTCATTGTTCTCACAGTAAGAAGAATGTCCCTTGCTGTGAGCTGTCTGGTCTGTGGACCAGATTCCACATTTGAGGGGAGGTGGCTTACACTAGATAAAAGGGGTGGGATGGGGAAAATGTATCATTTAATTACTCTTGAACTACAAGTGACAGTTTTTGAAATAACACTCTGGCTCAAATAATATTGAAGATTAATTGGAGCTGCTGTTTTTGTGAAACATCACTATCCCTTTAAAGCCACAGATACCGTCGAATTAAGGGATTCTGAGGAGAAGAATTTACTTTGAATATAAGCTCTTTATAGTGTTAAGGGATTGGTTACACATGCAAAGGTATAGTAGAATGAGTAATAACATCCACTATAGGAATCTTAAACTTTTGTTCAATGTCAGAATTCATAAATACCCTTGCTGCCCTAGTGTCTATGAATCCATGAACTTCATAATTCCCTTGGAGCCTGGAGAGTTGTACTGGAGCCAGAAGTCTCTTCTTCAGGTTAGTGGGGATGATGGAAAGACTTATAAGAGAGTTTCCATACTGGAGTTTCCCAGTTTGGCTGTACAGACTCTAGAAAGATGTCCAGGAGCTCTACAATAGAGGCACATACCCTGACACCCCCTATTCTCTTTATGTCATGTCATGGAGGCAGACATGACAGCTGCTAGAAAGTATTCAGGTCACAAACTCTGCCCACTTCACATGGTAATTTAAGCCCATTAAGGACCCGGGAGGGGGTTGCAATGCATTGCACATCCCTTCGATACTTAAAAGGTTAAGTAGGCTCATGTACACTGCCTGCAACTGTTTGCCTATATGCCCATGACATCCTGGAATGACTGAAGATGTTATGTCGTGAACAAATGCCCAAGGACAAAATTCACTGGAGGCAATGATTTTCTGGTCATATTATGGTAAGAATTACAAAAGAGAGCAAGAAAACTCCTAAAAAATTCTACAAGTAGATAAATGGCAAAAAGATGAATGTTCATACTGGTTCCTTAGAACAGAGATACAGGAATTAATTAGTGAGAATAAGGTAACTTTTGGCACCAGAGCTGTGTGCAGTGATGCATTGCACAGCCCTGTGGTCCTTAAGGGATTAAAAAAAAACATATTTAATGTATATACAAAAGATGCAACCATGACAGGCTTTTTAGCAAACAGGGAGAATCACAGGATTTCCTCCATCATTTCCACAGTCATAGACTATGGGGATGTAGTATATGAGTCTGTGCAACAATATCATCCGAATTTGTAGGATCAGTCATATATGTAACATATATCCTACTCACATGTAACAATGGCAACTGCAAATATTCCACAGTAGCAAAATCACAAATGGCATGAATGCCTTCATGCATATATCATGTGTCTTACAGCTGCTCCCCAATACACAAACAGACCCACTTCAAAGTCAAGGAAGACACAAACCAGAACCAAGGAAATGTACTGAAAAGGGGGTGCTCTCAGTTACTCTCAAACCTCTCCAGCATCAAAAAATACTGATAATAAATTAGTACTAACTTCACATGTTAGCTGGTCTGTGTGCAAACCAAATTGTCCTTCAGGAGATGCCCCCTAACAATCCACCATTCAAACACTACCAGCAAAAAAAAAAAAAAAAAATACCCCCCAGAGCAAACAATAACCTATGTTCCATGCCCCCTCCCTACATGTGTAACAAGTACATAATGTATTTTGATGTCGGTGGTCTATCAGTGTTCTTAATGCCCTGGTCCTCCTGCATCTTCTTCAAAAGTAAAATCATCAATTACCTGAGTCAATGAGGAAAAAATGAACATGGATTGGCTTTTATATTGACAATGCCGTTCAAATGATTTCCAACACTACTATTGGCTGGGAAGTGGTGTTATGCAGGGCACAGAACATGCCCTATAGTAACCTCACATTCCACCCAATGGGCATCAAGAAGGAGAGGTCAAGAATGCACATCATTTCACCCCTCCATCTAGCCCAGGGCTTTCCAAATTCAGTCCTAAAGGGCCACCAACAGGCCAGGATTTAAGGATCTCCCTGATTAAGCACAGATGAGTCCGTCAGAATGAATGAGCTACTGATTAACTCACCTGTGCTTAATCAAGGAAATCCTTACATCCTGGCCTGTTGGTGGCCTTTGACGACTGAACTTGGACAGCCCTGATCTAGCCTGTCATTGAATAGATGGAGGGTAATGTTACATTGGAGTGTGGGAAATAATTTGAATAGGGATTGGGCATATAAAAGTCAGTTTGTGTTCATATCAACAGTGGTGGAGGAGTATTAGTTTTTTTTCTGATTTAAGTTTTGAATCAGAAGTAGGAGGACCTGGGCATCGAGGATACCTCTGACATCAAGGTAAGTAATATATTTTTTACATGTAAGGGAATGGGTCATGTGACATAGGTTGGTCCTAGCTTGGGAGAAGGTGTAATCATTGTGCAGTACTAATGAATTCTGATAGTGTGCAGAATATTTTTATATAACAAAGGATTTTGTATTTAATCTACATGCTCAAAGACTAACAAGATATCTGAATTGTGCTAATTTAACCCTATGATTGTCAAGGGGGGTGCCTAACACATTAATCCTCTGTACACTGCTCACTCATCTGGCATTGAAAGGGTTGTAGGAGTATTATACTCTAATAATAGGTGGCTCTTATTTTAACAGAACTATTTACCTAGATAAGTATCCTTTACACAATGGCCAGGTACATCTATAAAGTTTATTTTTAAGAAGGTGATCACACACATAGTGCACTGTTAGTAGTTTCTGCTTATAATCTGATAAAATCTCATAACAACTTGCGTCCCTCATGATCCATTCAGGTCTGTTGCAGCCTATTATTTTTTGTGAGGAAGTGCAGCCTAGAAGCAGGCTTGAATAGAGATCACAATTTATAAATAGGAAACTTAAGATATACTGCAAACAAATATGATGGCTCTATAAAAGGTAAGTACTTAGGAAAGTTAATCTGGTATACAAATTAAGATCCATTTATTCCTAAAAAATACTTCTTTAACCCCTATCCAAATGCAGGATTAAGATGAAGAACCTTACATTATATATTTTAATACCTTGCACACATCTCCACCCAGTGGGGGCAATTAGAACTACAGCAATGTTCAGACACCAGCCATAACTGCACCTTCTTTCATCTAAAAGGTTTTTGGCTGCTTGATTGACTAAAGTTTAAAAACAAACCACACATGGACAATTAGCTTTTTTATGATCATTCTGCATATTTATCCAAAGTGAGTTCTAATCAATTTAATAACTTAAAACAAATTATTTTAGTTATTACAGTGTACCTTTATTTTCTACAAAAGGCCGGATAAAACCATACTTTTGTAGTCATATTTGTGTGTATATTGTCAGCTTGTCCCTTTAACCCCTTATAGTCCAAATGGAAGTCCAACACATTGTTTAGCAATATGTTTTCCATCCCATTCAGTTCCTCAATGGTTTAAAACTGAACACATGAAAAATGCAAGCTGCTATGTACAAGGCAGCTATTGCAGCCCCCTGGTAATCACTACAGCCCCCTGGTTATTACTGCAGCCCCTGGGACTTACTGCAACCTCATGGTGCTTACTGCAGCCCCTGTACTCACTGCAGCCTCTGTTACTTACTGCAGCCCCCTGGTTCTTACTGCAGCCCCATGGTACTCACTGCAGACCCTGGTTCTTACTGCAGCCCCCTGGTAATCACTACAGCCCCCTGGTTCTTACTGCAACCTCATGGTACTTACTGCAACCTCATGGTACTTAATGCAGCCTGCTGGTACTCACTGCAGCTCCATGGTTCTTACTGTAGCCCCTGTTACTTACTGCAGCCCCCTGGTAATCACTACAGCCCCCTGGTTCTTACTGCAGCCCCTGTTACTTACTGCAGCCCCCTGGTACTCATTGCAGCCCCCTGGTACTTACCGCAGCCCCCTAGTACTTACTGCAGCCCGCTGGTACTCGCTGCAGCCCCCTGCTACACACTGCAGTCACCTGGTACTCACTGCAGTCCCGGTTCTTTATGAAGCCCCTGTTACTTACTGCAGCCAGCTGGTACTCACTACAGCCCCCTGGTTCTTACTGCAGCCCCTGTTACTTTCTGCAGCCCCCTGGTACTCTCTGCCGCCCCGTGGTACTTACTGCAGCCCCTGTTACTTCCTGCAGCCCCCTAGTACTCACTACAGCCTCATGGTACTTACTAGAGCCTCCTGGTACTCACTGCAGCCCTCTGGTACCTACTGCAGGCACATGGTACTCACTGAAGCCCCCTGGTACTCACTGCAGCCCTCTGGAACTTACTGCAGCCCCCTGGGACTGACTGCAGCCCCCTGGTACTTACTGCAGCCCCATGATACTCACTGATGCCCTATGGTACTTACTGCAGCACCATGGTACTTACTACAGCCCCATGGTACTTACTGCAGCCCCATGATACTCACTGATGCCCTATGGTACTTACTGCAGCCCCATGGTACTTACTACAGCCCCATGGTACTTACTGCAGCCCCATGATACTCACTGATGCCCTATGGTACTTACTGCAGCCCCATGGTACTTACTACAGCCCCATGGTACTTACTGCAGCCCCATGATACTCACTGAAGCCCCCTGGTACTTACTGCAGCCCCATGATACTCACTGAAGCCCCATGGTACTTACTGCAGCCCTATGGTACTTACTGCATCCCCCTCATGGTTACTGCAGACCCATGATACTCACTTAAGCCCCATGGTACTCACTGAAGCCCTGCAGCAGCCCTGCAGCAAGTTTTAAATGGATGAGTTGACAATGGCATTTGAATATAGGGTTGTATGCAGAAAGAAAAAAGATAAGCAATTTTGGAGAGGACATTTGCACTGTAGGGGAGAAATAAAAATTCCTCATTGATTTAAGTGGGGCTTTTATAACCTTGGATTATATAAACATTTCCAGTGCAAAGCAATGTGTTGCTGACCTCACTATCATTCTACAATTTTAAACCCCCATCTAAATCATTGGGATTTTCATTTGTTCCCTACGGTGCAGTTATGATCAATTTTGGAGCAAACTATTATATCATCATAATACTCTTTCACCTCATTAAGTGTATTGGCTTAAATGTTTTCTGTTATAAAACATGTAAAACACATCTATCAATATTTTTTTAATCTGTTTTCCATACTGAACAGTTTTCAGTCAGCATGTGTAAAATCCTGTACAGATGATTGGGAGGGGGTAAGTAGAGAAGATGTTACATATACATGGACTCAGTAGAAGAGAAAGGGAACTAAAGCCAGAAGTACAGATAATATGTGTCACGCACACACCGGTAGGGAGCCGTGTGGTGCTGGCTCTGGTTTTAGGTGCTAGCGTGCGATGCTGGAGTGCGGAGCTTGTGAGCGGTGACGGCGTGCCAGGTACTCCCTTGCTGCAGCCGAAGCTGGTTAAAGGTGCTGGTCGTGAAACCAGATTGTTCCATCCCGGTTGAGCCGAGGTGCAACCAGGATAGGAGTACCTAGGAACCGTTAGAAAAACCAGGCCAGCAGGACCAGCAGGATACCAAGCAGGGAAACAGGGAACACGGCAGAGGTCAAGCGCAGCCAAGGATTCAAGCAGGAGAGAAGTTCAGATGTGGTCAGACATGCCAAGGGTCAAGCCGGAGAGGAGATCAGATGTGGTCAGACAAGCCAAGGGTCAAGCAGGGAGCGGAGATCAGACGTTGTCAGACAAGCCAACGGTCAAGCCAGGAGCGGAGAGCAGACGTGGCCAGACAAGCCAAGGGTCAAGTCAGGAGCGGAGAGCAGACATGGTCAGACAAGCCAACGGTCAAGCCAGGAACAAGATAAAGAGGCAAACAAACTTCCAGAGCCCAGGACCTAACTAGGAGTAGCTTGTGGAACGGGCTTCCTAAGCCTGGGGCAGCCTGTTTAAATATGCAGATTGGCCAAAGGGGAGAGCTGGGAGAGAGAGGCTTGTCCGGGAGCCAAGAAGAATTGGAGGAGTGGGAGCCTATGGGGAGCGAGCTGGGCATTGGAACCTGGAAGAGACGCCATGAAGGGAAGAAGCGGCCCGGGCGAACACGGCAGCGGTGACAATATGAAACCTAGAATAAGATAGTGAGACCGATTTACTAAGAAGAACTGGGGGTTTATGCACTAAGGTGTAATAAATAAAGGATATCTTCAGTGTGATACAGTCTACAATGGAGCTATGCCCTAATCTGTGCAACATTAGAAATCTGTATGAAGAGGTTCCATAGAATAAGATAGGAAGTGAAGAATTAATGTGTCTGGATAGGTTATCTCCTCTGTATGACATATTTATTACACCCTATAGTAGTGGTTCTCAATTGTTTGCTCAGAACACCCCTAAGATCTGTTGGTTTATCAAAGGTGTACTGAAAAGTAAAATGGAACTGGAGAAGTGTTATCAGTGGAGAAGGTATCTCCACTTTATCACCTTTTTATCACAATTTAGTGAATAACCCCCAGGTGTCTGTAGCTCTGACCGTATTCACACACCCACTCCTCACATGATCCCCCCCCCCCCACACACACACCGTCCCATCCACTGTTTCCTGGTACAGAAAATAAATTTGGCCTAAAATAAGCAAGGACTAAAAAAAAGCTTTAATGGTTGCTAGAGAGAACTCCAATGCATTACTTATCAAGTAATCTCTCCAGCATCCAAATGGTTAAAGAATAGAATGTAACGTGGTATATAAATAGGTGCAGGGATGCTAAGCTTGCTCTGGCCACACCCACCATTCACAGTGCCCAACACATCTGAGGCACCCTCTCAAAATTTGGAGCTCTAGGCAATTGCCTATTCTGTTGGGAAATCCAGCCCTGTAAAGAGAATACTGGGAATAAAACTAGAGAATACTGGGAATAAAACTAGCAACATTTCCCATCTGAAACTCAACATACACATATTTTTCAAAGTCTTCATAGAATAAAAAAGGCACCCTAGGTTGGTGTCTATAGGACATCAAAGAGCCATGGTACACTGCCCTAGTGCATCCCACCTTGAAGTAGTTGTGGGGACAAATATTGCCAAAATCCCCTGTCATTTAAAGGGATAGTAATACTTCATTTTAACTTTATTTTATTCTGTAGGCATTAAAAAACATGAAGAACGATATAAGTCTTATCTCTCAAACCTTTATGGTTTATGAGATATTCACACACAAAGTTCCCCCTCCCGCCCCTTTTACCTAGTGTAAGCCATCTCTTCTCAGATGTGGAATGCAGTCCATAGACCAGACAGATAACAGAAGGGGACACTCTTATTCCTATGAAAACAATGAAATCCCTGCCCCCCCTTGACAAGCTTTTCAGCTTTTTCCCTTATCTTAATTGGAGATTGTCCCTCTCTGCAGTCTGCCTGGGCACCTCCCTTCTGATCTGGCTGAGAAGTGTTACATCAGTAAAAGGGGCGGGAGGGGGACACTTTGTCATTGAATTACTCTTGAACTACAACTCTGACAGAATTGAAATAACACTCTCCAAAGTCCAAATACTATGATGATTAATTAGAGCTGCTTTTAATATGAAACGTTACTATCCCTTTAAATTGAGATTTTAACCTCTTGAAAACTAGAGGTCTCCAATGCATTGCAAGGTAAAGGTTTGGAGACCTTTCTAGAACTGAAGAAGTTAAAAGTCCAACTTAAACCAATGCAAACTGTTACTTCTAACGTGTGGTTCAATTGGTTTATTCCAGAATGACTCCAGTTACTCTGAGAACATCAGCCTCCTTGTACCACACCAGT
The DNA here is from genome assembly GCA_037306005.1 of Rhinophrynus dorsalis. NCBI lineage: Eukaryota > Metazoa > Chordata > Amphibia > Anura > Rhinophrynidae > Rhinophrynus > Rhinophrynus dorsalis. The sequence goes on from CM074723.1 coordinate 175,646,333, forward strand.
ACAAGAACATGCATTTTCCATTGTTAAGACACCACCATACCCAGGAACTCTCCGGAACTGCACTGTAGAGTCCAGTTTTCAGAGTAAGTTTCTGGGTCTCCAGGGACAGAGGCTAATTCTCCGGTTTTCTTGAGTTTAACTCTGCCCACTTCTTATTCATCCTGCCTTCTTCCCACCCTGTTCTGCCCACTTCCCTGCCCAATCCTGGTTATGCCCCACCCAACCAATTAAGACCCACCCATATTTATGATGCAGTTTGCATCATTTACACATGCCCATGAGCAGCCCATAAGCACTCTCTGAGGGCTCAACAAAAGAAAGTTCCCAGGTATGGACATCATATGCACAGGACACACATCTAAACATTAGCTTTCATTTGACGTTTGGTATTCCACCTCTACTTTGTTTAAATAATGTGCTGAGGAAAATAGAAGGGGACAAGGCAAGAGCCATTGGGTTGAATATTTGACTATTCCAGCCCAGAATGGCGGTAGCCTGCAGTGCTAGTGTTGTACCTCGGGGTATGCACTACAGCATATGGTGACTTTAGTAAATACCAGCGCACAAATACTACTGCCATTAAAGGGTCAGTAATGCCCATATTTCACTTGATTCAGTATTGTAGATGTAAAAAAAAATAAAGCATATGCAGAAAGTCCCATCTCTTAAACCTTTATGGTTTGAGAGATATTCAACACCAAAGTGTCCCTCTCCCTCATGTCAGCTGTAAAGCTGACAGAAGGAGATTTGAGTCGTGCGCAGGACCGGATTTACAATAAGGCAGAGTAGGCATCTGCCTACAGGCGCACCCCACAGAGACCGCGCGGGAGCTCCAGCAGCTACAGGACTGTGCCAAAGGAGGCACAGATGACAGATCTCCTGCCAGGGAGGTAGGAAATGGACAATGGGGGGAGGTAGGAAACGTACAATGGGGGGGGGAGGCGGCGTGAGGGCAACATGGAGATGGTGGGGGCAAGTTGGAGCTGATGGGGGGCAATGTGAGGGTAACATGGAGCTGATGGGGGGCAAGTTGGAGCTGATGGGCGGCAATGTGAGGGCAATATGGAGATGGTGGGGGCAATGTGCAGCTGATCGGGGGCAATTTGGAGATGGTGGGGGAAATGTGGAGCTGGTGGGGGGCAAGTTGGAGATGGAGGCAATGTGAGGGCAATGTGGAGCTGATGGGGTGCAAGTTGGAGCTGATGGGGGCAATGTGAGGGCATTATGGAGATCATGGGGGCAATGTGGAGATTAGGAGCATTGTGGAGGTGTCCAGTGGAGATGGCCAAGGGTGGGGGGGCGCTTAAGATTTCTGTGCCTACAGGCTTCTGAGATGTAAATCTGGCCCTGGCCGTGCGACTCGAGGAGGCTCTTCAGCAGAGCTGAAATAGCGAAATTTAAAAAGAACTACTACAGTGGAACGGTCTACAAAGTGTGCTTGCAAACCAGACTGTTCCAATGAAGTAATTATTTTTAAATTTCATTATTACGGCTCTGCTGAAGAGCCGCCGGCTGGTCCCAGGACTGGGGTCTCCTGCTGTCAGTAGAGCGCTGATGTCAGGAGAAGGAGAGGGAGGGGGGAAATTTAGCAGCGGATCTCTCTCAAACTGTAAAGGTTTGAGAGATGGGATTATGATGGTACCAGTGTATCCCCCCGTCTGGGTGTCCCAGTCAGTTACTGCTTCTTTCAATCCTGAGCAAAGCTGCCCCACTGGAATATCACAGTTTTCCCCAATCACCAGGCGAGACTAGTGGTTTAAAATCAGAACTCTTTATTGAATGAAATACACTGCTTATATACATTTACAGAGACTCTTATCAAGATCAGCATGTAAACTAGTACTTGGAACAGTGTTTCTATGCTTGACCAATCAACCACCAACACCCTTATCAAGATAAGCATGCAAATTAGTGAAAAAGGGACATTTGCACTGGATCATAAATAACCTCCCCTGATTGGTCAAGGAAGAACAGCAGGAATCAATCAACATTCCAATCCTTCCCCAGCACAACACAGACCTGGATATTGTAAGCAACTCCAAAACCCCATTCTATCTGCACTCTAGCTCCCAAATACTAAATTAATTTACAGACTTTATAGTATAACACCACACACTATTACATTATACCACACAATATACCATACAATGAGCTATATTTCAAATGTTATAGTCCTGGAGGTAAACGTTACCACCTGTCTCTGTGCTGAGTCCCCCTGCAGGTATCCTAAATCACTCCATCTGGTCACACAGGAGAAAAGGCACACTCACCTCCCTGGGCAGGGGGAGGGACTTGGGGATAGTCCAGGGCAAATTAACACAATCCAGGGTTTTCTCCCCCAACCAGTCCAAGGGCAGTCCTGTTCTGTGACAACCTGTGCCATGAAGCACAGGGTGACTTAGATCCACAATGGGACTGGGAATCTGGGAAAGCCACTTCCCCATCCATAGTCTGTAGGAAGGGGGCTGGCCCCCATACCCTTCCAGGAGCCAAGGGCCCAGTGGTTTCTGTGACAGGAACTTTCTGCGTATACTTTTTTTTTTTACATCTACAATATTGAACCAAGTGAAATACGGGCATTGCTGACCCTTTAAGACTTTAATGTCAACCCAGGAAGTTATATGCTCCTATACCATAGTATGCACAGAAAAATGAAGTAAAGATTCATAATCCCTTCTGTCTTGTTTTATACATTGAGTTGAACTAGTTGTAGAGGATGGAATTCCCAGAAACTCTCATAAACTAACCAATTGCCATCCTCTTGGTACAAGCAGCATTTAAGGGATGGTAACACTTAATTTTCTCCTTAAATAATCCAGTAGTGCATCATATGTCAAATTGCCTAGATTTTTTATTGTATTTTACATCTCCACACATTTTTTTACTTGTATGTCACTGACAGTGAGCTCCCAGAGAACTTCTAGAAGACCATGAAAGCAGAATAGTGATACAATGTAGCACTGCCCCTGAAGGAAGTATTTGCAATTTGACTTTAATTGTTATGCACTTACAGTGTATGTGAGGTCAAAATTAAAGGTTACTATCCCTTTAAATGGATCATTTTTTGTGTAAGTAGCTTAGTAACTTGGTATTAGGTAGCTGTAAATTGAATTCCAGCTCTTTTTCATTTTTGTAAATGAATCAATTCTATCTAGGTAAGCAAGAAGACTGTAGTATAGTGACCACCCTGGGGTTATGCACTAAGGAGTGATAAAGAGGAGAAGACTTCTCCAGTGATATCACTTCTTTAGTTCTTATGTTATTCTATAGAGCCAATGCTCTAAGATCTCCAGAGTTGATGAAATCTTAGTGCGTTGGCTCCATAGAATAACATAGGAACTGGAGAAGTGAAATCACTGGAGAAGTCATCTCTACTTTATCACCTCTTTATCACACCTTAGTGCATAAACCCCTTATGTCTGTAGACTTCATAAATGAATCCCTTTATTGGCATTTGAATTAAATGCCTACAACAAATGCACTGCTTCCCCTTTGTTAATGAAGGAGTTTAATTATACATAAAGAATAACAAACATACCAAAATTAATTATAAAAAAAACAAAACAAAAACACTCATTAGACTCACACTACTTCCTAGTTGTGCCTCCATTGCCCAAGAAGCTTCAAAATTGTTGCAAAGTAATGTTTTGCAGCATGGGCAAAAGAAGGGCTAAAAGTCAAATTATTAATAACAACAAATAAAATAATAACCACATCCACCCACACTATTAAATTAATCCCTTCCTTGCTGTTAGGGCCTGCACACATTACAAAGTAATGTGCTACAGGTTTTGAGTCATGGAGCAGTAAGTACATAAACAATCAATGAACAGTTTGGGCAGGGGAATCAACAGTAGCAGAGTACTTCCTTTCCATCCTTTCACATTTATGGCTCTGGGAGGGGTTCATTGGGATGTAGAAATATTAGATCTTAAGCCTTCATTCTGTGCTTTGGATGGGGGGCACTATGGGTGCCCCCTTCACACCATTAATGTTTGGGTAGAAAGTGATGTTTAAAAAATTGTGTCATTAAAATCTTTACACTTAACCTGGCCTGTGGGGTAGAAGTTAAGATGTAAAGAAGGAGGATCAATTACTCACCATAATACCTTATTCTGTGAAGCAGTAAAGTAATAAAAATAATAATGGAACCCTTGACCTCTTCCCCTGCTCTATGGAGTGTAACAGGGGTCCCTGCTTGCCCAGGGTGGGCCTTTTTTTTCTAGCCTGGAGCTCTGCTGTGCTGCTTACTGGCCATGCTTACTGGCCATCCTGTGGTAACATCACTGGCAATGTGACACCACACATCCAATGGATTGGGGTGGGGGGGGCACTGGAAAAGTTCCCAGAGATAGTTTTGTGGAGTGTGGAGGCCCCTTTGCTCTGCTAGTGACTGGGAAGCCATATAAGTTATATCATAAATAGAGAGATTAGTGGTAGTAGAGTTAGATTGCATATTTATAGATAGGACCGGGTTTTTATTTATTTTCCTTTCTGTTTTTTTATTAAAGTATTTTACCAGGAAGGATACACTGAGATTGTATCTTGTTTTCAAGTATGTCCTGCCCTGGGTACTTAATTTATCTACATTCAGAAAGGTGAACGGCTGAGCTGACTTGCTTGGATTAGAACCTTTGACTGTGAGGTTTAGAAAAGATTCTGCAGCTGGTTCATTAACCGACTGAGCCGTTACACATATATAATGTTTAGGAATTGTAATTACTGTTTATGGTGCTGTATGGATCAGTGTACATGGGGTTATTGCTGTTGCGAGTGTCAGGGATAGATTATTGTTCAGGCAGGTGTATTAGCGGGCGAGTCTCATTAGGAGTGTGACTCTTGTCACACCTAACAGCTAGACAGAATTCAGTAAAGGTGTAGTATTACCTCCACCTTATCAAGGGCCTCACTGGAGCACCAATTTCAGGGAAACCACACCGGATACCACTGGGTGGACAAGAGCCATTACTGAGGACTGTGTATTTCTGTTTTTTTTCTTTTCATTATTGCATGTTGTATTGATGTTCATGTGTTAATCTCTTCTCACAGGCAAAGCTACTGTAATTTAACTAGATTGTGTAGGTATGGCATAGTTATGCAAGTTCCTGGAGGCACTGCCAGATCCACTCTTGCCCCAATCTCTCCGACTCTAATGCTCATTACTTCATGTGAACCTACAGGTGAGCACAACGCACAACACCCATTGCAGTGGAGGAACAGAAGTGAAGGTCTAAAGGGGATCAGTGGTGCCCATGTAATCCCTCTGTTCATGGACTGTGAGGGATGTGGACAAGCCAATAATCTTATTTTGATCTATTTGCGTGCTAGAAGGGTAAACAACACATGTTTTTCTATGCATTGCACATCCCCATGACACACACGGGTTATAAAAACAAACTATAAAGAATGCATTTTTTTACAGTTCTGTGAATTTCATGTTTATGTTTGTGACCAGACAAATCACTGATCCTCATCTGCATTATAAAAACAAAGGTAGCACAACAAAAAAGAAAAAATCGATCCCCACAAAACAAGCAAACAACAAATGTGACACAAAGTAAATTACATTTACACCAGTTTTACGTCAGTCCAATACCAAGTTATATCTGAGTGATGAAGACGCATATGAAATAATCGTGACGTTTCAGATCTTCTCAATATGCAGTGAGAGGCTAGGCTTAAAGTTTACACGTCACCATAGTAGCTAATGGTAGAGTAAATTAAAAACTGCCTATATGTTGTGCTAGCCATTTATTTGTTATATAAATTGATTTTTAGAAATGAACTTTAGCTTGTTGGTGTCTGTCACGGTTTGTTACGACTCTCAGACACAAAGTTAAGTAAAAATACAACTTTATTGAAATAATTTAAAAGGTGATCCCTTAGGATTCCAACATGACATACAACATACAAATATAGCGAGATACAGATACAGGCTCTACCGGTCCTGCCAATAAACCGGGCAAGACAGCCAATGATCCAATCCAGTGGGCTCTACCGGCCCTGCCAATACCGGGTAAGGCAACCTGCAGAAGGAGTAAATACCACGTTCTACCGGCCTTACCAATACCGGGCAAGGCAGCCCAAGGAGCTAACAAGGCTCTACCGGTCTTGCCAATATACCGGGCAAGACAGCCGTTGATCTAATGCTGTAGGCTCTACCGGCCTTGCCAATACCAGGTAAGGCAACCTGCAGATGGAATATATACCAGGTTCTACCGGCCTTACCAATACCGGGCAAGGCTGCCCAAATAGTCTCACAAAAGGCTCTACCGGCCTTGCCAATACCGGGTAAGGCAACCCAAGATGGAATGTATACCAGGTTCTACCGACCTTACCAATACCGGGCAAGGCAGCCCAACGGAACTCACTCAGTGAGGTTCAACAGTGAGTACATTCAGAATGCTCTTAGAGCAAACCAGCGACCGCACGCTGGGACCAACAGCAATGTAAATAGCCACAAGGCTTTGGAGCAAACCAGCGACTGCACGCTGGAATCAACAGTAGTGTGTAGCCACAGGGCTTTGGAGCAAACCAGCGTCTGCACGCTGGGACCAACAATAATGTGTAGCCGCAAGGCTTTGGGAGCAAACCAGCGTCCGCACGCTGGGACCAACAGTAATATGTAGCCGCAAGGCTTTGGAGCAAACCAGCGTCCGCACGCTGGGACCAACAGTAATGTATAGCCGCAAGGCTTTGGGAGCAAACCAGCGTCCGCACGCTGGGACCAACAGTAATGTGTAGCCGCAAGGCTTTGGGAGCAAACCAGCGTCCGCACGCTGGGACCAACAGTAATGCGTAGCCGCAAGGCTTTGGGAGCAAACCAGCGTCCGCATGCTGGGACCAACAGTAATGCATAGCCGCAGGGCTTTAGGAGCAAACCAGCGTCCGCACGCTGGGACCAACAGTAATGTGTAGCCGCAAGGTTTTGGGAGCAAACCAGCGTCCGCACGCTGGAACCAACAGCAACAGGTACAGCCAAAAGGCCTCAGAGCAACCCAGCTACCGCACTGGAGTAAGAATGTCGCCAAGGCGATCAGACGTCAGGAATACATCTGGCTGGACAAGCGACGACAGGAACTCGCAGAAAACCAAGCGTACTGGAAAGCTCCGTGAAGGCGATCAGCAGGAAACATCAATCTCACAGAACTAGGCCGGAACACACTGGAACGACTCTGCAGACAGGAGATTCAGAAACAGGATGCATTCTGGAACTCAGGAACACAGGTACAGGTGCTGATGAATACTGGAACATGTTCAAAACTAAAGTGGTCAGAGACACCACGAAAGGGCAACAATAGTATGCCCAAACTAGGTTTAAAAAGACAGCCTAAGGAGGGATAAAGGCAGACAACCAATAGGAGCCCCCTAATGGTGACTGACAGGGAATTGCAACAATCACGGGCACCGTGATAGTGTCACAGTGTGGCACTTTGTGATAATTAGTTTTGGTGAAGAGGAAACATGCATTGAACAGTCTCCTGCACCTTCCCATTGGTTCAACAATACTACTGAATTCAAATTCAAATTTATGCCAGTATCACTAGTAATATAACTGACCACTTCCTCAACCAAAAAATTAAATCACCAACTGGGCTTAGCCAGCGATGTTACTAAATCTCAGTACTTCAGTCACTGCGTATCCCATTGCATCCAAAATGAATGCTTCCTTGTAGTCCAAGTTGTACCTATACACAAAAGTGATGATAAAAATGTTGGACCAAACTACAGCCCGATATCCCCATATTATCTTCAATCCAGAAAAATGTATCCATCTGCAAGTAGCAAGCATTACCAACTGTCCAAATTCATCATCATATTTTAATCCATCTTTCATACAAATCACTCATCAGTCACTGCTCTCCTAAAAGTATGCAAAGATATCCAGAGTGGCATGGAACATGGCAAACTTACCATAGATCATAATATTCTGATAAATAAGCTAAAAAAATTCAGGCTTAGGTAATCATTCTTTAAATTGGTTTGATCCTACTTAGCAGACATAATGCAATATATGCTGACAGCGTTTCCCTCCCACTCAAAGTAACATGTGATATTACCCAAGGCTCCATTCTGAGACCCCGTCTGTTTTCTCTTTTTATAAACAATATGTCCATGGTTTGCAAATACATTTTCTGTGCACATGTATTTAGATGAGGTGTTAGAACCAAACATAATACACATTGCAAGTTGGCTAAGGAGAAGGCAGGGGTTGAAGCCCCCTTCCTCCTCAGCCAAAAGGGCGATGTGATTGCCTATGGACAGCTCTGGTCCCGGGACCATAAATCTCCATAGGATGGTGTAGAAACAGCACCACTGTACAATTTCAGGCCACTGTGATATTGCACCTAAAAAATTCAGCTTTGAAAATTAATAACTTTTGAATGAAACACCTTTCAGCAGTGGGAGAACTCTTGTTTTACTCAGAGGGATAAACCCTACAACATATTTTTTTTTACATTTTAAGTATTACTATCCCTTTAAGTTAATTCAATAGTTAGCAATTTTGAAATGTAACACACATACAAAATGTTATATTTCGCCCATCAGAAGTGTCTCATTCAACAGATCACTGTGTAGGGTTGTCATTGGCAACTTCATCTCCATCAATCCAAGGACAAGGGGTTGATTCCACCTAAAGGGGAAGGGAAAATAAAACATAAATAACTGGTCAAATATAGAGTTTTTTAAGAGAGTTACTGAGTTCAGCCACAATCAAATTGTAAACTACTTAATAAACTAAAGTGTATAGGAAGCATGTAACAAGTAAGAATAATTGTTTGATGCAAGTTCCCTACAGTTACAAAGCATTGGCCAGAAGAATGGCAATAATGGTGTTAGCACGTTTAGGGCTAGTTGGGAACTGCACTTAAGTAAGCAAACATTTTGCTAAGTGGTTTGGTGTGTAGGTGTGCTCTGACACCTAATATTTGTTCCAGTTAATCTCTGTTGGAACTGGTCTGTGTTTTGAGGGGTTTTTCTCTCCTTCCCTGGAATCTTGGTGGGATACCTTTAGTATATCCCCATTGTTCCTATGTTCCACTCAGAGCATAATAGAAAAAGGATAAATCCTTCTCTCTAAGTTCATGTGGAACACAGGGCTTCCCTTCTAGATGAGAAACAAGTTCTTTGATTTCCGGGCAGGGGGGCCCTTTGGGTAGTCTGGTCCAGGTAACCCCCATTCCTGTATTTTGTGTGTTTACTTTATTTGCTATTCATTAAAACTGAGCATTTCTCATGGGAGTAAAGTGGAGATGGGAGGGATTCTCTGCCGCAAGAGAGCCTTTTAAGGCAATTGACCTTCCATCATGGCCAGCAGATACTTTACCCCATGTTCGTTGGGTTCCACAAGGATCGAGAGTACTAATTTAGTGGTAAGTACACAAATATCCTCTTCTATGGCGTGGACTCTACAGGAAGTAAAAATTTCAATAGTTAATCTTTTTCAAGACTGGTAGCAAAACAAATTAAACTAAAAAATACTCAGCAAAGTGATGTGAATCAGAAAAAACAAAAGCCGCAATATACTTAAACAAGACCGTACAAAGAGAGGAGGAGGTGTAATCACATACATACATACCAGAGTCTATAAATTTTACACTTTTAAATGATTCTCATAACTCTGATTCTTATGAATATATTGCTGGCAAAATTTGTCTTCCCTACTCAAAACAAATGATAATTGCTGACATCTACAGAACGCCAAATACCCCAGTGCAGACCATTTTGGACATAGCCCACCACCTAAAGGAGATAGCCACTCAAAATAAGAAAAGCAAGGTGATGGTTCTTGGAGACTTAAAGGGATAGTAATACTTGAAAATAAGTTTATTTTATATTGTAGCCCTTAAAAAAACATGAAAAATGATATAAGTCTTATCTCCCAAACCTTAATGGTTTGGGAGATATTCAGAGGTAAAGTTTCCCCTGGAGTGATGTCATTGCTCCACCCTTCAGATTTGGAATCCGGTCGCCGGACCAGCAGTGCCTCTCCAGAAGTGCTGAGATCACCATCTTTAAAAAGAATTTCTTAATTGGAATGGTCTACAAAGTGTGCTTTCAAGCCAGGCACACTTTGTAGATAGTTCCAATTAAGTAGTTCTTTTCAAAGATCGTGATCTCGGCACTGCTAAAGAGCTGCCGGTTGCTCTGTGGACCGAATTCCAAATCTGTCCACTAGATGGCAGACTTGGCTGAAACAGCCAGGAAAAGACAATTTTACTATATTTTACAAGTGAATATCTTCCAAACCATAAAGGTTTGGGAGATAAGACTTATATCATTTTTCATGTTTTTTTAAGGGCTACAATATAAAATAAACTTATTTTCAAGTATTACTATCCCTTTAATATTAATTGGCTAGACTCCAGGAATGAAACTTTTTTCATTATTCAAAACATTGAACTTATCACAGCTAATATCCTCCCCTACTCGCATAAATCTTAAAACATCCAAACATTCTGCTAGACTTGATTCTTTCATCCTGCACAAGCAGAATCCAAGATTCAGGCTTACTTGCAAATTTTAGTTTAGTGATCACGCCACAGTTTACTGTGTTCACAAAATAAAATCAGTCAAATCCTGTTCCAAAGTAATTCTTACTAGATAATTTAGCAAATTTAATCTTCAGCCCTTCCTAAATTGTTTAAGAAATTACTCATGGTACAGAATGCACCTAATACCTGATTTAGACTCAGCAATTTACTTTTTTAACTCAGAATTCTTACAGGTCTGTAATACCCATGTCCCACTAAGAAAGACCAGGGGTAGGGGGCCCATCTACCCTGGGTCTCAGCTGACTTGCTTGAGTTATACAGTTTTGGAGATGCCTTATGGACAAAATTTAAACAAACTGGTTCAGCTTATAATCACAGTACATACAGGCAATTGAGGTATAAATGCACAAAACAAACAAAACTAGCAAAAGCACAATATTTTTACTGACAACTTGAACAGTAACATACCATGTACAACCCTACTAACCATTCTCACCCATCAACCATAAAAATAGGCAAAGAAACAATACAGTGCCCCATAGCAATAGCTAATGCATTCAACAGCTACTTTGTTGAATATGCCACCACCCTGATTACACAAAACAAAGGTGCTTGTGAAATACAACAGTGCACAGAACAGTCCCTGTCACCTTCTACCTGGTACAATTATGCTAATTAATTACATTTCATGCCACTAAACGAAATATATATATATATATAATAACCTCCTCAACCCAAAAATGAAATCACAATCTGGATCTGACCAACTACCAGCAATGTTATTAAAGCTCAGTGCCATGGTCACAGCCCAACCCATTGAATTTTTAATTAATGCCTCATCCAGTTATATTCCCAAGCCTGGAAAGTGGCTAGAATTGTGCTTATCCACAAAAGTGGGGATAAAAATGTAATTTCAAATTACAGACCAATATCCCTACTCCCCACACTATCTAAAATCCTAGAGAAATGTGTCCACATGCAACTATATAAGTATTACCAACAGACCAGTTTTTTCACCCCTCTTCAATCAGGCTTTTGTCCACATTGCTTTGCAGTCATTGCCCTCCTAAAAGTAACTAATGATATCTATCCAGACTGGCATTTAAAATGGTGAACTCACTGGAGCTATTTTTCTAGACTTATAAGCAAACGCCAAACCTCAGGATTGAGTAATAATTCTCTAAACTGGTTTTGATCCTATTTATCAGACAGAACTCAGTATGTGTCAGTTGCTGACAATAACTTCCTTCCACTTAAAGTAACAAGTGAGGTTCCCCAAGGCTCCATTCTTGGCCCTCTTCTATTTTCTCTTTTTATACATGATTTGCCCACAGTTTGCAAAACATCTTCTGTGCATATGTATGCAGATGACACCATAATCTATGCTAAAAACTCAAACGTATCACAACTTGAGGCCATATTACAACATGAATTTTATGAAGCTGAAAGGTGGATAGCAAAGAACAAACTGTTCTTAATGACAGACAAAATGGTCACAATGGTATTTGGTACAAAACACAAACTGCATAATCTCGGCAATACCCACCTATCCATTGTAACAGAATCTAATTTAACTTGGCACCAGTGGATTCCTACAAATATTTTGGTATGTGACTTGACCCCAACCTCAATTTTGGTCTTCATATTAATAAATTAATATCCAAACGTTACCCCAAAATAAAAAAAGTCTTTAGAAACAAATCATGTTTAAGCCCCCTTGTGAGAAAACGTATTGTACAACAGATGTTGCTGCCAGTCATAGACTATGGGGATGTAGTACATGCTTCAGCACCATAAATCCATCTTAGTAAACTTGACACTCTGCATAATTCATTATGCCACTTTATCTCCCAATGTAATTACACTACCCATCAGTGTGATATGCTTAAAGAACTAAATTGGTTAACACTTGAATATAGACGTTCTCTTCACCTTTCTTGCTTAGTACACAACCACTTCACTTGAATACTACTGGACTACCTGAGCAGCTCTCCATACTAACTATAACCTCCACTCCCCTGCTAACTACTCACTGCATATACCACAGAGCTGCAAAAGCCTGGAATATTCTGCCTGAAATAATCAGATGTTCTCCTAGTCCTTAAAAGTACATGCTTTTCTATATCTAAAAACTGGGTCTGGAACTGGATGACAAACCCCGCTAAAAGATGATCGGCTGGGAGGTGCATAAGCACTTCCCAGTCAATTGGAGACTGCCAATTTATTTTGAACTGAGACTGGCATTTAAAAGTTCTAATAATATTGAGCCCTAAAAGTATGAACTGCTTGAGAATCATTAAAAGCTTGATGGGTTGAACTTGGGCTTAAACTTAACACTGGACATTGAAGGTAAAGAAATGACTGGAGAGCTGCATTGCATCAAAGAACAGCACATCATCTCCTTGACAAGGTACTTAGCTTGAGGCAGGCTGAAACATGTAACAGTGCTGTGACTTGGCTTGAGACTGCCTGAATATGAAGCAAAGTGTAGCAGAGTGACTTTATATGCAGCAGACTGGAACGTGAAGCAGTATACTGTAGAAAGACTGAGCCAGAATGTGGCAGGTCTCAGAGGTAAGGTACAAAGCTGGATGCAATGCAGAGACCAGGCACTGGTATAATTAATTAATTGAAAGAACCATAAAAATGTCCAGAAGCACTGCAGTTTTTAATAAAGGTGGTGGTGGTGGTGGGGTGTTAAAGAGGACTGTTTATCAGGTGTACTATTCAGCCTTACCAAGCTCTTGAGTTGCCTGTTCCTGCTCATCTTAGAAGCAACACTGGTCCTCAGGTCTGCAGGTCTATTAGTCATTAATCTGGTAAAGCAGTTCTCAACCTCTTCAAGCTATTACTGTATAAGGACTACTTTATGCTTTTAGAGCAAAGTCAAAGAGGTTGTTACAGAAAGACCTGATGTCCCTGACATGTTTTGGTTTATTTTGAATGGGTTTCATAAAGGTATGTATGCTGGTACTTTAAGAGTACAAGTATAGTCCCTCACAGTTATTAGATGGTGGTAGTGCAAGCTTTTCTCTAGATTCTAGGTAATTGATCTTATGATAGGTTGTGTAACCAAAGTTATGTACCAGATGGGGAAGTAAAAGTGCACATAATGTGTACTAGGAGTCTGCATCCAACATGCTCTATGCCACCCTTCATATATAGGCCACTGTGGCATTGACTGATACATGCTACTGCATTGGTACTCCTGCAGACTATTGTCTGACCATCATGACATCCTAGACAGAACCAAGAATTGTCAGAAAAGAACAGGGTTCTCCTGTCCTGTATCCAGTGGCATAGGGCCTGTCACCATCCCTGTCAATGTGCCCTGTGTAATGAGTAGTGGTAGGTCTTTGAGTGGTTTTCTAATCTAAGGATTCAGTATCTTGCAAGCAATGTTGAATAAGTTGGTTTGACATAGGTACACTAGTGGCTCTAGGTAACTTTGAGGCATGCTCACCACTGTAAAGTGGACTATGATGGCATTCTATGGAGTTTGAGAGTTTATTGAACTATGGTGAAGGGTTGTAAGCCACTCCCTTGTAGCCAGACATTTTGATGTTCTTCAACCCAATGGGACCACTGGGACCATCATTGATTAGTTCCTTCATCATTACCAGTTTGTGTACATCAGTGACTATTATAGACAATCACCTGCTATTGCTCCTGCATTCATCCAGGCCTAGGTTTATCAACAAGGCATCACACTGTCATACCTACACTGTATTCTATCTTCTCTATAAGCCCTGACCACAAGATCAAATCATCACCTGTATTTATGGGAACGGCTGAACGACCATTTAAACCCTCATTAAACCCCTCCCCTACAACTCATAATTCAGTCTCCCTCCCTCCTCTCCCTCATTTTCATCACTTCTAATTTAGGGTGATCACTCTAATCAGGCTTACTGCCCAATTTTGTGCCAATGTTTATCCACCATGCATCACACAGTCCTATATATACTGTATCTTATCTTCTCCATAAACCCCAACCACAAATTATAATCTGTCCTGTCTTACTGGTAACACCCAATGGCACCACTGCTAGTAATGCTATAAGTTCACCTCCTGTTAGTGCGCTCTGCTGGGACTGTATAGGTTCAGTTGTTGCCGTGTTTCTCCTCCTCCATGACATAATGGAAAACACTCTGGTGGTGCAGCTTCTAGACGTGTGAGGGCAGTACTTCTCCTCTCACTGGTGTGGAGAGCTGCATTTGGTGGTGGATGATTGTGTACATTATTAACAACACAAGGATGTGCCTCTTTTTTCTCTCTTGTTTTGCATTTCATTTTTAGGATTCACAATGCGCTATCTGACTTTTTGCCAGGGCTGAAGCTGTAGAACATGGGGAGGATAGTAATGACAGAGTCAGGTTGTCTGACCAGCAGGCAGAGAAAGGGGTAGACCTCATCCCACCCCCCAATGCTTGGCCAGAGGGAGCTGTATTCTCTGGTGCAGCCAAGTGAGGGGAGGGCAATATGAATTTCCTGGATGCTCTGCGCAGTGACCCCTCCCTTGAAGGGCTGAGACACTGCGCTGAGAAGCCAGGTGCTGACATGGATAGGTACTGGTTAAATTGGGATAACTATACTTTATACTGGGAGTCCCTTCCCATTGACATACTGTGGCCCAAGGAGGGAGAAAGACGGATTACATGGGATGGCAGATGGCCCATCTTGTGAGGTGGGAATAGAGGTTAATGGTGAACAAATTGATAAGCCTGTGGCTTGAGCCCTCTGTCCACCATCTTAAGGGGGAGGTGTCATGCCAAGGCATGAGTTGGCCCTCTGGGTTATATAATTTGTTTGTATGCTGGCCTGTATGTTATTCAAAGTGCACCAGTCCTAGGCCATAAAGTTAGCTGAGTAGATAACATCACCAAAAACTGAATGAGCAGATCACCAGAGCAGAACAGGGTATCATAAACTATACTGGACCCTCTGCTCTGATGGGGTTCATCCAGGGGACAGTCAAATATTATAAAATAGGGATCACATGTATATATAGTGTAAAGTGGTTCAATACAAATATATATTCAGAATACCTAGATTTTACCCTTGTGGTGGGTACCAAACATGCCAGGGGGAGGTGTCCCTGCTATGAGTTACAAGAATAGCCACTTTGCAACCAGTTAGACCCAGCATGTTTGGTGTCCAGATATTCACACAGATATGAGGAATAGGATTATTATAACATTATAGAGATGTGCTGTGGGTTGCATGTTTTGGGAAGCCTTATGATTTTTCAGGTAGAACTCTGCAGTAGCATCCCTGACAAGTCTGATTGAGTGGACTGTAAATGGTCAGGCCAGACCCCTGACCCCCCAGGTAACACCCAGGGGGTTTGGCCTCTTAGAAGCAACTGTGGACTCCTATTTAATATGGGGTTGTGGATAAAAAAGGTGAATTTCTTTGTAACAACTGAAGGGGAATATACCATCAGAAGTTCCCAAGGACTCTTAAAACATCGGTAATTGCATTTAAGGATTTCTTGTGTTTCTCCCATTTTATTTTATGGACTGTTTTGCCGGTGTGTAATCTTTATTTCTGTATGTCCTTTATTTCTGTATTTTTGTAACCAGCACTGTGAATACTTTTCAGATTAAATGTTCAATTAATCAGCTCTGGTCTCTGTTCTCTAATATGAACTCACTACTCTGAAAGAAGCTCAGGTAGAACATGCTACTAAAGGGTTAAATATATATGTCTGATTATTAAGGTGATTTTATACTGTAATTCTGTTGTGTATGGGGTAACCTAAGATTCCCAGATATAAAGTCTTGGTGGTGACAGCAAATTGTAGTGCTGAGGTGATAGCGCAGGAGGGATTTCAGGGGTTAATGTGGTAGTTGCTAGGAATAGTAGCAGGTAACCAGGGGTCTGGTATTGTTAACCCTGTCACTCCCACACTCTCCCCACTGTCTCAGCAGGGCCTATAGCCTTCGCTTGTGACACCCTTCCTCCCCATTTACTTACCCCAAGCAGCCTCAGCAAGCTGGTCCGGATGGATAGTGACAAGGGACAATCTTCTTTCAGCATAAGGGAAAACCTTCCTCAAGCTGACAAGGTTTTCATTATACTGAAGGAAAGAAGACAGTCCCTTGCTGGGACCGGATTGCAGATCGGAGGGGAGGTTGTTTGAGTTAAGCAAAAGGGGCGGGATGGGGAAATTTATTATAGAATAAAGGTAAAACATCAACATTTTAGAAGGTTATTCTACTGTACATTGTTATAAAAATATATAAAGAAGACTTGACTGTATTTTAATAACTAAACATTTAAGTGATAGGATGGTTACTTGTTCAAACACTTTCATTTATTCTGCAAGTACATACTATGTAATCACAGAGTGCTAATACTTTTTCAGATTTCCTTCTTTCATCTGCACCTTTTTTATGTTATTTATTTTTTACTATTATTTTTATTATGCCCCTCCCTGGATATGAGTTTCAGATATTTTTCTGGTCAGTTTACCTTGAAAGAGGACAATGAAACAATGTAACACTATACCTGAAGCACTCAGTGCTCTATATGTTTTTTTTTACATTTTATCATTTCTACATTGTATCAATATACCTTCTATCACAGACGCTGATAGAAAAGGCCAAAAGGAGCCTGGTGACAGTGTCAAGAGTATTTGGTCTGAAAATACTGTACTGCTATTGAAAACATGTTTATATAAAAAATCTCTTCCTCATTCCAAGTTTTTACTCACTAATCTTTCTCTTTTTAAGTTCTTAAAGGGATAGTAATACTTCATTTTAACTTTATTTTATTTTGTAGGCATTAAAAAAACATGAAGAATGATATAAGTCTTATCTCTGAAACCTTTATGGTTTAAGAGATATTCACAAACAAAGTATCCCCCCCTGTTCAACCAGATCAGAAGGGAGATGCCCAGGTAGACTGCAGAGAGGGACAATCTTCAATTAAGATAATGGAAAAAGCTGAAAAACTTGTCAAGGGGGGAAGGGCTTTCATTGTTTTCATACAAAGAAAATTGTCCCCTTCTGTTATCTGTCTGGTCTTACAACCAGACTCACATCTGAGAAGAGATGGCTTACACTAGGTAAAAGGGGCAGGAAGGGGAAACACTGCTTGTGAATATCTCATAAACCATAAAGGTTTGAGAGATAAGACTTATATCATTCTTCATGTTTTTTTAATGCCTACAAAATAAAATAAAGTTAAAACGAAGTATTACTATCCCTTTAACATTAAACAGCATATGTACATAATAATGAGATGTTTGTGACCACAGACCCTGATACAAATGTGGAAACATGTCAGAGACATAGATGTGTAAAAAAAATATGTGAAGATAAAAAATAATGATAATAATAATTATTATTAATAATAATAAAAATAAATGATAAAAAAGTGTGGGCAATGTATTTTTACATGATATGCACTTGCACAATAAGTGAAGTAAAAATAAAGGGTTACTAAGTATTGCTTGAAGCTATGTTTATTCTGTCCTGACAAGGTTACTTTAACCCTCTGAATGCCCTAGGGGTATGCAATGCATTGGTAATAATATGTTGTGAACCCCACTGGCACTAAATGGGTTGTTTGTGTCAAAAATTATGTGTTGAAGATTCAACTAGATGAAAATTTATAGTATTTCCATGTGAACCCTGTGGAGCAGTCAGTTTTCTCCAAAACTGCACCTCTTTAAAGGGATAGTAACCCCCAGAAAACTTGAAGACAAATGCTAGTAAGAAGCACAACATACCTAACTCCTTTATCCCCATATTTCAAACCGTTATGATTTGAGAGATGTAAGAAGAGAAAGACCTCCGCTCCCTCCCCCTTCTCATGCGTCCGCTGTATAAGCACATGTTGTAGACCATACCGATGAAGTAATTATACTAAGATATGTAGATGACAGCGCTCCTGCAGAGCCGCCGTAAGTTGATCGACCAGATTCTGCCTCTAACAGCTTTACAGCTCGTCAGGCAGAAAGGGGAGGGAGCGGAGGTCTTTCTTCTCTTACATCTCTCAAACAATAACGGTTTGAGAGATGGGGATAAAGGAGTTAGGTATGTTGTGCTTCTTACTAGCATTAGTCTTCAAGTTTTCTGGGGGAGTTACTATCCCTTTAATGTTATGAATAAGGCCCACAACACTTCCTTGTGTGAGAGTCTCCAGAGAGCATTTTGAGCCACATGCAGAAAGCATCAGGTTCACAATTCTGCAGCAGAGCAACTGCCCCATAGTGGACAAATAAGAATTCTCAGAATTCCCAGCAATGTGTTGGAGACCTCTCTAGAATTTAAGTTGTTAAAAGTCCCATTTAAATTAATAGGATTTTTAATTCCTTCCCCCTTTGTATCATTAGTTTGCTCCATAATTTCTCATCTTTTTCTTTCTGCATGAGGCCCACAGTTCTAATATCCTATAGCTCTCAGGGCTTTCATACTGTGCAATGTATACCTTGTTTGGAGGATGGGGGTTGCAATTTGTTTAGGGTTAGTGTTTGAGTAAATGTCCAAAAGGAGCCTGGTGACAGTGTCAAAGTATTTGGTCTGAAAATACTGTACTGCTATTGAAAACATGTTTATATAAAAAAAATCTCTTCCTCATTCCAAGTTTTTACTCACTAATCTTCATACCTGGGAACTTTCAGTTGAGGGCTACCCGGAGGGTAGTCCTGTGTTCAGCAGGGGGTAACAAAAATGACGCTAATCGCGTCAAAAAGGGGCGGGGCTTAACTCGAGTGTTGGGGGTATTTAACCCTTTGAGTGCCAGAGTGGTACGGAATGCATTGCAAAGCAATGCATTCCGTACCACTCTGGCACTCAGAGGGTTAAATGTGTCACACAGAAGGCTGGGGACGGAGGCACAACGGGAGAAAAAGCAGATGTGGCAGAGTTTCAATAGAAACTCTTCACATCCGGAGGAATCAGCCTCTGCCCCGGAGACCCGGTAAAGCTCTTTCAGAACCGGAGTCTCCGGGGCAAATCCGGAGAGTTCCCAGGTATGCTAATCTTTCTCTTTTTAAGTTCTTAACATTAAACAGCATATGTACATAATAATGAGATGTTTGTGACCAATTCTGATTAAGTCTTTGATTACCTTAGCGTTATTTTTTTTTTTTTTTCAAGCGATAACTTTAACGCTGTTCAGTGTCTTTGGAAGAAAACTTTGGGGCTTATTGGCTTCTGAAAAAAACATTGCAGAATATCATCAGAAACTGCAAGCTAAGCTATCACATTGCAGTTGATTTGGATCTCCATTGTCATTTTTGCTCCCAATCAGATGAATGCATTAAAGTGCATTACTGACTCACTTTATGCTCATCTGTAGGGTACTTAATAATAAACGACTTATGAACAAATGAAAATGGGAACAAAGAACAAGAACATAGGAAACAATTAATCTTCAAATATTCCTATTGAATTATATGTATCTTCTTACTCCTTGAATGCTAGAAAGGTCGGACCGTTTCACTATGCAGTGTAGCCCTTTCTAACATCCAAGTTGTTGAAGGTTGTGTTTAACTCAATGGTAATTTCCATTTGAAACATCTCTGGTTAGGATGGTAGCCTAAGTATTTTACCATGAATGATACATTGAGATTGTCTCTCGTTTTCAAGTATGTCCTGGTTACTGATCTGCTCTACCTCGGAAGGGTGAAATGTTGAGTTGACAGGACTAGAACCTGTAACCCTGAGGTTTGAACAGATTCCACAGGCGGTGTATTAACCAACTGAGCTATCTCTCCACTGTCATCATCTGCGTCTTATGTGTCCTTGGATTGTGTGCTTGGAGTTTCCATAGTGAAGATGGGCGAAAGTTTTTGCCTCAAAAAATAAACCGGTAAAAAAGGGCATTTTTTGGCCAACCAGGAAATATTACATGAAGAGTGCATTTTTTTTTTAACTTTTTTGCCTAGCTCATTGCATTGAAATCAGTGGAAAGACAGAATTTCTCCCCACTACATGGCACGTTTGTCTTCATTTCCCACAGGCATATAAAAGGATGTCAAGTTCTTGCAGTTCTGTGTTTGTGAGAGGAAGAAAAAGCTTTACATTTTTGAGCTAGAGAAGATAGGCTAATAAAGGGGAGTTGATGTTTAGTTTAGTGAGTCTTGTAGGCAGGAAATCTGTTATATGTATTAAGGGATTATGAGGGACTCTGGGGGACATGAAGGGAGAAAGGAGTTTGACCCCAAGTACCCTCTCTGTGGGTACGAGAAGGGAGCAAAGGCGTTTTACCCCAAATACCCCAACATTTTGTGTGACTGAGTAGACAAGGCATCTGTGATCCAAGTTCCTTTTTAATCTAGCTGTTATCTCTATGTCAGGGGAGTCCGAGGGTGTGAGACGGGAGCAAAGTACAATTACCCCAAATACCACAAAATTCTATGTGACTGACTGGAAACAAATAGTCAGAGGTGATCCAAGTTTCTTCCTGCTCTGGCTGTTATATCTGCCCTAGGGGAGTCTGTGGGTGTGAGAAGGGAACAAAGCAGGTTTACCCCATACACCCCAACATTTTGTGTGACCAAGTAAACACAGGCAGCTATAATCCAAGTTTCTTCATGATATGGCTGTTATCTCTATGCTAAGGGAGTCTAGGGGTGTGAGAAGGTAGCAAAGGAGAATTACCCCAACTACCCCACATACCTCAAAATTTGGAGTGACTTACTGGGAAGAGATAGGCAACCATGATTCAAGTTTGTTTCTGATCTTGAAGTTGAACAGGAAGTGTTTTTTGTATCTTGACAGTGATAGGAATAGCAAGGACAATTAATTAAAATAAATACATAAATAAATAAATAAAAAAAGATAAAATAAAAAATTGATAGTTGACTTAGACTGGAACCTTGATGAGAGCTGTGACTGATACTAGATGAGACAGGGTATTCTGTAGAGATTCAAGGTAAGACATCATACGCAATCAATTCTAATGTGTACTTGACAGTAAAAACACACATAGTAATGAAGTCATTTTTCAGCAAACACACAAGTGGTAGGGGGAGGGTGAAAGGATTAGAAGCAGTGCATGGATGTGTGAGTAAAATGGTCATCCAAAAACTAAATTATAGTGATCCATCTCCTACCGAGGAAGATGTAGTTTATTAAAGTCCCACCACACGTTCCACCACCACCAGCACCAGTACTATTAATAAACTATCTAAAAGCACTGAAAACTACAATGAGTCACGTTCCAGTGTTGATGGCATAGTGCAGAGGTGTCCAACTTTTGTTGACCGTGTGGTCTACATTATTTTTGTTATTGATGATAATGGAGAAATATGGCCTGCCAACTATTCAACAATATGGAGTTATTTACTGATTGATCAAGTTAATGATAATACTGAAATTTAAATAAATCTATTCTTGAACTGTATTGTAATTGTAGACAGGGGATTAGGTCATACTGGCTGACTAGTTCATGTGTGTCAGTTAATTAAGTAAAATTAGTTTGTTTTTTTAAATTTCAGGTGGGCCACACCCTGGGATCAGGTGGGCAGCATGTTGGATGCCCCCGCATAATGCAAGAAGGTGTAACAGATAAAACACCTGCTGCATCTTACAGTGAGACAAACAAGCACAAAACACCTGTCCTGAAAGTAGTTGTGAAAATCTCTCAAAGGGGAAAAGTAAAAAGAAATTGTGGGGAAGAAGCAGAAGATGATGCTGAGGATAACTTAATGACTGATGATGATGATGTAGATCTTGACTATATCCCTCCAGCATCCTCCTCTTCTTCAGATACAGATGAAATATAGTGTGAGAAAGATGATGACATGACCAGAAAGGTGTCTGAAAGGCAAAGGCTCAGTCTCCCACAACTTAAAACGATCACTGTGTCTGTCTATAAGGTATTTGAGAAAAGAACTGTAAAGTCTGACCCTGGACAGGCATAGATGGCAAAAAAATGCACAGTTATCCTCTCAGTCATCATCAGCATCATCACAGCTTCCAAGTGCAAGTCCCACTCAGTCACACACACTAATAGCATTGAGTAACCAGCAACAACACAGGTTATCAGCATCTACAGTCTTACCTTTGATGAGTGCATCTGCCACTCTTGGAAGTACAGCACCTTTGACACCTAGTGCTAGCACAATTTCAGCAACATCTAGCCCCAATAGAAGTAGAAGCAGCCTCCCAGGAACCCCACAGTCTATAAAGTCCAAAGTATGGAGATACTTCACTCAGGATCCAAAAGCTAATCATGTTGCTATCTGTTGTCTGCACTAAAGCATTTGAGCAGGGGGAAATCAGGCTCATACCTAGGTACCTCCTCAATGATTTCCCACCAGGTCTGACTGGGATACACACCATTAACAGGTGATAGGTGCCACAACTAGCAGCAGCAGATGTATTCCTAAATGGTCCAGGGGCTCTGGGGTAAATAATAGAAGTGATGTTGATGTGTCAGAGACTGTGCCAAGATTTTTTTGTTCCTGCTGCAGAGAAGTATGATTCTGAGTTTGTTTTGGGAAATTACAAGAATCATAGAGTGCTTACACATACCCCCACCAACCCCACCACCACCAGCACAAGTACTGTCATTAAAGCAATAAAATTACACAACTCTTCCACTGTGTACTGCAATCGCATACTTACTACATTCTTAGCAAGAAGTCAAAACCTGCACAAAAATAATGCAAAAGTACACCTATGGAATAGTAAACTTGCCAAAGTGTTGGCTGTAATCATGCTGCCCTTTTCTTTTGTTGAAAACAGTGGCTTTAAAGAATTGATGTCATGTGTTGCACCCTGCTGGAATATCCCAAGCAACAGTTATTTTTCAGGGATGGTTGTGCCAATGTTACTTAAGCAGGAAGTTAATGTTGTTGACAAAAGACAAAGGCACTCAGCCTTCTAACAATTCTTTCAAGGCATATGCTGTTGTAGGACTCATGACTTTTTCAACTATTTATTTCTCCACTTCAGCCCTCAGATGAAGTAATATTAAGTTAGGAAATCTTGCAGTCATAGAAAACATAGGATAAATATGGCAAAATTCTCACAGGAAATGTATTGGCAGTGGTGAAAAGGAGAACATTTTATTTATTGTTTATGGACTGGAAGTTTCGTGAAAAAAGCAGGAAATCGTTTTTTCATGGAAAGTCCTACGAGAAATTTCTCTGACTTTTCACCCATTCCAAAGAATCTTCCAAAACGGAAGTTGCAGTCATTTAAAGACTAGCTGATGGGGTTATTCAGGAAAAATGTTGGCTTTTGTGATGATTATCCAGCTATTCCAAAAAGACTGTTTCAGTGGAAAAAGTCTCATTTATAAGGATTGAAATTCATGGCTATATAACAGTTTGAAATTGCGATTAGCAAAGTATGCTGAATCACACAAAAAATCCACACACATCAAATTTGGCTCTAATCTAATCCCATCCTAAATTTATAATTTTTTTTTAGCAAATTTATAAAATTGACTGAAGATGGAAATTGCTGCTTCAGTGATCTCAGTTTATGAGACATTAATTTTGTGTTACAGATATTATGAGCCTTATTCAGCAAACTAAAGAGGAACAATTTTGGTGCAATCTAAGTGCATCACAGCAGACTAATAAACATTCCATAAAGTTCCTTTAATTAAAATGCGATTTTCAACTACCAGAATGGTAGCGGTCTTGCCAAGCAATCTCAAAGCAATGCAATCTACAGCTTTCTAATTCAAAGGGATAGAATTAGAAGCCTCATTTAAATCAATAGGAATTTCTTTGTTTCCTATGGCATAGTTGCTTTGATGCTCTTTAGTTTCCTGAATACAGTCCCATATGTGAATAAGTAGTAAAAGATAGCTATGTGTTTTCGAAAATACAAGACATTTTAAATACAAGTTCATTAGTAGACTTGTATGATAGATTTATTCTAAAGGTTTCCATTATTTTAAATATATGAAGTCACATTTTTTCCACAAATGTTACTGCCATTTACCTCTGTACATCATTGTCATTCAGTGCATGAAGTTTGACACTCTTGTTTTGTTTACAAAATGTTTTTCCTTTAATGCTTTCACTGCCAGATTGGTACCCAACACAATGCATTGGGTACCCTTCTGGCATACAAAGGGTTATATTTTGCAGATGTTACCAGGTGATTCATGTAGGTAGCTCCCTCTATTTCAGAATGTGTTCACATCAAATATTGGTCTAGCAGATTAACAGCACTGGAAGTTTTTGCATTTACAAATGACATGATAAATTGCCTTATGTACAATGTCAGCATTGCCTTTCTCTTCATTAGACATATTGATTTGTCACTTTCTCATCCTTGTCAGTGGTGGGTTAGATTGCTTTGCTTCTGAAACATGTAGATATTGTCTTTCTGGCAGAGTGAATTGACCACTTTTTCAGACTTTTCTTCAAGTAAAAATTAACAAAGAAATTGCATACCGACTGCCACCCACTGGTAAGAGATGCAAGAAATTCAAACAGACCAAGCCAAAATACATATGGAGCAATTCAGGAGCAAATCACCTGCACTATAGGGGAGAAATAAAAATGCCCAAATCTCCTATTAACCCTTTGATGTCAGATGGGTACACAACACATTGCGTTGCATAGCCCTCTGGCACTCAAAGGGTTAATTTAAATGTGTTTTAAATGTGCTTCAAAGGTCTCCAATGTATTGTGAAGCCCAATGAGGCTGATTTAGGAAGAAAAACTGGATCCATTTTGGGGCAAACTAACTACACCACAGTGAACAAATAAATACTTCTGTTGGTTTAAATTAATCTTTTAACCCATTGATTCCTAGAGAAGGTACCAGTGTATTGGGTCAAAATGTGTTTGAAGGGTTAATTATCATTTTAGATCTATGCAGATTTTGGGAATTATTATTTATCCCATTTGGTCTGCTGTTGTTTTGCTCCAGAATTGATAGCGGTCTTCTTAATACATCAGCCTCACGGCACGTAAATGATTGAACAATTCTGAGGTAATGTGTTGGAAATCAACACAGAACAAAACAGTGTGATCCACTTTAAGTGTATTATAATGGAAGTCAATCTTCAAAAATAAAATATCACAATCCCATTCACAGGGTACTCACATTTCTGAGAGGCTAAACCTGCCTCTAGGATGGTTTGCATTGACTGGATCTGACCTCCAGTCACAGTCTCTCTCCCGGATTCCTGTAAGCTGCAGTCGGTTCCTTCCACTTAGAGGAATACTTTACCTCTCAGGATGTATAGTTGAGCTCCAGTATATTGATTTTAATACTCCTTAAAGGAGACTGTGCTACACACAGGCTATAAAACTGACACCGTCTTAAAGGGATAGTATTACTTCAAAATTACTATCCCTCATATTGTAGCCCTTAATAAACTGAGTTAAATGACACCAGCGGCATCTCTCAAACCTTTATGGTTTAAGAGATAGCCGCTTTCAAAGTTTCCTCTCCCCTGCTGTCAGCGTTCTGCTGCCAGCAGGGGAATCCGGTCCCAGAACAGGCGGAGGCTCTTAAACAGAGCCGATATCTCATTATGGAAGGAAAAATGATTAATTGAAACTGTCTTCTACGTGTGCTTGGTTACCAAGCACACGTAGAAGACTGTTTCATTTAATCATTTTTCCTTCCATAACGAGATATTGGCTCTGCTGAAGAGCCTCCTCTTGATTCAGAGACCGGATTCTTCTGCTGGCAGCAGAACGCTGACAGCAGGGGAGAAGAAACTTTGAAAGCGGCTATCTCTTAAACCATAAAGGTCTGAGAGATGCCGCTGGTGTCACTTAACTCAGTTTATTAAGGGCTACAATATGAGGGATAGCAATTTTGAAGTAATACTATCCCTTTAAGGAAGGTTAGCTCTCGCAGGTTGGAAACTGCAGGAGACTCGTTGCAAGTATATAAATTTTTTTAAAAGACAATACAGGCTGTGCCTTATA
Organism: Rhinophrynus dorsalis; assembly: GCA_037306005.1. Lineage (NCBI taxonomy): Eukaryota > Metazoa > Chordata > Amphibia > Anura > Rhinophrynidae > Rhinophrynus > Rhinophrynus dorsalis. The sequence goes on from CM074723.1 coordinate 175,672,700, forward strand.
GCAATAAAACAAACATTATATATATATATATATATATATATATATATATATATATATATGGCTTATAATTTTAAGTACTTTGCTTCTAGCCAGACCTGAAAAGTTACTCACCACTGAAAGCCAAAACATACCCACCAAGGCTGAATTTTTACTTGCCAGGGCTAAATTTTCACTCGCCATTGGTTAGTGGCGAGTGGAAATTTTGAGCCCTGATATATATATATATATATTCTCCCTAAGTGTTTCGTAATGCTAGGTCACTTCATCAGGGGATTCATGTGGAGACCTAGCTAGCAAGCTAGCATTCAAGTGGTTAAAAGCCTCATTTAAATCAATGGGAAGTTTTATTTGCCCCCTACTGTGCTGTTGGTTTGCTCCAGAATAGATTTGCATCTCTTTTATAAATAAGGCTCTTAACCTCTAGAATCTTAGACAAGTATCCTCACTGGTATGCATTGGCAACCTTGCTGGAATTCAAGGAATAAAAAGTTCCATATAAATCAATGGGAATTTGGGTATTTTTTACCTGCTGCTTATGGTGCAGTTGGGGTGCAACAGAATGACTGTATATCTTTGTGTATATGGCTCTTTGTGTTTTGGGTTGATGTGTGTATTTGTAGATTTCAGGGGCAAACTACGTGTGGCATTCTAGCTGCTGGGGACTATACATCCCAGCCTGTTTGCTGATGGAAGTTGTAGTTTGCCAAAAAAAGTGAGAGGACCTGGAAAAAATTTGGGGTTGGTCTGAATTTGTTCAGAATTAATTAAGGAGGTGAGAAGGCAAGACAGGGCCAGAGTAGAGGAAAACAGAGAAGTGGTTGGAGTGCACCATAGAGGGGATGGCAGAACTGACTAGGCTTACAAGAGAGTGGCATCAGAGAGCCATAGGACACCTTCAAGGACCCTGAAAGGAGAGGAGGTAACAGCAGGGACAAGGGAAAATCAAGGGAGAGAGTCATCCAACAGTACTGTGAGCTGCTGAAGAAGTTGGGGTTATGCACTAAGGCATGATAAAGAGATGATAAAGAGGAGATTACTTCCCCATTTATATCACGTCTCCAGTTCCTATGTTATTCTATGGAGCCTATGAACCAAGGTCTTCAAGGTTGGATTAATCATAGTGCATTGGCATCACAGAATAACATAGAACTTGTAGAAGTGTTTTCACTGGAGAAGTAATCTCCACTTTATCACCTCTTTATCACGTCTTAGTGCATCTCCATCGTTGTCCTTTTTTCTCAGATAAGAAACCCAAACAACAACCTGTTTGATTGACTTATAAAGGTAAGCAAATCATTTTTATTTTTTGACATTGTATGATCACTTTCCTTAGAGCTAAAAACTAGCTTGGCAATGTCGAAGTTCGGTCTTCGTGAGTCTCAGACAGGCCAGAATTTAAGAATACCATGGATTAAATACAGATAGGTCAGTGTCTCATTCATTTTTATTGGCCCACCTGTGCTCTACTAGAGAAATCCTTAAATCTTGTCTTGTTTGTGACCCTTGGGGACCATGGATTAAAGACATCTGATCCACAGGGTAAAAAACAGCAAACCATTTATAAAAGATTCATTTGCATCAATTTGCGTTATTGTTATATATTTGTTTGACATATTTTTGTTTTACACCTCTTATCATTTTCCTTTGTATTTGATATTTTTCTTCAAATATATTTTTTGGAGAGTTTGTTGTTTTGTACAAGTGAGTAAGGATGAGAGAGAGTGAGAGTACATTTGTATGTGCATGGGAGAATGGCTTCTGGTGTGAGGAGGAGGGGAGAAAGTCAGCGGGTGATAAAAAGAAAGCTAGCCAAGAGGCTACTTGGGTCTCTGCCAAATGAGAGGGAGAGGTAGAGAGGCAGCAGCATCAGGGAGTGTAGGAAGGCTGGGAGCACTGTCAGGTGGGCCTTCATGTAGGAATACCATTTACCTCAGAATATAGAGAGTATTTGGGCTGGGGGGGCATGGAGGGAGATGAAGGCTGTAACCACAGCAACAAATGTGAAAGAAGGCTGCAGGGACATATTCCTCTCATCTGAGACACTAATGGCCCTCTGCCACAGCATTTCAGGGACAGGAGAAGAACACAGGCCCCATGTTCACCCACAATGAGGCTGACATGCTGATTAACAGCATTATAGACCACACAAGACTTTAGTCAACACTGACTAAACAGCCACAGAACCCCAGAGAAGGGCAGCAGGAAGACAGTCTGCATGCTAAACACTGATGTACTCAAGCATTGTTATTATGATTGTAAGGTGGAGGTGAAGAAGATGTCCCAGGAGTAGAGGTCTAAGCATGTCACTGGTGGAGGACTACCATGGCAGCAGAAATCATTACCATCTGGTCCAGAGAGTGTGGCATGGAGTGTGGCCTTGGACCTGCATGCTAGTGGTGAGGAAAACCTAAACTCAATTGTCATAGTTGTCCTATGTTGCTGCAATCAGTCGAAGACCAGAGGGTGTACAATGCATAGTGAAGCAATGCTTTGAACACCCCTCTGGTCCTTAAAGAGTGTCATGTTTACCCCTGCCCCAGTTTCCTAAGTATGCATGCCAAAATAGTTGTCCGATATTGTTCAACATCTTGAGGAAGAGGGTGGATGTGCAATGCAAAGCTAAGTAATGAGTTGAACACCCTTTAAGGGTACAATTTGTACCCCTGTCTGCATGCATAAATGTTAGTTCAGACTTCTCCTCCCCTAATACTTTGAGTGCCAGAATAAGGACCAATGGATTGTCAAAGTAATATTTTGGACAACTTGGGCTTAGGTCCATAGAATATTCACTTGTTTTAGATCAAGTCTGCACAATCTAAAGCACTCCTGTTGTTGTGGATTAATACTGCCATCACATCCTGCTAAGGCAAAACAACTGCACAAATTCAAATTTATAAAACAATCTCCATCATCGTTTTCACCCCCTGTATTGTGTTGCAGACCTTTTGAGCATTCAATTAATTGAAAACAACTTTTAAGAAAATATTCATCTTTAAATTTGACCTTAATGGAAGTGGTTCTCACCTAGTGGTCTATGCTCTCACTAACAGGCCAGGACTTATGGAGCTCTCAGCTTGTTCACAGTTGAGTCAATCAGAGGTTCAGTCTTTGTGATCAATGTTTGATGCCACTTGAGCTGGGAAACATCCATTCCTTGCCTGTTAGTGAGCCATGAAGGCACTTAGTGAGAATGCCTGCCTTATGGTACTGATGTTTTGACAAAAGTGCTCAACATGACAATGTATGTTTCCACTCTTTCTTTCACAGACTCAGGATGAGGTTATGGTCCTCTGGACCTGCCTCTCCATAAGCTTCAACTAGTAATCTTCAGTTGCTTCCTTTGCTACCACCAGAGAACTTTGTGGCTGCAAACTGTTCTGTAGCAGCATTGTCCTTTTTTTCTTATTGGCTTTCCTGGCTACTATTAGTTAATGACCTCCAGCTGTACTTGTTAAGAGACTATTTAAACCAGCCTGACAATACTCATTTGTTAATCCTGGTGGTGTAGATTAAGTTTCCTGTTTGTTTGATTCTCCCGTTGACCTTGGTTGTGCCTTGACTTCTCTTGAACTCCACCCACCTTGACTTATTGGCATGCCTCAACTGCTCCTCAGTCTCCCTCTCCAGCATCTCTTCTATCCCCGGATTACCAGTGTACACATCTTGTTCCAGCCCCTGGCTCAACTGGGAGTGGGATATCTGGCTTCATGACATCACATATCGGTAGCTCTTACTTCCATTCAACTTAAGGCTTTTGCTTTTGAAGTCCATTTCAAATTTTAAGTGACTAATTCAACTTGTGTCATGTCACTGGGAATATGAAAATATCATGTGGGTGCACTTATTTGAGCTGTCCTCTAAAGCTCTACATATACAACCATAACCACCAAAAAATATTGCACTTCCACAGATGTCCATTCAAATAAAAGCCAATTTATTAATATATCACTTTGCACAATGCATACAAAATACCTTCATCCAAATGTTGTAACAATTTTCTACCACATGGAGAGACTAGATTGTTGGAATCACAGTCCAATAGATGACACCATGCTGGACCCTATTGATCAACGCGTTTCGCGCGATAAGCGCTTAATCATGATCAAAGACGCCGACCCCTGTAAACGTTCCGTCTTTTGAACTCTCTGTAGCCAATCACCAAACTCTAAACCAAACTAACGTGAACCACCCTGAATCACCTGTCATATTACCTGATCCCGATGTTCTCGAGAGAACACCCTTTGTGTACCTGAATACTCCGTAGTGAAATGTGTGACCCCCTGAAAACCCTAAACACAAACTATGCCCTGTACGATGTGTATAATATAATATGTGTGATATCCATAAAGTGTGCAGATACAAATAACAAATTGCTAATTGAAAACATGTATAGCAAGTGTAAATAAACACCCTGTTTAAAAGCGCCGAAACAATACCAAATATATTGATACAATCCGCACTACCAGTGAATCCCTAAAAAACAGGCACCAACGCCTCGCCTAATGATATTATAACAAATGTGAAATCGTAATGTGCTTAAAACACAAAACATATAACTCGATTGGCACAGAGGACTCAAAGACACGAACAGAGGACGTGTCTCATTCAATAACAATGTAAACTCTATAAAAACATATCTATAGTTAATTTCTTAAAAAACTCATGGTGTAGACCAAAAAAACACAATCATGGTATCAAATTGAAAATGTGCCACAACAAAATCCTATCCTAATACAACATTGTGACACATTTGCAATGTTTCACAATTAACCCACTGCACTTTATTTTTATTCATAAATTATCATATCTTTTTTATAATATCCTATACAGTGGGATAATCATTTAACAAAGACACCATGTTAAAATGAGCAGATGAGAACATGAATGAAAAGAACAAAAACAAAGAGACCATAACCAACAGTTATTCCAATAACTATAATCCCCAATAAACAATTATTTACATACTGTAATTTCCTAATCAGATTATTCTGATGTTACTAAGTCCCCCGTTTATATTCTAAACAGATTCATGTTTTCTCATATGATTTGAAACTGCGGTGTTAACCCAACCATACCAGTCACCATCATTATCAAATATAAACCATAATACTGCTGGGTCAACAATACAGTTAACATCATATACCACATCCCACAAAGTATTTATTACTATGGGTTAATCATCAGCACTACCAGCACAGATCCATAAATATCCATAACACTTCAATGATTATACAGATATTTTTATCTCCACACAAGTGTCAACAATATTGCACATCATACATAGCAAGACACATCATATTCCTTGTTGAGTCCTAAAGGGTATCTAGTTTTTAATACAAAAATCCAAAAAACCTCTCTTCTGGATAATTTTTCATCCAAATTCCCTCCCCGAGGTCCCAACACTACTCTCTCTATACCTTGTACTCTAAAAGAGTTAATACCACATGATTTGAAATGAGAGGATACACTAGATTTGAAACCTTCACATCTGATGTTACTCAGATGTTCGTTCATTCTTTGTCTCAAGGGCCTCAAAGTTTTTCCCACATATTGGGCATTACAAGAGGCACATGTGACTAGATAAACAATGCCCTTTGATGCACAATTGATGTATTCCCTCATTTCATACTGTTTGCCTGTAACTGTAGATTGAAAGGTTTTAGAAACATTAACCAACCCACAACAACCACAACGTCCCCCACCACATCTAAACATACCTATAGTGGAAAGCCAATTAGCTTTCCTCTCAATATTTGTTGCAGTTCTAAACAAACTGGGGGACAACAGAGTAGAGAGAGTTGGGGCAAACAGTTGTCATCCGAAACATACTATTATGGGCATACCTGTGGGACAGTTTCTCCGTCTTAGGCGCAATTGCTCCACTGATTCAATGTTTGAAACACAGGCTAGACAATTGTATGGTAGATTTCTGGATAGAGGTTATGCACCATGGATGCTGGATAAAGCTTTAAATAGGGCTCGCAAAAGTGACAGGCTTAATCTCTTAAAACTAAATGCCGATAAGTGTGAACGAACAAACTCTAACACTGATGGTGGGAAGATTATTTTTTCGACACCGTTCAGTATGGAGTTTGATAATATTGTGAAAATTATTAAAAAGCATTTGCCTGTTTTGAATGCTGATCCAGTATTGCAAAAGGTTATTTCTGAAGGCTTTAAGTTTGTGGCACGAAAAGCCCCAACTCTCTCTACTCTGTTGTCCCCCAGTTTGTTTAGAACTGCAACAAATATTGAGAGGAAAGCTAATTGGCTTTCCACTATAGGTATGTTTAGATGTGGTGGGGGACGTTGTGGTTGTTGTGGGTTGGTTAATGTTTCTAAAACCTTTCAATCTACAGTTACAGGCAAACAGTATGAAATGAGGGAATACATCAATTGTGCATCAAAGGGCATTGTTTATCTAGTCACATGTGCCTCTTGTAATGCCCAATATGTGGGAAAAACTTTGAGGCCCTTGAGACAAAGAATGAACGAACATCTGAGTAACATCAGATGTGAAGGTTTCAAATCTAGTGTATCCTCTCATTTCAAATCATGTGGTATTAACTCTTTTAGAATACAAGGTATAGAGAGAGTAGTGTTGGGACCTCGGGGAGGGAATTTGGATGAAAAATTATCCAGAAGAGAGGTTTTTTGGATTTTTGTATTAAAAACTAGATACCCTTTAGGACTCAACAAGGAATATGATGTGTCTTGCTATGTATGATGTGCAATATTGTTGACACTTGTGTGGAGATAAAAATATCTGTATAATCATTGAAGTGTTATGGATATTTATGGATCTGTGCTGGTAGTGCTGATGATTAACCCATAGTAATAAATACTTTGTGGGATGTGGTATATGATGTTAACTGTGTTGTTCACCCAGCAGTATTATGGTTTATATTTGATAATGATGGTGACTGGTATGGTTGGGTTAACACCGCAGTTTCAAATCATATGAGAAATCATGAATCTGTTTAGAATATAAACGGGGGACTTAGTAACATCAGAATAATCTGATTAGGAAATTACAGTATGTAAATAATTGTTTATTGGGGATTATAGTTATTGGAATAACTGTTGGTTATGGTCTCTTTGTTTTTGTTCTTTTCATTCATGTTCTCATCTGCTCATTTTAACATGGTGTCTTTGTTAAATGATTATCCCACTGTATAGGATATTATAAAAAAGATATGATAATTTATGAATAAAAATAAAGTGCAGTGGGTTAATTGTGAAACATTGCAAATGTGTCACAATGTTGTATTAGGATAGGATTTTGTTGTGGCACATTTTCAATTTGATACCATGATTGTGTTTTTTTGGTCTACACCATGAGTTTTTTAAGAAATTAACTATAGATATGTTTTTATAGAGTTTACATTGTTATTGAATGAGACACGTCCTCTGTTCGTGTCTTTGAGTTCTCTGTGCCAATCGAGTTATATGTTTTGTGTTTTAAGCACATTACGATTTCACATTTGTTATAATATCATTAGGCGAGGCGTTGGTGCCTGTTTTTTAGGGATTCACTGGTAGTGCGGATTGTATCAATATATTTGGTATTGTTTCGGCGCTTTTAAACAGGGTGTTTATTTACACTTGCTATACATGTTTTCAATTAGCAATTTGTTATTTGTATCTGCACACTTTATGGATATCACACATATTATATTATACACATCGTATAGGGCATAGTTTGTGTTTAGGGTTTTCAGGGGGTCACACATTTCACTACGGAGTATTCAGGTACACAAAGGGTGTTCTCTCGAGAACATCGGGATCAGGTAATATGACAGGTGATTCAGGGTGGTTCACGTTAGTTTGGTTTAGAGTTTGGTGATTGGCTACAGAGAGTTCAAAAGACGGAACGTTTACAGGGGTCGGCGTCTTTGATCATGATTAAGCGCTTATCGCGCGAAACGCGTTGATCAATAGGGTCCAGCATGGTGTCATCTATTGGACTGTGATTCCAACAATCTAGTCTCTCCATGTGGTAGAAAATTGTTACAACATTTGGATGAAGGTATTTTGTATGCATTGTGCAAAGTGATATATTAATAAATTGGCTTTTATTTGAATGGACATCTGTGGAAGTGCAATATTTTTTGGTGGTTATGGTTATATCTGGCTTCATGGTCAGCATCTTTGATATCATTTTGACCCTCAGCAAGGGTACACTGGTATCTGGCTCCACTCCCTAACTTATCACTCAAGATTTGCTCCCTAGCTTCTTCTGCAGAGAATCCAAACCTTCTTATCAACCCCTTTGTCTTGCCTTCGAGATCCAGTCTCCTGAATCCTTGACAGCAATAGACACACATCAGTCAAAATGATAGCAGATTTGAGAATATATTTCTAAAACGGCTTGAGAACTGATAATCAGCTGTAATGGATTCCAGCTCTAACTTTCAATTATAAACATTCAAGCCAGTATAGCAAGGTTCTCCAACAGCTGAGACACAGGAATTCTGGACTTTCCTTTATACTTTATATCAGTTTCCCAACCCCAACCTTTAAAGGTGAGCACTAGTTAATGTCATTAGAACAGGTGGATCAGTCTCTTCCACAAATCAAATCTTCTGTGAGAATATCAAGAAAACGGTATAATGCTATTGTGTCCCAGTGCTGGAGTTCAGAAACCCCGGCCTTTGAGCGCCAGTGGCGAACACCCCTTTGGCATTCAGAAGGTTAAATATAGAAGTTAGATGCCCAGTGCTGTGCAACATGTTTTTCTCCACAAGCTGCCTATTAGTTTGCAAGGGTCCTGTTTAATAAATTGCTCCTACATTGTGGCCTTCTGTGATATCTACTCTCCTGTCACTCTTTTATTCAGTGTCCCTCAGGGTCCTTTGTTGGGCCCTCCTCTCTATTTACACCACTTTACACATATTCCATTCAGTATGATATCAGTGCTGATAAACTACTTCTCTTATTTTATCTGCTCTGACCTCATGTTTGTGTTACTGTCACTCATCCTTCTCGTCTCGCTTGTCTCTCTCCTTCCAGAAACACAATGAGGCTTATGTACTAAGAGGAACTGGAGCAATTCTGAAGGAAACTAACTACACCATAGGGGACAAGTAAAAAGTCCCCAAATTCCTTTGATTTAAATGCTTTGGATACATTTCTGATATTCATTAAGAGCCACTTTTATATCAATGGGACATATTATTTGTCTACTCTGGTGTAGCTGATTTCTGATTTCATTTTACATCAGTGTGTCCATCACAGTCAATAAATACATGTTGTTCATGTATTTGTGGTCCTTTGACATGGTTAGACTGTCCAAAAACGCACCTTCAAATATTCAGCTGTGGCTTGCTGTAAAACATAATAATCCTGTGCTGTGATTTAACAATTAAGCAAATATTTAAAGGGGAACTTGGCATAAGTGGCCCTTAATTTTAAATCCATTTAAAGGTAAATTAACTCCTCCTAATAATGCTGTCCCCACTTGCCTTACTATGAGCACATTGGTTGCAGTGAATTCTACCTTGTACTTTTTTCAAGAGATAACATCTTCAGTCAGTCCTGGATGTCATGTCCTTGGAGGCAGACAGCTTCTGGCATTTTTTTTAACCCTTTGAGTGCCAGAGGGGTAGGAAACGCATTGTGGGGAGGCAAGCAGTCACTTCCCATAGAGCAGGGATGGACAACATGAGGCTCTCCAGCTGTAATCAATTCCATTTGATTTAAATGAAGGTTTTCATTTTTGTGCTGGAGACCTATCTAGTATTAAAGAGGTTAAAAACCCCATTTCAGTCAATAGGATTGTTTGGGTTCCTTATGGTGAACCTGATTTGCCCAAACGTTTCTCCACTTTCTTAATACATAAGCCCCCACAAATCCCCCAAAAAGTGCATTATGGTGATAACAAAATAACATTACCTGAAAGAAAAACACCTGAGTGATGTGTTTATAAGTATTAGATGTGAAAAATAAAGAGTGACAAAAATGGTATGTTTTCGTTGTCCTTAATTTAGGGTCTAATAGGGACTGTGAAAGGTTGGTTTCTAATACAGCATCTAATTTGTTTACATTGCTTCTTATTACTGGGTCTTGTTTCTGTTCATATATATATGTCAAATCCATCAAGTGGGTCCTTTCAATTGATTTACGTAGTGGCCCTACATGCCTTAGTCTGAGACTGGCCATGGTTAAAAATGTAATGTGTGCAAACCCAGAAACCCCTTCCCTATAATTCGCTCAGGAAAATGAAGTAAAGCTCATTTACTCTGATCCTTGTTATGGAGAAATACTCATTTTCTCAGTTTCTTGTTTTGGAGCGATTAGTAGATAGCTTAGTACATTGGTTTTAGGCAACAGGATTTAAGCACCTATTTTAGAGCAGAATTATACTGGTACATTATCTCTTCAAGCTCTTGATTTTTTTTATTATGGGAATGTTCACAAAGATAAAGGGGTCTATTTAGTAACATAGCTCTATAAAAGCAAAGTGCATCCAATACATTGTAATGTGATGGTTGCCTGAATGGGTGGGATGAAGTCTCATTACAGGTATATGTTTAGACAGTGAAGAGGGAGAAACTTCTCCCTGCCTCTATAGAGCCTTCATACATTTTCATTTCATTGTATACATTTAATTTCATTTCATTGTATAAATATAGGTAGGTTTTTGTTATTACTAGTGCAGATGTTTATAAATTCAGCACAGTGCGCTGTTAGTCACTAATAAATCCACCAGTGCTCTTCCTGGGATATCCTGAACACATGCACTGTTGGTAGCTGGGATGAGGACCAGGGCTGGCTACCCCTCTCCCAGAGTGTACCAGTTCTGGTATAATCCATCTATATCTCAGGGAACAAATTAAAATTCATCACATTTCCATTGCTATCAACTGTCATTTAACCAGTTAGATGCTAGAGAGGTCAAAAAGACAATTCTTTGCAATACGTTGAAGTCTTCTTTAGCATTCAAGGGATTAAAAGCCCAATTTAAATAAATGGTAATTATTGGCATATTTATTTGTCCAATATGTATTCCCCAGAATTACTCCAATTCTTCCTTGTGGATATGGTATAACAAAACCGTAAAGATAAAGGAGAAAGGAGAATAATCATTCTAAGAAGCAGATGTAGTAAGAGGAACTGGATAATTCTGGAGAAAATCTACTACCCTATAAAGTTCAAATGAAAATTCCCATTGATTAAAATAAGGCTTTTAACCCATTCAATAGGAGTGGGTGAAAGTTTTGGGCCGAGATGCATTACAGTTCCATGAGGGCTCAGAATGGTGATGTTGTGTCAGATCTGTGTCGAAGGCACATTCCCATTATGCGCTAACATGTTTTCATCATCATATCCCCCTCAATCCGCCAACATTGTTATCAATCTGACATTCCTTCCACGGGTTTATGATTTTTCACAGAACACATTGACACTGGCTCATTTCCATATGGAAATGCAGGATACTGAGCCATTATCATATTCATGTAGGTGTGTTTGTATGTTAATGTGGCTCTTCAGCACATGCACTAAACACTGATAGCTGCCTACTTGAGGCTGGCGATGTTGGGATCTTCCTGCATCTTCCTATGTAGTAATAACCCTCATTGAATCATAAGAATGTAGGGTTGTCATACTGCGGGCGATGTGTAAGGGATGCTCTCCCATACACATCACCAGCAGTAGAACAACTCCTAAGTCTGAGTGCATTCTCTCTGTTTCCTCACTTGCCCACTGGGGTAGCAGAGAGGATCCACTCATACACCACAAACAGCATAATATCCTTAACCTTTGAGTGCCATATGGATGTGGAGTGCAAATCAATATACAAAGCTCCGCTTCTCTACAATAATGAGTTCTTACTTATTATAGCATTCACATCTCTTTCTCTCCTGCAGGAGTGATGCTGCTTGTGGTGCTGAAGTCTGAGCGGATCCTCTCCTCTCCCCCAGTAAGGAAGTGGAAAGAATGCACTCAGACTTCAGGGCTGTCCAATTGCTATCAATGTGTAAGGGAGGGCATCCCTTCTACATTGGCATCAGTTTGTCAACGCTGCATGCTAATGAAGAGAGTCTCCCCTTGAATCCCTAATTATAAGTGCATATGGTGATGTGTGTGTCAATTACCAAGGCAATGGGCTGTCCACACATTTACAGACACACTTCACCACAGCATGAAATCTTAGTGATCCCCCCTTTGTCTCAAAATCAAAACATGAAAATAACATGACATTTTCCTTCCTTGGGAATTCCTACATAAAGTTGTGCTTTAATGTTTTTTATTTTTTTATTGAAATGAATTAAGATAATGTAATGTCTCCCCATGTGAAGAGTTACTTCATGTATTCCCTCACTGCTAACTCTCCAGTATGAAAATGGTGTCACTTTATTATATGATATCAGTCTCTGCTGTGGAGAGAAAGAAATCTGGATAGTGTAGAAGCAGGCAAAGAGAGGCAGCTGGGGCCGCTTGATTTAAGGAGTATTGGTGATAGGTTGTTATTCTCTGGACAGTTGAGATGCAGAGAGTGTGGGTGTGAGTTGCAGATAGTGACAAAGACATTATAAAAACAACAAAAACACTTTTGACTGATAGATGACAGACAGGCAGGTAATCCTGCCTGAGCTGGGACTGAGAGTGTGACAATGACAGAATGTAGAGACCGAGAAATTTATCACACATTATTTTTAGACACAGAACAACAAACAAGCGTTCATACCACACTAAGCCAATAAAAAGACAAGCATATGTTTGTGTTGCTGATGTACTGTGTTGCCCTATGCAATTAATTGCATACTGCAGACATTCTAAAGCTAACAGCTCTGCCATTTAATTTACAGTAAAAATCAACACTACTATCACTATGTCCTCCAAATGTGGAAGGTGTAAGGGTGGTGAAAAGTAGCTAAGGCCATGGTTTCTGCAGCTTGTTCAGTAAACTGTGGACCACCTCTTGAGCAGAACATTTGTAAAAGTGATCTAAAAAGTTCCACCAGTAGTACTACTAAGCCTTTTAATGCAAAAAATGATGAGTTACGTTTTAAGGCTGTTGCCATAGTTGGGGGAAGATTTAGCAGCAGTAGAAAGACCAACTTTTTCAGTCTGCAAAAAAACTTCAAGAATATGAAATGTAGTTGGAAGGAAGAGAAATTGGTGATATGTGTTGCTGCTGCTGCTTTTAATGTTTACCTACTTTTTGAAGATGTTAATGTTCCTCCATGCTCCTCCCCTTCTTCTGATACAGATCAAGTTGATAGCGATGATGATATGTCAAAGAAATTAGCTGTACCTGAAAGATAGAAGCTTAATCTTTCTCCACTAAAAGGAACAATATGCCTCACACCTGAAAAGACTGAACAAGTAAACATGCCTGAAAATACAGAATCATCTCAGTCATGATCATCGTCACTGTTTCCATTTTCAACCCCCACCCAGTAACACTCACTATTATTCTTTAAGCGGTAACACAGATTTACATCAACAACCCTAGCTATAAGTGTTTCTGCTACTGTTCGTGGTGTAGCACTACTGACGTTTACTACTATTAGTACTATTTCAACATCTAGGTCCTGCAGTAGTAATGATGATGTAATAAACAGTAGTTTCTTGGGAACTTCCCAGTCTATGAAATGTACAGTATAGAGGTTCTGTACTTCACACATAATCTAAAAGCTAAACGTGTTACTATATTTAAAAAAGGTTACAGGAAAAGCAGGATTACATCTAAGCACAGGCTCATTGAAATACCACCTTAAGCACAACCACAGGTCTGAGTACAAGAGAATAAAGAGTATGACTCTGAGACCGAGGTAATTGGAGGTGACAAGAGTCATAAGTAGGGTTGGAGAAAAGGTCCCTTTTTTTCCCCCACAGGACATTTCACAAAAAATACACAACTTTCCATTTTTTCCAACAGAAAATTCCTGCAAAACCTTTGCCAGCAAATTTCTTTTATCTTTTTTTTCAGGCAGAAATTTCTCATAACTTAGAATTTTCTGCCGCTCTATGCTATTGATTTTTGGAGAGGGAATTTCCTCTTAATTTCCCGCCATCTTCTACTATACAAGCCAAGAATTTCCAGCACTTTGGTATGGGATTTGTAGTAGTGAGAGAAGGCTAGAGGTGTTTCAGGAGAGGAGAGAGCTGATAAAAATAAAACTGGCATTTCTGTAGTGCGTGTGAAATGTGTGATTTAGGGTTATGTTAATGAAGGTCAGTCAATTGAGATTTCATTTTTAATGTTGTTTATAATAAAAAAAAACCTGCTCATGTCTACTAGAAAGACTTTGAAGGGGACAGAGGTACCAGAGAATTATCTTCATCACAGGGTGTAGGCCATAACTAAATTGGGAGGTTCTCTATTGCCAAGATGGAGAAGCACCAATTGTTAGCAGCAGTGCCAATGCCACTGGCTCCACAAGTAGCAGGACTGCAGTGGAGCCCCAGCCAGTGCCACCTGCATCAACAATGGTGGTGACACCAGGTACACTAACCTTGTCACAAAGCAACCTAGTTAGTCTTTAAGTGCACTGCAAAGCTTCCTTCACCAGTCAAGCATGGAGTGGCACACAGAGGGAATTGAATGGGGAGAGTGAGGATTCAGAAGACAGAGAACAGTTGGAGGCAGGTGTAGTAGGTGAGAGAGATCATCTTGTATGAGTGCGTAGCAGGAAGATATAGTAGAGGATCCTATGAGTGGGCAGAAAGAAGAGGTGCAAGTTCCTGTGAAGGGTCAGGTTCTGGCTGTGAGTGGGCAAGAAGAGGGGCAAGATACTGTGCATGATCAGGTGGAAGAGGGGCAGGTTCTGGCTGTGAGTGGGCAGAAAGAGGGACAGGTTCCTATGAGTGGGCAGGAAGAGGGACATTTTTCTGTGAGTGGGCCTGATGATGTGGTGGTGTGACTTGTGGTGACAGACAGTTGAGGGGGCACAATGACAACACACAGTAAGGTTGTGTGGACAAACTTGATGCAGGGCATCATTGAGCACGTAAGCACCATGCATCCTTAAGACTATGAGTGCCTGTTAGCAGGGAAGGTGAATTATTTTTATTATTTTTGTAATAATTTTTTATGTTTACTTTATACATTTATTTTGATTTTTAATGCTAACTGTACTTCCAAATCACCATTTTAATTGCACTAATTCTTCCTGTTAGTGAAAAGCGTCAATGTTTTCCAGAAAGACAATAAGGGGTCAATCAATAAGCCCCCATAATTTGAATGAAAATTATTTTTAACATCTGTTAAGACCTTATCACCAAGATATAACAAAGAGTATATACTTTTTTAAAACGTATATTTCTTATATATCTCAATTTCTATAAGTTTGTTAAGTTATTATCCTAAAATCTCTGATTTATCTTCATAAATTTGTAGACCATACATTTTTTTTAAAATTTTCAAAATAGAACATAGGGTGTCTTGGCTTTTCGCAGGCTGGAAATGGACAAGTTCAGATCATCTGTGTACATATTAATTTTGTCTGGTCTCATATTTCAAATATTAACTTCCTTGATATTATTTGTCTTTTTGGTCTCTGCTATAGGCTCTAGGCATAAAGCAAAGATCATGGGAGAAAGTGGGCATCCTTGCTTGGTTCCTTTGTCTATTTTTAACATCCATACCCATAATTCTTAAAATTCTAGTTAATATCTAGTTAAGATTCCCTCCAGTCCTAAATACCTAAAAAATGTTCCTATATAAATCCAATGTATTGTGTCAAATAATAGAATATCATTTAGCTTTTCTTTCTTGAATATTGGTAAAATATTAAATAGTCTTGTAACATTGTACCCTGCATATATTCCTGGAATAAAGCCACATTGATATTTTGTACTAAAAAAGGTAAAAATAATCCCAAACATGCTAAAACCTTTGACAGAATTTTTATATCACTATTTATTAAACTGATAGATCTGTAACTTCCAGTTTTTGCCTTGTCCCTTTCTGGTTTTTCAGTTATTGTTATAAAAGTTAGATTAGAATCCATATCCATGTTTTGACTTTCAATTACAGGGAGGAAAAAGTGCCTAATATATATTAAAAGTTTGTCAGTGAAACACGAGCACATACCACTAACATTTACAGAACTTATGCTTAAATTATTCATATTTTTACAAATGATAAAGTTGCATAGCTGTCAAGGTTTGGATGAGCTGATCTAACTGTGCTGCTTGATTCTACTGTCTGAGCTTATCCAGTGCTCTGCTATCCATTACTGCTGCTTTCCCTTTGCTGAATAAGGCTGAATCAGCTCTGTGTTTGCTCATCTGACTGCCATCAACAAACCCTCCCAGGGTATTTAAAGCAGCTTGGCTCACTACCTGATTGCCCTTGTGTTTGCTTCTGGCTGCAAGAGTGTTCTACTGTGTTCCAGATTTCCTGTGCATGACCTGGCTTCCTCTGACATCCCTTCTGATTCCTGACTCCTGGCTTGTTCCTGACATCGCTGATCTCCGTATTCCTGATCCCGGCTTGGCTGAGTACCTGTCTTGGTTCCTGACCCCGGCTTGTCTTTTGGTTTATGCTTCTGGATAACGATTTTGCTTTGTTTGCTTTTTTTATTTTAATAAAGGTGTTTTGCACTTTAAATTTTTGTGTCTGCCTGGTTCTTGGTCCCTAACAATAGCTTATCCACTTTGTGAACTAATAGAAAATGCTGTCCTATCCCCTAGGCTCCCCTAATAAGCTTTTGCTGTGACCTTCCTCTGTGAGGGAGAAAAATCCTCACACAAAGAAAGTGGAGCAAAAGCCAAATATGTTGACTAAAACCCCAATACAAAACAAGGTAAATCATTCTATAATACTACCCACAAAGATAGATACTGAAGTTATTATTAACTACAAAAAGATTATATTATGTGTTCTTTCATAAGCATTTTACCTACATGCATTTTAATAACATTATACTCAATCTATATACTAATATAGCCACTATAGAAATAAACAATTAACAATTTTTCAATTGTGTTAACGTATGTTATAAAAACAATTTTCAGGCTCCCAACACTTCTGCTCTTAAGAAGATTACCCATTCTTACTCTCCCATCTACTCTCAATTATACTTTTCTGTTCACACACATAAGGATAATTAATTAATGTGAAAATATAGTAACATAGTTGATGAGGCTGAAAAAGACATGTGTCCATCAAGTCCAGCCCATGCCAAGAACACTCCTGTTGATCCAGATGAAGGCAAAAAAGCCCTCTGAAGCCATTTCCAATTTAGCCCCAAATGGGTAAACAAATATTCCTTCCCGACTCCAAATGGCAGTTAGATATTTCCCTGGATCAACATCCTATCTGCACTGAAGCCATCTGTCATAACTTTCAATATTGTTCTGTGCTAGGTAGGCATCCATTTCTTTTTTGAAAGCAGTTGCATTATCTGCAAGTACAACATCCTGAGACAAATAATTCCATAGCTTTACTGTAAAAAAAAAACCCTGCCTTTGTTTTAGTTGAAATCACCTTTCCTCTAGTCTTAATGGATGACCTCTTGTTCTTAGCTCAGCTCTTTGCGTAAATAATTAATTGGATACTTATTTGTATTGACCTTGAATGTATTTGTAAATTGTAATCATATCGCCCATTAGACATTGCTTCTCTAATGTAACCAAACTTTGGCTAGTCTCTCTTTATAACTCAGATCCTCCAATCCCTTTATCAGTTTTGTTGCATGTCTCTGCATGTTTTCTAGTTCAACAATGTCTTTTATAAGAACTGGTGCCCAAAATTGTACTCCATATTCTGGATGAGGCCTGGATGAGGTAGAATAATATTAGCATCCCTTGCATCTACACCTCTTTTTATGCAGGTGAGTACCCAATGCATAACCTAACATTTATTTACATTAAATGTCATCTGCCACTTTTCTGCCCATTCACTCAGTTTATCTAAATCCTGCAGATAAAAAAACATCCAGCTCTGTATGTATTTCCTTACACAGCTTAGCGTCATCAGCAAAGATTGATCATTAATAAACAAATTAAAAAGCATTGGACCCAGGACTGAACCCTGTGGCACCCCACTTATAACTTTAGACCAATTTGAAAAGGTTCAATTTACAACCACTCTGTGCCATCATTTAACCAGTTCTTAATCCATGCGCAGATAACACCGCCCAAACTGAAGACTTTTATATATATAATGCTAGTGTAAAAGCCCATGTAAACAGGCCAAGGGTGCGGGCAGTGTCTACTGTGCATGACTGCATCTGAGTCTCTACTACACATGACTGCATCAGGGAGTCTCTACTGTGCATGACTGCATCAGACAAACATACATCTGGCCTTTTATATATATAGATATTGTGACAGAGTCCAGGACCATGTATACATCAGCCAGAGGATACAAAAAGCAATTTATCCCTGCTATTAAATGTTTAAGTTTTTCCCTTGCTAGCACACCTGCTCCTGGTTAATTAGCTCAAACCTATAAAGTAGACCTGAAACAGCAGGGTGGGGTCAGGCTGCACTTGGATAGTGTGTTTGGAGACCTACAAGCTGTCTGTCTGCCTCTGAAACCAATGAGTGGTGAGAAAGCTGCTGAAACTGAAAAAGATTTCATGCTTATTTACTTTATTTTGTACTGTAACCCAGAGTAGCTGGGTCAGTAACTGGTAGTGAGGGAACTACTGTGAGTTAGCCTTCTGAAAGGAGTAGGCATGTTTATTTGTGTACTTTTTATTTGGAATCAAAAGCTTTTTTGATTTAAAGGGAAAGCATACCCTAAAAGTGGAAAGAGACTTTTCTTTCGTTGTTGCCTTTTACATTAAACTGCATTGAAGTTACAACCTCCTGGCTGTCCTGACCATGTCTGAAGTGACCTTACCACAGGTGGTGTCAGAAGTGGGATGTTTGTTGTACTGGCTCCACTGTCACAAAAGCCTTAAAGGTACAGAACTCACAGAAAATGGAGGATGTTGTAAAGGCCCTGATACAGGGTACAGCCGTGCAGCAAGAGAGCAGCAGGCATGTTGCAGCCTCAACAACAACCCAAGCCGGATGGGTTTGTTAGGTTCTGTAATGATTTCAGAAAGTGAAATCTCTTTTCTTCCTTTGACTCCCTCCTTCAACCTACATCTGCTTCACCCACTAACTCCATACAGTGCAAGATTTTGCTGACTACTGCAAAGCCAAGGTGGACTCCATCCGGGATAATATACCTCCTTGCATATCTCCTCCTAGCCTCCCTCCTTCCCCTCCTGGCACTATGGACTCTGGAACTGACTAACCTACTATCCTCTGCTCCATCTATTACATGCGCACTTGATCCGCTCCCCTCTCACCTCATCCAAACTCTCTCCCCCACGCTAATCCCTGTCCTATTACAAATCTTTAACTCCTCCTTTGCCACTGCTACCTTTCCTGATGACTTCAAACATGCCTTAGTAAAACCTATCCTCAAGAACAACTCTTCTGACAGTAACACACCCTCTAGCTATCGACCAGTTCCTCTTCTGCCTTTTGCCTTTAAACTCTTTGAACGCTTAGCCTACTCACGCCTGCTTGACTTCCTCAACACATACGACCTGCTTGACCCTTTACAATCTGGATTTCTCACTGCTCACTCCACTGAAACTGCTCTTACAAGAGTGGTCAATGATCTTCACATTGTCAAATCTCAAGGTCACTTTTCAATTCTTATCCTGCTGGATCTCTCAGCAGCTTTTGATACTGTTGATCATGCACTCCTCCTCCACATTCTTCACTTTTTAAGAATCCGCAACACAGCACTGGACTGGCTCTCCTCTTATCTATCTAACAGATCCTTCAGTGTCTCCTCTGCCACCTCTTCATCCTCTCCCGTCCACCTTTCTGTTGGGATTCCTCAAGGTTCTGTTCTAGGACCGCTTCTGTTTTCTCTTTATACAATAACACTTGGTGATCTTATTAACTCATTTGGTCTCAAATATCACCTGTATGCAGATGACACCCAGATTTACTTATCTGCACCTCGACTGACTCCTGATATCCAGGCTAAAGTCACAGATTGCCTCTCGGCTATCTCAGACTGGATGGCTCATAGGCACCTCAAAAACTCAATATGTCTAAAACTGAGCTACTCCTCATCCCACCTAGACCTGGCTCTGTAGCGCCCTTCCAAGTGACTGCAAATGGCACTACCATAAATCCAGTATCAGAAGCGCGGTGTCTGGGGTGATAATTGACAACTCTCTCTCATTTTCCTCTCATATTAATGCCATTACTAAATCCTGTCGCTTTCTTTTGCTAAAATCCGTCCCCCCTCTGTTCCTCCATAGCTAAAATTCTTACACACGCAATCATCCTCTCCCGTATGGACTATTGCAACATTCTTCTGTCTGGCATTTCTGCTTCCCATCTCCATCCACTTCAATCTATACAGAATGCTGCAGCACAAATTACTCTTCTGTCACCTAGGTTTGTCCCTGCCCCGCTCCTCCTCAAAACTCTCCAATGGCTGCCTATCAAACTCCGGATATCTTTCAAAATCTTACTTCTCTCTTTCAAGACACTTCTCTCTTCTACTCCTTCCTAC
Organism: Rhinophrynus dorsalis; assembly: GCA_037306005.1. Classification (NCBI taxonomy): domain Eukaryota; kingdom Metazoa; phylum Chordata; class Amphibia; order Anura; family Rhinophrynidae; genus Rhinophrynus; species Rhinophrynus dorsalis. Next base: position 175,693,194 of record CM074723.1, read on the forward strand.
ATTTCCACTCTGATCTCCCGTTCTACCCCATCCCGCCACTTACGTTCAGCCAATGACTGTCTTCTCTCTGCTCCTTTTGTCTCTACAGCTCTGTCATGTATCAAACCTTTTTCTCTCATTGCTCCATATCAATGGAATGCTCTAGCATCCAACCTGAGCCACTGCACCTCGCTGATAACCTTCAAATCTCACTTAAAAATGCACCTTATGGATAAAATCTCAACATGCTAGAAGGCACTGATGTTGTACAAATGAACGCTCTTATAAATTATTTACTTTACTGATGTCCTCTATCATCATCAGAACTAGGACTGTATTCAGCACTTGACCCTAATGTACTCTGTATGTCTCCCACTACCACTTTAGATTGTAAGCTTTCGGGCAGGGACCTCGCACCCAATGTTTCACTCTACAAAGCACCTATAACCCTGTGTTGTTTAAACCCTGAAATTGTAAAGCTCTGCGTACACTTGTGGCACTATATAAATAAACATATTCATTCATTCATTCATTCATTCATTCAAAGTGAAACGAAGTTTCAAAGTTTGATGCTTATCCCATGCTCTGGGTGGATTAGTCGGTAAAGAGGTTAGCAAATGCTATATTTCTCTCTGTGTTGGATCTGACAAAAGGTTATTGGCAAATACTGGTATGTGAGCTCGCCAGAGAGAAAACAGCATTTGCTACGCCTGACGGCCTATTCCAGTATAGTATAGCCTTTTTGTCTGCATGGAGCCCCAGTGACATTTCAAAGGTTAATGGAAAAATTGCCCATGCCCAGTATACAGCTACATATGATGCCCAGTATACAGCTGTCTGTCTGCCTCTGAAACCAAGGAGTGGTGATAAAGCTGCTTAACTGAAAAAACTGCATGCTTATTTACTTTATTTTGTACTGTAACCCAGAGTAGCCGGGTCAGTAACAGGTAGTGAGGGAGCTACTGTGAGTTAGCCTCCTGAAAGGAGTAGGCCTGTTTATTTGTGTACTTTTTATTTGGAATCAAAAGCCTGTTTGATTTAAAGGGAAAGCATACCTTAAAAGTGGAAAGAGGCTTTTCTTTTGTTGTTGCTGTTTACAGAAAACTGCATTGAAGTTACAACCTCCTGGCTGTCCTGACTGTGTCTGAAATGACCTTACCACAATATATATACATACTTTAAAGGGATAGTAATGTTTCATAATAAAAGCAGCTCTAATTAATCATCATAGTATTTGGACTTTGGAGAGTGTTATTTCAGTTCTGTCAGAGTTGTAGTTCAAGAGTAATTCAATAACAAAGTATCCCCCTCCAGCCCCTTTTACTGATGTAACATACTTCAGCCAGATCAGAAGGGAGGTGCCCAGGTAGACTGCAGAGAGGGACAATCTCCAATAAAGATAAGGGAAAAACCTGAAAAACTTGTCAAGGGGGGCAGGGCTTTCATTGTTCTTATAGCAAAAAGATTGTCCCCTTCTGTTATCTGTCTAGTCTTACAACCAGATTCCACATCTGAGAAGAGATGGCTTACACTAGGTAAATGGGGCGGGAGGGGGAAACTTTGCTTGTGAATATCTCTCAAACCATAAAGGTTCGAGAGATAAGACTTATATAGTTGTTCATGTTTTTTTTATGTCTACAAAATAAAATAACGATAAAACTAAGTATTACTATCCCTTTAAGTAGTTAGTGTAGTAAGAGAAGAGGTGAAATTATTTATTCTAATAATATTATGCATGTCACAGAAAATGGGTAACAGAAACCTACTGATTATAAATCAGCATCCAACAAGCTCCCAAAATACTAAAAGTATGACTACCAGCCACTGCCATTACCATTATCCATTCATTCACTCCCATCCACACTCAATCGTATTTACCCGACTGCATGTGAGGAGAGTCATTTAGACAACAGAAATTGCCCATTGTATGTGAAAAAATATAAAGAAATAAATGCATGCTATAGTCATGAGATAGTCATTGTAAAGGGAGGTAGTGATCAGCTGTTTTTCCCAGTATCTAAAATATTATGTAAATAGATAGTTCTTCATATTGTGTATTTGGAAAATTATTAAGCCCACCAGTACTTGGTCTTTCTTCTCTTTTAGGTTATCATTCTGTAAGAGTTCCACCAGTGGATTGCATAATTGGAGAATTGTGATCACTTGATGCCTGGCAGCCAATAGGGAAAGATCCATGATACGTCTTGTCATGTTGAGCATGTGCAGAAACAAATGATAAAGGACTCTGGCTGGTGCACATTTCTGTATTCTCTGCAGAGTTTTGCAGTTGCTCATTGTGCCCAGATCAAACTGCTCAAATTTTTCAAGGAGCTCATGCCCTTCACCTCCATCCTTCAAGAGGTAATATTTTTGTTATATGTAAAAGCAAGAGCAAAAGGGTTAAGTGTTAGTGATATCTTACTCACTTTAACCTGAGCCATGCAACCAGAGGTTTAAGAGCTTGATTTTTTGAGGGGATGTTGAAGCAATATCTAGAAATATTGATACGGTCATACCATGAATCTTTTTAAATCTTTGATTCTTGTGTATTTTAAAATGTTATTTCTAATCTCTTTGTTAACACATCTGACCAATATATCCCTAAATAGATCAGATCTTGCATTCTTGCTGCCAATTCTATAAATATTACAAATCCATTTATTAGGTAGAGGAGAGTTCTGGCCATAAAGAAATTTAAATAATTCAATACAAATCCTGGAAATGTCTGCACAGGTTTCCACAATCCCCTTAATCCTGATATTTTTCTTTTTTTTGCTCATTTTTCAAAGTTTTCACATTGATTGATATGTCACATATTACAAAATAATTAGAGTCTATATTTATTCTGTTGTCATGTACACTTTCCTCATGCTGCTCTACCTTTTTGATTACCTCAGCAGTCTTTTTATAGATAACTAGTTGAACAGCCCGTTACATGGGCCACAGTGCCACTGCCACCCGGTAGCGGAGCAGTCACGCGCAGTAGAGACTGCCCGCGCCACGGCTGATACAGAGCTGGACGCGCCTTCGGAGCACCCAGCTCTGTATCAGCCACGGTGCGAGCAGTCTGTACTGCGCATGACTGCAGCACGCGCAGCAGTGTCTACTGCGAATGTTGCGGCATTACACACAATTTAGCGAATTATTATATAGGATATTAATGTCAGATCTGATGCCGTTCATGGCCCTAGCCATATCATCCATTTTATGGATTAATTGCTCTCTCTTTGATATTATTGTGTTTTGACACTCTGTAACAAACAATGAATTCATAACTGGGGAGTTAGGAGGTTCAAATACTGGAGACGATGGCTGCTAGAAGGAGATATCTACTGGGCTATCCGGTTGTAGATCAGAATCCATTTGAGACAGTGATTTTTTTTCTGTTGCAGATTTAGCTGTAGCAGGCCTTAACTTAGTTTTTTTGGTCTCTCCTTTTAGATGCCATGGAAGAGGTCCGGATTTGTGAAAATGAATCAGCTGCCCAAGATGCCAGTATCTAGAAAAAGGCTATTCAATGCCCAAAAGACAGATGGGGAAATAAAATTGAGGAACTCCAGGGGGAAATGGGGACATATCTAACATCTTAAGCTGAAATTACCAACAGCTACATTATCAGTGGACTTAGCTGTGGCCCCAACAGTGGTATATGGTAACAATGCTTCTCCTCCTCCTCAGTGCTGATACTCTTAGGAGTTGGGGGAGACTCACTAAGCAGTGATGAAGAAGTGATAAAGTGGAGATGACTTCTCCAGTTTATCACTTCTCCAGTTCTTGTGTTATTCTGTGAAGCCTATTAACTAAGATCTCCAAAGTTGACGAAATCTTAGTGCATAGGCTCCATAGAATAACACAGGACTTGGAGAAATAATAAACTGGAGAAGTCATCTCCACTTTATCACCTCTTTATCACCGATTAGTGAATTTCCCCCTGGTGTTTTATACTCATTGTCAAATGCAGCAGTTGGTTAAACTGTTACACCTTCAGTGTCATACCATCAACACTAGTCATTAATACAACATTTTAGGGTATTTGGGGTAAATCTCGTTTGCTCTCTTCTCAGACTCCCCTAGCACAAATATAAAAAGCAGATCAGGAAGAAACTGGGATCATGGCTGCCTGTGTCTTCCAAGTCAGTCACACAAGATTTTGGAGCATTTGGAGTAAATCTCTTTTGCTCCTTTCATACACCCCCAGACTCTCCTAACACAGAGATATCAGACATCTGGGAAGGAACTTGGACCACAGCTGCCTGTCTCAGTCAACCAAGATTTTGGGTAGTTTGGGTAAATCTACTTTCTCCCTTCCTCTCCCCCAGAGTGCCCGCAGACTCTCAAACACAGAGATGTCCTGCCTAAAAGACTCTCTATATTATACTCCGATATTACTTTATTTGCCTATCCTAACCAGCAGCAGAATTGTGCTACTTTCTCTACCTCTCACAAAATGCCCAGGAAGCAGGAAGTGCCATGTTTGGCCTGTTTTGCATTTCTGATGCAAAAATTTCACCGATACCTAGTCATATGTTTCCCACAAGTTCCATACCTGCCTCCACTACCTACACTGCCACTAGTCATGTTAATCTTTTGAGTGCCAGAGTGATATTCAGTGTATTATGTTGCAATGCATTGGATACCTCTCTGGCATGCAAAGGATTAAAGTGTGCTGCCAATCCAAACTTAAATGAGTTCTTAGAAAAAAGAAGAAACAATGCATAAAAATAATACAAAAGTATTCCTTAGGAATGCCAAGCTTGTCAAAATGTTGATAGCTGATATACTGCCCTATTATTTCATGGAAAACAGAGGTTCTAAACACTGATGTCATGTATTGCACCCACTGACATATGCTAATCCACACTTATTTTTCAAAAAAGCTTTGCCAGAGTTGTACAAGCAGATGGCACATTTTGGGGGCAAAGGGCTAGAAACATCATATAGCAAGAAAGTTTACTGTAAAAGTGGCCACAATGCATTCAATATACAGAGACATGTACACATACAGCATGCAGAGTAGCATGCAGAGCAGCAAGCTGCAGCATGTCGGTATGTTTCAGGTTTTTATATCATTGCAGCAGGAACTCTTACAGCCACAGATGGCATAGGAGGATATGTTGTTGTTTTATGGAGCCAATGTGCTTTGGAGATCTTAGTGCATAGGCCCTATAAAATAACATAGGAAATGGAGAAGTGCTATCACAGGAGAAGTTATCTCCATGTTATTACCTCTTTACCATACCTTAGTGTAGAACTCTCATGGTAATTTAACTGTTGGTAGCAAAAAGGCAGACATTTGGATGTTTTTTCTATCCAAGGGGATTTTTTTCTGCAACAATCCCTGAAATGAAAACAGCACTATCTGTCCAATGCCCATCCCTTCTCTTGAAAGTTAGAGAGGTCTTGAATGTGTTGCTTTGCAGTGCACTAGGCACCTCTCTTTAATTCCAATTAAATAGTGAATAGATTATATCCCCATTATGGCATAGTGGGTTTGCTCCAAAATTGGCCTTCTTTTGCTTTCTGCATAAAGCATTAAAGGCTGTATTGATTAAGCTAAAGGAGTGCAATTCTAGAGCAAACCAAATGGAACATGGGGAAGAAATTAACATCTACAATGAGTCAGATTGACTGCTTAACCCCTGGAATGCTAGAGAGATTGTCAACACATAGCATTCAAGGGGTTAAGAGAATTATTTAAATTAATAAGAATTTTCTAAATCTTTATTTGTGCCCTAAAGTTGTTTTGCTCCACAATTATCCATCTTTTTTGCAGAAGGCACTAAGGGCTAGATTCTATTGCAGGAGCTAAATGATACCTCCCGTTTTGTCAAATATTTTCCTATTGAAGTCTATGGGGAAAACCAGAGGTAAAAGCAGTGATAAAATTAGCACCTCTAATAGAATCCAGCCCTAAATGTCTTAGTTATTAACCAATAATTGCAGTATTAATTAGGTAGGTCATGGTATGCCTGAACAGTCTTTTTAATTTTCTTCTTCAGGGATACCGCCTGATGTTAGAATAATTGGTGCAGAGCAGTTCAATTGCACAGCTTATTGCCAAATCTGGTGGTAGTCAAGCAGTTAAAGATTAAGGAATTAATTTTAACATTTACGTTAAAAGAAAGCTGACATTGCTGGTAAACTCACATGCACAATGCATGTCATTTGTTGTCATGGAAGCACAGAAATGTCACAAACTGAAGGATTGGGGCTTGTCTAGAAATCACATAGTTCAGAAAGCCACCATCACTCTCCAGTTTCAGAAGCAAAAAATAGATTTTTAACGAGGATCAAAGTTTGACTAATGTTCCATCATTCAAATTAGCAAACTCTATGAACAATGGCATTCTTCTTCTAGAAGATGTTTTTTTGGCAGTTCTTAAGTCTCTTGTGTTATCCACAGACTAAATAAAATATAATGACTATGCTGCTAGTAAAGTGACAGAATGCATTTTATTTTAGTATTTTTTAAATGTAACGACACATTTTCATGGATTGATGTGGCTTTAATTTCCTATGAGCAAGGTAAAATGGGACGTTATATATAAAGCCAAAGAAGAACAATTCTGGAGCAAAACAGCAGCACAATTGGGGACAAACAAACATGTTTATTGATTTAAATGGAATCTTTAACCCCTCTGTTACCAGTAAAGTCTCCAGCACTTTGCTCTAGCACATATATACCCAATTGATAACTATTGTTAATTAAATAGCAACTACAGGTTTTGTTTACAATGTTATTATCAGAGTGATTTTATACATTGTTACCTTTTTCTTAATTTAAATAGAGCTAACAGTATGTTTTAATTTAAAAGAGCTAACAGAACATTTTTAGTCTACCAGTCTCCTACATATTTAAAAGGATAGTAATGTTTCAAAATAAAAGCAGCTCCAATTAATCTTCATAGTATTTAAGCCATGGAGAGTGTTATTTCAATACTGTCCGAGTTGTAGTTCAAGAGTAATTGAATGATGAAGTATCCCCCTCCCACCCTTTTTACCTAGTGTAAGCCACCTCAGATGTGGAATTTGGTCTTAAGACCAGACAGCTCACAGAAAGGGACAATCTTCTTACTGTGAGAGCAATGAAAACCCTGCTCCCTTGATGGGGTTTTCAGGTTTTTCTCCTTATGCTAATTGAAAATTGTCCCTCTCTGCAAGCCATCTGGACAGTGGATGCCACCTTTCTTTTCTGAGGTCAGCAGTGTTACATCAGTTGTAGTTCAATTACTCTTGAACTACAACTCTGACAGTATTGAAAGAACACCCTCCATGGCCCAAATACTATGAAGATTAATTGGAGCTGCTCTTATTTTGGAACATTGCTATCCATTTAAGTCATAGTAGATAGGTGTTGGCAACCTTTAGAGCTCCCACCCAATTGTTACTCAGGGATAACTCTCATCATTCCCTGCCAGCCAGTAGCTTGCTTGGGACAATCTGACATGTATTCCATCAACAGCTGGAGCGACTCAGGCTACCCTCAGTAGAGTGTTACAAGAAGGACAACATCTTAAAAATGAAAAGGTTAGAATAGTTCACAAGTAGGGATAAGAGAAAGTATAGTATTATTTACACAAAACAGACTCACGGCCTGGGCATTTTTTTTAAACGTGTTTAGTTTCTGTTTGGTTTGGGGTTTTAGGCAATTCGATTGCAGGATCATGCAATGTGTGTTCCCATCTCATCCTCGAGGGGTTAATTTACAAATATAAATAGGGTAAATAATTGAAATCAATGCTGATGAACATAATAAAGCAAATCCATAACAGGTATAAATGACTGCAGCAATTCATATGTTTCTATTAATGGAATAGTATCCCTTTATTTTGAATTTATATATTCTGCAAGTGCATACTATGTAAAATTAGGTTACTGATATTTTGTTTTTATCGTTGCCTGTTTTTTTAACTCTTATGTTCATGACAGAAAGCTCACTGAATTTCTGTTGCCAGACAGTTTTCTGGGCAGTAACCTCAAAAAAGGATATTGATACAATTTAGTACAATCTATGCAGCATTCATTCCTCTGTATACTGAATGTATCTTTTCTTATATCATATTGTGTTTACATTGTATCAATGTACCTTGTTTGAAACAGATTCAGAAAAATCATTGTCAGTGATATAAAAGTGTTAATAAAATATTGCAAAGTTAAAATAAAGGGTTTTTGTCTCTTTAAATGGTGAGCAGTCATGTAACCAAAAATTACATTTTATTGTCCACCCAGGATAAAAGAGATATTCAGTAGCTAAGAAGCAAAGGCTATTTCTACTGTAATAATTTATGGAAATGCTGTGTTCCCTTTGAAGGCTATGTGTCACTGTATGGCACTCCACAGTGTTCTTCTTCTGCACCTGTCAAATAAGAAGCACTTCAAACAGCTTCACCGTTGATTACTTGTTAATTGTCATTAATAAGTGACAAGTGACATTATAAAGGTTTGATGGTAAAAGAACAGAAAGGAGCCACAGATATTCTAATGAGCTGACACCTAGATGGCCTCTATTGTTATCAAAATGAGGAGCTGTCGTCATTGTTCAAGAGATGGACTTCAATCGGTCGCGAAAATATTCTATTTCAATGTATTTATGAGCAGATAAGCACTAGCAAAAATCACAGCTACTACAAATTTGCTGCACTTCTAATTTCTAATTAGATTTTTTTTGTAGCTAAAGTTTTGTGAGCAAAAATACATATTTTAAAAAGTTGGTAAACTGTATCAGTTTAATGACCCCTATTAATTCTAAAGATTATTGGATGTTGTTGGACAAAATAAATATAGTTAAATGCATGAATGTAACCAGAATCTTTTGGACCCTGGGGCAAAATATGAGTCTGGACCCCTCTCATAAACATATCCATACATGGATACTGGCATTGGCGCTAAAAACAATCCTGAGATCCATGGCAATTTTTCACAATTACAATGTCATCAATACAAATGAGATTTCCCATGTTGGTCATTAAAGGGATAGTAATGTTACCTTATGATAGTAAGGTTGAGTCTTCTATATATATTTCTATAGTGATCTGTAGCTTTTTAAGAATGCATAATTTTGCCACTTTACTTGTATTGTATAATAAAGTTTACCCCTCCCTCCCCTTTTACTTATATCAACAGCCTCAGCAAGCTGGTCCAGACAGATCACAATGAGGAACAAGCTTCTTTCAGCATAAGGAAAACCCTGCCCTCCTTCATTAAGGGGGCAGCGTTTCATTATGCTAAAGGAAAGAAGATTTTCCCTTGCTGCGATCTGTCCAGTCAGACCAGATTCCAGATCTGAGACGAGGCTGCTTCATGTGAGTTAAATGCGGGAGAGTACACTTTATTAAACAAGTAAGACGTCAAACATATGCATTCTTATAAAGCTACAGATCGCTATAGAAATATGTATGGAAGATTCAACCTTACTATCATAACCGGTAACATTACTTTTCCTTTAATCCTAGTAATATTTAGAAGTATCTCTCATATTACTTCATGGTGGTTGACCCTCCCAACATGGATTGGTGTTCAAAGGGCTAATGAAGAAACTGGAAGGACCTCACCAATACTTGGTGATGTGTGACAATGTCTATGGCCTCAGGACAAAACAGGAACTGGTCTGATTATGAGGAGGTGCAATATAGTGAATCCTCTGAAGCCCCTGTAATTATATCTCTGGTGAAAGGGCTCTGAATTCTAGATATGTTGACATACATCACCAAGATTGTTTATTATTTATAATTTATATTATCTGAATATAAGATTTTTACACTTTTTTTTACTTTTTAATGGAATATTTCACACACACACACCTATCCAAACACACACACACACACACACACATATACAGTTCTGTGGTTGGACAAATGGCACTCTTTTTTTTGCAGATGTGATAGCAGTTACATTTATTGAATCAACATTTCGGCCATATAATATATATAATGTTCCTCCAGCGGTTGGCACTCACATCATCACATTAACATGCCTGGATGCATTAGCTGCAAATCTTCATCCACAACAAAGGGCTAGCACTCACAGGACTTGAACAAGAATAGTTTTGGTTAAAGTAAATAAATTTGCTGTTCTTGTTCAAGTCCTGTGAGTGCCAGCCCTTTGTTGAGGATATTGTATATATATATACATATAGGTTTCTAGTAAGTGCACATGAAGGGTACTTAATGTTATTCAGGACAATATTTCAATGTGCTATGTATAAGATAGCCGCACTCAGCATTGCATCTATTTGGCTGAAGTTCCTCCATACTTGTTGAGAGGTTTGGCTAACAAATTGCTTCCTGCATCTACAATTGGTCAGATGGATGATGAAACTGAAAGCACAATTCAATAATTTGTTAACTACAAATATATCTCCAGTTATATAATATAATTATATGACTATATAATTTCACTGTCTGTGACCTATAGATGGACTCACTGCACATCTACATTTTTCACAGGTAGAAACACATGTTGGGGATGATGACAAGGGACTAGTCCTCTCGTTAAGTGTATGTCTAAGAAACCTACTTGATATCAACATATTATACCCCACTGACACTCATAGATTTAATTCTACTACCTTTGCTTATATTTTAGGTATTGATATAAGCCTTAGAGCCCCATATCAATACATACACTGGGGATTTTTTTCACTTTTTTTTATTTCAATTGCTGTGTCAGCTGTTTAAATATCCAATAAGGTACTTTAGTAAAAAATACAACCAGAAAAACTGGGTCTTAAATTTCCTCTAATGAAATGAGTCCCTTATCAGATCTTAATGGCTATATCACTCAATTGAATTGCATCTTGTGGCATTTTTTTTATTTTGAATGGGCTAAAACACCTCTAACTCTAACGGCAGGCAGTGTTTTTTTGTGCTGGCATTTTTTCATAGCACCGGTAATTGAATTGCTTGCAGTGATTGAAAAAATGCAGTTGCCTGTTTTTTCTTTGTTTTTGGTTCAGACCTCTTTAAATTGAGCAAATAGAGTCTCCACATGCTCTGCCACCACCTATCATGTTGCTTAATCCCTTAAGGTCCATGACGTGCCAGGACTGTCAAGCTGGTCCTGGCACTTATGGACCAGTGACAGTCCTGCACGTCATGGAATTTTTGGATGGCAGAGTGGCTTCCATCCCAGAATAGTATGAGCAAAAAAAAAAAAGAAAACAAAACTGTGGTCCTTAACAGCTGCCCGCTGTTTGCTGACTCCAGAACAGGTGCTGACTGGTAGCAGGCAGAAGACAACACAGTGGTGGGACTGTTTGTTTATTATTTTCTACTTTGGCTACAATCTCATGCTTGCTCCTATGCTTTCTAACTCAGGATTTCTGTGTAATTACGGGTGATATTAAGGCCTTCCTTGCTGATTAAAAGTTGGGTTTCTGTTCTATACTTTGCCACTTTGGTTTGCCTGATGCTTATCTAACTGTTGGTCATACTATGCTGGACACATTCATGAAAGGATCCACTATAATATGTTGGGATATATGAATACTTTATGCTAGAGAGTACAGCTGTATGTATAATTAAGGACACTATCCAGTATGTTCACATTTGCCTTTGCTAGTATGCATGATTAACTATTTTATTGTTGGGCCCAGCTTGTATGTGTGATTCCTTTATATGAGTCAGTTACAACGTGTTAGGGGCATCACGTTTGTCAGGTTTTTTATGTGATATTATCTATACATACAGTGATTATATTTCAATACTTTATCATTATATTTTGATACTGGGTTTGCCTATATCTGATTATTTTCTTTATTTTTCAGTATCTATTTTGTAATGATCTTTATGGCACTCCATGTGTATTACACGTGGACATACCTTTTTTGTACATTATTGTGAGTGCTTACCATATTATTTTCTTTTTTCAGATTGACATTCTGCCCTATTCATTAGTTGAAAACAAACTTTTTGAAGAACTGATGTCATATTGCACTCTGCTGGCAAATCCACAGTTATTTTTAAAAGGCAACTGTGATAGAGGTGTACAAACAGGTAGTTAGTGTCATGGACAAAGGGCTGGAAACATCATATGGCTAGGCATGTTGACAATGTACAACTGTCCCTAAAGATAGAAATCAGGTACTGTTGCCTGCTAACAATTTTACAGGGCTAATGTTGCCATAGGCCTCAACCTGATAAAATATTTTCACAGTTTATGTAGACTTAGGATTCAGTCTGCTAACGATTCATTGCATTCCCTGTAAAAGAGTACCACCTGCCCCATCACCATCACCAGTTTAAGACAGATCACTTTTTATGTTGCCAAAGGATTACTCAGTCTTGTAACAATTTTATCAAGGTTATGATGCTATAGAAAGCATAGGTGGAAATTGGCAAAGTTCTTGTGGGAAATTTTAATGGTGTAGCAAAAAGGTGGAAAATGTATAAATTTTTTTCTCACTGGGATTTGCATGGTAAATCAATGTGTTTTTTTGTGAAAAGACTTGCAAAAAATGTGACTTTTTACTCATAATTTGTTAAAATCCCCTTTTAAATCAATTGCATTTTTGGGAGCTTTTATTTCTCCCTTATGGGGTAATAGGTTTGCTCTAGAATTCCACCTAATGTATTTTGACCATAAGGCCCTTAGTTGTTTTACACAGTCAGATTGCACCTATCAGTAGTCATGCTAGCACTCACATAAACCTTCAGAACTGGGTTTGTACCTGTGTACAAGCACAGTTATCCAGCTTGATATTTCCAATGTTCAGTTTTTCATAAAAAACATGTTATAACTAAGTTTTTGTTTGTGAGAGAGCTCACAACTGGCTTGAAGATACATGGCAATAAGATGCACACTTTTCACTCCTAGCAAACATGGTGGTTGGTCCATGGAACAGACTTAGAAATGTATTGTACTAAAATGCTGCAAATTCACTGGCATATCCAAATGTATGTTACTTGTCTGACTGCAACCTTCTAATGCATGCCTGCCATTACCTGCACATCCAGTTAGATATTACATTTACAAGTTAAGAGATTTGAATGATATATATGATTTTCAACCTAAGTTTTGGCTGCATAGTAAATATGTACAGTGTCTATAGAAAGTACTTAAAGGAAGCAGATTTAGTAATCTGATTCAAATTGTAATATTTCAAGGGTTTTCTAATGTATAATGCCATTAAATATTCCAGTTGGTGTGACTGCTAACTTTACAGACTAATTGTTCTTATTTTATTGCATCTAATTGGTATTTGAACCAGCTGAATTTTTGAAATAGCCTATGGTTTGATAAGTATCTTACATGTGTTAGAATTGTCACTCCCTATTCACTAAATGGTGGTTACCAGTCACTCCCCCAATTATATCCTGTCTGAGACCTTGGTGAGAAGCCCTTGGGCAGTCTAATTTGTAATAATATAATGAACTCAATAATAAGCACACAGGTGAGACTTTTTCTTTTTATTATAATTAGGATAATTAATCATTCAGTTTAACTAGTCAAGGAACAAAAGGCTTTCTTTCTCAAGACACTGACCAGGGAGGGAAACAAGACTATTCCACTGACAAATAACATAGGAATATGAATGTATACTATCCCTTACAGGTACTAAGACTGCTATTATAGCAATATTTTTATGACTTAATAGTCATTTTGAATCTGAAAAGATTAAGCTCCTCTGCAGTCCAACTTACCCAACTCTTTACATTTTCCTCTTTTTAATCAAACACCTAAGCACATTACACCCCATTCTTAAATACTTAATAAGGGGCATGTATGAAAGGAGTGCACAGTGCCCATATATGAGCATACTAATCGGACACTGGTGCTTAAGAAAATGCAAGTTAGTATGTATCGGTGTACATCTCCAACAGTGTACTCAATCAAAGCACATAATCAGTTTACACCACCCCTGGAGATGGTGTAAAGAAAATGATGACTGATATGAACATTTCCTCTGCACCTATTTTATACATAGCCTGAGCTTGAGCCATGCATCAAAACACTCACTCACTCCCTCACTGCCCTTCCTTTGGCTGAAAATTTTAAAATCAACTATTGAATCATGAAAGTAACTAGGTAGATAAGACCTACGCAGATGCAGGACCAATTTACCACTTAGAGATATGTTTTTGTTCATACTTAGCCTCGGAGTTACATTTGTATATCACTTTCCCTGTGTGTGCCTAGCGGTAATTTATATATTATTATGGTTTAACTAAAATGTAAATGAAAGTTGGATTCTTACCTTCTTGCCACCAGCACACACATGCTTTTGGTGTGTGTGTCAAGGAAATAAAGACCTATGATAATGTGTTCAGTTATGTGGTAGCCAGCTCTGTCCCCACACCTGTCCTATTTATATGAAATAAACAGCCCTCACCATGGACAAACTCATGTTGGTGCATACTCAATATTTGGACTGGGAATGTTGAAGCCATGAACCCATGGAACACATTGAACTATATTTTACATATTTTTGTAATTTTTTTTTAATCTGTAAACATGCATTGCTTCTTACTTTTCCTCTTTTATACATCATTATTCATATTTTAATTTTTATTCCATCCAGATAACCAGGTGTCCAACTAGGAAGAGATCAAGCAAGCGTTTGGACCTGTGAGGAGCTGGGAATGTGAGGTCCACCTGTGCTTTTGTTGGTGTATGCCTGACCATCACAATCTGTGGGACTAAAATTAACAATTAAGAGAGTTATCTGAGAATGTGTTCTTGTGCTTAACTGTCTGAAATCGGAAGGGCTAGTGAAGTATGCATGCATATTGGCTTAACCTCTTGAGAACTAGGATATGTTTAATTCTCCAAAATCGTTTATTGGCTTGACACTAGAAAGGTTTAGAGCCTCAACTACCCACTGTGTAATATTTATATTGCGCAGGTAGTAAAATCGAGAAGTTTAGCTTAGAGCATGGCTGTTTCATATTCAAATGTGAATATGGTGCCCAAACCATAGGTAAATTATTCTTAGTCAGTATGGAGTCCTCAGCAACCATGATAGCTATCAGCTCAAAATAATATATAAATCAAGGCCAGAGAACCATTTTAAGACTTATTTACAAATACCTATTTATTGAGGCTGGCATTTCAAGAAGAACTAGAACACTTCCAGAAGAAATCAACTGCACCATAGGGAACAAATAAAAATTCCTATGGATTTAAATGGGGTTTTTCATCCCTCACATGTTTCCATTGATTGGCTAACGTTCCTGCTCATTTAAAAGTGAGGATTGTCATGCCTCTATCTGTGCAGTGTTGTTTTAACAGTGCATTGCCCATACATTGGGATGGATTAGTGTAGCTCCCACCCTAAGGTCATAATAAGCAGATAAACCTGAGTAGTTCTGGAGATGACCTCCATCCAGCATTCAAGTGATTAAAGCCCAAATTAAATCAAGAGGAATTTGTTTGTTCCCTGTGGAATATTTGGCTTGCTCCAGAAGTGGCCAGGTTCTTCTTAGTACATCAGACTCAAAGCGGGTAATGTATTATTAAGAATCTAGCTAAAAAGCAGACATTGGAATTAATTTTCAGCCCTACTCCTGCCTAACGCCACTTTACTAAGCTACTTAACTAGGTATTCTCCCCCCTTAATGCTGTATGTTCCAAGGGAAGGCACTGGAGCAGTATATGGGACATTCCTTTTGGCAATGATGTAACTTCACGCCATTTTCCTGCTCATGTTATAGAGTATTTAAAAAGGACTTGCTTTGATAAAAATCTTAATGACTGCAGAGTGTGTCCGCTAGTATACTCTACAAAATTCATGATCTATAGTCCATGCTACTATCCTTGGGGCCTTATAAGATGGTATCATGATCCTGGCCAATATTTTAAGATGCCTTAATCTTAGTCATATTACATTTTTTTTTAAAATTAGTGCTAGAAAAACTTGAAATATTCAGTTCCATCAACATTATTTATAAGGGAGGAGCCAAAAGTTAACCATAAACATGGAATATTTGTTTTTTAATTGCAAGAATTATAATTATAGCTGTTGCAAATGCAACTTTCCAGCTTCTCCATCTGTATTCAAGTCAGCTAGAAGTGCACTAAGATAGGAACAATCATGTTTAGAAAAGATGCAGATATTGCCTGCAGATGACAGAGTGATAGTTTTGAAAACAATGATTAAATAAATTATTCTATAATTATTAATTGAACTGTGTAATTAAGGTAGTTAAGTAGCATTACCACAGAGCACTTTAAAGTGTCAACAAATCACATTCATTACAAAAAACATAAAACCACATAATGTGACTTGGTAAAATAAATATGCAAAAAATATTTAAAAATTATAATAATATTTAGAATAATAAGAAGAGAAAGAATGTTTATTTCATATTTGCTCCGCTGGATACATAAAGGGGAATTATGAAATAAGAGACTCTTAATTTAACAGATTAAGGGAACATTACCATGAGAAAATTTAAAAGGTAAATATAATTTTACCTATCATGTTACCTCCTTAAAATATAATCCTAAATGTGCTTTTTAACACATGTAAGCTGTCCTTTTCAGTGACCATTTATTTTAATATCAAGAATACTGTGATTCTTCTTTATGGTGCATACAACTGATCTGGTAGTAATGCTGCATTCACTATATATCTTGTGAAATAATATTATGAATTATCCTTTTCACAAATCCAGGCCACCTCCCCCAGACAGAGAGCTACGAGGCACAAACTGAAAGACGATTATCCCAAGTTGCCATCCGCTTGTATCACGGCGCCCGTGATCTGGGCGACATTCTGTCCATCATGGCTGATTCTATGCTTCTATTGGCTGCCTGTACTGCTGCTCCTAGTGACAGCCTTTATATACCCTGGGCTGTCACTCTGCGAGTGCCTTTTCGTGGTGTACCTGATGCCTGGCGCTAGTATCGTTGTTCTGATCCAGTGTATGACCCCGGATTGTCTGACCACTCTCTAGTCTCGTTCCTGCTGCTGCTGTGCACCGATTTGGATTGGCTGACGTTTCTGCTTCCTGTTCTGACCCGGCCCGGCTGACGTTCCTGCTCCGTATACCGACCCGGCGTGACTGACGACCCTGCTCTGTGTACCGAACCGGCGCGTCTGAGGATCCTGCTCCGTGTACTGACTTGGCCTGGCTGACGTTCCTGATCTCACTTCCCCATCCGGGCGAGGTTCCTGTCTGCTGTTCCAGTTGGCGATTTGTGTTGCTTGCCAGCCTCCCGGTTGGGTACCTATCCTGTGTTGGTCAAAGGACGTGCGACTGTGTGATTGATCTGCCTCCGGGTGTTGTTCCTCCTCGGGGTCGTGTGTACCCGTTGTCTTGCGAGGAGAATCAGGCAATGGAGGATTATATTGCGGATGCCCTGCAGAGGGGCATTATTAGGAAGTCTTCCTCGCCCGCGGGGACAAGATTCTTCTTTGTGAAGAAGAAAAATGGGGAGCTGCGCCCCTGTATTGATTACAGGGGTTTGAATAAACTCATGCCAAAAAATGCTTACCCTATACCACTTATCACCGAGCTATTTGATCGCCTTAAGGGCTCCTCCATCTTTACTAAACTTGACCTACATGCCGCCTATAATCTGGTCAGTATAAGAGCCGGTGATGAGTGGAAAACGGCATTCAATACCAGGTCAGGGCACTACGAATACCTGGTAATGCCATTCGGACTGCGTAACGCACCTGCTATATTCCAAGAATTTATTAACGACATTCTTCGTGACATGTTACAGTCCTGTGTGGTTGTTTATCTTGACGACATTCTTATCCATTCTGCCAATTTGTCACAACACATTAAGGATGTCACAGCAGTGTTGCGCAGACTCCGTGAGAATAAACTATATTGCAAAACCGAGAAATGTGAATTCCATAGGCCCATGGTACCTTTCCTGGGTTTTATTATCTCTAAGGATGGCATCGCTATGGACAGGGACAAGTTGGCAGCAGTCCTCCAGTGGCCACGTCCCAAAGGGCTCAAGGTCATCCAACGCTTTCTCGGTTTTGCCAATTATTATAGGAAGTTTATTAAGAACTTCTCGATCATAGTCAAACCTCTGTCTGACCTAACTCACAAGGGTGCTGATCCGTCTCAGTGGTCTCAAGAGGCTGAACAGGCCTTTATGTCTCTGAAATCTGCATTTGCTTCTGCTCCGGTACTATCCCACCCCAACCCCTCCCTACCGTTCACCTTGGTGGTTGATGCCTCAGAATCTGTGGTAGGGGCAGTGCTATCTCAACGTCTGGAACCTGGGAGTATGCTAAGGACCTGTGGTTTTTTTTCTAAGAAATTATCTACTGCTCAAAGCCATTACAAAATTGGGGACAGAGAGTTGTTAGCTATCATTTTGGCTCTCAAAGAATGGCAGCATCTGCTAGAGGGCACCAGTACCCCTGTTCTAATCCTGACTGATCACAAAATCTTATTTATCTCTCTGAGGCTAAGCGGTTGTCCTCATGTCAGGCCAGGTGGGCCTTATTTTTATCACGATTTAACTTCATTGTGTCTTATCTGCCTGGTTCCAAGAATGTCAGGGCAGATGCGTTGTCCAGGCAGTTTAACCCTGACACAGAGAAGGATGAGGCTCCGGTACCAATCATCCAGCCAGATCGTATTTTGGCTACATTACGTACCAGCATTACGTCTCCTCTGGGGTCTGAAATTCTCGCTAATCAGTCTGATGCACCTCCGGAGACCCCAGTGGGCAAATGTTTTGTTGTGGAGCCTCTCCGTACCCGTCTCCTTGAAACTTATCATGCTTCCAAGGCCGCTGGGCATGTCAGCAGAAATCAATTAATTTGGTCACTCTCGCAGCTATTCTGGTGGCCTTCCCTGCGTGCTGATTGCACGGCTTTTACCGCAGCCTGCTCTACCTGTGCCCGTGTCAAGTCCCCTAAGCACCTGCCTCTGGGCTTGCTGCAATCAGTACCTAATGGTGAACGTCCTTGGTCTCATGTTTCCTTTGATTTTCTGGGCAAGTTACCAGTGTCTAGGGGACATTCATTTATTCTAATGATTGTGGATCGATTTTCGAAGATGGCACACTTCGCGCCACTGCCTGGTCTTCCCTCAGCCCAGGAGTTGGCTAGGGTATTTGCCAGGGAAGTGTTTCGTTTACATGGTGTACCCAGAGTATTGGTGTCTGATCGTGGGAGCCAATTTGTATTGAGATTCTGGAAGGCCTTCTGTGCTCAGATGGGCATTCAGTTATCATTTTCCTCTGCTTATCATCCCCAGACCAATGGAGCTGCTGAGCGTGCCAACCAGGGCTTGGAACAATTTCTACGCTGTTTTGTGTCTGACCATCATGATAACTGGGTCGACCTGTTGCCTTGGGTGGAGTTTGCCAGGAATTGTGCGGTCAATTCATCGTCTGGAAGCTCCTCGTTTCTCATAAATTACGGGTTCCAACCCTGCTTGCTTCCAGACTCGTTTCAGTCACAACAAATTCCAGCTCTGGATGAGCATTTGGAGCAACTCCGTTCCACTTGGGCACAGGTACAAAGGACCCTGAATGTTTCGTTCCAGCGGTATCAGCGCCAAGCTAATTGCAGGCGGCGGCCAGCGATCTCTTTCCAGGCTGGGGACAGGGTCTGGCTCTCCTCTAAGAATCTCTACCTTCAGACTCCTTGCAATAAGTTGGCTCCCCGGTTCATTGGTCCATTCAAAGTTTTGCGTAAGATTAATCCTGTGTCTTATGCGCTGGACCTTCCATCATCCATGCATATCCATAATGTGTTCCATGTATCACTGATTAAACCTCTAGTCTGTAATCGTTATACTACTACCCCCGTGGCACCGGGGCCTATTCAAATCCATGGCCAGGAGGAATATGAGGTGCAAAATATTATTGACTCTCGCAGATTCAAAGGCAAGTTGCAGTAGTTGGTCCATTGGAAAGGTTATGGCCCAGAGGAACGTTCATGGGTTGAGTACTGTCTGTACTGCTCCTCCTAGTGACAGCCTTTATATAGCCTGGGCTGTCACTCTGCGAGTGCCCTTTCGTGGTGTCCCTGATGCCTGGCGCTAGTATTGTTGTTCTGATCCAGTGTATGACCCCGGATTGTCTGAACACTCTCTAGTCTCTTTCCTGCTGCTGCTGTGCACCGATTCGGATTGGCTGACATTCCTGCTTCCTGTTCTGACCCGGCCTGGCTGAGGTTCCTGCTCCGTGTACCGACATGACTGATGACCCTGTTCTGTGTACCAAACCGGCGCGTCTGAGGATCCTGCTCCGTGTACTGACTTGGCCTGGCTGACGTTCCTGATCTCGCTTCACCCATCTGGGTGAGGTTCCTGTCTGCTGTTCCAGTTGGCGATATGTTTGCCAGCCACCCGGTTGGGTACCTATCCTGTGTTGGTCAAAGTTCTGTGTCCGTTGTCTGCACACTATCATCCGTTGTCAGAATCTCGCTGCTTCCACTCCGTGTTGCACTTGCTTGGTCTGTGTTGGTTCAATAGGGCGCCTCCGTTACATTCCGTTGTACAGACTACAGCGCATTAACCCCTTTGGGAGAAGGGCCTCGTTGTCACTACCTTGGGTTCCATTGGGCAGTATTGTTTGGGCTTGGTATTCCGCTGACGGTAGGGCGCTTCCTGTGGCCATCCATTTATATCATAAGCCCATTAACCCTGTCAGGTAGTGCGTGCACACGGAGCTGGGGAATTTAGGTAGGGCCTCCGTTAAGCATGAGTTCTGACCTCTCCGTTAGTTTTTGGTGGGCGTCCACCATTGGTCACATTCACAGGCGTCCAGAGCCTGAGTTGGCAGTCCGTTCCTGTGGCCTCTGTTATTGCAGGCGACATTTAGCCTGCACAGTGTTGCGACCAGCACTTCACGAGTTAAGAGGGTGTCATACATTGTATCTATTTTATACCTGACCTGTGTCAGTATTGTGTTCACTATACTGGACCCGTGTGGGTTAACCATTTGTAACCTGTCTTGTGTCAGTGTGCTAAACTGGACCCGTGAGGGTTACCTTGTTCATCGTGTTTTTCAATAAAGCTGTGATTTTACCTATACCTCCTTGTCTGAGTGTACTGAACCATAACAGTTTGCAGCTCTGAGGATCAAAGGATGATGTAAGTATAAGGGGAGTGAGGTAGAAAATTCATATATTATTTCACAAGATATATAGCGAATGCAGCATTACTAACATAACAGATCCGTTGTATGCACAATACGAAATAATTACAGCATTCTTGAAACTGAAACATTACTATCCCTTGAGCTGTTTGGATTTAGAGATACAAGGCTATTCTTGCATTCAGAAAGGGTGTTATGTTATCTCAGGCCATTTACAGATAATCGTAGACTATCAATGGGAGTCCTGGAGTCCAGGAAATGAGAGGAATAAGATGCTCTCAGAGAATATACATAATATTACATTTTAAGCCTTAGAAAACAAAGAGAATTTTTGCAGATGCTAATTTGCTAATGTAAAGTATAGAATATTTATGTATATATAATGACAGGTAATATTTAGGAGTTAGAATTTGTTTAAATTACCTAGATAAGTATCATTTATATAGAGGTCAGTCATATCTTTCTATTTATTTTTTTGCATTATATCTGCGGTTTGCTCTATATTCTTCTGTTCTATTCAAGCCTGTCTCTTTCACCACCTCACGAGAAATAGTAGACTTTCATAGACCCTGAATGAATCATATGGGGCACAAACTGTTCTCAGTTTTTATTAGATTATAAACAGAAACAATTATACTTATAAATATTACTAAGTGTCATAATAAACATATTTAAAATCCTACAGTGTGCCCTGGTCTCCCCAACAATATGATCCAGAATTCTATGTAAACTAAGAGGAACTGAAGCAATTCTGTCTTACCTCTTTGAGTGCCAGAGTGGTACGGAATGCATTGCAAAGCAATGCATTCCGTACCACTCTGGCACTCAAAGGATTAAATATGCTGCCCCATAGAGGACAAACAAAAATTACAATTGGTTTAGATGGGGCTTTTAACTACTTCAATGTTTGGTCTCCAAAGCATTGTGTCCCAGTATAATAGAGACCTCTCTACCATTAAGTGTTAAAAGTTTCCTTTAAGTCAATGTTAATTTGGGGAATTTTTATTTGTTCCCTACTGTGCAGTAGGGAATTATTATCACATGAGCTTCCAAGAAGTGAATAGGTCTTTGCTATCTGATGACTCAGAAAGATACAAGTCCCAAATCGCAAGCAGTTTCAAAATCAGTCTTGGATAACCAAAACTTTATAATATTAATTGACTTACATTGTAAAATAATTTCTGAGTAGTAGCCAACCAACCTGTCACTAAAAAGTTTCTTCATGACAGATATATAAATGACTTTTGCTGTGCTCCATAAAATTTTAGTGTTAAGAAGAGAGTAAATAGATGATGGAATTACAAAGTTCAAACCAGGTTAACACAGAATTTCAGGATGTTTTCTATTTATGATGGTTCTTTTGCTGTTGGGCCAAAATACAAAAAAATTCCACATGAAATTAGATAAGTGTTATTTATGATGGAAAGTTGTGAGCACACTTAGTGTAAATAAAATCACTGGATGCTCCAAATCCACTATGTAGATTGTAAAGATCTGCATAGACGTCTTACACACAAGTTTGATTAAGAAACACAAGTTATAAGGATTTGTGATATTTAAGTTAGATTATAAGCTCATTCTGGAGCAACAATGAGGTATGGTATTTCCTTCCTCTACCTTTTATTGATTGCTTTTTATTTGATCGGTTTGATTGAGACTCTGTCACCAACTAAGACAAG
Organism: Rhinophrynus dorsalis; assembly: GCA_037306005.1. Taxonomy (NCBI): domain Eukaryota; kingdom Metazoa; phylum Chordata; class Amphibia; order Anura; family Rhinophrynidae; genus Rhinophrynus; species Rhinophrynus dorsalis. The sequence continues at coordinate 175,715,873 of CM074723.1, forward strand.
CCCACTAGTATTCTGCTATTGATTTTTCCAGAATGATTTTCTAGAATAACCATTATTTTCAGGGTTGCTTTCTTTAAAAGTGAAACTTTGAAAATAGGTATATTTATTATATGTCAGTATAAGTGTTAATTTAGTTTTGCACTTGCTAGTCAATGTTCTAGACTCACTAAAGGCTAGAACATTGTCCTTAATATATCTTGGCATTTTTCACATTGCATTTCAAATTGTTTCCCGCTTCATTCACTAATAATTTTACATCTACTTTCAGGAAATATCAGGAGATAATTACATCAGTTGATGGAATAAATATTTTCTTCCAGTCATTAGATATGAAGTGTTTTGCAGCACTTATAAAGTGTGAAATTAGAATTTTACAGTGGCCTCTTTGAATGTTGTATCTGAAACTAATATCCATCTTGTTCATTCCCGTTAGGGATGGGTGAAACGTTTCCCCTCAATACAAAATAGGCAAAAAATTATGCTTTCTGCTAAGCGGCATATTTTCCACCAGAAGTGCAAATTTTCACTTTTTTCCTCCCAGCTCATTGCATTGAAATCAATTATAAGAATGACCCCCCCACACACACATAAAAACTTGGCAAATTTCCATTCTTTTCTCACAGGGATAATATAAAAGGGGTGTCAGATACCAAAATCATGTAATTATGTGTTTGTTAGAGAGACAGAAAGCAGCACAATTTTGTGTTAGTTAGTCTAACTTTGTTCTCTGTGTTAGTTGAGTCTGGGAGACTCTCGGGGCATGTGAATAGAGAAAGGAGATTTACCCAAAATACCCCATAATATTGGTTGAATGAGACAGGCAGCTATGATACAAATTCCTTACTAATCTGTCTGTTTTATTTGAGCTAGGGGAGTCTGGGGGTGTGTAATGGAGAAATGAGATTTACCCCCAAATACCACAAAATCATTAGTTACTGAGAAGGTGCTTGCAATTTTGATCCAAGTTCTTTCCTGGTCTGGCTGTTCTCTCTGTGTTAAAGAAGTCTGGGGTGTGTTGTAAAGGAGCAAAGGAGATTTTCCCCAAATACTTCCACATTTGTTTTGACTGACTTGGAAGACACAGGCAACTGTAATCCAAGTACCTTCCTGATATATGTAGCTGTATTTCTTGTTTTAGGGGAGTTTAGAGGTGAGTGTGAAGGGAGCAAATGAGATTTAACCCAGATACCCTGAAATATTGTGTGATTGACAAGAGAGTTTCTTTCGGCTGGCTGTTCTTGGTGTTAGGGAGGTCTGGGGTGTGTGTGAAGAGAGAAGGAGATTTACCCCAAATACCCCAAAATGTTGTGTGACTGCAGCTGTGATCCAAGTTGCTTTCTGCTGTCTGTCCTCTTTCTTAAGGGAGGCTGGGGTGTGAGAAAGGAGCTAAGGAAATTTATCCCAAATACCACAAAATGTTGTGTTACTGAGAAGAGACAGGCAGCTGATATAGGTTCTTTTCAGCTGGCTGTTTTCTGTGTTAAGGAAAAGTGGGGGAATATGAAGGGAGCAATGGAGATTTACCTCAAATACCTCAACATTTTGTGTGATTTAGAAGACAGTGGGCGCTGTAATCCAAGTTAATTCCTGATCTGGCTGTTCTCTGTGTAAGAGGAGTTTGGGGGTGTGTGAAAAAGGAGCTAAGCAGATTTGCCCAAATACACCAAAATGTTGTATGACTGAGAAAACACAGCCACTTGTGATCCATGTTCTTTTCAGCTGGCTGGTCACTGTTAGGGAAGTTTGGATGTGTGTGAAGGGACCATAGAAGATTTGCCCCAAATACGCCAAACTTTTGTAAGAATGAGAAGACACAGGTAGCTGTAATCCTTTCTGTTAGCAGTTAGGGGATTGTGTATGTGTGTGTTTGGGGGCAGGGTGCAGTTACACAAGAAGTGTTTATTTCCACACCTATAGGGACAATTAATTAAAAGAAATATAAAACTAGAAAAAATTTAAAAAATATACAAAATATACTAGAAAAAAAATGTTTGAGAGGTGACAGCAACCCTGATGTGAGCTATGACTGAGGCAGACAGATAAAAAGACAGATAAAAAAAGCAAGAAATCACACATAATCAGTTCTGTTGTGTACTTCACTGTTTAATAATGTCCAGCACATATACTAGGGGAAGGGAGAGTGAGAAGAGAGTAGCAGTGCAAGGATTTGTTAGTGAAGTGGTAGTCTAAAAACTGACAGCAAGCATGGCTTCTACAATGTGTGCAATAAATGATGACGATCCTTCTCCTCCTAAGGATCTGTTTATCAGACTCACATGAAAGTTCTACCACCACCACTAGTAATATTAATAAATCATGTAAGAACACTGAAGATGACTAGTCACATTTTAGTGGCAATGGCATAATGGAGGAAGGTGTGGCAGATCAACCATCTACTGTGCTGAAAAGAGAAAAGTAAAAAGTAATTGACACTTCAAAAAGCTTACATGATTATAAAAGTAGTGGGGAAGAAGTGAGGGACAATGCTGAGCATGACCTAATTATTAATGATGATGTTGATCCAAAATATATCCCTCTGGCATCTTTCTCTTCTTCAGATACAGATGAAGTTGTTAGTGAGAGAAATAATGACATTGCCAGAAAATTAGCTGAAAGGAAAAGGCTCAATATTCCACCTCGGAAAAGGAGTGCTGAGCCTGTTATTATGCTGTTTAAGAAATCAATTGAGAAGTCTGACTCTGGCCAAGTAAAAATGCTCAGATCTCCGTGCCCTCTGAGTGCGTCACAACGAATACCGGCTTTTTTCTCGCTCTACCCGAGGTTATTTGTGACCCCATCATCATCTGACCATGACTAAACATAGAAATCGCTGTTCCGATGGTGACTTACAAGCTTTGTTCATGAAAACCCAAGGTCCCGCTGTGGCGCCAAACACAACTAAGATGGAGGAGACATCAGTCATACCGCTTTCATCTCAGGCTGAAGGGGCCTCGAATGCCCATACTCACAGCAGATCCGACGACGATTCCTGCTTGGATCACTTAGATGTCCCGTCCATGAAACAAGACATCAACAACCTACTCCACGATTTGAAATCATTCTTTCGCTCTGAAATGGCAGAGATTAAAAGAAATCTCGCATCTGGGCTCCAGACTTCAGACATTAGAAGATGATCAGGATACTTGGAATGGATTTCAAATGGATATGCTTCACAAAACCCAAGCCCTCCACAAACAACAAGTCGACATTATGTTGAAGATGGACGATCTCGAAAACAGGCATTGACGTTGTAATCTTCACATTCGTGGAGTACCTGAAGATGTCGGATCTGAGGCCTTGGTTCCCTACCTGCAACGCCTGTTCCAATTCCTGACAAATAGACCTCTTGGATTGGAAGTCACTATCGATCGTGCTCATCATAACCTGAGCTTCAACCGGGGCCCTGATGAAGGTCCTAGAGACATCATACTAAAATTGCATTATTTTACAGAAAAAGAACTGATAAGCTCTGGGGCACGGAAAATGACTTCGATTGTTTTTGAGGGCTGGGATCTCAGCATCTTCAATGATCTTTTCCCGCTCACCCTGAAATGGTGCCGTGACATGACGCCCATCACCACAGCCTTACGTGCTCAGAATGCGAAATACAGGTGGGGGTTCCCCATGTCCCTGACTGCCTCCAAAGATAATAAGACTCACACTATTCGCTATCAGGGGGACTTCAAGGGATTTATAGCTGCTCTACAGCTTCAAATACCTGATGACACAGACATATCAACTACTGCACCCTATTCAGAATCCTGGGGTGACATAATGGATTTCCAACCCTCCTGGTCCACCGCTTTGAAGAAACGTAGAGTTTCCAGACTCTCCCTGTCTGCCACAGTCACTGCTAAGCAAGGCGGACCCTCCATGGGCTGAAGAATTTGGGACACCAGTGGACTTTACTGTAATCTAGCCTTGGTCTGACTGAAGGTTTTTCCTCCAGATGGGCCTATTCACCTATCCTACCTTTGTCTCTTCCCCTCTCTTGTTTTTGCGGGAAGAGGTTATGGGCCTGCTCTCGCTGGTTGGGGTGGTGGTCTCCCGGACCCCCAGGTGGGCCCCCCGATATGGGGGGGGAATCTGGGTGTTTGGGGGTCTGGTCTCCCGGTTGTGTGAGATTTCTCGTTCTCTTAATGTGGTCGGAGGGTATTTTCTAGCAACCGGTGTCAGAGTGGAGCAAACCAATTACTGTATACCAGCACAATCATGGAGGCAACACTTGCGACAGAAAGGACAGAGTAGAGCGAACCAGTACTACATACTGGACAAATATGGAGGCCCTACCGGTGCTATAACGGAGGCAGCACTAGCAACCGGTGACTGAGTGGAGCAAACCAACTACTGAATACCAGTGCAATCATGGAGGCAAGGCAAGCCTGTGGGCAGCGGTGCCAAACCAGGAAGGCATCGGAAGTCAGAATGTCTCTGAGGCGACCAGAGTCAAAGCAGAACACAGCCAAGTTGGGATCCAGGAACAGGAACGTCAGCCAGGCCGGGTCAGGATACCGGAGCAGGAACGTCAGCCAAACCGGGTCAGATACGGGAGCAGGAATGTCAGCCAGGCCGGAACGGTACACAGGAACAATACAGGAGCGTAGTCAGGCTATCCGGGTCGGTACACAGGAGCAGGAACAGGAGAGAAGTCAGGCAGGCCAAGGAAGTACACTGGAATCCACTGACAGACGTTGCACTGGCATAGAAACACCATGAAAACGCAATGAAAGGGTGCAAGAGCCCAGTCTAAGTAGGCAATGCTGGGCGGGCTAACCACAGGCAACAAATGGGAAGCAACCATTGCTAACTGACAGGAAAAGCAAGCAATCACGGGCAACGTGATAATATCGGAGTCAGGTTATACTGCTCTCTTGGGCGGCTCCTAGTAATTCTCCATATGCTCTCCTCCTCCAGAGGATTTTTTCCATTTAAACTGGGGGATCTGCTCTCAAGTGTGTGGTCCTTCCGGCACTCTCTGACAGACGGGCAATACTCCATTTACTTAGCCGAGTTCCAGCCTGGCACCAAGTGGAGGAACGACAGTATACTCCCTATTGACATGTCCCTAGACCTTGCATTTGTACTCAAACTTTCATCTGCCCCCCCCCCAAGAATATATTGCCCATATGGTCTGTACTCCTGGTATCCCTCCCTTGAATTGAGTGACTGTACACCCAGCTTTATACCCTCTACCTATACTCACACACTCTGACTATACTCCCACCCTCTGGCCCCACTATTGAATGGACATTGGAGGCCCAAACACATATTTCTTTCTGGTATCCTATATACCCTGTTCACACTACCATATCTGTTGCACTCTTTGAGACACTTTTTGATGTTCTTCTACTCACCTACCTCTGTGGTTGGCTGCTCTTCTAAGACTCCACCCCCTTCTCCTACTCTGTATTTACATCTAGGCTGTGGACCTTGGTCTGCCTATCAGTCTAGAAGGAGATTCTGTCTATTCCTCTCTTCTATCTTTGGAATTTCTAATTCTCTCTTTTTTCTCTACTCCCTGTTCCCTCTTTACTCTTCACCAACCCTTCTCACCTTCCTCTTATCTTCTCGCATGCGCCGGTACCAGGCTGTCACCCCTGCTCTGTTACATATACTGGGTTTGCTACCCTTCCCTAGCAGCACATTGTGCTGTTTCAATCTGTCCTCTTACCTCTTTCACCATGGCTACAATTAAGACTGGTGTTATTCATGTAATCACCCATAATGTTAAAGGTCTCAACTCCCCTCACAAACTTTCTCTGGCCTTGGGCTAATTCAATCACTTGGGCGGCGAAGTAGTCCTAGGAAACTCACTTTAAACAGGGTGCAGAGATGCGACTCATTACTAGACACTATAATCAATCTTTCCTTAGCTCCACCCCCACTAAACAATGGGGAGTTGCTATTCTATTCCAAAAGAAGATACCTTTTGTTTCTCGCCAAATCCTGAAAGATAAAGATGGTCGGTTTATTTTTATTAAAGGCTCCATTGACGGCCACACTTATACTTTCGCCTGTATTTACACCCTCAATAGTGATCAGGTACCCTTTCTTACTCGAGTTTTGGACTCAGCTGTTGCTGAGTTCCTGTTTTCCGGTGTACCGATTTGGCCTGTTCTGATGATTCTCCTGTGTTCCTGCTCCGTGATCTGACCCGGCCTGGCTGACGTTCCTGCTCGTTGCTGATCTGGCTTGTCTGAGAATCTCCTCCTCCGTGATCTGACCTGGCCTGGCTGACGTTCCTGCTCGTTGCTGATCTGGCTTGTCTGAGAATCTCCTCCGTGAACTGACCCGGCCTGGCTGATGTTCCTGCTTGTTGCTGATCTGGCTTGTCTGAGAATCTCCTCCGTGATCTGACCCAGCTTGGCTGACTTTCCTGCTGCTGTTGTCGCTTGGGCGACATTCTGACTCCTGCTGTGTTCGCATCTGATTGGATCGAGACTGTATCCATTAACTTCTGCTGAGCTGTGTCTCTTGAGCTGAGTTGCCAGTTACGCTTGCAGAGTATCACGGTGCCCGTGATTCGTGCTATCCTTTGTCTATCACTTGCTGGAAGTTCCTCATTGGCTGTCTGCTGTTAGCCCACCTCACACACAGCCTTTTTAAACTCAGTCTGGGCACTCCCAGGTTGCCCTTTCGTGGTGTCTCTGACATTACTTGTCCTGACCTGCTTGTCAGATGCTTGGGCCTGAGGATCCTGCGTTCCGGTGTTCCGGTGTTCCAGTGTTCCTGCGTTCCTGTGTTCCGATGTTCCAGTGTTCCTGTGGTTCCAGTGTTCCTGTGGTTCCAGTGTTCCTGTGGTTCCAGTGTTCCAGCCTCACTCGTTCCTGAGTCTCCTGCCTGCTTGTCTCTCTAGCCGGTTCCGGTTGCTTTCCGTGGCTCCTTCTGTTTCGGTCATCTGTCAGAGTAGCGGTGCTCGTTCCGGTTAGCCCCCGCTAGGTCTCAGGGCTCTCGCTCCTTCCCATGTAGCCGAGGCGACAATGTGCTCGTTCGCTCCGGCGATATATATACTGTTGGTACAGCGTGCGGACGCTGGTTTACTCCACTTAACCTGGTGGCTCAATTACTGTTGGTCCAGTGTGCGGAGGCTGGTTTACTCCATTTAACCTGGTGGCTCAATTACTGTTGGTCCCAGCGTGCGGACGCTGGTTTACTCCATTTAACCTGGTGGCTCAATTACTGTTGGTCCAGCGTGCGGACGCTGGTTTACTCCACTTTACCTGGTGGCTCAATTACTGTTGGTCCCAGCGTGCAGACGCTGGTTTACTCCATTTAACCTGGTGGCTCAATTACTGTTGGTCCAGTGTGTGGTCGCTGGTTTACTCCATTTACCTGGTAACTCAATTACTGTTGATCCCAGCGTGCGGATGCTGGTTTGCTCCTTCTAATCTAGTAGCTCATGATACTGTTGGTTCCAGCGTGCAGACGATGGTTTACTCCATCTAAACTAGTAGCTCATGTTACTGTTGGCTCCAGCGTGCGGACGCTGGTCTACTCCATTTAACCTGGTGGTTCCGATTAGTGTTGGTCACAGCGTGTGGACGCTGGTTTACTCCATTTAACCTGGTGGCATATTATACTGTTGGTCCCTTCGTGCGGACACTGGGTTACTCCACTAACCTGGTGGGTTATGTTACAGTTAGTCCCAGCGTGAGGACGCTGGTTTGCTCCTTGACTATTCTGACACTGAGGGCCGGTTGCTATCCAACTTATTATTGCAGTTGTCTGGAGACTTCTGCTTGAGCGAGACCATTGATTCCTATTCCACTCTATTGTCATTGTCATCTGACAGCTTGGTCTCCTCTTATGGGCTGCCCTGCCCGGTACTGGTAAGGCCGGTAGAACCTACTTACGTTACATCTCTAAGGTTGCCTTACCTGGTATAGGCAGGGTCGGTAGAGCCTACTATCGGCGTTCCCTCAGGCTGCCCTACCGGGTATTGGTAAGGCCGGTAGAACCTACTTACGTTACATCTCTAAGGTTGCCTTACCCGGTATAGGCAGGGCCGGTAGAGCCTACTCTCTGTACTCCTTCAGGCTGCCTTGCCCGGTATTGGTAAGGCCGGTAGAACCTGTACGTTACACCTCACGGTTGCCTTACCCGGTATTGGCAAGGCCGGTAGAGCCTACTGCTATATTTACAACTGTCACTTGGTTGCCTTGCCTGGTAGTATTGGCAAGGCCGGTAGACCCCATTAATATTGTCATTACTTGTTGTTTTGTTATATATGTATGATTCCCTATGGGATTACCTTAACTTTTTAATAAAGTTATGTTTTTACCAAACCTTAAGTCTGAGAGTCTTCAAATACCGTGACACAGAGCTATACTACTAAGCTGAGTCTTCGGTTACGCTTGCAGAGCTGTACTACTAAGCTGAGTCTCTGGTTATGCTTGCAGAGCTGTACTACCCAAAGCTGAGTCTTCCTTGGCACTTGCAGGGCGATACCGTTATACGCTGAGCCTCCGATTATACTTGCTGTGCTATATATCCAACCGGGTGCTGTTGTTAACTCTTGCAGAGCCGTTATACTCCCGCTGCTTCTGCTGAGCCGGCCGCGTTGGGGCCTTGGTAGACGGCGGCTCATATTGTCATCCAAAGCAGAGTAGTCGGTATCCGGTTACGTGCCTGTGTGGCGCTATTGGCTCTAGCACCTTCTGCACCGGTGGTTCCCGTTAAACGCCCGGAGGGGCAATCGGCTCAAGCTATCGCTGTACGGTTGGTCTCCTTATACGCCCGTGGGGGCTAGCAAGTCACGCTCTCGCAGTGCAAAGTGTCTCTGTCATACGCCCGTAGGGGCTATTTGGCTCAAGCTATCACTGTACGGTTGGTCTCTATTGCACGCCCGTGGGGGCTAGCGATTCACGCTCTTGCAGCATCAGTAGTCTCCATTATACGCCCCTGGGGGCTAGCGGCTCACGCTTCTGCATTAAAAGTTGTCTCCTTTATACGCCCATGGGGGCTATCCTCAAACTGTTCCACAGCATTCTGTCTCAGTCTCTGCATTACCCAAGCAGCTAACGACATCAGTGGACTTAAGGTGTTGTGCAATCTAGCACCTATTGCTGCTTTTTATTCACCTTGGGCGTGCCAAACACCACAACAGAGACTGGCGATTCTTATGTATTTAACTATTATTTGCCAGTCACTATTTTGAGCCTGTCCTGTGACAGTATATGCATTATTTGTACTCCTGTATACTGGTCCTGTGAAGGCCTCTGTGTCTATCTCTTGCTATCTACTGTGTTGCCTATTGAGGGCGACCTTGTTTGTTATTTTTTGTTTTTTAATAAAACTGTGTTTTATTCAAACCTGCAGTTTGAGTGTCTGAAAACCGTTACACCCGTCTACTTCATACTCACAAGCTTGTTGACCCATGGGCGGATCTTGAACCCCGATGCTCGTGATTACACTTTCTTCACCAATCCGCATGGGTCCTATTCCAGAACTGATTATCTTTTTCTTCAACACTCTAGCTTAGTTCTTGTTCAGTCTGCCTCGATTGACAATATCACCTGGTCGGATCATGCCCCCGTCTCCCTCCATCTCCACACCCACTCGCCGGGTCGACCCCCCCCATCTTTTCGCCTCAACGAGCATCTCTTATTACAAACTGATGTCAAGATGACTGTTTCCAAAGCGATCGATAACTACATTCGAGAGAATCATGATAAGGTATCCTCACCAGTCTCTGTTTGGGAAGCACACAAATGTGTTATTCGGGGTGAGTTGATCAAGCTGGCGGCCACGAAGAAAGAGACAATTGCTTTTATGATGTGACACTTTGCTTACTGAGATTAACACCCTGCAATCAGTGCACAAAGTCTCCTTGAACCCCTCGACTCTGACTAACTTGACTCGCCTCAGGTCGGAACTCAAATCACTGCTGCATACCAAAGTAGAACGCTCTTTCCTGAGAATGAGACAATGCCACTTCGAGCAGGGTAACAAGCCAAGTGCCCTTCTTGCTAGACAACTACGGGCTAAAAAACAAACCTCTTTTGTCCCATCTCTCAAATCGATGGACAGATCAGAATCTCACCCCCCGATTGCAATTCCAGAAATCTTTCGAGAGTACTATTCTACCCTCTACAATCTTAGGGGCTCCTCTTTCCTGCCGGCAGACCGTTAAGCTGCAATTGACACCTATCTCCACCAAGCGGACCTACCCCAGATTGATACTACTAAGACTGCCTTGGATCTTCCGATCTCTGAAGACAAAATTTCCTCTGTGATAGATGCTCTATCACCTGGGAAAAGCTCTGGTCCTGATGGCTTCTCGCAAGCCTACTACAAATTATTCTGAAAGCACCTGACCGCCATGTTAGCAAAATCATTCCTATCTCTGCCTCTGAGATTTCTGATCACCCTTACATGACTGAAGCCTTCATCGCTGTCATACTGAAACCAGGTAAGGACCCCCTTAGCTGTTCCAACTACAGACATATCTCTGTTCTAAACTTAGATATTAAAATCTACATGACTACTGACTGAAATCCGTTCTTCCCACTCTGATCCACCTGGACCAGGCTGGTTTTACGCAAGGCCGTGAGACCAGACACAACATGAGATGACTCATCAGTATTCTACATCACATTGAGAGTAATAAGATACCAGCAGTACACTTAACTACCGATGCCAAAAAGGCCTTCTAAAGGGTTAGCTGGCTGTTTATGCTCATGACGTTGCATGCGTTTGGCCTCGGTGCTGGCTTTCTTTCCTACATCCAATCCCTTTATACCAATCCCAACGCCAAGTCAGGGCCAACGGTCGATTGTCGTCGATTTTCAGTATATCAAACAGGGATGCTTGCTCTCTCCCTTACTATTCGTTATGGTTCTGGAGACTTTAGTACAACATATATGAAAGAATACATCTATACTGGGCATTATCATAGCTGGGTCGACCCACAAACTGTCTATGTTTGCGGATGATGTTTTGCTCGCCACCTCGGACACTGAGAAGGCTATGCCAGCTTTCATGGCTGAGCTTGATCTCTTTTCCAGACTGTCTGATTTCAAGATCAACATGCAGATATTGGAAGCTCTCCACTTGTTCTTAGGCCCATCTACTCACACCTCCCTGACTGCGACTTTTTCCTTTAAATGGTCATCTGATTCTATAAAATACTTAGTAGTCCATCTCCCCTCTCGGGTGAACAAGATATACCCCTTGAACTTTCTACCTCTCCTCAAGGCAGTGAAGAAAGATCTCTTCACCTGGCGTACATTGCATAGCTTGTGGATTGGGAAAGCACACGCCATCAAAATGATGATCCTCAGTTTCTTTACCTATTTCAAACTCTCCCAATTTCTCTACCTGGCTCTTTCTTTGTCTCAGCTGCTAAGCTTCTCTCTGACTTCCTCTGGAGATACAAAAAACCCTGGATTAAGCGGTGCACACTCCACGCTCACAGACTTTCTGGGGGAATAGGCAGCTCAGACGTTCTTCATTTTCATCGGGCAGCATTGCTCACCTCTATACCTGACTGGTAATTGTCCGGTGCCCAGAAATTATGGGTCGGACTAGAGAGGAATTTCTGACCCTCCATAGACCCCCTAGCTGAAACCTTCCTACCGAGGGAACATAGACACAAACTATTGTCAACACACCCAAATCTGCAGGTAGTATTGTCCACTTGGGACTTTCAATTAAGAAACATGCTATAGCCTCCCTTCCTTCACCCTTTACCAGACTCTTTTTAAACAGATCCACCCCTTTCTCTCTTCAAGTCGTCTCAATTCCCACGATGGGCTGATCACCCGGATCTATGTTTTCAAGATCTTGGAACCTGCTTTGGAGTTCACGACTTTGGCCACGTAAATCCTGCCTCTCCCTCCCCCTTCGCTAAATTTTGGAAATACCTAAGAATAAAACACTTCCTCACCCTCCCGAGGATTTGCAATTGCTTTGCAGCCCCCTCTCACCTTTCGAACATCTTCTCCTGCCCTGTAAGGGTCCAAAACCCCAATTTCTGAGTTCTATCTTGTCACGGTTTGTTACGACTCTCAGACACAAAGTTAGGTAAAAACACAATTTTATTGAAAATAATTTAAAAAATGATCCCTTAGGATTCCAACATGACATACAAGATACAATAATAGACAGATACGAATAGCAGGCTCTACCGCTCTTGCCAATGTACCGGGCAAGACAGCTAGTAATCTGAAACAATAGGCTCTACCGGCCTTGCCAATACCGGGTAAGGCAACCTGCAGATGGAATAAGTACCAGGTTCTACCGGCCTTACCAATACCGGGCAAGGCAGCCCAACGGAACTTGAGTAGGCACTACCGATCTTGCCAATACACCGGGCAAGGCAGCCAGATATTAAGTAATTGGCTCTACTGGCCTTGCCAATACCAGGTAAGGCAACCTGCAGATGGAATATATACCAGGTTCTACCGGCCTTACCAATACCGGGCAAGGCAGCCCAAAGGAGCGTTGTGGAGGCTCTACCGGCCTTGCCAATAACGGGTAAAGCAACCTGCAGATGGAACGTGTACCAGGTTCTACCGGCCTTACCAATACCGGGCAAGGCAGCCCAAAGGGAGTTACTTTAGGAACGCCCAACAGAGAATATGTTTTAATGCTCTTGGAGCAAACCAGCGTCCGCACGCTGGAACCAACAGTAGTGTGTATAGCCGCAAGACTTTGAAGCAAACCAGCGTCCGCACGCTGGAACCAACAGTAATGTATATAGCCACAAGGCTTTGGAGCAAACCAGCGCCCGCATGCTGGAACCAACAGTAATGTGTATAGCCACAAGGCTTTGGAGCAAACCAGTGCCCGCACGCTGGAACCAACAGTAATGTGTATAGCCACAAGGCGTTGGAGCTAACCAGCGCCCGCAGGCTGGAACTAACAGTAATGTGTATAGCAGCAAGGCTTTAGAGCAAACCAGCGTCCGCACGCTGGAACCAACAGAAATGGGTATAGCCGCAAGGCTTTGGAGCAAACCAGTGTCCACACGCTAGGACCAACAATAATGTGTACAGCCACAAGGCTTTAGAGCAAACCAGCGTCCGCACGCTGGAACCAACAGTAATGTATATCGCCACAAGGCTTTCGAGCAAACCAGCGTCCGCACGCTGGAACCAACTGTAATGTGTATAGCCGGAAGGCTTTGGGAGTAACCAGCGTCCGCACGCTGGAACCAACAGTAATGTGTATGGCCACAAGGCTTTGGAGCAAACCAGCGTCAGCACGCTGGAACCAACAGTAACGAGTATAGCCATGAGGCTTTGGAGCAAACCAGCGTCCGCACGCTGGAACCAACAATAATGAGTATAGCCGGGAGGCTTGGAGCAAACCAGCGTCCGCACGCTGGAACCAACAATACTGTGTATAGCCGCAAGGCTTCGGAGCAAACCAGCGTCCACACGCTGGAACCAACAGTTGTTCAGAAGTTACAAGGCTGGAATGAACCCGCGTCCGCACACTGGGGCTAAGAATGTCGCCCAAGCGACCAGGCGACAGGGTTACATCTGGCTGGACAAGAGACGACAGGAACTTGCAGGAAACCCAACGATCAGGAAGTCTTCAGTGAGGGCGAACAGCAGGAAACATCAACCTCTCAGGACTAGGCAGTAGCCACTCTGGAACTACCCTGCAGACAGGAAACTTCAGGCACAAGATGCATTCTGGAATTCAGGAACACAGCTACAGGTACTAACAAATACAGGAACATGGTCAAGGCTAAAGTGGTCAGATACACAACGAAAGGGCAACCATAGGGTGCCCAGACCAGGTTTAAATAGACAGAATGAGGCAGGTTAAAGGCAGACAACCAGTAGGAGCCCCCTAATGGTGACTAACAAGGAAGTGCAACAATCACGGGCACCGTGATATATCTACACCATCTTTTCAGGTCTTCCTGCCTCATCCAAACTATCCTATGCAGTGGCATGGGAAAGAGAACTTGGTTCCTCTCTGACTTTGGGGGAATGGAAACTCATCTGGAAACACACCTTCCACTCCTCAATTTCTACGCATTTTGTAGAAATTAATTTTAAACTTTTATCCAGGTGGTACTACACCCTATCTCGGTTGCATTCCTTCCAACCATCTCGATCTAATACTTGATGGAGATGTTCCTCTTCGGAAGGCACATTCCTTCACATTTGGTGGACTTGCCCGACACTCAGATCTTTTTGGGACAGATGTCTCTCCCACACTGAACTACTTCTGGGCTGTACCTTGGTGAAAGACCCCTGGCATGAATTATTATTCCATGATCTACCTATTATTCCCCCTCAGCAAAAAACACTTCTCTTCATACTACAAAATGCAGCGAAAGCTCTCATCCCACTAGGATGGAAAACTACGTTGCCTCCCTCGCTCAAGGCCTGGGCCGATAAGGTTGAGGACCAGTTCTTACTCACCAAGATGTCATGGTTGCAAAGAGGACGAGACTCTACCCTTGTCACTCAGTTTATGAATATCTGGTCTGATCACTGCAATGTGTTGCTGTAATGTTTCTATTTTCCACTGAGCTGCTCTTTACCAGACCTCTGTGATGGCCCCAGTGGTCACTGGTGCCTGCGGTCTCCTTATTCCCCTCCTACTCCTTCTCCCCCATCCCTACTTTTCCTTTCTCTCTTCACTCTCTGTTCTGCTTACATTCTCGAAAACTTCTACCAGTTCACACTGCCCCACACAGGATTTGACCACAGACTCAGACCTCTAGGTCTCTCTTGTCCTAATTTCCCAATTACCTATTACTTATAATTGGTACTTGCATAAATTATATGATCTTTTGTTTTGTTTTATTGTACACATTACTGCATATTTTCCCATGTAACCTGTGTGTTCACTTGTTTTGTACACATGTACTTCCTCTTGTGTTGACTGAATAAAATTTCATTTATATATATATATATATATATATATATATATATATATATATATATATATATATAAAAATACACAACCATCCTGTCAGTTGTCGTCAGCATTATCACCACTTCCAAGTCCAAACCCTACCCAGCCACACACACAAAGTAATCAGCAACACAGGTCATCGGCATCCACAACCCTGGCTATGATGAGTGCTTTTGCTGCTGTTGTAAGTAACAAATTGTAGTACAATTGCAGCGACATATAGCCTCAATAGTAGTATCAGCCCTCAGGAACCCCTCAGTCCATGAAGTCTACTGTATGGAGATACGTCACTCATGATCCAAAAGCTAAACATGTTACTATCTGTTGTCTGTGTAAGAAGCATGTGAGCAAGGAGAAGAAGGCTTACATCTAAGCACCTCCTCACTGAGATCCCACCTAAAGCACAGCCACAGGTATGATTGGAAGATACACCAACAACATGTCAGTGGTACCACGATAAACAGCAGCAGAAAAAGGCCTAAACGTTCCCATGCATCTTGGGCACATTATAGAAGTGCTGTTGATATATAAGAGAGTGTGCTAAGATTTCCTACATTTGAAAAAACTCCTATGGCTCCTGCTGCATGGGAGTATAACTTAGAGTTTGTTGTAGGAGATGACAAGAGTCATAGACTGCACACACATGCCGCTGCCAACCTACCACCTCCTGAAGTCATGTTATAAAAGAAATAAAGTTACACTGTTCTCCAGTCACGTGTTTCCAACACTTTCTTTCCGAGTTCTTGGGAAGGAGTCAAAAATGTCCCAAAAATACCCCAAAGTACCTCTGTGGAATTGTAATATTGCCATGATTTGGCAGTTGACATGCTGTGGTAATCTTGTAGAAAATATAATTTTCAAGGATGGCTGTGCCAGGGATGTACAAGCAGGTGGTTAGTGATGTGAGCAAAATGCTGGAAATCTCAGATGTGAAGAAAATTCACCTGAAAACAGATATGTGGACAAGTGGACAGAGTAAAGACTATATGACTGTAACTGCTCACTGAGTTACCCTTCCACCAGTGGGCAACAACAGAATGCAGCATCAGAGTCCAAAACCCTCAGAGAGATGCTGAATATCACCTGCAAAACCTGTGCGGATTTTAGCCACTCCTACAATGGACACAATGCATTATATTCTATAGAAGAAAGTAACAGGGTAGAATTCCATAATATACATGCTAGAGCATATGTAAGAGCTTTTTCACACTGACCATCTCCTTGGAAATTGGCATATCTGATATGTGCTGCTGTTCATACTGGTAGCCAGTTCCACCTTCATCAATATACTTCCCAGAGGGATAATGCTAGGAGAACAGGAACCATTGGGTCAGGGTTGGGTGGGCTTCCTTTACCACTGGTGATGCTGACTTCCTCCCACACATCTGTATATCAGCAGCATCAGGGTCCATTCAGCTGGTCACAATGTTATCCTGCAATCCAATCTCTCTCTGCCTATGTCTACTGTCTTTGTATACTAAACTACACCAAGCTGCATGGTTACATAGTTACATAGTTACATAGTAATTTAGGTTGAAAAAAGACTTGCGTCCATCCAGTTCAACCCTTTTCCTATTCCTGTTTACCATCGCTGACCCAAAAGAAGGCATCTGACTCCAAATGGCAATCAGACTTCTCCCTGGATCAACAAGCCCTAACTAAATATTAATCCCAATACTAACGTGCATAGCCCTCTATATTATGCTCTTTTAAATAATTATCCAGGCCCCTTTTAAAGGCATCTAATGTATTTGATAGCACCACCTCCTCCGGAAGTGCATTCCATACCTTTATTGTCCTTACTGTAAAGAAACCCTTCCGCTGTTGTAGACTAAATCTCCTTTCCTCAAGTCTAAGCGGGTGGCCCCTTGTCCTGTGTACTGTTCTGTTAATGAACAGGTCTTTTGAAAGCCCTTTATATGGGCCTTGAACATATTTATATAGTGTTATCATATCCCCTCTAAGACGCCGTTTCTCTAGTGTGTACAAGTTTAACTTTTCTAGCCTCTCTTCATAACTAAAACATTCCATTCCCCTTACTAGTTTTGTAGCCCTCCTCTGCACTCTCTCTAGTTCCATAATGTCCTTCTTCAGAAAGGGCGCCCAGAATTGAACAGCATATTCTAGGTGGGGTCTTACCATGGACCTGTAAAGAGGCATAATTATATCTTCCTCCCTTGAGTCAATACCCCTTTTAATACATGCCAATATCTTATTGGCCTTTGCCGCTGCCAGCTGGCACTGCATGCTACTGCTAAGTCTATTGTCTACCATTACTCCTAAATCCTTTTCATTAGTAGATTTCCCCAGAGAAACGCCATTTAAACTATATGTTGCATTTTTATTATTATACCCAAAATGCATAACTTTACACTTGTCTATATTGAATCTCATTTGCCATTTGCCTACCCAGTTACTCAATTTGTCCAAGTCCTCTTGTAATGAAGACACATCCAGTTCAGACTTTATTACCTTACTTAATTTTGTGTCATCGGCAAACACTGATACATGGCTTCCTATGCCCTCTGGGAGGTCATTAATAAACAAATTAAAAAGAAGAGGACCCAGGACAGATCCCTGAGGCACTCCACTTATCACGTTTATCCAACTGGAGAACTTGCCATTTACTACCACTCTTTGCATTCTATCTTTCAGCCAATTTCCAATCCACTCACAAACATTTTGCCCTAGTCCTATTTCATTCAATTTGTACAGTAACCTCTTGTGTGGAACCGTATCAAATGCCTTGGCAAAGTCTAAATAGATCACGTCAACCGCCTCTCCCTCATCTATATTATTACTTACTTTTTCATAAAATGCGATCAAGTTCGTTTGACAAGACCTATCTTTCACAAAGCCATGTTGGCTATTGCTAATGATATTCCTGTTCCAGCAGAATTCTTGAATATATTCCCTTAGCAAACTTTCAAACAGCTTCCCTACCACAGATGTCAAGCTTACGGGTCTGTAATTTCCTGGCTGGGACTTTGATCCCTTTTTAAATATGGGCACCACATCTGCTTTACGCCAATCCATGGGCACCATACCAGAAATAAAAGAATCCCTGAAAATCAGATATATCGGTCTGGCCAGGGTCTGGCTTAGCTCTTTAAGTACCCGTGGGTGTATACCATCTGGCCCCGGAGCTTTGTCTACCTTGACACCATTCAATTGTTTTAACACTTTTTCTTGTGTTAGCCAGTCCCATGCTTGCTGTGACTGTTCTGTAAAAGTAGTTTGCAGACTCTTGTCCAATGGGTCTTCCTTGGTAAAAACAGAAGAAAAGAAATTATTTAAAATATCTGCCTTCTCTCTGTCACCTTTGACCATCTCACCCGTTTCAGCTAACAAGGACCCAACATTATCAGACTTTAATTTTTTGCCATTAATGTATTTAAAGAATTTTTTTGGGTTGCTTTTGCTCTCCTTAGCAATATTTTTTTCATTCTCCAGTCTAGCTAATTTAATAGCCTTTTTACAGGTTTTGTTGACATTTTTGTATTCTGCAAATGCCTCTGCTGATCCCTCAGCTTTGTAATGTTTAAATGCCGCTTTCTTGTTATTTATTTCATGAATTACTTTACTGGTTAGCCACATTGGTTTTAATTTGCTTCTTTTGTATTTGTTTCCAACAGGGATAAATTTATATGTGTATTTTTGCAATGTTATTTTAAAGGTATTCCACTTACCTTCTGTGTTTTTTCCTGAAAATATTTTATCCCAGTCAATGAGACCAAGGGATGAATTAAACCTGCTAAAGTTGGCCTTTTTAAAATTCAGTGTTTTGGTGGAACTCATATCAACTTGTTTTTTTGAATTAATCTCAAACGATACCATGTTATGGTCACTATTCCCCAAGTGCTCCCTTACTTGGATGTTAGAGATAAGTTCTTCATGGTCAGTTATTACCAAATCCAGACAATGGTTGGAAATGCTGGATTTTTATAGTATGGAGTATGGTGTCATTGAAAAACATACATGGATAGATGGGAAATAAAACAATTCTCAGCAAAAACTGCTGAAAAGCTCTGTGTTTCTCTATTGGTAATTCCCATGGGAAAAATAGAGAATCATTTTATCTTTCACAGGACCAAAACGTGACTTTTCTCCCATCTCTAATTCGCACCATATATGTATATGGGTAGTGATGTACATGCTCTTAAGCTTTGACATCACTCTAAGATAAGTTTCATTTTTTTACAGCAAATGCAAGAAAATGGTTAACAAAGTGGCCCTTATGTATTCTGCAGTGGATTTCATTAAAGCGGAACTTTCATGCCATTAATATTGAGCCCCAAAATATAAGTACAATAGCAATATGGATAGACTTACTTGTAGTTTCAAGTATAATCGTGGCATTATAGAGAAATAGACCTTTCTAGGCAGGCAGGCACTGGCAGGGTTCTTGCAGTAGGCGCTCTCTGCACCTGCGCTGTCAGTCCGTTCTGGTGTCTTAAGGCACAATGGCATTCAATTCACCAATGATGGAGGTGAAGGGGACAGACAGTCCAGACTCAGAGATGCCGTCTCTGCAAGATGTTTGCTCTGTTCCCCGTGTCCTGTCTGCCTATTTCTCTCTAATGCTGCAATTATACTTGAAACTACAAGTAAGTCTATACACATCGTTATTGTACTTATATTTTGGGGCTCAATATTAATGGCATGAAAGTTCCACTTTAAATACTTCTATGTGTGAAGTAACTTGTTTCAAAACCTCATAATGGTTTGATATTAACCTTTTATACCTACAACTAGTTGAAGAACCCGTGCCACTGCCAGCCGGTCGCAGGGCAGTCATGCGCAGTAGAGACTGCCTGCGCCGCGGCTGATACAGTGCTGGACGCTCCTTCGGAGTGTTCAGTTCTGTATCAGCTGCAGTGCGGGCAGTCTCTACTGTGCATGACTGCAGCACGCACAGCAGTCTCTACTACGCATGACTGCAGCATGCACAGCAGTCTCTACTGCGCATGACTGCAGCACGCACAGCAGTCTCTACTACGCATGACTGCAGCACGCACAGCAGTCTCTACTGCGCATGACTGCAGCACGCACAGCAGTCTCTACTACGCATGACTGCAGCACGCACAGCAGTCTCTACTACGCATGACTGCAGCATGCACAGCAGTCTCTACTACGCATGACTGCAGCATGCACAGCAGTCTCTACTACGCATGACTGAAGCATGCACAGCAGTCTCTACTGCGCATGACTTTGTCTTTACACACGTTTTAGAGAATTATTATATAAGATATTAAATAAGTACATAAACATGCCTGTCAATTCAATGTTTACAGGCTAAATCAGTTTATTATCACAACTCTCAATTGTTTATATTTTATGTACTCAGCAAACACTGAAATCCTTGAAGTTCAGAATTTGTATCTACTAACCTAAAAGTGTAACAGGAATACTTTTACAGACATCTAATATTCTCCACTGTTCTTTGGCAGTTCTTAATCCACCCAGCAATATTCACTCAATAAACATACTGGTCAAATGGTTTTGCTGGTTGCTTGATTCAAAGGGGAAAAAGCTGTATTTAATTTTCACCTATATACAGATTTTGTTAGTGCTCTACCATTTCAGGCATGTGAAACTGAGTGCTAGATTACCACCTTTTTTAATCCATTTCTGGAACTATTTAAATAAATGTTATACTTGAGAGTATGCCTAGTATTCTATGTGAACAGATGCCAGCTCTTATGATTATGTAGCATTCACCATAAGGGCTCAGCACATTTAAAAGAAAGGTGCAAAATATATCCATTACATTGATAGGGAAAATTCCAACAAAAATGTAAAGAACGTGAAAATTGGTTTATTTACATCCATACACACGATGGACAACATTTTGGTCCAAACCTCAGACCTTTATCAAGGTAAGTGCAGAGTGTGAGGCCACAAGTATTCTCCTGATGTCCAAATTAGGGTAATTAGAAGACCAGTAATTAACAAGCATGCATTGCCAAAGTCCTGTGCCATAGGTGCAGCACTATCAGCATCAAATGCTGGGCAAAGCCTTGCTATCTACTAATACAAGCAGGGACAAATATGTTTAACTTGTGGCGGCACAGTTTTAGGGATGTAAAATACCATACCAACAATAAATTATTATTGACCAGGAGAATAAATAATTATTGACCTTGTTTCTGGAAATAGAAAGTTAAAGCATCTTCAACTTCAGATCACATGGACTCATAAGATTGATGATTCACCTCAATGAGACAAAATTAAAGAATACCACTTCATTGTTTTGTAATATTGTTTATTTGCTTTATACAGGTTTATTCAATCGTAAGGTATAGTGTTACCCAAAAGCTTGCACTGAGAAACTTCTAGTGTTTCTGAGAATAGCAGTTCAAATGACCAATCATTAGTCATTCAAATAATATGACCTTAGTAATATTGCTTGTTTGCATACATCTGCATGAGGAGCTTTCATAAACCACTGCCCACTGACATAACACTTACTATCCACTATCACTCGCCTTTGGGAAGATTTACCCTTTCACATGATCAAGTGACTGTAATGTATTATTTACTTCATGGCCCATGGAATGAAAAACTTTTATGAATTTGTGTGGTGTATAAATAACAATGGGGAGTCCACTGTAATGCAGAGTAAGGCTGTATGGATCCTTACTAACTATATATTTTTATATTTGATTGTGGGCAATAATGTTTAGATAATAACAATATGATGACCTGTAATGTATGGTTTGTCTCCTGCTGTCTCCTACTACACATGAACTTCCAGGCTGCATATATGTATATATCATTTATATAGGGAGTGCCCTATATTTTTAGTGATTTGTATTTGGATAAGATTGAGGGATTGTGAATGCAACTACCTTGTGTATACATAACCAATGGGAAATGTTATTCACAAATAACATTTTTGATACAGGTTTAAAGGGATAGTAATTTTTCACAAAAACAGCAGCCCCAATGAAACATTATAGTATTTGGGCCATGGAGAGTGTTATTTCAATACTGTCAGAATTGTAGTTCAAGAATAATTGAGTGATAAAGTATCCCCCTCCTGCCCCTTTTCCCTAGTGTAAGCTACCTCCACTCAGATGTGAATCTGGTCCTCGGACCAGACAGCTCACATTAAAGGACAATCTTCTTACTGTGAGTATAAGGAAAACCCTGCCCCCTTGACAGGTTTTTCCTTATGCTCACTGAAGATTTTACCTCTCTGCGATCCATCCGGACAGTCTTGCTGCTCTGAGGTGAGCAGTGTTACATCAGTAAAAGGGGCAGGAGGTGGATAATCTATCATTCAATTACTCTTGAAGTACAAATCTGACAGTATTGGAATAACACTCTCCATGGCCCAAATACTATGAAGATTAATTGGAGCTGCTTTTATTGTGAAACATTACTATCCCTTTAATGGGATAGTAATACTTAAAATGTAAAAAAAAATGTTGTAGTGTTTATCCCCCTGAGTAAAACAAGGGTACTCCCACTGCTGAAAGGTGTTTTATTCAAAAGTTATTATAGCTCAAAGTTTAATTTTTTAGGTGCAATATCACAGTGGCCTGAAATTGTACAGTGCTGCTGTTGCTACACCAGCCTATGGAGATTTATGGTCCTGGGACCAGAGCTCTCCATAGGATTTTGTAGCAACAGCACCACTGTACAATTTCAGACCACTGTGATATTGCACCTAAAACATTAAACTTTGAGTTATAATAACTTTTGAATAAAACACCTTTCAGAAGTGGGAGTACCCTTGTTTTACTCAGGGGGATAAACCCTACAACATAGTTTTTTTCATTTTAAGTATTACTATCCCTTTAAGTAGAGCTTCTTAAAGGGAAACACAAAGTTATAGCATCATTATATATGTAGTGGGTCCCCATACCTGGGGTTGACAGTATGGAGGAGTTATATAAATTCCTCCCAACAGTTTCCTGCCCAGTCTGTCTGAGCACAGAGGTGGATGGGGGTGATTTGGGCAGTGGGGTGAAGTTTGCTCCAGGAACGACCCTCCTCTGTGTCATGCCCTGTCCCCTATCTACAGCACCATCCCCCTCAACTAATTCCTTTTCCCTCATCTTCAGTCCATCTTCTCACACTTATACCATAACAGTCACACACCTGCCTCCTCTCATTCACATGGCCCTCACTCTCCCACCTCATGTCCTACACTGTCCCCTCACACTCGCATCTCGCTGCCATACCCCCACTACCTGATTGCACTGCAAGTTAAACAGTGAGGAGGACACAGATAACACGGGGAGCAAATTCTCTTCTGAGTTATTGTGCCTTTGTTAACCCCCATGCCAAAGAGGTATCCAACATATTCTTCCTTGTGACTCTCTCTAAATATGTATTCTCCCACCTCCATTTCTCCCATTGGTTTATGAGTGTCTTAGGGTGTGTATTTGTGTTTCAGGGTATGTGTGTGTGTGTCAGGATGTCTGTGTGTGTGGAGCATGTAAGTGTGTGTGTGGGATTCAGGGTGTTTATGTGTGTGTCAGGGTGTTCATGTGTGCATCAGGGTGTCTGTGCATGTGTTATAATGTCAACAGGTGTGTCAGGGTGGTGTGTGTACAGGTGTGTTTGTGTGTATGTGTGTGTGAGTGTGTCATGGTATGTATGTGTGTCAATGGGTGTGTATATGTGTGTGAAGTGAGTCAGTGTGTCTCTGGGTCAGGATATGAATGTGTGTCTGGGCATAAATGTGTGTGCCAGGACAATCATGCGTGTGTATGAAGTGTGGCTGTGTGAAGTGTGTTTTCTGTGTATCTGTGACTGCATGAGCATTATGGTATAAAACCAAAGCTCCTTTGCTTGTGTGAACATATACTTATTGTACAAAGAGAAAACAAAGTGTGGGCGCTCTTAAAGTATTAATGATATTAAATCAATAGGATATACTCACAGGATGTAACATATTGGTCGGATCACCTCACAGCTGGTAAATTGCAACAGGAGTTAACCTGCCCCTGTACAGGAATACAAAGCAGGATACTGGAACCTTCATTAACAATACTAATTACCTGCAGAAGTAGATATAACATAATTTATTAAAAACAATAAAACAAATATGATATAATTGATTCATTGATTCATATCTGCACCCTTAGATCTTCTTGATATACTTATTGTGACAATTTATTACTCTTTTGGAAAAAAAACCCTTTAAATCTTACTAAGTACATGCTAACTGTGAGAAATTATTCCTGCATTATGTTCATTTTTTCTCTCTCTATTGTATATATACATAATGTATTTTTCAAAGCTGAAGACATAGTTGACACTGATAGTATGGGGTATTTGTGAGTAGAATTTGAAGACTTCCAGCTAATTTATATCTACCATTTTCTAAATGTGTGTTGAATTTGCCTACATCATATTTAAATGTCAATGTTTACACAGAACTGTTGTCTCCTGTTTTGCTGAGGTCTGTCTCACTATTGACTCCTCCACGTTTCAATTATTTGTACTTTATCTGTGTCTTTAGTTAATGCTTTCATTGTGTAGACGGATAATTTACTCATGCCCTCTTGTTGCTTTTTTGTTTCATGTCAGATTAACAAAAATGTAGAGGTAATGGGAATGTAGTCCCTATATACAAGTATTATTGCAGGGTTAGGCAAACTTTGGCTCTCCAGTTGTTGGAGACTACAACGGCTGGTTGAGGATGATTGGAATTGTAGTCTTCAATAGCAGGAGACCCAAAGTTTGCCTGTTTCCGTTTTATACTAATTTATATTTTCATCCAGGAAGTCAATGTCACATGCATCTCTAGTGGGACGAGTTTATTAAAAAATATAATTGTTTATCTGACATATGTGTGCTTCATGTGATTTCTCAAGCATAAAAGTGCATCTACTATTTTGTATATGAAAGGACATAAAATATAATTCACTGGTGCCCCTTAGATATTAATACTGGATAAAGAATAATTACTCTATAAACAGATACCAAGAGGTCAATACAATCTGTATTTATTACAACAAGCTAACTACTAAATACAGCTCATATATAAAAACATATATATATATATATATATATATATATATATATATATACTGGCTTTAAAATGTGGATGAAGAAAGGTTCTATAATCCTCCTTGTAATCCTCAATATGCCTGCATATGCAGCACAATATTTGCCACTCTACTGCACATACACAGGACACAAAGAAATCTGACCTAGTGTATTGGATCTATGCCACACAAGACCAGAGCACAGTGTTAAAGGAGCCTCCGCTAGAACGCCTATGGGACAACCCAACACACAGGCACAGCCCTACCCCTGTTTCTATACACAGGATCTATAAATATAAGACAAATAACATGTGGCAATGAACCATTCCATCCAAATGCAAAATATAGTAAAATAGTATTAAAAACAAATCTATCCACAAAACCTAAATGAAATAACCCCGCAAAATCTATAAATCTACCCCAAATTCGTAAAAAGAACAAAAAAAAATAAATAATCAGTCATAAAGCAGTAATATATAAATCATGCAATAAATAAAACATTGAATAAGTAGCTGGTGCTGATCTACTATATTCTATCTAGTAGATGGCACAAATAGTTCAATGAAAAGTTTTGTTCAATCACATCCCTGTGCTGAATAATGAATGATGAATAGATAGATGAATGACAATTGTAACGTTTTGAATCCAAGTGGGTTAGTTATATAGTAGATACAGATGAAGTGGTGATACCTAAATTAAACAATGTGTCCAATATAATTTCCACAATCTCATTCACCATGCAAAAATTATACTATGTTAATACTCACACTTTGAGATCTTCACTATAGGTGCTTATATCTTTTATTCATAATTGACCACAAAGTTCAGTACACTGGTATAGGGAAATATGCAATCAACTCTAAGCATCATATAGCAGAAGAAAAAACACACAGGACAGAAAAGCCTATAGTAATAAAAGCACAGAGGAGAAGGAGGAGGGGGAGGGATTTGAACAGTTGCCACCATCTACCACAGTTGGGACTACTGTCATGACCACTGATGAATGATTGACAATAATTATATAATAATAATAATGCAAGATTATCTTGGAATCATAGATGATTCTGCACCACCACCTACCACTGCCTACTGCCAGCAGTGCTAGGTGGTGGTGGTAAGCCACCACCAGAAACATTATGCCACCTTGGGTCACTCACTCGACAATGATATTATGATGTTTATTAGTGATGATCGAGCACCCCAATGCTCGGGTGTTCGGGTGCTCTGGCCGAGCACCCCCGGAGGCTCGAGTGCTCGGCCGAGCACCCGAGCCCCATTGAAGTCAATGGGAGGACTCGAGCATTACACCAGGCACCCCCTGCTCTGATGAGGGGAGGGTGCCTGGTCCATAGGAAAAGGGCAGAAAATGATGGAAACACCACAGAAATGGTTCAGGGACAGCATAGGGAGGATGTCTGGATGCATCTTGGACTCCAGCGTCGCTGCTGGGAACGATGTTTCGCCCGTAGTACGCCATTTTTACAGACTGACCGTAAAACACACAAAAAGGAAGATAAAAACGACTTTAGGCGAAAAATTGTTACCAAACAGTATTTGCTGTATATTTACTTGTATATCATCTGCAAATTCTGCAAAAAATTTCATCGATTTTTCGGAACTGGGGCCATGATTAAGAGGGAAACGTGCGCAGAGGCAAATTCTGCAAAAAATTTCCTTGATTTTTCGGAACTGGGGCCATGATTAAGAGGGAAACGTGCGCAGAGGCAAATTCTGCAAAAAATTTCCTCGATTTTTCGGAACTGGGGCCATGATTAAGAGGGAAACGTGCGCAGAGGTAAATTCTGCAAAAAATTTCCTCGATTTTTCTGAACTGGGGCCATGATTAAGAGGGAAACGTGCGCTGAGCCGACCATCTAAAACATTATGGGTGAGGGTCTGCTGCGGAGCTGACCATCCTAAACATTATATGCGAAGGCCCGCTAGTGAGCTGACGCTATAAAACATTATATGAGAGGGCCCGCTAGAGAGCTGACCCAATAAAACATTATATAAGAAGGCCCGCTGGTGAGCTGACCTATACAAAAAGTTGTCAAACAGGGCCCGCTGGTGAGCTGGCCCTATATAAAAATTATATCACAGGGCCTGCTGGTGAGCTGGCCCTATATAAAAATTATATCACAGGGTATATGGAAGAGAGTCAACCATATATCCGTATTTTGGGTGGAAGGGGTGAATGGGAATACAGAGTATTCCCATCATTGTAAATAACATATCTAAAGTGACTTTATGTTCACCCGGGGCTTTCCTCCAGTGGAGTGGAGAAGTCAGGGGAAATCCAGGCCTTGTTCATTTTTATAAGTGTCAACCTATCAGCATTTTCGGTGGAAAGGCGGATACGCTTATCTGTTATGATGCCACCAGCAGCACTAAATACCCGCTCAGACAGAACGCTGGCGGCAGGGCAGGCCAGCACCTCCAAGGCGTAGAGTGCCAGTTCATACCACGTGTCCAGCTTGGACACCCAGTAGTTGTAAGGCACAGAGGGATCATTGAGGACGCTGACACGGTCTGCTACGTACTCCTTCACCATCTTCCAAAACTTTTCCCTCCTTGTGACACTAGGCTGCGCATCAGGGTGAGGGTGCTGGCGGGGTGTCATGAAGGTGTCCCACGCCTTGGAGAGTGTTGCCCTGCCTTTGTCGGAACTGCTGTGTGCTCCCCTTTTCTCCCCTTCTCGGTTGGCCAAGGTAGCACGTACTCTGCCGCCAGCGTTGTCAGATGGAAAATTTTGGAGCAATTTTTCGACAAGAACCTTCTGGTATTGCACCATTTTGCTTGTCCTCTCCACCGGAGGAATGAGAGATGAGAAATTCTCTTTGTAGCGGGGGTCCAGAAGGGTGAACACCCAGTAATCCGTGTTGTCTAAAATGCGTATAACGCGTGGGTCACGGGAAAGGCAACCTAACATAAAGTCAGCCATGTGTACCAACAGGCAAGATTTCGCTGTCCTCACCAGGAGGATGACTCAATCTCCTCATCCTCTTCCTCCTCTTCTGCCCACCCACGCTGAAGAGATGGAACTAAAGTTCCATGGCTACCCTCTGTAGCGGAGGCAACCGTGTCTTCTTCCTCCTCCTCCTCCGCCTCCTCCAATTGTCGCTGAGAAGACGAAGTGAGGGTGCTCTGGCTATCACCTTGTGTAAGCTCTTCCTCCCGCATTTCCACCTCTTCCACACGCAAAGCGTCGGTTTTAATTGTGAGCAGCGAGCGTTTCAGTAGACACAGAAGTGGGATGGTTACACTGATAATAGCGTTATCGCCGCTCACCATCTGTGTCGATTCCTCAAAATTGCATAAAACCTCACAGAGGTCTGACATCCATTCCCACTCCTCACTTCTGATTAGAGGAAGTTGAACGGAGAGGCGACGACCGTGTAACAGCTGGTACTCCACTACTGCCCTCTGCTGCTCACAAAGCCGGGCCAACATGTGGAAGGTGGAGTTCCAGCGCGTGCTCACGTCACACAGCAGCCGGTGAGCTGGCAATTGTAAGCGCTGCTGCAGCTTCAACAGGCCGGCTGAAGCTGTTGATGACTTACGGAAATGTGCACACACGCGGCGCACCTTGGTCAAGAGATCATGCAAATTGGGGTAGGTTTTTAGAAATCTCTGAACCACTAAATTAAATACATGCGCTAGGCATGGTACGTGTGTGAGCTTGCCGAGCTCCAAAGCCGCCACCAAGTTACGCCCATTATCACACACAACCATGCCTGGTTGCAGGTTGAGTGGCGAGAGCCACTGCTCGGTCTGGTGACTAATCCCCTGCAACAGCTCTGAGGCCGTGTGCTGTTTGTCCCCAAGGCAGATCAGCTTCAGCACGGCCTATTGACGCTTCCCCACTGCAGTGCTACACTGCTTCCAGCTACCGGCTGATGGGTGAGTGGCGCTGCGCGCAGAGAATTCGAAGGTGGAAACGGAGGAGGAGGAGCCAATAACGTAGGTGCTGGCGGAAACCCTGATGGAGGTAGGGCCCGCAATCCTCGGCGTGGGTAGCACCTGTGCCATCCCAGGGTCCGAGTCGCTCCCAGCCTCCATGACATTCACCCAGTGTGCCGTCAGGGAAATGTAGCGTCCCTGGCCACAAGCACTTGTCCATGTGTCAGTCGTTAAGTGGACCTTCCCAGTAACTGCGTTGGTCAGGGCACGGGTGATGTTACGGGACACATGGTGGTGTAAGGCGGGGACGGCACACCGGGAAAAGTAGTGGCAGCTGGGGACTGCGTACCGAGGGACAGCTGCTGCCATCAGGCTGCGGAAGGACTCAGTCTCCACAAGCCTAAATGGCAGCATTTCGATGGCCAGTAATTTGGAAAGGTGTGAGGTTAGTGCTATGGCCTGTGGGTGGGTGGCTGGGTATTTTCGCTTGCGCTCAAATGCCTGGGGTAACGACATTTGGACGCTGTGCTGGGACAGGGAAGTGGATGTGGTCGCTGATGGTGCTTCAGATGGTACAGGTGCAGGGCGGGAGGTATGCGGGCCTGCGCCTTCGACAGGCGATTGGCCGGCACTGAAAACAGGGGAAGAGGAGGCAGTGGTGTGGCCTGCAGACACAGATTGGCGATCCGGGCGTTCCTCCCACTTATTACGGTGCTTGGATGCCATGTGTCGGATCATGCTGGTGGTGGTGAGGTTGCTAGTGTTCATGCCTCGGCTCATTCTGGTGTGGCACAGGTTGCAAACTACAATTCTTTTGTCGTCCGCACTTTCCTTAAAAAAACGCCATACCGCGGAACACCTAGCCCTTGGCAAGGGAGATTTACGCAAGGGGGTGCTCCGTGGAACATTTGCGGGCCGGTTTGGTGCGGTCCGCCTTCTTTCTTTAGCCACACCACTGCCTCTTCCAGCCTGTTGCGGTGCTGCAGATGGCTCACCCTCAGGACTGCTGTCATCGCTCGGCTCTCCACCTTCCCAGGTGGGGTCAGTCACCTCATCGTCCACCAAGTCCTCCTCCACTTCCTCACTCTGATCATCCTCCTCATTTCTTGATCCCACCACATACTCAGTCATTGACAACTGTGTATCATCCTCCTCATCAAGGTCTTGAGACAGTAATAGTGGTTGATTTGATGGCAACTGTGTCTCATCATCATCATCCACTTCCTTTGACCTTAAATGCCGTTCCCCTCTGTCATCTTCTTGTGATTGGGTACCCTCTAGAGGTTGTGAATCAGGGCACAAGATTTCATGTTCCTCTGCAAGCGTGCTTGGAGAGAGGTTCAAATGAAGGATTGGTGATGAGACGAGCTCCTCACTATATCCCAGTGTGGGATCACTTCTTTGGCCAGACCCTCTATGGTGGGAGGAAGGATGATCAGGGTGAGGATTATGTTGAACAGACTCTTGGCTACTGAGAGTGGACTTGGTGGAAGACAGGGTGGTGCTTAACCGACTGGAAGCAGTATCACCTGAAATCCAACCGACCACCTGTTCGCAGTGGTCTGACCTCGGGAGTGATGTCCTGCGACGCCCTGTAAACTGAGACATGAAGCTAGGTATGGTGGATGTCTTTCTTTCTTGTGCTCTGGCACCAGGCACAGTTTCTACGCGTCCTGACCTGCGCCCTGAACTATCAGGATCACGTCCACTTCCCCGTCCCTTTTTACCCGCCTTCTTCATATTACACGGAATATGTGCTGCTAATCTGCAACTTTGCACACTAAACAGAATGTGCTGCTAATCTGCAACTTTGCACACTAAACAGAATGTGCTGCTAATCTGCGGCTAGGCACAGTGAAAGGAATATGTGACGTTTATTTTTTACACTTTGCACACTAAACAGAATGTGCTGCTAATCTGCAACTTTGCACACTAAACAGAATGTGCTGCTAATCTGCGGCTAGGCACAGTGAAAGGAATATGTGACATTTATTTTTTACACTTTGCACACTAAACAGAATGTGCTGCTAGTCTGCAACTTTGCACACTAAACAGAATGTGCTGCTAATCTGCGGCTAGGCACAGTGAAAGGAATATGTGACGTTTATTTTTTACACTTTGCACACTAAACAGAATGTGCTGCTAATCTGCAACTTTGCACACTAAACAGAATGTGCTGCTAATCTGCGGCTAGGCACAGTGAAAGGAATATGTGACGTTTATTTTTTACACTTTCCACACTAAACAGAATGTGCTGCTAATCTGCGGCTAGGCACAGTGAAAGGAATATGTGACATTTATTTTTTACACTTTGCACACTAAACAGAATGTGCTGCTAATCTGCAACTTTGCACACTAAACAGAATGTGCTGCTAATCTGCAACTTTGCACACTAAAAAGAATGTGCTGCTAATCTGCAACTTTGCACACTAAACAGAATGTGCTGCTAATCTGCAACTTTGCACACTAAACAGAATGTGCTGCTAATCTACGGCTAGGCACAGTGAACGGAATATGTGAGGTTTTTTTTTTAAATCTGTGCCCCCCCAAACAAAATATAACTGCTGCCCCCACACACAACAGTCCTAAAAAGGACTTTTGGGTCTTTATATGTTGTTCCAACACTTTTCTTCTCCCTACACTGACTTTCCCTTCCTATCCTCATCTCTCCCTGGCTAAGATTGAGCTGAACTCGCTGGTCAGGTGCTATACAGCACCCGATCATGGGTTCTGGCCAGCCAATCAGTGTAATGCCAGCAGCCAACATGGCTGCTGGAATTACACTGATGTCAGATCCTCCCCGCACGTTTATTGGCTGCGCAGCAGCCGCGAAACGTGCGGGGAGGAGACCCGAACATGGCGGGCGAGCACATGCGGTACTCATACGAGTACCGCCATGTGCCGAGCAGAGCGATGCTCGAGCCGAACCGAGCTTCGACCGAGCATGCTCGCTCATCACTAATGTTTATTAGATTACTTTCTGCTGCTGAAATGTCTCTGCGTGGTACTGGGATCATCATCCCCACTGACTATGGTGATGGTAGAACTAGCACTGGTGACAATACACAGGTGGTCATGATGATGAATCTACTTTCTATTAACCCTACCTACCAAGGCAGCAGCACAAAAGCTGCCAACACTTTCTGTGCACCTGGTGAGAAGAAGCTGGCCAAACATACATCTCCCCCTGCATCTCCTCTAAAACCATTGACATTGGAACATTTTTCATAGAGAACAGGAAGTAACTGTGCAGTTATCATCTGCAACCGCAATGTGTACAGTGTATGAAAACACTTGGAAAGAGGGGAAGGACTGGAACCACACTTGGCACACCTGCTTTCATTTTAAACACAACTGTAACCACCACCTTGAGATTTATGTTGACAATGTTAAACCATCCCCCGAGAAATCAGATACTGCTGTTACTCACTATGGCTTTTTTCCATTCCACAAAATGGAATGGACGGTGGTGGAAGACAGATGCTCCCCAATGACTCACAACACTCAATTAAAATAATATACTCTCCCTGCCATGAACTTGGAATGTTCTGCACATGCTCCCTTATTTTCTGCATTCTGTTGGTCTTCACCACATTGCCATGTGCATACTTGTGGATTGTGCATACCTGTGTCTTCTTCCCTGTACTTTAACTGATCCTCCTGCACTTATCTACCTGTCTTACATACAGGTACATGCTCATTCTTAAAACCAGATCTTGCCTCAGGGAATTCAGTCCTAGCAACTTGTCTTGAACCAGCTTTCCTGACTATCCTACTGGTTCTCAGTTCTGCCTACTTGATCTTTTATTGCCAACCTATCCTGCCTCTGAACCTCCATTTGTCTTATGTTTTGGTACAGATGCCGACCATTCTATGTCTGCTTGCCCAGCCAGCCTTACCTGTCCTGAGTGCACTGCTACTGCCTCCATCTGCCTCCTGATTCTGTTGCCTGCTTGGTTACTCATTCAGGATATGCTATG
This sequence comes from Rhinophrynus dorsalis, assembly GCA_037306005.1. Classification (NCBI taxonomy): domain Eukaryota; kingdom Metazoa; phylum Chordata; class Amphibia; order Anura; family Rhinophrynidae; genus Rhinophrynus; species Rhinophrynus dorsalis. The sequence goes on from CM074723.1 coordinate 175,748,643, forward strand.
ACAGGTCCAGTTCTCCTGAGCTGTGTTTGCATCTTCTCTGCTTCTGGTCATCTCTCTGACTAGCTCCTCAGACTCAGCCTTCCTCCATCCAATGCCATCTTGTGGAAAGATGTTGCATTACCTAAACTACAGTCACTGTCTCCTCAAAGTTCAAAGTTTCTCAGGTACATCTTGTGATCTAGTGGCAGAAGCAATTTCATCTCAGAACCTGCTGCAGCCTACTTCCTTAGTTTTAAAGGGGAGAGAGTCATACCTGAATCAATCAGAGAGACTGTTTCCATGTGTTCCATACAGAACTGTGACAGGAAGTATCATAGTTGTGAGTGGGACACATGGAAACAGCCTCTTTGTTCAGGGTTAGTCTAACTGGGCAAAAGGCTGAACAAAGCATCTCACACAGAATTACGAAAGGCAGAATGAAGTGTCTCACACATAACGAAGACTTGTAGGGGAGTTTCTGTTGCAAGGAGGTCCCAGAAACAAGATAGTGATCTGGCGACTCTAAGACCCTGGGGGAACCACAATTTCTGTGCAGAACAAGGCAGGTAAAGTAGGTAAATGTTGAAGGAGGGTGAAGAAGCCATGCAGCACCAGGACAAATAGGCCAACAACACAGAGGACACAGAAAACACTGGGAGCAATGCAAATACATGGGGACACAGAGAATGGATTAAAACATATTATCCCTATGAGTGTCACTGGATGCGCAAAGCATTGTGGCTTTGGGACTCAAATGGATAACAGTACAAGTACAGTACAAGTACAATACAACTCGGGAGATGCATTGTACACCCCATGGCACTAAAATGGTTAGCACATTTTTTCCCCTTTCCATTCTCAGTGTCCCCTGTGTTACGGTTTTCAGACACTTCAGACAGAGGGTATGATAAAACACAGTTTTATTGATGGAAATAATGAACAATATCGCCCTCTACAGGCACACAGTAAAAACAAGGAATAAGTGTCTAGACCCTTACAGGCCAGTAGACTGGATACAGACAGAGTAGAATATATGTAAAAAATATATACTATGGCTGGTAACCCAGAGAGGAGCACACAATAGTTAACACAGTTCTCATCAGTCTCTGTTGTGGTGTAGGCACGCCCAAGGTGTAGCTGAAGCTTGTATAAGTATGAGGAATCAATACAGAATCTGCAGGAGAGCAATCGACTTGCACGGCAGAACTGACCCAGAACACTAGAGCAATAACGGATAGCCCCCACGGGCGTAATAAATGCCACCAGTACTAGGGAAGCGTGAGTCGTTAGCCCCCATGGGCGTAAACCGGAGACTACAAGCTGCAAGAGCAAGGAATGTTAGCCCCCACGGGCGTATAACGGAGACTGCAAGCTGCAAGTGTAAGATTCAAGCCCCCTCGGGCATAAACGGAAGCCAATAGCTAGTGCCAGGTAGCCCCCACGGGCGTATAACGACTCCACCAGTGCAAGTGCGTGGGCGAGGAGACCACCGGTACGGTACCGGAACAACTACCCTGCAAGGATGGAATATGAGCCGCTGTCTCTCAGGCCCAAGCGGCCGGCTCAGCAGTAGTAGTGTAGCACTGCAAGGGTTAACCAAGGCACCTCGTAGGAGGTGAGGCACAGTAAGGGATCGGCTCAGCAATCGGTATCGCCCTGATGGTATAGCTCTGCAAGCTTAAGGAGACTCAGCTAGTAGTACAGCTCAGAAGCGTTAACAGTAACACAGCGACCCAAGGGTTAAGGTCAATCTCGAGCATAAGCGCGACTACAGGAGTAAGAATGTCGCCCAGTAGACAGCAGCAGGAACGTAGACAGACTGGAACCAGGAACTGTGGAGAATCGTAGTCAAGCCAGATCAGCAACAAGCTGGAACGTCAGAAAGGGCACCTGACAGGTGCCAGCGGTCAGTATAAAACGGGTAACCAGGGGCGGGCCAACACAGCTCAGCCAATCAGGGAGCAGCACAGCAAAGAGTGACACACAGGATCACGGGGACCGTGATACCCTGTGGGTTTTTTTTACTGATCCCCAAGTTAATCTGTGTCCAATACTCTGTTTAATATCCAGTGGGATCTTGGGGGTATGCGTCTGGCAGTATGAAGTGCAGGGTATGGGACAGTGCTGGACATGAGGTGGGAGAGTGCAAGGTAAATGAGGAGTGTGACTTTTATGGGAAAATATAGAAGAGATGGAGGGATGGACAAACAAGGGAACCAAGAGGATAGTGAAGGTCACAGACTGGGAACATGCAGGGTAGATGGCAAGACACAGATGGGGGCTCCACATACAGTGATTTTGGCAGGATGCATCAACCAAATCACCATCCCCAGCTATGACTGTGCTTACACAGGCATGGGTGGAAGCTGTAGTCTGCAGACAGCAGTAGGGAGGAATTTACATAACTCTTCCTACTGCTGCCCGTGGATGTGTCTGGCAAGGATAAATATATTCTATTTTATTCCAAGAGGAAGCATCATGTGACCAACAAGATTTGTCTGAAAATAAACACACACAGGGGAGGCAGTAAGGAGGAGTTATGCAAACCTTTTATGCTGCCTGTCCAACTGGTGTACATTCTGTGCATGGTTTACACAGGAGTTGATGGGGGGAGGATAGCACTCTGGGGTCCTCCTGTGAAAAATTCAGCATGGATTCACCTTCTACCACAATACACACCTCCTCCCTATACACCCTCCTTCCCCTTCACCGCATCACCTCTCCTCCACTTCCCCTGATTGCTTCATACTTCCCTTCCCCTCATTGCCTCACACTCCACTTCTCCTGACCATCTCACACTTCCCTTCACCTGATCAGCTCATACTCTACTTTGCCTCCCAGCCTCCCCTTCTATCCAATCAACATGCATTCCAGCCATTTGAGGACCTTGAGGTCCTCACAAGGTACTACCATAAATTCAATGTGCATAGGTGTGCACATTTAAAGTATGGTAGTACCCTGTGAGGAGAGGACCTCAAGGTTTTCACATGGCAGGAATATATGTTGATTGGAAGAGGTAGTGCAAGGGAGGCACAACAGAAGAGGAAGCTGCTGCCAATTCAGTGATGCCCCACGCTGCTTCTGGAGGAGGTGGGGGTAGGTTTGTGGTGATTAGAGGTGCAGGTCAATGAAGTTCTCCATGAAGAGGTCTGATATAATTTGTGCCTGCACATTCGTTCATTGATAGCATATGTCTGAGCAGGTGTGTGTGTGTTATTTTGTTTTAATCTACATTGCTGGAGCTGTAGTACTACCAAATTTAACTCTTTGAGTGCCACAAAGGTATCCAACACATTGCAAAGCAATGTGTTGCATACCCCTGTGCCACTCAAAGGGTTACTGCTCTGGTAACACCATGCCAAGACTGATAGTTATTTATATTTTCAAATAGAGGCATAAAAATGAGTTGGGAAGCTCTCTCACCTTTGCCTACATATTTGCCTGGGTGTTCAGACTCACTGAGATAGTGCAGATAGGTAAAAATCAAGGAAGAGTCAGCACTCAGAGGGCTTTTTAATTAGAACTTTTTTACTTGACGTGTCAACATTTCAATGTGATACACACATTTTCATCAGCATGAAGTGGTCCTGATGAAAATGTATGTATCACATTGAAATGTTGACACTTCAAGTAAAATATTTTCTATTTGAAAAGCCCCGTGAGTGCTGACTCTTCTTTGATGTTTTCAAATGGAAGCAGATATAATTGAAATAAATAAGTAATTATACTTCCCCACCCAAAAAAAGATATATTCAGTTTCATAAAGAATACATTTATTTTAAACACACAAAGTCATGCTGTAATGCTCAAAACTTTTGAGCAATCATTTCAGTTGATTCAACATAACTTTTTTCCCTCAAAAAAAAGGTTAATTTAAGAATAGGTGTGTAGAAATGTTCTTCTCTATAAAAGCAACCCAATTACAATAACAATAGTAGCTGAAAGATGTTAGTACATAGCTTTAAATGTCTTGTATAGGCAACAGACTTTTGATTTAATATGAACAAGCAGGGCTATGATTATGTTGAAGTCTTAAGTGTGATGCATTGTACATAAATCTACAATTCACTATACTTTTTGGTATGCATATTTTCAAGGCCCTAGTGTAAAGCTGCAGAGTTTGTATAAAGATCAGAAGCATGTTCTCTAAATCAGAACTGCACATAGTCAATTTGGGGACGCATATATAATATCTGACCAACAGAATTTTAAACAAAACAATATGTGAAAAGATATAAAATGCACAATTTCATTTGGGCAAAAATGCAATTTTTAAGAACTATTGCAAAAAGTAAACATATTCCCTTATTGCATTAGGGCCAAGGTGACTGACACTTTTCTTTGTAAAACACTATTCAGGATGGAGCCAATTATGTTCTTAAGAGACATATTTTTTTACTTTACATCTACATACAGATGAGATCTAACAACTTTTCAAATAAACTACTGTGAGGTAAAACAAAATGTCTCAATGGTCCTTCTTCCACTCCACACATGGAAAGCACCACCCATTTAGGTCCTTCCAGCATATAGTGGGTCTCCTTGTATGCTTGCCCCCCCCCCAACCCTCTAACGCTCCCTTTTCTGTAGATATTGCTACTGAAGAATATGCAGTGCTTTGCACAGTGCTTTGTTACAGTTCAAAATAAATAAATGTGGAGGTCATACATAAGTGCACACAAATAAAATAAAATAAGCAATTAAACATTTAAAATAGTTGCTTTCCCAGCAGGGATGAGGGATACAATTCTGTATGTTCAGCATCTGAAACATGCCATTTTGTGGGACACAATGTCAATGTTTCTCTTTTTCTAATTGTTAAGCCTTTAGGGTTGCATTCCTGAGTGTGGGACCTCGGAAGTGAATCCCTCAGTAGAATAGGGTCCCTAGACCCCCCTTATTTGCATAACATGGCCCGGTGATGAAGATGTACAAAATAGATATAAATATTGTGGGGTCCATAGGACCTTACTAGACCCCACCATTGTCCATTGTGGCAGGGATCCAAATAAATATACATGAAGGGGAGCATCCAATACCCCTATTTAATATATTTCTCCATCAAAGGAGGGAATATATTAAAATCAAATGCTAAAGGGTAACCTCTTGGACCTCCATTGATAATGTGGTATCTCTGACATGGTAAAATCTAGTGAATTATGACAATTCATTACAATACAAGAAGGATATTGATGTAGGGAGATTACTCATTATCATTTTGGAGAGACAAATTCTTTGTTTTTCTCTTTTGGGAGTGAAACTGAGAAATTCATTTTTGGAGTCTTATTTGCCTTCTTCTGAATCAACAGAATTCTGTTTTCTGTATCAGTATTCAACCTTCTCATCTTTGTAGTATATATGTCTGTATGTATGTATTCCACACTTAACCCTTTATGTCTTCCTTTACCACATTAGATTGTAAGCTTTTAAGAAGAGTCCCAACGAACAGTTTTTCATTTGCTATGCATTTGTAACCCTGTATTGTCAAAACTTTTACACTGTAAAGTGTTTAACACACTTGTAAAGAGTTTGATCTCATGCATAGAATAATTTGAAATGAAGAACAAAATGTTCCATTGTTAGTAAAATGTGGATCAATAAAATTAATTTATAAACATACAGCCATATTCAATAAGATAAAATGATGCAATTCTGGAGTATACTTTCTGTATCATAGGGGACAAATACAATTCCTTAAATTTCAATGGGGCATTTAACTTATTGAATACTACAGAGTGTTCAGATGCATTGCAAATCAATGCCCATTTAAATCAGTGGGAATTTGGTTCTGCCCCCTTATGGTTGGTTTGTTCTAGAATTACATATATTTAGCTACTTGAAAAAAGCCCATAGATTTTGACTTTGTACCAACTCTATAACAATGTGTTTTCATGAACAGAGGTCCAAAATTATCTCAGCTGTGTCCTAGCTTTTAAACTAATATCACCTATTGAGTATTCAATCACATTTTCTATATGACTTTGTTTAAATATTGTTTTCTTTTTTCTTTCTTTTTTTTTTTTTTAGAAACTCTTACAACTCCCTTGTGTCATTTACAAGAAATTGTACCTTTCTTGTTTCCTTTTACATGTACAGTAGATTTCTTTGTGCTTGGAATGAAAGATTGAATTTTACCTGGAGTAAATTATATTTGCACATTCTTGTAATTGCAATGGGCCTCAAACAGAAACAAAGCATTAAATGAGAAAGAAGGTGGATTTCCCAAATGAATAATTTTAAAGGGAAATAGAAAAAAAATCCTTGAAAGACATAATCCATTGGATGCCAGAGGTCCAATGCATTGCAAGTAATGTATGGGGTTTATAATGACAGAAAACATAACATGACATTTTCTTTTTCTAATATTTGTAATAGTGATCTGTAATGCCTAAAAAGGCAAAGTTTGAGATGTTATGGGCATTTAATTAATAATTTGACAATAATAATATGGTACTAAAAAGAATGCAAGCAATTCAAGAGCAAACCAGCTACATCATATAAAAAAAATAATAAATCTAAAATAGAACCTATAACCCCTTGAATGCTAGAGGTGTTTCCAAGGCCTCTCTGGCATTCAAATGTGTTAAAGGCCTATCCAATATAATAATTCATCAAAACGTGTGTAACGACGCAGTCATGCACAGTAGAGACTGCCCACGCCGCGGCTGATACAGAGCCAGCTTTACTGCGCATGACTGCCCCACCACTGGCTGGCAGTGGGACTGTGGCCCGTGTAACGGGCTCTTCAACTAGTATTAAATAAATGAGAATGTGGTGCAATTGGTTTGCCCCAGAATTACTCCATTTCTTTTTAGTACAGCAGCGTCTCTGAGTAAACCATTAAAGAACATATTCATCCAATTGAATATACAAGTTTAATTTTATCTTAGATAATAAGGAGATCTGTCATTGTCATTGAACGTATTTAAAGCATTTCTAATGGATAGATTGACTATGATTTCTTATGTATTTTACCATGTTCATTTTTATTACATACAATGCATATAGGTTATATTTAAAATATATGCATCTATTGATGAAAGGGACTGAAAGGCATTATTTTGTCTATATCAATAATCTAAAAGTAAATGTCATTTAACATTTTTCATGCAGCAGAATGAAATATCATTAGACACTTAAAGTTTTTTTTTATGTTATTGAAATATTCTGTATTATCTTTTTAGCTAGAAAAGCTTAGTAAATCTGGAACAAAACATAAGCACCATATTTATATAAAAAAATTACAGAGATTTAAATTTTACATATTTCCCACATACTGATGAGCAAAACATTTGGAGTTTATTTTGTGTATTGATTTAGGGAACCTGGAAAAATCCTGGTTCTGTACAGATGGTACCAGAATAAATCACAGAGGGATATGGGGAATACATAAAGGAGAGCAGATGGGTGTGTGGGAGAGAGTGAGGCTGGAGTGCAGGAGATTGGGAGACATAGAGAGAAGGAGGGTGAAAGAGCAAGGAAAAGGAGCAAGATGAGGGGAGAATAAGAGACAAGTGAAGAACAATAAAGAAGGTACGAATGTCTGAGTGTGTGTGTGGTGGTGGTGGCGGGGGCATCCAGCATTCTTTCTTACCTAAAAGTTGGAACCAGTTGAAGAAGTTCTACCAATAATCTTGTTTCAAGTGAATATTTTACTTTATTTTTGTGCATCTATATTTGCAGTGAGTTTTTAGCTCATAGTAATTAATTTCCATGATGATGGCATGCATTTGTGTTAAAAGAAAAGACAACCACAGTAAGCAAAGCTTTTAGATGTTTATAAATCTTTTGCCTTTCCTATCACAAATCATTATGATTTGTTTAGTTAAAATGTTCTGATTTTTATAAACAAACTCATTATCTATCTATCTATCTATCTATCTATCTATCTATCTATCTATCTATCGTTCTATCTATCGATCTATCTACTGTGATGCCAGATAGTAACCAATTTCCTTACCTCTTTTGGTTTTCCAATAACTATTTATACAAGAAAGCTCAGACATTCCTAACAATTAGAATAGCCTTTTTTACCTATCCATGAAATATATAATATCATTTTTTATATAAAGCTTAAATAATTCCACTTGAAGAATATTTCATGTATCTAGCGCCCTCTCTGTAAAATGTTACTTTCCAATATTACCTCATAGGGTCTTTTTATTAAGACAACGCTGTGAAAATGCTGCACATATTGCTATTGTGCTTTCTTTATAAAGACATTAGCACCAGTGCTTATACCCTGCCCTTATATTTAGTCTATGCAGAGATTTAAATATAAAGTTGCAGGGAGACATTCTCCCTGCATCCTCTAACTAGTAGACCTGAATAGTAGTTTCTAACTACTGCTGCAGCAAGGCATCATTTTGTTTCACTCAAGACTGGGTGAAATAATATGTTTAGCTGCAGGAAAAAACAACTATTCAGGTCTGATGGACAGACGAGAGAATGTCTCATAGCATCTTTATATTTAAAGATCCACATAGCCGAAATATGGGCAAGGGTTGTTAAAAAAAATCTGGCTCTAATCTCATAATAAATAAAGCAAAACAGAAACTGAATGGACATGTTTCTTTATATACCACCACAAGTGTATGTAGCACTTTACAATTTAAGGCTTTAGAGAGTACAGAGATACAAGTGCTTTACAAAGTGAAACACTTGAGATGGGGTCCCTACTTGAAAGATGACAATCAAAATGGAATATGGGAGACATACAGAGTACATAAGAGTTAAGTTCCCAATAATGCTGGGCCATGTATCGTGCATGAGAGACCCCTTCTTTCCTATGATTTGCTGTAACGGGGAGATACTCCAGTTCACAAACAGCGCAAACCCACCACCTAGCCAATGAGAGCATGGAAAAATATAAACAGGATTGGTTTGTACATAAGCTAATCCTTCATTATTTTGTATCCAGTGTCTTGGGAATCAACCCAGAAAAGATTACGGGTCAGGGTCAATTTATATGGCAACATTAGTGTCCCTTTATTTTTTTTATTTATTTTTTTTAATATCTGTTAGGTACAGTGATGGCGAGGACTAGGGCACTGAAAACACTGATGGACTACTACAACATCAGCATGTATTTATATTATTTTTGACACTTTCCATCCTTATATGATCAAGGTGGAGGTATGGGGGATAATGATGTCCTTCCAAATTTATTTAATACCATTTTAGCCTAAAATAAAATGAAATCTCTCTTTTTTTTCTTTTTGCAGGTTTAACCAGCTGCTGGTGTGGCTTCTACACATTGATTGAAAAATGCAGTGCAATTGTCGGCCATAGGAGAGGATAAGAGGGATCTGAGTGAATGTAAGGAAGGAGCTCTGCTGTACTTGGAAACATGGGAGCTGGTGGTACAGACTCTTGCAGTGGAGGAGGCCTTTTTCCAAATCTTTGCAGCCCTGAGATACCAGAGTTGGAATGGTCTCTCTCTCTGGCCACAAAAGGCATTGCAAAAGCTATTCTGCCATAATATGATAGCTAGAATGGTCATTACAGTGCCTTTTTATGTTTTAGCTGAGCTGGTTATTTTCCCAAATTCTGAAATGTGATGGCAAAAGTTTGAAAATTCAGGAATGTGAAAAACAATTGCCTTTTTCAGGCTGTTTTGCTAGCTGAAGATTCAGTCTGATAGAATGGAATCTAGGACTAAGTAATCCTAACATATATTTTGGTATAATTTCCTTTTTAGGGACTCTGCTAACTCTAAGAAATAGTCATATTTTATTCAAACATTCAATATTTATTAAGTTTATATTTATTTTATTGCTGGCTTTCTTTTTAATTAATTCTATGCATTAACTATAAACCAGCTATTTTATTTCTCTTCCTTCTTTCAGTGATGTGATCAACCCATGCCTGCAGTCTATAAAAATAACCTGAAACATCTATTGCTTCCTTTATCCATATCAATTATATTAAACATTTCTCTCAGTACCAGAGAAATAAACTACAGCCCAAGGGCAATCTTTTTTGGCCCTTGGGTCTGTACAGATACAGCAGAGCTGCTACACAAAAGAAAATATCCCCTCAACCTTTCTCTGCAAAAGAAGGATACGTTAATTACAAAGCAAAAAGAACACGTTTGATACAAATGTATCATTCTACGAATGCAGACAAAGACATAATTAATACATACTCTTTGTAGAAGAGTAGAAGAGCCATCAACTGTGAGACTCAGAGTGACATCAGGTGCTAACCCATTGCCATTGTATGAGGCCAAGATCCATTAACTTTCGAAGTTAGAGGACTGGGGAACAATAGATTTCTGTGGCCTGAGGACCCTGAGAGAAGATGAGTGCTCTGACACATAATATATAACCCCTTGTTTTATCATATTTTAGTAAACTGTAATACAGTACATTCTGGTATCTCATCTCTTATATGTAAGAATGTGGGAAGACAGATTAATTAATGTTGTGGATTCTGAGACGAGTATTCACAAAGATTTCTTGTGAGATGTTTGGACAGTTGCTGAATACACTGCTTTTTTAAAGCACTTTAAAGTACTAAAAGATGCCATTTGTTTACATTTGATTCTGAAATGTTGAACTTGAATAAAGGGCACAGGTATTTTTCTGTGAACATTTGCATACTGTTACACTGAATGCATATTTTTACTCATGTTTCCATGTTAGCAACTTAGCACAGGCACTTTAATATTATTTTAAAATTGTGACATTTTCTTAAAGGAGAACTACTGATACCTAATAATAACTTCCCCAGTTACCTTATTATGGCTGGAAAATTCTGTTGGGCCCTATGAATATTTCCCTTACTCCTTGTTGCAAGTGATAAAATCTTTGTTTAGTCCTTGATGCTCTGTCCATGGAGGCACACTTGACATTACTAACAGGACCATAGAATCTCAAACTTTACGCTGTACATTGATCCTAAATTAGATTCTAAATGAGTGACAGATGACACTGGTCCTTTAAGGGTTAAAAAGGATCATACACTCTGCCTGATTAAATTAGAAAAATCATATCTGCTTCCATGGACATGATATCCATGATAGACTAAAGATCAAAGGATCGACCATTAGGATTTTCTGGTCATCATAAGGAGGTTAGAGAAGAAGAGGCCGTTAGTGAGTAATGATCACTATGGATCTAAACAATACCTCCTGTAATTGATTGCTACATGATATGCCACTGGTATTATATCCACCATACGATCAGATAAACAATTTATATTAAAACTCAGTGCTACTTCCCTAGCATGAGCAGGGAGGTAAAGGGTAGATCAGATAATAACTTTAAATATACACAAGTAAGAATTACTATTAAATATTGTCTATATACATCTTTAACCCTTTAAGGTGCCAGGGGAGTGGCCAGTGAATTGCTTCACAATGCATTAGACACCCCCCTGCCCAGAACATTGCTCACAATGTATTATAGGTACCTACAACACATAGTGATGAAACTGTGTGTTTCTAGATTTATATGGACTATTAGGAGTGCAGGTATAGGCTTAATATTAATTTGTACCTGTTCATGTATGACTCTTATTATCTGATCCATCCTCTACCTCTCTGACTGTGAGGGGGAGGTTTATTCTAAATTTATTTTTAGGATATGTTAGTTCCTCTTTAAACCCTCAGACAAACAAGGCTAGAAAACTTTAATGTTCAGTTATGTCCTTCCTAATATTTTGACCTGCGTATCCAGTGCTTGCATTAAACTCAGTCAGTACAGCACTTTAATGTGAACATGTCCAGCCCTTTTTTGTGTCAGAGACATATTAATGTTTTGCAACACAATGGCCTAGGTGCACTAAAGGTCAAAGAGGGCTACGAATGTTGATGTACTGTCGGAGCAGGGTCATAGGCACATCCGCGGTATTCACCAAAGTCTCTAAGACATCACATTGACATGATTCCAACAAAAAATGCCAACATCGACATCACACATGAAACACCCACGCACTGCCATACTGACCACCACTTGGAGCAAGTGGCCATTATTTGACATATAAAGCTTGGTATATAGCATTAAGGAAATCAGCCCTTTATGCTGATTTTAACTCAAGTGCCTTTTTGTATCTTACTGAGGTAAGAAAGTGGAGCAAACCCAATTGTATGTTAGGGAACAAATAAAACATTCCCACATTTCTCAATGACTTAAATGGGGGCTTTAACTCCTTGAATGATAATGTATTGAGATATGTTGGAAGCCTTGCTAGCATTCAAAAGGTTAAAAGCCAGTTTTAAACAATCAAAATAATTGTATTTGTCCTCTATGGCATAGCTGTCTTGTTCCAAAATTTCATCATTGTTTTCTTAGTGTATAAGCAGTTGTGGCTTTCCCAGTACATATCCCAGTCACATTGCCTGCATCCTCTCTGTATGCACATTCTTAATTTAATGCATATAGATCTGTAAGCTCCTCCTATCTCTATAGAGTTCATTTATAGAAAAGCAGGGAAAGCAGCATAACACATACACCTGCCTTTATTGCTCTTATGCTCAATTGGTGGTTAAATCCTTCATGTATGTATCAAAGTCTGACCTTGTTTCCTGATGTTGCATACTCTAGCTCCAGAGATATTAAAGAAGTGAATGTGAGTGGGACTTTCAGTATGACAAGTGATGCTGCATACTTGGGCCTTATGCAGAATGCAAAAAGTGAGCAGATCTGGAGCACCGTAGGGAAGGATAAATATTCTCAACAGTCTCACTCTTTTAAAGAGGCTTTTAACCCCTTCAGTATTAGAGAGGTCTCCAATGCATTGAAGCCTTCTCTGTTGTTATATGACCTGCTTGCACTGTGAGATGATTGTTGCTATGGACATTTCCTTTTGCAGTGTTTGTATGTTGCATTATACTTGCATTGTTATTAGAGAAAACTTCAATACAAATGTTTGAAATTGTAGCAGGAAAGATCAGTGTATTTGAGACCTTTCTTGCATTCAAACAGTTAAAAACCCCGTTTAAATCAATGGACATTTTTATTTGACTTCAGTGGTGCAGTTGGTTTGCTCCAGAATCACTCCAGTTCTTTTTTAGTACATCAGCATCAGTTCCTTAGATTGAGAGTCCATCTTTTGTCCCTTCCTCTTTTTACAGTCTTGTTCTCCATTCCATATCCTTAACCATACTGGATCCTATGCACAAAGAGAGTGGAGAAATTTTGGGCCGAGCCAATAGCACCAAAAAGCCAACAGCAAAAAATTCCCATCTATTTAAATTTCAAAACAATACATTGATGATTCTCTTAATAGACCCATTAAATAAATCGTATTTTACTTGTCTGCTAGAGTGCAGTTTGTTCACTCCAGAGTTGATAGAATGCATGGCACATTGAGTTTTAACTGTTTCAGTGCCAGAGTGGTATCCAATGTATTGCAAAGGGTTAAAAATGTTTTAAGGGCTGAATATGCTATATCTATTAGCTATCTGCTGCTGCACTGGCTAGAACCTCTTTTCCTATAATCACAAAGGTTTGATGCTGTGCTTTGAAGGGAAAGTTAACCATAGAGGGCCATATGAACAAAAATGGAGCAAGTCTAGGGAAAACCCACAGGGGACAAATTAATATTTACAAATTTCCCACCAATTTAAATACTTTTAATCCCATGAATACTAGAGATCTACAACATTGCAGATTGCTTTAGCATTTAATGGGCTAAAAGACCCTTTTAAACCAATTAGGATTTTCATTTGATCCCTATGGTGACACACGCATATTCATACACACACACAGACACACATGCACTCATATACACTCTCGCTTGCATGCATGCACACATGCAAGCAGACACCTACAAACACATGTACATGCACACACACTCACAACTCCCCCGCCCACACTACACATTATACTTCTCTAATAGATATGAGGCTAACAATCTAGAGACTATCTATTCCGTTTGATCTTGTAGATTATAAAATTGGACATGTGTGGTCAAGACTGACCTTTGCATTAGACACAAACTAACAACCCCCCCAAAAAAATATTAAGCATATTTTACATTTCAGTCTCCCTTATTCAATAATTAGTTTACACTGCTTACTTTGTTGCATAAACATTTTTGGAAGATGTTTAAGAAACAAAATATTGGCATTGAAAATTATTACATCTGAAACTATTAGCCATGTGTGCTGTCCCATAGAAAACAATATCTATTCTATTAAACTTAGTTTTTCAACAAAGCTACTGCAACAAAGCGCCTATTAGAGAGTTGCATTGAGTTTGTACACTGATGCTGTTGTTCCTAGAATAGGCTGACCAGACCTCACCTTTAACAGTGGAGGCACAGGAAAAATGCATACTGCAGGATTGCTTTGATTTCAGTGAGGTACTGAAAAATGGCTATTTCCTGTGTGTTCCCAGTTAAAGGTGAGATCTGGTCAGCCTATCCTAGAATGTTATATCACAGTATACCAAATTTACAATGCTACTGAGGGAAAAGTACTATACATATTGAATGTTTTACACTCCTACTGCTAATGTACAATGCCATGATAATGGTTTAAACGTTATGATATAATTTTGCATCTTTCTGTAGAAGTAAAGCAATTTATATTCAGATAATAATGTAGCAGTTGTCAATTACAGGTTATAGTAATTGCATCCTTTTCCCTGTATAAACAATTTTGTTTTTTTATGCTGTATTAGTGCTTAGTTCTTTTGTGTACTTCTAATATACAAACTATTTTCAAGATATAGACATTTTATAAGATATCTAAGAATCCCAGCATTATACTGCTGTCAGTCAGGGGCTGGAATATCAAAATTACAATTTTTATAATGTGTACAACTGTCCTTACTGTAATGGGTCTTCATATCATCAATAAAATATTAAGAGCACTGTATTAACATTTCTATTAATATTTAATTATTTCTTTGACAGATCAAAAATGTCTAGCCTGATCCTACAAACACATAACAGGCTCATGCTCCTTCAGCATCTTTTTGAACATTCGAATGCCTTAACACGCTACGTTTGAAAGAAACGTGTATATTTAAAAAAGTTACACAAAATATAATTATAAAAAGACCCCAGATTTGCCCATATTTAACCTCTTAAATGAAAGAAAGACCGCCATCGAAATAATATTGCAAATACTTGTTTGCTTACATTTTGGGAGTGTGTGTATTTGTTGCCAGCAGTACAGTTGATTTGTTCAGAATTACTATGAGTATATATATTTAGGCCTAGATGTAAATCATCATCATCATATATTGTTTAGATGTTAGTGACATTTGAGCTGTTATGAGCCAGTTAGAGATCATGTTAGTTAGTGAATCGGTGGTTTAGGGATAAGGAACTGAATTACATTACAGGAGATGATGGTTATTAATGGTTTTATCTCACAAATTCCTACTGAAGTCTATGGGGAAATGTTTAGATAATACCAGTGGTAAAGTTAGCAACTGCTATGGAATACAAACCAGTGTTAGGAGCATGTTAGTCATGCTAAATACATTGATTGGCTTCAAGTTAGTTTTCAACGGGACATCCTTCTTGCCCTGAAGTAACCCTTCCATCCAGAAGAGAGCGGGACATGTATGTGCAATAATGTCATTAATCAACAGCTAAATGACCCCAACAGCTAGAGGAAGTGGTCATGTATTCCTCATATCCTTTGATTAATTGAAAGAGTGGTTACTAGGATACTAGGATGCATTGTGTAACTGTGTAGTTATACTTTCCAACTAAATAGAACGTGGGAAAAAAAAAAAAAAAAAAAAATATATATATATATATCAGGGCTCAAAATTTCCACTCACCACTAGCCAATGGCGAGTGAAAATTTAGCCCTGGCGAGTAGAAATTCAGCCCTGGTGGGTATGCTATGGCTTGCAGTGGTGTGTAACTTTTCAGGTCTGGGTAGTAGCAAAAGACTTCAATTTTATATATATATATATATATATATATATATATATATATATTCTTCAGCCATTGTCGATCCATTGCATGGTGAAGGCCTCCTCAGCAAGCCTCCAACAACTTCAGTCCTATGCCTTTTGTTGCCACTTCGTATCAACACATTTTTTTTATTTCATCTACCCATGTTGACTTTGGTGGAATCCATTTAACTTAAAAAAAAAAAAAAAAATATATATATATATATATATATATCAGGGCTCAAAATTTCCACTCACCACTAGCCAATGGCGAGTGAAAATTTAGCCCTGGCGAGTAGAAATTCAGCCCTGGTGGGTATGCTATGGCTTGCAGTGGTGTGTAACTTTTAAGGTCTGGGTAGTAGCAAAAGACTTAAATTTATATATATATATATATATATATATATATATATATATATATATATATTCTTCAGCCATTGTCGATCCATTGCATGGTGAAGGCCTCCTCAGCAAGCCTCCAACAACTTCAGTCCTATGCCTTTTGTTGCCACTTCGTATCAACACATTTTTTTTATTTCATCTACCCATGTTGACTTTGGTGGAATCCATTCCAAAATTAATTTGGCTCATCTACCATCAGGTCTTCTTGCTATGTGGCCTGCCCATTTCCATTTCAGGCACTTTACTCTTTCAGTTACATCATAGACCTTTGTTTGTCGCCGAATCCATGCACACATTTTCAGTCTCTTTTTATTATGTTTAGAATTTTCTGCTCCATACTTCTCTGTGTAACTTCAAGTTTTTGTATGGCTTTGGCATTCAATGTCCATCATGTTTTACAGCCACACTTAAGGACTGCGAGGACACATTGATGAAAAAAACCTTTTGCGTGAGGCACAATGGTAAATTTGTCTTAAATTTGTCTACTAAGTTTTTCCAAATGCTTTCCATCCCAATTTTATTCGATGCTCAGTTTCCATCATGGTGTTTCCATCTGTTGACATTTCCTGTCCAAGGTGCACTTACTTGTTCACTTCTAGTTTTTGTCCATCTACTGTGATTTTACTTGATAAATTTGTTAAACATGACTTGTGTTTTGCTGATATTCATCTTCAGACCAAAATTTCTGCTTTCCTGCTGTAGCTCTTCAATGTGTTCTTGCAGTTCTTCAAAACTACTGGCAAAGAGTATGATATCATCTGCAAAACGTAAGTGAAGGGAGGGAGAAAAGGGAATGGGAAGGGAGGGAGAAAAGGGTAGTACTATGAGTGAGAGCAGGACAGGTCAGCTGCCTACACCTGCTGCTAAACATGCTGCCCCTGCTGCCACCATTGCTGCCC
Organism: Rhinophrynus dorsalis; assembly: GCA_037306005.1. Lineage (NCBI taxonomy): Eukaryota > Metazoa > Chordata > Amphibia > Anura > Rhinophrynidae > Rhinophrynus > Rhinophrynus dorsalis. Next base: position 175,765,786 of record CM074723.1, read on the forward strand.
TTGCTGCCACTAGTGCTGTGCCTTCTGTGAGACATGCTGCCCCTTTTGCCAGTGCCACCAGTGCTGTGCCTGCTGCCAGTGCTGGACCTGCTGCCACTACCAAACAGCCTGCTATGAGCATGCAAGAACACAACCCGTCCCGCTGGGGGATCTCCCATATATCCGGATACACTTTCAGTATAAAATTAAGTTGAATTTCTTTTGTAAAAGAGTATCAGACTTGACCTTTAATATTAAAACAATGTAATCTTATAATCTCAATCTACAATCATCGGTTCAATGTGTTTCTGACTGCACCGCTCTTTCATCAGGAACCAAAATGATGATACAAAAAGAACAAACAAATTGCTGGACTTCGCCGCTCTACAGTCAAATCTCTAAACCAATGAGATTAAAGACTTCAAATTGAAGCCCATTTGAAATTTTAACCCCTTCTTATCTCACTTAACCCTTAAGGACTATTAGTCATTCAGAAATTACATGAGTTATCTCCCTACATTTTCATCTCAATGGGACAGAGTATCAAAATCCAGCGCTTTTACAACCTCAGCTTACATTTATGACATACCAAAAACATCACTATATATAAAAAAAAAAAAAAAAAATAATAAAAAATTATGAAAAAAATGATAAAAAAAAATATATAAAAAGAATAAAACAATTTTTTTATTGAAAGAGTAAATTAGATAATTCAGCGACCAATTCCCCACCTTTATAAAAGCGAGATTCTGCTTTGTTTTCCTTAACGCTTTATATTAAAGGTCACCTTCATTAAAGGAGATGTTCTGCCTTAACTATTCATATAAACATCACTACCTACACCTTACTTCTCTGGATTATACCATACCCATCTTATCTTCTAATAAGGACCCCAAATTAAATCTGTAAGCTAATATTCAAACACCATTTTCACTTGCCTAAATTCGCTTTACATTCCCGCACATTTCTTTCTGGTGAGAAAAATATAGAATATAAAACAGAGAAAAGATTGGGTATATATTCCACACATACCTCAGACCCAGATCCTACTGTATTCACCAAATATTAATCTCAACAAAGATTAAACTATACTTCTGATCTTCCCCAAATCCTAGTAAATGCAATTCATACAGGTAATAAACACCAAAAAAAATCCAGCCAAAGAGGGTCTATATTATTCACCATCCTCTTTTTTAACTACTATTCCCTCTAACAAAACATATTACGTGATGATCTCAGTCTATAAGTGTCCCATATAACTTTACACTAAATAATTAGGTATAACCTAATATTATATTATAACCTACTGTCCATTGTGAACTCACCCACTAATATCCATATTATAAATATTCCAATATCTATATCTCTAAATAGAAGCATCCAGTATAGACATCCAAAACCATTATACTTATAAACTCCCTCCCACCTTACATCTCAATACGAATAACCATATAAAACATACATATATAATTCCTAAGTGATTATCAAAAACTATACAAAATAATAACATACCCACCTTATTAGTGTACTCTCATAAATAATCATCCCTTTTAAATATATATAGCTATGTATAACCTAACTTTTAACAAAATACAACCTAACCTTAATATCTACATACTTAAACCACCCACTAATAAATGCTCTATTGTCTGCCAAATAAAGCAGTCCTATTACCAGACCCAATTCTAATAGATGTTCTCTATTGATTCATTCAGTCCATTAGGACTAATAGTCCGCAACCTGTATATCAAGTATGCCTCACAATGGTTCAATATCACATTTCTATCATCACCCTTAATCTGTTCTATTGTGCATAGATGAACAATGTCTTGACAAACTATGTTGTTCAAATCCATTTTCAACATTCCTACGATGTTGACTAAATTTACATCTTAGGGGTTGCTTAGTCTACCCTATATACTGTAGTCCATATTCACACTCTATACAACAGATGACAAATGTGGAACTACAGTCAAGGAACAACTTGATCTGGAAACCTTCACCAGTTACTTTTGATTTAAATTATTTCATTTTTTTTCCAATAAATGTGCAAGTACCACATCTATTTATACCCCTTTTTTAACTTCCAATGAAAGATAAAAATTTATTTTCTCTCTCAACAACTTTATTCCTTTTCAGAAGATCACTAGGGGAAGTTTCATTCTTTATACTTTTCACAGGCATCGTGATAGAGGGATCATTTGGTCATTAAGGAGTTAATGCACTATCATCACCTCTTTTCTTTTTATTTTACCTTTATACTATGCCTTTGTGAAATAAAACAACATTTGCTATGTGTTGTGTATGAATTCAATGTTCCCAATTATTTCACTGGAATGAGCTAGACGAAAAAAGCGGAAAATCAGTACTTTTCGGCAAAAATTACTCGCCAAGCGGGAAGTGCCATTATTCGCCGAATTCAGTTTGAGGTGAAAATTGTCACCCATCCCTACTCTGCAGTGCTCCCCACTCCCCACATGCCTAGCAAATGTGCAATTGCTTTCCTGCTACTACCTGGGCCTGGGTCAATGTAGCTCTCCTCATGACTGAGGCACTAACCCCTGATGTGACTGCCCTGTATTCACCCTTCAATGTTATAGTGATACACAATGCATTGCTTTCCAAAGTGTTGATGGCCTAACATAGTAACATAATTGATAAGGCTGAAAAAAAACATGTGTCCATCAAGTCCAGCTTGTGCCAAACACACCCCTGCTGATCCAGAGGAAGGTAAAAATAAAGCCCTCTGAAGCCATTTCCAATGTAGCCCCAAGTGGGTAAAAAAAATTTCTTCCTGACTCCTGGCAGTCAGAGAGTTCCCTGGATCAACAACCTATCTGTACTGAAGCCATCTGTCATAGTTTTCAATATTGTTCTGTGCTAGATAGGCATCCATTGCTTTTTTGCAAGCAGTTGCATTATCTGCAAGTACAACATCCCAAGACAAAGAATTCCATAGTTTTACTCCTTTACTGTACAAAATCCCTGCCTTTGTTTTAGTCAAAAGCACATTTCTTCTAGTCTTAATGGATAATCTCTTATTCTTAGCTCAGTTCTTTGTGTAAATCATTAATTGGATAGTTCTTTGTGTTGACCTTGAATGTATTTGTAAATGGTAATCATATCACCCCTTAAAAGTATCTTCTCTAATGTAAACAAACCCAGTTTGGCTAGTCTCTCTTTATAACTCAGATCCTCCAAACCCTTTTTCAGTTTTGTTGCATGTCTCTGCACATTTTCCAGTTCAACAACGTGTTTTATAAGAACTGGCACCCAAAAATTGTGTTCCATATTCTAGATGAGGCCTAATCAAGGATTTATACAGTGGTAGGATAATATTAGCATCCCTGAGAATCTACTCCTCATTTTATGCAAGTTAGTACACTATTTGCTCTTGCACCAGCTGAGTGACTCTGTACACTGCTGTGAAGTCTATCGTCTATCAGTACTCCTAAATCTTTCTCCTGTGAGTAGAGGTTTGTGAAAGTTGTCCCCGTGGTCCCGCAGGAAATTTCACAAAAACGACGTTGTTATCCGCTTTTTCGCCTGAAAACCTGCTTTAAAACTAGTGGTTAAAATGTTCGCATTTTTCACCCATTGTCCATAATTTTTTGCCATTTTTTCAATGGCTAGAAAGGTTCTGCCCATTGATTTACATTGTTTTTGCACTTCCGCTATAAAAACATGACATTTTCACTGAGGGCAGACAGAATAGAAGCAGCTACAGAGCGAGATAGACGGGATATTTTGCAAAAAGTGAGACAGAAGAGGCTCATAGTGACTCCTATCACTATGAGCAGTGTAAAAAATAATCAAAGGTGATGCTGGAAGGACCGTTATGTGTCCACTGAGTCTGAGGAGGAAGGGACCACTACTGTACCAATGCTGTCCAGTCCCCCTAAATCAACCCAAGGGATCTTGGGGAATTTAATGGGAAGGGATGGAGAAAAGGGAAAGGGAAGGAAGGGAGAAAAGGGTACTACTAGTGAGAGCAGGACAGGTCAGGTTTCTGTGCCTGCTGTAAGACTTACTGCCCCTGCTGCCAGTGCCATCATTGCTGTATCTGCAGCCACTAGTGTTGTACCTGCTGTCAGATGTGCTGCCACTAGTGTTGAACCTGCTGCCAGTGCTGAAACTTCTGCCAGGGCTGAACCTGCTGCCAGCAATATTTTGCCTGCTGTTAGTATTTCTTGTAGTGCTCAGGGGGTAAAGGAGAAAATTATGCCATGTGTGACAGTAGGGGACCCTCTGTCACATTGCTCATCACCTCCTCCAAGAAGCAGTGAGATGTCTGAAATAGAGCAGCAGCACGTAGGGACTACTGGTGTTGGTGATGTTGGAGAAGCTGGGGTGGAAGAGACATTGATGGCCTTTTTATCAGAAACTGAGAAGGAATGGGAGACAACTCTAGCAGTCAGCTTTTGAAATTAGCGGAAATTGCAACTGCTCTGACATCTGCTGCTGCTGCTGAGATGAAAGGGCAGCAAGGTGCTGAGGAGCAGGCTAGTGTGCCACAGACCACCTTGGACACAATGGGAATGGGGTCAACAAGTAATGCGGGACTAGGGCAGGTTCCACTTGACAGCAGTAGTAGCAATACTCCTTCTGATCCTAGTTGCAGTGCTAAATCTGAGGCAGTAGCAGCAACAGCAGCAACATTATCTGCTGCCACAGAAAGTGAAGGGGAATGTGGATGACAAGAAGAAAGAGGCCATTCTTCTCCACCTGTTCCCTATTCCTCCCCCCAGAAGTCACGAGTGTGGGACTATTATTCTCTTCCAGCAGGACAGTGCAGTCATCATCAACAATGGTACAGTGCAAAATTTGTGACAAGTTAGTGAGGAAGGGAAAGGAGGGAACAAACCTTGGCACAACCGCCCTGATAACACACATGAAACACAGACACCATGACATTTCCTCCAAACATGTTAAAGCCAAACACCTGTTACAGAAATCACTGTTACTGTACCCCCTGATTCTCAAGAAAGGTGGAGATCAAAGAGGAGGAAGAATAAAGGAACCCAGACAGACACTGGAAGTTCCATGACGAGCGAAACAACTAGCTCACCATCAACATCACCTTCTTCCTCTAGGGTAACAAGTACTTCTCCTGCCAATCCACCTCATTCATGGTTACCTCCCCTGCCAAATTATAGCCACTCTGTTAATGTTAGGATATGGCAGTTCATCTCTACCCACTGCACACTGTGTGGTGCACTGACCACACATGCCAGTGTGGTGGAGGAGAATCGATACCAGGTCATCAGGTGGCATCTGAGGAGATTCCATCCCACAGAATATGCTAGGATTCTGGCAGGGAGGGTTCATCATTACTATTAAACTGTCAGCAAGTTGTCATGTGTCCTTAGTAGGGTCTGGTCAAGGCAGTGACAGCGGCAGTACTTGGTTTCGGGTGTCATGGTGTTATTTACCACACACTGTGGACATTGCAGTTGCTGATGGAAGCCACAGTTCCTGTTCTCAAGGGAAAAATATATATTCTAATAACACACCCATGATGATTTTGGAGGAGGGGCAGGTGGAGAAGATTTAATGGTCAACTTGTTATTTTCTCCACATATACTGGGGGCTACTTATTCTTCTGATACTGCCTCAGGCCCATTACTGGAGCCAGTCGTGGCAAGTGGAACCTTCATCATCCATCTTCCATGTTACTGCTATTGATGATACCATTCCCTTTCAGCTGCTTAATCATCCTGCTGCTTAAACAACTCAGCAGCTGCAGTACGAACAGCAGTTGCAACTCAGGAGGACATTTGACAGTGGCCACTGGCCAACATGACCTGCTGGCATTAGGCCACAAGGGCATTTTTATTTTTTTCTCATGGCTTGTGTTTTGAAAAAAAAAACTAGTCCTACAAAAAAATAAACAATTTTTGGGGGGTTTGTTTCTAACAAGCCTAAGTCCTACAAATCAATGTTTCCTTAGAGCTTGTGCCAAACTAGCTTAAGTCCTATAAATCAGTGTTTCCTTAGGGCTTGTGCCAAACTAGCTTAAGTCCTACAAATCAATGTTTCCTTAGGGCTTGTTCCAAACAAGCTTTAGTCCTACAAATCAATGTTTCTTCAGGGCTTGGGCCTCTAATAAGTCTAAGTCCTACAAAGGCCTCTAACAACAAATTAAACATATCACCTCTACAAAATACTCTATCAAGTCAAGTATCAGTCCACCCCAGTGGCAGCTTATGTCAGGGGGTTCCTGTCTCAGTCACTTTAAATACAAATGTCTTATTTTATTTTATTGATTTATTTTTTATTAACTATCCCCCCAAAACAAATACCCTGTCCAAATGATTCATTCATTCACCAACACAGGCACCCTCCTCAGACCCCTTTATACCATGTCTTATGGTTTTTCTTTTATTTTATTTTATTTAGGATTTCTTTTTCATTAAGTGCCCCCCAATCCCAATAAACAACCCTCCAAAAACATTCCATGTTCAACTGATTCTTTCCCGACACCCCACCAACACAGACACCCTCATGCCCCTTTTATCCAATGCCTTTGGGAAATAAAATATTATTTGTAATGTGTTGTGTATAACTTCTATGTTCCCATTGATTTCAATAGGTGAAAAAAAGCAGAAAAAAGTGAAAATCTGCACTTTTTGCAGGAAATTTTTTGCCAAGCGGAAAGTGTCATTTTTCGCCGATTTCAGTTTGAGGCAGAAAGTTTTACCCATCCCTACTTATGAGGATTCCACAAGTTGTTTTCCATTTAAAGTATGTTGCATGCTTGTTTCTACAGCCCAAATGCATAACCTTCCATTTACCTACATTAAATGGCATCTGCCACTTTTCTGCCCATTCACTCAGTTTATCTAAATCCTTCTGCAGAGAAGAACATCCAGCCCTGTATGTGTTTCCCACTTCTAGATCATTAATAAACAAATTAAAAGACCTTGGGCCCAGGTCAGATAGACCTCTCTATGATTTATGGAGCTCAAAGTTCCATTTGAAGCAACGATGAATTGTGTTTGACCCTTACTTTGGTCAAACACAATTCATGCATTAAATGCACTGATATTTTTATTTAGTACTTTGAAATAGGCAATATATACTAAGGGATCAATACGTGTGTAATAAGCTGTGAGCTCTATCTATTATGTCCCACAACACTCAGCATACTCAAAGAGACAATGGCCATTTGGGGATGCTGGGAGTTGTGGGCCACTACAACCTCATACTGGCCCTTAATATTGTATATTCAAAATGCACTGTAGAAAAACGCATTCCTTTAAGGGTTTTCATGATTCCTTTAACATAATGAGTGATTTAAAATTTTCTTGGTTTACTCTCATGCATTGAGATTTTTAATTGGTACATTTTTTGGTGCATATAGGAGATGGTCATTTACAATAGTTACGGTTAACATGTACATTTCTTTTATTTGTGAGATTGGTGTCATATTTGAGTTTTTTAACCTTTTTGTGTATGATTCAAAAATAATACGGCAAGTATAAAAACTTTGTGCAAGACATTGCAGAACTATAAGATGTGTCTAGTACTGTTAAAAGGCTTATTGATATGAATAGAGCTAGTATCACTTGTATTTTCCTTTAATAGGCTAGAGGTGCTGAATGCAAAAATGCCAGTTTCAGTACAAAATTCAGCCAGAAGCTTGTATTTTAGTGTATCGAAATGGTGGATGATGAGTGTTTTTATGGATGTCCAGGTTTTTACTTTGGAGTCTATGATGTTTTAATCAAGCTTGGTAATTCCTCCAGTGGTTGTTTATTTAGACATGCATTGATGGCATTCTTTAGGACCCTCTTACATTTCTACTCTTATCTCCCACTACACCCCTTCTGGCCCCCTACGGTCTTCTCAAAGGTTCTTCCTGTCCTCTCCCTACACAACTCGAGCCTTCTCTCGGCTTCAAGCTTTTTCACTGGCTGTCCCTTGACTTTAGAATGCCCTCTCTGTCACCATTCGCCAATCATCCGCACTCACTACCTCAAAATCCACCTCAGTCTCCACCATCTCAATAGCAATATCCTCCTCTTGCACACATATAGTCACATCAGAATCCTTCTTCACTTCTTTCACCACACCCTGTACTTGCACTTTTAATCCTCTTCCTACTGTCTCTGTATGTCGTCATGAATTTTAATTAGTTTGTAAGCTCCTTGGGGCAGGGTCCCTTTCTCAGTGTATGATTCCCTTGCAGCACTTTCCCACAAATAATGAAATGATTGCTCTTAAGCTTATGCTCCTAACCCAGTTCTGTATTTTTGTATTGTATTATTTCAACTTCTGTTAAGAGCTGTGTACATGTATATGCTGCTATATAAATATACATACATACTTACATACAGATAGTTGTAAAACAAATGTTTAAGTAATGTAGAATGGTTAAGATTACCATGTACATTGGCAAGAGTCTGAAGTCTTGCTAGCAACTGTCATGTCTGCCTCTATGGATATTACATCCAGCAATAACTGAAGATGTTATCTCTTGAACACAAATACAAGGGCAAAGTTCATAGGGGCCATTAGGATTTTCTGGCCATAGTAAGTTAAGGTATTATTAGGTGTTTTAAGTTTTACTTTGCAATTGTGTTAGTTCTCGTTTGAGATGATAATTAAGCTATTTTATTTTGAAAGGTAGGTACACTATGGGAGAGATGTTCAAAAAGTTGTCATAATGAAAAAAATGTTGGAACATGAGTTGCTGGTAAAAGAAGGACAATATTTTCAGAAGTAAATCCATCACATTTGAAAATGTGTCTAAAGAATTAAAAATTATGGTAAGAACATTTTAATGAACATTACTAGTGTTGAGCGAGCGTGCTCGGCCGATGCTCGGATCGGCTCGAGCATCGCTCTGCTCTGCACATGGCGGTACTCGTACGAGTACCGCCATGTGCTCGCCCGACATGCTCGGGTGAAGAGGATCTGTGCCGGAAGAGGCACAGATCCGAAGACGCTCCGCTGGACCACCAGGGAATGGAGGTACGGGGGCATTGCGGAGATGAAGGGGGCATTGCGGAGATGAAGGGGGACATTATGGAAGAGGGGCATAGACTCTATGCCCCTCTTCCACAATGTCCCCCTTCATCTCCGCTATGCCCGTCTTCCACAATGTGCCCCTTCATCTCCGCTATGCCCCTCTTCCACAATGTCCCCCTTCATCTCCTATGCCATAGAGGAGATGAAGGGGGACATTGTGGAAGAGGGGCATAGCGGAGATGAAGGGGGACATTGTGGAAGAGGGGCATAGAGTCTATGCCCCTCTTCCACAATGTCCCCCTTCATCTCCGCTATGCCCCTCTTCCACAATGTCCCCCTTCATCTCCGCTATGGCATAGGAGATGAAGGGGGACATTGTGGAAGAGGGGCATAGCGGAGATGAAGGGGGACATTGACCAGGCACCCTCCGCTCATCAGAGCAGGGGGTGCCTGGTTTAATGCTCGAGTGCTCCCATTCATTTGAATGGGGCTCGGGTGCTCGGCCGAGCACTCGAGCATCAGGGGGTGCTCGGTCAGAGCACCCGAGCACCCGAGCATCGGGGTGCTCGCTCAACATTAAACATTACCTTTAAAAATTCTGATGTTAAAAATATCTTTGATTTTGTCTTTAAAATGATGAAAAACATTTTTTGTCTTTGAAATGACAAATTGCTTCTCACTCCTTCTAACAGTTCTTTAATTTGTCTTCTTCAAGTTTAGGTCATTTTTATTTTGTTGGGAAAAAAGTTATGTTAATCAGAAAAAAAAGTGACTTGAAACGCATATATATATTTTTTAAATACCTTACAATACGACAGTAGATTAAACCACACCTACTTCTAAGATGACTTTTTCCCTTTGATGATGATGGCAGAATTGGATACAAAAAATGATGGAGATATGTCGGAGATGGACCATGGTGTAAGAACTTTTTTATTCTGATTACAGACAATTTCAGTTCCACCACTTTCTGAACATCTCATCCTTTGACTTCATTGTGAAGTGTAGGAGTGGGCGAAAAGTGGGAAAAATTTCCTGCATGACTTTTCGCGAAAAACTATTTTTTTTTGTTTTTTCCGTGAAAGTTTTCTCTTTCTCCAATGCAAAATTTTCCTCCACCTCGCCTATGCCAGCAAATTTTTTACCTATTCCAACACAGTATTCTCCTATTCTAACACATTTTTTTGCTTAGTCTAACACATTTTTCTCCTATTCTAAATCATTTATACACATTTTTCTCCTATTCTAACACATTTTTTCCTATTCCAACATATTTTTTTTTCTATGTTTAATATTGTGCAACTTTTCCCAGCACAACATTGAGGGCTGTAGTGGAGAAATAAGTAGCTGGAAGTCAAAGTTGTGAAACCTACAGCAATGTATACCTTGAAAAATGTGTTAACATGCAGAGTGCCTTTGCCCTTTGCCCACAACACTTCCTGCTTAAGTGACATTGGCATGTATTCATAATGCTGTCAAGTGGTTAAAAAAAAAATTAAGTACAACCTACAATGTGGCAAATGTATATGGTAATAGTGTGTGTGGGGGGGACTGGTGTGATGTGATTTATGGGACCTTGACAAACTGCTTCCACCCTGGGAGGAGAGGGTTGCACTCACACTTACTCCCACACCCATGCACTTACTCCACCTTTCCCCACTTGCTTGTGCATTTGCTATATATTACTCAACTACTTTGTGTGGTTTTTACTCAACATTGATGGAGTGTGATGTCTTGCCTGGGCCCTCAATAAAATTCTCAGTGTTACCTGCTGTCTATCAAGTCTGCTTCACTCACACAGCTCCCAATCAGCTGTCTAATATATTTATTTGTTTAATTTTGTATGTTTTTTTCTTTTTTATTTATTTATTTTTATTTTTCAATGCTACCTTATCACAGTTAGTCCCAAAACACACACACACACACATATATATATATATATATATATATATATATATATATATATATATAAAACTAAATTCACAAAATCAACAACTTCTTTCCCCAGACTTCCCTAGTACAGAGACAATAAAAGTAAAATCATCAAGCAATTTGGACCCCAGCTGCCTGTGTCTTGCCAGTCTGAAACACCAAATGGGGTATTTTGGGTCAACCTCCTTCCTCTCTTCTTATCCCCATTGTTCCCACCAGTCTCCCCTACTACAGAGAACAAATGTCCTATCTAAATGATTCCATAATCCCCCTTTATTTGCCTGTCTTCACTAGCTCAAAAGCATGCTGCTCTCTCCTCTCACAAACACAGAATGGCATGCTGTGAGAGCCTGACAGCCTTTTATATGGCTGTAGAAAACTTTCATAAGGTGGAGGAAATTTTTTCTACCCATTGATTTCAATGGAATGAGCTAGGTGAAAAAAGCGGGAAAAGCTGAAAAAAATGTCACTTTTTCACTGGAAATTTTTCACCTGGCAGAAAGTGCCATTTTTCACCGATTTCAGTTTGAGGCAAAAATTTTCGCCCATCCCTAGTTAAGAGCTAAGGAGAATAATTAAAAAAAATCTACCTTGTGTAAGTCAAAGTTGATATAAAAGATTTAATGGAAACATTATGTAAGCATTTCTTGAGGGAAGGAACCCTACAACTAATGTGTAATATATTGAGAAAATGGTTGAAGGATTTAGAAATTATATTTGATGGACATCTAGTAATGTGGTAAGTGCAACAAGCAAAGTAAACAAAACCAAACAGAATCAAAGGACAAAAGGTAATTCATAGATATGTTAGATTATAGTTGTCTTTGTCTTTGTCTTTTTACAGAAAAAATGAAGATACAAGCCTTTATTATGATATTATTAAGATATAAGACAATTGATTTGACTATTCAGCCCTTCTGAGAAAGGTTCATGTTGTAGACATCTCATAATAAAGGTGGGGATTGTTCCCTGCTGAGTTTTGATTTAGAATGATAAATTCATAAATTCATAGAAACAATTAATAACTGTTTTGAAAAGTTCATGTACCATTTAGATATCTCATATGTGCTAACTGAACAAAGAATATAAATCTGATAATATCAGTAGAAAAGATATATCAAGTCAAGTGTTGAGAGAGATGAAATCAATACCCAAGTTAAAAGCAGTAGTATCATTTTATTGATTGAAAACCTGTGTCAATGGAATGTTCCTTCTACACTGGACACTGGAATTTAAAAATGTTGAAACAAATGCAATAGACTGCTTTTGGAGGACATGTTCTTTTTTTTTCCTGGCCATTGGTTACACCATTTAAGATCAGGTTCAATTTCAATCAAAACGGACATTTTTTTTAGATTTGCAGTCTTATTGATACCTAGATGAGTTTTTTTGTAAATAAAGTAAAACCAAATAATGAACCCTTTGATGGCCAGATGATGGCCAAAGCAATGGTTGCATACACCTCTGGCACTCAAAAGGTTATATAGCTAAATAATATATGTAAGTATTTAAATACAATTGTATAAATATATATATATATATATATATATATATATATATATATATATATATATATATTTTTTTTTTTTTTTTTTTTTAAATATGGACTAATTGATCTAATATAATGAATTACAGTGAAACAGTATGCAATTTTAAGAATCATAATGTATCAGAAAGTATAATTCAGTTTTCATTTGTTAAAAATAATCTCCACGTAGTCCTTCCTTGTTTTCCAGTAGGCCCTCAGTTGCAATGCTGTTGGGCTTATTATCCCTAATGGCAACAGACTTTTGTCTTCTCTTTTTTGTATGTGATGAGCACTTATACATGCATGTGTGCATGAGTAGAACCAATTTTTATACTTGTGTGGCAAGGCAAGAGAGCTGGGACCATTGGTGCGATGCAGGAAATGTGCGCAATCGCTATTTCCCATGTGAAAACCACTATGGAATAGGTTTGCACAAGATTTTGTTGAATTGCGCATGAAAATTCAAGATTAGCGAACGGCTGATATATATTAATTTTTTTATGGGCGTGGCTAAGATTAACAAATCTGTGTGAGTGGAATAGCGAATGAGCCTAATGCAAGAACTGCTATTGCGAATGAATTTATACGTCTGTGTACTGTTGTCGTAAAATGGAATTTTTTATGCGCAATTCAAGAAGAGTTCGTTATTTAGCTTCCTGGATTAGAACATGCACAAAATCTATTTGTGCATAAAAGTGCCTTTATCGAATGTGAACCTTTCTTGCATTGCGCCATATGAGATTAGAGTTCAATGCTCAGTGGTTCCTGAGATATCTGTGTTTTATACATATAGTGCTAGAATCTACATTATGTCGTTATAGGAACAAAATATCCAATGCCACCAATTTAACCCTATTATACTAATCCGGTGTCTAAAATGAAGATGCAAAAAAAATCAAAATGGCTCACAGGGCTTTCTGTACAACATTATACAAATATTGGAATATATATATTGATTTGTGAACTGGTGGAGTAGTGGTTCTAGGTCCGGCTGCTGAGGATTTGTTATACCTCTCTGTTTCATTTGTGCGCCACCACAGTTGTATCCAGATATTTTATAAAAGCACACTTATTCTGTGAAAACTGATGTAAGAATTGTGGGTTATAGTAATTGCCAAAATGATAACAAAATGTCAGTCAGGACAGCCCTATTTAATTACTTAATAATTCATTACCCAGTATTAAATTAGAATAGTAATACATCATTACATTCATAGTAGGACAATACATAAGTTATGTAATAGATGGTGTGCAACCCTGCTGGTCTCATATAATGGTTCACTGCACTGCTGGTTTCATGTATTACTCAAGTAATGATATATTGACCTGCTGGTCTAATGTAATGCTGGTCTCTTTTCATGTTGCATTGCACTGATGGCCTAAAGTAAAACATTACTAGCCTCATGTTGTTATATATCTCTGCTGGCCTCAGATAATACTCTTCTAGTCTCACATAATTTTATATTGCCCTACAAGTCTCATGTAGGCTCTCTATTACTTTATGATGCTGGTATATTGCTGGTATATAGTGTCTATGTGACCTATTGGTTGGTTTGCCTCTTCTTCGAGCACATATCACAAATATACAGCCAAAGTGGGCCCTTACACGGGTCCCGGTTGGTCCATAGGACCCAGGCGGCACTTTGACAGGGGAGCAATTTTCAGCCCCAAGGCATGTTCTTTCTGGTGCCAGTAAGTGTTCGGTGTGCTTTATGTACACTGAACACTGTAATTAGCTTAACTGTGGACCTGTCTGACAAAGTCATCCTTCCAGCTCCTATAGCCTCCTGAATGCATGCTACAGTCTGTAGTTAATAAATCACCTACTAGGAGAGAGCAACACCGGAGCTGAAGCACTGGACAGCCACCAGTCCTGAAAATTGTGACTCCTGCCTTGACCTACATGAATATGGAATTTGTCACTAAGGTCAGTTAGTGGGGGACAGTGGCTCATATATTTCCAGAAGTGGCAAGAGAGAAAGAGAATATATATATATGCATGTGTAAACTAGTTTATGATCTTTGCAACCCTTTAATTTCCATGCTTTGCATACAGTACTGCAAATGAAATATTTTCTTGTGTGTTAGTCCTGTGAGTATCCTTAAGCTGGAAAGAGAGGACTCCATAAGTTCTCCTCCTCCAATCTTTTCCTTAGCAGGGAAAGGTACACTCTTCCACTATCCCTTCTTTCTGACCAGATACAGTCAACAGCAGGGTTTCTCCTTCTAGACACATATACAGGGAATAACCATGAAGACTCCTCTAAAAAAAGTAAAAAAGAAGCTGGCGAACATGTAAAAAGTGTATGCAATAGGATGCGTGCTTATGGGCATGTTTTGGTAGGCATGGTTTTGGTGTGGGGGGGCAGCATTTCATCCTTGGACCCAGGCAGCACAATGTCTTGGGCCAGCCTTGTGTACACCCTAATGTTGAAGTACTGCATAGTGGTCAGTCAGTTGGGGGATAACACAGCCAATATTGTGGTGACCTATTATCCCTGTGTAAGTATGAATCATGCAGGTCACAAATTAGTATAACAAATAGTAATAGTAATGATCAGTGTTTGGTTGGCTAAACTTGAAATGTATGACATGGACAAACCACTACATTTAAAAAAAAGAAATAACCATAGCTTATGCCAGTTCTAAAACCATGAGAAAGACCTTGCTAACTAGACTCTCCACGAATCTATTCATCATGTTGTAAGAAGAAAAGTAATTGCAAATATTAATCAACTTATATCCACTTAATATGCTGAATTACCTAAAAGTGCAATAATTACAGATCCTAATGCTCTAGGACTACATTATGAACATCTAAAGAATAATAATTCTGTGTTATAAACCTTTGTTCTATACTGTTATTTTTCTTGTGAGGTTATATTTATTAGTCTCCATAATTTCTGATGCATGTTGTGTCAGGGGCAATTTATCTGAGACGGCTTGACGAGCAGCAAACAAAAACAAGTAGAATAAAAAAGCAAAACAAGCTATCTATCTGATCTAATCTAAACCAAACTTCCAATCCTAACCAGATCACTATTTTACATTTTAAAAATATAACAGATTATACACAAATCTAAATCTACCCAAATCGTAAACTTGTTTCACACCCTGTTCAAAAAGCCAAAACATATCCAAAAGTATTCCCAAAATCTTAAAACTAACTAAAACCTACAACTCAAATCTTTAGCCCTAAACATCCTAAAATCCTAAGCTTAACATGAATGCAATTGTTGATCTCAAACTGAAGCCAAATTATTTCCAAATTTGTTCACCCATGCACATATAAAAATATATTAGATATTCTACATAAAATAAAAAATTCGGACAAACAAACCAGCATTTGTTTCCTTTGTTTACCAGTTGTTACAAAATTATGCAGAGAATGCCCCCATGGTGTAGTTTATTTTGTGGCCCACCAGGTAAGCTGGAATCAGCCAGCATAGTTATGTATTTGCTTGTGAGGGAAAGCTATGGTTCCTATTGCAGAGGAGAATGTGCTCCGGAAAGGATGCACCAGTCTGAAACCAAACTGTGTCCCGAAGGGAAGAGATTTTCCCTAGGCAAATGACTGAGGTCCGCTCATGGGACCTGAGTGGATCACCTCAAAGATGCTAAATTGACTTCCCCTGTGGGAGTGGTGTAATGATGGATTTGCACAAAAAAGGTGAGAACCAATAACAGACAGCATCCTGGCAAGAAAAAAACAAAATTGTGTGACCTGTTACTGTTGAATAAAGCTACTTGTTCCATTGGTAAAACTTTGGTGTCCATGTCATCTTCTCTCACTGATCATGCAAGACCCATGTTAGGGAGAGTGCACTGGAGTCAGAAAGACACAAGGAGAGTCAAATTTCAGTCCCCACACTCTCAAATGAAAGTGTGTTACACATTTCCTGAAGTTTTTTTTTTTTTTTTTTTTTTTTTTTTTAATTCTTTTGAAATTATCTTTTAATATGTAATACCCTTCATGTTCCAAACCAGCTGTCCACTACCAACCGGTTACAGACTACAATTGTTAGTACAAGCTACATCTATTGCCTTCAGACTGTATTTTAGTGATGGTATCGCTCCCCTTTTGGTTGTTGTTTTATTATTAAAATGTGTTATTATAAACCTCATTAACATATGCAGTACAGCTTTTAAAAGATAATATGCTGTCAGGGTTCACCTCATTAATTTGCATGAACTGTTTTTAAGAATATATAAAACTTGTAGCTAATTAAAATGCTATTAAGAAACCTTTACCATAATTATAGTTGCAAAGCTCTCAGCAACACTGATTATTCACTTGTGGGTGTGGATTTAGAGACTGTAGATCTTGTTGATTTGTCTGCTGTGTAACCAATTAATTATACCTCAGTTAGATTTACATTGATTAGTGATCTCTCAGTCTTTCTCCATCCTATATACCTCTTTTCTTGTCCTTGCAGTGTTTTCTGAATATACAGTGTTTGTTGTAAAAAGATATTGCCTCCCAAATCGTGTTATGAGTTGTCTTGTAATTGATTCCCTAGATGGTTGGTTTATATATTGGTCTTTTGCCACCCTAATTTTGTGTATAAGTATCCACAGTTACACGCTGAATATCTGCTCACTATGATACTGCCAATGGGTCACTAGATTTTTATGCTCCGGCTTTGTTCTCTATACTCCTTGACATCAGAAATTATGTACCACCTCCTGCTTTTGTCATGATTTATGGTAATTTTTTTGTGCATTTCACATACTGTATTTGGAGTTTAGCACTTTGAGATAAATCCTTGATCTTGTTATAGTCTGCATTTGAAATTGTCAGTATAAAAATATCTGTGTTATATGTTAGTATAATGTAAATATTGTATATTTTGAACCTTATTTTATTTTTTTGTTTGTTCCTGTATGGATAAGCTTATTTTCTACAAGTCTCTTTACACAGCAGTGACTGGTCTTTGATATCATTAGGTCTGTAATTATAATGCACATAAATAATTACATTACTCGGTTTTACCTCCACTCATTTGGCTCCATTTGTGGTTTGTTTGTAAGTTTATTTATAGGTACACTTGCACATACTCTGTAACCTTGCTAAAGGCCCACATTAGGGTCAAAACATTGGCTTAATAAATCTATGCATTCCTGATTCTTGAAGAAGTAACTGTGAGTGTGGTTATTAAATTGGACAATGTATGTACATCTTTTTTAATATGTTTTTAATTTAGTGACTGCTACATCATAGAGAAAGATAGAGAGAGAGAGAGTGCGAGAAAGAAAGAAAGAAAGAAAGAAAGAAAGAAAGAAAGAAAGAAAGAAAATAAATGAGAGAAAAAGAAAAGTGGACTCACTTACAAAATTAGACGCTTGTGCGAGGGTGCCAGGCCTCCACATGACATCTTGCATTCAATACAGTTTGACCTAATAAGCTGAATAGTAAACTGGAGGTAGTTCTAAGAAGATCCACTAAAATGTTACAGGAGATTTGTGGCAAAGCTTATCAGAATAGCCTTAAATATATATATATATATATATATATATATATATATATATATATATTTATATATAAATATATATATAACCCCCTTCCACCTGAGTTTGGTGGGTGGTAGATACAATGTTAAACAAAAATTTGACACACCAGTCAAGCCATAAGACTTGCTTTTCCCACAGAAATCTCACATTTGCAGTGTTGTTGCTATTGCAAGGGATTCTGGGTAGGTATATGCAAATACGTTTAACAAGGAATCACCTTTTTGCCTCAGATTCCACTTTATACATGGTTTCCTTAGAGTATGTGTATACTGAGCAACAGCCTTAAGACACATCTCAGGAAGAGATGCAAAGCCAGTGAACTACTCATGGACAGCCGTTTTGTTGTTAATGCAACTCATCAGCATGAGGTTGGTTTTACTGGCTGATGAGTTGCTGCAGCATGAATTATCCTATTGTCACTAGGTTTGTCCCTGTTCACCTCCTCCTCAAATCTCTCCAGTGGCTGCCTATAAAACTTCGGATCTCTTACAAAATTCTGCTTCTCTCATTCAACACTCTTCTCTCCTCTACTTCTTCTTACATTTCCACTCTGATCTCCCTCTATACCCCATCCTGCCACTTACGATCAGCTAATAACAATCTTCTCCCAGCTCCTTTTGTGTCTACAGCCCTCTCACGTATCAAAACTTTTTCTCTCATTGCTCCTTATCTATGGAATGTTCTTCCTCCCACCCTGCACCACTGCGCCTCTCTTATGGTCTTCAAATCATGACTGAAACTACATTTCCTTAACAAAAAGGTAAAAATATTACATGGCACTGACTTTGTATAACTCTGGCTCTTTATAAATTATTTACTTTATGTCTCCTATGTCTCCTATCCTAACTAGAATTCTGGAACTGTATTCAGCACATGAATCTTATGTACTCTGTATGTCTCCCATTACCACTTTAGATTGTAAGCTTTCGGGCAGGGACCTCACTTCCAGTGTTTCACTTTGCAAAGCACTTGTAACCCTGTACTGTCTAAAGCCTTAAATTGTAAAGCGCTGTGTACACTTGTGGTGCTATATAAATAAACATATTCATTCATTTATATATATATATATATATATATATATATATATATATATATATATACACATAGTTCACAGTTCTCAATAAACTGATATTAAAGAGCACTCAAGAGGTCTTGTGAAAAATAAACAAGCTATTTATTAACTCATGCTTCCAAAGTATCAACGTTTCGGCCCTCACCGGGGCCTTCCTCAGGACAACACATGTGTGAAGAACAGTGACCGTATTTACAGTGTACGTGAACAAAATTTGGCGCCAACGGCGCTAACAGCGCCAACGGAGGTCATCGTGACGTCACCTTTGCCCTCCGACCCTTAGGCAACGTTTGCAACAATTAACTCCTCTGGTACCCTACTGTAATTTACATCATAGAGTCCGACCGTGTATGAACTGGCACAAACAGTATAGCGCAACATATTGAAACAATTGGCAAACATATATGTGTTCAGTGGTAACTGCATCCATCGAGTAACATTGTAACAACAAGATTGCAGAAAGAAGTAAACTTACCACGTCTCCGTGAAATTACACCTCCGATCCCAACAACAAAAAGATTACCGATTAAACTGTATTAAACACATAAAGAGCTAGCCTGATGATCAGGCCCACCATGTTCATGTCATCATCAGTAGGATCCTTTGTAAGGTGCCAAAGTTGTGCGCATCCGTCTCCCGTTAGCGGTGGTAAGGGTCCAACATAATTCCAAATATATGTAGAGTCTCGCGGATTTTGACATATCCGTATATTGCTCACCATATTCACCTCCCCTGGCTCTACATCTACTGCTACTGCAGACTCGATGGAGACCTATTATGGGGTTGCATGTTATGGTTAAACCTCAACACAATGTCATTTAATTATTCCTATTATTAAGTACATCACGATCCCTGGCTCTACACGAGCTACCCTAGGTAGACAAAGCGGAGACCTAGTACGGGACGTGTAATGGATAGTGATAACTTTGGACGAGCTCGAACTGATAACAGACTGGCATTTGATGTAAAGCTGGACACCCGGTAGAGATGTATAGCATAGACCGGGTGCTCCAGCGACAATCATATCCAGCCCGTCTGTTCACGGAGACGTGGTATATCAAGAAGTAGCGAACCACATTACAACAACGTATGAAATTGTACCCTAGAAATACACTTTACCACTGAACCACAAATTTATAGTGGTGAGAAGAATGCACTCATATTGCTTTAAACTTATGACCAATTCTATCTGAGAAAAACGATTAGTGTAACAACCACTGGATATCAAGCCCTCTGCTTTAACAAATCAGAGGTAGATGGCATCCAGGGATTAACTTAAACCTTCAATTCAATAGTTAAGGTGATAACGTTAAAAGTCAATAGCAAAAATAAATATTTATAGGAAACACTGTAATGATAATCTGTCATTGAGCCCCTTAGGGTTTATTGTATCCAGATAGTAAATCCACTTCGCTTCCTTCTGTAACAAACGTATTGGTCTGTCCCCTCCTCTAGGCAATGGGGGTACCCAGTCAATTGCCATATAACGTAAAGTTGGAAGCGGATGTTTCATAAGTGCAAAGTGGAGTGCCACTGGTTGGTCTTTAATCTTAGATGATTGTTTTTGTGTAGGGTTTCTTTCAGCTTGCAGGGCTGCTTTAATTGCAGCCCGATGATTCCCCATGCGTTCCTTAAAAGATGTAATAGTCTTCCCTACGTACAATAATCCACAGGGACACTGAATGATATATATCACAAATTGACTGGAACAGTTCAAGTTGTAGCGAATAGGGATCTTATGACCTTTATGTGGATGACGAAAGTAACTATTGAAATGAAGATTTAAGTTAATCCCTGGATGCCATCTACCTCTGATTTGTTAAAGCAGAGGGCTTGATATCCAGTAGTTGTTACACTAATCGTTTTTCTCAGATAGAATTGGTCATAAGTTTAAAGCAATATGAGTGCATTCTTCTCACCACTATAAATTTGTGGTTCAGTGGTAAAGTGTATTTCTAGGGTACAATTTCATACGTTGTTGTAATGTGGTTCGCTACTTCTTGATATACCACGTCTCCGTGAACAGACGGGCTGGATATGATTGTTGCTGGAGCACCCGGTCTATGCTATACATCTCTACCGGGTGTCCAGCTTTACATCAAATGCCAGTCTGTTATCAGTTCGAGCTCGTCCAAAGTTATCACTATCCATTACACGTCCCGTACTAGGTCTCCGCGTTGTCTACCTAGGGTAGCTCGCGTAGAGCCAGGGATCGTGATGTACTTAATAATAGGAATAATTATATGACATTGTGTTGAGGTTTAACCATAACATGCAACCCCATAATAGGTCTCCATCGAGTCTGCAGTAGCAGTAGATGTAGAGCCAGGGGTGGTGAATATGGTGAGCAATATACGGATATGTCAAAATCCGCGAGACTCTACATATATTTGGAATTATGTTGGACCCTTACCACCGCTAACGGGAGACGGATGCGCACAACTTTGGCACCTTACAAAGGATCCTACTGATGATGACATGAACATGGTGGGCCTGATCATCAGGCTAGCTCTTTATGTGTTTAATACAGTTTAATCGGTAATCTTTTTGTTGTTGGGATCGGAGGTGTAATTTCACGGAGACATGGTAAGTTTACTTCTTTCTGCAATCTTGTTGTTACAATGTTACTCGATGGATGCAGTTACCACTGAACACATATATGTTTGCCAATTGTTTCAATATGTTGCGCTATACTGTTTGTGCCAGTTCATACACGGTCGGACTCTATGATGTAAATTACAGTAGGGTACCGGAGGAGTTAATTGTTGCAAACGTTGCCTAAGGGTCGGAGGGCAAAGGTGACGTCACAATGACCTCCATTGGCGCTGTTAGCGCCGTTGGCGCCAAATTTTGTTCACGTACACTGTAAATACGGTCACTGTTCTTCACACATGTGTTGTCCTGAGGAAGGCCCCGGTGAGGGCCGAAACGTTGATACTTTGGAAGCATGAGTTAATAAATAGCTTGTTTATTTTTCACAAGACCTCTTGAGTGCTCTTTAATATCAGTTTATTGCGAACTGTGAACTATGTGTATATATCTTTAAGGAGCACCGAGGCACGTTTAAACAGTTGAAAGAAATCATTTTGGAGTGCCCACTTGAACTTTTTGTATATATATATATATATATATATATATATATATATATATATATATATGCTAATAATGAAAAACGGCAGGGGAAGCAGAAACCAGTCAGAGACATAATGACTAATTAAATGGATTGTCTTTATCTAAAAGCTGTCTATTATTACCATTTATGTGATGCAGTGTTGAGAACTATACAGAGACTTTAATTATAGTTTGATATTTGCTCCTGGGAGATGATTGACATCCATGACATATGACAGACAGACTACCACTTTTCTTATGCAGAAATAACATTGAGAAACTGATAGAGTATGTTTTAAATATTTACACAAAGAATTGTTCAAGATGTTACATGTTGATCTCTGAACAAGGTAACCACAGGTATGTTCCCATCCTAGCTCAGATAATCCCTGTCTATCAGACATGATGATTATTGTGTCATCTAGAGGTAGAGACTAACTAACTTGCTGATACACCAGGTACCACAGAGTCCAGAGAGCACGGCTGAACAGAGATTTCCCCATTATTTCTTCTCTTGTGTGTTACATTTTTTTCATTCTTGTTTGTCTGTGCTCTTTTTATATTGCAAGTGTTTACATGTAACCTGTACACTATAGAATTTGCTTTCTGTCTTTGAATTAAGGCTTTCTCTTTTCCTGTCATCAGAAACACCCTTCCTTCTTCTAGGGGACTTAGGGGAGTGCCATGTGGATGATCTCTCACAGGCATCCAAGTTTTTCTCTTTAATATCTGTTTGTGGACTACACCAGTAGGCTGCTGCTCAAAAGGGTGGTCATTTTTTATGCCCTGTGTTCTTACTGATTTTAATTTCCCCATTTCCAGTATCTTTTAAACATATTGTAACATTCATTCCTGATTTTAATTCTTCCAAAATCCCTGTCTTCCCTCTCCACTTCACATATAACCTCATATTACTTAATCTCACTGGTCTCCAGTCTTCCTTGGCCACAGGACTTTCATCCATTTCCACTAATGCTGATATTAAGAACCTTGTCAAAACCTAAAACTCAATTCTTTCCTACTCTTTGAACCCACATGTTCCACTCCTATAAATCTATTCCACAGCAGCAGCTTAAAAAAACACCAGACTCCTCTCCTCCTGTACCCTTTCACCTGAAAGACGCTGGAAGAAATCTAGCTTACTGGTAGACTTTATCCAATTTCTCCCTACTTGATTTAACTCTGCTCTGTACTGACTAATAAAACAATACTTTTCATAATTAATTAACATATATAATCCATATATAATCTATCATTTCTCTACCTTTGACTCCCTTCTCCACCCTCCATCTGTTTCCCTCCCTCCAAATTCTATAAAACTGCAAGACTTAGTTAACTTCTTCAAAGCCAAGGTAGATTTTATATGGGAAATATTTTGCCCCTTGTAAATATCCTCCAATCCTCCCCTGTTTCCCTACTACCATGCTGGACTTTTTCTCATCAGTAACTAAGGGAGAATTGACTAATCTGCTATCCTCCTCTTCCTCCACTACATGCACACTCAGTGTGGTTCCCTCTCACCTTATCCAGTTCCTCTCTCCCACAATGATACCTGTACTACTACATATTTTAATTCTGCTCTGCCTCTGCTACTTTTTCTGATGATTTCAGACATGCCATAGTGACACCTATCCTCAAGAACAATTCCCCTGATAGCACCACGCCCTTTAGCTATTGACTGGTTTCTCTCCTGCCTTTTGACACTAAGCTCTTAGAACGCCTAGCGTATTCCAGCCTGCTTGACTTGCTTAGCACACAACTTGCTCAATCCATTACAATCTGGCTTTCACACTGCTCAATCCACAGAAACTGCTCTCACAAGGGTGATCAATGATCTGCACATTGAAAAGTCAGAAGGTCACTATTCAGTACTTATTCTGCTAGAGCTCTCAGCTGCTTGTGACACGTGTTTATGTTCTCCTCTTTCATATTCTTCACTCCTTAGGCATACGTAAATTATCCCTGATTTGGCTGTCCTACATTGTCTCCATTTCCACCTCTTTGTCCTCTCCCGTCCACCTCTCTCTCTTAGTGTTCCTCAAAGTTCTATTCTGGGATCACTTCTGTTTTCTCAATACATACTAACACTTGGTTAACATTAACTATTCAGACTCAAATATCACCTCTATGCAGATGACACCCAGCTTTATTTATCTGCACCTCAACTGAGTCCTGATATTCAATCTAAAGTCATAGATTGCCTCTTGGCTACATCAGACTGGATGTCACATAGGCACATCAAACTCAACATGTCAAAAATTGAGCTACTCCTCATCCTACCTAGACCCAGAAGTGCCTTTCCAGGTTAAAGTAAATGACAGTCCCATAAATCCAGTATCAGAAGCACAGTGTGTAGGGGTGATAGTTGACTATGCTCTCTCATTCTCTCTTCATACTTATGCTATTGACAAATTCTTACACTTTTTCTTGTGAAACATAGCAAAATCCATTGCTTCCTCTATACATCGAGAGCCAAAATTCTAACTCATGCACTCATCCTATCCCTCATAGACTATCGTAACCCTCTTTGCTCTGAACTTCTTGCTTCCCACTTCCATATATTTCAATCCATGTAGAATTTTACAGCACAAGTTACCTTAACAGAACTTAGGTTTTTCCCTGCCCTCTCTCATCCACCAATCACCCCAATGGCTGCTTATCAAACTCCAGATATCTTATAAAATACTGCTTCTCTCATTCAAGACACTTCTCTCCTCTACCTCTTCCTACATGTCCACTCTGACCTCCTGCTATTCTCCTTCCCACCTCTTATGATCAAGAAATGATATACTTCTCTTAGCTTCCTTTGTGTCTACAACTCTCACTTGTATCGACTCCTTATCCCCCATTGTTCCTTATATGTGGAATGCTCTACCTCCCAGCCTTTGCCACTGCACTTCTCTTGCATCTTTCAAATCTCACTTAAAATTAGACCTTAGAGTCCACAACAAGGCTTCAACAAGCTAGAAAGCAATCACATTGTACATCCAAGGTTCTTATAATTTACCTATTCATGTTACCTTATCCCAACCAGAACTCGAGCACTGTATTCCACACTTAACCCATATATATATATATTCTGTTTGTCTCCCTTCACCCCTTTACATTGTAAGCTTTCTAGCAGTGTTTCCCTTTGCTAGGCATCCTGTATTGCCTAACCCCTTATATATCGAAGTGCTGTGCACACTTATATCACTGTATAAATAAACATATTCAATATTTCATTATGCATTTAGCTACAGATACATCTTAGTTAATGTACTGAAAAATGTGCTTAGCTTCTATACAAATCTTTCATTACATAGAAACATAAACAGCTATAGATTCAATCTCTCTTATTAAAAGCTTTGCTAATGTTTAGAAACACAGATTATTATTAAAAATACAAAGTTTTCAATTAACAGTACACATTTTCTTTAAGCAACGCAAAGATTTTTAGAACCAATGCAAATTTTTATGTGCAAATATGCTATCATCATTAAATAGGACAAATGCAATCATGATCATTATTTACTTTTCTCTGACCTTTCAAAAGCAATTTTTTTATATTAACCACTAAGAAGCAAGTCTATCAAAAACAACTATGATTAGCGTAGCCAACCTGTTTATAGTTAATACTGTACTAAGTAGAACTGGGGCAATTTTGTGGCAAATTAAACCTCAGACCTTTCTAACATTCAAGGGGTAAAAAGGCCAGGTTTAAAACACAGGACATATTTTTTATTTATTCTCTATGGTATGGTATTGATTGCCTAAGTATTACTCCAGAGGGAGATGTACTAAAGTTCAACAAAGTTCTTGTGCATTGCTATAGATGTGCATTTTACCTCTTCAAATCACTAAAGCTGCATTCAATATTTTATCCCTTTGACTTAGCCTCAGATAAACCCTTCATCCTTTTAAAATATAATTGTTTGTAGAACTTTGGAACGCACTGCTATTGAGTTGTTTGATCCTCCTGACCTGGTTTTGAACATCACTGCAGACTTCTACAAATACAGAATGTATGTAAGATTTATTTACTTCATGAACTCCTGCACCATCTCTGTCGGCCAAGATATTCCTTGAGACACCTAAAGAGGCAAAGAGTAAATCATATCGATTGGGGGAAACATCCCCCCATGCTGAGAAACTGAAGGACCTGGGATGGAAACCAGAGAAGATTTCTTGAAACTGAGTATCCAGCCATGCTGTTCCAGAATTATCTCTGAAGGAACCTTGAGTAAAAGGCTCTGTATGTTGGGAGCAAATGCTAGACCAAAAGGATGATAAGTGGACAGAAAGTGACTGCCTTGAAACACAAAGCATAGGAAATGCTAATAATCTTCATGAATTGGGATGTGCAGATAAGTGCCCTTCAAATGTAGAGAGGCTAGAAACTCCCGTGTAAGTTATGTCGGCGATGGTCTTATAGATTTAGTGTCTACTCTTACACTTTAATGAACAATCAGCCTTGAGTTCTGTACTTCTCTCTCATCTGCCCGAGTGAAGATACAGCATGGGCATATCTCTTATTTCAGTTCACATTAATTTTCATTTCTGAAAAGAAAACTGTTGTGCTTGTTGATATAAATGCAGATTTGTCATCACATTCTCTTTATTATATGTAATGAGGTGTAGTTTATTGTTTGGATATATTGTTAGAGTGGAGATTCTAACCATCATCATTGTTATCATTTACTGCATTTGTATTGTACAGATCTGCACTTTTACGAAAATATTTGAAAATCCTAATAAAAATGTATTGATAAACAAAAAAAACAAAAAAAACCCACATATGTCCATCCTTGTCAGAGCAACCAAAAACAGACTCAGAGCTTAGGACAAAGAATGCAAGCCAAGCAGAAATCCACATGAACACATGAATGCCAGATAAGAGAGACATACACACAGGACCAAAGCACTAAATAGGTTAATTTACAAGTAATCTTCAGTCTTCGGGCTCCCATTAGAATGAATGAAAAGAGCTTCTAAGAAGCTACAGTGAAGTGTAGGCTGTAAAGACAAGCCAGCCTCCACAATTTAGTGGTCCTGGAAAATGAACATGTGCATTTGACAGTCCATGAAGTAGGAAGCCAGGAACATGAGCTTGCATATTGGAAGACTATACAGCCTCATATACTAAGCAACAAATATACAAGAGAAGCTGAGCTAATGTTACCTCCTGATCATGAACTAATGCTACCTTCTGAACATGAGGTCACTTAAAATGAGCATAGTAGGCGGGGATAAAGTATAAGGATGGAGGGAACCTCTGCCTCAGAGACCTTTTTAAAAGTTCCCTGCCCTCCTGAAGGAAAATACTTTACCTCATGATTCCTGTGTTCCACAATGGATGACAAAGAACATTTTCCAAAATTCTCATTGAAGTAGGGATATGGAGACATCTCTAGAATTCCACGGGTTAAAAGTTCCTTTTAAATCAGTAGAAATTGTTATTTGTCCCCTGTGGTACTCCAGTTCTTCTTAGTACACCAGCCTAACAGTCTACATGCTTCAAATTGCTACGTTTTCATTTTTACAGTATGTTGAAAGTAAAAGATGTGTTAAAATAGTGCAGGATAATTATCTGAGAGATATTCATCCTGTACTCACATTTACAGTCAAACATAAAAATCTCCTTTGCAAATACAACCAACCATGTTTAAATATGATTTTGTAAATATGGAGCTGAGTACTTATGTATTTGTTTTTATTGGGCATCAGAGGTGCTTTAATTGCAAACAGCCGTTAAACCCCTAAATAAGGGAAAAAAGCATACTTTGAAGTAAGAAAATGATGCAATGGGGTAAGTATTAAGGCTAATTGGACTGTGAGCCAGTTCTGCATCTTACAGTATGTATCTTTTTTTTCTGCAGGCTCTAAAATATAGTTCTCATTAATTTATTTACCACAGGTTTTTTATGCTTTTGCAGGGAAATATGAGGTTACATCTAACATTAAAATTACAAATTGGCGGATTTTGTCTACTGTTATATTATAAATATAGGGCGCTGTTTGCTTGTCAAGCAGCTTCATAATTAGCAGTGGTCTATGAGATATCAAGGCAAGAGATCATCACATCATGCTTCAAGTTTATTCCAGAGCTTTCTGCTAATGAAAAAGTCTCTAAGGAATTGGCATATCTAAGGTTGGCAGCTATGCAGCATCATACTTTGAACTTAAATTTTCTCCAAACCTACATTAGAGTTTTGGTTTTTTTGATCATGCATCGTATTTATAAAAATACCATCCAATTATTTTGGAAGCAGAGCATAGCAATGTTGACTATCATTTCATGCTTTATTGTTTTTAACATGTTTCACAGTAAGCATACAATTTTCTGTTGGAGAATTAATGTCAATTTCTTAATTTTTGCTAGTAGACAGTTGCAATTTGGTTGCTTCCCTTAGCAGTTCTGAGATCAGCATTTGGACTGTCACAGTGTATTAATATGTATGCTTTTATAATAGCATAAACTGATCCACACCTGCATCTATCACATGTTAAATCCTTGAATACTTGAAATGTACAAAGTTGGAGAGCCTTCTAGCACTGAAAGGGTTAATATCTTAATGTAAACTGTGATAAATTAGGTTCTACTGACACACTCACACACACACCAAAGCGGTTCAGTGATGTAGTTATAATAATGTTTTGTGACTAAGTGTCAACTGTTTGTGCACTGTGTGAGTGCAAAAATACAAAGATAAAAAATTAGCATTAAAGGAGCAGTAAACTTTTTTATGAAAAAATATGTATCGTAGGACATTTCCTGTTGAGTATAATAGGGGTACTCCCACTGCTGCGGGATGCATATTTCCAGAGTTATTACAGTTTAAACCTGTGTTTTTTTACATTGGCAGTGCCCTCTAGTGGTCAAATTCAAATTAGTTTTGAGAGGAAAGTCAGTGACTTACAGTTCTCCATAGAATGTGATAAAATCTGCCTGTCACTTCCTGTCAGTTAGAACTATCAGGAAGTAAACACACAGTTAATTCACTTCCTGATTATTTGAACTTTTATAACATTTGAATAAAACAACAGCAGTGGGAGTATCCTTGTTTTACTCATCAGAAAAGGTTCTATAACATACATTTTCATAAAAAAAAAAGTTTACTGCTTCTTAAAAATGACAGGAAACGAGAATATGACCATTTCTTATATCCTTGGGATGTATACACCCTTTATATTTATAAATAAATATTTCATATACTTGTACTCCAGTAAGCTATATCCGTAATCCAGGGTAATGGGTCACAAACTTTTGATGCAGAAATTATCTATTTTATATAGACATTGTTACTTTTTGTAGCTTTTTAGAATAACATGTGGTGATAGAGACACTGTCACTAAAATTTACATGGTTGCAGATGTTGGCTACAGTACATTGGAATGTTTAAGACAATTGTGATAGCTGAATTGGTTATTCCAGATGCACAGTGGCATTCCCTTGGTATGATATGGTACTGTGCTTCTGAAGATGGATAACTAGGTAGACTTTTTCCTTCACCATGGAGAGACAGAAGCTCCAAAAAAGTTGCCATTTCTTATTTGTAATCCATATTTAATTTCCATTTTTCCAAGATATTTGTAATCCATTATCATGTCAATCTAATGGTTTCGCTAATCATACTAAATAGGGCTTCTATTTTCTCAAATATATTTTGCCCTAGTCTTCTTGTGTGATCCCTCCCTCCACAATCTGGATGGCTGTCTCATTCCAGATAATAAGGAATCTAAAACTGAAGCAAAACAATAGACTGACAAAATAAAACAATATATCCATAACATTTCTGGGTTTAAGGCTT
Source organism: Rhinophrynus dorsalis (assembly GCA_037306005.1). NCBI lineage: Eukaryota > Metazoa > Chordata > Amphibia > Anura > Rhinophrynidae > Rhinophrynus > Rhinophrynus dorsalis. Next base: position 175,795,682 of record CM074723.1, read on the forward strand.
TATAAAAATCAATTTATTTGAAGTGTCTTGATGAAACCATTGGAAATAACCGTGTTTAAACTGTGCATCATAGTAGTAGTTTTCTGTTTCTATCTCATGGCAAAGGTGCTACGTGATTACTTTCAATATATTTGTCACCTCCCTTTGCCTACATGCTCTTTCTTCTCAGTGTGGCTTCCCTCCCCCCACTGCTCTGTTCTATCAGAGTGGGGAGCCGCACTTCCTGGTTCTTGGCCGATGCGTCACGAGTTGAGTGATGTCATTCATCTGTGCAATTTCACAGTGTTCAGTGTGCAGAATAGTCTGTTCATAGCGTTTGACTTGTTTTCCCTGTGTTTTGACCCTTGGACTTCCATTTGACGTCTCTGTCCAGTCTGCTCAGTCTGTGTATGATCCTTAGCATTCCTTTTGACCACTCCTATTAGTTTGGTGGTTTCTACCCCACTGATGAACCATGTATGACCCTTGGCTTTCCACTTGACCACTCCATTTTGTCTGCTGATTTCCTCTGAATTGATTAAACGTGTATAACCCTTGGCTTTCTACTTGACCACTCCATTTTGTCTGCTGATTTCCATCCAGTTGATGAACTGTGTATGACCCTTGGCTTTCCACTTGATTACTCCATTTTGTCTGCTGATTTCCATTGGATTGATGATCTTTGTATCATCCCTTGGCTTTTTACTTGGCCACTTCCTAGTTTTCAGATTTCTACTTCCCACATCCTGTCTATATCCTAGGTACTCTTTTCCTTCTTTAGCTCTAGGTCCTCTTGGAGAGGTTACGCTTAGCCTACTGCCTCTAGCCCTGTTCCCTAGTCTCCGTACCCCAGCCTTTACTCTCCCCTGCAGGAAATTTGGTGTTGTCTGTAAAGAGGCTATCCAGAGCTTTCCTCCAGCTCATCTGGGATTTGTCATCCGGCCTGGTGGCTGGCACCTCTAGTTCGGCCTTTGCTGCAGTACGGTACTTCTACAGGCAGCCTACGTTTCCCAAGCTCCGCTCTCTAGTGTTGCTCCAGAGCACTCCTTCTCTTGCAGGTTTCTACATGCGTGCGCAGGTCAAGGTGCATGTGACAATATTTTAACCCAAAAGAAAATATCTGACCTTTACAAAATGTCACCAAACGTTGCGTGCACTTGTTTTGTACTGTACTGTGGTGCTACTTGTCTGTATCCTGTGCTTCAATTACTTTACAGAGGGTGCTTCTGTGGTATCCATCTCTAAATGTGTTTTCTGTTTTGACTATATATTGCAATGTACATAGGCAGTCAATAAGATAAATTATAAGCCATATGGTGTATGAAAGGTAATGAAAGCTTGTTCAGTTTATCATATCTACAGGTGGTATAGGCAAGACATTTGTAACAACCTGTTTTTTTGTGTACATAGAAGCTTGCAACAATGGAGAGGATCTGTGTGTTCAACATTGTCTTTTACATTCCATCTTCTCTTGTAACAAAATAATGGTTTGTTTGTTAGTGTATTATTACTGCAAATTATTTCCATTTATCAGTGGGATGATGTGCTATAATCCATAATGCAATGGAATCACTTATTGATTTTTCTTGATCTTGTGGTTTTTAGCCATGTTATAAAGGCTAAAGTGTTTAACTATTTCATTATTTTGTTCAGTTGTTTTGGGTTGTTATCTGAGAGCCCTGAATTTCACTCCCATGTTGTTAAGTTCTCGTAGACAATTATCTTGATCACTTCCTGGTATTTTTACTCTCAACATGTGGGAATAAGGGAGTCTATTGGCAAAATGATGTGGATGGTGATTGTGTGCCAAAAACCTTCTATTATGGTCTGTCAGTTTACTGTATATTCCGGTCTGTAGCTTTATATCAGTCACAGTGATCTTCAGATCCTAAAATGCTAATTTTGTTGTTCTTCTAGTCGCTGTCAGTTTGATTTAGTCATAAGAGGCACTTAAAGGGATAGTAACACTTCGTTTTAACTTTATTTTATTTTGTAGGCATTAAAAAAACATGAAGAATGATATAAGTCTTATCTCTCAAACCTTTATGGTTTATGAGATATTCACAAGCAAAGTTCCCCTCCCCGCCCCTTTTACCTAGTGTAAGCCATCTCTTCTCAGATGTCAGTCTGGTTGTATGACAGTACAGATAACAGAAGGGGACAATCTTCTTTGTATTAAAACAATGAAAGCCCTTCCCCCCCTTGACAAGTTTTTCAGCTTTTTCCATTATCTTAATTGAAGATTGTCCCTCTCTGCAGTCTACCTGGGCATCTCCCTTCTTATCTGGCTGAACAGGGGGGGGATACTTTGTTTGTGAATATCTCTTAAACCATAAAGGTTTCAGAGATAAGACTTATATCATTCTTCATGTTTTTTTAATGCCTACAAAATAAAATAAAGTTAAAATGAAGTATTACTATCCCTTTAAGGATTCAATGAATATAGCTAAATATTCAGTAATGTCTAGATATATGATGAATTTATCTTCAACGTATCTTTTAAAATACATGATATTCTTAGCTTCATCTCCGTGAAAAATATGATCCTTTTAATCTGCATCCATATATGCATTTGAATACACTTGGGTGATAGAGACCCCCATTTTATTATTGATAATGTGCAGATAATGTGAGTTGAATAGTTTTAAAAAAATATGTCAATCTTTATTCCAATAGAATCATAAAAAAATAGCTATAGGTCCTTTTTGCAGCAGATTATTTGTAAAGAGGAGTCTTATTGAATCATTTCCACCTTCGTGTGGGATAACTGCGTAAAGGCTTGATACATTTGTTGATGCCAAAAAAGCTTTTTCTGGTATTGAGTTATAATCCTTTTGATAAGTCATAGAAAATCAGAGGTATTTTTAGCCCTTTGAGAGCAAATGTGGCATGAAAGGCATTCCTTTGCAATGTGTTGCACACCCCTCTGGCACTCAAAAGGTTAAAATAATGACAGAGGCTCTGAATGGACAATTGTAAAAATTAATCTAGTAATTGTATAGTTTGACAGAATAGGGAGTTTGTAGGAAAAATAAACAGCTTCACCAGTGGGTTTACAGCTGAAATGTCTTTTTCAAATACAATATAATATGGGTTCAACTAGATGTTCCTTAAAGGGATAGTAATACTTCGTTTTATCTTTATTTTATTTTGTAGGCATTAAAGAAACATGAAGAACGATATAAGTCTTATCTCTCAGACCTTTATGGTTTAAGAGATATTCACAAGCAAAGTATCCCCCCCCCCCGTTCAGCCAAATCAGAAGGGGAGTGCCCAGGTAGACTGCAGAAAGGGACAATCTTCAATTAAGATAAGGGAAAAAGCTGAAAAACTTGTCAAGGGGGGAAGGGCTTTCATTCTTTTCATACAAAGAAGATTATCCCCTGCTGTTATCTGTCCAGTCTTACAACTAGATTCACATCTGAGAAGAGATGGCTTACACTAGGAAAAAGGGGCGGGAGGGGGAAACTTTGCTTGTGAATATCTCTTAAACCATAAAGGTTTGAGAGATAAGACATATCATTCTTCATGTTTTTTTAATGCCTACAAAATAAAATAAAGTTAAAACGAAGTATTACTATCCCTTTAAACATAAATGGGAATGCCCTTAGTCTTAAACCACGTCAGGAAACAGACCCCAGGGGTGGTCATGTTGCAGGAAACCCATCTTACTGCAAGTAAAGTTCTGTCTCTTAGGAGGCAATGGATACAGGGTCATTATCATGCCACATATTCCACATATGCCAGAGGTGTTTCCATTCTTATTACTAAACTAGTTTCATTTGAATTCATTGACCTCAAGATGGACCCACAGGCACGTTACCTCTTCTTAACATGTAAATTACAGGGAACTCTGTTTGTTTTACTGAATATTTCTATCCCGCCGAATTTTGACCCTTCAATTCTTAGAGACATACTTATATATATTTCTGACAAGCCACATCACCACATAGTTTGTATGGGCGACTTTAATATAGCTACCAATTCTGACTTGGACAGATTAGGTGGGATGGCAGTTGACCCCAAATTGCATAGAGATGCCTTCCTCAATCTCATAGGTGACATGGGATTCATAGATGTATGGAGGACTCTCCATCCACAGGCTCGGGAGTTCTCGTGCCACTCGGCCACTTATAAAACTTTATCTAGAATTGATTATGTGTTCGCTAACCAGTTGACTTTGAATTGGGTTACAGATTGTTGTTTTCTGACCAGGGTAGCTTCCGACCACTCCCCGCTATTATTGACGCTACAGCGAGACCAGAGACCTAGGTCTAGAGTGTGGAGGTTTAGTCCCGTATGGTTGACCAATACGCATCTGGTGTCTAAACATAGGGAAGATCTATGTGAATATTTTGTCAATAATGTTAATACTGCTGCTCAGGGCATTGTTTGGGAGGCTGCCAAGGCGAATGCAAGGGGCTCATTAATATCTCTTGTATCTATGCAAAATATACTTAGGTCTAGGGAGGTGGAGGCATTGGAATCGGATGCTGCTGAGGCAGAAAAACAGTTTGTGGAAAACGGGGATTCGGCCTCTTATACTAACTTTGTTTCTTGCTCATTAAAATATTCTATAAAAGTGAACTGAGTATTCGTCGTGTTTTTTACTTGAAACAAAATATTTTTGAAAATGGGGATAAGGCAGGGAAGTTAATGGCTCATCTTGTTTGTCAAAACAGGGGGACTCCGTCGGTTTCTTTACTCCGAGATCCCGGGGGTGAACTGGTACTAGACCCACAAATGATTAACTCGCAATTTCAGTGCTTCTACTCTGGTCTATATGAATCTCGATTGACCCGCTCTGAGTCTCAAATTTCCTGTTTTATTGATCAATGTGACCTTCTGCAACTTTCATTCGAACATAAACAAATGCTGGATGCTCCTATACTTCTGAGAGAGGTGGTGGAGGCTATTCGTGGTTTGCCGGCAGGCAAAACATCGGGTGTGGATGGTCTTCCTGCAGAATGGTATAAAGAATTTGTGGATGTCTTGGTCCCCCATTTATTGAATACCTTTTATGCTGCTATTGATGATGAACATCTTCCGGATTCAATGAATAATGCTTCCATTATTGTATTGTCCAAACCAGGAAAGGATCCGGAGGTTTGCGATTCTTACAGGCCCATTTCCTTGTTGACTACGAATGCTAAAATTGTGGTGAAAATCCTGGCTACCAGATTAAATACGGTGCTGGGAACCATAGTACACGAAGATCAAACTGGCTTTATCCCAGGTAAATCGACGTCACAATCTTAGAAGGTTATTTATGCACCTGCAACTTTCTCACGATACCATGGGATCTCGGGTGATAGTATCTCTTGATGCATCTAAGGCCTTCGACTCTGTCGAATGGCCATATCTTTGGCACGTACTCCGGGGCTTTGGGTTTGTCCCGTCCTTTATTAAATGGATACATATTTTATATAGTAATCTCAAGGCTTCTGTGGTGACAGGTGGACTGAGTTCACAGTCCTTATCCTTGCATCGTGACACTAGGCAGGGCTGCCCACTCTCACCCGGCCTGTTTGCTTTGACCCTAGAGCCCCTGGCTGTTCTAATTTGTGAAAATCCATTGATTAGAGGACTCAGTGTAGAAGGAAAAGCTCGCACTGTATGCTGATGACATCTTGCTTTTTGTAGGTGATGATAGGAATTCCTTGGAGACCACATTACAACTGGTGGACGATTTTGGTACATATTCTGGATTTCAAATAAATTGGACTAAGTCCTCTTTGATTCCGATTGATAGTAATTTACGGGAATCTTATTCAACGGACATCCCTCTTTCTTATGTGGCTGAGTGTACATATTTGGGGATTAGGGTGGCAGCAACGACGGACTCCTTTTTGGAGATAATTTGATACCTAATATTCAATACTTTAACGACAAAACAATGGCATGGCTTCATCTGCCCTTAAATGTTACGGTAGATCGAATCTTATTAAAATTATCTTTTTGCCTTAAATTTTTGTATGTTTTTCAAAATACGCCGGTCCCTATTCCTAAAAAATATTTCCGACAAATAGATAGAATTATTTCTCATTTCATATGGCGGGGGGGGGGTTGGGCTAGACTGAAGCTAAGTACTCTCATGAGACTTCTATAGGTACTACTTAGCAGCACAATGTCAGTATGTGCTAGATTTTGTTTCTCTCCAACCTCGTTACCAGACTACTCAAATTGATACACTATTGTTACAGCCTGTTTATAAGCTGCCCCAGTTTTTGCATGGCGGCCCCGCAGTTTTTAAAATTCTAACTCCATTAGCGACAACCCTACATGAGGTATGGGTGGAGTTGAAAAAGTTACTGGGATACAGTGCCATGGATCCGGATACCCCCTTATGGGGCGCTGCGGGGCTACACCATTTACTTGGCAGCGATTTTGGTCCCTTGTGGGCTAGATTTGGGATTACTACACTTGGATAGGATAGTCAGCTGTAATCCTTCGCACAATTACATGAAGAGTACCGCATACTGCATAATCTCTTTTACTCATATTTATGTATTAGGCATGCTCTTCGAGCTCAGTGGGGCTATGGAGCCCCGATGATTTCTACGATTCCGCTTCTTACTAGATTGATGATTCTTGAGCCTTTGAGACCTCTTTCTATCATTTACCAGTGGCTAGAATCTCACAGGAATTCCGTTTTTGGAAAAAATGGGAAATGGACGTGGGTTCATTAGAGAACTGGGAATGGGATTTGGCTAAGGCGGGACCAGTACTGGTGGCGACGTCGACTAGACACCAGATGATACAATTGAATATCCTACATAGAATTTATTATACGCCGGTCAGACTTTATAGAATGGGGAATTCTGGTACCGACTGTTGTCTTTGGTGTGATAATGTTCAGGGCACATACTTGCATATGATCTGACAGTGTCCTGGAGTCGGGAGGTTCTGGAAAGAAATAATGCGTATTGTGGTCCTGGTGCTGGGGAGACCTGTTCCTGTGACTCCAAAGATTTGTTTATTGTCTATTTTTCCCGATGAGATTGAGGATGCAACTGACAGATCTCTACTGAGTGAGCTCTTGGTGATGGCGAGAAAGGTGGTGGCCTTGAACTATATGTCAACTAGAGTTCCCAATTGTAGGGCGTGGATAAACCTAGTTTCACAGTGCATTCCACACTATAAATTGGTTTACTTACACCAAATAAGTTTAACAAGATCTGGGGAAGATGGCAGAACTGGTGGACAAATAGAGTTAGGTTAGATTTTAGGAGGTTTGGTTATTGGAGTTTGAAATAATAATAAAAACCTCAGGTTGACTCTGTATGCCCTACTGATATGCATATGTTCTTTTCATTGTTACAAATGTCTACATACTTTTGCTGTACTTGAACGATTCTACATGTACTTTTTTTGCATTTATGATATGTATGGAGCAATCTGATAATAAAATATATTTTAAAAAAACATAAATGGGAATGTATCTTGATCAATAAAATTATTACTCATACCCATTATGAGGATTTGGTTAATGGCCATTTTACACTTGTGGGGACCCTGTTGAGTTTCATTATCGACAGTAGTACCAGAGAGCTGTCTCAATACTTCATGCTTATAATCCCTATATATACTTATATTCCCCTTTGTCTGACAATATAAAGTAATTATACTGGAAGGATTTTATGACTTATCACTCTATCAGGTCTAGTTTAACCATTTGAGTGCCAGGGGGTATGCAGTGCATTGCTTCTCAATGTGTTGCATACCTTCTGGCATACAAAGTGTTAAAGGGATAGTAATACTTAAAATGTAAAAAAAAAAAATGTTGTAGGGTTTATCCCCCTGAGTAAAACAAGGGCACTCCAGCCCAAAGGAACAGGCAGCTCTCTGCCTGCTTCCCTTATAGCTTTGGGGCCTTATTTTAGAACTCCACAATGATTCCAGCTATTTTTTTAACCCTTTGAGTGCCAGAGGGGTACACAACGCATTGCTTTGCAGTGCGTTGCGTACCCATGGGGCACTCAAAGGGTTAACACTATTCAGGCCTAGTGGAATGCAATCTAGGCTGTAGTTAGTACTAGAAACCTACTGCTTCTAGGTCAGTTACACTAAAAAATATTTGTGCAATGGGATTTAACACTGTTTTGCTACAAAAGGCACAATAGGTGGTTTGCTATTTGTACCCATTAATAAAAATTATATCTAATAAGATGTCTTAATTAAACCATTGGATACTAAAGACATCTCCAATGCATTGCTTCACATTTCTAGCATCCACGGTGTTTAAGTGCACTTTTTTTTTCAATTATCTTTATTTTATCCTGCCTTATGTAATATACCTACATTTATTTGATTTAATATTAAGGAATTTAAATATCAATTGAACAGATATAAAATCCCATTGTTTCATTCATATGTCTATCAAAGTGAATTATTCCATTTGCTTGTCCCTGAAGATCACTTTATACTTGTCTCCTCTACCTTCCTTATGTTTAACCCTTTGAGTGCCAGTGAGTAGTGATGAGCGAGCACCCCAATGCTCGGGTGTTCGGGTGCTCTGACCGAGCGCCCCCGGAGGCTCGAGTGCTCGGCCGAGCACCCGAGCCCCATTGAAGTCAATGGGAGGACTCGAGCATTACACCAGGCACCCCCTGCTCTGATGAGGGGAGGGTGCCTGGTCCATAGGAAAAGGGCAGAAAAAGATGGAAACACCACAGAAATGGTTCAGGGACAGCATAGGGAGGATGTCTGGATGCATCTTGGACTCCAACATCGCTGCTGGGAACGATCTTTCGCCCGTAGTACGCCATTTTTACAGACTGACCATAAAACACACAAAAAGGAAAATAAAAACGACTTTAGGCGAAAAATTGTTACCAAACAATATTTGCTGTATATTTACTTGTATATTATCTGCAAATTATCCCAAAAATTTCCTTGATTTTCTGAAGTGAGGCCATGATTAAGAGGGAAACGTGCGCAGAGGCAAATTATCCCAAAAATTTCCTTGATTTTTTGAAGTGAGGCCATGATTAAGAGGGAAACGTGCGCAGAGGCAAATTATCCCAAAAATTTCCTTGATTTTCTGAAGTGAGGCCATGATTAAGAGGGAAACGTGCGCAGAGGCAAATTATCCCAAAAATTTCCTTGATTTTCTGAAATGAGGCCATGATTAAGAGGGAAACGTGCGCAGAGGCAAATTCTCCCAAAAATTTCCTTGATTTTATTGAACTGAGGCCATGATTAAGAGGGAAACGTGCGCTGAGCTGACCATCTAAAACATTATGGGTGAGGGTCTGCTGCAGAGCTGACCATCCTAAACATTATATGCGAAGGCCCGCTAGTGAGCTGACGCTATAAAACATTATATGAGAGGGCCCGTTAGAGAGCTGACCCAATAAAACATTATATGAGAAGGCCCGCTGGTGAGCTGACCTATATAAAAATTGTCAAACAGGGCCCGCTGGTGAGCTGGCCCTATATAAAAATTATATCACAGGGCCCGCTGGTTAGCTGGCCCTATATAAAAATTATAGCACAGGGCATATGGAAGAGGAGGAGGAGGATGAGAAGATTAAGAGTCAACCATATACCCGTTTTTTGGGTGGAAGGGGTGAATGGGAATACAGAGTATTCCCATCATTGTAAATAACATATATAAAGTGAGTTTATGTTCCCCCGGGGCTTTCCTCCAGTGGAGTGGAGAAGTCAGGGGAAATCCAGGCCTTGTTCATTTTTATAAGTGTCAACCTATCAGCATTGTCGGTGGAAAGGCGGATACGCTTATCTGTTATGATGCCACCAGCAGCACTAAATACCCGCTCAGACAGAACGCTGGCGGCAGGGCAGGCCAGCACCTCCAAGGCGTAGAGTGCCAGTTCATACCACGTGTCCAGCTTGGACACCCAGTAGTTGTAAGGCACAGAGGGATCATTGAGGACGCTGACACGGTCTGCTACGTACTCCTTCACCATCTTCCAAAACTTTTCCCTCCTTGTGACACTAGGCTGCGCATCAGGGTGAGGGTGCTGGCGGGGTGTCATGAAGGTGTCCCACGCCTTGGAGAGTGTTGCCCTGCCTTTGTCGGAACTGCTGTGTGCTCCCCTTTTCTCCCCTTCTCGGTTGGCCAAGGTAGCACGTACTCTGCCGCCAGCGTTGTCAGATGGAAAATTTTGGAGCAATTTTTCAACAAGAACCTTCTGGTATTGCACCATTTTGCTTGTCCTCTCCACCGGAGGAATGAGAGATGAGAAATTCTCTTTGTAGCGGGGGTCCAGAAGGGTGAACACCCAGTAATCCGTGTTGTCTAAAATGCGTACAACGCGTGGGTCACGGGAAAGGCAGCCTAACATAAAGTCAGCCATGTGTGCCAGAGTACCAACAGGCAAGATTTCGCTGTCCTCACCAGGAGGATGACTCTCAATATCCTCATCCTCTTCCTCCTCTTCTGCCCACCCACGCTGAAGAGATGGAACTAAAGTTCCATGGCTACCCTCTGTAGCGGAGGCAACCGTGTCTTCCTCCTCCTCCTCCTCCTCCTCCGCCTCCTCCAATTGTCGCTGAGAAGACGAAGTGAGGGTGCTCTGGCTATCACCTTGTGTAAGCTCTTCCTCCCCCATTTCCACCTCTTCCACATGCAAAGCGTCGGTTTTAATTGTGAGCAGCGAGCGTTTCAGTAGACACAGAAGTGGGATGGTTACACTGATAATAGCGTTATCGCCGCTCACCATCTGTGTCGATTCCTCAAAATTGCGTAAAACCTCGCAGAGGTCAGACATCCATTCCCACTCCTCACTTCTGATTACAGGAAGTTGAACGGAGAGGCGACGACCGTGTAACAGCTGGTACTCCACTACTGCCCTCTGCTGCTCACAAAGCCGGGCCAACATGTGGAAGGTGGAGTTCCAGCGCGTGCTCACGTCACACAGCAGCCGGTGAGCTGGCAATTGTAAGCGCTGCTGCAGCTTCAACAGGCCGGCCGAAGCTGTAGATGACTTACGGAAATGTGCACACACGCGGCGCACCTTGGTCAAGAGATCATGCACATTGGGGTAGGTTTTTAGAAATCGCTGAACCACTAAATTAAATACATGCGCTAGGCATGGTACGTGTGTGAGCTTGCCGAGCTCCAAAGCCGCCACCAAGTTACGCCCATTATCACACACAACCATGCCTGGTTGCAGGTTGAGTGGCGAGAGCCACTGCTCGGTCTGGTGACTAATCCCCTGCAACAGCTCTGAGGCCGTGTGCTGTTTGTCCCCAAGGCAGATCAGCTTCAGCACGGCCTATTGACGCTTCCCCACTGCAGTGCTACACTGCTTCCAGCTACTGGCTGATGGGGGAGTGGCGCTGCGTGTAGAGAATTCGGAGGTGGAAACGGAGGAGGAGGAGCCAATAACGTAGGTGCTGGCGGAAACCCTGATGGAGGTAGGGCCCGCAATCCTCGGCGTGGGTAGCACCCGTGCCATCCCAGGGTCCGAGTCGCTCCCAGCCTCCACGACATTCACCCAGTGTGCCGTCAGGGAAATGTAGCGTCCCTGGCCACAAGCACTTGTCCATGTGTCAGTCGTTAAGTGGACCTTCCCAGTAACTGCGTTGGTCAGGGCACGGGTGATGTTACGGGACACATGGTGGTGTAATGCGGGGATGGCACACCGGGAAAAGTAGTGGCGGCTGGGGACCGCGTACCGAGGGACAGCTGCTGCCATCAGGCTGCGGAAGGACTCAGTGTCCACAAGCCTAAATGGCAGCATTTCGATGGCCAGTAATTTGGAAAGGTGTGAGGTTAGTGCTATGGCCTGTGGGTGGGTGGCTGGGTATTTTCACTTGCGCTCAAATGCCTGGGGTAACGACATTTGGACGCTGTGCTGGGACAGGGAAGTGGATGTGGTCGCTGATGGTGCTTCAGATGGTACAGGTGCAGGGCGGGAGGTATGCGGGCCTGCGCCTTCGACAGGCGATTGGCCGGCACCGAAAACAGGGGAAGAGGAGGCAGTGGTGTGGCCTGCAGACACAGATGGGCGATCCAGGCGTTCCTCCCACTTATTACGGTGCTTGGATGCCATGTGTCGGATCATGCTGGTGGTGGTGAGGTTTCTAGTGTTCATGCCTCGGCTCATTCTGGTGTGGCACAGGTTGCAAACTACAATTCTTTTGTCGTCCGCACTTTCCTTAAAAAAACGCCATACCGCGGAACACCTACCCTTTGGCAAGGTAGATTTACGCAAGGGGGTGCTCCGTGGAACAATTGCGGGCCGGTTTGGTGCGGTCCGCCTTCTTTCTGTAGCCACACCACTGCCTCTTCCAGCCTGTTGCGGTGCTGCAGATGGCTCACCCTCAGGACTGCTGTCATCGCTCGGCTCTACACCTTCCCAGGTGGGGTCAGTCACCTCATCGTCCACCAAGTCCTCCTCCACTTCCTCACTCTGATCATCCTCCTCATGTCTTGATCCCACCACATACTCAGTCATTGACAACTGTATAACATTCTCCTCAACAAGGTCTTGAGACGGAAATAGTGGTTGATTTAATGGCAACTGTGTCTCATCATCATCATCATCATCCACTACTTCCTTTGACCTTAAATGCCGTTCACATCTGTCATCTTCTTGTGATTGGGTACCCTCTAGAGGTTGTGAATCAGGGCACAAGATGTCATGTTCCTCTGCAAGCGTGCTTGGAGAGAGGGTCAAATGAAGGATTGGTGATGAGACGAGCTCCTCACTATATCCCAGTGTGGGATCACTTCTTTGACCAGACCGTGTATGGTGGGAGGAAGGATGATCAGAGTGAGGATTATGTTGACCAGACTCTTGGCTACTGAGAGTGGACTTGGTGGAAGACAGGGTGGTGCTTAACCGACTGGAAGCAGTATCAGCTGACATCCAACCGACCACCTGTTCGCAGTGGTCGGACCTCGAGAGTGATGTCCTGCGACGCCCTGTGAAATGAGACATGAAGCTAGGTATGGTGGATGTCTTTCTTTCTTGTGCTCTGGCACCAGGCACAGTTTCTCCGCGTCCTGACCCGCGCCCTGAACTATCAGGATCACGTCCACTTCCCCGTCCCTTTTTACCCGCCTTCTTCATCTTACACGGAATATGTGACTTTAATATTTGAGTTTGAAAACTTAACAGTATTTCTTCCTATTCTGCAACTGTGCAGAGTACACAGAATAGGCTGCTAAACTGCGGTGACGAACACAGAATGGAATATGTGACTTTAATATTTGAGTTTGAAAACTTAACAGTATTTCTTCCTATTCTGCAACTGTGCAGAGTACACAGAATAGGCTGCTAAACTGCGGTGACACACACTGAATGGAATATGTGACTTTAATATTTGAGTTTGAAAACTTAACAGTATTTCTTCCTATTCTGCAGCTGTGCAGAGTACACAGAATAGGCTGCTAAACTGCGGTGACACACACTGAATGGAATATGTGACTTTAATATTTGAGTTTGAAAACTTAACAGTATTTCTTACTATTCTGCAACTCTGCACACTACACAGAATGTGCTGCTAAACTGCGGCGAAGCACACTGAATGGAATATGTGACTTTGATATTTTAGTTTGAAGACTTAACAGTATTTCTTCCTATTCTGCAACTCTGCACAGTACACAGAATGTGCTGCTAAACTGCGGCGAAGCACACTGAATGGAATATGTGACTTTGATATTTTAGTTTGAAGACTTAACAGTATTTCTTCCTATTCTGCAACTCTGCACAGTACACAGAATGTGCTGCTAAACTGCGGCGACGCACACTGAATGGAATATGTGACTTTGTTATTTTAGTTTGAAGACTTAACAGAATGTGCTCTAATCTGCAACTTTGCACACTAAACAGAATGTGCTCTAATCTGCAACTTTGCACACTAAACAGAATGTGCTCTAATCTGCAACTGTGCACACTAAACAGAATGTGCTCTAATCTGCAACTTTGCACACTAAACAGAATATGTTTTTTTTTTTTTTTTTTTTTTTTCCCCCCCACACAAAATAACCTGCTGCCCCCACACACAGTAGTCCTAAAAAGGACTTTTGGTTCTTTTTTTTTCACAATTTTGCTTTTTTTCCTCCCTACACTGACTTTCCCTTCCTATCCTCAGCTCTCCCTGGCTAAGACTGAGCCGAACTCGCTGGTCAGGTGCTATACAGCACCCGACCACGGGTTCTGGCCAGCCAATCACTGTAATGCCAGCAGCCAACATGGCTGCTGGCATTACACTGATGTCAGAGCCTCCCTGCACGTTTATTGGCTGCGCAGCAGCCGCAAAACGTGCGGGGAGGAGACCCGAACATGGCGGGCGAGCACATGCGGTACTCGTACGAGTACCGCCATGTGCCGAGCAGAGCGATGCTCGAGCCGATCCGAGCATCGGCCGAGCATGCTCGCTCAACACTACCAGTGAGGTAAACCTCCTCACATGTGGAGAGTTTACACCATGTATTCCAGCCATGCTAACCTACCAGTATAAATGGAGGTGTCTGCTTACTGTATGTTGGCAGTGGATGCTTGGAAGAGAGAAAGAAAACAGCTGATGCTTGATGCTAGCAGACAGGCAAATAGAGGGAGCTGGAATCACTTGATAGATGTATTGGTGTTAGACAGTTATTTTCTGTCCGGGGGGTGGGGTTCAGGGAGTGTGGATCATTTGAAGAGAGAATGAGAGTGAAAAAAAAAGAACAATGCCCTCTTTTTGACTGATACGTGACAGTCACACAGACAATGGATCCTTCCTACCTGAGCCCGTTGAGCCTGAGACTCGACTGTAGCTGAGTGATACATACAATGCAGACAGACATAATACATCATTTATTCAAGATAAAAAGACAACAGTTATCACTCTGGTTCAGGCCAGCTTCACCATAGGGGGGAAATAAAAATCCCCAAACAACTTGAATGCTAGAGAAGTCTCCAATGCATTGTAAAGCAATAACTGAAGAACTCTCTAAGATTCTAGGGTTTACATGCACCATTTAAATCAGTGAGAATTTTTAATTTGTTCTCTGTGGTGCAGTTCGTTTGATCTAGAACCAAACCATTTCTCCTAAATATATAAGCCTCACAGTGATAAAATACCATTAAAAAAAAAAAAAAAAAAAAAAAAATATATATATATATATATATATATATGCATTGGTGCACAAGTAGGGAGAGTGGCAAGGTACAAAGAAATACTCTAGAAATCTCTAATTAAAATCACAAAAGGAAAAGTGAATACCACACAGGTGTCCTACTTTCTTTCAGAGAGTCAAGGCCGTTCAGATGCTTTTCAGGCCCTTAGTCATTCAGTTCTAATCCAGATGTTCTGATGTTACAGTTTACAGGGAAATTTTGACTTATTTGGCGGTGGGACTAACAATATGCTGAGCAATGTAATCAACTGCATTTGGAAAATCTTACAAATTGAAAAATGACCCAAAATGATCCAGATTTAGCTCAAATAAAATCTAACTCAAGACCAGTAAGCTAGCTCAGTGGTTAATGCCCTGACTACAGAGCTTGTTCAAACCTCAAGGTTGCAGGTTTGAATCCTGGCAAGCTCAGCTCAGCCCTTCATTCTTCCGAGCTCTATAGATGAGTACCATTGATTGGCTAATAATAATATCTATTATTCAGCTGCTGATTCGGTTAATTCTGAGAGTGTGCACTGAAAGCTCTTTGAGTCCCACTGGGAGAAAGGTGCTATATAAATACTAGTTATTATTACTACAAAAACACCATCTTCTATACTGTTTAGGTCACATTGAACTGGATTGATTCTGTGGCAAACCAACTGTACCATAAGGGACAAATTAAAATCCCCATTGATATTAACTGGGCTTTAAACATCTTAAAATCTAGGGATATGTCTCACATTCAAGGGGTTAAAAGCTCCATTTCAATCAAAGAGAACTTTATTTGTTCCTTGCAGTTGATTTGCCACACAATTATTCCACTGTTATACATATGCCCCACTCTAATTAGCTACACAAACCCGGCTCATTTTGTAGTATCTGCATATCATGGCATATCTTAAGATAAGGAATATTTAATGAGCACAGTTTTCATAGAATGGAATAAAAAACCTTATCTTAGGTGATATTGCATCTAAGTAATGTAAATTGCAGAATTATTTTTCAATGGAAATGTGAAGGACCAAGAAGGAGAAAATAATTTAATGTGATCTCAGTAACATGCATTCAGTGAAGTTTAGAGACCTGTTCTGTAAGCTCTATTAATTTTACAGTGCTGTTTGGAATTATCCATCTGTTTAAAGGTTAATGGTCTTAACACTTCTGAAATTGTTTCTGTTTTGTTTCTTGCTTTGTCCGTGCCACAGATTTATTAAGCACAGTGTACATAAATGATGGAAGATTAAATTGTATCAAATTGGATTTAACAACTAGTATACAGTAGCTAACAGAAAAGAAGAGCAGCTTCACTGCTTTTAATGCACATCTGCACTAATTTCCATCTAAACTTAACTTAAAGGGACATTATCACCTAAACCTGAAAAGCATTGTACCTTTTTAACCATCTGAGTGCCAGAGTGTGTTAGGGACCAGGAACCAGATAGACACAAAAGAGTAAAATGCAAAACAACTTTATTAAAGTGACAAAAACAGAATCGTGATCCAGGAGCATAAACCAAAGGACAAGCCAGGGTCAGGAACCAAGACAGGTACTCAGCCAAGCCAGAGTCAGAAACACAGGAGCCTGCTATGTCAGGAACAAGCCAGGAGTCAGGAGCCAGAAGGATTGTCAGAGGAAGCCAGGTGATACACGGATAAACAGGAGCACAGGAGAATCCACAGCAGCCAGCAGCAACACACACAAGGACAATCAGGAGGTGAGCCAAGCTGATTTAAATACCCTCAGAGGGTTGGGTGATAACAGTAAGGTGCGTTCAAAGAGGTCATCTGTTTCAGCCTGACCCTGGAACTCAGAAGGCAGCAGCAATAGATAGTAGAGCACTAGATTAGCCCAGACAGCAGAATCAATAGGCAGAGTTAGAGCAGCTTAGTCAAACCATGACAGAGTGGTACGCAACGCATTGCAGAGAATGCGCTACGTACCCCTCTGACACTCAAAGGGTTAAATATCATATACTCCCAACCAGCATTTGTAAAAGTACTTTTTTAGGCATATAAACCCCAAAATATATTATAAAAGTGCCTTTACTATTAGTCTGGATAAGGGTAATGTATGTAGGGACAGATTTCAATTTCTGGAGCTACTAGGCTTAGAACCCAAAGCACCTTGCACTCCTCCTCCGATCATATCCCATTTATATATCTATCCTATAATGTACAAGCACAAAAAATCTATTAATCCCTTGGCTGCTAGAGATGTCTTGAACGCAGGGCATTACAGTACATTGGAGATGCCCCTAGCAGCCAAGAGGTTAAATAACAACCAGCATGGGATATATAAACTGGCCTCTGAAAAAAGCAGTAGTGTGTGTGTTCACAGGCAATGGAATTGCCCTAGCTACTCGCAGAACTCAGAATATGACTGTGGCCAGCATAGCTAAGGTACCCCTTAAAACTTGCTATTCTAGGCAGTTGCCTACTTTGCCAAATGGGGGAATACAGGCCTGCATTTATAGCATGATTCAGGTAAAGAAATAAATAAGAGAAAGGTGTTTCAGTGAACATAACTAGATAGGTTCTGATATCAAAACAATAATCACTGTTTAGTGTTTAATTAATTTTTGACATACTTGATAAAAAGTTGCCTAAAATAGCCACTTACTTTTTAATTTAAAGATTTTAGAACTTTCTCATCAAAGGGGAAAATAAATGCTGTCTAGGAGTATGTATTTGTATATGTATATCTTTATTTATATGGCACCACACAATGTATGCAGTGACTTACAACAGTAGTATATCACAATAAATAAATGGAGATAAAATAAGTGTCACAATCATAAAAAAATAGAAAGTGGTCCCTGACCAGGGGTCTTCAGAAGTCTAAATGGGTAATAGAAGGCAGACAGCAGGGAATGAGGGTGTCAAGTGCTGTGAGCTAAAATGCTGGTTTTGCCAAAAGGCAGTGCATGGTGCTAGTGCTCCAGAATTGGTGATTTGTGCAGCTGAGTTTAGGGCAGACTGCATTGGGGAAAGGAGGGAAGCCTGGAGGCCGGATAGTAGTAGGTTGCAGTAGACTTATCAGGCTAGAATGAGGGCATGCACAAGAGTTTTAGTAGTTTTTGGTACAAGGATGGACTGATTTTAGCAATATTATAGAGAAAGAAGGGAAAGGTTCTACCAAATATTTTAATAGCTTTGAGCCCTTTTTTTTTATTTTTGTGTGATAATGTCCCTTGGTTTGCAAGCACACGTAGAAGACCTTTTAAGTGAATGATTTCTTTTTTATTAACGAGATTGCATAACGAGATCATATGACAGACTTCCCCTGCAGTCAGTTACAACACTAACTTCAGGGAAAGGGGAGGGAGGAGGGAACTTTGCGAGTGAATATCTCTCACTGGGGGGAATTAATTTCTTTTTTTTACTCCTACAATATTGAGGTTTGTAATTTTAAAGTGTTACTATCCCTTTAAAGGTGGACATGATGAAATATTTTCAAAAAGAATGTACCCCTTTGTGCTCCCCAATATAATATTTATATTGGGCTGCTGTCAAAAAATTTACTAGAATAAAAAATATTATCATTTCAAATCTGATAGAGGAGATATTATTGCTATACAACTGTATATACCAAGTGTCAATAATCTGATTAAAAATGACAACAAAAAATGGATAAAATCAATCTATAATATCAATAAAATATTGCATATAAAAGCACAATCAATTGACATATGTCACAAGAAATATGTGTCCTCCCATGCACATCCAATGGTATCCTATATATGCTATCACCCAATATACAATTGTAAAGTACATTTGCCGATGGAATGGATTGTGCAAATGGATGTGGTATTAGTAAATGGAGTGACCCATCACATTGAACTGGACCCCCCCGTGTGTCGGTATCTAGGTCCACTTCCACTACCCAGCAGAGTCCGGTAAAACATGTGGGACACACTCTCACATATGCTTACAGCCAGTTCAATCTACATTGCATATATCTGAAAACCCTACATCCATACAAGAAACAATAAACATCCACAGGTAATATAGTGTATAACATAAATAGTGAAGTTGTGAAGTGTCCAAAAATATATGAAAGTCATAAATTGGTTATATGTATATATAATTCTATCTATCTATCTATCTAATTTGTCAAATACATATTGAATAAATAAATCCTGTTAATTAACCGATAGCTAAAGTGATAAGTGAATATAACTTGATGAATAATGATGAATAAATCAGATTGAAACAAGTGATGAATGGATATGGTCTACTAAATAATGATGAATTCATTCAGTAAATGATAGGTTAACAAGTGAATCCAGTCAGTGAATAAAACTGAATGATTCCGATCATTATATTAATGATAATAAATCATTATATTATGATAAAATTAAATCTAAAATGGTGAATGGTAATTTATAAATTTTGTCAATAAACTGTATATTAATCAATCCAATAAGTGCATGAATATGAAAATTGGAAGCCATTTAACATGTATCAGTTAATATTATAAAAGATCAAGATTGTCATTCATGAAGGAGATATGTATCATCCAGGTTTTGACCTGCTTTTTTAGGAAATATGCCAGATTCACACTACATTTAATACAGTGAGATCCAAGTCATCTATTAACCATTTATTGACTAGATGAATTTATCTATCCAAACTACCAACATATATATAATTTATTGACAGGGTTAATTTGTCTATAGATTATTAACTGGATTCATTCATCATTATTCTTCATTGTATATTGATTAGTTTTCATATTCAGGCACTTATTGGATTAATTTATGTACAGTTCATTGATGGGATTCATATATTACCATTAACCATTTTAGATTTACACCATTTTAGATGAAGGCTGTTTTTGAATTAAGGAACAACAGTGCCATCACCATTAGACTAGTGGATAAAGGGGGGTCAGTGATGATGAATAAAGTCAAATATACAGATATTTGTAATAGACCTTTAAGAGATATGCACACATATGAATTTCTTAGAATTTCTTGAATGTGTGTGTGTGTGTGTGTGTGTGTGTGTGTGTAAGGGGGGGGGAATCCCTTATTACCTATATATTTTATTGTCTACCTAAGATTCATAAGAATCTGTTAGATCCTCCTGGCAGACCTATAGTATTTGGGATTGGCTCCCTCACAGCAAACTTGTCTCAATATGTGGATCATTTTCAACAAGTCAAAGACCTTCTTTTGTATGTTCGGTATACCACTGATGTAATAAATAAATTAAAAACTGTAGAATGGAGTCATGATCTTTCTTTTGGCACTTTAGATGTAGTCTCTTTATATACTATTATTGATTCCACTAAAGGGTGTTCAGCTACCCAAATATTTTTGAAAAATAAATTAAAAAATGAAGGGTTAAGGAGAGTTCAATATTAGTATCATTATTACATAAATAAGGATTTTTGTAGTTATAGGAATATTATTAACAAACACTGGGATATCCTCAAAAGAGATAAGACCTTAAATCCCATATTACCAGATAGACTGAAAATTATGTACATAAATGCACGAACATTGGGTAATATAAATTGGCAGCCACAGGTCTAATAATCATATTTGCCTGCGCTGTCTTAATTTTCAACTCTTATTGCCACTCATGAATTTATTTTGTCTGACTCTACTACTATATTGAACCCGGCGTAAAGCTGCAAGTAAGGAAGTATATTGGACCATTAACTGATGGAAGGCTGTGATAAGAGCCACAACATGTGTTCACTATGAAGACAGCACAGGCATGGATCGTTTAAGTCCTGTGGCTGCAAGATACTTCAGTTAATAATTATGGGATTATTTGGAACACTTTTGCACCGGATTCAGCGTTAAGTGCTGACATCATCCCTGGCTGATGCTGCAGATGGAACATTGAGTAATTGGACACTGGCCAAGACCTATAGTGCGTTGCAGTGTTAAGGAGACTAGCAGTACGAGTATGTGACTTGACTCAATAAGAGATTTTATTTGCTATATACACATACCGACTATATGGAGGATACAGCTTTTCCATGATCCATAAAAGCGCTGCGATGCTTTTCTATGATACTATGTTTCTTTGATTTTTATTCCTGTCACTTGTCTGACACATTGTTACCAACTAGCCTGCCAGTCTCAGTTTGAGTTCAATTTTGACAGGCCATGCACTCAGCCTGCATGGCATGTCATGCGAATAGAGTATATTGTATTTGTTTTGTTTTTGATTGCTGCTTAGCAACTGTTTGTGTCTACCCCAATTATGTCATTACACTGTGCTGATAGAGACACCGCATTTTGGTGCCTTGGGGCAGGAGAATAGTGTTCAAGGCTAATTGTGTATATTAGAAGTGTTTGCACCTTGTTGTAGTCATTTGCCTTGAGGAAGGTCCCTAAAAGGACCGAAAATGTTCGGCATGGATGCAATAAATTGATTACTTTTCTTTTTTTTCTACTCAGTGTGCTGTCTCAATATGAAGCTCCCCAGGCTGAGTATATTTTTTCACTTGTATTATCTTTTATATGGGATGTGCAAATACAACCTTTGATTTTGGTATAGGTATATTATTCAGGTGTGTGCCACTGCCTATCATTGCATATATTATTTGTATGACTAGTGAGCACTACCATATTACAAACTGTTCTACACTTTTTGTCTTATTCCTCATTAATTTTATATTTAGTGCATCTTACTCACAATTGGTTAAAACCACAGGAGTACGGATAAAAATGTGGAAGAAACTACTCCAGATATACAGTATTTGACTGAACTAACCACTACTGAATCTGGTGTTACCCTCTTCCGTGATGACTTGGAACTGGCCCTTGGCCCTGATAAACCCAAAGATATTTTTAATGACCTACTGAAATTAAAAAAGAAAGAGGTTGTCTTTTACCTTCATGGTGTCACACTTTCTCATTATTTTAAAGAAAACATTATACCACGTGAGTTTAGGATCAAGAACCAGCCAACCATAGGAAAAGGGAACGCAGATTTCTGCCAGAAGTGGTGTACTGTATTAAATAAATGTTCCTTAGGGTTGATGTTGTTGGTAATAGATTTATCAGCTAAGGAAATTGAAAAAACTAAATCTTACATTTTGGAAATTGAACAGAAACATAAAGAGGTGTTTAATAGTGACAAAACCAAGGAACTAGTTGACAAACTATCACGGTGCCCATGATCCCCTGTCAGTCACACTGATGGTACCTGTGCATTGGAGCAGGCTATTGACCCGCCCAGGATGTCCCTTTATATACTGGGCCTATGACAGCTGCCTGATGCCCTTTCGTGGTGTTCCTGTTGTTAAGCCTTCTCGCTGTGTTTCTGCATTCCCGTGTACCGACTCGGCTTATCTGACCATTCTCCGTTCCTGCTCCGTGATTGACCCGGCTTTGACTGACGTTCCTGCTCCGTGATTGACCCGGCTTTGGCTGACGTTCCTGCTCCGTGATTGACCCGGCTTGGCTGACGCTCCTGCTCCCGTGTAACGATCCGGCTCGCCTGATGTTCCTGATCCGTGATTGTCCTGATTCCGGTTGATGCTTCCTGTTCATCATTGACCTCCTGAGTTCCGGTGTATCCTGGTCGCCTGCCCGCGACATTCTGAACTGTATCTAGTGGTGCGCTGTTCAATCACTCTCAGTTGAGCTGTGCTGTTTGTTTACCGAGCTGTAGTAACATTGCTGAGCGACTTCACCATGCCCGAACCTGTCCTATGCTTCACTGTGTGTGTTGCCGTTAATGAGCCTTAGTATACCTGCCTAAGCTAACACATCCTATCCGAGCCATATACACTTCTGAGCCGTGCCTGGTGACCTAGCCTATCCAGTCCACAGCAGAGCTGTTCCGTTCCGGTACGTGCCTGTACCGTGGTTGCACCTCCCGGTGCTAGTGGCCTTTCCGTGTACTCTTTCAGTGTGGTTCTGTAATGGCACCGGAAGGGTGCCTGGGCTCTGGTCGTTGCTCTACAGTATTGTTATCCATCGCACTACCTGTGCGTGGCTCGCTGTAGCTGGTGCAGTGTCGACTCCGATTGGTACCCTGTGGGTGGCCTGGCTCTCATCTCATTTTGGCACACAGAAGCATTCCGGTTGCATGTCATAAGGGCAATACAGGTTCTGTTCTCTTGCTCTGCAGTGGCGGCTATCCAACACACTCCTCAAGGAGTTATTACTCAGCTCTGGTTATATTGTGCAGTCTCCCTTGGGCGTCCTTGCATTCAGCTATATGAGAGTGATTTGTACAAGCCTGCTAACTACCGAGAGCACCTTCAGAGACTCATAGGTTCAGCTGGGCGTTGTCTGCTACCACCAGTGTGACTGATCAGAGGTTTACACATTAACCCTTGTTTACCCAGTTCATTTGTGCTTCTGCATACTATTGTACCTAATCCTGTTGTACTTCTGTCTGTCTGTGCCATACCTGGCCCCAAGGGGCGCTATACCTGGTTTTCATTACAATAAAACTGTGTTTTTACTTAAACCTTGTCTGAGTGTCAGAAAACCGTAACACAAACATGCTAATTCTATCACAGTCTATAAAGATAGAATTGTCTCCTCAAAAAAGGAGAAACTAAAACAAGTACAAATAGATTCTGAAGAATTACGAGTTTACCCCTGGCTCCTTGATATTAATGAAAGACGCTTCACCTCTAATAGGGAATACAAAACCAGATCAACTAGTAGTGGTACTGACATTACTAGCGACACCGACTCCCAGTCACAATCAGAAGGGACAGATACTGCAACAGAAGGACCATCTTTTTTTTAGGACGACACAAATCCAGAAAACCCAAAGGGAAAAAGGGCCCATCTTCAGAAAAATCAGAAGAGGGAGACGAAAGCACAGGAGTAGCACCAATGACACTGTGTAGTAGTATATAATTTATCTAACAGAATACTTACTGACATCGAGATGACAGTGTTAAGTAAAAGTCTCAGTTTTGTCTCTACAAATAAACAAAATAAATTTCAATGGGAAATTTACCTATTTAAAATGCATCGTCAGTTGAAACTGAAAGATTTTTTTAGCGACACTACTGAAGATAATAGTTACATCTCACAAGGGAAATTTAAGAAACAAAGCACATTTGACCCAGTCTGTAACAACCCACATGTGGGTACCTTTGTCAACTTAGTTGCTAATGAAACAAGAAATATTTTAATTAATCAGAAAATGAGTTATAGTAATTTTTCCAGCGAAGAATTTAAGGCGTTGAAAGACTTAGCCACAGATAAAAATATCATTATCAAAAGAGCTGACAATGGTGGTGCCATGGTCATTATGAATTATGGCCAGTACAGGGAAGAAGTGCTGAGACAGTTAGCAGACACCGCATGTTACAAGGAATTGTCCAGCGACCCTACACTTAACTATAAATCTGAAATTGGTTGGATTATTAATCTTGGATTGCACAATAGATGGATAGTGGAAGAGACAAGAACATTCTTAATTCAGGAACACCCCAGAACACCTGTGTTATACTGTACTCCCAAGATTCATAAATCCTTAGAGTACCCCCTGGGTGCCCAATTATTTCAGTTAATGAATCTTTGCGTCAACCACTATCCCAGTATGTGGATTTCTTTTTACAGAATTATATCTCCAGGTTTAATTCTTTCATCAAAGATTCCTCAGACTTTGTACGTCAATTACCTGAGATGATAGCTGACAACACCTTGTTAGTTACTCTAGATGTCAGTAGTCTGTATACTAACATACCCCATAACCTGGGGAAAGAGGCAGTGCGAGTAGTTTTGACATCTGATAGTGAATATGATGGCCCTCCAGTTGATTATTTACTATTACTGATTGATATAATTCTCAAAAAAAATATTTTAAGTTTGAAAATAAATTTTATCTCCAGTTACAAGTGACAGCAATGGGGTCTAATATGGCCCCATCATATGCCTCCATGGAGTATTACGAGCAGTTACATGCTTTCTCTGATCCCTGTTTTGCTCAATACATTGGCTTCTTCAAGAGGTTTATCGATGACATCTTTATTTTGTGGCAAGGAGGCCCTGATTTATCACATGAATTCACTGATCACTGATGCTGCAGATGGAACATTGATTAATCGGATGCCGGTCAAGTGTGTCGCAATGTTAAGGAGACTAGCAGTATGATTAAGTGACTTGACTAGTAAGAGACTTTATTTGCAATATACACATGCCGACTATATGGCGGATACAGCTTTTCCATGATCCATAAGAGCGCAGTGATGTGCATCTACTATACTATGTTTCTTTGATTTTTATTCCCATCACTTGACTGACACATTGATAACAACTAGCCTGCCAGTCTCAGTTTGAGTTTGATTTTGACAGGCCATGCACTCAGACTGCATGGCATGTCATGCAAATAGGGTATATTGTATTTCTTTTGTTTTTGATTGCTGCTTAGCAACTATTTGTGTGTACCCCTATGATGTCATTACACTGTGCTGATAGAGACACCGCATTTTTACGCCTTCGGAGTAGGAGAATAGCGTTCAAGGGTAATTGTGTATATTAGAAGTGTTTGCACCTTGTTGTAACCATTTGCCTTGAGGAAGGTCCCTAAGTGGACTGAAAACGTTTGGCATGGATGCAATAAATTGATTACTTTTTTTTTTCTACTCAGTGTGCTGTCTCAATATGAAGCTCCCCAGGCTGAGTATATTTATTCACTTGTGTTATCTTTTTAATGGGACGTGCAACTACAACCTTTGATTTTGGTGTAGGTATATTATTCAGGTGTGTGCCACTGCCTATCTTTGTATATATATATATATATATATATATATATATATATATATATATATATATATATATATATATATATAATACTATATATTTATATATACATTTATAATTGAGATCAAAGAAGTTATAGAACATTCTTATCCTGTTAATGGAGTTTGAATTCAGGGAGAATATGGAAAAAGGAGACTATCATCTTCACTCAAAATATATTTGGAGAATTTTATTTTTTGTTCCTTAAAATATATACAGTTGGATATTATCTGTTAAATTTTTTTTTTTACATTTTATTTTAAATTTTATTGATGTTTTATGATTTAATTTTATTTTATTTTTTTTTTTTACTATTAAAGGGGCAATTGGTTGGTTATCATTCAGTGTTTATTCACTGACAGGATTCATTTGTTAACCTATCATTTACTGGATTCGTTCATCATTATTCATCACTCCATATTTATTCAGTTCTTATTTCAACTGGATTAATTCATCATTATTCCTCTTTATATTCACGTATCACTTTCACTATCAGTTAAGTGGCTGGATTTATTTTTTCATTATTTATTTGATTGATTTTATATATATATCACTAATTTATGACTTTCGCATCAGACTCTCCCCCAGCCCTCAAATCTTCAGATGCTCCCTGAAAACTCACCTCTTCAGGAAAGCCTATCAACTGCCTCCATAAACATTATCACCAAGAACCACCCCTTGTCTGGACCACTGCATTCAACAGCAGTTCTCACTCCCACCCACTGACTGGCAGTTCATGTGGCAGCAGGCACTTACACCCAATAGCACTTACTCCTTCTGGTTAAATCTACCTTCCTCTAGACTGTAAGCTTTCATGAGCAGGACCCTCTGGTCCTTCTATTCTCCACATTTGGTTGTACCATTTAATACCTCTGTATGTCTATTCCTAATTATACAGCTCTGAGGAAGTAGTTGGCGCAATATAAATAAATAATAATAATAATAATTTATGACTTTCACACTTTTGGGACACTTCATGATGTCATTATTTTTGTTATACAGTATATTATCTGTGGATTTATTGTTTCTGTTATGGTTGTTGGGGTTTCAGTTATAAACAATGTACATAGAAGTGGTTATACATATAAGTGTGAGTGTGTGTCCCACATGCTTGACTGGACTGCTGATTAGTGAAAGTGGTGCCCACATACTGACACAAAGGGGGGTTCTAGTCAATGGGATGGGTCACTACATTTACCATTACCACATACAGTTGCACAAGTCATTCCATTGGAAAATGTACTTCACAATTGTATATTAGATGACAGCATATATAGGATACCATTGGATGTGCATGGGAGGACACATATTTCTTCTGACATTTGTCAGTAGATTATGATGTGCTTTTATATACAATATTTTATTGATATTATAGATTGATTTTATCATTTTTGGTCATTTTTAATAAACTTATTTACCTTTGATACATAGAGTTGTAATATTTTGCCTATGTCAGTTTTTAGTCTAATACATGATGAAACAATTGCAGGCACTAGTTGAATTTGAGGTTAAAAGCATAGTAACACTTCATATGAAACAAAATATATATTGTAGGGTTTATCCTATTGCTGTGATGTGCTTTATTTAATGGTTATTGAAGCTCAAACTATTTAATGGTTATTGAAGCACACACTTAAATTTTGTAGATGCAATATTGCAGTGCCCTGACATTTTACAATGGAGCTGCTGTTACACCATCCTATGGAAGTTTATGGTCAACTGACCAGAACTGCCAATAGGATGGTGTAGTAACAGCGCCACTGTACAATTTCAGGACATTGAGATATTGTATCTGCAAAATTCAAGTTTGAGCAGCAATAACTTTTGAATAAAACACCTCACAACTGGAGTACATGTTTTACTCAGGAGGATAAACCCTACAATATATATTTTTTTACATATTAAGTGTTAATATCCCTATAAGATTACTTTTAATTAACGCAACCATTGCACACATTTCACAAGCGCCAGATCTGTAATAATTAGTTCTGGCCTCAAAATATGCTTTTTGTTATCATTTGATGTAATTTAGCTAAACAGAGATTCATACGATAGCCTGCTGATTTCTAAGGTGGGAATGTACAAATCCACTAGTGCAGCTCGTTAACATACAAATCATATGGCTGAATTTTAGTGTATGTAGCAACAAGTATGATCAATTTTGTGCATACCAGTTAATAAGCACCATCCTTTTTAAAACTTTAATACAAGAAAGCTCCAAATTCTCCCCTATAACATGTGCAGAGAAATGAAGTAGGGACAGGAGCAAAAAACATTTTATCCACAGGAATTTTCAGAGAAAACCACAATTTGCAGCAATTCCATGGAAATTCCCTTGAATAAAAACCCTGTATAATATTTGCCTTTTCACCAACCCCAAAAAAATTCCCACAAGAACTTTTTCCAGAGAGAGCTTGCTGGGGTTCAGAATCAGTATGTATAGTTCAATGGCTACCAGTACAGTGGGACACGACTGGGACTTGTAGCTGATGGAGGTCCATATGTATGGTTCTATGGCTACTGTGGGACAGGGCTGGGGCAGTGGTTAGTATATATGGTTCTGTGGCCACTGTGGGACAATGCTAGTGTTCAGTATGTGTGATTCTATGGCCATCCGTGCAGTTGGAAATGCCTGGGGTGTCAGTATGTGTAGTTCTATGTCGGTCATAGACTATATGAGGCCCTTCATCTGATGCCAGACTACAACTCCCATCATTCTGGCAGCCAGCCACTAGCTGTGAATGATGTGAGTTGTAGTTTGGCAGCAGCTAGAGGGCATCACATTGCACATACCTATGGCTACCAATGCAGTCGGACATGGCTGGGCAGTCAGTATGTGTGGTTCTATGGCTACTGTGGGACAAAGCTGGGGGTTGTCTGTGTGGTTCTAAGGTTATATATATAAAACCAGAAAAAATAGGGGTCACTCTGAAGTATGGGTATTAGATGCATACTCATCAAGATTTTGTCAAATGTTTCATTTTATGCCGTTGTTTTGATATATCTGGCATTTATTGAGAATACATCAGGTAGGTTGATATATGTATATTCTGTATATGTTTTAATAATTGTTCTCATTTATTTGTTGGATGGTCTTTCACTATATTTCAAGCTTATTACACTATCTTTTGATATTTTGATGCCTTCAGTGTTCAAAGTGAAAGACATATGTATATTTTAATGTTCTATTTCAGGGCTTATAATTTTAAGTCCTTTTTACTAGCCAGACCTGAAAAGTTAGTCGCCACTGCAAGCCAAAACATACCCACCAGGGCTGAATTTCTACTCGCCAGGGCTAAATTTTCACTCGCCATTGGCTAGTGGTGAGTGGAAATTTTGAGCCCTGTTCTATTTTATTCTTTGATTTTTTGTGATGTATGATACATTGTTCTGTGCCTTTGGTGTCCTGGCATTAACGTTGTAAATATGAAATATGTAGAGCCCTGTTTTATTACTTTTTATGCTTTTATTTTTTACTATAATTATTCTATAAATTATCTTTTGCTTTATGAAGATCATATCCAACATTAATATCCCTCCCATTTACAGTGAATTTTGTTCATCAAAAAAGATAGATTTTAAGAAAATCCTCTCAAGCTTATTGCTCACACAAAAATCTTGTGTTAGGTGGAATATTATCTGTGAGTATTCTGAATTTCAATGTTTGTTTGCTTCTGAAACATTACCCAGTGAGTAGCCAAGTGGATGTGGCTTTACAATATCCCCACAACCCAAATGACTGTTTGCTTAATTGTGCCCAGACACAGCTAAAGTTGTGAGTGTTCTGTGTACCAACTTATTTCATGTTTCTTTGATATTAAGATACTGAATGATACATTCAAGAGATTATCATTGACTATCATTGGATTACACTTAATTTGTTTTTGTTTCTTCAAATATTTTATTTTTATATATATACTACTTGAAAAGCCCATGGTTACAGGCCACAGTGCCACCCAGGAACCTCGGCTGGTGGCCGGATCCTGTTGGCCGCGTTGCAGTCATGCACAGTACTAACTGCCCAAATGACCCCAGGCTGATAATGGACTGGGGCACTCCAAATTCAGACCGTAGTCCTCTCTGCACACCTTTCTGGGACCCTTGGTCCCAGGAAGGTGCGCAGAGAGGACTATGGTCTGAATTCGGAGCTCCCCGCTCCGTTATCAGCCGAGATGCAGGCAGTCTCTACTGCACATGAATGCTTCTGACAAACATACTTTTAGCAAATTATTATGTAGGTTAGACTGTAATGAGAAAGTTTAAAATCATGCAGATTGTGATAAGTGTATTTTGATTCACACACACAAACAACTGTCAGGTGGCATTGTGTGTGTAAGTGTGTGTATATATATATATATATATATATATATATATACTATGAATAAATAATTGGCAGCACCCGTGGGACTTTTAAATAGATTTATTGGATAAATATCAAGACAAGAAAGGTCGGTCAACGTTTCGGTCCCTTGTTGGACCTTTCTCAAGACCTTTCTTGTCTTGATATTTATCCAATAAATCTATTTAAAAGTCCCACGGGTGCTGCCCAATTATTTATTCATAGTATATACCATTTTGGGAATTGTGCACCTGGGCAATAATTATATGTTTTAAGAGCGAGTGCTTTCCAGATGGTGATCTCTCTCTCTCTCTCTCTCTCTCTCTATATATATATATATATATATCATACAGTTTTGCACTATGTGTTTCTCGCTCTATGAAATCATTTTAATAGTGACTCACCTGAAATCACATTTCATTCCTTATTTGTCATTTTTCCACTTTTCATCATTTTCATTTTCACATATGTGTCACCTTGTTCCAAGGGGGTTACATGAGTGTTATTATTCATGATTCTATATAACTTTATATATGATTGTTTAATTTAATTTTTTATATTGCAGAGTATATTTACCTTTACCTTCACATTCTTATTGAACATTGAGTTAAAAGTCCCCCCTCCCTGCCCCTTTCCATCATGTCATACAGAGTTCCCCAAGATCTGAAATCTGGTCGCTTGACTGGACGAATCTCAATGAGGGACAATATTATGTATGTCAGTAAAAGGAAACCCCTGCCCGCCTTGATGAAGTGGAGCAACGTTTTCCTTATACTAATACAATATTGTTCCTACTTGCAATCCGTCCGGACCGGCTTTCAGATCTCAGGGAACTCTGCATGATTTGATGGAAAAGGGCAAACTTTTAACTTGATTTTCAAGAAGAGTAAGAAGGTAAAGGTTTTTCAAAAGTTACTATGCATTTTAAAAAATGTAATTGAACAATCTTATAGATTTTTTTGACATTACTATCCCTTTAATATTTTGTTTTTTTTATATATTGCAACACTGTGTATTTGGCAAATATAACATGTGACTACAAGAAGTTTTCCTTGATTTACCACATATGTGTTATTACATTTTATTAAAAGGTTATGTGCTTTTTTAGATTTTTTTTTCACCACAATTGCTTGTATTTTTTCACCAATTAATTTTCACAATTTAGAGTGCCTCCTATTTACTTTTTCTGTTTTCAGCCTCCTTTATATCTTTGTTTTATTAGAAATAAACCTTCTGATAATATAGTTGAACCACCTGAATGCTGAAGAAAGTGTTCTCCTCAAAAGTGAAACATTCAAAAAAATGTCACTTCTTCTGAAAATGCATTAGAGAGAGAGAGACAGAGAGATACACTGGAATATTTATGCTAGCTATTGTAGAGGTAGACAGGCAAATGTATTCAAACAGTATTTCTAGTAGCCAGTTGTTCTCTGGCCATGTGGAGTGTAGGTTCTGGTGGTTTGATTTGTAAACAATGACAGAGACAGTTTACAAAAACTACTTCTGACTGATAGGTGACAAATTGGTGGGTGATCCTACCAGATCTGGGACTGAGAGAGTGGGAGTGACATAGACAGACACTAGAGACAGAGCAATTCATTATACATTATTTTCAGAGACACGACATCAAACATCACTCCAAACTCAGACAAGAAAAAGGCAAGCATATGCTGGTGCTGCTGCTTTACTGTACTGCTCTATGCAATTAACTGCATACTTCCTACATGTTGACGATAACAGTCCTTTACAATAAAAAACAAAACACACTACTATCATTAATTGCAAGAAACATGGTAAGGGTATTATGAGAGGACTAGGAGTAGTGCATGGATGTGTTGGTACAAGTAAAGTAACTAAAAACATGACTGCATCAATGGTTATTGCAGCTTATGCATTAAATGAGGACAATTCTCCTACACCTGAGGAGGTTGTTTGTAAAAGTGTCATGAAAAGTTCCACCAGTAGTACTAAGCCTTTTAATACTAAAGACAACTATGAGTTACATGCCAGTGTGAATATGAGTTGCATCCCAGTGTTTTTAGCCATGGTGGAGGAGAATTTAGGAGTGGTGAGTAGGGATAGGTGAACATTTTCACCTCAATCTGAAATCAGCAAATAATGGCACTTCCCGCTTGGCAAATAATGTCTAGTGAAAAGTGATGATATTCAGGTTTTTTTCGCCTAGCTCATTCCATTGAAATCAATGGGAACATTGAATTTATACACAACAATTACCAATTTTTTTTACTTCACAAAGACATAGTATAAAAGGGGCATGAGGGTTCCTCTGTTGGTGGGGTGTGGGGAAAGAATCAGTTGAACAGGAAATTTTTTGGGGGGAGTTTTTTACTGGAATTGGGGGGCAATTAATAAAAAATAAATCCTAAATATAAATAAAAAACTCCATAAGACGTTGTATACATGGGGTCTGAGGAGGGTGCCTGTGTTGGTGGGTGGAGTCTGGGCAATGAATCAGTTGAACAGGGAATTTGTTTTGGGGGGTTCTTAACTGGTATTAAAATAAGAAATTTGTATTTAAAGTGATAGAGACAGGAACCCCCTGACATAAGCTCTGACTGGGGTGGACTGATACTTGATTTGATAGAGTATTTTGTAGAGGATGATTTGTTAGATTTGTTGTTAGAGGCCCAAGACCTGAGGAAACATTGATTTGTAGCACTTAGACTTATTAGAGGCACAATATCACGGTCCCCGTGATTTTCTGTCAATCTGGCCTGATTTGCCCGTGCATTGGAGGAGACTGATTGGCCCGCCCAGGATGTGCCTTTATATGCTGGAGTTTGGGCACTTGTCAGTTGCCCTTTAGTGGTGTTCCTGTTGCTGCGCCTTGTTGCTGTATTCCAGTGTCTCCTGTGTACCGACCCGGCTTGTCTGTCTGTTCCTGCTCCGTGATTTGACCCGGTTCTGGCTGACGACCCTGCTCCGTGATTCGACCCGGTTCTGGCTGACGACCCTGCTCCGTGATTCGACCCGGTTCTGGCTGACGACCCTGCTCCGTGATTGACCCGGTTCTGGCTGATGATCCTGCACCATGATTTGACCCGGTTCTGGCTGGTGATCCTGCTCCGTGATTGATCTGTTCCTCGGCTGTGGTGTGCTGCAGTGCTGATCCTGTTACAGTTGCCGTTCCGGTCCTGCCTGCTGTTCTGGTGTTCCTGTACCATTCCGGTCGCTCTGGCGACATTCTGAACTGTTTAAGCGACTCACTGTTCCTCTCATTAGCCGCTAGCTGTAGCCTGAGGTTGCTTTGCCTTCTGCTGGTTGCCAAGGTGCTCGCTCCAGTACAGAACCACTTAACCCTTGCAGTGCCTGTAGTCTCCGGTCTCGTGCCTCCTATATCACCTGCCAAGCATACGGTTACTGATTTGAGCCTCTACTCTGAGTACCTCTGTTGCTGCCTAGTATCCACCCTCAGCCCTGTCAGCTCGGTGTTCGAAGTCTGGTAGTCTGTTCGCTCCTACTGTGAACATTAAGAACGACACCAGAGGGGTGTTCTGGCTCCGGCCTACATACGCTAGAAGGTACATTATCTACTGCACTTCCCAGTGCGCCGGCTCTATTACAGCTTGTGCAGTAACCGTCAGTATAAGAACCCAAGGGGTGTCAGGGCACAATCCAATTGGCACACGCAGGGTTATTACTATTTCCAGTTAAGGGCGATTCTGGTTCTGATTACTTCAGCGTTGGCAATAGTATTCCTCTGAAGCCCACGGTGGTGGTATCGGCTCAGCTCTGGGCATTGGGACGCATTCCTATACCAACTTGAGAGTGAATTCAGTGCTGACACTTTACTACTATCCAGTTACAGAGAGACTGTGTTCCAGAGACTGCTATTTATCCCGGGTGTTGGCCAATCTTGTTTATATCTCTCCTATTGCACCTGTTAACCCCTTGGGGGATATTCCCCATCTATACATACCACCTATTACTACCATTGTGTGCATTCACTTTGTCAGTATTGCCATTACTGCTATTCCTGTGCTGGCCCTTAGGGGCATTGTTTTACTTTCTGTTTCAATAAAACTGTGTTTTTACTTCATACCCTGGTCTGAGTGTCAGAAAACCGTTACACACAATCCCTCAAGAAACATTGATTTGAAGTACTTAGACTTATTAAAGGCACAAGCCCTGAAGAAACATTGATTTGTAGGACTTAAGCTTGTTTGGCACAAGCCCTAAGAAAACATTGATATGTAGGACTTAGGCTTTTTAGAAACAAACCCTAAAAATTGTTTAAAGCACAAGCCCTGAGCAAAAATGCCCTACTGGCCTAGTACCAGCAGGTCATATTGGCCAGTGGCCACTATCCATTGTCAAATGTCCTCCTGAGTCCATAATTGTGGAATTTGCAACTGTTGCTGCTGCTGAGTTGTTTAAGCAGAAGGGTGATTAGGCAGCTGAAAGGAAATGGGATCAACAATAGCAGTAACATGGGTGATGGATGATGAAGGTTCCACTAGCCAAGACTAGCTCCAATGATGTGTCTGAGGCAGTAGCAGAACAATAAGTAGCCCCCAGTATATGTAGAGGAAAGAAGAAGTTGGCCAATAATTCTCCACCTGCCCCTCCTCCAAAACCATGGGTGTGTTGTTAATAGTATAGAAAATTTTCTGTTGAGAGCAGAAACTGTGCCTCTCATCAGCAACTGCAATGTGCACAGTGTGTGTGTGGTAAATAACATCTGGGGGCACAACTGTATCCAAACACCATGACACCAGAACCCAATTACTGCTGCTGTCACTATACCCCTTGTCCATAACAAGCTAAGGACACATGACAACTTGCTGACAGTTTAATAGTAATGATGAACCCTCCCTGCTAGCATCTTAGCATACTCTGTGGGATGGAATCTCCTCAGATGCCGGTTGATGCCTTGCTTGTGATTCTCCGCCATATGTGGTCAGTGAACCACATAGTGTGCAATGGGTGGACACGAACTGCCAAACCCTAACATCAACAGAGTGGCTATCATTTGGTGGGTGAGGTAAAAATGAATGAGATGGATAGGCAGAAGATGTAGTTACCCTAGTGGAAGAAGGTAATGGCAAGCTAGTTGTTTCACTCGTCATGGAACTTCCAGTCTCTGTCTGGGTTTCTCTATTCTTCCTCCACTTTGATCTCCACCTCACCTCTTCTTGCCTTTCTGGAGCGTCAGGGATTACAGTAACAGAGGTGCTTGATTTCTGTGGTGAGTGTTTGTCTTTAACATGTTTGACATAAATGTCATGCTGTCTGTTTTACACGTGTGATATCAGGGTGGTTGCGCTTTCCCTCCTTTCCCCTTCTCACTGACTTGTCACAAATTTTACACAGTGCCATTGGTGATGGCTGCCCTGTGCCTGGCCCGAGAGAAAAATAGTCCCACACCCATGATTCAGGGATAGGGATAAGGAAGAGAAGTATGGCCTCTTTCTTCTCCTCCACATTCCCCTTCAGCACGTTTCTGCTGGCAGCAGATGATGTTGCAGCTGTTGCTGCTACTGCCTCAGATTCCACACTGCAACTAGGACTAGGAGTATTGCTACTGCTGGCAAGTGGAACCTGTCCTAATCCTGCATTGCTTGTTGACACCATTCTCCCTGTGTGCTCCTCAGCATCCTGCTGCCGTTGCAACTCATCAGCAGAAGGAATTAGAACAGTTGCAAAGTCCACAAATTACAAAAGCTCATTGCTATGGTGGTGGTGATGCCCATCCTCATGCTTGTCTCCTATTCCTTCTCAGTTTATGCTAAAAAGGTCATCAATGTCTCTTCCACACCAGCTTCTCCATCATCATCACCACCACCACTAGTCCCTACGTGCTACTGCAGCACTATTACAGATATCTCACTGCTGCTTGGAGGAGGTGACGAGCAATGTGACAGAGGGTCCCCTAATGTCACACTAGTCATTTTGTTTTGGCCTGAAGAAGGCAGACTGCCAGCAGTAGCAGCAGGCACAGACAGCTGATCTGTGCTTCTGCTGGTGGTGGTGGTATTAATTCTGCACCTGCTCTCCCCCAACACCAGTTCTGGCCTCTTCAGGATCATGTTCCACTTGGACACTCTAGTGAAGGGAAGGGGAGAACTCCCAGAGCCAAAGGAATGGTGTGGGCTCCCTTGACCACTAATCTGGATGCTCTCAAATGCTTCCCCTGCCACTCCCCTAATACTAGTCCCACCGGCTGCTTCACCATTACAGTTACTACTATTACTAACACCACGCACATCAACTTCATCCCCAGAGTCTTCCTTCTCACAGTCACTAGTAATATGATGATTACCCCCTCCTTCACTCCTAACACTAGCAAGCTTCTGGACCTTCTTAGTAGTGGTAGTACTAGCACTGGTGGCCCTGCTTGGGGTTGGCAAGTGTGACTTAGGGTCCCCTGCTGTAATACTTGGAATCATCTTCTTCTTCCCCCCTCCTGAGTATTACAAGACACACTAGCAGCAAGTTCAGCACTGGTGGCAGCAGGTTCAGAACTGGCAGGGGCAGCATGTCTGACAGCAGGCACAGTATTTGTGGCAACAGGGGCAGCATTTCTGACAGCAGACACAGTACTGGTGGCAGCAGGTTCAGCACTGGTAGCAGGCACAGCACTGGTTACAACAGGGGCAGCATGTTTGACAGCAGACACAGGATTGGTGGCAGCAGGCTCAGCACTGGCAGCAGATACAGTACTGGTTGCAACAGGGCAGCATGTCTGACAGCAGGCACAGCATTGCTGGCAGCAGGTTCAGCACTGGCAGCAGGCACAGCTCTGGTTACAACATGGGCAGCACATCTGACAGCAGGCACAGTATTGGTGGCAGTAGGTTCAGCACTGGCAGCAGACACAGCACTGGTTTCAACAGGGGCAGCATGTCTGACAGCAGGCTCAGCACTAGTGGCAGCAGGGGCAGCAATGGTGGCAGCAGGGGCAGCACATCTAGCAGCAGGTACAGGCAGCTGACCTGTCCTGCTCTCACTAGTACTACCCTTTTCTGCCTCCCTTCCCATTCCCTTTTTTCCCTCCATTCCCATTAAATTTCCAAGATCCCTAGGGGTGAATTAGGGGGACTGGACAGAATAGGTTCAGTTGTGCTCACTTCCTCCTCCTCAGACTCAGTGGACACATAGGGTCTATGAGTCTCTCCTGCCTCAATTTTGCCTCAAGATCACAGCAGCACAGCATATCTACCTCGCTCTGTAGCTGCTTCTATTGTGTTTGACTTCCGCAAATACATCTTGTTCTTATAGCAAAAAGGCGCCACATAATTCAATGGGCAAAAACTTTCTAGCCTTTAAAAAAATATGTTGAACAATTTTGGCCAATGGGCAAAAAGTGTGAAATATTTAATTGCTGGATTTAAAACAGATTTTCCCTTGAAAAAGTGGACAACAACATGTTTTTTGTGGAATTTCTTGAGGTAACACAGCGAGAGATTTCACCCACCCCTAATGGTGAGACCAACCATTGCTTCAAACAGTGACAACCCATCCCACTATAAATCCTCCTGAAAGGAAAAGTAAAAAGAAAAACATTCA
Source organism: Rhinophrynus dorsalis (assembly GCA_037306005.1). Lineage (NCBI taxonomy): Eukaryota > Metazoa > Chordata > Amphibia > Anura > Rhinophrynidae > Rhinophrynus > Rhinophrynus dorsalis. The sequence continues at coordinate 175,833,351 of CM074723.1, forward strand.
GACTTTTAAAAACCTGCAATACTTGTTGACCTAATAATTGATTATGTTGATTTAGAATATGTACCCCCATGCTCCTCCCTTTCTTTTGATACTAATCAAGTAGAGATAAAAGATAATATAGCAAAAAATTAACTGCATCTGAAAGAAAAAAGGCTTACTTTGCCACCACTAAAATAAGCAATATGCCTGTTTCTAAACTACCAAGATGGTTAGTAGAACATTCTAATGCCTCCAATCTAATGGAAAATAATAGACAAATAAATCAATCAAAATAAAAATGAAAATAAATATAAATATCGTGTTCAGTTCCATTAAGATTGGACTATTATGGACAACTTTAAATAACTGTTTTTTGATTTTTGTAAATATTTTTTGATTTTCTTGTATTTTTTGGAATTTTTTTGTATTTTTTTCATTTACTTTCACATTTATTATTGTTTATTTTTTACATTTATCTTATTTTTATTTTATTTTGAATTATATTTATTTTATTTTATTCATTTATATTTTATTTTTTATTAGTTATTTTTTGTATTTTGTGTATTTTTATTTCATATACTTTTTTTCATATTTGATTTTTTATATTTTTTCACATTTTTCTTATTTTCATAATTTTTTTATTTTTTTATTTTCATATTTATTTTTATTTAGATTTTTATTTTTATATTTATATATATTTTAATTTCATTTTTATTTTGATTGATTTAATTGTCCATTATCTTCCATTAGATTGAATGCATTAGAATGATCTACTAACCATCTTGGTAGTGGTCTCCTGTCTTGCATTTTATATTAGAAGTAATGATAGAATATCTATTTCTTATAGGTCTCTACATAATCACTAGAGTTGTGCATGGCAAAAATTTTCGGTAAAATTCAATTACGGACAAATTTTATTTTTTTCCATTCGGAGGATCCGAATGTCAGACCGGACCCGTTAGAGTAAGATGAAATTCAGCAATAGTCTGAATTATTCGGCCAAATTAATAAAAATGTAAAATATTCAATAAAAAAAATTAAACAAATAAAAATAAAAAATACATTAAAACTAAATTAATAATAATATTCAATCTCTAATGAGACAGGAAGGGGTATTTTATAAACCCCTACGCACTTATTAACCCTTAATAGGGCAAATATAGGGTGAGTGACAGCAATGTAACATGGCTGTGTGAGACAAATGAATATACAACAAACACACAAAATAAAACCCTGCGCTAAAACTCCCAGTACTCATGGACAGCGTCAATGGCTATAGTATACATCAGTCCAAAATTCATAGTACAAAAAAACAAAGAGTTACCTGTGCTCTGTCCCAAATCCCTATGCATATTTAAATAATTGGAGGCTTTTAGTTTCACTACAATGGCCATCTGAATGTAGCTCACCTGCCGAGCCAAGGCAAGCCTCATAGGTGAGTCCTTCAGGACAATTAAATTATTTTGAATTACTTTTCTTAAGCACCCATTATATAACACATTATTACTGTGTTTTTTATTTTGTAATTTTTAAACTTTTTTTTAATAATAAAGAGAATTTATATATGTATATATCACATCAAATTAAAGCCCTTTCAGCCCTTTAAAAATTGGTATATAATATGTGTTTGTGCAATAAACGAGAAAGATAAGAATTGTGGTTGAACACACACATAGCAAAAATGCCAAAACTGCTTATGTCCTTAACCCCTTAAGGACCAGCTGCACATGCACGCGGTGGTCACTTAAGGACCACGGGGCATTTTTTTTTTTAGAATCTAATTCCGGACTCCCCAAACGGCGTGCAGCCGCGCGGGGAGCCTGGAATTCCATGACGTATATGTACGTCCTTGGTCCTTTAGGGACCGCAACCTCATGACTTACATGTACGTCATGGGTTGTTAATGGGTTAAGTGGTTAATATATGCACTTTGCATGAACTGTAAAGTGCCTGTTTTACCAGATCTATTTTTAGCAGTATCTAGCAACATTGTAATAGTTTCAGGTGGGAAAGCGCTGTGCCGTCTATTTTTTGTATTATGTAGCAACATTGTAATAGTTTCAGGTGGGAAAGCGCCATCCGAATTTCCTAAGTTTACACCGAAATTTCGGACTAGGTCCGTTTCGAATTATGACTTTTTTTGTGGTTGGGCCTTGGCTTTCGGAAGGTTCAAATAATGATGAATACGCCTTATTCGTCTGAATTCCGAAACTGGCCGAACCGAATTGCACAAGTCTAATGATCAGTTTATTAGTTTTCTTCTTTTTCTCTATATTTTTAAAGGTAACGGTTGGTGGATTAGATAATATTCACAGTGCACAACTTTTATCACATTAAATTAGACTGAGTACATGATCAGTTTGCGCATGCCAATCACTTGAATGCATACGGCGCATGCAAGGAACGCATCAACTTGTTACCTGGAAGTTTAGATTTGGTTTTCATTGGCCCTTGGGCATCTTTATAATATATACTAGAATCCCACAGATTTTATGAGTTGTATAAATAAAAAGATCAGGGGATTATTCCCCAACTTATACGAATCTGGGAGTCCATTCCATTCTTCAGAGACAATTCCATCCTTGGGTAAAAGTCCCATCTCAATGGAGATACTGAATGGGGATCCCTTTTTCTAGTAAATGGGCACCCCATCAAGTGTCATTCCAATAGTTGAAGAGATGATAATCCCCCTCGGTGCTTGATTAATCAAATGACCAATCATTTGTCCATAAAGTTATTGCACAATCAGTATGATGATATCTCCTTCCCGAGGTTACCAATACTTAACTGTCAGGCTATCATATCCCTTCAAATCGAGTGTAAAGTCCCAACTAATTTCCACATGTTTCCTCCCGATCTCCAATATATTAATCACCATGAAAAATATTCTCAAGGTTCAGAGTTCAAATGGTATAAAGATTAAGGCAGAAACTTCAGCATCCACTTCTGTGATGTGCCAGATAGCAGATCCTATGTAATAGGAGTAAGATAACCTTTAAGTTGGATAGACTGAAGCATGACTGTGTACCATTTTTGATGCTGGGACCACGTCTAGCAATGATTGATGGTTTTAAAGACAGGTGATGTTCCAGGGTCGGGTCACTGTCTGAAGAGGCGTTTGTCTGTTGGAATTTCTTGCCCTCTCAAAACCTCTGTGGAAGGATAACCTCTATCCAAAAACCTCTGTCTTAGGTCATCTGCCTGAAGTTTAAATGATTCATCAGTGGAACAGTTTCTTCGAGCTCTCAAGTATTGTCCTGTAGGAATCGCTTTTTTAAGGTGTGTTGGGTGGGCACTTCGGGAGTATGTAGAACGTAGCTGTAACTGAATGGTCAACTCGCATGAAATCATGTTCTTTTTTGTGATGATGTTCTTCTGCAGAGCCTCTGACAATATACGATCAAGTTGCCTCTTAAAAATATCTGTGGGCATATATGCATACTTGGGGTAAAGACCGATGGAGGTCTGAAGTTGGTTTTTCATGAGTTTAAAACATTGGTATCTGGTGGAATCTCATCCAAGAGGCCCAACAGGTCACGGTATAGGTTATCATCTATATTCAGGAGTTCCTTTGATGATATGGGTGTTTCAAAGAATTTTTTAATTAACAGCTTTCTATGATTGACAGATATGGAGTGAGAAGAAAGGTTAATGATGCTCATCTTTTGTGGCTGTTGTGTTGGTTCCTGTGTTTCTTGCGAGGATGATTGCTTGTCATTTGATATCCCCATTGTAGTCTGTCTCTGAGTTCTCTTAGTCCTCCCTCTGCGGGTTTGCCTATGGGCCAAAATCTAAAACATGCATAGCTGGAGAGAGGTTTTCTTCCTGACTAGGGACATCAGCAACAGAATCTGATTGTTGTACCTCAGGAGTAATATCTGACATAACCAAGGGAGTGGCCTGTTTTTGTTTGTCTGGTTTTCTTTTAAAGGTCCTAACATACCTTCTGTTACCAAAATGCTTCCATTTATATATAAGCTTATCTGAAAAATCTCTTTGATCGAGTTCAAGTTTGCTCTTCTTTTTTTCAGCTATAATTTGCTCAAATTTATCCACCTCCTTCCAACAGACAAACGCTGCTTCAGACAGTGTCCCCTCCCCCCTGGTTTCCATTAGATATTTTGTTTGATGTACTACATTTCAGACCAAAACTTCACCAGTAGGGATGGGTGAAAATTTTTGCCTCATACTGAAATCGGTGAATAATTTTCTGTGAAAAGTGCAGTTTTTCTGCTTTTTCTCGCCCTTTCCACCCATTGAAATCAATGGGAAGAAAAATATTTCTCCACCACACAAAAGTTTTCTACGTCCATATAAAAGGCTGTCGGCTCTCACAGCAGCCATTCTGTGTTTGTGAGAGGAGAGAGCAGCATGTTTTTTAGCTAGAGGAGATAGGCAAATAAAGGGGAATTGAAGCTTAGTTTAGGGAGACATTTAGGTAGGACATTTGTTCTCTGTATTAGGGGAGACTGGGGGCACTCTAGGGGATAAGAAGGGAGGAAGGAGGTTGACCCCCAAATACTCCAAAATTCCATGAGACTGACTGACAAGGCACAGTTAGCTAGGGACCTATTTACTTGCTGATTTTGCTGATATTATCTCTGTGCTGGGTGGGGAAGTCTGGGGAAAGAAGATGTTGATTTTGTTTTCAGTTATAATTGTTTTTGGTCAGACTGTGATAAGACAACAGGGTTATTTTTATAAGTAAAAATAAATAAATAAATATAAAAGAATAAATAACTAAATATCTTAGGTGACAGTGACAGACAGCTGACTGGGCTTAGGCAAGGCATCTTACAGCTCCATCAGTTGTGTTGTATACCATACAGCAAAAAAACACAGTGTAGTTGCATAATGTCCAGCAAATGCACAAGGGGAAGAGGGAGGGGTGGAACAGTGCAGGGACGTGAGAGTAAAGCAGTAGTACACAAACTGACTACAGCAATGTTTGCTGCAGAGTGTGCAATTAATCATGATGATCCCTCTACTCCAAGGGAGGATGCAGTTTGTCAAGGTCCCAGCAAAACTAGTTCCAGCACCACCAGTGCCAGTAGAAATATAGTACCATGTAAGAAGAACGCTGAAGATGATGACAAGTTGCATTCAAGTGTTGATGATGCTGGCAATAGCATAACAGAGGAAGATGTAGCAGCTGAACCGCCTGCTGCATCAGACAGTGAGACAACCAAGCACCAAAACACCTGTCCTCAAAGTAGTAGTGAATTTTGTTACAGTAAAAGTAAAAAGAAATTGTTTGAGACCTCTAAAGCTTAGAGGAATATAAGGGTAGTAGTGGGATGATGCTGCTGAGGATGACCTAATGATGACTGATGATGATGCAGATCTAGAATATGTCCCTTTTGTTCAGATACAGATGAAGCTGAGAGTGAGGATGATGACAGAGCTTTAAGGTTAGCAGAAAGTCAAAGACTGTATCTTCCACCACTATGCCTGTCTATAAAGTGTTTGAGAAAGCCATTGGAAAGTGTGACCCTGGACAAGTACAGATGTCAAAAAGCACACAGTCACCCTATCAGTCATCACATCATCATCACCTCTTCAAAGTGCAAGTCCCACTCAGCCACACACACCTGTTTTGAGTACCCAGCAACAGCAACAGAGGTTAACATCCACATTGTTAGATATGAAGAGTACCTCTGGTCCTTCTGCTGTAAGTGCTGCACCTTTGACACCTAGCATTAATAGCAGCAGAATTACATCAACATCCATCTCCAGTAGTAGTAGTAGTAGTAGTAGCAGAAACCACACATGACAGACAAAGCCAGGACATATATATATATAAACAGCAGCACAGATGAGGAAGTGGAGGAGGAATGTGAAGCAGGGTTGCCACCATCTACCCCACTTGGGACCACTGCTATGAGCGACAAGTAATGTGTGTCACTAATCTGAGAAGGAGGATAGAGATTTGATGCAAAAATGACAATAGTAAAAACTATATACATGCACAAATCACAACCATACCAGCCAGTCCCCCACCCCCACCACTACAATACATACATTGTAGGTTGTACTTTATTTTTATTTATTACTTGATATCATCATGAATATGTGCCAGTGTCAATTAACCTCAGAAGAAGTAATATTACAGTGGGAAATGTAGTACCTATAGGAAATATAGGTGAAAAATGTGTTAAAATATGTGAAAAATGTGTTAACATAGGCGGAAAATTTGTTAAAATAGGTGAAAAGGAGGATATATTTGCATAGGCGGAAAGGTTAAATTATTCACAGGAAAAGCAAAAAATTGGCACGTTTTCATGAAAAGTCATATGGGAAATTTTTCACACTTTACACCCGCCTCTATTCACCAGTACACAACTTCCATGAAAACAAGTCATTAAAGGGGTTCTGATTACAATTTACAAATATGTTCAAGGACAATACAAATAACTCTTACTTGAGCTGCTTACTCAAACTCAAAAGGGGAATTCCTTAATATTATAGGAAAAGGACTTTGAGCCGCAAATTGGGGTATCACTAGAAGTAGTTTCACTGGGTTTGTGTTTGCCTTTCTCTGAATCAGATTGTACTTATAACGATATTTAACAGCACACCTATAGATGAAGACACATTTTTATTTCACACTTCCATGGTTCATTATATGTCAAAAATGCATTACAAATGTGATGGATGGAACATGGCATTAGTTTTAAGAAAATGCTTTAGAAAGATGAGCTGGGGATCTTGGATGACCCACCAAATGACCTTTAAGCTAGAAGCACATGGGGAAGTTTTGGATGCTATTGGGGTCCCTCAACCATGGACTCTTTATATTGATACCACTCCACTACAAAAACAGCTGGTCGGAAGGAGGGGGGGCAGGTTAGAAAACCCAAATTTGTCATTTTTTTTAAGCTATGCATATATTGGGATTGCCTAAGGTTTTGTGCTAAAGGGCTTTAAAATGTATTTCAATATACATAACTTTAGCACATAAATGCTTAAAGCCCCATCACTGCCACCACAAGCAACACAGTTACAAGTCAGGGAAGGTGGTAAGGAACTTTTATAACTTTTATTTGTCAAAGAAGACAATGAATGATGTGCCACAAAATACATTTACTGCAGTAGGTACAAAGAAACTATGTTACATATAATTGAGAAAGCCTATGATCGCATCACATATCAATATTTTAATTCAAGGAGCAGCAGACTTCGCATCAAAAAGTAGAAAGCCAGTTACTTAAAGAGTTAGTTAGTCAAGTCCGTGAAAGGATGATTATGCTTCATACCTTCTTTTAAATATGTGGGCCCAGATAAACCTAGAATACAGGAACCCCTTTAAAGATATGGACATTCCTGTTAAAAAATGTTAGCCTTTTGAGAAGCTTCCTAGTGACTATATATATATATATATATATATATATATATATATATATATATACTAGCAATGGATGCAAGACAAACACACACAGAGACACAAACACAAATGCACACGCATGCACTGAGATGCATAAAGAGCAACACAGTCATACACACATACATGCAATGCACAACATGCAGACACATAGAGTGTGATACAGACATGTAACACACACAGTGAGGAACACACAGGCACACACAGAGACACACACACACACAGAAATAAGTCATAAGGGGGTGACTTATGTGTCATTGCAATGAGTTTGTGTTTGTACTTATGCCTCCACTGTGGCATTCATTCATATAGTTGAAATGCATGTGGTAATTGCACATACTATAGTAGAAGGTGGATCATGCTGACTCCCAGGTTGTGAGTGAGTGTGAGTGAGACTATGGTGGAAGGTGGATCGTGCTGACTACTGGGTGTGAGTGAGTGTGGGTGAGTGCGAGAGTGAGCGATTGCGTGTGAGTGATTGCATGTGAGTGATTGTATGAGTGTGTTAGTGAGTGTGAGAGTGTGTGAGTGAGAGGCTGTATTAAAGTGAGTGAGAGAGTGTGAGTGAGAGATTGTGAGTGTGTGTGATTGAGAGTGTGAGTGAGAGAGTGTGAATGAGAGAGTGTAAATGAGTGAGAGTGTGAGAGAGTGTGAGTGTGTGTGACTGATTGAGTGTGTTATTGATTGAGTGTGTGTGATTGAGTGTGTGAGTGAGAGTGTGTGAGTGAGTGAGAGAGTGTGAGTGTGTGAATAATTGTGAGTGTGTATGATTGAGTGTGTGTGAGTGTGTGATTGAGTGTGTGTGATTGAGTGAGTGTGTGTGATTGAGTGAGAGTGTATGAGTGTGACAGTGTGTGAGTGAGAGGCTGTATTAAAGTGAGTGAGAGAGTGTGAGTGTGTGTGATTGAGAGTGTGAGTGAGAGAGTGTGAATGAGAGAGTGTAAATGAGAGTGCGAGAGAGTGTGAGTGTGTGTGATTGATTGAGTGTGTTATTGATTGAGTGTGTGTGATTGAGTGTGTGAGTGAGAGTGTGTGAGTGTGAGTGAGAGAGTGTGAGTGTGTGAATAATTGTGAGTGTGTATGATTGAGTGTATATAATTGAGTGTGTGTGAGTGTGTGATTGAGTGTGTGTGATTGAGTGTGAGTGTGTGTGTTTTTTGTCTAATGTGTTTGTGTCTGTGGTGTAGGAGCGAGTGGCAGCCATTTTGTTTTTTCAGTTGCTTGGATAATGGTGGTCGGGCTGGATAGTGGGGGCAGGCCAACTCCCTGCATGATTTAAATCACTCCCCCATTGAATCACCCAACGGGAGCAGTAACTCCTCCGTACTTAACCATTTGAGTGCCAGAGGGGTACGCAACGCATTGCTTTGCAATGTGTTGCGTAACCCTCTGGCACTCAAAGGGTTAAGCTGAGGTAACATAGCAATATAACACACGGTGGCTCTACAGTTAAGGCAGCGTAGCAATATGCTGAGGGAACAAATAGAAAGTGGTGTTTGAGGCTTGCCCTCTGTAACATACAGCAAAGCATCTCTCTCTCTTTAAGGGGAAAAGGCGGGAATCTGGAAGCAGGTAGTGGAGGAGTGACAGTTAGTGAGGTTGACTGAAGAGATGAAAAGTGTTAAATAAAAGAGTTGCTATTAAGTTTATCACTGAGTTTGTATTTTATGGAAACCTTACATCCTCGTACTGAAACAGAGTGAGTGGAGGGTTACAATTATCTGTGGGAGGTGTGTTTGTGGGGTCATGATCCTGAGTGAGAGTGTGTGTGGCCCGGGAGAAGTTATTGATATCCCCTACTTCAGGAGCGAGTGGCAGCTATATTTTTTTTTGTCATTTGGATAGTGGTGGGTGGGCTGGAGGGGGTGGGCCAACTCCCTGTATGATAAACACGCCCCAATTGAATCACCCAATGGGAGCAGTAAAGTCCCCACTGAATCACCCAATAGAAGTTGTGTCTCCTAATGAGACATAAATGATGTAATGAAGCATTCCATTCAATGTGTGTTTGTTTTCTGAGGAGACATAAATTATGTTCTGTGTGTGAGGTACCATAAATTATGCAATGAGGCTTATTCTTTTATATATATAGATAGACTAGTTGAACAGCCCGTTACACGGGCCACATACTTTGCATGCGGTTATCTCTCAATCCATAAAGGTTTGAGAGATGACACTGGGGACAATTAAATTCTTTTTAACATGGCTACAATGTGGGGATTAGTAATATTTAAGTATTACTATCCCTTCAAAGTAGGAAAGCTGGGAGGGTGAAACAACATGGGATTGTGTAAACAGAACAGAAGAGGAACTAGTATTAGAGATTTAGAGGGGTATGCCTGTATGTAAAGCAAACCTTATCACTTATTATAGGGAAAAATATTAATGAAGGTCCCAGTGAGATTGTCGAGACCCTCTGGGTTGAAATACACATATACGTAAAAAAAAGTTAATGGCCTTTTGCTACAAGCTACCTACTGGGGAGTTTAAAGAAGCCCAACTGCTCCTGCAAATGGAAAAGGCTTATCAAGAAAATGAAATTGAACAAAAATTAGACTTCTGCACAACAAAGGGAAATAATTGTATAAATATGCTAGATGACAACTTTATATCCTAACTAGTAGAAGTGCCAATTAAAAACCTTGCTGGACCTATTGATCTCAAACAATTCGGAAATGGCATACAGTGTACAGGTACGGAAGCATTTGAGGATCTGTTACCACAATATGATAGCCTTTGAAATGTGTTATGAGAAACCCATTAATAAGGATTAATCTAAAACATTCAGCTTTAAAGAGGCTAATGTTATAATGCCAGTTCAGTATTGATGACATTCAATAGGATGCATTTTTCAAAGAAAAAAAAAAGCACAAGAAAGGTGGAATTTCTTCAAAGTACTCTTAGATAAATAAACACATCGATATATACCACTGGAGAGTAAATACAAGATGAACAAAAAGAGATTCACAAGGAAATGATGAATAAGAAGCAGGCTTTTAAATTAAGTAAAATTGAAAGAATGCAACATAATCTGCAAACAAGCAATTAGGTTAACTACAAATGGGAATATGTGTTGCGAAAGAGAGTACTAAAATGTAAACATATCTACAAGTATATAAAAGGTAAGAATATTGAACCTGATATTGACTCCTTGAAACTGAGAAAGGTGAATTAATTTGTGAAGATAAGGACATTGTTGACACCTCAGTAGCATTGTAAACGGAGCTTGCTGTATCACAGAAATCCATCTTCGAAGGGGAGCGTGAACGTGCTCCCTGGGGCAGCTGGGAAGTCCTGAGATGTCATGATGGAGTCCCGCAGAATGCAGATGTGTCCGATTTTGCAGGGCAAATATCTCCACTACCTGGTGAATTGAAAAAAACACACACACACCGCACTAATGTCAGGTTAAACATTAAAAAGCATGGTAAAACTTTGGTTTTAGGTGATAGTTTCACTTTAAAGACCAGAGGGGTATACTTTGCATTGAGACGCATGTCCCCTCTGGTCCCCAAGGGAATAAAAAGCTTTGGCTTGGAAGGGGGATATCTGTGCATGGATAAAAACTGGTTAAATGAAGAATGCATAGAGCTGTTGTAATTGGAGGTTGGTTTCAAGCTGTAAGTGGAGTGCCACAAGGTTCAGTTCTGGGTCCAATGCTTTTTAATGTTTGATAAACACAGGGAGTGTTATGAAAGCATTCGTTCATCCTTGCTAGCTAAATCTTGTGATAAAATGCTTGCTATACTAGCTACTGTTTTATTCAGTTGAGCAACCACTTCCTTACCTGGAAGGCCTGAAGCTTATGCTGAACCATCTTGGTTAGATATGCATGATGATGGCCTTAACTACTACTGATTAGGTTCCCACACCTTCATTCTTTTCCTATATCCAGCTGATGGGGGAGCTTTGGAGCACTTGAGGTGCAAGCAAAGCATACAGAATCTGGTTGCTAGAATCCAGTCCCCACCACTTAAAGAATTACCTCAGAGGGCAATGAGAGGGCAATCTTTCTTCGATTTAGGAGGAGAAAAGCAAATGTATGGCCATTAATGTGTGGTAAGTAGTGGTCCCTCTACTCCAAAGAATTTTGTATAGCTTTACAGAAGACTAGGGGTGGGTAAAAAATCAGTGTTTTTGTGTGAATTGTCTCAGAAAAAGCACAATTTTTTAAATTTTTTTTTGCAATAATTCCAATGGATATTAAAACCCAGTAAAATCCCCACCTTTTTCCTACCAACAGTAACATTCCCATGAGAACAAGTCAATTTTCTCTTGTGCTTTCTTTGGCTTCAAATGTTCCCTCTGCAATACTATAAAAACCCTGAACTTCTCACTGTGATTTTTTATTGCTATGCCTTCTGTCTGTGTATATGCTGTCAGTGTCTATAGGCTGTACTCTGGCACTTGTCCTGTGGTCTAGCAAACTTTCCTGCTGTATGAAGTTTCCAGCTCTTTGCTCACAACACACTATCCACCTCCATGTACAACTGTATCTTGGAATATGCCAACAGGGTGCAATTCATGACATCAGACCTTTAAAACCCTCTGTTTCTATAAAGGAATAGGGCAGCTGCCAGCCTCCAACATTTTGAAAAGTTTGTCATTCCACAGGCATACATTTGGATTTTTCGGTGCATTTGTAACCGTTTAACTTAATTGCTTAAACATGACTAACCATCAAGTGGGAAGAAGCTAAGTGGTTGAAAGAGACAGCCAAAGGGAGGGACCAATGTGATTCAGGGACTATGAGACAGAAATTAAAGAGGAGCAGGTCAGAAAGGAGATAGAGTTCAAGAAAGTGAGAAGGAGAAGTTTGAGTGAGAGAGGAGGGAGACACTAACAATGGGGCGAGAGCACTGGAGAAAGAAGGATAGAGGGGGAGAATTGGGGGAAAGCAAAGGGAGGAAGGAGAGAGAGAGACATTTAGCAGACCGGCCTGAAGAAATTCTCTTGTCTTGCTCAGATAACGTCCCAAAATAGGAATGCATTATGACTGACATCTAAAGGTAAATAAACCTCAGTTTTTTCAATGGTGATCACACAATTATATTTCCAGTGATATGACATAATATCCCCAATAATATCCCCATGCTCTGTATTATTGAGCTGATGAGGAATAAGAACAATCTGGCTGTAGAGATCAGTGTTGAAGGAAGCACAGACCTCTTGATTGAAACACAGATGGACTACCAGGGATCATGAGGCCCCCCTCCTATGCTAGCATAGGCAAGGAGGAGGGATCTTCAGAAAAGTGTGTGTGTGGGGGGGGGGAAGTCACATTGGAAACAGGGGGGAAAGATAAGGAGTGTCAATGAGGGGGTTGAAACACTGTAGGAAAATTAGGGAGGTGAAAGTCTTGGTAAAAAGGTAAGAAAAAGACTGAAGAGAAGAGCCACAACACTTGACCATAAGAGTTTCTTCCATAAACTGACCCTCTTCCTGTTGCATTATCTGTAGGTATACAATGCACCACAATGGATACACATACACATAATATTTTCAAACAGACTTTGGTATGATAGAAAGGCAACATATATCTTATGGCTGATTATCAAATGCTGTTGATAAGGTTATCTCTATGTTTATAACTTAGAAGACATCAAAATTGAGTGTTTTATTAATTCCATGGGAATAAAGTGTGTTTAGATTAAATATCCATTTACATTGTTCTTGCAGGAGGGATTGTATTATATTTCCCACTTTAATTTGCAGTGACATGTTATCCACACCCCAACAGGTGAAATATTCTAACTTGTGTGGGCCTGTGACTACCAGAAGGGCAGTGAACAAGACTGTGTGCAACCAGTCAAATGTGTGTGCTTACAAATAAGTGTGTGTGTGCACATGTGCAAATTCATGCACAAATGTGCTTGTGTGAGCCCCTAAGAATGTACTTGCAAATGCTCTCCTGTGCATTAATGCATACGTCAAATGTGTGAATATGGAAATGTGTATGGGAATGTGCAATTGCTCCTCCATGCAAATGTCTGTGCATGCACATGATATGTGATTACAAATATCTGTATTTGCAGATGCATGCACTTGTGGAACTGCATGTGCGTGGAAATGTAAGAGAGAATGTGTATAATGACCAGTGAATGTGTGCCCATGTGCATGTGAACATGTGTGCATGCAAATGTGCTTCCACAAATGCATATTCATGTAAATGCATATGCAAATGTGTGCAAGTGAAAATGCGAATGAATGACAATATGATCACATGTAAATGAATGATTTAGTTTGTATATATGTGTTTACTAATCCAACTGTTATTGGAATATAATTCCGGTCATCCTTGGTACTGGGCAGTCAAAGATGATGGAGCTGTGTTCCAGCAAAATTTGGAGAGTCACTGATTCAGCACACAAAACATTGAAACTGAACAGGCTGTGGGAAGTGGGGCAAAACATTTATTATATATTAAAAGTAAAGGTTCACCTCACCTTTTCTATGCCCTGCCACACAAGTAGTATATTTACTATATCTAACCAAAAAGGAATTATATTTACTCCTAATTGCTAGATGTTTGTCAAATGCTGCACATGCACAACACCTCTAATTTTAAACTGGCATTTGGCTCGCACTATCCCCAAGCAGCAGTATATTGCTGAAAAGACAGCCAGGAAGTCCAGGGTGTATGGGAAACAATTGTAAAAATAACATTTTTCAAAAGCAATAACTGCAATATCTTTGTCAGAATCCAAAAACCATACATTGCAACATAACGTTTTTCAATTTAAAACCATAGTTGCCCTTAATCAAATATTCTTTGTAGTGAGATGTCTACCTAGTATCTATAGCTAGCATATTCCTATAAGGTGGTATATATCATACAAAGATTCCATGCTACAATGGCAATGGAGCCAAGTTTGTATATGCTGCTCCTGTTTAAAGCCAAGCCAAGTTACAAAGCTATTTATGCTAAATATTATCCTTTGTATGCTACTTACACAAAGGATGGGTCAGTGGGGAAAGTATGGGTGTTTCAGGTCATTCCTTTCATCTGCAATTCTTTTTTCCTCTATGTACTAACAAGTTGCAGAGGAAACTAGCAACACTTTATTGCTCTTTTCTGCACTTGCTGTAGGAATGTCCTTTGTAACTTACTTGCATTGAATTCTTAAAGGGATAGTAATGTCAGAAAAAAAAGAATTAACTATATGTAGACACAATTAAAAGATAGTACTTGCACTTATTTGTATCTCTCAAACCGTTATGGTTTAAGAGATATAGGAAAATAAAGTTCTCAGCTCCCTCCCCTTTCTGCTTGACAAGCTGTAAAGCTGTCAGAAGCAGATTCTGGTCGCTTGACCAGATGTGGCTCTTCAGCAGCACTGATATAACACTATCTAAAGATAAATACTTCATCGGAATGGCCTACAACGTGTGCTTGCAAACCAGGCACATGTTGTAGACTGTTCTGATGAAGTATTTATTTTTAGGTATAGCTATGTCGGCACTGCTGAGGAGCCGCCGTCGGATCCAGGAACCAGAATCTGCTTCTGACAGCTTTACAGCTCATCAAGCAGAAAGGAGAGGGAGCAGTGAACTTTATTTTCCTACGGTTTGAGCGATACAAATAAGTGCAAGTACACTCTTTTAATTGTATCTACCATATAGTTTATACTTTTTTCTGACATTACTATCCCTTGAACACTGGAAGAATGTGTGAGCAGGTATGCATTAAAACATTTGGAATCTCTAGTACATACCCAGATGTGCAGGTGTTTGAATGATAAAAACCAGCATAAAAGTAGATTCTTACATTCCCCCCCAGGAAGATTAGTAATGGAATATATAGAACATAACATATTTATTATAATTATTTAGAGAGTTCAGATTAGTGCCCAAATGTATCTCTATAAAAAAATTAACATTTTATTTTCATCAATGGTGCATCTGGTTTGCTCCACAATTGCCCCAATTCTACTTAGTATATTAGTCTCCCACTGATATATTATTTAAAAAAATCATGTACTAATTACAAATAGATGATGTGTCTCTTTCTCTCTTCTCATATTTCTTCTTGTATTCACTTGAATATATATGTCATTTATGAACACTTAAAAATAAAACATGTTAATACTGTATCCCGGTAGCAACCAACGCTTTGACCAAGGATCAGCAAGTACACGCATGAGTCATCATCTTACAGACAGTTTTTGGAGTACATATATAGAAAATGTACTGTATAGGGCTGAAACAGTTAGAAATGATATTAGAAAAAAATATGTTGCCTCCGTGATTAATGTTCACACTCTGAAAAACTCTTGACACTGGTTTCATTCCAATATGAATCCTTCAGTTTACCAATGAGAAACTGTGTGGTGCTATTGATTCTGATAAGTATTGCTCTTTATTATTTTATGACTTTTTGTTCATAATTACATATTTACTGTGTGGTGGTTAATGTTTTAATAAATCCCTTTTTGTTTAGGAAACACGACAGACACTTGATAAAGCTAATAGATTGATATAGAACGAGAACACTTGAGGGGCCCTGGAGTGTTCATCATTTACTAGGTAGGATATGTTAAACATAATAGTGGTAAGATCAAGCCCTCCAGGACAAAAAATGAAAGAGGCATTTAATTGGAACACTTAGCAATCACAAAACCAAGACAGAGGTTAAATTGTTTTGAGCAAGAGAAATTAATACATTAAAGGTTATATTTCCAACTGTGAGGCTGCAGAGCCAGGCTCTTATGCAGTGTCAGAATCACATGAGGCAGAAGAAATGACTCTGAAATGATTGTGGAATCATTAACAAAAGGCAAGGCAGAGTAAGACATTTCCCAGCAGGAGGGTGTGAAGAAGAATAAAGACATGGAGCGAGCTCATTAAGAATGAATTGCAGACCATAAACATTTGAAACCACTAAGTGTGGAGTTCTATCTGTTATCTAATGACTCAGAGATTATAAAACTAGCAATGACTTTCAGGAAAGGAGTTGACTTTGCAGGAGGTTGTTTGCTATTAAGAAAAAATACATATATTCTTTGTTTATAAAATTGCATAGGTAAATATAGCCTACCATGCTGAAATTGTGGTGGACATGATTACACTTGTGGTGAATACACATCATCCAAAGCATGGCAGCAGCTCTTGGAGCCATTCTGGAGCGTACCAACAGCACCATAAGAAACAATTGATAATTTCCCAAATTCCCATAGTTTTAAATGGGACTTTTAACCACTTGAATGCTGGAACAATCTCCAACAAATTGCTTCACAATGCTTTTGAGACCTCTCTGGCTTTCAAGGTATTAAAGGGATAGTAATACTTAAGTATTACTAATCCCTATAGCAAATTACTTCTTAAAAAAAAGTATTGCCCCCAGTGTCATCTCTCAAACCTTTATGGTTTGAGAGATGAATGCTTCTAAAGATGCCCTCTCCCTCCCCCTTCCCCGTAGTCAGCATTCTAGCTGACTGAAAGGAAGAGAGTCGTACGACTTTCAGGCGGCTCTCCAGCACAGCCGGATCGCGTTACTAAAAAAGAAAACTTTCACTGCTTGCAAGCACACGTAGAAGACCGTTTTAGTGAGTTTTTTTTTAATTAACGCAATTGCGGCTCTGCTGCAGAGCCACCTGATGATCTCTGACTGGATTTCCCTGAGTCAGCTAGAATGCTGACTACGGGGAAGGGGGAGGGAGAGGGCAACTTTAAAAGCGTTCATCTCTCAAACCATAAAGGTTTGGGAGATGACACTGAGGGCAATAGGTTTTTTTTTAAGTAGCACTTTGCTATAGGGATTAGTAATACTTAAGTATTACTATCCCTTTAACAGTCACACATAAATCAAAGATATATTTTTCCCCTCCCCCCACCCCCGATGGTGCAGTTGACCCAGAATGTCTCCAGTTTAGCTAGCTGAATAAAGTCTTCTGGGTCTTATGTACAAAAGGCAGTTGGGGGCAAACCAGATTAACCATAAGGGACAAATAACATTTCTCATTCATTAAAATGGGGGCTTTAACGTCTTGAGGTCACCGACTTATCAAGGAGCAATTCAATGTAGACTTCACTAGTGTTCAAGGGGTTAAAAGCCCAATTTAAATTAACCCTCAGAGTGCCAGAGAGGTGCAGAACAATGTCTTGCATACTCCTCTGGCACTCAAAGGGTTAAAGGGAATATTCATTTGTCTCTGCATTTAGTATACTCAAGAATTGCATCTCTCCCTTTTATTTTCCACATGGTCCTAAGTGACATATCACTAATGGAAGCGTAAATAATTATCAGTTCAAATAAATACAAATATAGTATCATCCTGATCTGCTTGCTGAATACATGCTTATGGAATGTTATTCTAGATTCTAAGCACATGTATTTAAAGGGATAGTAATGTTTCATAATAAAAGCAGCTCTAATTAATCATCATAGTATTTGGACTTTGGAGAGTGTTATTTCAGTTCTGTCAGAGTTGTAGTTCAAGAGTAATTCAATGACAAAGTGTCCCCCTTCTGCCCCTTTTACTGATGTAACACTGCTCAGCCACAGCAGAAGGGAGGTGCCCAGGTAGACTGCAGAGAGGGACAATCTTCAATTAAGATAAGGGAAAAACCTGAAGAGCTTGTCAAGGGGGGCAGGGCTTTCATTGTTCTCATAGGAAGAAGATTGTCCCCTGCTGTTATTTGTCTGGTCTTACAACCAGATTCCACATCTGAGAAGAGATGGCTTATACTAGGTAAAAGGGGCGGGAGGGTGAAACTTTGCTTGTGAATATCTCTTAAAGCATAAAGGTTTGAGAGATAAGACTTGTATCGTTCTTCATGTTTTTTTAATACCTACAAAATAAAAAAAAGTTAAAAAGAAGTATTACTATCCCTTTAACACTTTATCTGAATGTGAGAGACAGACTTTTGTTATACTGACTGAGGACTACACTTTATATGCCAATACTAGTATACTAAGATCTGCAATGGTGCTTAACCTTGAGTGGCTATGACTGGAAAAGAATAATAACACCTGACACTGCACTGTTACCAGAAAATACTAATAGCCCCTGGTTTTTGCTCTTGTGCCTTTATTGAAAAGATAAAATCTTCAATCAGTCCTGGATGTCATGTCCATGGTGGTGGACATAATAGTGTCTTCAGGATCTCAGGATAATAATGATTCCCACTTCACATGGTAATCTTAAATTAAATAAATTTAGATAAACAAATTAAATAAATTCAGCTCCAATTATTCTTTATAGTTTTTGGGCCATATAGAGCGGTATTATCATTCTCTATTATGTGTAATCCCAGAGTAATTGAATTGTAAAGTGTCCGCCACCCGCCCTTTTGACCTATTGTAAGATACCTCCCCTCAGATGTGGAATCCGGTCGCTTGACCAGACAGCTTGCAGTGAGGGACAATCATCTGGCTGTGAGCATAAGGAAAACCCTGTCTCCCTTGAAGGAGGAGAGAAGGCTTTTCCTTATGCTAGATTGTCCCTTGCTGTAATCCATCAGGATGGTCTTGCTGTTCAGCCTTACATAAGTAAAAGAGGAGGGCGGTAAACACTTTATGATTCAATTATTCTGAAACTACACATCATAGAGAATGTTAATAACACTCTACATGGCCCAAAAACTATAAAGAATAATCAGAGGTGCATTTATTACTATCCCTTTAAGTAGGCTTCTGTCTCTGCCTGCAACAGTTTGAAAAATATTGACACTTCCATGGACATATCATCAGGACTGATTGTATATGTTATCTTTTGAAGAAAGATACAAGGGAGGAATTCCTGTGGGCCATTAGGAGTTTCAGGTCATAGAAAGGTAAGAGGGGGTGCATTATTAGGAAGTGTTACTACTTTTCTTTATTTCTGTCAGAACAGCAGAGAGAGATTGTGCTTATTCCACCATATCTAGGTAACTATATCCTGAAATTGTAGCTTGATGGAGTCACATCTGTATAACATCAGGAACACCTATGTCTGACAGTGAGGCTGATGTACTAACATGGTTCACTGCTGGAGCAAATCAACAGTACTGAAGGGAATAAATACAAATTCCCTAAATCCCCTCTGCCTTAAATGGGACTTAACCTTTTGAGTGCCAAAGAGGTATCCAATGCATTGCAATACAATGCACTTTTTACCTCCCTGGCACTCAAAGGGTTAAACCCCTTGAATACCTAAGAAGTCTCCAAGGCACTGAAATGTGGTTCATTGGAAACTTCTTTCATATTACAGAGTAAAATACCCTATTTAACCCCTTAACGACCCTTGACGGTCATAGTACATCAAGGGTCGATCTGACTGAACGACCCATGACGTACTATGACTATCGTGGAGTTCCGGGCTCCCCCCGCGCTGCACGCCATTCGGGGAGTCCGGAACCAGAAAAAGAAAAAAAAATGCTCCGCGGTCGTTCAGTCGCATCGCCACGCCGATCGACCGGTCGTTAAGGGGTTAAATCAATGAGAATGTTTATTATTTTAATACTTGCCTATGGTGTTGTTTGCTTTCTCCAGAATTTCACCACTTTTTACTTAGTATGTCAGCCTGAGTGGACACCGCTTTGTTCTGCTTTATTTTGCAAAATAGCTGTTTTAACCCCTTGTGTGGCAGAAAGGTATCAAGTAAAGTTGCTTTGCAATGTGTTGGAATCACCTCTGGAACTAAAGACATCTGCGACAGATGTCACATTGTCATCATCATCATCTTCATCCAGTGTTTTGTTTTTATGAAAAATGTTTGCTGTCATTTTTTTCCAGCTTAGTTAACCCTTTGTGTAAGTGACACATATGCATGATGATGTCAAGTGATTAAAAAAATTAAGTACAACCTACACTGTGGCAGATGTGTATGGCAGTGGTGGTGGGGGACTGGCGTGATGTGATTGGTGGGAACTTGACAAACTTCATCCACCCTGGGAGGAGAGGGATCATCATCATTTATTGCACATGCTGCAGCAGCCATTGCTGCAGTCAGTTTTTGAGCTACCACTTTACTCCCATGTCCTTGTACTTCTGTACCTTTCCCCCTCCTGCTTGTGCAGTTTCTGGACATTACTCAACTACTGTGTGTGTTTTTACTCTCTACAGTACACAACTGATGGAGTGTGATGTCTTGCCTTTGCCCTCAACCAAATTCTCAATGTCATCTGCGGTCTATCAGGTCTGCCTCAGTCACAGAGCTCGCATCAGGCGTCCAGTCAGCTGTCTGTCAGTCAGCTGTCTGTCATCTAATATATATATTTGTTTAATTATTTATGTATTTTTTTATGTATTTAGTTTATTTTTTTTTTAATTGTCGACTCTATTTTATCACAGTCAGTCCAAAAAAGAAATATAACAAAAAATCAAAATCAATAAATTCTTTCCCCAGACTTCCCCAACACAGAGACAATAAAAGCAAAATCAGAAAACAAATTTGACCCCAGCTTCCTGTGTCTTGCCAGTCAGTCTCACAGAATTTTGGGTCAACCTCCTTCCTCCCCTCAGAGTGCCCCTAGACTCATCTAATACAGAAAACACATGTCCTACCTAAAATACTCCCTAAACTAAGCTTCAAGGAATAGTAATACTTAAAATGTGAAAATGAAATATGTTGTAGAGTTTATCCCCCTGAGTAAAACAAGAGTACTCCCACTGCTGAAAGGTGTTATATTCAAAAGTTAGTAATTTTCAAAGTTGAATTTTTTAGGTGCAATATCACAGTGGCCTGAAATTGTAAAGTGGCACTGTTGCTACACCATCCTATGGAGAGTTATGGTCCCGGGACCAGAGCTGTTCATAGGATCGTGAAGCAACAGCACCACTTTACAGTTTCAGGCCACTGTGATATTGCACCTAAAAAATTAAACTTTGAAAATTAATAACTTTTGAATACAATACCTTTCAACAGTGGGAGTACCCTTGTTTTACTCAGGGGGATAAACCCTACAACATATTTTTTTTTTACATTTTAAGTATTACTATCCCTTTAAGTTCTGTTTTCTCCTCTTACAAACACAGAATGGCATGCTGACACCGTTTTAAATGACCGTAGAAAATTAGAGAAAACTTTCATGTGGTGGGGAAAATTTTTCTTCTCATTGATTTCAATGCGGTGAGCTAGATGAAAAACATGGGAAAATGCACTTTTCGTGGAACATTATTTGCTTAGCTGAAAGTGCCATTTTTAAAGAATTTTAGTTTGAGGCGAAAGTTTTCCGTCCATCCCCACTCATACTGCTAACAATTTTTTTCATCCAAAACTTATTATGGCTCAAACTTTTGTTTTGAATTAACAATTTAAAGGCCAGAGGGGTGTGCAACACATTGCAAAGGAATGTACTAAATGCTTGTCTGGTACTTAAAGGGATAAACTGAAATTTTCTATTGTGGTTACCACTTCGTGCAGTTACTATCACTTACATTAGTCTGTGACTCAAACTCTCACATTGAGTAATGTTTCACAATAAAAGCAGCTCCAGTTAATCTTCATAGTATTTGGGCCATGGAGAGTTTTATTTTAATACTGTGAGAGCTGTAGTTCAAGAGTAATTGAATGATAAAATATCCCCCTCCCACCTCTTTTACTGATGTAACACTGCTCACCTCAGAGCCGCAAGACTGTCCAGATGGATCGCAAAGAGGGACAATCTTCAGTGAGCATAAGGGAAAAACCTGTCAAGGGGGGCAGGGTTTTCCTTATGATCACAGTAAGAAGATTGTCCCATGCTGTGATCTGTCTTGTTCAAGGACCACATTCCAGATCTGAGGGGTGCTGGCTTACACTAGGTAAAAGGGGTGCGAGGGGGATACTTTATTATTCAATTACTCTTGAACTACAACTCTGACAGTATTGAAATAACACTCCCCATGGCTCAAATACTATGAAGATTAATTGGAGCTGCAGATTTTGTGAAACATTACTATCTTTTTAAAGCTGCCTTTTGGAACACGTTTGAGCTACAATTTTGAATAAGTAATGTTACAGTAGCCAAAAGACTATACCATGTGTGTTTTTTTTTCATTAAAATGTTACTGCTACTTTAACTCAGTCCCTCATTTTTTATTGTATTTTTTGTTTTTTTTTTGCAGTAGAATTGTTCACATTGTAACTCCTGGGCCTCCTCTGGACTCTTCTGTATTGTTTTAGTAACTGGCATTTGTAACTCCTTTTGGTGAGCAGTTCTGTATAATTATGAATGTTGGTCAAGTGTCCTTATGCTAGATAATGTAGATTCCATTCCAGATGAATGAGTCATTGTGAAAATAGTGTCATTGTGAATATAGTTAACAACAAAATACTTTTGAACTTTTGGAAGAGGGTACTACAGGAAACATAGCGAGCTCCCTTTGAACACCACTGGAAACAGACATTCTAGTAATTCCACAGAAAAAGAAAAACCTTTCCAATTTGTGTTGGCATTTTCTGATTATACAGTTCAAGGCTTGACAGAAAAATATGCCCAACCATCAGCAAAATACCTCATTCCTAAGCGTCCCCATATGTTTCCAAGGGCCACAAACCTTTCTTTAACTTGCTCAAGTCTGCATTAACCTCCTCCATTGCCATATGAGATTGCAATTCATTTTATGCACTGTGAAATATTAACTTGGACTAACATTACTATTTAAATACCCTATCTTAATCTGAGCTGTGGTTAACCCCTTCCATTTCTGTACTGGTTTGAAAAGCATTGCAACAAACAGGAAGTGTTAAACATATGGTTTTGTTTTAATTTAAGGCCAAAATGCCCTTAAATTAATTGTGGGGACAGAACATTATCCGCCCATTTCTCCACCTTGAGATTGTAAGAGAGTGTTAAGAAAATAATTGAG
The DNA here is from genome assembly GCA_037306005.1 of Rhinophrynus dorsalis. NCBI lineage: Eukaryota > Metazoa > Chordata > Amphibia > Anura > Rhinophrynidae > Rhinophrynus > Rhinophrynus dorsalis. The sequence goes on from CM074723.1 coordinate 175,856,483, forward strand.
ACCCACATGTTCTTTCTTTGGGACAAAGGAAAGGAACTTTCATTCATAATTGAAATGAGAGAAATGTATGGGGTCCAATCACCCTATATATTTTTTTTTCAGATTTACTAAAAAACAAAGCAAACCAGATAAATGAATGTTTCTTTTTAAATACATTAATATGTGGTCCAGAAGTCCCCACATGAAAGGCTTCCCCAATACCACCCACTGTTAGTTCGGTAGGGTAGAAGAAGAGAACCCTATTATTCCTCTGTTGATTTCCTGAATGAATTTGCTGGGAGATCAGTAGATGGGGGACATCAGGAGGTGTCCTAATACCCCACCACAAGGTCTGAATATATATAGGAGAAGGCAGGCGATGAGGAAAAGAGGAGGGATGGTGATTTTGGGCCTTTTGGGTCCCACGGGGCTGCACAGCTCATTGCAAGTAATGGGTGGATGGGTGCTTGGAGGGTTAACCCATACATTCTATAGACTCTCTGACTAAAATTCACTGGAGCTTCAAAAATGTAATTAATCTTGTTCATATTTTATAGTCCACTTCAAAGAAACTATACTGGAGCCTAGGGAATTAATTATAGACCATACTAATAAGAATATTCAATGCCAGTAGAATTTAAATGTTAAAATAATTTGCATGAGTGTTTAAGCTGTCATGTATTGTGCATTCAGCCTTCATTCTTATTATGCGTCAAGAAGCGACCTAAGTTGTCTTGAAAGCTTGCATCCTAGAGCCACTCAGTTAACAAAAAATAGTATAATTTTTTTCTCTACTAGTCTGTATACCCTGATACACAATTCAACCTTCATTCTTATTATGAGTCAAGAAGCGACCTAAGTTGTCTTGAAAGCTTGCATCCTAGAGCCACTCAGTTAACAAAAAATAGTTTAATTTTTTTCTCTACAAGTCTATATACCCTGATACACATAACACTTTCATCACTATGAAAGAATTCTGCATCGCAACCAGAATGGTAAATTTGGCTTTGGTATATATTTGTATCTTAGTGAAATACAGAGCCATCGTAATAGAGTTCTAAATAATAAAATATAATTTAAAATAGATGTTATTCATCTGTAAAATTTAACTGATAATTTGTTTCAAACTGAAATATAAAAATTTGGAATCTATCTATCTATCTATCTATCTATCTATCTATCTATCTATCTGTATCTTTCTATCTAGAAAAGTGTAATAGCTGTGTGTCAATGTTTTGGCTCTCCCATGGGCCTTTATCAAGACAATAAGAACAAGATAAAAGACCCCTTAAATACAAAATATTACTAACAAGAGACAATGTTCCTCACCACACGCGGAAACAGCCTTGTGTGAAAGCCCCGGAAGTGACATATCAGTGAGTTACTGTGATTGTATGCTCAGTTACCAATGCAATGCAAGTTTGGTATAGAAGATAGATCAATGGATCTAAGATCAAACACCTCACCTTCATGTAACTAGAAAGTGCAAACGTGAGTTAAAATGCGTGATTAAAATAATTTTCATCCATATCAGAGTATCTGATAGGACGAAACTTTAACAATAAAAGATCATAGAGATTTACAAACATGCCTATTAAGTTACTAGTAATTGTTAGTACAAGAATATGTTTCACTCCAATGCATAGTAAACACTCTATATACATTTAATAGAAACAATTGAAATTAGCCATTTAGTAAAGTTCTTGAGGTGATTTCAAGTTGTTTCATGTTTGTAGATTTTTCCTCTATTGAACGTTTGATTGCTGGCCAATGCTGGTTCATTCTTTCTCTAAATGTTGTTTCTGTTTTCCTATATATAGCAGGTTGCATGGACATTAGCTTAGACATGTTACATTTTTATTAATATGTACATTTTTATTAATATGTACATTTTTCCTGCTTTTGAGTGTTTAAAGGTAGTGCCTTCCATCATATTTTGTTTTCAAACTCAATAGTGTAGATCACTCCATTTTTAAAACCTTTTTCATGCATTCAGCTATCGGTTTTGGTTGATGTCCACATGAGAAAAATTTGTCACCCATTTCTTTTCATTGTTTCTGTAGTCTGTCCGGGTCACTATTAATCCTTGCTATCCACAACATTTGGAATAGTGGTAGACTTCATTTAAGATGACTAGGGTGATGGCTATTAGCTGAAAGTAGTGTGTTTTCATATGTAGGTTTTTTTAATATGGCATATTGATAATTTTGGCTCTTTGCTTTTACTTAAACATCCAAGAATGACACTTATTGACTATTATATAGTTTGCAAGCACATTTTGTAGACCATTCCAATTAAGTAATTCTTTTTAAAAAATGTGATTGCAGCTCTGCTGCAGAGCTGAAAGCAGGAAACATCAAAATTTGAATGCAGATATCTCTCAAACCATAGCGGTTTGAGAGATACTTTTTTTGCATTCAATTACACTTTTTAATCCCTACAAAATGCGAAATATTTTTTGGGGACATTACTATCCCTTTAAAGTCAATTGTATAGGCTTATATTTTTGATTAACTACACACAAATGTATCTAGACTTTCAGAGTCCCCACAGCATACGAGAAAAATTTCATCTAGATATCTATAATAATGATACAAATTTTTCATGCTTGTTCCTTGTGTAGAAAATGGTCAACCTCAAACCACTGCATGTGTTTGTTTGCATATGTGGGGGCCATACATGCCCCCATGAGCAAGAGAAAAGGAGAGAACAAGGGGAAGAGGCGCCCCTAGTGTTGAACCCAAATATAACTTTAGTACCTTCACCAATCACCCGAGTGAGTAATACAAAATGAGATGCTGTTCCAACACGTATGTGGGGAACAGAGTAAGCACTTCAGGGGATATTTTGATGCCCCAGTTCAGCCAGTCTGTAGGTCACTATGGAAAAAGGACCCCTCCTTCTTAAATTGCTCTCCCAAACGATGAACCGTAAAAGACAGCAAAAAAAAAGAAGGGCGCCCAATAGTGTAATACAATCAATATGAGTAATATATCAGAAAGTAAAATGTACTCACAATTTTAGATGTCAGCTAAAGTATATACTGACAAATGTGTAGCTGGAGAGAATAATCCAGAAAAAGTTAATCTAGATATCTACAATGATGATACAAATTTTTTGTGCTTATTCCTTATGCAGAAAATGGTCAACCTCAAACCAGTGCATGTATGTGTTTGCATATGTGGGGGTCATACATGCCCCCATGGTCATTCCAGACACTCGAAGGTAAAATGAATTCTCAAATTTAAAGTTGTTCTTTGGCAAAGCCGTTCTAATAGTTCAATAAAATATTCCACCCGTGTTCCTTGATGTTTTGGATTGTAACTCATTGACACATCACTTCTGGGGCTTACACACACAGCTGTCTTAGCATGGGGTGAGTAACATTGTGTCTTGTTAGCAATATTTTGCATTTGAGGGGTGACTTTTGTGTTGTTCAGATTGTCTTGAAAAAGGCTCAGGGGAGAGCCAAAACATTGACAAACATCTAGCAAACTTTCTAAAGAATTCTTTTAAGTGCCAATCCATTCTTTGATACAAATATATATATATATATATATATATATATATATATATATAAGCATCAAGAGCTGGCAGTGGCACTCATAAATTAAACATAAATAACCACTTAAATAATATGGTGCACGTCCTATAAATAGTATATAAAAAAGTACTCAGCGTGAACTGGAGCAGACGAGACAGCACTCAAATGTAGAAACGATGATAAAGTTTTATTCCATATATATATATATATATATATAATTGTTTCCTGTCATGAGTGAGTGAGTGTGTGTATAAAAAAAACACACACATACACACATATCATATCATATATATATATATGATATATAAATATTTATATATATATATATATATATATACATACAGTAATGTGTAAAAATTTTAGGCAGGTGTGAAAAAATGCCGTATAGTAAGAATGCTTTCAAAATAGACATGCTAATAGTTTATTTTTATCAATTAACAAATGTATAGTGAGTGAACAGAAGAAAAATCTAAATCTAATCAGTATTTGGTATGACCCCCCTTTTGCCTTCAAAACAACATCAATTATTTAGGTACACTTGCACAGGGATTTTGTAGGCATATATAGTCAGGTGTATGATTATATATAATTATACCAAACAGGTGCTAATGATCATCAATTTAATATGTAGATTGAAATACAGTCATTAACTTAAACAGACACAGCTGTGTAGGAGGAATAACACTGGGTGAGGAACAGCCAAACTCAGCTAACAAGTTTTGGTTGCTGAAAACAGTTTAATGTCAAAATTCATACACCATGGCAAGACTGAGCACAGCAACAAGACACAAGGTAGTTATACTGCATAAGTAAGATCTCTTACAGGCAAAAATTTCAAGGCATACAGGGGTTTACAGATGTGCTGTCCAAGCTCTTTTGAAGAAGCACAAAAAAACAGGCAATGTTGAGAACCGTAGATGCAGTGGTCGGCCAAGGAAACTTAGAGCATCAGATGAAAGACACATTATTCTTACTTCCCTTTGCAATCGGAATATGTCCAGCAGTGCCATCAGCTCAGAATTGGGAGAAAACAGTGGGACCCTGATACACCCATCTACTGTCTGGAGAAGCCCGGTCAGAAGTGGTCTTCATGGAAGACTTGCGCCAAAATGCCATACCTTCGATGTAGAAACAAGGCCAAGTGACTCAACTATGCACAAAAACACAGGAACTGAGGTGCAGAAAAATGGCAGCAGGTGCTCTGGACCGATGAGTCAAAATTTTAATTATTTGGCTGTAGCAGAATGCAATTTGTTTGCTGAAAGGCCGGAGAGAGGTACAAGAATGAGTGTCTGCAGACAACAGTGAAACATGGTGGAGGTTCCTTGCAAGTTTGGAGCTGCATTTCTACAAATGGAGTTGGGGATTTGCTCAGAATTAATGGTATCCTCAATGCTGAGAAGTACAGTCCATCTCACAATACCATCAGGGAGGCATCTGACTGGCCTCAGGTTTATTTTGCAGCATGACAATGACTAGGAGTAGGTGAAAAGTGTGAAAAATTTCCTGGGAAAAATTTCACGAAAACATGCTGATTTTTTGCTTTTCCCGTGAAAAATTTTGCCTTTCCGCCTATGCAAAAATGTCCTCCTTTTCGTCTATGGTAGCACATTTTCCTCCTATGTCAACACATTTTCCACATATTTTAACACATTTTTCGCCTATATTTCCTGTAGGTACTACATTTCCCACTGTAATATTACTTCTTCTGAGGGCTGAAGTTTAGAAATAAGTGGCTGAAAATCAAAGTTGTGAGTCCTACAGCAAAATATGGCTTGAAAAATGTGTTCGCATGCAGAATGCATTTGTCCTTTGCCCACAACACTTTCTTGCTTAAGTGACACTGGCACATATTCATGATGATATCAAGTATTAAAAAAAATAAAGTATAACCTACAATGTGGCAGATATGTATTGTAGTGGTGGTGGTGGTGGGGGGACTGGCATGGTGTGTTTTGCGTATGTATTTTTACCTTTCTCATACTCTATCCTCCTTCTCAGATTACTGACACACATTACAAATCTGTCATAGCAGTGGGCCCATCTGTCCTCCACCTCTTCATCTGTGTTGCTGTTAATATATTTGTCCTGGCTTTGTCTGTCATGTGTGGTTTATGCTACTACTACTACTACTGGAGCTAGATGTTGATGTAATTCTACTGCCACTACTACTAGGTTTCAAAGGTGCAGCACTTACAGCAGCAGAACCAGAGGTACTCGTCATATCTAACACTGTGGATGTTAACCTGTGTTGCTGTTGATGGGTACTGAAAACAGGTGTGTGTAGCTGGACTTGGACTTTGAAGAGGTGATGATGCCGATGAGGACTGATAGGGTGACTGTGTGCTTTTTGACATCTGTACTTTTCCAGGGTCAGACTTCCCAATAGCTTTCTCAAACACTTTATAGACAGACACTGTGCTCCTTAAAAGTGGTGGAAGATTCAGCTTTTGACTTTCTGATAATCTTATAGCCCTGTTACCATCCTCACTTTCAATTTCATCTGTATCTGAACAAGAGAAGGATGCTTGAGGGATATATTCTAGATCTGTATCATCATCAGTCATCATTAGGTCATCCTCAGCAGTATCAGCATCACCTGACAATTGCCCACTACTTTTATATTCCTCTAATCTTTTGGAGGTCTCAAACAATTTCTTTTTACTTTTACTGTAACAAAGTTCCCTACTATGGGTGTTTTGGTGTTTGTTTGTCTCACTATCTGATGCAGCAGGTGGTTCAGCTTCTACACCTTCCTCTGTTATGCTACTGCCAGCATCATCAACACTTAAATGCGACTTCTTGTCATCTTCTGTTTTCTTCTTATATGGTTCTTTATTTCTACTGGCACCGGTGGTGCTGGAACTAGTTTTGCTGGGACCTTGACAAACTTCATCCTCCCTTGGAGTAGAGGGATCATCATCATTAATTGCACACGCTGCAGCAACCATTACTGCAGTCAGTTTTTGAACTACTACTTTACTCTCACGTCCCTGCACTGCTCCACCCCTCCTCCTTGCCCTTGTGCATTTGCTGGACATTACGCAACTGCACTGTGTTTCTTTACTGTACAGTACACAACACAACTGATGCACCTGTATGATGCCTTGCCTATTCTCAGTCAGCTGTCTGTCACTGTCACTTAAGATATTTATTTTTTTATTCTTTTTTATTTATTTTTTATTTTCTTTTTCTTTTTGTTTCTTTTTTTTAAGTTGTCCACCCTGTTGTCTTATCACAGTTTGTCCAAAAAAAAATTATAACTGAAAAACAAAATCAACAACATCTTTCCCCAGACTTCCACACCCAGCACAGAGATAATAACAGCAAGATCAGAAAGCAAATAGGTCCCTAGCTGCCTGTGTCTTGGCAGTCAGTCACATGGAATATTGGAGTATTTGGGGATCAACCTCCTTCCTCCCTTCTTATCAATTAGAGTGCCCCACAGATTCCCCTAAAATAGGTACTTAGATACCTAAATGTCTCACTAAACTAAGCTTCAATTCCCCTTTATTTGACTATCTCCTCTAGCTCAAAAACATGCTGCTCTCTCCTCTCACAAACATAGAATGGCTGCTGTGAGAGACTGACAGCCTTTTATATGGCTATAGAAAACTTTTGTGTGGTGTAGAAATATTTTTCTTCCCATTGGAAAAGGGATAGGAAAAAAGCAGAAAAATTGCACTTTTCACTTTAGATTTTTCTCCAAGGCGAAAGTACCATTTGTTTGTGGTAAAATTTTTGCCCATCCCTAACAATGACCCCAAACATACAGCAAAAGTCATTAAGAACTATCTTCAGCGAAAAGAAACAAGGAGTTCTGGAAGTGATGGTATGGCCCTAATCTTACCAAGCAATGACATAACCAGTGAAATTGGGTAGGGAAGGCCGCCCACATCCCCCCTGAATTCACAACAGGACAGGATCAATAAGGGGAGGGGATCTGAGCAAGAGACTGATGTCCTGAGGATCAAACCAGTGGAGGGCACTCAGTAGAAGCAGGGAAGCCACTGCCTGCAGTTTATGCACCCGGTTCTTGGATCTCTCAGAATGGAACCAGTGCCAGATGGAGTAGTGGGTATGACAGAAGCGGATGTAGAAACCTTAAGGAGTTTAGTTTTGGAGAAATTCAGCTTAAAACAGGAAATAGCACCAAATTCATCCAGCTTGTGAACTAGTGCAGGAAGAGAATGGTTAGGGGCAGGAGATCATAAAAAGATTGTCCATGAATGACGAAATATTATACTCCATGTCCATCAGTGTAATGCCTGAGTCCTGAGCTTTTCCTCTCACCCTGTGTGTTAATGTTTCCATAACAAGCACAAAAATGAGAATGGAAAGGTGGCACCCCTGTCTCTTGCTCTTCTTTAATGAAAGGTTCCGATAAAGAAGAGTTGATGTTTATTCTCACAGAGGGAGCATGGTAAAGAGCCAGAATGAGCTTCCGAAATTTGGGCTCAAATGCAAAATAATAGAGCACCTGCTCCAAAAAACTGCAGTCCACCCGCTGAAATGCTTTTTCAGCATCTACTGCCACCAGCAAAAATCCAGTGCGGAAAAAGAATGAGCATGGTAAACCAGGTTCAGTAACCTGATGGTATTGTCTATACACTCCCTTACCTGTACAAAACCAGCTTGGTTGAGGTTTATCAATGAGGGGAGAACAGGCATGAGCCAAATAGCCAGAATACTGGCAAAGAGCTTAACATCAGCTTTCAAGAGGATGATCGCCCCTATAGTTGGATGTTAGCTTATGGAGGACTGTAATATATGCTTGGGTCAAGAGCAGGTGAGATAAGATCTGAGAAGGAAAAGCACTGAACACACAGACCAACAGGGGCTGAGAATATGACATACGTTTTTGTAAAAGAGGGTGGGGGAGACCACCAGGATCTGGAGCCTTACCCAAGGGAGACATCTCTATAAGGCACCCTCACCTCCTCCAAAGTAACATCAGCCTCCAACTGGTCTAGAAAGGTAGTCAGCAGCCATGAGGTATCCAGGCCCAAGAGGAACAGCTCCATCTCAGCACCCGAGATGAAGTGATAAGATGAGTCGATATCATAAAGAGCACTATAGAAATTGAGGAATCCAGATAATATAGAGGGAAGGTACTTAACCAGTCAAATGTCTGGCATCTGAAATTGATTGATCAGTACGGACTGGCGGGGCCCCCGGACCTGCTGTGCCAACAATTTGTCGTATTTGTTACTGTGTTCATAAAAATCGTGTTTTGCCCTCAGACAAGACTTTTTAGCTTTAGAGTACAAGAGGTCGCACATCTGCTTCCGTAGTTGCAGGAGGTCTCCCAGGGACCTCTCATCACCTGTGGATTTGTGTGTTTGCTCCAGAGTAGAAATAGAGAGCAAAAGATCCTCTTCTTGAGTGTCTCAAACTTGATTAATTCCTCCCATGTAGCATTTGAGAGTCCCCACAGAGTGAGAATCGAGGTTTCGACCTTTTAATTCACCTCCAAAATTAACCACAAAAAACAGTCAAGTTCCATAAACAATATCTCGTCCACCACAGTAGCATTCCCCAATGTCCAAGTAGAAGATCGAGATAGTTGTGTTGGAAGGGACAAATTGAGGTCGACAGACGATTGGTCAGATCATGTGAGCTGATAATTGTGGGCATTAGACACAAAATGGAAGGGACCCCGGCTAACAAAAATATAGTCAATAAGGGAATAAGATTGGTGAAGGGGGAAAGTAGAAGGTAAAATCCATAGTCACTGAATGGAGTGCTCTCCAGCAGTCAAGCAACAGGGAGAGCCCCGTTGATGGCATTGAGCTGCGAGGAGGGCACAACCAATGCCTCCTTAGAGGAGACAATCTCAGGATCAAGAAGTTTATTAAAATCCCCCCCACCCACCACAATGAGCTCCTCCACCCGGAAGGCCTTCAGAGACCCCAGAAGAAAGCTTTTTGTTACCCTGGTTTTGAGCATAAATACAAAGTATGGCCAGTCTTCCAGAGAGCCCTTCAGGAACACACAATACCCTCAGTGTCTAAATGAATGTCTGCCACCGCAAAGGGATGTGATTTATGGAGGAGAATCCCCACTCCCTATTTCTTGACAGGGGCAGAGCTATAAAATCACTGAGGGAAATGTTTATAGGAGCAGCAGGACTCCTGGTGCAAAGCGAAATGGTTATCCTGTAGAAGGACAATGTGCTCCTTATGGCAGGGACAATCCTGAATAAGGACACTGCGCTTGTAGGGGGAATTAAGTCCCTTAGCATTAATCAAAAGTGTACTCAAAGGGAAAATAGAAACAATAGAGATGCGAGTGGGGAAGGTATAGAAAAACAAAAGGGGGGTGATATACTTCGGAGTGGCGGTTGGCGAAAATTGTCTCCATGTTTCTGTGAGAAATCCTGCGAAAACCACATTATTGTATGCTTTTTCGGCGGAAAATTCACTTTTAGAATTGTGTTTTTCGCCCATTGGCCAAAATTCCCCTTCAATTTTTCACTGGCTAGAAAGTTTCCTCCCATTGATTTACATGGTTTTCTAATTTTCGCTATAAAAGCGTAATGTATTTGCAGAAATGAAACACAATAGAAGTAGCTACAGAGTGAAGTAGACGTGCTGTTCTGCTGTTATTATTTTAAAAAAAGGAGTCAAGAGAGGCTCATAGTGACTGATATCATTATGAGCGGGCTTAAAACTAATTGGAGGAGGAACTGGAAGGACCCTTATGTGTCCACTGAGTCTGAGGAGGAGAAGGAAGTGAGCACAACTGAAGCAATGATGTCCAGTCACCCTAAATCACCCCTAGGGATCTTGGGGAAATTATTGGCAAGGGAGGAAGAGAAGGTTAATACTAGTGAGAGCAGGACAGGTCAGCTGCTGCAAGATGTGCTGCCCCTGCTGCCACCATTGCTGTACGTTCTGCCAGACAAGCTGCCCCTGCTGTCACTAGTGCTGTACCTGCTGCCAGATGTGCTGCCCCTGCTGCCACTAGTGCTGTACCTGCTGCCAGATGTGCTACCCCTGCTGACACTAGTGCTGTGCCTGCTGTCAGATGTGCTTCCCCTGCTGCTACAAGTGCTGTGTCTGCTGTCAGATGTGCTGCCCATGCTACTGCTACCACCATTGCTGTGCCTGCTGTCATACATGCTGCCCCTGCTGCCAACAGTGCTGAATCTGGTGCTACTGTGTCTTGTAATACTCAGGAGGTTAGAAGATTATGCCAAGTGCGATAGCAAGGGACCCTAAGTCACACTTGCCATCCCCAAGCAGTTCCGCCAGTGCTAGTACTACCACTTATTACTATATTACTAGTGACTGTGAGGAGGAAGACTCTGCGGCTGAACTTAATGTGGTTGGTGTTAGTAGTAGTAGCAGTAATTCTGAAGCAGCTGGAGTGGTAGGGGAAACATTTGACAGCGTCCAGACTAGCAGACTAGCAGTCAAGGGATCCCACACCATTCCTTTGATCCTGGGAGTCCTCCCCTTCCCTTCACCATAGTTTCCAAGTGGAACATGATCTTGAAGACTAAGAGGCCAGAACTGTTGATGGGGAAGAGCAGGCGCACAATTAGTACCACCAGCACCAGCAGGAGCACAGATCAGCTGCCTGTGTCTACTGCTATGGCTGCCAGTCTGCCTTCTTCAAGTAAAAAAGAAATGCCAAGTGTGATATTAAGGGACCCTCTGTCACATTGCTCATCATCGTCACCTCCTCCAAGCAGCAGTGAGATGTCTGTAATAGAGTAGCAGCAGCAGTATGTAGGGACTAGTGATGTTGGTGATGATGATGCTGGAGAAGCTGGGGTGGAAGAGACATTGGTGGCTTTTTTAGCAGAAACTGAGAGTGGGAGACAGGGATGAGGATGGGCATCACCACCAGCACTAGCAGTGAGATTTTGGAATTTGAGGAATTTGCAATTGCTCTAATTCCTGCTGCTGAGATGCAAGGACAGCAGTATGCTGAGTAGCAAGCTAGTGTGCCACAGACCACCATGGACACAGTGGGATTGGGGTCAACAAGTGATGTGGGACTAGGACAGGTTCCACTTGCCAGCGCCAGCAATACTCCTGGTCCTAGTTGCAGTGCTGATCTGAGACAGTGGCAGCAACAGCAGAAAAATTATCCGCTGCCACAGACAATGAAGGGGAATGTGGAGGACAAGAAGAAAGACACCATTTTTCTCCACTTGTGCCCTCCCTCCTGAAGTCATGGGAGTGGGACTATTTTTCTCTTGGGGCAGGCACAGTGCAGTCATCACTAATGGTACTGTGCACAATTTGTGACAAGTCAGTGAGAAGGGGACAGGAGGGAACACACCTTGGCATAAGTGCACTAATATCACACATGAAACTCAGACACTATGACATTTATGCCAAACATGTTAAAGCCAAATACCCACCACAGAAATCAAACACTGCTATTGCTGTACCCCCTGACTCTCCAGAAAGGCAACAATAGATGAGGCAAAGATCAAAGAGAAGGAAGAGTAGAGAAACCCAGGCAGAGACTGGAAGTTCCATGATGAGTGAAACAACTAGCTCGCCATCACCATCATGGTCTTGGGTAACTACATCTTCTGTCAATCCACCTCGTTCATCGGTACCTCCCCCACCAAATGATGGGCACTCTGTTGATGTTAGGTTGTGTAATTTTGTCTCTACCCATTACACACTGTGTGGTGCACTTACCACACATGGTAATGTGGTGGAGGAGAATTGCAAGCAGGGCATCAAGCTGCATCTGACGAGATTCCAGCCCACAGAGAATATGCTAAGATGGCGGCAGGGAGGATTCATCATTACCATTGAACGGGGAGCAAGGGATGTGGACAAGAGGTATAGCGACAGCGGCAGTGTTTGGGTTCTGGTGTCATCTTGTTTGGATGCAGTTGTGCCCCCAGATGTTATTTACCACACACACTTTGCACATTGCAGTTACTGATGAGAGCCATAGTTTCTGCTCTCAAGGGAAACATTTCTATTCTAATAACAACACACCCATGATTTTGGAGGAGGGGCAGGTGGAGAAGATTTAATGACCAACGTCTTCTTTTCTCCACATAGACAGGGGGCTACTTATTGTGCTGCTACTGCCTCAGATGCATCAATGGAGCTAGTGGAACCTTCATCATCCATCAACCATGTTACTGCTGTTGTTGATCCCATTCCCTTTCAGCTGCCTAATCATCCTGCTGCTTACACAACTAAGCAGCAGTAGCAAGAACATCAGTCGCAAATTCCGCATCTATATCAGGGCATTTGACAATAGCCAGTGGGCACTGGCCAACAGGACATCCTGCTGGCACCAGCAGGGCATTCTTTTTCTCAGGGCTTGTGCTTTTAAAAAATAAATTTAAAAGAAGTAAATAAAAACATAGTCCTACAAAAAAAATATATATATTTTTGGGGGTTTGTTTTTAACAAGCCTAAGTCCTACAAATCAATGTTTCCTCAGGGCTTGGACTTCTAAAAACAAATCTAACAAATAATCCTATACGAAATAAAAGTATCATTCCACACCAGTGACAGTTATGTCAGAGGGTTCCTGTCTCTATCACTTTAAATACAAATTTCTTATTTTATTTTTTTTTTTATTAACTGTGCTCCCAATGCCAGTCAAGAAACCCCCCCCAAAAATTCCTTGTTCTGATTAATTCCCCAGACTCCATCCACCAACACAGGCACCCTCCACAGATCCCTTTTATACCATGTATATGGGGTATTTTATTTGTATTTAGGATTTATTTTTTATTAACTGCCCCCCAGTAAACAACCCCCCCAAAAAACATTCCCTGTCCAACTGATTATTTCCCCACACCCCACCAACACAGGCACCCTCATGCCCCTTTTATACTATGCCTTTGGGAAATAAAATATCTGCTTTGTGTTGTGTGTAAATTCAATGTTCCCATTGATTTAAATGGAATGAGCTAGGCGAAAAAAGTGGAAAATCTGCACTTTTCTCAGGACATTACTTGCCAATCGGGAAGTGCCATTATTCGTCTATTTCAGTTTGAGGCAAAATTTTTCACCCATCCCTGTCCATGAAGCCAGAGCATCTCCTTCATCAGATGACTCTGTCTCTGAAGACCATGAGGGATCTCCAGTCACTTCATCGGTCAACCATGGAAAGATGGAGACCATTTGTGATTCCAGAGTGGGCTATGGTAACTATGGACACCAGCCTGGGTGGCTGGGTGCAGCTCTGGGGCACCTGGTTGGCCAGAGAAGGTGGACAGGACAGGAGGATCTTCTGCCCATCAACATTCCGGAGCTCAGGGTAATTAATCTGGCTCTCCTTCATTGGTCCCAGGTTCTTACAAGGACATCAGTCACCAAGGGTAACTCAAAGTGAAGTAGCTTGGAAAGAAACGAAGGACCTCCTCAGCTGGGCGATAGTGCATGTCCCACCATCTCGGCCGTTCACATTCCAGGAGTGAGAAACATACTATTAGATTTTCTAAGTCACCAAGACGTAGATCCAGGAAACTGGGAACTCCATCTGGAAGCATTTTACCTGATAGTTCAAAACTGGGGGATCCCAGAGATAGACCAAATGGCAACAAGAGAGAAGGTTTTAATGTGCTGTTCTTGCACGGGGGACCCCCTGGCCTTAACAATGGATGTGATGTCCATCTCATGTAACTTTCATCTATCCTATATGTTTCCTCAAATCCTTTCATCCCCAGGGTGATCCGAAAGATCAGAATGGATGGGGCACTGGTAATTTTGATTGCTCCTTACTGGCCCAGCAGTGCGTGGTTTGGATACCTGGTCAGTCTGTCCATTCAGGAGCTACTTCGGCTGCCACCCAAGCCGGATCTGTTGCTCCAGGGTCATCTGTGTATAAGGATGTGGAGAGGCTGGCTTTGATGACATGGGTCTTGAAGGAAATATCCTGAAGCGGAGTGGTTTCTCCCCTGACATTGTTTCCACCATTGTTCAGACAAAGAAGCAGGTGTCTTCCAAGGCATACCATAGGGTCTGGTCCATTTTTTTTACCAGTGGTGTGCAGACAAGATTATGTCCCCACAGGTCTTTGACCTTCCCTGGGTGCTGTCTTTTCTCCAGGATGGAGTGAATAAGGATCTCAGCTTGAATTCCCTTAAGGTTAAGATTTCAGCACTCTCCATTCTCTTTCATACAAGAAATTTTGTCATTGCATATGTCAATGTTTTTCTACAAAGATCATGCCTTCCCTTCTTTCAAGGATTCCACGCTTCCATCGGACCTCCATCTGGTCCTGGGTATTCTGCAGAGGCCTCCCTTTGAGCTTCTAGGTTGCATATTCTTGTATCAGTTAACACTCAACATGTCTTTTATATTGGCTTTGTCTCTCTTATGAGAGTAGCTGAGTTGTAAGCTCTGTTTCGCAAACCTACCTTTCTGGTATTTCCCCAGGATAAGGCAGAACTTCCTACCTGGTGTCTGATCAGGAGAGCGATCTCCACCAGCTGGATGTGGTGCACTGCCTTAAGTTCTATGTGCACCATACTAAGCCTTTTCATAAAGCTAATTTTCTTTTTGTCATCCCTGGGGGTCTCAGAGCATGTCAGGTTGCTTCCAAGGTAACCATTTCCTTTTGGATCAAGGTTACCATATGTCAAGCATATGAGATCAGGAAGAAACCGTTTTCCTTCAAGATCACAGCACATTCCACCAGAACTGTGGGTGCCTCCTGGGCCTACAAGAAGCAACCCTTAGCTGAATAACTGTGCAAGACTGTGACTTGGTCCTCCTTGCATACATTCACCAAACACTACCACGTCAATGTCATGGCCTCGGTAAGGCCAGGTTTGGCCGGAAGGTCCTTCAGGCAGTCTTGACTGTTTGAGGATCTATCCTTTTTTTCTACTGCCATTTGTTGCCTAGTTATCACGGTGCCAGTGCTCTTTTTGTTTTTTGTTTTTCTGTCGGTCTAGTCTGTGCCTTGCTTGAATTGGCTACCGTGTGTTAGTCCCGCCCAGTGTGACCTTTATATACTGGGCTAAGGGCACCCCTCCAGTGCCCTTTCATGGTGTTCCTGTGCCAGTGCTTAGTTCTGCTCAGTGTTTCCCAGTGTACCGACTCGGCCTGCCTGACTACTCTGCATATTGTCTGCTGCCCTTGTGTACTGACCCGAATTGCCTGACTATTCTCTGATGTTCCTGCTCCGTGATTCGACCCAGCTTGGCTGACGTTCCTGCTCCGTGACTCTGATCAGGTTTGGCTGACGTTTCTGCTCCGTGATCCGACCCGGCTTGGCTGACGTTCCTGCTCCGTGATCTGTCCCGGCTTGGCTGACGTTCCTGCTCCGTGTATCTTCCCAGCTTGTTTGGCGTTCCTGTGCTGTGTCACCTAGGCGACATTCTGACTGTCTGGCAAGTGGGTTATTTCCTTGTGCAGAGTATCAGCGGCCAGTCTCCGTTACCACTCCGGCTGTTGAGCCACAGGTTGCCTCCGGTTAAACTTGTGCAGAGTGCAAGTGTTGTCTCCGTTACTGCTACGGCAGTTTACCTTGGGCCTAGTCTCCGTTATTGCCTCTGCTCAGAGCAAGTGTTTGCCTCCGTTACCACTCCGGCTGTTGAGCCACCGGTTGCCTCCGGTTAACTGTGCAGTGTGCATGTGTTGCCTCCGTTACTGCTCCAGCAGTACCTCATGTATCGCTGTTTCCAGTAGTGCCTACCAGCTCATGCCAGTTCTGCTATCTGGCTATTGGCGTTATCAATTCCTCAGCTGTTTATATGCAGAGAGCCCCATCACTGACCTTACTGCACATGGGACTGTTTGCACTCTGAAGTTCATTAACCCATTCAAGACCTTGCTTCTGGGAAGCCATCACTTTGCCTGACCTGTATCAGTATAGACTATTGTGGACTTATTGTTTATGCTGGATCTGTGTAGGCTTATGTCTATTTAACCTGTCATGTGTCTGTACTAGTCTGCTATATACTACAGGACCTGTGAAGGTTATTAATTTTAATAAAACTGTGTTTTATTCTAAACCTGTGTCTGTGTGTCAAACAAACCGTTACACTAGTAATTGTTTTAGTCCTGTTGGCTCTTGTTTGGTGTGCTGTGCTAATTCAGTGCCCATTGACGTTTTTGGGGTTATTCATATACTGAATAGTCCTAAGTAACACTGGTATCATGGAGAAGTGCGACAGGTCTTTTTCTCCTTTCCCTTCCTGGGAATCCCTGCTTTGGTATATCCCCGTGGTAACAGTGTTCTATATTGGACGTAAGAGAAGATAGCATTTTAGTGTTCTTACCAGTTAAATCCTTTTCTCTTTAGTCCATATGGAACACAAATCTCCCACCCAAAGAAAAAATTGTCCTGTGTTGCTTTCACAGACAGAAGAGTACTCTTAGGGTCTTAGTCCTAGGAGATTGTCTTTTCCTCTTTATCACTTATTTTCTTTACTGTGACTCTTTTGTCACATGAATTCTGGGAGTAGGCAGGGGATTGAGATGGATGAGGTGGGAGTCTCCATCCCAAACACCCTGTCTTTTGTGATGTGCCCTTCCTTCCAGGAGGAGGGACTCAACCCCATGGTACCAGTGTCCTATATGGACTAAGGATTTAACAGGTAAGAACACTAAAATCCTATTTTCTGTCAATCACTGTCAGTCACAAAGGTTTAGTCAGGGCAGATAGGAATTTGGATGACCTGCCTGTCTCACTTCTCAGTTAAAAATGATTTTGGGATGTTTTTGGTAACTCTACTTTCTGCCTTCACACTGCCAAACTTATCTACCACCAAGGCTCCCACAAATAAACCACTGTATTGCCTCTCTCCTTTATCTCATGCTCTCTCTCTCTCATATATAGAAAGTTACATGGTGTGGGAACACAACACTCCTTTTATACTATCATGGCAGAAATACAAGGCAAACTCTTGAATTGGATGGGGGAGTTTGTTATTACCATTGATTTCAATGCAACGATGAAGGTGGAAAAAGCTGGAAAATGCTACATTTCATGAAACATTTCTCACATGATAGTGTCATTTTTTGCCTATTTTTGGTTGTGAGATGAAACATTTTTCCCATCCCTATCTATTTATCTATATAACTCAAAATCTAATTTTCAAAATAAAAATGGCTAACACAACATATAGGTGATTTTGAAAGCTCATTTAAAATCACCAAAGGTATTTTTAGGTGACAGTGTTGATTGCTTTGGGACAGTAATAGGCAACCTTAAGCTCTCTAGTCTTTTACAACTTCACAACCTGCCAATAACACATTCTAGTTCCCTTTCTGATCACTGTGTTCTTCAGTGTGACAACCACCCATAACTTTTTGCAAGCAAGCTATCAATGCACTTCAATGCAATACTCTGCCAACTCGATGATAACGGAAAGGTTAGCTTATTTTGAAATCGGCAAATTAACTGTCCCCAAAGTTTTAACCTATTCTCAGATTAACCCTTTCATTACTGGATTTCCTTGGAATCCATTACAGAGCAACAGTTCCCAACTACATTGGCAATGGAGGGATTAATCATAAGAACATAAAAATATTCAATAACAAAATGTCTATAAAATCAGTTTTAGGGGGATACCATATCAGTCTTTCCAGAATCACCATATTATTTATTTTGGATCAAGAGAGGGGTCTCTTGCATGAATGAATCGATTGAAAAATAATAACATAGAGATCCATTGATACCATGATGTTTTACTTGTTATATGAAGTGTATAGACACCAATTCATTATTTTAACCTCTGACCCCTCACTCTAGTTTCTCTGAAGATAGAGCAATATTTATTTTTTGTCAATCCTGTAAGGCGAGTTAACCCAGTAGTGAACTGAATATTGGGAAGAATCTGTAATAACAATGTCCAAACCTTAAATCATAAGAACTGAATAATAATTAATGGGACTGAAGTGTTACTTAAGGCATGCAGTTTGCCAGATCGAAATTTCACTTTCCATCCAGCAGTATACCAGAGTATTTGATTTCTGTTACTTAAAACACACTTTTTGGGATTTACTGTTATCCTTTATTCCCTGAAAGAACCTGAGAGTGCTGTTTTCATATGCTGTTTATGCTTTATATATGATTGCAACCTTTACTGTATATTGCAATTAAAGGTAAATATACAACTCGCTGGTATGACAGAACACATTGTCCATCAATTTGAGTGAAAATACATTATCATGAACTGATACAGCACCATGAGTGAATCAAAGACACCTTTGCATTTAAATGCCTCATTTAGAGGGCCATGACAATAACCATTAGCAAGGCCATTAGGTGATATGCATGTACGTTAAACAGGAAATGCAAAATATTATTCACTCTTTGATGTTAAGCCTCTACATGCCATTGACCTTCCTGAAGTCCACTGACTATGCACTAAGGAAGTGCACTAATGTTATTAAATCAAACTGTAACACTTCCTATAATTCTGTATGAACTATGGGAGAAATATTAAAATTTCTAAGACTTGCACTACAAAGTATCTCAATAGCAGTTAACAGATTTTGGTAGGATGAAGGAGTGTAACTAGATCCGACATTTGAGTCTACCCCCCGGCACAAACACACACACACATGCAAATAGAGTCTGGAGTAAGTTTGAATAACATTTGCCAACACATCCCTTTGCTTTGCAATTTATTGGACATCTGTCTGGTGCTCAAAGGGAACAAGCTCACCACCAATATTCAATCTCATAGCAGCAGTGTGTTAGGGACTTCCAGTCAAGATAGGGAACTAGTCTGCAGGAAGGCGCATTGGATACTGGGCACCATCACAATTGCACCCTTCCCCCAGTAGTTATGCCCCTGGTAGAATGTGAACCCACTTTTTACAGTATCAGTTGCATTATTCTTTAAATGTGTTCTTCCTATCACTTTAGAGTGTATATCAGTGATCTCTTAAGTAGTAAATGGGGACACAACACATTGCATATCCCTTTCATCCTAAAAGGTTTAAAATGAAATATTACATCTAAAATATTCAGTTTTGGAAACATTAACAAGCAATCCCTTCACATAAGGACTATTAGAATACATAACAGTGTTTCCTTCTACATGAAGTGGAAATACTCTATATGATTCATTATAGTCATCTATGGATAATATCTGATCACATTTCCTGAAGGAAGGCTAGGACTGGAACAGTTAGGGGGTGTAACCAAGGCTCCCCAGTATCTATCTCATGTTGAGATCATATGCTAAATACCCTTATTTATTGAGGTCATTTCTATTTTGTTTCTTAGGGCCATATAAGAAGCTAGAAAGGTGCACACACACGCACATACACACACAGCTGAATGCTGCAGGATTTGTCAAAGGCTTTAAAGTGAGGAATGAATGAGAGTGAACCATGGTGTTGGAAACTGGAAATGAGTCAATCTCAACAATATTCACCTATCCATTGTAACAGAGTTGAATCATTAATTGGCTCCAGTGGACTCCTACAAATATATTGGTATGTGGCTTGACCCCAACTTCATATTTGGTCTTCATATTGACAAATTAACCTCCAAACTTTATCCCAAAATAAGTACTCTTTTTAGAAACAATTCATGTTTAAGTATCCTGGTGAGGAAATGTATTGTGCAACAGATGCTGCTGCCAGTCATAGACTATGGTGATGTAATATATGCTCCAGCACCAGAAATCCAACTATCTAGGACATACAAGAAAACAAGAGAAATCTCAATGTATTCTTCCTGGTAAAGCATTTTCTAAATAAATAAATAGAGGTCAGTGTCAATGTTCTATACATTCTCCTAAGGAGAAAACTAAAAATACAATTTCAAAGACATTAAAAGACCTACAACAATATGATAGCAGTGGGGAGGAAGAGAATTTGGTATTGTAAAAACTGCTTATACTTCTGACTTAATTATTGATGTATTTTGATGTAAAATATGTACTTCCATGCTCCTTCCTTTCTTCTGATACAGATCAATTAAGGAGCAATGATGCTATGAAAAAGAATGGTTAAATCTAAAAGAATAGGCTCAACCTTCTGTCACTGAAAAGAAGCAATATGTGTGTTTAGAAATTCATTGAGAGATCATCTGGAGAGTCTGAACAAGCATACTTGCCTAAATATACACCATTTTACCATATGACAGGAGGCTTCATATTTTGCAATTCTTCCTTTACTGAAACTCCAATAGCAGCACAGTAACTTACATAGTAACAACCATTCAGAAAAGAGGAAGACCAGCTAATATAAGTCATGGCTCAGCTAAACCACTCCTCTTTCTTTGCTGCTCCAACAAGCTGCACAGGTCAGAGTACCTCTTCTGCTACATTTTTTGTATATTTATCTGTTTATAAATGACTAGTATTGTCTATTGCCGTGCCACCAGCAGGTTTTGGTAATCAGGCTCCAGAGCAAATCCTCCTCAGGCAAGCTTCTTTCCCAGTAATCCCTTCGTCAGGGGTGCTGACATAGCCAGGAATCACTGGGGTAGAGGCCACTCCTGATTTCCTACAGGTAAGAGTTCTGGTATCAAAGGTTCCCCAAACTGTTTTCACTGCAGGCAAGATCTCTTTGCATTTACAGGCTTGGGAGGCGATATCCTTGGATGCCTGGGTGCTGCAGACCGTGCGAGTGTACGTCATAGAGTTCTACTCTCCTCCGTTTCAACTATCCCCTCCGCCTGTGGCAGTGGTTTCCCGCTACAGATCAGGACCTAATAGATGACGAGATTCAGTCTCTTTTTACCAAAGGAGCAGTTCAATTTGCGCAAGACGAGACCACATTTTTCAGCAATATTTTTCTGGTCAAGAAGAAGACAGGGGATTTTCGGCCATTCATCAATTTGCGGAACCTCAATTCGTTTGTGGTTTATCATCACTTCAAGATGGAGGGCATTCATCTTTTGAGACATCTTCTTGTCAAAGGAGATTGGTTTACACGTCTCGAACTCTAGGATGCTTACCTTTCTGTTCTGGACGATCAAACATGTCATCATTTTCTTCGCTTTCTTTGGAGTGGATGCCCTTGTCAAGTTACATGTCTCCTGTTTGGTCTCAGTTCGGCTCCATGGTGTTTCACGAAGCTGCTGAAGCCGGTGGTGGCACATTTCCGGTCTCTTGATATTTGCTGTCTCATCTACCTCTACGATTTGTTGCTGTATTGCGACAATGCCTCCAGGATTCGGTCTCAGACTTGCTTCATTGTGAGTTTCCTAGTCTTTGGGTTTCGTCATCAACAGGGAAATTTCAGCACTGGATCCTTCACAAGTGGCTCAGTTTCTGGGGTTCAAGTTTGGCTCCATTCATTGCCTGCTTCATCTTCCTTTGACCAAGATAGCGGAGATCAGCAGGGAGATTCAGCGGGTCCTTCGATTCGAACATGTTCCCTTGAGGCTTCTGGCTCATGCAATGCAATGGCTGAAGGCTCATCATCTTCAGTCAGGTCGGTCCTACGATCATCTAGTAGATCTCTCTCCGGAAGTTCGGTTGGAACTTCGTTGGTGGCTTCTTCATATGCAGGCTTGGAATGGCAGGCCTATTTTCTGCCCTTCCCCAGACTTTGTGAGTCAGATGCCAGCCTTTGGGGTTGGGGTACTCATTGCATGGATTTTACCACTGGAGGTCCTTGGTCTGTGAATGAGAAAGGTCTTAACATCAATTGTTTGGAGTTGATTGAGGGATCATTCTCAATTCACAGTTTTGCCACAGTTTTGCGGTCCAGTATATCAACAAACTGGGGGGTGCAAGATCTCGGGATCTCACAGAGGTGGAGAAGGATCTTTACAGGTTTTGTTTCAGTCACAACATTTCTCTTCGGGCAGAATATCTTCCAGGCACTTCAAATTTTACACTGGATTGGTTCTCTCGACATTGGCAAGACAGCAGCAATTGGAAACTGAACATGTCAGTTTTCCAACAGATGTGTCTCCTCAGGGGTCCTCTGGACTTGGATCTGTTTGCTTCCAGGACCAATCATCAACTGGCAGATTACTTCAGCTGGCTTCTGGATCCAGAATGCAAGGCGTTGGATGCCTTTCTACATACTTGGCCGAATTGGGGTGTATGTTTTTCCCCCATTCGCAATGCTGGCGAGAGTGATTCATCAGGTTCAAGCTCAGGGAGTGAACGTTCTTCTGATTTCCCCATTGTGTCTGAGTCAGCTGTGGTACCTGGACCTTCTGGAGTTGTCTTACAAAGATCCTCTCCTCCTTCCATTTTGTCCGCTTCTTCTCACGGACCATCACGGGAGCCCGCACCAGCTTATCCTTCAAGACCGTCTGTCTCTAGTGGCTTGGGCGATTTCTGGGGTTCCTGGTAGGTCGAGGGGTTATGGCTTTCTTACTCTCTTCGCCTTTGGGGCAGCTTGTCTCGTATGTTAGGCCTCACCGACCGGTTTCCTCTACCACTTTGGCTAGGTGGATACGGTGGATTTTGTACTTGGTGGGAGTGGAACCTGGTTTTGGGGCCCACTCGCTTAGATGGGCTGTTGCCACGCGGGCTGCATCAGCAGGTTCCTCTATTGTGGACATTTTACACTCTGCTGACTGGTCTCAGGAAGAGACTTTTCCTGTTGTTTATTTACAGCCAGCGGCTCATGCATCTCAGTCTTTTTTCTCTCAGCGTTGAAAGTGCAAAATACGAAACCTTCTGTCATGTGGTAAAATCTACAATTATCTCAGTCATCATCATCATCATCACATTATTATTTCCAGGTCCAACCCCCTTACACAAGCAGCAAGAAATCTGAACATTTACAACCCTAGCTATGAGTGTTTTTGCTGCTGTGCAAGATGCAGTGTCATTGTTGCCTACCACTACTAGTATAACTGCAACTTCTATCTCCCGTAGTAATGGTGATTTTTTAAGTAGTCGTCCCTCAGGAACACCTTGGTCTATGAAATCTAGTGTATGGAGATGCTTCACTCACAATCCAAGATAACCATATTGCTATGTGTCGTCTGTAAAGAAATATATGCAATGGGGAAAAGCAGGATAATATCTAGGCACATCCTAAGTGAGATTCCCTGTGAAGCCACAGAATGGGAACAATGTCTGGGTATTTATAGCATTACAGCTGAATTCTCATGGACATGCAGGAATTTCATTTGGTAGTAGAAAAATGCAGACATTTTAATGGATTTTATATCTGTAGGAATTAAAAAAAAAATAGATAGTTTTTTTTTCTGTGAAAATTCCAATGATAAGAAAATGGCACTTTTAAACCATTCCAATTTATGCATATCAATAAAATAATGCTCTTGTACTTCATGATATGTATGAGCATGCATTATCTCTTTTGATGTTGCACACACTTTGATATAATAAAGACTTTATTTAAAGCAAAGCTCAAAACCTCCCCTATATAAATGCTCAGGAAAAAGGACTTCATTAACACTTATTTCTTCTGCATTTTGTTAGTACATAGCAAGACACATGGTACAAAATGACATACACAGCCACCACTACATTCTCTTTGGTGCAAACAATGCAAAGAGTATACTTTTTTATATAGAGATTACATTAACTAAGCATTAGTCAGGCACTGGACAAATAAGATTAGTTCTAGCACCTATTTTTGAGT
This sequence comes from Rhinophrynus dorsalis, assembly GCA_037306005.1. Taxonomy (NCBI): domain Eukaryota; kingdom Metazoa; phylum Chordata; class Amphibia; order Anura; family Rhinophrynidae; genus Rhinophrynus; species Rhinophrynus dorsalis. The sequence goes on from CM074723.1 coordinate 175,880,495, forward strand.
GAAATTGTGTTAGTACATGCCCACTACCATGTCTCCAACACCAAGAAATCTAATGGAGAAATATTTTATCCATGAGCATAAAAATCTCTCAAGAAGAGACAATGGAGAAAAGAGGTTGTAATTTTGGATATTGTCATTCGTGTATTTTGAATATCAGGGGCTCAATTCTATTAACCCCGGTAAAACCGGCAGTAATAACGCCTCAAAAAATCAACCATGTACCTCAGCTATTCCATTGCTGGTGAGGTCCATGGCAAAAAGAGCATTGTTGGCCAAAACTCATGTTTTGGCAAAATGCTCTTGTTGTTTTTTGTTCCCACAACTCGCGCTAAAATTGTGGGAACATCAAAGGAAAAAAAAGCAAACTGCAGCAAACAAAATGCATCATAGGGGATAAATAAAACCCACATCCCCATTTAATTAAAATGGGCCTTTATCTCCCTACATGGAATAGAGGTCTTCAGTGTTCTGCTTTACAGTGAGTTGGAGGTCTTTTGAACATTCAAGGGGTTACACATCTTATTTCAATCAATGGGGATTTTTGTTTCTCCCCTACGATGCAATTGGTTTGCTCCAGAATAACTCCAGTCCTGAACAATATATTCTAAGATACTTTGCTTCTGTCATATAGCTCGGCTAAGAAAGGCAAGGTAAGTAATAACAGTCAAAATAAAGACTCAAGAACAACACAGCCACCATGTTTCATGATGAAACAATATACTAGTAAACAAATGGACAAAACAATGAGAACCGTATCACTAGGACTATTAAACAATAGCATCAATAAAACTATTAGCTGTTCACAACACATTGGAAAGCTGATAGGACTCCAAGATGCATATCCTCAATGATAAATCACCAAATAACCCTTGAAATGAGCTAAATGATTGGAAGGCATAGGATTGCTTTCAATGTGGGCAATAGTATTCCCCCTGTTGTTTCTATAGCCTCTAAGGATATTGCAGAAAAAGACACATTGTGATTTAAATTATAGAAACTTGTCTAAAATCAATGAAACATGCAAATGACTATTGAAAGGAGGTGGCATTGCCTTCTTATCCCAACAGAAGCCAAGCATCTGTGACATTCTCAGCAAATGAAGGGATCAGTTCCCACAGGACATGAAAATAAATATGACTTCACGGCACAGTGAGGGAATTCAGTATTGAATATGTAAAGATTCCTACTGTTAAGGAATGTAAAAAACTAATATAGCACCAACAAAATAGTCTATTCCCTGCTATGAGCTTGCACAAAATCTGAACCCACATGGGAATGTTTACAAAATTAAAAATGCTAATGCAATGCATTTTGGTCTTTGTTAATGTATGAAAGATATGTTTACAATGAATTTAGGAATTCAAGATGTTAAACTAATCAAACTGCAAAAAAGAGAATAACTAAATACTTTAAAATATCAACAAGATACTTGTGGAGAACAGTTTTCAAAACATTTAAACCCATACAAAGTGATTTAACCATTTTAGCATCAGAGAGGGTGTCAAATGCATTTCTTTGCAATGCGTTGAACTGGGTCTCTAAGGGACTGATACTCATATCCATGCACTAAAAGGGTTATGAAAGAATAATTCTCAATACAACAAATCTGGACGCAATGCTAATAGATATTCCACAGTACACTTTCCAGCAATGGAACAGCTGACCATATGTAGAGACAAACAGATGAGATGCAAAGGGGTTGCAGGTTAGAATGTATAAGAGGCTTCTGTCTTGTCTGGGTTCATTTTGCATCTTATATTTGATGCCCTTAGGCCAGTTAACACATTAAGACAATTGTCTAGCACCATGTCACAGTTGGCTTCTTTGTGACATGATATGACATACAGCAGTATGATGGGCATAGCTGTAACTATAAGAATGAGGAGTCACTTCTATGTTGCCTTCAGCCTCAACATTTTTGAGTGAGATGTATAGTATTACCTTATACACAGATTAAGAATGTTTTATTTTACATTATATGATTTTGTCAGTTAAATGAGGTTGATGTACTAAGTACTTGTGTAATTCTGGATGAAACGTTCTGCTCCATACGAGATAAATGAAATTCTTCAACTTCCCATTCATTCAAATTAGCATTTTACGCACATGAATGCAGATAGGTCCCTAATGCAGTATGAAGCAATTCATTGGATACCTCTCTAGCACTGAAGGACTTAACCCTTTGATTGCCAGAGGGGTACGCAATGCATTGATTTGCAATGCGTTGCGTACCCCTCTGGCACTCAAATGGTTAAAACAGGGCTCAAAAATTCCACTCGTCACTAGCCAATGGCAAGTGAAAATTTAGCCCTGGCGAGTAGAAATTCAGCCCTGGTTGGTATGCTATGGCTTGCAGTGGCGAGTAACTTTTCAGATCTGGCTAGTAGCAATGGACGTAAAATTATAAGCCCTGGTTAAAAGCCATATTTAAATGTGTGGGGATTTTTATTTGTTCCCTACTGTCCAGCTGGTTTGTCCCACAATTTCTGATTATTTAAATGGGGGTTTTAACTCCTTGAACAATAGAGAGCTCCTGAATGAATCGCATTGGGGGACCTTTCTGGTGTTCAGTGGGTTACAAGCCCCATTTAAGATCAATTAGAATTTTTTGAATTTTTATTTCCCTCTATGGCACAACTGGTACGCTCTGGAATTGCTCATCTTTTACATTCTGCATAAGCCCCTACATTTCACTTGAATACAACTGTCTAACCATTTCAGTACCAGAGCGATGACCAACACATTGGAAAGCAATGCATTGGACAACCCCTGTCAGTCAAAGGGTTAAATTATGTAGCTTTATTTTCAGCATCCACATGGATATTGGTTCACAGTGACAATAAGCAAAAATCCAGGAATGGGAAAGGAGAATTTAACTCTTTGAGTGCCAGAGGGGAATGCAACGTATTACCCCCTCTGGTGCTCAAAGGGTTAAGAAAACTGCATTGCATTTATCTGAAGTGCTACTAATGTAAATAACACATTTGATGTTTCCAGCTATGGATGGTATGTATCCAAATATTCTAAAAGTACATCATATTATAAATTAGCACTAGGGATATATAAGAAAATCCTGTAGCTGTTAATATGAAGTAATGTAGAGTTCCTGTTCAAAAGGATTACAAACTAGCAATATAATAGAAAACACAGAGCCGTGTTCAGGAGGTAAACAGTTCTGGAGCAAACCAGCTGCACTCTATAGACTCAATTTAAAGGGTTTACTCACGTAATCACCGCACACACTTATTAGTGTTTTCAAGGTGCTCAAGGCCCAAATGGAGTATCCAAAGTATCCATAGACAAAAGCAGAGCAACCTCCTTTCTTTTAAAATATGACTTTATTTTAACACAGCTTTCTCTATGGATACTCTTGATTTAAAGGGGTCCGACCCCTCCAAAAAAAAACAGGCAATGGCATTTTTTCAAGCACAGTAAGTGATTCAATTACCTATACTATGAAAAATGCCGGCTGCTAAAGCTAGAGATGTTTTAGCCCATTCAAAATAAAAAAAACGCAATAAGATGCCATTCAATTGACTGCGTACAATCTGATAAGGGACTCACTTAATCATAAGAAATTTAAAACCCAGTTTTTTTGTTTTTTTGTTTTACTAAAGTCCCAGCAATTTAAATGAAAACAAAAAAAGTGACAAAGAAACCTAAGTCCCAATTGGCTGTATTGATATGGGGTCCTAAACCCATATCAGTTCATGCAAAGAATACCCAACATGTGTCCAAAGTTAGTAGAATTAACCCTATGAGTGCCAGCAGGTTATAATTACCCCTTTGGAACTCATAGGGTTAACCAGACCAAGTAATGAAGCAACAGCCCATTAAAAGTAACACCAGTAGTCCTGATATCCAGCTGAGTCTTCGGCACCCGTGTCAGCTGCTGTCCATCTTCTTTCTTCTTATTCTCTCTTCTTTCTTTCTCTGTTTCTTCTGTCTCTGTACCTGCAGAAAAATTTAGATATAAATATGTGTTGCATAAACAAGAACCCGCACATCTATGCATAGTCTAACCCCTTGAATGCATTGCATTGCGTACCTCTGTGGGGCTCAAAGGGTTAACATACTCATAGATGTGCGAGTCATTAAAGTAAAACAAGGCCAACAGTCCCTACATATATCCCCATTAAACAAGACTCAAAAAGTATCAAAATGTATCTCTAATGAAAATAGATGCTATTTTTTCTCTTTCAACAACACCGTGTGCAGAATAAGCACAGACCCTCCCCCCCCAGTACCTTACGGGGCAGATGCCTTTTCCATTGTGAGAGAATTTGAACAGAGACTGCATTTATATATGGGCAGTCTCTGTTCAAATTCCCTCACAGTCATTGGCTGGGATGTGTACTTACGCACATACCAGCCAATCAGCTTCGAGAGGGGGATTAGAGGTAGCTGCTCAAAGCTGATTGGCTAGATTGTGCATAAGCACACATCTCCACCCAATGGCTTTTAGAGAATTTGATCAGAATCTGCCTATACTTAAAGGCAGTCTCTGTTCAAATTCCCTCACAATAGAATGGGTATCGGCCTGTAAGGTACTAGGTGTGTGTGGGAGGGATCTGTGCTTATTCTGCCTTTCTTTGCCGTCGCTGCCACCCCGGCCACACACAGTGGCAGAGAATGAGAAAAAAATATCATGTTTTCATTCGAAATATGTTTAGCTACTTTTTGAGTCTTATGAGGAAATGTGAAATGGGGATACACGTGGAGACTTTTGGCCATGTTTTACTTTAATGACCTGCGCATCTATGCATATGTCAAGCCTTTGAGCCCCACAAAGGTACCTAACATATTGCAGAGCATAGATGTGAGTGTTCTTTTTATGCAACATGTATTTATATCTCAATTTTTTACAGGTACAGGATGTGAGGATGGAAGACAGAAGTAACAGAGGAAGAAAGAAGGAAGAAAGAAGAGAGTAAGAAGAAAGATGTACAGTAGCTGATCAGGGTGCTGAAGACTTTTACGTCCTGTTGCTTTGTCACTTAATCGAGTTAACCCTATGAGTGCCAGTAGGGTAATTATTCCCCAATGGCACTCATAGGGTTAATTCTACTAACTTTGGACACATTTTGGGTGTACTTTGGATGTATTGATAAGGGGTTTAGGGCCTCATATCAATACATCCACTGGGGACTTAATTTTTTTCACTTTTTTTTTTTTTTAATTTCAATTGCTGTATCAGCTGTTTAAAGATCCAATAAGGGACACTAGTAAAAAAAATCTGGGTCTTAAATTTCCTTCGATAAAGTGAGTCCCTTATTGGATCTTAAGGGCTAATGCAGTCAGTTGAATTGCATCTTGTGACATTTTTTTTTCTTTCTTATTTTGAATGGGCTAAAACACCTCTAGCTTTAGTGTCCTACAGGGTGTTTTTTTGTCAGCATATTTTCATATCACAGGTAACTGAATAGCTTAACATGCTTGAAAAAATGCTGTCGGCTGTTTTTTTTGGCATCAGACCTCTTTAAATTGAGCGCTCAATCTCTACAATACTAGCGTGTTCTTCAGTGAAATGTAATGCAATGCATTAGAGACCACTCTAGATTTAACAGGTTAAAAATCCTATTAATCCTCTGGGGGAACACAATGCATCGCAAAGCAATGATTTGGACATGTCTCTGGCACTCAGAGGGTTAAATCAAATTGAATGTGGGGGTTGATGTTTGAATAATATGGTACAGTGTGTTTTCCTGCAGAGTTTGCATCTGGTTATCTTCTTAAATATTTCAATAAGGGCACAATAGGAACTTAAGTGTATTAACAGATAACTGAATTGTGAGTCAATTACATTTTGAATATGTTGTGTATTTAACGTCAGTTTAAAATATGCAGTTGGTAAGAGGTGATATTTTAATTGTGATTTTAAGAAGTAAAGACATGCTGTTTGACAAATATTGAACAAGAGAGAGTTTCAGAGGTAAGGAAAGGAGGAATGAGAGAAAAGGGTTTGAAGCATCAGAAGTCTGTTTTGGTTAGTGCAGAGAGGAAATATCCTTGAGATGAGTGCAGAGGTGGTATAATTAAACCTCATGGAAGAGCTATATGGAAGAACCCAAGAGGTCAGAGCTTTGAAAAAGAGGAGGATAATCCTGTATTTATGCAGGAATGAATTGGACGTCAGAGGAGAGATCTTTGAAGGTCGAGATACCAGTCTAAAACAGCAAGGGGTGATTTTGCTTGCCACATTTTGAATGGATTTTAATGAAGACAGGAAGGAGATATGGAGGCTGGAAACCATATATAAAGCTGTTGTAGTAATTAAAACAGAAGAGGCTGAAATCCTGAAGTTAAAGGCAATCTAGAATCCTACTTATCTTTAAACACAGCCTCAGTTTAAAGTATATAAATTGTGGTGGGGTCAAAGGATAGCACAAAACAAATGGTTCGCTGAAACTATGGCAGTTAACAGGGAACTTATAAATATTGTAAATGAAACAGTTTAACCTCTGCAACATATTCACTAAATGGTGAATTGAGAACATACATTTTCCCACTTATTTTGTCTTGCATTCTCATATTTACTTGGGGCTTTGATGGAAACGGCTTTAGTGGGATTTTTCACTCTCTCTGGATCAACCAAGATGATATGGCAAGGGCTTAACTTGATGGACACATGTTTGGGTGTTTTTCAACCATCCTCAAATGTGTTACTAAGGCAAACATGTGCAAACATTTTTAAGCTTTAATCTACATTTTATTCACTACTAGGTAATCAGTTAAAATTATATATATATATATATAGCTCTGTTCTGAGTCCACTACTCTTCTCACTGTACACCCTTCCATTGGGTGAACTAATTAATTAATTTGGCTTCAAGTATCATCTATATTCTGATGATACCCAAATTTGCATGTCCACTCCTGATCTTTCACCTCAAATCCAGTTAAAAATTTCAGACTGCCTCTTGGCAATGTCCTCCTGGATGGCACACCTCAGCTGAAGATAAACATGTCCAAAACTGAACTGCCCATTTTCCCTCCAAGATCTTGCCCAACACCATTACAGTTGATGGAAATGACATTGATCCAGTCAGCTGCCTTGGGGCCATATTTGATTCCTCTATTCCTTCTCCCCTCACATTAACTCTGTGGCTAGAACATCTCACTTCTTTCTCCACAACATTGCTAAAACCACCCATTCCTCTCCCAACAAACTGCTAAAATGCTTATACATGCCCTCATTCTGTCCTGCTTAGACTATTGCAATGTCCTGCTAACTGACCTCCCTGCAACTCATCTTTCACCTATGCAATCTGTTTTAAACTCGGCTACACTAATCAACACACTCTCCCCAAAAGCTGAACCTGCTCACATCATTCTTAGACATCTGTCATGGCTCCCTATTCCGCCATGCTTCATTTACAAAGTGTGGTGCTCTAACGGTCTGGGAATGTGCTCTGCAAGAAACCTAACTCGGAGCAGATCAGTACTGATCAGAGTAACAGCAAGCAGGGTAATATGGTCTATAAGAAGAACATCCCCAGAAAAGGAGACTAGGAGAAGCAGGACACAGTGGCAGGACAGTAAGGCCTAGAGAACATATATACATATACAGGCTATATATATATACAGATAAAGTGCGTACCTGATACCCCTGAACCACTGGGCTTGGAGAGAGATGAAGTTCACAAGAAGAATTCAGGAGCCAGAACAGAGGAGACGCCTGGCTGGTAGATAGACTGCAGAGAAGACTGGTGGGTAAATATACTGCAGGAGGAGGTTGGCAGGTAAACAGACTGCAGGAGAAGATTGGCAGGTAGGTATAAGGAGACACTGGACCAGGGAGCACTTCAGAACAAGGCAGGTAAGTATACTTGCAGGAGCCGCTGGACCAGGGAGCACTTCAGAACAAGGCAGGTAAGTATACTTGCAGGAGACACTGGACCAGGACCAGGGAGAACTTTAGAACAAGGCAGGTAAGGGGGAGGCAGTGCACGCCACGGAGCTCAAGAAACAACTGAGCACCCACGAGCGTGACTGCCTCCTACTTACCCGCAACGCTCGTGACGTCACGCCGCCGCGACGCGGTTGCCTGGCGACGCGAACCTGATGCCCGCCTCCGCACCAGCCGCACCGAAGGAGGAGGTGGGGCGCACACAGGAAGCCCCGAACACCGACACAAAGTCCTTCTGCTCACCTTTAATGCTCTCCACACTGCTATCCCTCCTTACATCTCTTCCTTCATCTCCTCTTATGTTCCTGGCTGCCTCCTTTGCTCAGCACACAACGCACTTCTTGTTGCACCATCCACATTCTCTGCCCTCTCCCGTCTACCTACCTTTGGCCAAATTCAGCATTTGTAATCTCAGCACTTGACACCCTCATACCTTGTTGTCTATCTCCTATTACCCATTTAGACTGTAAGCTCCTTGGGGCAGGGACCTCTCTCCTTTTGTTTCTATGAATGTGGCACTTATTTTATCCCCTTTTATTTTTGTAAAATAAGTCTATTGTAAGGAGCTTCGTACACTGTGTGGCACCATATAAATAAAGATATATAATACATATATATATATATATATATATATATATATATATATATATATTTTTTTTTTTTTTTTTTGTCCATATAGGTTAATTCATGTTCTTCAGTGATCAATGTTATACTCATGAAAGGTATATGAGTTCCACACTAAAATTTTTCTATTCAATGACTACAATATATTTTGTTTATATGGGTGGTGGTACTGTTTAAGTACTGAAGGGCCCTTTGACCAAGTACGGGCCCTAAGCATGTGCTTATTCTGCTCATATTGTAGTGCCACCACTAGGAGTAGGTTTGATCTCTTGCTTATAATCTAAACCTGTGATTCTCAACTCATGTGCTTCAGTCACACCATAAGGTTACGTTTTAAGAGTATAACTGGATAAGCTCATTTAGATCAATCGAAATGACTCCTCCACTGATTATCTGCCTGTGATTAAGCAGGGGTATCCTGAAACCCTGTTGTGTTGGTGTCCCCCAAGGACCAACTATGAGAAGCCCTGATCTAAACAGAATAAAATATGTACTTATGATAGAAACATTTATATTCCAATTTAATTCCTATGGAAACCTAACAGTCAACCCCCTTTACTGACTGAATTCTAGAGAAGTCACCAACCCATTGTGCATTTGATGCCTTTCTAGCATTTAAGGTGGTTGGCATAGTACAAACACAAAATTAATCTGAATGATGTAATGATGTTGCTACCTTTAATTGAAGGCTTATTTAGGTGAAAATTGGTCACATATGATATACCAGTTAATATATGGAACATGGGTTGATACAATTTTCAGTGTGAGAAAGTGGTATTAGTCACTTTTGCCAGCTGGAAGCCTCTTACAGCCCCAGAGCATCTTTAGCAAGCACGAAAACACAGGGCACACTCCACAGATACAGCTTGAGCACATACCAGTCAGTCAAATGTGTAAAATCTTGTAAGATTCATTTGCAGCTTTTATTGTTGCAAGTTAAAAAAAGTACATTAGTGAAAAATATGAACCCTCTTATGCATTTTGTGATCAAGTCTGGTTAGCATCGGGCAGATGCGCTCCCCTTCTTTCCTTCTGGCTGGTTTCTCCTTCTCTATGTTTTTTCCCCCTCTACCAGCATCCATACCTCACTCTGTGTCCTGCTTCCTGTTTGGACCTTTATAGGGCTGGCTTCAACTCAGAGTGAATTGTTGTTACAGCGTCTCTTGCTTAGTCAAGTTATTCTGCTGATTTTCTTCAGTTATTCATGTTTCCAGACCTGGACAGCCTGACTGCTCTCTTTCCTACTGACATTGTCTTAATTGAGCTCTGCTGTGTATGACTTGGACTGCCTCACCATTCTCCTGCCTGCTGATATTGTCTTTGTTGAGCCCTGCTGTGTATGACCCGGACTGCCTCACCATTCTCCTGCCTGCTGATATTGTCTTAGTTGAGCCCTTCTGTGTATGACCCGGATTGCTCCACCATTCTTCAGCCTGCTGATCTTCTTTGTGGATTACTTTGTGCATGACCCAGCTTGTTCCTGACCTCTCTCTCTGTATCTTCTCTAGTGTTCCATCTCTGCAAGAGCCTTCCTGTTCCTTGGAACCTAAGTGAGCACCTCTTTATTATCCTGTTGGAGTGTTTGTTTTTCTCCCTGGGGATTGTTTAGTATAGCTTGTCTTGGTAGGGGTTATCCTGGGTCACCCTTCAGCTCCTCTGTTGGAGGCCACATCATCTAGCTTTGTGGCTAGCAAATGTTGGTGGATAAGCCGCAGTACAACCCCATCCTTGGCAACCCATGCTCACAAGCACTGTACCCAAGTCTCGCCCCCTAGGGACTTGCTCGGTTATCTCATGTTGGAGGAGTCTTCTTGTCCTCACCTACGGTAGTGTTACATTAAGCTACCAACATTTTACACAACTGACTGACCAGATTATGTCTTCGCTGAGTGCTCCAGTCCTGTGTATCTGATCTTATTTTTCTTATAGGGATGAAAATGCTTATTACATTAATTATATAGAAATAAACAAAACTGCTTTGTCCAAACCATTTTAATGTCAGCTGGTTGTTATGGGACAGATATAATGGCTTTGTTTCACTGCTGTTTCATAAATATGTTTCTTGGAAAGATTTGAACTTCTTCAGGGACCCTTGGGGTTCAAAGGAACCCAGATCAAGAATATTTTTACAAGACAAGCATTGTTTGACTGAACAGTGAAAACTTAAGTTGACAAATAACTGAGAACACTCGCACTGGAGTTGAATAAATACAGTATAATTCATAAGCATTTGGACAGTGACACAACTTTTGTTGTTTCGGCTCTGTACTCCGGCATATTGTATTTGAGATGAAACAATGAGGATAATGAGAATGCGAGGATAAATGAGAGGATAAAGTGCAGACTGTCAGCTTTAATTTGAGCCCTTTTTATACATAGTCTATCCATTTCAGGGGAACAAAAGTAAGTGGAGAATTGGCTGCACAGCTTTTCCTTGTCCAGCTGTGTTGCTGCATGCAAAAGAGAACTAACAGAAGGTAAAGAGGTGACTGCACTGTAGCTGTTACTGAATAACTTTGGTTATCAGTGGTCATTAACAGGTTGGTACACACTACAATTCATTTGAAAGAAAAAAAATATTTACCTGCACTTCTGATAAAGGTTGACATTAATCAGAACCTCTTAGATGCTCCAATGCATTGCTTAGCAATATGCAGGAAGCATCTCTCTTGAGAAAAGGAAATAAGAAAATGATTAAGAAAATAATATAACTATATTTAGGAATAAATTAGTACTGGGTAATATTTTACTGAGTAGAAACCATAGAAAATACTGAAAGAAATGACAACCTCTTGTTAACAATTTAATGTAGCCTTCAGTACAACAGCATAGCAAGTCATTTTTAACCATAGGCTATTGGATCATTTCCAAAAGAATAAAAGGGCCCTTTGGGACTCTGACTAAAAAAATCACAACAGTATGTCTTCTTTTTTCTTTTCTTATTTTCACAACTAAGACATCTTTTTCTGAAGTCCTTCATGTGCAGCTTTGTATACATATTTTTAATCCTACACAAAAAAATGATAGGATGTCAAGAAGGATCTATAATAACACCATTTTTTTATTTCACTTCAAAGACTTTGCAATTTCTGATCCATGTGACATTCACACTCCTTCAGGGTCAAACAACATCTTGCAGCCTTCATAAAATGATTAAATATTTTAAACAGCTACTGCTTATACCTTCATCGCCCCTTGAGACTGATACTGTTATCGTTTTTGTCAAAGGCAGTTTCCATCCACATTTGTCATTCCAGCTTGCATTTATGAGTTATCAATCGCCACGTCAAAATGCAAAATAACTGATGTTCTTTGGGCGGTATTGGATGGTCTATCTGGGGCGTTTAATCAATGCTGATTTTTATTTTCCATACTCGTACATAAATCTTTACCATTCTGGGCCTCACATAATGCATTTGTACAAAGCACAGTGACAGGAGCAGTAGTTATATTATCAAACATTATACCTTGGGGCTAACTGAGTATCAAGGGCTTTCAAAAGGGAACATTGGGAATTACTGAGCAGAAGAGATGACTGCAGTGGTGAATATAAGGGATTGGTTGTTGCTATGTATAAATCAACATCATGCCATCTAATCTTTCCAACGTACATGCAATGCTAATTCTTTCACTAATGTTCTGAATCACTGATCTTTTATCTGCATTTTCAAGCTCTCTAAGGCTGTATCTAATAAGCTATTAACTTTACATCTATGGAATAAATAGTAAAGAGAGCCAAGTATTCAGATACATTTTAAGCTTCTTTAATCCTTTAACCGCTTGGCTGCTTGATAGATCTCTAATGTGAGACTTCTCTGGCAGCCAAAGGGTTAAGGACCAGAAGGTAAGCATGCCACACTGGACTTTAAAGGGTTAACCGATAACCACATTGTGTGTTAATCACTTGTATGCTACAGGAGACTCCTAGACATTGCTAAAAATGAGTAAGGGAGACCTCTCTAATATTCAAAGTGTTAAAAATAGTCTTATGTATTCATCCTAAATGTATTCCTAAATGTATTCATCCTAAATAAAATAACCCTGCATCTTTTAAAAGTAAAAGTAAAATGTGGGTTAAAAGCCAAAAACATAAAATCAATCTTTATAGTTGGCGATTATGAATAATATACAGTGGTTATGTACTGAATATTTAAAAACTAGCACAGAGAAACAATTTCTTAAATTATTATGCATGGAGCAATAGGACAATAAGAATAATTCCAAGGAGGCTGGTGTAGTATAAAGAACTGAGTAATTCTGAGTCAAACCAATTGCACTGTTGGGGACAAGTAAAAGGGCATTGATTTAAATTGGGCTTTTAACCCCTTGAATCCTAGAGAGGTCTCCAACACATTGCAAGGAAACAAGCTGAACACTTTTCTAGCATTCAAGTGGTTAAAAACTCCATTTAATATCAATGGGGATGTTGTATCATTCTTTTTGTCCCATATGTTGCAGATGGTTTGTCCCAGAATTACTCCAGTTCTTTATAGAAGATCAGCTTCAATATGTCTCTTACATTAAGCATATAAATCAACTACTATGATCCTATATAATAATTCACTAAGTGTGTGTTTATCAGAAGCTGTCATGTGCAGTAGAGATGGCTGAACGTGCTGCAGTCGTGAACATACAGACTGCCTGCGTTGCGGCTGATAACGGTGCGGGACTCTGAATTCAGACTGTAGTCCTCTCTGCAGCTGACAACAGCTGTGGTGCGGGCAGTCTGTATGTTCACGACTGCAGCGCGTGCAGCCATCTCTACTGCACATGACAGCTTCTGACAAACATATAAGTAACAGATACATTGACATAACTTAACAATAATAATAATTAGCAATACCATCTCCATAGTGTTTGGTAATAATTTTATATGGAGATTGGGGCATATGGTGTATTGAAGTTTAAGTACTCTGACCTAATAGCGGACAGAGCCTCCTTTGGTCCTCAAAACAGCCCCCCAGTCATAGGGCTATGGACTCCACAAGGTATCTGAAGTGTTCCGCAGGACATCTGGACTATGCAAACTTAATCATGGGGTGGGCAAAAGGACCGGTTGTGTTCCCTCAAAAAAATCTGAGAAACCCATGTGGTTGTCTGCTTTTTTGCTGAAAATCTACCTTAAACAAAGCCCTTAAAATCTTTGCCGTTTCCATCAACTGTCAACATGCTTTTGCAATTTTTTCAATGGCTACAAATTTCCCACCCCTTTACTTACATGAGCTTCACTACAGAAATAGAAAACCAAGAAGCTAGAGAGGGTGCTAAGCTATTATGAAGCTATTTATTTAGAAAAATTAAGGCAGCAAAGGCTGCGACTGTTGGCTAACAGGATGAGCACCAATCTGAAAAAAAAGCTACCAGTGGTGAGACTGCAAAAATTGCAGAGTTTTCTGCTGCTGTAATTTATGCTGCTGTTACTGCTGAGTTGCAAGGGCAGCAGACTGATGAGGATCAAGCTAGTGTGCCACAGACAATCATGGACACTGTGGGAATGGGGTCCAGCAGTAGTTGTGATGCAGAACAAGGACAGGTTCCACTTGTCTGTAATAATCCTGGTCCTAGTACTAGTTGATTCTGAGGCAGCAGTAGCAGCATCCTCTGCCCCAGCCAGTGAAGGGGATTGTGGAGAAGAAGAAAGAGGCCATTCTTCTCCACCTTTCCCCTACCCTCTGAGGTAATTGGTGTGGGACTATTTTTCACTTGGGGCAGGTACAGTGTAGTCATCAGCGACGACACTGTGCATGATCTGTGACAAGTCAGTGAAATGGGGGAACGTGGGACTGTAGATTGGGACAACCTCCCTGATAACACACATGAAATGTAGACACCATAACATTTATGTGAAACATGTTAAAGACAAACCTCCACAAAGGAAATCATAGCCACTGTTGCTTTACCCCCTGTCTCTCCCCAAGGGCACTAAGAGTACAGGTGGAAATTGAAGAGGAAGAAAAATAGAGAAACCCAGCCTGAGCCTGAAAGTTTTATGGCGAATGAAACACCTGGCTCACCATAAGCTTCTGATGATACGGTACAGGCAGGGGAAGGCAAAGCAGCATCTTCTGGTGATCTACCTCTATCATCGTTACCTCCCGAACCAGCTGATAACTAGTCTATAGATGTGAGGATGTGGCAGTTTGTGCCCACCCATTGCACACCGTGTGGTACACTGACCACACATGGCTATGTGGTAAAGCAGGCATAGAATCAAGCAGCATCTGAAGAGATTTCATTACACAGAATACGCTAAGCTGGTCCAAAAAAATCATCACTGATTCCTCAAGGCTTTTGCCTCTAACAATCCTGAATAAAAAAAGTATACTTATTCCTCAGGGCTTGTGCCGCTAACAATCTTGAATCCAATCAATCACAACTTATTCCTCAGGGCTTGTGCCAAAAAAAGTATAAGTCCTATAAATCAATATTTCCTCGGGGCTTGTGGCAAAGAAGTGTAATCACTACAAATCAATGTTTCCTCATGGCTTGGGCCTAACAAGACTAAGTCCTACAAATCAATGTTACCTTGTGGCTAACAAGACTAAGTCTATAAGTCAATTGTTCCTCAGGGCTTGGGCCTCTAACAGCAAGCCTAAGTCCTACAAATAAATGTTTGCTCAGGGCTTGTGCCTAAAAAGTCTAAGTCCTACAAATCAATGTTTCCACAGGACTTGGGCCTCTAACAAAATGTCGAAGTCCTACAAACCTATGTTTCCTCAAGGCTTGTGACTAATTAGTCTAAGTCCTGCAAATCAATGTTTCCTCTGGCACTGTGCCTCTAACAACAAGTGAAAATCCTAGAAATCAATTTTTCCTCAGGGCTTGGGTCTCTAACAACAAGTCTAAGTCCTAAAAATCAGTGTTCCCTTGGGGCTTGAGCCTTTAACAAGTCTAAGTCCTACAAATCATCCTCTACAAAATACTGTATCCTGTCAAGTAACAGTCTGCCCCAGTCACAGCTTACGTCGGGGGGGGGGGGGTCCCTGTCTCTGTCAAGTTAAGTGCCATTTTTTTAATTTCTTTTATTTGTATGTTGTTTTTTTATATTAACTGTCACCCTAATCACAGTAAAACTACCCAAAAATTCCTTGTTCAACTGATTCTTTCCCCAGACTTTAAAAACACAGGCACCCTCAGACCCGTTTTATACCACACCTATGGGAAATAAAATAAAATGTGCTATGTGTTGTGTGTAAATTCAGTCTTCCCATTGATTTCAATACAATGAGCTTGATGAAAAAAGCCCCAAAACATCACTTTTGCTGGAAATTTCCCTCTAGCCATTTTTCACCTATTTTGGTTTGAGGCAAAAATTTTCATCCATCCCTACTCAATCACATCCCATACTTGACTCAAACTATGCAGCAGTTGGTTCCTGATGCAAAAAGCCTATTCCACCTCACACCATAGATGCTCAGCTGAGTAGAAATTCCAACTGTCCTTACCCAACATGGTAGGTTGAAGTCAACTGCATACTTCTGATAGCAATCTTAACAATACACTCCATGTGATATGGTGCATTGTCCTGCTAGAAGTGACCATTATAAGGCAGATAAACTGAAAGCATGAAGGGATGTAACTTATTGTCAACAATATTTATGTAGGCTTTGAACTACAAATGTAATATCACTCAGGGTACCTAACATATGCCACAAAAAGCATGCCTCACAACATTAGCTTGACAACTGACACAATGGATCCATTGTTCATACTAGTGTTAACAGTCCCTGGCCATGCATCAAGCAGTTTGAAGCAAGATCAGCAAATATAGGATTGGAATGTATTAACTGTGATACAGCTATTACTGGTTTTATATCTAAAGTTCCCAAAAACTACTGTTCAAGAACTATTTTAGATACAGTAATGTGCAAAAGTTTTAGGTAGGTGTGAAAAAATGCTGTAAAGTAAAAATGCTTTCAAAAATAGTTTATTTTTATCAATTAACAAAATGCATAGTGAGTAACAGAAGAAAAATCTAAATCAAAGAGATATTTGGTGTGACCACCCTTTGCCTTCAAAACAGCATCAATTTTTCTAGGTGCACTTGCACACAGCTTTTTCAGGAACTCGGCAGGTAGGTTGTTCCAAACATCTTGGAGAACTAACCACAGTTCTTCTGTGGATATAGCCAGCCCCAGTTGCTTCTCTCTCTCTTCATGTAATCCCAGACAGACTTGATGATGTTGAGGTCAGGGTTCTGTGGGGGCCATACCATTACTGAATATATTTCTTAATAACTTTGGCTATATATTTGTAGTCCTTGTTAAGCTGCAGAATAAATTTGGGGCCAATCAGATGCCTCCCTGATGGTATTGCATGATGGATAAGTATCTGCCTGTACTTCTCAGCATTGAGGAGACCATTAATTCTGAACAAATCCTCAACTTCATTTGCAGAAATGCAGCCCCAAACTTGCAAGGAACTTCCACCATGCTTCACTTTTGCGTGCAGAAACTTATTCTTGTATCGCTCTCCAGCCCTTCGGTGAACAAACTGCCTTCTGCTACAGCCATATATTGAAAATTTTGACTCATCAGTCCAGATCACCTGCTGCCATTTTGCTGCACCCCTGTTCCTGTGTTTTCATGCAGAGTTGAGTCACTTGGCCTTGTTTCCACGTCACTTTTTTAAAAATGTATGTAGTATCGTGTCTTTGTGTATGTGTGCTGTGCGTTTGTATGTGAATGTCCTTCTCTGTAAGTATATCTGAGATATGTGCATCTACCTGTGAGACTGATCTTCTAAGAAAAAGTGAAGCAAACTATCTGCTTCAGGGGGAACAAGTACAAATTCCCAAGACTCTGATTGATTTAAACTGAGCTTTTTAACCCCTTGAATACTTTAAAGTTGTCCAGTGCATCTAACATTCAAGGACTACATTTCCCATCACTTTCCTCCGGCAACATGTTGCTCAGAAGGATGGGAGCTGTAGTTTACCAGCTGCAGATGGTTTTCCCCACTTTATAAGACAAGCAGATTATTAAAAGACACGATAAACATTATCCACAACATAGGCTGGTGGGTAGAGAGGAAAGAGCTGGTAGATGTGTAATGACAGATGGAATTTAGAGAGGCTGTGGGGAAATATGGTACTGAGTAGTAGAAACATGGAAGGAAAGGTTGAAAGAGAGAAGATGAGGAAAAAAAGAGTAGATGGGTGGCCAGATGGAGATGACTTATGAAAATAGAATGGAAACTCGAGTAGCACTCTTCTACAGTCAGTGACATATGAAAGCAGAATACCCCTTGCTCACAGAACACATGGATGTGATTTATCCAATGAAAATCGCACAGCTGAGATGGACCATGTGGCTATGCAGACTTTCTGTCAGTCAGACTGATTCTCTGTGAAGGATTTGCTAGATATGTTTGTCTCCATGACAGAGAGTTTAATGCTGTATCAGGATATTGCCTAGCCTGTCACAAATCTGAAACAGAATTTCTTAACCCTTTGAATGATAGTGGGGTGCACATTACATTGCACTGACACTCCAGGAGTTAAAGGTGGAAGTCTTTTTTTTTAGTTTCTAAGACAGGTGGCCAGTGGCTCCATTGAAGTGTAAGGCCCTTAGGTACTCCCAGGCAGTAAAAAAGCCTTGACCACTATGGTAGGAAGGGAAGGAGGCAACTCTTTGGGAGATGCACAGGGGCAATACACACAGCAGTTCAACAGCCTTTTAGACAGCTCTAGCATCCCCCTTGTACTGATGTTAGCTGTTTATGCATGCAACACTGCCATCCAGTCAGGCAAAGAGAGAGAAGTATGATATGTCAGTACTTCCCTTTCATTGATGATAATGAAAACCCATCCAGACCAACCTATAGGAGCACAGAGGATGGCCTGTGTGCCATTAAAGGGTTAATGATATCCTGGGGATCCACTTTAATAAACAGTGCCAGCCTTAGACAAATGGCCAAGCCTCGAATCTCATTGGGTCCAAGAAAACAGTCCCCACCCACCCTCCTTTGATGGCAACTCTGGGTCCTAGGAGCCCTTCCTTGTAAAGGAAATTTATTAAAATGGAGTCTTTGTATCCTTTATTAATTATAGGTCAAATGTATCTCCCCCAGTAGGAAGAGTAGAGGAATGGGTCCTCAAACCCCTTCCCAGAGCATATAATTTATTAATATAGTGTTTCATATCTACTATTATTTATTTGCACACATGTCACCTGACACTGGGGAACATAGAAGAAGGGGTCAGTGACAACCAATTCCTTTTGCATTTCTTTGATCAATATATGGTCTTAGCATCCCATATTCATTTACATTCTGAATGCCTCTCTCAGTTGGAGACCTCTCTAGCATTCTAGGAGTTAAAACCCCAATAAGAAACTATTTGAGCTTTGGGGATTTCTATTAGTCCACTATTATGCAGTTGGTATGTACCAGAATTGCACCTCTTTAGATTCCTGCATTAGGCCTTAACTTTTATCTGTTGATATATTTTAATTGCACATTTCACGCACATGAACTGCAGTATTTTGTTTGCTACTGGCATTTGAAATCAATGCTTAGGAGGACTGGCTCATTCATAACAGTTATATTGAACAAGGAAACTGCTTGTGTTATGGAAAACTGTGCACTTTAAACACCTGCTTCACATTTGTGGAATAATTATGAAGGGCTGATAAAAAAAAACCTACTCAGCAATTCTACACCTGATATATGCCATTATGGAGCCTGTTGATGTGATAGATTAGTGTTTGCAGAGAAGGAAGTCTAAGGAGTTGAAAGCAGAATCAAATTTAGAGATAATATGGAGTAGGCACTCCACAAGTGCTTAGACACAGCCATCTTATATTGGGAATCAGTGGCATAACTATTAATTGGAGGGCCCCAGTGCCAACAGTTTTGGGCCACCAAAGATAAAAATATTCAGAGGGACATAAATAGAACAGATTAAACCCTGGTGCAGATGCCCCCTTGGATGTCAGGTCATGTTTCAACTGCCCCCTCTGCATCCCCCTGTAGCTACATTCCTGTTGGCAATATAAGATAAAGGTAGTTGTGAAACATAATTGAGGGTGAAGTACTAAGCAGAACTGGAGAAGATGCACTAAGGTGTGACAAAGAGGTGACAAACAGGTGATAAAGTGGATATAACTTCTCCAGTGTTCTAAACTCTTCAGTCCCTATGTAATTCAGTGGAGGCAATGCAATAAGATTTCTTCGGCTTTAGAGATCTTAGTGCATAGGCTCCATAAAATAACATAAGAACTGGAGCAGTGATCTCACTGGAGAAGTTATAGCCCCATTTTCACCTCTTCATCACATCTCAGTGAATAACTTCCCATGGAGTTATTTTGATGAAAATCAACTGTACCATAGAGGACAAATAAGCATTCTTCAAATTTCTGTTGATCTAAGTGGGACATTAACCCATTGAATACTAGAGGAATTGGTTGAAGAGCTTTCTAACATTCAAAGTGCTGAAAGTCTCATTTACATTTTTATTTCTCCCCAATGGTGCTGTTGATTTGCACCAGTATTACTCCAGTTTTTCTTAGTACATCAGTTTTATTGTATACTTTACCTACATCAAAATTGGTTAATGTTTTTTTGTAAAGATTGTGCTGGACACATTACTAGCAATTAGGGTGCAAAGTGTTGCACAATCCTGACTTTATTTCCACTGATTCAGTGGTAATGGATTCCTTTCCCAATCTCCACATTCTTTCCGTGTGCTATATTTTAAATGTGTTCAAACTGTAACAAGAATTGATCACATAAATGAATCCTTTGAGAGCTACAGGGGTACCCAACACATTGGTAGACAACGCTGTAATGAATTTTGAATACAATCACCTCTCATCAGTAAGAGTATGTAGTAATGTTTTACTCAACAAGAAAATAATTATATATATCTATATATATATATATATATATATATATATATATATATACATGTGTGTGTGTGTTTGTTCCCAGTGAGGAAGCACTCACATTTAATGTAGAATCTTGCCTGGGTGCTAATGAAAGGCATATGCGGTATAGCTGTAAGGAGGCCAAAGCACATGTAGGACTTCAACTTGGATATAAAAACGTAAAGTTTATTCATCAACGTTTCGGCTGCCAAATGACAGCATTCATCAGGATCGGCAGCCGAAACATTGATGAATAAACGTTATGTTTTATCTCCAAGTCCTACGTGTGTTTTGGTCTCCTTACAGCTATGCTATATAATTTTGTTAAAGAAAAGTTGATTGCTCCTTCAAAAACTCATTTAAATGTAATCGGAAGTTGTTAGTCAAAGACAGGAAAATTATATAAAAGTGTCAAATGACCTTAATATGAAATATTTAGCTAGGATGCCAATATTTCCAGAAAATTTAGCTGCATACTGTTTTTCACTTAATTCGATACATATTCATTCTTATGTGGAGCCATTCTGGGGCAAACCATTAGAGTGGATACATTTAAATTACCCAAATTGCTATTGAGTTACATTTAGCATTCAACATGTGAATGCACCCTTCACAGTGTGTCACAGTGTGAAACATCCATAGCATTCAGTGGGTTGAAAGGCCCCATTTTAAATCAATGTTCAATTTTTAATTATTCTTTGTGGTGCAGTTGGAGTAAACCAACTGTACCACAGGGACAAATAAAAAATTCTGAATTCCTATGCAATTTAATAGAATTAAAGACATCTTAGCATTCAAGGGGCTAAAAGCCCAATTTAATTTAACAGAAATGTTTATTTGTCCCCTCTGGTGCAGTTGGATTAATCCCAGAATAACCCGAGTTTACTTGTATAAATATTTATAAGGCCAAAGTAGGGAAATTCTACAGCAAACCACCTGAAATGTTGGGAACAAAGAGAAACTTCCCATGAAATATAAAATTACCATTAAAGGAGCAAAACACTTTTTATGAGTAAAATATATATTATTTCTAAAACAAAGGTATTTTTTACATTCTCAGATCTCTCTAGTGGTCAGATTTCAAATAGTTATTCTGTTGCATTCTATGGGAGACATGAGCCAATGACAAACGGTTCTCCTTAGAATGTGATAGAAACTGCTGTCAAACTGTCAGTTTGAATATTCAGGAAGTAATTGTATTGTAACTTACTTCCTGGCAATTTGAACTGTTATAACTTTTTAATACAACACCTGACAATAGTGGAATTACCTTTGTTTTGCTCAGCAAGAAAAGCTTTATAACATATACATTTTTATTAAAAAAAATTCTGCTTTTTATATGGCGCATTTAACACCTTGAATGCTAGAACATTCTCCAATGTGAAAAGCAGTGCTTTGAAGGACACTAGCATTCAAGGGGTTAAATACCCATTTATGTCAATGTGACATTTTTACATTTTTACTTGTCCCCTATAATGTCTTCACTTTATAAAAAAAGGCCAATTGTTAGAAATGTAGATACGAAGGCATGCTTCAATTACTGTAATTTCACTCTCCAGTCACTTAAATGGTAAATAAGTTTATTTGTATTCCCAATCTTTGTCAACTAAGCTTTTACTATTATTTCCATCTTTGGTAGAGAAAAAAATCGAAGGAAAAAAAGCTGCTTACAGTTTTACAGTCATCATATTTTATTTTAAAGGTTACTACATTATTCTTTTTAAATGAAGACCAAATTAAAAAGAGTTGCCTTTGAAACACCAGGCAGTCAAAATAAAGCAGACTAAGCCAGTTCAGAAAGGTTATTTCAAGTTTTAGTTGTACCATATTTACAAAAGTCAGAACTAATAAGTGATGGAGAGAAAAGAGGCTGCTTCTTTCCAGAAATAAAATAATGTCATTGTTGATTTAATTAGTAAATAGTAGAATTGCTGATAAAGGATATTTTCTTTGGAGATGTACTTTATTGTGTCACAGTTGTAAATGAATGGACTAAGTGGGTATACTTGTAATAACAAATGAACGGCAAAACTACCATATTTCAAACTGTGAATAAAACAGTTTTCAGTTTATTATCCACTCTTTTCAAATGTGGGCTTGTCTAGCAAAGAGAGCTTTGTATTATAGGGATTTCCAGTTACATTAATGCATTTTTTTATTTAGTTAAAAAATTATATTTTAAACATAATGAATTAAAATGATAAAATAATCAGAAACAATATTTGGGAGAAATTATCCAGTGATAGCCACTGAATTATAGGTAGGCTGTTGATATAAATTAATCAGTTGTGCTGTAGGATTGAGGAATACTGCCTGGAGATAAGCTGCAATGAGTGGCAGTCACAAATGTGCCAAATGGGCACAGGAAAAGGTAGCATAATTATCAGATACTGGGGGTACCCGCTTTGACAATTTACATTCCCATTAGGCTTTTGTCAGGAGAACACATTATCACTGAATCTCAATGGATGATCTCTTATTTCCTCATTTTCACTGAATAATCTCGTTTATTAGAAGAGAGAAATCCAGTGCAGTGCAATTAAAACATCCTCTGGGCATTTTTTTGCCCTATTTCCTTTCTGCTAAATTAAATTTGTATATATAACTGAGTTGTACAAGACTATGGACACAGACCTGTAAATAAATGGACATACTCATCTGGGAATTATTGACTCAAATAGGACATTTTGGATATGTAGAACAAATCTGGGACAAACCAACTGTATTATAGAAGACCAATGAAAATTATATTGAACAAAAATAGGCTTGTATGCGAGATGTCCTAATGTATTGCTTCTCATTGTGTTGGAGACCTCTCTATCATTAAGAGGTTAAAAAAATTACCTTTACAGCTGTTAGAATCTGGGGGATTTTCATTTGTCCTCTATGGTATAGTTAATTCTCCCCAGAACTGTTTAACGTTTGCATACTAATAAAGCCCTAAAGGCCTTGACTACAAAAACAAAACAAAAGGCAAAACAAGGGCATTTCAGGGGGAAGATTATGGGGACAAAGGAGAACTAAAACATTCCATTTGTGCAAATGAGACTTTTAACTCATTGAATGTTAGGGAGGTCTACAAAACATTGCAAACCAATGCATTGCAGACCTGTCTACCATTCAATAGATTAAAACCCCGATTTAAATCAATGGAAGTTGAGGGAATTTTTCTTCCCTACAGTAATGTTGTTTTTCTCCACAACTGCTCCTCTTTTTGTTTGTGAATAAGGATTTAAATGAAGTAAAAGGAAGGGATGTATGTGATGTACTATGGGGAGTGGGTCCCAAGTAAATAATGAAAACAGATATGAATAATTTGCTTGTCATTTTATTTCTTATAATAAATCTAATCCTCCTGAGGGCAAATTTGTATTATTTACTCTTATCTCAACCAGTGTTAATAATGTTGTCATATAAGTGTATGATTCTAACCCCCTGTTACAAATACCAAAAATAAGTAAGTAGGTCCTCTATCTGAGCATCCGATTACCACAATTCTTGCACCAACCCTGGAGGAAGTCAATACTTGTACTTCCAGCTGTTGAACACTACACTTCTCATCATCCCCAACCAAATCTTGACTAGCTGGGGATGAGAGGAGCTACAGTCTCCAACAACTGGAGACCCAAAAATTGACTGCTCCTCCTGAGTATAATATATTATAATATAATATATTAAAAACCCTTTGAGTGCCATTTGAGTGTCAGAATGTGTTGGATACCACTTTGACACTCAGATAGTTAAAGGCAAATGATAAACAACCAATAAAGCATATAATAGCTGATGTTCTCAGAAAAGGAGGAGCAACTCTGGAGCAATCTAACAACATTCCCATTCATTTCAGAGGGGCTTTTAAAGCCTTGAATGCCAGAGAGGTTTCTAGTGCATCTCTAGTATTCAAAGGGTTAAATCCCAGTTTCAGTGAATGATACTGTTTTTTTACCATACCCCCCCCCCCCCAGTGTATTTGTTTGCCCCAAAAATGATAGATTTTCCCTTGATACACTCCCTGCATTTCAGTCAAGACAGTTTGAAGAAACCCTTAAGTGCTTGGCAAAATTGGGCATGGAGACCCCCGAATATAGTAAACAATAGGGATCCTCTTAAGTTTAGTGATAACATTCCTTTTCTCCACTTCCAATTTTGGGAAAAGCAGCTTCATTAATGTGGTGACAGCATCACTCCCCGTGGACCATCTGACCACAGGAATAAATCAGATCCTTTCAGTAAAACTGGGACCACTGGGAAACCAAGACGAAGCCCCCTGAAACAGAAGGCTCCAGCAAACACTGGGTGCAACCATGCATTAAAATGTCTTTGCCCTGAAATCATTGATATGATAACCAACAGATATTACATAAACAATTTTTGAAGCCAGACAATTCATTCGGCATCTTCAGTTTTCATATAAAACATGCTGTTTTACAAGACCCAGATCATATCTTGCAAAACAGATGTTGTCTTTTTACATGTCAGTAGCCTTTTCATCCAGTCAGAAAGCTGGAAATATTATCATGTGACATGCATTCGGTTCAGTTACTGTCAGATTTCAGACACAGCATGTTCCAGGGCACTCAGCTGAACAAGGTATGAGTACTACATTTGGGAAGTTGAATTGAGAACCCAGCAAATTACCTTTGATTTAAATGGACCTTTTAACCATTTGAATAGGAATGTTCAGTTCCCTCCTATGATGCAGTTGGCTTGCTCCAGGATTGCACCTCTTTAGCTTGATGAATAATGCCCTACTATCTTTATACACAAAAGAAAAAAGATTATCGGTTTGGAGCAAACCAACTGCACCATGGAATGGAAATAAAAAAATATATATATTTACACTGATTTAGGATTTTACAATTCTAAAGAGTAGATAATTTGGTTAACTGATGGACTCTGAAGTGGATATACTGACTGTAAAGCAGTTTCAATTCACTAGTCAGTTCCTTAATAAAAATTATTGATTATGGTGTTTGGTAATTTAGTTTCTTTGAGTCATGTGAATCTGAGCATCAAATGTCACAGTATCAGACCACTTTGTCCAACATACTCTTGCGTAATAGGTGTGGTGGCTGAACTGGAATCATTATACCCACAGACATTGGTGCTGGAACCAGCACTAGCAGTGATATGGGACAGGTGGTGGTGGTTTCTACTAGTACTCCTAGTATTGAGGCAACAGCAGCAGCACCCAAACAAATCACTGTGGTTTCAGCTGAATGCATGGAGACGTTGTCTAATCTTTTGACTCCCTTGAGGCGGAAGGGACAGTGCAGTTATCAAAAACTGCACTGTGCACTTGTGTGGAAACATTGTGGAGATGCAGAATGAAGGCGCATATCTGGCCACCTCTGCTTTATTTAAGCACTATCACTATATCCACCCTGAGGTTTATGCTGATATGATTAACCTGTATCCCAAGAAAATAGATGCTGTCACTGTGCTCCCTTGTCCATCCTCAGTGACAACAACATGCTCCAATATCCCCAATTTTGTGTGACTGGCTGAGAAGACACAGACAGCTGTGATCCAAGTTCCTTCTAGATCTATCTGTTATCTTTGTGTTAAAGAGTCTGGGGGTGTGTGAAGGGACAGTCAAATTTACCCCAAGTACCCAAATATCTTGTGTGACTGACTAGGTAGACACAGTCAGTTGTGATCCAAGTTCCTTCTGATCTGGGGGAAGAAACAGTTGAACAGGGGTGTATTTTTTGTGGACAGTTAGTAGAAAAATAAAAATAGTTTGCTACAGATGACAGGGACCCTGGTGTGAGCTGTGACTGAGACAGACAGATAGTAGAATATATACAGCATTTTGTAAAGAGCACAACATCACACACACAAACAGTTCTGCTGTGCTTGACTGTGAGAGTAAAAAGACCAGTCCTCAAAGTAGCAGCACTGAGGAGGAGAAAGGTTGCTACCTTATACCACTGCTAAGACCACTGATTAATGTTTATTAATGAAATAGCAAAAATGGAAGTTTATATAAGATGTTGATCCCCAGGGGAAATATCTATCTGTCATTTGGAGTCAGGGAAGGAATTTGTTGGCCCACTTTGGATTTAATTGGAAATGGCTTTAAAGGTTTTCTTTTTTCTTCCTCTGGCTCAACAAGGGTTATATGGCACGGGCTGCACTTGATAGACACGTCTTTTTATAGCCCCATCGTCAACTATGTTTATTTTTATTATTATGATCCACTAGTATTTATCTGATTGCAGTTGAAAGTCACTTATCTATGTGGTATAGAAATTAATTATTTGCAGATTAAATAAGTTATTTGTGCTATCTGTAAAAAATGTTTTTATCTGTCTCTTTACAATTTTTTTTCATTAATGGTGATTTTTTTACTTTCAGAAAATTAATTGTTTATATTATATCAAGACATATAAAGCTGACTGGAATAGGAGGGCCCAAGAAAGAGGAATATTTTGTAGTTTAATACATATAATACTCGTGTCTATGATTTATACACCTTATTGTTTCCTTGCTTGAATCACAGTAGCCAAAAAATTGTTTTACTAAAATTTGGGCTACAAATATATTTTGTTTATATAATAGCCTACACAGTGGTAAGCCAAGAAACATTATTTGGAGGTGGGAAGCTTAAAGCAAAATAAATGTATAATTTAAAATATGACTTAGTTCATGTGCTGCAGAGTCTGACCCAACACATGATGAGCATTGGGCAATGCTTCTCTGAATCTCCTCAACTGCTGTTGCCAGTCCTACTACCACATCTCCAGACCCACTCACAGGAGCCAGCCCCTCTTACTACCTACTTATAGGAACCTGCTCATATTCCTCCCCCACTTAGGACCCTGTCCCTATTCCTATCCACTAACAGACAGAACTTGCCCCTCTTCCTCCTGACCACTCACAGGATCCTGGCCCTCTTTTTCCCTGCTCACAGCCAGAAACTTACACCTCACTGGAACTTGCAGCTCTTCTTCTTGCCCACTCACAGGATCCACCACTATATTCTCTTTCTGACCACTCACAAGATGATCTCTCTCACCTACTACACCAACTTCCAACTGTAGTCTGTCTTTCTCACCATCAACCCATTTAATTCCCTCTCCTGGTGAAGAAAGCTTTGTAGTGCACTGAATGACTCATATCACTATCTAAATTGGTTGGTGACAAGGGTGGTATGACAACCATTGTTTGTGCAGGTGGCAGGGGCTCCACTGCAGTGCTGCTGCTGATGGTGGCAGTAGCAATGGCACTACTACTATCAACTGGTGCCCCTACTTCCATCTCGGC
The DNA here is from genome assembly GCA_037306005.1 of Rhinophrynus dorsalis. Lineage (NCBI taxonomy): Eukaryota > Metazoa > Chordata > Amphibia > Anura > Rhinophrynidae > Rhinophrynus > Rhinophrynus dorsalis. Next base: position 175,908,161 of record CM074723.1, read on the forward strand.
AAAACAGAGATCATCCCATTTTAGGAGTTGCCTACACTTCCTGATGAGGATGATTCTCCAGTTCCTCCCTGTACCCTCCAAGTATTTCTGCTAGACATTGAGCACGTTTCTTATTTTAAACAAAAAAATAGTATAAAGAGAAATAAAAATTGTAAGAAATTATTATTTTAAAAAATATTGAAGATGAAAAAAATATTTATATAAAATTGAAAAAAACGTGTCACCTACACTACTGCCTTAACAATAGCTCACAAAATGTAAATTACTCTCAATATTCTAACACTAACTCACAATTTAAATGTCTCTCCCTCACTGCCATAACACTAACTCTTCCTTGACTGATCCTTACCTACATATCCCTAAGACACACATACTTCCCAAACTTCAGAAATCACAAATGTTCTTTTTAACAGCTCTCTCATCTCTTGAAACACCTCTACTCCTTTTTCTACTAAAAAAATCCACAATGAAGTGCAAGACATTATTGGCTTTGATAGTGGAACTCAGGTGGAAATTAAGGGGTGTTTTATATGAGGTGGGAAATTCCCGCCTCCAAAAATCAATGTTGCAGGAAATTCCTATGTGAAACAACTAATAGGAAATTCACTGGCAAAAATTTTGTAGGAATTTTCTATTGGTAAAGTGGAAAATCACTAATTTTTCACAAAATTTCACATGAAAAAAACAGGACTTTCCGTGCAGCCTTACTAAATAGTGCTCTATATATTTTGTATAGACTGAATCATAATATACTATTTCTCTTGATATTGTAATTTACAAATTATAATATTAAACAACATACACATAGTGATTACATGAAATTATAATAAATATTCAACAACATAACAGATAATTAAATCATGAGAGATTGAATTTAAAGTGGTGTATAGCAGAGAATATGATGGTGTATAGGAAGGAATACTAGGCAATTATACATTATTTATCATGATTTCAATTTAACATCACATTATTTGTTTATGCTTCAATAATCACCGCCATAGACCGTGGCAACCATGTAAATCCCTTCACCTGCTCTTCCGTGTTGTTACCACCGTTACATATGCCATATGCTTCTCTGTCTTTTGAGATTTTGCACTTCTGCTACATACAGTATTTTGTTTGGCCTATAACATAGTTATCCTGCAAGTATGATGCAACCATCTTACCTGCAGTGGGGCCATTCTTTGTAGATAAACGTGTTCATGTACATCAGTTACCTTCAAACATCTACAACACTGCTATTATGTCCCCATCGTCTATGCACATGTTTAGTACAACCGCTACTGCTACTGATGATGCTGATCAGGGCTTCAGGATGGATTTCATTGAGGATGTGCCTAGACATGATTCTACTTTCCCTATGCTCACATATCTTTGTATAGAGGTAACAGATACAACATGTAACACTTTTAGATTCTGTGTGCAGCATCTCCATGCTACTGATGTCATAGACTGAGGTGTTCCCATCCTGAGGTACTACGACTTGTTAAATACTCAGGGTGCTAGATGCTGTACAGTAAGTTGTATAGGTCACAATGGTACTGTATTTTGAGCAGCAGCATAAGCACTAGGAGCTTAGAAGCAGTGATGATGATGATGATGATAATGATAATGACAGATATGATATATGAGTATTTTAAGGCATGTTTATTTGTCCATACTTTCCAGTTTATCTCTCCAAGAATTTATAGAAAGGCATATTGCTCCATTTGTGCATGTACCTTTCTGCTCTAGCTACTTTTTGCCATATGATCATCACTCTATACTTTATCTGCATCAGGAGGGATGGAGAAGAGTGGAGGGAAATATTCTAAATCAACATCATCAATAATTAGGCCAGCAGCATCAGCGGTATCATCAGATAGTACCCATTTCTCTTCCTCCTGCTAATATTTTCATTCTCTTGTAGGTTTTTAAAGTCTGAAAAAGTTCCTTTTTTCTTTTACAATATAGAAGATTTATAGAAAGTTGATCACTAGTTTGCAGGGGGTTCACTTCTGTCACTAGGTCACTATTTGATGCAGCAATTGCCTCACTACCGCTAAATCCTCCTCTGCTGTGGTTACAACACTAGGATGCACTTAGCAGTCATGTTTAGTGATAAAAGGCTTGGTACTACTATTAGTGGAGCTTTTCATATCCCTTTTATAAACAACCTCCTCAGGAGGAGAAGGATCATCAGCGTCCACTGCACAAGCTACAGTAATCAACAATCAGTTTTCTTAGTGCAATTTTACTATCACCAACACCTCCATGCACTACTCCTAGTTCTTTCTCCTTACCTCTGGCATGTTTGTTGAGCCTAATGATGTAAATTACATCACAGAGCTGTTAGTTTCAAAACATTTTTAGCAGCTAGTTAGTTGCAAAGGATAATAAAGCACAGTAGTAGCATCCATATATACTTTCCTTATTCTTGCCTGAGTGTGGAGTGATGGAGTGTGGAGTAATGTCTTGTCCATTGTTATCTGTCTGAAAAAATGTATGATGCTTGTCTGTGTCTCTAGTATCTGTCACTGTCATGCCCTCCTCCCTTCCAAATCTCCTGCCTGTCTGTCACCTATCAGTCAGTTTTAAACAATCCTTCACCGTCAGTGTCACAGTTTACAAATCACACTCATACTCCCTGCATACCATCTCTCCAAAGGACAAATAGTTATCACAAATAGTCCTTGTTGTTAGAATTATGCAACTCCTTCTCTTCCTCTTTTGTCTGTCTGCCTCTACTTTAGCTAGTGTCAAAATTTCAGAAGCGTTCATTTTCTCTCCCAAGTGCAGACTAACAGAATATTGTAAACTGATTCCACCTTTTGTAGTGGACATTTAGCATATTAGGACTGCATGGGGAAACTCTTCATGTGGGGGTAAATTACATTATTATCATTATTTCACTACAAAGAAAAATGCTTTTAAAAAGAAAAACTGAATTTATCACATGAATTCCCACAGAAGGTAGAGAGTGTACTTTTATGGTTATTTCTCCCATACATATTAAATAGGTCCAATTCTAGCATAAACTAACTATACCATAGCACTAGAAATAACAATTTTAGGTTTTGTAAATTTTTTTAAAAGCCCCATTTAAATTAATGGAAATGTTAATTTCTGCTGTATGGTTCAATTGTATATATATTCAATTATGTATAAATATATATATATATATATATATATATATATATATATAGAGAGAGAGAGAGAGAGAGAGAGAGAGAGAGAGAGAGAGAGAGAAACTGTTTCTGGTTTGCCTTAAAGATTGTGATTTCAATTTTAACATCTAATAGTGATTTTCATACAGTGTTACTTTCAAGCACAATGTTTCATCGCTGATGTATGTTTAGTTTTTATGAAACTTAAATGTAAAAATGTCATACAAATTAGTGATGTTAATGGACTAGACTCTGAAGAGTGGAATTGTTTCTGATACTCAATCAGAGTCATGTCACAAGGTCCTATTTATCCTGGGACAATACGCTATAAGACAAGGATGTTATTTTCAAGGATTTTATCAAGACACGGGGTCCTAGTTCACTCTAATTTACATAACAAAATACATAGAAAGCCAATGAAATTGACTGAAAAATGTTAATTATGTGCTATATATTTTTTTTTGTTTTGTTTTGTATTTTGCTTAGACTTTTTAAAAGGCCTAACAAGAAGAGAAAAAGCAACGATGACAACACTGGTATAAAAGGTTTTATTTCAGTCCTTAATATAATAGAACACACTTCTTGTAATTTGTAAATGTCTTTCTTAGAAATTGTAACAAGTCTGGAAAATGAAAGGGGACAAATAAAAATTAAAAAAATCAACATGCTTTTAAATTGGGCTCTTAACCCATTGAATGGTAGTTGGGTAGCCAATATTTTGAGAAGCAATACATTGGGGACTTCTGTAGCACAGAAAATGTAATAAGCCCCATTTAAATCAATGGGTATTTTTATTTGTACCCTATGGTGCAGTTAGTGTACTCTATAATTGCTTCTCTTGTGCATACAGTCTTAATTTGCTTATCAATCATTTTCAAAACTAGAAATAATACAGGGATGTACTAGATGTAAAAACCATTGCAAAAAGTAATTGATTATATGTGTCAAAACAAACTGTAATAGATCATATGTGTCAAGTCAAAAGTGGAGCAATTTTGGAGCAAAACAACATCATATAAAAGAAAAAAGGTCTACTGACAGAGACTGGGAATGTACAGACTAAAATAAGCTCAAAGGTTTGTTTTATGCACTGTTCCTACTAACCTAATTATGCAAAAAATGGTTCACTCTGTACGCTCCAAGTGATGGGCAATGTTTGAGTGAATGGGCATTTCAGTGAGTCTTATTAATATATTGCATGGAACATGGCGCAGAGGAAATATGCTCAGAATTGTTCCTTTCCCTTAACCCAAACTATAGAGGTGGTATTAAATGACATCTGGCACCTCCTAATAAAATCTCCCTATTTACCTTACAAGAGCCATATAATCCTATTAGCTATTATGAATCTCGTCCTCATGCCTTTGCTCAAGAGATAACATCTTCAATCAGTTCTTGATGTTATGTCTATAAAGGCAGACATGATAGTTGCTTGCAGTTTATTCAAACTGAAGCAGGCAAAGCACATGAATAGACTTTAGACTGCTATGTGCAATGGGTAAAGTTTGTGTTCTATGGTCCTGCAAGCAACTGTCATGTCTGCCTTCATGGACATGACATTGAAGACATGAAGACAGATTGACAAGGTTGGGCTCGATTCTATTACTAGCGCTAAAAAAAACAGGCGATATGTCTTTTTAAGTCAGTTTTTTGTATCCTATTACCCGACTTTGAAAACAAAATCAGCGGTAATTACACATATCGCCAGTCAAAAAAAAAGCCCATAGAAAACAATCAAAAACAACGTGCACGTAGTATCCCATTACACACGCTCAGTATTAGCACCTGTTTTGTTTATATGGATAATGGAAGTTAGAAGAGCAGATCTAATAAAATAGAGTTTTGTTGATAATGACTTGAAGTTTAAGCATATCCTGTCTCATAGAATATATGAATCTCCTCAACATGACCAGTATCTCCAATATAATGTCGGTCGGCTCAATACATAATTTTATATGAGGACTTAAAGGTTCTAACAACACTTGTGCAGATACTGATTATATATGTTATGTATATTTGGTTTATAACTATATCACTACATAACCGCTATTTAATGTTACAATAAACTACTTACAGGACTATAACAAAAAAAAAAATCAAGATATGGGTTTATTTAATATTGAGGAGCACTGTTTCTATTAATTCTTTTAACCCTTTGAGTGCCAGAGGGGTAGCAAATGTGTTGCTTCCTCTCTGGTAATCATAGGGTTAATCTTGCAATACAAAATATGAGTGAATGTTGAAAAAAAGGAGAAGAAAAATGTTGGCTATAAATGGTGAAAGAAAGTCATGGGAGCACTGTAAGTCGAATTTTAAAGGGGGGGACGGGGGTTAAAGTGTCGAGTACAATATTTGTCGAATTAATGTGGTGAAAGAAAATCACTGTAGTCGACTTTTAAAAAGGGGGGTTAATATGTCGAAGGGGGGCACTCTGTGTCAGATTTTGTTATGTGGGGAATACATCTAACACTAAACTTGATCTTTCTGTCGTCAAAGGTACGCCTATTTCCTTGGACTTGACATTTTGCGCATTTTTTGTAGTCGGTAGTTGAATAAAAGCAGACAGCGCCAGTTTTTTTAGTTCTCTGAAATGTGCTGTCTACGCCAGTTTTGTTTTACTGTGGTTCTACAACAGAATACCGACGTAATACTTGTTTGCAAAATTCACATTGCTTGTTTTTCTTGTAACGCCGGTTTTAGCTCTGGTAATAGAATCGAGCCCGTTATGTCTTGAATCAAGCAGGAAGGAAATAACTTATAATAACTCACAACATCCTCAACTGACAAGTGAGTAATACAGTAACAGTACACTGAGTAGAGTATTATCTATTATATAGTAAAGCTGGCAATATTTTTCACCTACCACCAGAGCTATGAATAATGTACCTCCAGACAGCTCCAGCCAAAACAAGTAAATTATTGCCCAGACCAGGACAACCTTGATGTTAGCCCCGGACTCAAACTTTACACACCTCCTCTTTGCTTTGGTTTGTCTCTCTCATTCTCTATCTCATGAGTCTAGGGCTACCATCAAGGTTGTCCTGGCCTGGACAAGAAAGGGGGTCCTGGCACTAAAATACAGAGTTTCATGTCTTATTTCCTCAGCTTTGTTATAGTTTAAAAGTTGTTTTAATTGTATATACGGTAGTCAGACAAGAGGAGAATGTGTTGGAGATACCTTGGGCACTATTCTCCGTGAAACTAATGTTCTCAGCACAAGAAAAAAACATTTTTGTATTATGTGAATATTTAAAGAGTTCATCCCACAACTGGTTCTTATTTTCTGTGTGAAGAAGGTATGCTTGCTTAGATTAACCCTTTGATTGCCAGTGGAGTGTTCAGTACATTGCCATGATTATATTCAGTAATTATATTTTTCCATTATATATTAATAACACGAGCTCCCTCAAGTATAGATCGATGGGTCTTTAGTTATAACAAATAAAATGGCAAGAGTTGAATATACAATGACTTACGTCTTAAAGCGGAACTATCACGGATATATAAATGCCCCTCTATTAATAGTTAGTATAGAGGTAACCATTTACATACTATTATAATGTTTATTAAGCGTAGCCTTTATATGGAATCATAAGTTCTTCTGAGAGTCCCCTCAAGACAACAATGCAAACATCTTGCTGAAAAGGGATCTATGGAGTTGCATTGTACCATACAAGCAGGCATGGACAGCACAGGCACACAGATCACTCTTCATCGCTGTTGTCTTGGGTTGAGTCTTAGAGGAATTTATGTTTCTATATAATGCCTGCACTTAATAAACATTATAACAGTGTTTAAATGATTACCACTATACTATTAACAGAGGGGCACTTATATCTCTGATAGTTCTGCTTTAACTCTTTGGATTGCATAATAATGAAATTAATAAAATAAACAGACTGCTTGAGGATAACCTACTTTTTACTACAGTGTTATCCTCACTACCGCCGGTGGTGTGAACTAGGGGCATTTGTGCTACCAGAAACGCTGTGTATAAAGAATTGCACTTTAAACACATGGCCTTATTTAATAAAACAACACTACTTAAATGCAAAACAAAACATCTGCTGTATTTGATTTGTCCCCTTGAGGACCAGAGGGGTGATCAATGCGTTGCACATCCCTCTGGTCCTCAAAATGTTAATTACAAATTAGCACCAACAGCATAGATATATGTGATGCTAAAGCAATGTGCAATACAATCTTTTTCCCTCTATGGTAATCAAAAAAGGGTAGCTCCTCTGGCAGCCAATGGGTTACAAGGAAACCTCTTCAGTTGTTTGATTCAGTATCTTCAGATGGCCATCACATGGTTCATTGGCTAGTCACTGAGCACACTGGGACTTTCTCCTTAACCCTTACCAGAGAGGTATCCAAAGCATTGCAGCACAATTTCTATCAAGTGCAATGTGTATGTTACTCTGTGATTCTGTAGCGTCATCTTATTAAATTAGGCTCATTGTGGAGCAAACTGTCCACTGGGGAACAAATACAAATCCCCCAATTTCTAATGGTTTAACGCAATAGTAATAATTTAACAATAAAAGCAGTTACAATTAATCTTCATAGTATTTGGGCCGTGGGGAGTGTTATTTCAATACTGTCAGAGTTGTAGTTCAAGAGTAATTGAATGATAAAGTATCCCCCTCCTGCCGCTTTTACTGATGAAACACTGCTCACCTCAGAACAGAAAGGTGGTGTCCAGATGGATCACAGACAATCTTCAATTAGCATAAGGAAAAAAACTGAAAAACCTGTCAAGGGGGGCAGGGTTTTCATTGTTCTCACAGTATGAAGATTGTCCCTTGCTGTGAGCTGTCTGGTCTTAAGACCAGATTCCACATCTGAGGGGAGCCGGCTTACACTAGGTAAAAGGGGTGGGAGGTGGATACTTTAGCATTCAATTACTCTTGAACTGCAACTCTGGCAGTATTGAAATAACACTCTCTATGGCTCAAATACTATGAAGATTAATTGGAGGAGCTGTTTTTGTGAAATGTTTCTATCCATTTAATTTACTTTTTTAACCCATTGACTGCTAGAGACATCCTCAGAACATCCAGAGAATTAACATTACAAGAGGTTAAAAGTGATAAATATTTATTCTAGATGGTTCACTTGGATTTCCCCAGAATTGTTGCACTTTTGTCCTCATATATATGTCCTATTGTATTTTAGTACAGATGGTTAAAATATAATTTTGTGGCAGACCTTTGCTCTTATTACCTTGTAATATTGTTAGAAGTTTTGAAATTATGCAAGAAAAATATAAACAAAGGGCATCCAAAAGCCAAAATGTTTCTAGCTCTTTTCTATATATATGTAAGATTTGATGTGTGTTATGTTAGATCTTATTGAACTAAGTTTCACATATTCCTGTATGCCACACACATAATTCATCATAATGTGGCATAAGCAATCCAATTCAACACAACAAATAAAACTGGGTGGTTAATATATATATATTTTACATAGGATACTCACTATAAATTCTGACACTGTGTCGTCAATCCAACTTTCTTGCAGAAAATGACAGCAATCAAAACACAACAGCACCCTATGGGTGTGCATCTGGCTCTGGAGTAGATATCACAGAACAATTACTCTACCTCTGTTGTATATAGATCAATACATATTACGTTATTTTATCAAGCAATTTTGAGGCATAGTCACAGTAGATTGTCTTCCTGTCCGTGTTATCAATTGTAATATTTTCTTTCTTTTTTTGCAGAAAATAAAGTATGCTTCTCTAACCTCGGGCATTACCTTGAAACTGGAAACCTAGTAATCCATTTCAGGGTTTCAGATCCCATGGGGCTGATCTCAAGAGAATACTGAAATTCTAACATGGAGTAAGGGGCTTTGTTGCTTTGGAATATGCATTTGTTTCTGCTCCATCTCATTGTATGATTGCTTTTCTCTAAATTAAAGGTATATATAGACAGATTAGGGTAAAACAATGAAATTGTAGCCCTCCATCTGTTGTGGACTACAACTCCAGTCTTCCCCATAACATTTGGAGGACCTTAGGTTGCCCACCCCTGTGTTAAAGGGGAACTATCACCCCAACTGAAGTACACCCCACCGAATTAATCATCTAGCGATAAGCTTAACAATGAAACTGTTATGCAGAATAAAGCCCGCGTTAATCAGAAATCCTTCCTCAGCCAACACTAACGACCAAGCAATGGCGCTGTAGAGGCATCTGTGTACCTGCCTGTCAGCCCCTTCTGGTACCTTAAGGTACCATGCAACACCTCCTAGAGGAGACTGAGACTGACGGCACAGGCACACAGACATCTGTAATCAAAGATGTCTGCCCTGGCCATCAGTGTTGGCTGAGGTAGAATTTTTGACTAACGCTGTCTTTATTCTACATAACGGTATGATTGTTAAGCTTATAGCTAGATGCCTAATTAGGTAGGGTGGACTTTAGATGGGGTGATAGTTCCCCTTTAAGTACATTGCATGGTTATGCATTGCACATTCATCTGGCATTACGGCTCATAAAACATAAGGATTTTACCTAGTTACCTGCTGAAGAAAAACTGTACATTCCCCCTTGACCCTTTGAGTACCAGAGGGGTGCGTCATGCATTGTTCTGCAATGTGTTGCATACCCCTGTGGCACTCAAAGGTTTAAACCACAAAGTTAAGGAAAGAGAAATAAGTTTGATTTTATGATCTGTTTATTTCAGCTATGTTCACCTTATATATATGTATATATATATATACAGTATATCTGTATTAGTTAATTTCCATTTTACAGCCTTAAAGGAGAATTAACTACTTCTTTTAATAATCCCTCACTTATTTTACTATTGCAAGAAAATCCTAATAGCTTGTTTTAACTCATAATAGCCCCTGTGAATATTGCCCTTGTGCCTTTCTTCAAGAGATTGCATTTTGATAACACATGGTTTCATTTGAGATTAGTTAAAACATAAAAACTTTATAATGTCAACTAAGACTTGTCATTGCCATAAGTACACTTTGGTTCTAGAATGGATTAACCTATGAACATGTCACTGCCATTAGTACACTTGGGTTTCTAGGAAGGTCTGACTGGTCAGCTTGTCACACTGGTCCGAGGAAGGAATATCCCACAAACATTTCACAGTCATTAGAACACTGATCCATGAAGATGTCACTGATGGGGGTCACCAGATGAACACAAGAGATGGCCATAGGGAGATACATAGTAAGACTAAGATCAGCAAGGGGTTAAAGATGGACAAAAGGCAAGCACGTGGAGGCAACAGATAGGCACAACAGGACAAAAGATAAGGGCAGGGAAGAATAGAGGTACAAAATATGGCATCAGAGAGGTAAAAGAGAGACGTCAGAAAGGTAGAAACAAGAGCACAAAAAGGCAAAGGGCCAGACACATGAAAGGTAAAAGGGTCACAGAGAAGAACAGAATGATAACTGGGGATACAATTAGTTAAGGAAAGGTAGCATGGTATACATGAGAGAAGATCAAACAAGATCAGTATGCATTTCTGTAGAATAATACCACACATGACATGATTGGGGCAGGGCTGCAGCAAAGTAGCTGGTGTCAGGATCCTGCCCTCTCCACAGTCTGGTGCAGTACCTCACAGGGCCACTACCTTCCTTTTGTGCTATTATAGGCTGCTGCTATCTAATTACTGAGGCCTGTTTCTGTTCCCAAGTGTCCCTTCCTTGCAATCACATCTCCCTTTGTTCTGCGCCAGATTATAACAGTCTATCTGGTCAGTTCAGTTTTGTTCCTTGAGCCAGCTGCCTTCCTGAGTTCCTGAATTGGCTGTTACCTTCCAGAGTTTCTGAATTGGCAGTTGCCGTCCTGAGTTCCTGAATTGGCAGTTACCTTCCTGAGTTCCTGGACTGGGAGTTGCCTTCCTGAGTTGCTGAATTGGCAGTTGCCCTCCTGTGTTCCTGAATTGACAATTGCTCTCCTGTATTCATGAATTAGCAATTGCTCTCCTATGTTCCTGAATTGGTAGCTGTCCTCCTGTGACCCTGAATTTGTAGCTGCCCTCCTTTGTTCCTGGTTCCAGTGCAGGCTTATGCACCCCTCGCGTTCCAGTGCCTGCCTGTACCCCTGGGTTCCAGAGCCCGGCTGCACACCCTGAGTTTCCTGAGCTGGCTGTACCCCTGTGTTCCAGAGCCCGGCTGCTCACCTGGACTTCTAGAGCTGACTTTGTCCCTAGTTTGCCCAGAGGTCCTGTCCCTAGTTTGCCCAGAGGTCCTGTCCTTTTCTGTTTTGTTGTATGTTTTGTTGTGCAGGGCTATTTAATGTTCCATGTATGCATATGTATAATACATTGGTGTTTCCTTTTAATTGTGTGTGTGCTGGTTTCTTTGCTGTCTGGGTTCACTTTGTCTGTTCTCTGTTGCTGCTGTTGGTCCACACCCCTTCCTGACCAGCAGCCCTGTAACAGCTGGGGCCTGATTCTTCTTCTGGATTGGCTGGAAGGAGAACTCACAAACAACATTTAGAAAATCCAAAGCGTACTACTCGTTGCTGGAAAAAAGATCTTGGAGTACTTATAAACAGTAAACTTGGCAGTGTTGGTCAGTGTCAGACAGCAGTAACAATAGCAGACAAAATTGTATCTGCATAAAAATGGATTTTGATGAATGAATGGCCAGTACCATTTTTCTAATGCACTAGTCATTGATAAGACCTCACCAGGAATATGCAGTATATTTTGCGGACCTGTTCTTAAAAATAATATTCCAGAAATGGAAAGAGTTCCAAGAGGTGCAATTAAATTAAATAAGGGAATGGAGGAATTAAAAAATGAATAACTTATAGCCAAAGTTTATTTTTACTCTACAGAAAAGACATTTAAGAGGGGATTTTGCAACAGTGTAAAAGTATATGCAAAATCAATACAACGATCTCTCAAGTGAAAGTTTAATTCCAAGGCCTGATCAAATAATTAGGATCCATTCTTAAAGATTAGAGGAAAGGAGGTTTCAACTTCAGTAAAGGAAAGGGTTCTTTACATTAAGGTCTGTTAAACTGTGGAATTATTTGCCTAGGGATATGGTGATTGCAGATACAATGGATACATTTAAAATGGACCTGTCACCTTTATTTTTTTTTTACATATTTGAAAACTTCATTCAAAACTACCTATGTGTCATATTAACCGAAAGTTCGGTAGATTTATAGTTTAGGAAATATTCACACTTTTATTCCTGGGGAAAATGAAAGCCTCTTGATGCAGCACATTGCTTAATTAGCATATGAAATAACAATGAACAGCTTCATTAGCATATGAGACAGCACATGCATTAGAATTAGCATACATTAGCATATAATACCAAGTACAAATATCTCTGTAACTGTATATTTGCTGGTGTTTTGGCTAACATGACACATAGGTAGTTTTTAATGAAGTTTCCAAACATGCAGATTTAAATCAAGGTAACGGGTCTACTTAAAGAGAAGATTCGATACAGTTTAGGGAAAGGAGATATAAAGGGTTATGCTACATGTTAGTTTATTTACCAAAACAAAGGCAAAAAGATCCTGCCTAATCCACTGACACTCCTCTCGGAGTACCTCAGGGTTCAGTACATGGTGCACTGTTTTTTAACATGTTTATAAATGATGTGGAAATGTGTATTTTCAGAAGATGCTAAATTATACAAGACAATACACACAGAGTAGGATGTTTATACTCTACATTCAAATTAACATAAAATGGTAGATTGGACAAACAAACTGAGTATAAGATTTAATGTAGGCTCATGTAATGTTATTCATTTTGTGATGGTAGATTGGGCAAACAAACACAATATGAGATTTAAAGGGATAGTAATACTTCGTTTTAACTTTATTTTATTTTGTAGGCATTAAAAAAACATGAAGAATGATATAAGTCTTATCTCTGAAACCTTTATGGTTTAAGAGATATTCACAAACAAAGTATCCCTTCCCTGTTCAACCAGATCAGAAGGGAGATGCCCAGGTAGACTGCAGAGAGGGACAATCTTCAATTAAGATAATGGAAAAAGCTGAAAAACTTGTCAAGTGGGGAAGGGCTTTCATTGTTTTCATACAAAGAAAATTGTCCCCTTCTGTTATCTGTCCTGTCATACAACCAGACTCACATTTGAGAAGAGATGGCTTACACTAGGAAAAAGGGGCGGGGAGGGGAACTTTGCTTGTGAATATCTCATAAACCATAAAGGTTTAAGAGATAAGACTTATATCATTCTTCATGTTTTTTTAATGCCTACAAAATAAAATAAAGTTAAAACGAAGTATTACTATCCCTTTAATGTAGGAACATGTAAAGTTATGCATTTAGAAAGTACAAAGCATGCTACTTGTGAACTTAATGGGAGCATTCTAGGTGACTTGTTGCTGGATAATGTAGTCCATAGGGGCATTTAATAAATGTAAATTGCATACTAAGTATTGCAACTGTGTCTACAGGAAGCCCTAATATGGATAATCAAATGTAGCTCCTGCCATCAGAAAGAAGTACTGTGATAATAGAAATTATACTAGATCTCAGCATTCTGGTGTGCACACATACCTTCCTTCTACACAAGATCCTACTGATAAAATTTAAGAATTAGTCTCACTCTTGAATATAGTATTTATGGCAGGATGGAGCCATGAGAGTACACTCAAATTTTAGCCACAAGAGAACCTTGTCAGGCCTATCCTCTATATCTACTCAAACTGTTAAGACCTCCAATAGACCATCACATCAGTAATCAATTCAATACTACACACAATTGTACAATACATAGACTTCTTATTACAACCTTGTTTACAAACACTTAAGCAATATTTGAAAAATACTAATGATACACGGCACAAACTATCTAATATTCCTCCTGTTCCCTAAGATCTAGTGTTGGCAACTTTAGATGTCATGTCTCCTTCTACTCCAAAATTCATCATCTTGCAGGGTCTGTGGCAGTCGAGGGAATATTGACAAACAATGTTAATTACTTAGGATCCGCAGTAAAATTCTTGATTTCTTTATTGAAGTTTTGCTTGACTGTGAACCACAGGTGCAGAATTTCAACACATTTGTTGTGCGGCTGCAACAAATTGTATCTGAATTGAACAAAATGCATCTACAAATCCAATAGATCTTGACATATAATAAAGAAGCAATAACACATATGGATGGAAACATTTCAGTAGACGATAGCAGGTTCCATACCATCTCATTTAGAAAATCCATAGACCACAGTACTCTATTGCATTCAGACAGTAATCACCTAGTGCACTTGAAGTAGAGCATTGTGCCAGCTTTCTAGAGCCCAAATTGGAGAAAATGGGCAACAGTTTATTGAAAGAAATTGTGACATGACTGAAGTGTTTGATACCACAAAGGATCAAAATGTTAAAATAACTGAAGCACTGGCAACCAGGGCTGACAACAAGGAAGTTGACAGAATTATTTTTCACACTACCTTTAGTACTCCATCAGATATAGTAAAAAACTATGCTTCAACATTGGCCATGAGTCACGACTGAGTGAGAACTCCTTGCATGCCTATCTGAAAAAACAACTCTATTTTGTTATAAAAGAATAAGAGTATTTGTTGAGGACTGACCCCAGCGTACATTACATACTGATCATCACTCCATACTGGGGGGGGGGGGGGGGGTCATCACTAACTGTTTCTGCAGTGGTAAGCAAAATTGATTTCTTATCTGGACACTGTCTCCTAAAGGTCTCAATGAGTATCTTCAACTACATTGTTTTTTTATTATTTGTGTAACATTGTGGAGGTCATCACACACAACATGATTTAAAAAAATGTATGCAGTCCACAGGGAAAACATAATTTAGATAAGCAAGGGTAACTTATTTAGTATATCAATGATTTTGCCAGTGTTTATGGCTAAAACTTCAATATCATAAATCATCACCTTTGTTTAAGGAAGAACCTGTGACCATATGTACATTTAGTTTACATTGGACTGCATACAGCCATAGGCAGGCTTATTTACATTATGCACATGATGATGTCATCATTCACATTCTATCACATAGTTTAGAGGGTTTTTTATCCCTCTCACAGTATTTAGAGCACTACTTGCGCACTTATTTCTTTTCTTACATAGGCTCTTGTTTGGGCTGAAATATTGATAGAAATATTAAATAAAATTTTATTTCTATTTCTTCACCCTTTGGGTACCTGACATTCAACAAGTCCTGTCCACCATTATAAAGGAAATGATAAAGGAGAATAGTTTTTTCAGTTTTAATTTACTTTCACTTAAGTTCAGCTCCAAAAAGTTGCTGCTGCAGACTGTGAAGGGAAAAAAAAACCCTTCTTATACATAGCCATCAGGCACCCATTGAGGCAGAGGACAGCGATCTCCTCAAGGAGCTTCAGTGTGTTATCTGGAGCATTTAAATACTAGCCTCTTAACAAGGGCAGTGTGAATCTATGACCAAGTTTTCTGCAGAACATGAGTACGTCTAGAGGATCATTCTGAAGTCTATCAAAGATTTTCTTTTCTCCTCAGTTGAAGGAAGGAACATAGGGAGCTGTAAAGGTATTAACATTGAAAATTTTCCTATTAATAAAAGTTGTGTTTCTGATTGAAAACCCCTGTCACTCAAGTAAATGATTTTGAACTACACTACTGTCCCACAAGGCCCACATTGAGAAGGCGTTCACTGAGAAAGGTACTAGATTTTAATGTATACCAGAGGTTTCTTGGGTCTTGACATAGCAGTGACATGCAAAGGATTTACATTTAACCCTTTGAGTGCCAGAGGGAGCAATGCATTACGTACCCCTCTGGCACTCCACGAGTTAAGGATACCACCAGGGATTTAAATAAAAAAAAATAACTTCTGTTACTTATTTGTAAGAGATATATACTGGAAATTAGAAATGTATTAATTTCCTGTTCTCTAAATATGAATAAGTATACAGTGCATGAGTTTGCTTAATTTTAAATCCACTGAATGACAGGATACACCAAAATCTGACATAGAGAACAAGCATAAATGAACCAGTACAAATGTTTCCTCCTTTACTGACAGATTGTTAAATGACAAACATTAAAAAATAGTTTGTGAATTTAGGCATTCACCCCTTGAGAAATAAAGAAGTACGTCCCATATTACTGATGTTAGTAAGACAATATTCTCAGATTGTTGTTTATACTGTGCTAGCAGTAAAATACTCCACAAATCAGGCACTTATATTATAGTAAACATAAATGTCATTTTGCAGTAAAAAGTTTGCACAAAAATACAAAAACACAGGAAGCATTGGCTGTATGGATTTCAGGACAAACTGAAGCACATGTTTATAAAGAAATATGAATGCAATTTGCTTTTTTACAGCTTGTTTTTATTGAATTGTGGTACAAAATATATACCTTCACTAACAATAAAAGTGTTGTACATCATCACTAATTATGCTTGAAGAGAAATCTTATAGCTTTTATTAAGTAAAATATCATAATTGTATTAAATCCAAGTTTAAACCACTTTATAATTCCATTAAATCTATGATTAATAGGGATAGATCTATGAACTATGAGCACAGACTTCTATATTTGGCTTTGCCATTTTTCAGGCAACAAATATTCATTTTTAAGGACTTTCTAAAATCATTAGATTTACTCAACTGCACCTTTTTTTCCTCTTTTGCTTGAATAAACCAAATATTCTGATCTCACTGACCTTATACAGCGACACTTTCTTTTAAGTGTCCATTACTATTAGCATTAACTAGCTCTAAACCACAATGGAATTCCATTGGAAGTGCATATGACAGCCATATGAATTCCAAATGAGTTCATTATGATTGGTGTTATCACAATGAATACAAAATGATTTCATAATGACTAGGGAGGTGGAAACTGAACAAAAAAGACTGTTTTATATTTTTTACTAGTACATCCATGTTTAAACTCGTTATTAAATATTACTGTAAAATAATCTTTTTTATCTGTAGCAGTGTAACCTCAATATTTTTTTGTCTTCTTTAAAATTATTGCAAGCATTTACCATATAAAATTTTTGCATAGTTGACTCAATGCATAATATTATGTTGTTTGCAATGTGTTTTTAAGATTAGTTACATAATACTGTATAATCTATTGTCAAATTAATTGTTTGTCTTTATTGTTTAGTTTTCAAATAAACACTAATCTCCAGTACCTACGGAGATACAGCATGCCTATCATCATGCTTAAAGGTGACGTTAGGATTTAGCAGTTTACTACATTAAAAATAATGGGTATTTTCGTAAAACTACAAGGGCAATGAGTTTAGAACTTATTACAGACATAACAATGAATATAAAGAGGTCCAGTTAAATAATGAACATTCAAATCCTGACCTAGGAAAAATCACCAGCCCCACATTTTACTGTACCTCCCATTCACATATCTTTGGGATACAGGATCTTTGGCTAACCCATTGATTTTATGCTCCTGTCCCCCGTGAACAATAAAAGGTCATGTTTTCAGGAAATTCCTGATTAAGCACAGATATACCAATCACAATGACTGAGCCACTGATTACTCATTTGTGATTTAGCAGAGTTATTCTGAAACCTGCATTGCTGGAATACCTTGAGGACATTTAACACTGGGTTTATGGATGTACATCATCACTAATTATGGTTGAAGAGAAATCTTATAGCTTTTATTAAGTAAAATATCATAATTGTATGCCTAGGTTACCACAATGTCAAAAATATGGCAAGAATGGTAGGGAAAGGATTGCCAAAATGAATTCACTGGATTGTCCATACTAGCCATTATATCGTGGCTTGGCTGGGATGTTGAAACTGTACAACTATTTTGGTTTCTTTGATTCCTTTGGGTTCAAGAATGCAAAGCATGGACTTGTTCACAACAAAGCTCATGAATTTAATTAGGTAAAAAGTGAATAGAATTGCGTGCTCCCTTTTCAATGGTGATAAACTCCAAGGTAACCACAAAAGACTCAATGGTTCGGTTGTATTAATGCAAACCATTCAACTTGCACGATAAAATGTTCCTATGAGCGTGGCTTCACTTTATTAGTATATAATAATTAAATGTACTTATTATTATTATGTAGAGCTTCCAATTTGTTTGCATCCCTATACACATACATTTTCAGGCACAGTGATTAACCGCCTTATATAGCTTAAAGTCTATGCCTGGTGCCCGAAGCACAGGATGAGATAATGCTTTGCCTCTTGTCAGATGGAGCTCACGCTGAAATTCTACTAGGTTTCCCTGCTCCACAGTCAGTATCTTGGTTGGCTTCAGAGTCAGTCAGTTAAACAACTGAACCACTATCTATGTTCCCCAATTCATGAATGGGTGGCTTTTATTTGGCAAATTTCATCAATGATTGTGGCATAGATCAGTATATAGTACATTGCCTCTACCGCTACTTGATGAATAGATGTCATACCCTAGAATTTATATGGATTCAAATATTTATCTTATCTACACATCCTGCTCCACAACTTCCAAGTGATAAAATGTTCTAGAAATTTGTAGGAAATTTGCTTGGCACATGTATAATTGGTTGCCTTCAAAATCACACACCAAATTAAGTGACCTACACCTGTATTAAATTATAGTGATTCATACAATTTCAGGATAAATTCAGTTATTCTTTTAAGTTTCTGTACATAATAATCAAACTTTTTTATTTTAGCCCATTGTCTTTCCTTATAAGTAGCATCAGAACGAAATAAACATGCACATGTTTCCTCGGAAATGGCACATCAGAGATATAAAATTAGATTTACTAGTTCCCAGTGTGTACCAATCCATAAAGTTAGTTACTAAGATGTATTAGCTTAACTCATGAAGAACATTAACCTGAAAATATTTTGTAGACATTGATGAGATGGTGATGGCATGGGCATTATGAAGGTGTGCATCTACACAAGGAATAGCTGGTTTGATATGGTTTGATGGTGTTGATATGATTTGCAGCTCGATCATTACCAGTATTTGTCAATTCATCGGTCAGTTTTCTATTGATTAATTTTTGTTTCAGAATCGGTGGTTGTCTGAATGACAAAATAGGTGGTTGGGGGAGTATGTCTTTTGTTCTTTGACGATGTTGCATACTTCTTCTAGAGCAGGGTTGTATGTAGTCACTAGAGGTATACGTGTAGAGACTTCCTTCTCTTTGTATTGTATCAGTTGTTCACATGGTGTTCTCAATGCAGATGTTATTTTCTTTGTCATTGTCCTTGTTTTATATCTTGTTTGAATGATTCTGCTAATGTTTTTAGATGATTCTTGTGGTCTTCGGTATCAGAGTAGCACTAGCAGTATCACAGGAAACAAGGCCCTCTATTAGAGAAAAAATAACTTAAACATGTAATTTTACATTCTACTACTTTATCCATAGACCAATGTGATTTACAGCAAAAGCAGACTTTTTGTAAACTATGTTTTACTCCTAGAGTAGGCTTGTCCCATTATCTCAAAAATCTGTGGAATATTTTTTTCTTAACTTCCAAGCAGGCACTGGCTTCATACAGTATAATGTAGCCAGTGCCTTTAAAACTATATTATTTACTTTGCCAGAATACAATATAATAGGCAATACCCCAGTAATACCCCCGAACAGTATAGCAATAGCCCACAGTCTACTACCCAGACTGACACTAGGTAGAGGCTTGCGCTACTCGAAGAGGAGAGGAATATAGAACCTAGCCTATGGTTCTATCAGTAGGTAGGAATGAGTGCCCAGAGATATATGATCCTACCATAAGGTACTAATGCAGATAGTGGCAATCGGAGGATGGGCTGCACTGCCACAGTACTGTATATGAATAGCCAGAACGGAGGGATCACAAGGAATGAGTAGGCAGCCTGTACCAGGTTTAGTATTGAAAGGAGAGTCAGACAACCATCAACAAGTAGCGAGTAGTCTAGAGCCACAGGCCGGAACCAAATAGATAGTCAGACAACCGGGGACAACAAGGAGTGAGTAGTGAGCCAGAGCCACTGGTTAGCACCGGTGGATAGTCAGACAAACCAGGGAAATACAAGTAGTAGTCCACCAGAGCCACAGGTCAATACTGATGTGGATAGCCAGACAAGCCAGGTTCATAAACAGAGTGAGTAGTCAGCCAGAGCCACAGGTCAGTACCGTTGTGGATAGTCAGACAAGCCAGGGTCATATACAGAGTGAGTAGTCACCTAGAGCCACAAGTCAATACCGATGTGGATAGTCAGACAAGCCTGGGTCATACACGGAGTGGAATCAGCCAGAGCCACAGGTAGTACCGATGTGGATAGTCAGACAAGCCGGGGTCATACACGGAGAGAGATCAACCAGAGCCACGGGTAGTACCGATGTGCATAGTCAGACAAGCTGGGGTCTCACACAGAGCGAGATCGGAGGCCAAGAAAGAATCACAGCAAAAAGGAGCAGACAAACAGGACTAACTGGAACACCACTTAAGGGCAACTGGTGCTTGGCCCAGAGGCGCTCAAATAGGTACACAAAAGGCGGGAACCAATCAGGAGAGAGGATAAAAGCATATAAAGAAGTGCACGTCACAGACGCGTGTCTGCATCCGTGACTATAGACAGCAATGTGGAGAAGCACAGGGAGCAAGCACACTGTGATAGTACCCCCTCCTTAACGGCCTCTCCCCCGCGGAAGAGGACTAGCACCAGAGGAAGTGCAGGAGTGGAATTCACAAAGAAGGGCAGGTGCATGTAGCTCTCTATATCACGGTGCCCAGTGATTGCCTATGACTGACATTGCCCTGGAGCGACATTGTTTACTATCTAACGTCGCTCTTGCTGAGTCACTATTCTTATAGGGCACCATGCTGATGAGGTCATTGCTCCACCTACCCATCAGGGTTTTTAAACCTCAGCCTGTGTCATTTCCATTTCCCTTTCATGGTGTACCTGAGCTTATTTCTGTGTGGTGCATTACCGTTCCTGTGTATTACCTGGCTACGCCTGACTACCCGTTCCGGCTCTGACCCCTGGCTTGGCTGACTACCTGTTCCGGTTACGACCATTGGCGATGTCTGACTATCCATTTCCGTTAAGTGGCGCTTGTCGGTCATTCTGTGTGTGCCTGACCTCCCGTGGCCATACCAGCCTGTGTTGCCTAGCCTTCTCCATCTGGCTACCGCCTAGTGTATTCCCTGTGGGGATACTGGTCTACTCCACTCTTTTTGCCGACTTTGTGTTTGGGAGTGCTCTGCACTGCCCTCTTATCTAACTTGTAGTACCAGGGACATTCCGTTCTGACCACCTGTCCTGTGAAGGGTGAGGAAAGTGCCTACACTGTTCCTCTCTGGTCTCGTGAAGGTGTACCATATGATCCGGGTACGGGAGTGCTCTGCACTGTACCCACATCTCGGAGTAGTCTAAGGGCCATTCCGTTTCTGACCACCTGTCCTGTGAAGGGTGAGGAAAGGGTGTACACTGTTCCTCTCTGGTCTCGAGAAGGTGTGCCATTCCATTTGTGTATGGGAGTGCTCTGCACTGCCCTCACATTAACTGTGTAGTCCCAGGACCATTCCGTTTCTGACCACCTGTTCTGTGAAGGGTAAGGAAGCGCCTCCATTGTTCCTACCTGGTCTCGTGAAGGTGTGCCACTATCCACTGCCAATTTTGTCATCTTAAAGTCGTGCCACTTCTACTGCCACTTGTGTTTTTTCATACTACTGTGTGTCATTTATTGCTATTTGCCTGTTGCCTGATCTCCTGCTGTTCATATTACTTAATAAAGTTTTATGTTAAGTTCATTTGTACTTGTCAGTGTGTTCAATTCCTAGTCACTCCGTGACACTCTATTAGTGACCCAAGAATGCTCCTCAGGTCCACACCCTCTCCAATGAACCAGATATTGTACCTGGCCTCTGATCCTACGAGATTCCAGAATACTTTGCACTTCATATTCCTCATGACCCCCCCACCTGGACAGGTCTAGGACGGACAGGAGTCGTAGTATAGCGATTACAAACCAGTGGTTTCAGTAGAGACACATGGGACACATTAGAAATGCGCATATTGGCAGGGAGTTCAAGTGCATAGGCTACAGGGTTGACTGAGGACCTTAAAGGGGCCAACAAAATGAGGAGCCAGCTTCCTACAAGGCACCTAGAGGTTAAGGTTACAAGTTGACAGCCACACTCTCTCTCCCACCTGGAACACCGGAGCTGGCAGTCGTCTATGGTTTGCCTGTCTTGTATAGTGCTACTTGGACCTTTACAGGGATCTTTGAACCCATATCCAAGTGGAGCGGAGTGCCCGCAAATGCTCATCCAGAGCAGGAATGTTCTGTGCCTCAAACGACTCAGGAAGAATCGAAGGCTGAAACCCGTAGTTTATCATAAACGGTGAGTTCTGAGAGGAGGAATTCATAGCACAATTCCTGGCAAGTTCTGCCCACGGTAACAGGTTTGCCCAATTGTTATGATGGCCTGAAATAAAGCAATGAAGGAACTGTTCCAATGCTTGATTAGAACTCTCAGCAGCACCGTTAGACTGGGGATGGTAAGTTGCAGAGAACGAGAGTTGAATGCCCATCTGACCTCAAAATTACCTCCAAAAAAGAAACACAAACTGGGTTCCGTGATCTGAGACCACCACCTTAGGTATACCATGGAGCCGAACCACCTCTCTGGCAAAGATCTTGGCCATCTCCCTTGCGGAGGGAACCGATCCACGATCATAAGGATGACTATGAAGAGCTTTGATACTGGTAGTTCAACCATGAAATCAATAGACAAGTGAGACCAAGGACGTTCCCCATTAGGAATGTGTTGAAGAAGACCCACCAGTAGGTGGGGATCTTAGACTGCACACAAGTGGAACAGGAGGACACAAACACAGAACAATCCATTCTCAGGCTAGGCCACCAGAAGAGTCTAGAAATAGACCAAATGAGTTAGTCTCGTCCAATGTGCCCAGCTGCCTTCGAGGAATGATAAGTTTCCAATAATCTGGTACGCAGAGACTCTGGCATGAAACATCTCCCTCTGGGCTTGTCAACAGATGCAGAAGCCTGAGCGGCCAATATTTCTTCACCCAGAGGAGAGGTAATGCTTGTGCGAATAGTGGCCAAGATTCGATCGGAGGGAATGATAGGGGTCTGAGGACACTCCTCCTCGGAATCTGCCCGAACTGCTGGGACAGGGCATCCACCTTAATATTCTTAGTGCCTGGAAGATAAGAAACCACATAGTTGAACCTCAACAGGAACAAGGCCCATCTGGTCTGACTTGGAGATAACCACTTGGCCTCAGACAGATATGTGAGGTTCTTGTGGTCCATCACAATAAGAATGGGAATACTAGTGCCCTCTAGTACATGCCACCATTCTTTAAGAGAGAGAATAATGGTGAGCAGTTCGCAATCCCCCACATCATACAGACTCTCAGTTTTAGACAATTTAAAAAAAAAAAACACACACAGAAGTAATGGTTTCCCAGGGCCCACGCGGTGGGACAGCAAGGCGCCTACTCCAGACTCTGAAGCATTAACCTCCAGGGTGAAGGGCAGTGTGGGATTCGGGTGGGACAGAATTGGAGCTTTGGCAAAGGTGACCTTCAGGTTCTCAAAGGCCTGCAGGGCACTGGGGGACCAGTCGGATGAATTCACCCCCTTTTGAGTCATGTCTGTGAGTGGCTTTGCATTAACTTTGTATGAACTTCCTTTGAGCTTTGTATGAACTTCCTATAGTAATTGGTGAAGCCCAGGAATCTCTGTATGGATTTTAAACCCATCAGAACTGGCCATCACAGGACAGCAGGCAGCTTTTTTGGGTCCATGGCTACACCGGAAGCAGAGATAAATGTCATCTGGAATCTATGGAACTCGCATTTCTCTAATTTACAGAACAGTTTGTTCTTCCTCAGTAGCTGCAAAACCAAAGACATATCAACCCAATGGGTCTCTATACTAGGCGAATGTATGAGAATGTCATCCAGATAAACAACTACACACCTTTGCAACAAATCTCAAAAGACATTGTTAATAAATTCCTGGAAGACAGCAGGGGTGTTGCACAATCCAAAGAGCATCACCAAATATTCATAGTGCCCACTCGAAGTGTTAAATGCTATCTTCCACTTGTGGCCCTCTTTTATTCTTACAATGGTGTAAGTGGCCCTGAGATCGAGCAGGTTGCTGTAGGCAAGACTTAGAGCACTGCGGGGACCAAGAGACGATGTCACACATCTGCCAATCAACCCTCGGGTTGTGCAGTTGTAGCAAGGGAAAGCACAAGATAATGGCATATTGTGGAGAATGGATGACCTGTAATTGTAAGGTCTCCACGTGGAGTGCCCCTACCCTTACGGACAAGGAAAGACTCACATGGGTAACCTGAGATGGTCGCAGGGGCTTCAATAGCCAATGAAGTGGATCGAGGAAGCAGCGGAATCGAATGCTGAGCTGCAAAATCTTCATCAATGAAAAGCCCAGGGGCCCCAGAGTCTAGTAAGGCTGGAGCAAACACAGAGGACTCGGCCCAAGATAGTACTATTTCAAGGATCTGCTTGCCTTGAAGAGTCTCTGGGGCAGTGTTTCTCAGCCAGGGTGCCATGGCACTCTGGTGTGCCATGGACATCCACTTAGGATGCCCTATTGTATCTATAATGCATTGATAAAAATGTTAAGGTAGACTTCCATCTGTATATTTAAGGATATTACTATGCACAATATGTTTATTTTAGTTGTGAGGTCTAACAATAACTTTATAATTATGTATTTGTAACCTTCATGACAACCTAGACAAATTACATAAAATTATAGGGGTGCCCCAAAAATACCAGACTGAGTGTTAGGTGTGCTCTGTGAAAAAAAAAAAGCTTGAGAACCTTGCTCTGGGGACTGTGAGACTCCACCTAGGGTTTGCCCCCTACAGAACCCTAGGTGCGAGCATTTCCCGGACGGACAGGACAAGAGCGCAACAAGTGACCAGGCTTCCCACAATAAAAACAGAGGCCTTCCCTTGGGCAGAGAGCCCTCTCCTTCACTGAGAGGAGCGTAAAACCTAGTTGCATTGGTTCTCCTCTAGTGGAGCCAGAACTAGGAGGCATGGGAGGCGAGGAAGGATTGGGTGGGTTCACAAAGCTGGGTGCCAACCGGGACGGTGGTCTACACATAAGTCCCTTGAATGATGGCCTCTCTGGTATCCACCAGAATGATAACTGAAATCAGCTCCTCCAGATCACTCAGCAGCTCAGGGGCTGCAATTTCATCTTTGGTCAAGTCACATAGGCCTAGGTAGAATGTGGTTACAAGTGCTTTGTTATTCCATCCTACCTCTACTGCCAGAGTACGGAATTTTATTGCATACCCTGCAACTGTACTTGGGCCTTGGCGGATGGTCATAAGCTGTTTAGCAGCAGAGGTAGCCCAACCCGGAATGTCAAAGACCCTACAAACGAAGCCACAAATTCTGTGAAATTGTAAATGACAGGTTTGCCTCTCTCCCAAAGAGGATTGGCCCATGCTAGTGCCTTGCCTGACAGAAGGGAAATCAGGAGTCCCACTTTACTCCTCTCTCTCGGAAACGCACGTGGTACCATCTCTAGAAAAATCCCCGGCTGAGTGAGGAACCCCTGGCAGAGTGTAGGTTCCCCTCATAGCATTGAGGTAATGGAGCGGACCCAGATAAACTTCTAGCAACCCCAACCTCAGGGGTATCAAGAACAGCCGGTGCTGAGTCTGGGGAGGCCACCGGTTGACTAGCAAAACGGTCCAGGTGTGCTGTTTGTTTTAATAACGTTTGCATGGCCAAAGACAACTGATCAATTTGTTGATCTTGCAAGTCCATCCTGGACAGGATGCTTGGAGAAGGTGGATTGCCTGTACCTTCAATACTCATTGGCCCTTACGTACTGTCATGGTAACCAGTACAAACAGAAGGTCAGACACAAGTAATATTGAAATAAAACCACCTTTATTTAGAATACAATATAATAGGCAATACCCCAGTAATACCCCCGAACTGTATAGTAATATCCCACAGTCTACTACCTAGACTGATACTAGGTACTCACTCTACTCGAAGAGGTAGGAACGAGCGCCTAGAGATATATGATCCCACTGTACAGTACTAATGCAGATAGTGGCAATCGGAGGATGGGCTGCACTGCCACAGTACCGTACTATGAATAGCCGGAACGGAGAGATCACGAGGAGCAAGTAGGCAGCCTGTACCAGGTTCAGTACTGAGAGAATAGTCAGAAAACCAGGTGCGAGTAGTTGGCTAGAGCCACAGGCCGGAACCAAGTGGATAGTCAGACAGCCGAAGACAACAAGGAGCGAGTAGTCAGCTAGTGCAGTGGTCAGCACCACTGGATAGTCAGACAAACCGGGGTCATACACGGAGCGAGTAGTCAGCCAGAGCCACAGGTCAATACCAATGTGGATAGTCAGACAAGCCAGGTTCATACACAGAGCAAGTAGTCAGCCAGAGCCAGAGATAAATACTGATGTGGCTAGTCAGACAAGCCGGGGTCATACACAGAGTGGAATCAGCCAGAGCCACAGGTAGTACCGATGTGGATAGTCAGAGAATAGACATTTTTCCCTTGAGAGCAGGAACTGTGCCTCTCATCAGCAACTGCAATGTGCACAGTGTGTTGTAAAAAACACCTGGCTCAACTCTATCCAAACTCCATGATACCAGAAACCAAGTACTGCTGCTGTCACTATACCAACTTGCTGACGGTTTAATAGTAATGATTAACACTCCCTGCCACCATCTTAGCCTGGGATGGAATCTCCTCAGATGTTGCTTGATGCCCTGCTTGAAATTATCTCCACCATGAGTGTTGCTGCTGGCAAGTGGAACCTATCCTTGTTCTGCATCACTGCACCCGATTCCTATTGTTTCCACAGTGGTATTTCGCACAATAGCCTGCTCCTCAGCTTTCTGCTGCCTTTGTAACTCAGCAGCAGCAATTAAAGCAGCAGCAGCAAACTCCACAAATTCCAAAATCTCACAGCTGGTGGTGGTGGTGATGCCAATCCCCATCCCCATATCTGTCTCCATTAGTTCTCAGTTTGGGCTAAAAAAGACATTAATGTCTCTTCCAACCAATCTTCTCCAATCTTCTCCACCATCATCATCATCACCACCAGCAGTCCTTCCTTGCTGCTGCTGCTGCTCTATTACAGACATCTCACCGATTGGAGGTGATGAGAAATTTGACCCTACTGTCACGCTTGCCATCTCTTGTTGAGCTGAAGATGGCAGACTGGCAGCACTAGCAGCAGGCACAGGCTGATGATCTGTGCTCATGGTGGTGGTGTGTATTATTGCTGCTAGCCACCTTTTCTGCCTACTTTAGAATGGACAATGCTGTTGGGGGAAGGGGACTCCCATGGTCAGGGCAATGTTGTGGGCTCCCTTGACTGCTAGTCTGACCATTTTGCATTTCTTCCCCTACCACCTCATCATCAGCGAGAGGATCTACTAGTCTCACCAGCTGCTTCACCATCACTACTACTATTAACACCAACCACATCACTTTCAGTCTCTGAGTCTCCCTCACTACTTCTCTCACTCACTACTTCCCTCACTCCTAACACTCAGAGTCTGTAGCTGCTGGACCTTCTTTGTAGTAGTAGTAGTGGTGGTGGGACTGCTTGGGAATGGAAAGTGTGACTTAAGATCCCCTACTGTCACACTTGGCATCATCTCCCCCCGCCCCCCTGAGAATCACAAGACACACTGGCAGATGCAACACTGGCAACAGGCACAGGTAGCTGACCTGTCCTGCTCACAGAAATAAAGAAATACTGTTGCGCTTCACCAAAAGGTTAAGAGATACGAATGAGTAACACAAGAAATATTACAATATATAAATATATCAATAAACCATTATTGCAATAGATATATACCAACAAACCAATAATAATCCAAATAAAGGTCTGGTAATTAAGAAGTCCACAAGATGGATCCTCGCTGCTCAGTTTCAGTGGTCAAGGTCTCCACAAACAATCGATTAAAAAACAAAAAATAGACAACCGGCGCAGAAGATTCCTCTAAGTGTAGTAATAAAAGTCCTTAATCCTTCAACAACACCAAATAACAAATGGAAATATACTCACAATCTTCAGAGGCTCATCTGCCTCCAAGAACTCACGCCTGCACTGGCTCACACCCCAGTATGGTGCTCCTAGGACCAACTCAGCTCCCCCAATGGATAGGAACAAATGTGGAAGTATTGGCAAGTAATGGGTATATACAAACCCAACACTAAAGCCAACACAACCTTATTATATTATTGAATATAACCAGGCACCCTACAATAGGGAACTATAAAAGTGACGCCAGTGAATCTTAATATTTCCAAATATATTAAAAATAAATAAAACAATATAAAAGAGTGCAATAATGCAAACAAAAATATATATCCTATAATAGGTAATCACTAGGACAATATATATAACTGGCTTAACGCATTTCGTGGCACTTATGCCACTTCATCAGTGGCAAAAGTGGCATAAGTGCCACGAAATGCGTTAAGCAAGTTATATATATTGTCCTAGTGATTACCTATTATAGGATATATATTTTTGTTTGCATTATTGCACTCTTTTGTATTGTTTTATTTATTTTTAATATATTTGGAAATATTAAGATTCACTGGCGTCACTTTTATAGTCCCCTATTGTAGGGTGCCTGGTTATATTCAATAATATAATAAGGTTGTGTTGGCTTTAGTGTTGGGTTTGTATATACCCATTACTTGCCAATACTTCCACATTTGTTCCTATCCATTGGGGGAGCTGAGTTGGTCCGAGGAGCACCATACTGGGGTGTGAGCCAGTGCAGGCGTGAGTTCTTGGAGGCAGATGAGCCTCTGAAGATTGTGAGTATATTTCCATTTGTTATTTGGTGTTGGTGAAGGATTAAGGACTTTTATTACTACACTTAGAGGAATCTTCTGCGCCGGATGTCCTGCTCACAGTACTATCATATTCTTCATATGCCCGTCAAACAAATTTCCCCAAGATTCCTAGGGGTGATGTAGGAGGACTGACCATCATTGGGTCTGGGTAATCAGGGCATCTAGACCCTTCAATGTTGGTAGTGGTCACATCCTCCTCCTCAGACTCATTGGACTCATTTCAGGCCTTTCAGTTCCTCATTTTATTAGAATTCCAGGTGCTCATAATGATAGCACACACTATGACGCTCTGCTACCCCAATTTTTCACAATTTTGCACAGCGCAACAGCCTAGCACCCTCTCTCTGTTAGCTGCTTGTATTGTTTTTCAATTCCTGGAAAACATCACGTTTTTAGTGAAAAGGCAAACCACATGTAATTAAAGGGGTGAAAAGTTTGTAGCCTTTGAAAAAAAGAGCAAAACATTTTTGGCAATGAGTGAAAACAGAGAAGATTTTATCACTTTATTTAAAGCTAATTTTCTCACAAAAAAAGCGGATAACCACATGGTTTACACTGATTTTTTTCATTGGAATAAGATGGGACCTTTCTCTCAAGCCTAGTTTAGGAGATATCTACAAACTGATTTGGAAGTGCAGGGTCTGCTGCAAAAGAGCAGTGCATGATATGTGTTGGTTGTTCACAGAAAACCACTGAAAACTGTGATTTGATTGTAAACTGTAATATGGGTTTGAAAACATTTTGTCCCGGTTGGCAAGCAAGACAAGGACTCAGACGGTATAGTTAATATCACCTTTACTGGCATAATAATAAGAGTATGCAAAAGGATAATAAACGGGCAGATGGTTACCGAAGAGGCTATGACTCTATAAGAAATAGGAGCCTGCCAAAGGATCCACCACTACTGCTAGAGACTAGGCTTCAGTCCACTGTAGTCTCTATATATGGAGAAATGCCCAACGGATAGCACAGACTCAGCCTGCAGTCAGTCAGACAGGAGTCTGATAGAGCCCCAGGTCTGCACTAGGAAGGATGTCTGTGGAGCGGGAGCCAACACACATAGAAAACAGAGAGAGCCCCTAGTCAGCATCAGCTAGGATAGTCAGATAAGCCAGGTCATAAACAGAGTGGGTAGTCAGCCAGAGCCACAGGTTTGCACCAGACAGGATATCCACTGAAGCATTGGTATGCTGGATGAGCATTGGATAGAGTACCAGGTCAACACCAGGATGGGTAGTCAGACAAGCCAGGTCATACATGGAACGGGTAGTCAGCCAGAGCCACAGGTTTGCACCAGATAGGATATCCACTGAAACGTTGGTATGCTGGATGCGCAGTGGACAGAGCCCCAGGTCAACACCAGAATGGATAGTCAGACAAGCCGGGTCATACACGGAGCAGGTAGTCAACCAGAGCCACAGGTTTGCACCAGAAAGGATGTCTAAGCCAATTCGGAACGTTCACAGAGAATGGTCAGACAGAGTGTCACGGTTTGTTTTGACTCTCAGACACAGAGTTAAGATAAAAACACAACTTTATTGAAAGTTTAAAGAGAACACTCGCTGGTCCTGACATACACATGTATATATCGACACACAAATAGTACAAAGTAGTAATGAACAATGGTAAGAGAATATGGATAGGCTCTACCGGCCTTGCCAATATACCGGGCAAGGCATCCTTTAGATTGGCACAACAATTAAATAGGCTCTACCGGCCTTACCAATATACCGGGCAAGGCAGCCTGGAGGCTGGCAAAATGACATGGAGAAGGCTCTACCGGCCTTGCCAATATACCGGGCAAGGCAGCCTTACGACTGGCACAACGAGCGAGTAGGCTCTACCGGCCTTGCCAATATACAGGGCAAGGCAGCCTAGATACTGACACACAGGAATAGTTGTCTCTACTGGCCTTACTAAAATACCAGGTAAGGCAGCCTAACAAGGACACAGGGTAGGCAAGTACTGGTGCTGCAACTGAGGTGGCCTCAGCGACTGGTGATAGTGGTGGAGCAAACCAGTAGCAAGTTCTAGACAACACAGAGGCCTTACCGGTGCTATGTAGGAGTCAGCAAGCAACCAGTGAATATTGGAGCAAACCAGTACCCGCGTACTGGACAACACAGAGACACTACCGGTGCTGTATAGGAGGCAGAAAGCAACCGGTGAAATTGAGCAAACCAGTACCCGCGTACTGGACTACACATGGACACTACCGGTGCTGTATAGATGGCAGTAAGCAACCGGAGAATATTAGAGCGAACCAGTACCTGTGTACTGGACTACACATGGACACTACCGGTGCTGTATAGGAGGCAGCGAGCAACCGGTGAAATGGAGCAAACCAGTACCTGCGTACTGGACTACATGGAGACACTACCGGGCTGTATAGTTGACAGTAAGCAACCGGAGAATATTGGAGCAAACCAGTACCCGCGTACTGGACTACAGGGAAACACAACCGGTGCTGTAAAGGAGCAAACCAATACCCGCGTACTGGACTACACAGAATACGCCCAGTGATAAGAATGTTGCCCAAGCAACCATGATAATGGAGAGAATCCTAACACGATCCAGGAGCAGGAGCGACAACCAGGCCGGGACAGGAAGCTGGAACAGGAACTGCAGTCAACCGGATCAGGAACGGAAGCAGGAACGTCAGCCCAAACCAAATCAGGAACGGAGGCAGGAACCACTTCAGTAGAGAAGGCTGTCAGTCAGGTAGGCAGGCGGACACTGGAGAGTAGAGGATTCAGCCAAGGCCCAGGGAACACAGGAATACAAATGCAGGTGGCTACTGACATAGAGACACCACGAAAGGGAACCAGAAGGTGCCAGAACCCAGTATACATAGGCAATACTGGGCAGACTAAAGACAGGCAGCCAATGGAGAGTCCTCACAGATAACTGACAGGAAAGGCAGCAATCACAGGCACCGTGATACAGAGCCACAGGTCAACACCAGGATGGATGGACAGACAAGCCGGGTCGTACACAGGAATCAGGAATACAAATAAATGAACTGCTCAGTATAACAGCGTAAGGGTAACTGTGTAAGGGTAACTCCTCAGGAAGTAGTTGGGAGGAGTCTACAGCAAGATATAGCATAAAAAACAGGCCCTGCGTAATTCTGCCTCCTCGCACCCGAAAATGACGCAAGCACTAGCTGCACATCATTTTCCCGCCACCGCTGCATCACTTGAGAGACAAAATGCCAGCAAATGACGCATCTCCGCGATGCGTCTCCACAGCGTCATGCCTGCGACCATAGAGTACTACCATTCCGCCAGAGGCCATGGACAGCTACCAACACCACCAATGGCACACAGGCCTGGGCCCAGAAGAGATGCTAGAAATGTCACAGAAGTGCCAGCAAGGAGGATATACATCCAGCGTCGCCTGGAGCGCGGAGCTGGAACATAGGTATGCTGACATTCTTAGCACTGGGAGGAGGGGGGGTGAAATGGTTTAGCAATGAAAAGGTTAATGAAAGCAAACCCTGTATACCTTCCTACAGCATGCATGAGAAAATGGGAAAAGTTATATCACTTTCCCCTGTGCATTGTTATTATAGAAGCAAGGCACAGAGGATAATAATTCCCTGAAATACCAATACATTTCCCCAATGTCCTCCAGTCCATTTTTCAGTGTAATTAGCTTAGTAAATTGGTGTTAGGCAGTAGTAAGCATCTAGTTTAGTGTGGAATTATAATAGTACAAGTCACATTTTTAGCCAGTGTTTTATCTGTGCATGTCTTTTAGCACAGAAAGAACAATGGATGTTAGGGACGGATTTTCTTAAAGAAGCAATTAAAGACTAAAAGCTGTATTTATGCATAGTAGATTGCAAAGTTTATTTTTTTGCCCATTAAAAGAAAAAAAAAGTAAACATTACATAAAATAATAAGATTTAATTGTTAAAACATACCCATTTGTTGATTTGTGTATGTACAAAATTGTATCCTAATTCATGAATGAAATGTCTCTAAACCCACTTGATGTCCACTTTTGCCTCATATATTCAAGTATTAAGATAACTGTAACAGTAAAGCAATTGTAAATCTTTGACACTTAATTGCTGGAACCCACAAGCTGTATATTTTAAATAATTTACCATAACATAGAAAATTTGCATATAGGGAAAGGACCTCATTAATTAATAATAGAATACTGGCTTGTTACAATGTTCAAACAGCTTGTGTTCACAATAAAAAAAAAAAACAACAGAAGAGAAATTATGCTACTGTATACTTGGAAAATATACCATAGTATCTGTAGACTACAACTGAGTAATATACTTATGTATGTGCTGTAGATGTTGATGTATATAGTGCCACGAATCTTCATGGAGCTTTATACAGTAAGTGACGAAGTATGACAATGCACAACATAAGGGAAGTACAATAATTAACATAAGCAAATAGGAAAATATTACTGTGTATAAGAGCTTCTATAGTAATACTGATCATAGTGATGTGATTTTATCAGGATATATTTATTCAGATAATGGAGCGGGAACATGAAAATAGGATAACATGGTTAAAAGAAAGTTGAAACTATTTTCTACTTTACTGAATTTAAATAATCATAACAAATTTTTTTCTGATTTAATAACCTTTCACTAGAACCTGATTGATGTTTTAGATGTTCAAGGCCCATATAAAGGGCTTTCAAAAGACCTGTTCATTAACAGAACAGTACACAGGACAAGGGGCCACCCGCTTAGACTTGAGGAAAGGAGATTTAATCTACAACAGCAGAAGGGTTTCTTTACAGTAAGGACAATAAAGGTATGGAATGCACTTCCGGAGGAGGTGGTGCTATCAAATACATTAGATGCCTTTAAAAGGGGCCTGGATACTTATTTAAAAGAGCATAATATAGTGGGCTATGTACGTTAGTATTGGGATTAATATTTAGTTAGGGCTTGTTGATCCAGGGAGAAATCTGAGTGCCATTTGGAGTCAGATGCCTTCTTTTGGGTCAGCGATGGTAAACAGGAATAGGAAAAGGGTTTAACTGGATGGACGCAAGTCTTTTTTCAACCTAAATTACTATGTAACTATGTAACTATGTAACTATGTTAGATGAGCTGCTTTACTGTTTCAGACCAGAAGCAGAGAAACCTAGTCCTTGAGGTCCATTAACAAACCAGGGTACACGGATATCTCAGGTAGGGATGGGCAACATTTTTGCCTCAAACTGAAATTGGTGAATAATGGCACTTCATGATTGGCTAATAATTTCCAGCAAAAAGTGCCATTTTCTGATTTTTTCACCTAAATAAAATAAGACATTTGTATGTAAAGTAATAGAGACAGGAACCCCCTGATATAAGCTGCCCCTGGGGTGGACTGATACTTGACTTGATAAAGTATTTTGTAGAGGGTGATTTGTTAGATTTGTTGCTAGAGGCCCAATCCCTCAGGAAGCATTGATTTGTAGGACATAGACTTATTAGAGGCACAAGCCCTGAGGAAACATTGATTTGTAGGACTTAGACTTATTAGAGGCACAAGCCATGAAGAAACATTCATTTGTAGGACTCACACTTGTTTGGTACAAGTCCTAAGGAAACATTGATTTGTAGGACTTGTTAGAAACAAACCCCCAAAACTGTTTTTTTTTTTGTAAGGTTGAAAAAAGACTTGCGTCCATCTAGTTCAACCTTTTCCTATTTCTGTTTACCATCGTTGATCCAAAAGAAGGCCAAAAAACCCCTCAATATAGCAATTTAAAATTCTGCCTTGAATGGGGGGGGGGGGAAATTCCTTCTTGATTCCAAATGGCAATCAGATTTCTCCCTGGATCAACAAGCCCTAACTAAATATTAATCCCAATACTAACGTACATAGCCCTCTATGTTATACTCTTTTAAATAAGTATCCAGGCCTCTTTTAAAGGCATCTAATGTATTCGATAGCACCACCTCCTCAGGCAGTGAATTACATACCTTTTTTGTCCTTACTGTAAAGAAACCCTTCCGCTGTTGTAGATTAAATCTCCTTTCCCCAAGTCTAAGCGGGTGGCCCCTTGTCCCGTGTACTGTTCTGTTAATGAACAGGTCTTTGGACCCTCTAAGGTCATATCCCCTCTAAGACACTGTTTCTCTAGTGTGTATAAGTTTAACTTTTCTAACCTTTCTTCATAACTAAAACTTTCCATTCCCCTTACTAGTTTTGTAGCCCTCCTCTGCACTCTTTCTAGTTCCATAATGTCCTTTTTCAGAAAGGGCGTGCAGAATTGAACAGCATATTCTAGGTGGGGGTCATACCATGGACCTATAAAGAGGCATAATTATATCTTCCTCCCTTGAGTCAATACCCTTTTGAATACATGCCAATATCTTATTGGCCTTTGCAGCTGCCAGCTGGCACTGCATGCTACTGCTAAGTCTATTGTCTACCATGACTCCCAAATCCTTTTCATTTGTAGGTTTCCCCAGAGAATCACCATTTAAACTATATGTTGCATTTTTATTATTATACCCAAAATGCATAACTTTACATTTGTCTATATTGAATCTCATTTGCCACTTGCCTGCCCAGTTACTCAGTTTGTCCAAATCCACTTGTAATGAAGACACATCCAGTTCAGACTTTATTACCTTACTTAATTTTGTGTCATCGGCAAACACTGATACATGGCTCCCTATGCCCTGTGGGAGGTCATTAATAAACAAATTAAAAAGAAGAGGACCCAAGACAGATCCCTGTGGTACTCCACTTATCACGTTTATCCAACTGGAGAACTTGCCATTTACTACCACTCTTTGCATTCTATTTTTCAGCCAATTTCCAATCCACACACAAACATTTTCCCCTAGGCCTATTTCATTCAATTTGTACAGTAACCTCTTGTGTGGAACTGTATCAAATGCCTTGGCAAAGTCTAAATAGATCACATCAACAGCCGCTCCCGAATCTATATTATTACTCACTTTTTCATAAAATGCGATCAAGTTAGTTTGACAAGACCTGTCTTTCACAAAGCCATGTTGGCTATTGCTAATTATATTCCTGTTCCAGCAGAATTCTTGAATATATTCCCTTAGCAACCTTTCAAACAGCTTCCCTACCACAGATGTCAAGCTTACAGGTCTGTAATTTCCTGGCTGTGACTTTGAACCCTTTTTAAATATGGGCACCACATCTGCTTTACGCCAATCCATGGGCACCATACCTGAAATAAAAGAATCCCTGAAAATCAAATATAACAGTCTGGCCAGGGTCTGACTTAGCTCCCTAAGTATCCGTGGGTGTATACCATCTGGCCCCGGAGCTTTGTCTACCTTAGCACCATTCAATTGTTTTAAGACTTTTTCTTGTGTTAGCCAGTCCCATGCTTGCTGTGACTGTTCTGTAAAAATAGTTTGCAGATTCTTGTCCATTGGGTCTTCCTTGGTAAAAACAGAAGAAAATAAATTATTTAAAATATATCTGCCTTCTCTCCGTCCCCATTGACCATCTCAATGCCATCTCAGATGTTACTGCTATTGTTGATCCCATTCCCTTTCAGCTGCCTAATCATCCTGCTGCATAAACAATTCAGCAGCAGCAGTACGAACAGCTCTTGCAACTCAGGACTCAGGAGGACATTTGGCAGTGGCCACTGGCCAACATGACCTGCTGGCATTAGGCTAGTAGGGCATTTTTATTTTTTTGTCAGGGCTTGTGCTAAAAAACCCAACAACATAGTCCTACAAAAAAATAAACAATTTTTGGGGGGTTTGTATCTAACAAGCCTAAGTCCTACAAATCAATGTTTCTTCAGGGTTTGGGCCCCTAA
Source organism: Rhinophrynus dorsalis (assembly GCA_037306005.1). Lineage (NCBI taxonomy): Eukaryota > Metazoa > Chordata > Amphibia > Anura > Rhinophrynidae > Rhinophrynus > Rhinophrynus dorsalis. The sequence continues at coordinate 175,944,958 of CM074723.1, forward strand.
TAAGTCTAAGTCCTACCGAGGCCTACAAATCAAACAAATCATCCTCTGCAAAATACTCTATCAAGTCAAGTATCAGTCCACCCCAGTGGCAACTTGTGTCAGGGGGTTCCTGTCTCTATCACTTTACATATAATTATTATTTTTTTTAAATTAACTGTCCCCCCAATAGCAGTCAAAACTAATTCCCTGTTCAAATGATTAATTAATTCACCAACACAGGCACCCTCCTCAGACCCCTTTATACCATGTCTTATGGTTTCTATTTTATTTTATTTAGGATTTATTTTTTATTAACTTCCCCCAATCCCAGTAAACAACCCCCCAAAAATCATCCCCTGCTTAACTGATTCTTTCCCCCATACCCCACCAACAAAGGCACCCTCATGCCTCTTTTATACTATGCCTTTTGGATATTAAATAGTATTTGCTATGTGTTGTGTATAACTTCTATGTTCCCAGTGATTTCAATGGAATGAGGTAGGCGAAAAAGCAGAAAAAAGCAGAAAAACTGCACTTTTTGCAGGAAATCTTTCGTCAAGCGTAAAGTGCCATTTTTTGGCTGTTTGAGGTGGAAATTTTCACCCATCCCTACCCAAGAGGAAGAAGGTGATGGTGAGCTAGTTGTTTTCACTCATCATGGAACTTCCAGTCTCTGCCTGGATTGCTCTATTCTTCCACATTTTTGATTTCCGTCTCTCCTCTTGTTGCCTTTCTGGAGAGTCAGTGGGTACAGGAACAGTGGTGCTTGATTTCTGTGGTGGGTGTGTGACTTTAACATGTTTGACATAAATATCATGGTGTCTATGTTTCATGAGTGTTATCAGGGTGGTTGTGCCAAGGTGCGTTCCCTCCTTTCCCCTTCTCACTGACTTGTCACAAATTGTGCACAGTGCAGGTGATGACTGCTCTGTGCCTGCCCCAAGAAAAAAATAGCCCCACACCCATGACTTCAGAGGGGAGGGAGAAGGTTGAGAAGAATGTCCTCTTTTTTCTTTTCCTCCACATTTCCCTTCACTGGCTGGGGCAGAGGATGATGTTGCTGCTGTTGCTGCTACTGCCTCAGAACAAGCAGTGCAAGTAGGATCAGGAGTATTGCTGCTGCTGGCAAGTGGAATCTTTCTTAGTCTCAGATCACTTGTTGACCCCATTCTGACTGTGTCCACGGTGGTCTGTAGCACACTAGCCTGCTCTTCAGCATCCTGCAGCCCTTGCAACTCAGCAGCAGCAGGAATTAGAGCAGTTGCAAATTCCAGAAGTTCACTGCTGGTTGTAGTGATGATGCCCATCCTCATCCCTGTTTCCCATTCCTCCTCAGTTTCTGCTAAAAAGGCCATCAATGTCTCTCCACCCAGCTTCTCCACCATCATCATCACCACCACCACTAGTCACTACGTGCTGCTACTGCTCTATTACAGACATCTCACTGCTGGTTGGATGAGGTGATGAGCAATGTGATAGAGGGTCCCCTAATGTCACACTTGCCATTTCTTGGTGATGTGAAGAAGGCAGACTGGCAGCAGTAGCAGCAGGCAAAGGCAACTGATCTGTGCTCCTGGTGGTGGTGGTATTATTGCAGTAGTGACAATTCTGCTTTCTTCCACATGGACAATGCCTTGGGGGGAAGGGGACTCTCAGGTAGAGATGGGCGAAAGTTGTCACCATGTTCCCATGAGAAATCCAGGGAAAACCACGCTATTGTCCACTTTTTCTGAGGAAAATCTGCTTTTAAAACAGCGTCATTGGCCAAAATTCCCTGTCAATTTTTCAGTGACTACAAAGTTTCTGCCCATTGATTTACATGGTTTGACTTATTTGCGGAAGTGAAACACAATAGAAGCAGCTACAGAACGAGGTAGACGTGCTGTGCTGTTTTGCTGTTATTTATTTTGAAAAATTGAGGCAGGAGAGGCTCATAGTAACTGCTATCACTATGAGCAGGTTTAAAAATAGTAAAAGGAAGAACTGGAAGGACCCTTTTGTGTCCACTGAGTCTGAGGAGGAGGAAGTGAGCACTACATAACCAATGCTGGCCAGTCCCCCTAAATAACCCCTAGGGATCTTGGGAAAATTAATGGCAAGGGAGGAAGAGAAGGGTAGTTCTAGTGAAAGCAGGACAGGTCAGCTGCCTATGCCTTCTGCAAGATTTGCTGCCCCTGCTGCCACCAGTGTTGCTAGTGTGTATTGTAATACTCAGGAGGTGGGAAGGGGAAGATGATGCCAAGTGTGACAGCAAGGGTCCTTAAGTCACACTTACCATCCCCAAGCAGTCCCGCCAGTGTTAGTACTACTACTACTACTAAGGTCCAGCAGCTTGTTAACATTAGGAGCAAAGGAGGGGGCAATCAACAATATCCCCATATTACTAGTGACTGTAAAGAGGAAGAGTCTGTGGCTGAACTTAATGTGGTTGGTGTTTGTACTATAAGCAGTAATGGTGAAGCAGCTGGAGTGGTAGGGGAAACATTAAAGAGCACCCAGACTAGCAGTCATGGGAACCCACACCATTCGTCTGGCTCTGGGAGTCCTCCCCTTCCCTTCACTAAAGAGTCCAAGTGGAACATGATCCTGAAGACTAAGAGGCCAGAACTGGTGTTGGGGTAGAGCAGGAGCACAATTAATACCACCACCACCACCAAGAGCACAGATCAGCTGCCTGTGCCTGCTGCTACTGCTGCCAGTCTGCCTTCTTCAAGTCACCAAGAAATGGCAACTGTGACATTAGGGGACCCACTGTCACAATGTGCATCACCTCCTCCAAGCAGCAGTGAGATGTCTGCAATAGAGCAGCAGCACCTAGGGACTAGGGATGGGTGAAAATTTTCACCACACTGAAATAGGCGGAAAATGGCACTTGTTGAAAAATTTTCCGTCAAAAGTGCAGATTTTCCACATTTTCCCGCTGTTTTGCCTAGCTCATTTTGCATTGAAATCAATGGAAAGAAAAATTTTTCTCCACCATAAAAAAGTTTCAACTATATAAAAGGGTGTCAGGCTCTCATAGCATGCCATTTTGTGAGATAAGAGAGAAGCATGTTGTTTGAGCTAGAGAAAATAGGGGAATTTAAGTTTAGTTTAGGGAATTTTCTAGGGAGGACATTTGTTCTCTCTATTAGGAGAGTCAGTGGGGCACTCTGGGGAGTAGAAGGGAGGAAGGAGGTTAAAACCAAACACCCCAAAATTCCACGTGACTGACTGGCGAGACACAGGCAGCTGGGGACCTATTTTCCTGATGATCTTGCAGTTATTGTCTCTGTGCTGGTTGGGGAAGTTGGGGAAAGAAGCTGCTAATTTTTTTTTTTCAGTTATAATTTTTTTATTGCACAGGCTGTGACAGTGATAAGGCAGTGTGGACAACTTAAGAAAATACAAAAAAATAATAATAAAAATAAAGAAATAAAGAATTAAATTAGGTGACAGTGACAGACAGCTGACTGGGCTTAGGTAAGAGATCATATTCCATCAGTTGTGTTGTGTAGAGTAAAAACACAATAGTTAAGTAATATCCAGCAAACACAAAAGGGGAGGGGGAAGGGTGGAGCATTGCAGGGATGTGAGAGTAAAGTAGTAGTTCAAAAACTGACTGCAGCAATGGTTGCTTCAGAGTGTGCAATCAGTGATGATGATCCCTCTCCTACAAGGGAGGATGCAGTTTGTCAAGGTCCCAGCAAAACTTCCAGCACCACCACCACTGCCAGTAGAAATAAAGAACCATATAGGAAGAACACTGAAGATGACAATAAGTCCCATTCAAGTGTTGATGATGCTGGCAATAGCATAATAGAGGAAGGTGTAGCAGCTGAACCGCCCGTTGCATCAAATAGTGAGACAAACAAGCACCAAAACACCTGTCCTCAAAGCAGTAGCAAACTGTGTTACAGTAAAAGTAAAAGGAAATTGTTTGAGACCTCTAAAAAGCTTAGAGGAATATAAGGATAGTAGTGGGCAAGAACTGTCAGGTGATGCTGATGCTGCTGAGGATGACCTAGTGATGACAGATGATGATGCAGATCTAGAATATATCCCTTCAACATCCTTCTCTTGTTCAGATACAGATGAAGTTGAGAGTCAGGATAATAACATGGTTATAAGGTTAGCAGAAAGTCAAAGGCTGAATCTTCCACCACTTTTAAAGAGCACTGTGCCTGTCTATAAACCCTGGACAAGCACAGATGTCAAAAAGCACACAGTCACCCTATCAATCATCATCAGCATCATCACCTCTTAAAAGTCCAAGTCCCACTCAGCCAAACACACCTGTTTTGAGTACCTAGAAGCAGCAACAACAGCAACACAGGTTATTAACATCCACAGTGTTAGATATGATGAGTAGCTCTGCCACTGCTATAAGTGCTGTACCTTTGAGACCTAGTAGTAGTGGCAGTAGAATTGCATGAACATCTAGCCCCATTAGTAGTAGCAGCAGCGTCTCAGGAACCCCTCAGTCCATGAAACCCACAGTATGGAGATACTTCACTCAAGATCTTCAAGCTAAGCATGATTCTATCTGTTGTCTGTGCAAAAAACATATGACCAGGGGGAACACAGGCTCACATCTAGGCACCTCCTCTATGAGATCCCACCTGAAGCACAACCACAGGTCTGACTGGGAGACACACTATCAGCAGGCCAAAGGTGCCACAACTAGCAGCAGCAGAAGCACTCTAAAAAGTTCTTAGGGCTCTAGGGTAGGGATGGGTGAAAATTTCCGCCTCAAACTGAAATTGGCAAAAAATGGCACTTTCCGCATGGTGAAAAAATTCTTGCGAAAAGTGCTGATTTTCCACTTTTTCCAACTAGCTCATTCCTTTGAAATCAATGGGAACATTGAAGTTACACACAACACATAGCAAATATTATTTTATTTCCCAAAGGCACAGTATATAAGGGGCATGAGGGTACCTGTGTTGGAGGGGTGCGGAGAAAGAATCAGTTGAACAGAAAATGTTTTATTGGAGGAGGTTGTTTACTGGGATTGGGGGCAGTTAATAAAAAATAAATCTTATATACAAAAAAAACCCATAAGACATGTTATAAAAGGGGTCTGAGGAGGGTGCCTGTGTTGGTGGGTGGAGTCTGGGGAATGAATCAGTTGAACAAGGAGTTTCTTGACTGCTATTGGTGAAACAGTTAATAAAAAAATAAATCAATAAAATAAGACATATGTATGTAAAGTGATAGAGAAAAGAACCCCTTGACATAAGCTGTTACTGGGGTGGACTGATAATTGACTTGATGGAGTATTTTGTAAAGGATGATTTGTTAGATTTGTTGTTAGAGGCTTTTGTAGGACTTACACTTATTAGAGATCCAAGCCCTGAAGAAACATTGATTTGTAGGACTTAAGCTTGTTAGAAACAACCCCTGCAAAAATTGTTTATTTTTTTGTGGGACTATGTTTCTTTTTTTATTTATTTTTTATTTATTTCTTTATTTTGTTTTCAAAGCACAGGTCATGTTGGCCAATGGCCACTGGCCATTGTCAAATGTCCTCCTGAGTCCATAATTGAGGAATTTGCAACTGCTGTTCTTGCTGCCACTGAGTTGTTTAAGCAGCAGGATGATTAGGCAGCTGAAAGAGAATGGGATCAACAATAGCAGTAACATAGGTGATGGGTGAAGGTTCCACTTGCCACAACTATCTCCAGTGATGCTTCTGAGGCAGTAGCATCACAGTAAGTAGCCCCCAGTATATGTGGAGAAAAGAATAAGTTGGTCAATAATAAACACCATGACACCAGAACCCAAGTACTGCCACTGTCACTATACCCCTTGTCCAGACCATGATAAGGACACATGACAACTTGCTGACAGTTTAATAGTAATGATGAACCCTCCCTGCCACCATCTTAACATATTCTGCAGGACAGAATCTCCTCAGATGCTGCTTGATGCACTGCTTGTGATTCTCCTCCACCTCAATGGCATGTGTGGTCAGGGCACCACAAAGTGTGTAATGGGTAGAGACAAAATGCCACACCCTAACGTCAACAGAGTGGCTATCATTTGGGGGGGGAGGTAACAATGAACGAGGATTGGAAGAAGATGTAGTTACCCTAAAAGATGATGGCGAGCTAGTTGTTTCACTTGTCATGGAACTTCCATTCTCTGCCTGGGTTGCTCTGTTCTTCCTCCTTTTTTGATCTCCTCCTCGCCTCTTGTTGCCTTTCTGGAGAGTCAGGGGGTACATCAACAGCAGTGCTTGATTTCTGTGGTGGGTGTTTGGCTTTAACATGTTTGACATAAATGTCATGGTGTTTGCATTTCATGTGTGCTATCAGGGAGGTTGTGCCAAGGTGTATTCCCTCCTTTCCTCTGCTCACTGACTTGTCACAAATTGTGCACAGTGCCATTGCTGCTGACTGCACTGTGCCTGCCCCAAGAGAAAAATAGTCCCACACCCATGACTTCAGGGGGAGGGAACAGGTGGAGAAGAATGGCCTCTTTCTTCTTGTCCTCCACATTCCCTTTCATGGTCTGTGGCAGCGGATAATGTTGCTGCTGTTGCTGCTACTGCCTCAGATTCAGCACTGCAACTAGGACCAGGAGTATTGCTGGCGCTGGCAAGTGGAACCTGTCCTGGTCCCGCATCACTTGTTGACCCCATTCCCACTGTGTCCACGTTGGTCTGTGGCACACTAGCTTGTTCCTCATCATCCTGCTGCCTTTTCAACTCAGCATCAGAAGGAATTAGAGCAGTTGCAAATTCCTCTAATTCCAAAATCTCACTGATAGTGGTGGTGGTGATGCCCATCCTCATCCCTGTCTCCCATTCCTTCTCATTTTCTGCTAAAAAGACCATCAATGTCTCTTTCACCCCAGTTTCTCTACCATCATCATCACCACCACCACCACCACTAGCCCCTACGTGTTGCTGCTGCTGCTCTATTACAGACATCTCACTGCTGGTTGGAGGTGGTGACAAACAATGTGACAGAGGGTTCCCTAATGTCACACTTGACATTTCTTGGTGACGTGAAGAAGACAGACTGGCAGCAGTAGCAGCAGGGACAGGCAGCTGATCTGTGCTCGTGCTGGTGGTGGTATTAATTGTGTGCCTACTCTCCCCCAACAACAGTTCTGGCCTCTTAGTCTTCAGGATCCTGTTACATTTGGACACTTTAGTGAAGGGAAGGGGAGAACTCCCAAGGTCAGAGGAATGGTTTGGGTTCCCTTGACCACTACTCTGGATGCTCTCAAATGTTCCCCTACCACTCTGGCTGCTTCACCATTACTGCTATTGCTACTAACACCAACCACATCAAGTTCAGCAGCAGATCTTCCTCCTCAGTCTCACAGTCACTAGTAATATGAAGATATTGTTGTTCATTACCCCCTCCTACACTCCTAATGCTAACACGCTGCTGGACCTTAGTAGTAGTAATACTAGCCCTGCGGGACTTCTTGGGGATGGCAAGTGTGACTTAGGGTCCCTTGCTGTCACACTTGGTAACATTTTCTCCTCCACCCCTCCTGAGTACTACAAGACACACTATCAGCAGGCAAATAATTGTTGGCAGCAGGTTCAGCTCTGGTAGCAGGTACAGCACTGGAGGCAGCAGGGGCAGCACATCTGGCAGCAGGTACAGCAATGGTGGCTGCATGTACAGCACTGGTGGCAGCAGGGTCAGCACGTCTGGAAGCAGGTACAGCACTAGTAGCAGAAGGCAGCATATCTGGCAGCAGGTACAGCAATGGTGGCTGCAGGTACAGCAATGGTGGCACTGGTAGCAGGGTCAACACATCTTGCAGCAGTCACAGGCAGCTGACCTATCCTACTCTCACTAGTACTACCTTTTTCTCCCTCCCTTCCCATTCCATTTTCTCCCTCCCTTCCCATTAAATTCCCCAAGATCCCTTGGGGTGATTTACGGGGACTGGTCAGGATTGGTTCAGTACTTTTAGTCACTTCCTCCTCCTCCTCAGACTCAGCGGACATATAATAAGGTTCCTTCCAGTTCCTCCTTTTACTGCTCATAGTGATAGCAGTCACTATGAGCCTCCCCTGCCTCAACAAATAATTCACAACAGAACAGCACAGCATGTCTACCTCGCTCTGTAGTTGGTTCTGTTGTGTTTCACTTCTGGAATACGTCATGTTTTTATAGCGAAAAAGCGTAAGCAATGTAAATCAATGAGAGAAAACTTTCTAGCCACTGAAAAATTGGCGGGAATTTTGGCCAATGGCTGAAAAATGCAGACATTTTACTTGCTGTTTTAAAAGGGGAATTTCTCATGAAAAAGCAGACAATAATGTGGTTTTCACAGGATTTCTTGCGGGAACACAGCTACAACTTTAGCCCAGCACTACTCTAGGGCAGAAAAAAGAAGCAGTGAAGTTATTTATGTGTCAGAGAGTGTTTTACTGCCAGTGCCAACAGTTAGTTCAGTTCACATAACACCTATGACTCCTTCTGCAGAGGAATATGATGACTCTGGGTTTGCTGTAGGAGATGGAGTCATAGACTGCTCACACATGCTACCTCTGCCTCAACCACCTCCTCTAGTCATGTTGTTAAAGCAATAAAGGTTCATGCTTCTTCTGCCATATCTTGCCAACCCACACTGAAGGAGTCAAAAACTCACAAAAAAGTATGCCTGTGGAATGGCAAGGTTGCCAAGATGTTGGCAATGGACATGCTGCCGTATTCTTTTGTAGAAAACTGAGGTTTCAGATGACTGATGTCATTTGTAGCTCCACTCTGGAATATCCCAAGCCACAGTTATTTTTCTTGGCAGGCTGTGCCTGAATTATACAAGCAGGTGGTTAGTGTGGTTGGCAAAGGGCTGAAAAGTATGTATGGCAAGAAAATCCACCTGACAACAGATATGTGGACAAGTGGCAAGAGCACAGACTATATGGCTGTGACTGCTCACTGGGTTTGCCTCCCAGCACCAAGAGTGGACAACACTAGCTTACAGCATCAGGTGAAAGCCAACAATCGTGCTTCTGGTTGTGACAGTTTGATTAAAAGGAGGAGGCAGCAGCAGCAGGATAGCCCATACCATCGTCATGCCACCTTGAGTTTTCAGAGACAGTCCCACAGTGGTAGATGTTGTATGTAAGCTAAAGGTGATAGAGGAATGGCTTGTACCCTGCTCCTTAAAAGCTTGTTTTGTGTCTGCTGATAATGGCTCCTACATAATTGCTGCTTTGAGAATAGGTGGTATGGTTCCTGTGCCCTGCTTTGCCCATGTGCTAAATTTAGTTGTCACTGTAACAGCCTACCCCATCACCAGCTAAAAATGGAAGTCCCTACCAGGTGGAATTCCACAATGTACATGCTAGAGCGTTTGTACGAATGGAATAAGGCCATTAGTGAGTACACCATGCAAAACTGGAGGGTTTTGGAGGGACCCTGTTTGTCACCTGGCCAATGACAACTAATGTGTGATGTATGTGAGCTACTGGGACTCTTTGAGGAGGCAGTAATGCTGGTGAGTTGCATGTGGGCAGGAATTAGAGAAATTCTACCACTGATATTTTTATTGCAGAAAAAAATGAGGAGCATGGCTGAGGAATCTTACCATAATGACAATACAGACATTCACAAGCTGTTTAAGGACACGGTAGCATACTTTGAACAAGATCCTTGCATAGTGTCCATTAAAAGCAATCAGGAATACATTCCTGTCACTTTGCTGGACCCCCGCTTCAAACACAACATTTCTGAATTTCTGCCAAAGGGCCACCAGCAGTTTGTCACAACAAGAAGTCATGAAGATCAGCAGCAACTCTCTGAAGAATCGGATTTATTTTTTTATTAACTGCCCCCCAATCCCAGTAAACAAACCCCCAACCAAAAAAAATCCCTGTTCAACCGGTGCAGTAACAGAGGCAGCAGCAACTGGTGAAATTGGAGTAAACCAGTACCGTGTACTGGACAACAGTATCGCCCAACCGGTTCAATAATGGAGGCAGCAGCAACCGATGTAATGGAGTAAACCAGTACCGCGTACTGGACAACAGGAATGCCCAACCGGTGCAATAATGGAGGCAGCTAGCATCCAGTGAATATGGAGTAAACCAGTACCGCGTACTGGACAACAATACGCCCTACCGGTGCTTGTAAAGGAGGCAGCTGCAACCGGTGTAATGGAGTAAACCAGTACCCCGTACTGGACAACGGAAACGCCCTACCGGTGCAGTAACGGAGGCAGCAGCAACCGGTGAATTGGAGCAAACCAGTGATCAGAATGTCGCCCAGGCTCAGGATCCATGCTCAGGAACGACAGGCAGGCCAGGACAGTACACTGGAACAGCAGGACAGCCAACTCAGGTCAGGAACGGAGCAGGAACAACGGCAACACCGGATCAGGAAAGGAAGCATGAACGTCAGCCCAACCGGATCAGGAACGGAGGCAGGAACCACGCAGGAGTGACACTGGCATCTGGATGAATCGCTGACACAGGTAACTGTAGCAGAACAGGCCCAGGGATACAGGATAAAGGCAGGTGACTACTGACATAGAGACACCACGAAAGGGCAACCAAAGGGTGCCTCAGCCCAGTCTATATAGGCAATGCTGGGCGGGCAATAGACTGGCGGCCAAATGGAGAGCACACACACCTGACTGACAGCAAAAGCCAGCAATCACGGGCACTGTGATAGTACCCCCCTCTCAAAGACCCCCCCCTTCTGATAGAGGGACCTGGTTTCTGGGGGTACTTGGAATGAAAAATTTGCAGTAATTTGGGAGCATGAAGGTCCTTACTATCCACCCAGGATCGATCCTCAGGACCATAACCCTTGCAATGTACCAAATACTGCAATTTTCTTCTAAATCTAAGAGAATCAATAATACTCTGAACTTCGTACTCCTCCTGGCCCTCTATCTCTATAGGTCCTGGCACCACAGGGTTAGTAGTATAATGGTTGCATACAAGAGGTTTGAGGAGAGCTACATGGAACACATTGCGAATGCGCATGGATGCAGGGATATCCAAGGCATACAAAACAGGGTTAATTTTACGGATCACCCTGTACGGACCAATAAACCAGGGAGCCAATTTATTAGACGGGACTTCTGGAGGAGAGCCATACCCTGTCCCCAACCTGGAAAGAGACTGCTGGCAGCCGTCTACGATTAGAATGGCGCTGATGACGCTGAAAAGACTGACTGAGTTCCCTTTGAACCTGTGCCCATGTGGAGCAGAGCTGCTCAATATGCTCATCAAGAGCTAGAATCTGTTGAGACTGAAATGAATCCGGGAGCAAGCACGGCTGGAACCCGTAGTTGATAAGAAACGGGGAGCTCCCGGATGATGAATTAACTGCACAGTTCCTGGCGAACTCTGCCCACGGCAACAGGTCGGCCCAGTTATCATGATGGTCAGTAACAAAACAGAGCAGGAACTGCTCCAGTCCCTGATTGGCATGCTCAGCGGCCCCATTGGTCTGGGGGTGGTATGCTGAAGAAAAGGACAATTGGATGCCCATCTGTTCACAAAAGGCTCTCCAAAATCTGGACACAAACTGGCTCCCCCAGCTGAACACCAGAACTCCAGGTACCCCGTGAAACCAGAATACTTCCTTAGCGAAAACCACCGCTAATTCTTTGGCAGAGGGAAGGCCACAGAGATGTACGAAATGAGCCATTTTAGAAAACCTGTCCACCACCATAAGTATAAAGGAATATCCCCTAGACACTGGCAACTCTCCCATAAAATCGATAGAAACGTGAGACGAAGGACGTCCGCCATTAGGTACTGGTTGGAGTAGACCCACTGGGAGGTGTCTAGGGGTCTTGGCACGAGCACAGGTGGCACAGGCATTGGTAAATTCAGCACACTCTGCCCTCAAAGAAGGCCACCAGAACACTTGTGAGAGTGACCATATTAATTGATCCCTACCGATATGCCCAGCAGCTTTTGAGGAGTGGTAGGTTTCAAGTAATCTAGTGCGGAATGGCTCATCAACATAACACTTGGCCACTGGGGTTTCTGGGGGAGCCGTGGCCTGGGTGGCCAGAATCTCTTCCCCCAGTGGCAAAGTGATACTAGTACGTAACGTGGCCAATATACGATCAGGCTGTGTAATAGGTACTAGGACCTCACCCCCTGTCAGTCTCAGGCACAAATTGTCTAGACAGGGCATCAGCCCTAACGTTCTTGGAACCCGGCAAGTAAGATACAATAAAATTGAATCGGGAAAGGAACAAATCCCATCTGGCCTGACAAGAAGGCAATCTTTTAGCTTCCGATAGATAAGTCAGATTTTTATGGTCAGTAAGAATCAATACCGGATTTCTGGTGCCTTCCAATAAATGACACCATTCCTTAGAGAGAGAATGATAGCCAGTAGGTCACCTATCTCATAGTGGCTCTGGGCAACAGACAATTTTTTGAGAAAAACCCACATGATCTGAGAGTACTCCCTTTTTCTGGTCTTTGAGAGAGTATTGCCCCAACCCCAATCTCTGAGGCATCAACCTCCAATGTAAACGGAAGAGCTGGGTTGGGGTGGGATAACACTGGAGCAGCTGCAAAGGCAGATTTCAATGTCTCAAAAGCACATTCAGCCTTCTCAGACCATTGGGAAGGATTGGCGCCCTTATGAGTAAGGTCAGACAATGGTTTAACAATCGTGGAAAAGTTCTTAATAAACTTTCTGTAATAATTAGCGAAGCCCAGAAATCGCTGAATCGCTTTTAAGCCTTTCGGCCATGGCCATTGCAAAACTGCCGCAAGTTTCTCCTGATCCATGGCAATACACTCCTTGGCAATTACAAACCCCAAAAAGAGCACACTGGATCTATGAAACTCGCATTTTTCCAATTTGCAATACAATTTGTTCTTACGTAGGCGGAGCAACACTTCTGACACCTCCTTGATGTGTTGTGACAAGTCATCTGAGTGAATAAGTATATCGTCCAGGTAAACCACCACACAGGACTGCAGCATATCCCTGAGGATATCATTAATTAGTTCTTGGAACACTGCAGGTGCATTACAGAGACCAAACGGCATAACTAGATATTCATAGTGCCCGGATCTAGTGTTAAAAGCCGTCTTCCACTCATCACCAGCTCTGATCCGTATAAGCTGCACGTAGGTCCAATTTTGTGAAAATTGAGGAACCTTTTAACCTGTCAAATAGTTTGGTGATGAGTGGTATCGGATACGCATTCTTGGGCATCAACTTGTTTAAGCCACGGTCTTAACTCGCCATTCTTTTTCTTCACAAAAAAGAACCCAGCCACAGCTGGTGAGGTGGATTTCCTGATAATCCCTCTTTTGTGGGCATCTGAAATATATTCTTCCATAGCTTGGTTCTCCTCACAAGACAAAGGATAAGTACGTCCCCTGGGGGTACCACCCCCGGGGGCAGCTCAATTGCACAATCATAGGACCTGTGCTGAGGCAGGGTGCGAGCCTCCCCCTTACTGAAAACATCACTGAATTGTTGGTACTCATCTGGCAATGAAGGGGAGGTGCACAGAATCTTAACCGGGTGAGACACACAATGCTCCATACAATATTGGGACCAGGCAGAAATTTCACATTTTTGCCAATCAAACACATCTCAAATGTGGTGATGCAGGAATTGAACATGAAAAAAGTTTATATGACCAGTCTCCATTCAAAATGGATTCCAACCTACAACAGACTGGGATGTGTGCTTTTGCACCTTCCATTCAATCAGCTTCTAGCAGGTTTCATCATCCATCCTAGAAGCTGGAAGGGTGACTGTGTGTTTGAGCTAACAGTCGGTGCTTGACAGTGTGTCAGCCTGTCAGGCACCGATCGTTAGCTTTTTTCCTTTGATGTTCCCATTATTCCGCTATTTAGAGTGAGTTTTGGGACCTTAACACAAAAAACAGACATTTGGCCACAAGTCCGTTTCTGTGGCCTACTTTCTGTTGTGGTTTCAGCTAGTATGGAAAATGAATTGGTCCACTATTAGCCAATACTGCCCTACCAACTGTTTAAAAGCCTCAGTTGAATTGAGGCCTTAGGGCTCGATCCAAATGTTGGGCCTTTCTTGCATTCAGTTGAATCTTTTGAGTACCAGAGGGGTGTCCCTCTGGAACTCCAAGGATTAATTAAATCACCTCTTAAATCAATGGGCATTTTCATTTGTTCCCCACAGTGCTGCTGGTTTGGCCCAGAATAGCACTTCTTTATCCTTCTAAATATGACCCCAAGGGTGTTGTGCACAAAGAACAATTCTGGAGCATACCAGCTGTATCACAGATTTAAAATATTAAGCCTCAAAATAACTATTCATTTAAATGGGGCTTTTAAGCCACTAAATGCAATTCATTGGAGATGTTGCTAACATTAAAGGAGTTAAAAATCCTATTTACTTAAATGGTAATTTTTACTGTTCACTCTATGGTGCAGTTGGTTTGCTCCAGTATTTCCCATCTCCTGAATCACCTCTGAAGGTAGAATTCCCCTAATATTCGTTACATGATCTTGTGATCAAACTGAGGACTGTATTCAATTGTATATGGTCATTGTTTTTATCTATAAATTGCCCTATAGACTTCAATAGGAATCTGTGAGATAAAACCAGTGATGGCACATTTTACCAGCAATGGAATCCAGCAATAAGAACTTGGCCATGAACACACAACAAGTTTAAATAAAAAACTAAATTTTGTTTTGTAGTATTAAGTTGTATATAAATCACTTACTATAATGTGTTATGAGAATTATATTGTTAACATTAAACATATTGTTTATTGGATGCCCTTGGGAAAAATACAAGAGAATGAGAACAATAGTATTCCTGACAAATGAGTCATGTCACCCCTAATATTGATGATATTATTATAGAACAGCCCTGCTCTTATAGTACCTACAATACCTCAAGGGCCATCAACAATTCAGATGGTAGAATATTTCTGCTTAAGTTAGTGCAATGAATAACTCATTCCTTTTTATTAACCCACCCATGTTTAAGCAGGGATTGTTTTTAATCTGTTGGGAGCTCTTGTATTCTTATTTGAATATCATGTTCCTATGGATGAATGTTCAGAGCCTTAAGAATAAAGAACCTCCAGGAACGCAAGGGCCTAGTTCCATGGTTTGCAGGGCCAAGTGAGAAATACTTTTGCTGGGCTTTTTTTTTTTTTCTTTTCTTTTTTTTTGCAGGGGGTGGGGTAGATATAGGACCATACATAGTAACTTCCAGTCTTGTCCCAGTGCACTGGTAGCCATAGAATGATACACTGTGACCCCCGACCTTGTCTGGCCACTGATGTAGCCATAAAACCACACATCCTGACCCCCTCTTTGTTCCACTAAACTGGTAGCCATCGAAACACTGAAGATGATGGGGTCAAGTTGTGTAGGGCAATAGAACAAATGAATGGTATACACAAAAAAGTGAGATGTACAAGTAAGATGTAAGTGAAGGAACGGGCAGTTCCACCTATAAATTTGGGAACTACTGCATTTTTACAAATATACAAAGACATTTAAATATGTTTTTATTTTCTTAACCTACACTTATAGCCTGTACTTTATTTTTAGAAGTGTTCAGATTTAAAATAGATGGAACATAATTTTACCTATGAGCTGGTATAAGTGAAAGTACAGTAGCAAGACTGTATTTTCAATGATTTTAAAAGCATCATTTAGACCATACTAGAGATTCAGGAAGGTGAGAAAAACAGCCTCTCAATCTCTCTGAAATCTGATTTTTGTTTTAAATTAAGCTTAGACTTTAATACTACACTGATGAACCAGTCATCCTTTTTAAATCTTATCTTAAAACCGATTAAGAAACTGGCTTTTCCCACCTTCCTGAATCTCCAGTATGTTCTGAATGACTCCTTTAAAACCATTGAAAATACAGACACCCCCCGTTACTGTATTCATTGATGACAGCCCAGTCAGAGCTAAATTATGTCCATGTATGTTAAATCTGAACATTCATTTAATTTAAGGCAAATAATTTAACCCTTTGAGTGTTAGAAAGGTATCCAACTGCCAACTTTCTGGTGATGCACTGCACCCTTGGTACTTACCCACCCAAAACCGGTCCTGGAAATGCATAAGATATCAAACAAATATAACTGTGCAATGTTCTAACATAATGTTATAAACTAAATTGCATTGACGTTGTTATTTTACAACCCTGGAAAAAGTATATAACACTCCAGTCTTCACTTTCACATATTTTACTAATATTTAGAGCCAGGGTAGTCATTCTCTGGACGCTTAGCTCTTGTGGACTACAACTCCCATCAACATCAAATAGCCTCTCTCTGGTAGAGGGTGATAATTTAGAGTAAAAGCTTGTTATCTGAAAGTAAACATTTTTTTCTGAATTAATTTGATATTACCCTGATGCTTAGTGGATATTTTGTGATTTTGTAAAAATCATCACAACTACTAGAAAATAAAATGTATTTTTTAATATATTTTATATAGTCTTATATCTTCACAATAGAGATACTCAGAGAATGACAAGATAACGATTTTAAAGCTTTATGTCTTAAAGGGTTCTAATCTAATTTATGCACTGATTTCTAGAAAAAATTGAGCTTTCAGTCTGTATTTCATGATACTTTGGTTAATTTCTGGTTCTACCCTTATCTCTATAAATGGTATCTTATGTCATGTAACTGCTCACTGTTATCTGATAGCTTCCCTAACCCCTACCCATGTTTCTAACTTGTTAGAATTCCAAAATGTGGCATGGGGGTTGTATGTGGGCTAATTAAATAAGAACCGGAATAATTCTGGGGAAAACCAACTTCAACACAGGGAATGAATAAAAATTCATTTAAATGGTGGCTTCTATTCCCTCGAATGTTAGAGAGGTCTCTAAAACATTGCATTGGAGTTAACCGTTTCAATTGTGATGGTTGGGTGGAGTGACAAGATGAAGCCACAGTTCACGTGTGTTTGTTTAGATAATGTAGGGAGAAAAACAAACTGGCATGGATATATTAATATATAAAGTGCAACAGAAAATGTACTTAGTGCTTTCAAATTATTATTTTATTACATGCACCCCTATGAAGACATATGGGCAGATGAGATGAAGATTAACCTGTAGCAGAGTGATGTTAAGAGGACAGAGTGGAGAAAGAAAGGAACTGCACATGATCCAAAGCATAGCACCTTATCTGTGAAACATAGAGGAGGTAATGTTATGGCTTGGGCTCTGCAATGCATTACGTACTCCTCTGGCACTCAAAAGGTTAAGATGGCGCTACCTCACTGCGCCACACGATGCAGCCTTTTGTTGCCTCACTCACGCAATGCAATAACGAGCAGTAGAGACTGCCTGAACGCGGGCATGACTTGATCGTGACAAGCATCCTAGAGAATTATCATATCGGATAATTGTGTACATAGTGTTCACAGAATTACTATTCATTACAATGTGTAAACAGCTTTAATAATTTAATAAATATCCACACAAAAAAATTAGTAGTGGTCGTGGGGGGGATTAATGCATTAGATGCTAAACAATGCCATGGGTTTAACCCTTTGAGTGCCAGAGGGATAAGTAATGCATTGTTTTGCAATGATTTGCGTACCCCGCTGAAACTCAAAGGGTTAAGCCTCCATTTAAATCAATGAGAATTTAAGACAATTTAATTTGTCCTGTTGGTTTGATCAAGGACTGCTTATGTTCTTTTTAGTACAACTGCATCAGTGCGAAACAAGCAAACACAGTAATAGTATAAAGACAGGCAGCTGCTAGTAGAATTAATGGTTACAGAAATACATAGCGAGTGTTTGAAAATGTACTTAGCCTGGCAGGTGGCAATTACCCTTGGAAATAAAAAGGTTAATGTTTGATGCACATGTTTCTGCAGGTCTTTTATTGTATTCACTTTACTGTAAAGTCTGCAGAGTAAAGTTTAGTAGTTACGATTGTTGCTGCCCAAATATATTTACTATTTATGACTCATATTGACTCATATATTCAATATTTTTTGTTTAATAATAGTTGCTTGATAATTATTTACATCTTCTATATTGTTGAGGCTGATTGGTCAAACCAATTGCATCTCAGGGGACAAAAAAAATGCCATTGATTAAAATGGGGTGTTAACCCCTTGAATGCCTGAGAGGTTTCCAATGCATTTTTTTTCTTTTTTTCTGTGGTGCATTTGATTTGCTACAGACCTACTCAAAGGGACTTATGCACTACAGTGTTATAAACAGGTGATAAAGTGGAGATAAGTGAATTCACTGGAGATGCTCTCTCTATTTTATCACCCCTTAGTGCATTTTCCCCAGTTATTCTTAGTACATCAGTCTTAGTGTGTCTAAATTGACCAACATTCTAAGACATCAAATAAGCACCTGAAAGCACTGACTACTTACTAGATGTTAAGTGACTATTACATCATGTAAAATGAACAATGGAAAACATGTTAAGAGTTAAGTTGGTGCATTTATGACCATAATGCTAATAAAAATTGATTTTTTAAAATGAAACAGATGACCTCAAGGAAAGATAAACAAGCCAAACTTATGATAAATGACTCCTTTTCTCAGTCATAATTGTCAAGATATGCCTTTATTTAAACACAGTCATATTTTTGTGTTGATGTAGTAATAGATCAATTACTATACTTTAAATGAAACTGGTAATTTTTTATTTATGATCATAGAGTAAAATAGAAACTAGTTTCTCTGTGTTATTTTTTCCATTCTGATACATTGTGCAATGGCTCCAGGCCAAACTGCAATCGCAATATGGGTGTCTCTTTTGCTTTTTTGACCTACAACACTTCACATGATTTAATCCATTGTTGTGGATGTTGTTGGTGATTTATTGTATGAAAAATGTAAATGATTTGGATGACAGATGTTTTATATTTTCTGACCATTCATTTTCAGTTGAAATGTAATTAAAATTTATGAAGTGTATCTGCAAAATTGCATTGGCAATTGATGATCTCTTCCACTGCTGTCTGTCTGAAGATGATGAGTGATTGTGAATAGTGAGATGTGTTGACAAGGGCAGAAACAGACGTGATGTTCCTGTCAGGAGTAAAACTACAGTATAATATTGGAGGAAACAGGCTTTTCTTTCTCAAGAAAAGAAAAAAGGTAACCAGATGTCTTTTTTCATGCAGAATACAATTTGCTTTGGTTTATCCTTGTTTGCTGCCACTCTTCCTAAATATGGTGTCACTCTTACTATACAAGGCACCTGTCTGCAGTACAATCTGTTTCAATTCCTGCTATGAACATTAAAGCCTTCAGCGCTGAACATTTTAGCCTTGGTAAATTGCAGATGCTTTGTTATAATTCTTTGAACCATGTGGAAAATATAACAATATTTGTTTAAATAAAAAAAGATAGGGGACTTAAATGATCCAGTGGTGGAAAACATAAAATGAGTGTTAAATAAAGAGCAAATCATTAATCAAATTGTCTTACCATATAATAACTTACAGCTTTAAATTGTCTGTATTTGTCAAGATTAAGGTACTGTAACATTTAGTTATTCAGTGTAGGAAAGTTATAAAACTTTGGCTGCTACGTATACTTATTTAAGTAGAGTTTTAAATATTCTTAAAGTAGCAATAAATAGTTACAAGAAGAATATATTTATTAGTCTCTTTTAGAAATGTCTGTATGTGTCTTTTCTTAATATAAAGTTTTTCCGTCTAAGTAAACCTCCCCTCCTAAAATTTTCTTTTTTATGTTATTGTACAAAAAAAATTGTATACTTGTATGACAATCAACTGAAACTATAAACCCACACCTAAAAACTGAAGATGTACAAGTTGGTTAACAAATCAGTTAGTTCAAGGCTTACAAATTGGTTAGCGAATTTCACAAATGCTAATTCACATGTTTTTCTAGACTGATTTAAGATGGTTCATATGATGGTGAACATGTAACTTGAGCAATTAACTACACGTCCATTTATTTTAAAACCCAAACAACAAACCCAAACTAGGAAGAATGCAGAATAGTTCATGCAATCTAAGTACAAAATACATTTTTGCTGGTTCTCAGGTTGCTTAACTTGCTAACCTTGGAGAAAAAAGATATATTACTATTTTTTGACGAAGCTGCTTATTTAGTTTATGAAATAGCATGTCTTATTTGTAAGTGGTTCCTTTCCATTAAAGTGCTAGTAATGCCCAGAAATAATTTGTAATCGATTTGTAGAAGGTAAAAAAATAATAGCATTGCAACAAAGTTCTCTCTTCCCTCCCCTTCTCTTGACGTCATTGTCTACCTGACAGCAGGAAATCCCAGTCCGGGGATCAGCTGGTGGCTCTGCAGCAGAGCTAAAATCTTGTTATTGCAAAATAATTACTTCATTGTAAAGGTCTACAAGGTGTGTCTGGTTTGCAAGCACACTTTGTAGACCTTTCCAATGAAGTAATTTTTTTGCAATAACGGGATTTTGGCTCTGCTGAAGAGCCTCATCATATCGGCCAACACGGATCTCCTTCTGTCAGCTTTACAGCTGACGTCAGGAGAAGGGGAGGGAAGGGAGAACTTTGATTGCGAATTTCTCTCACACTGTAAAGGTTTGAGAGATGGGGTTTGTGACAATGCTATTATTTTATTACCCTCTATAAATCTATTACAAATTATTTCTGGACATTAATAACACTTTAAGGCGAGCACTTACCATTAGGGATGGGCGAAAATTTTTGCCTCATACTGAGATCGGGGAATAATGGCACTTTCCTCTTGGAGAAAAATTTCCCACGAAAAGTTCAGTTTTTCTGCTTTTTTCTGCCTTTTCCACCCATTGAAATTAATGGGATGAAAAATATATCTACATCACACAAAAGTTTTCTACAGCCATATAAAAGGCTGTCAGGCTCTCACAGCTAGGGGTGGGCAAAAAGTGGGAAAAATTTCCGGCTTTACTTTTCGCGAAAAACGGCTGATATTTTGCTTTTTTCGCGAAAGCTTTCTCTTTTTCTCCAGTGCAAAATTTTCCTCCTTTTCGCCTATGCCAGCAAATTTTTCACCTATTCCAACACAGTATTCTCCTATTCTAACACATTTTTCGCTTAGTCTAACACATTTTTCAACTGTTCAACACATGTTTCTCATTTTCTAACACAATCTAACACCTTTTTTTCCTATCCTAAAACATTTGTCTCCTATTCTAAAACATTCATACACATAGTGCCCCTATTCTGACACATTTTTCCTATTCCAACATATTTTTTTCTATGTTTAATATGGTGCAACATTTCCCAGTACAACATTACTTCTTCTGAGGGCTGTAGTGGAGAAATAAGTAGCTGTGTATGAAGTTTCGATTTTGTTTTTCAGTTATAATTTTTTTTGGACAGACTGTGATAAGACAACAGGCTGGACAACTTAAAGGGATAGTAATACTTAAAATGTAAAAAAAATATATGTTGTAGGGTTTGTCCCCCTGTGGTCTGTAGACCATACATCTCCATAGGATGGTGCAGCAACAGCGCCACTGTAAATTTTCAGGCCACTGTGATATTGCACCTAAAAAATTCAAGTTTGAGCTGTTATAATTTTTAAATAAAATATCTCTCAGTGGTGGGAGTACCCTTGTTTTATTCGGGGATATAAACCTTACAACATATATTTTTTTACATTTTAAGTATTACTATCCCTTTAAGTTGTCCACCCTGTTGTCTTATCACAGTCTGTCCAAAAAAATTATAACTGAAAAACAAAATCGACAACTTCTTTCCCCTGACTTCCCCTTTACATCTTAAGAATTACTATCCCTTTAAAATAAATAAATAAATAAAAAAGAATAAAAAACTAAATATCTTAGGTGACAGTGACAGACAGCTGACTGAGCTTAGGCAAGGCATCATACCGTACAATAAAAAAACACAGTGTAGTTGCGTAATGTCCAGCAAATGAACATGGGGAAGGGGGAGGGGTGGAACAGTGCAGGGACATGAGAGGAAAGTAGTAGTTCAAAAATTGACTGCAGCAATGGTTGCTGCATCATGTGCAATCAATGATGATGATCCATCTACTCCAAGGGAGGATGCAGTTTGTCAAGGCCCCAGCAATACTAGTTCCAGCACCACCAGTGCCAGTAGAAATAAAGAACCATATAAGAAGAAAACTGAAGACGACAACAAGTCTCATTCAAGTGTTGATGATGCTAGCAATAGCATAATAGAAGAAGCTGCATCAGATAGAGGCACAAACAAGCACCAAAACATCCGTAGTAGGGAACTTTGTTACAGTAAAAGTAAAAAGAAATTGTTTCAGACCTCTGAAAGCTTAGAGGAATATGAGGGTAGTAGTGGGCAAGAACTGTCAGGGGATGCTGATGCTGCTGAGGATGACCTAATGATGATACATTTTAATTACATTTCAACTGAAAATGAATGGTCAGAAAATATAAAACATCTGTCATCCAAATCATTTACATTTTTCATACAATAAATCACCAACAACATCCACAACAATGGATTAAATCATGTGAAGTGTTGTAGGTCAAAAAAGCAAAAGAGACACCCATATTGCGATTGCAGTTTGGCCTGGAGCCATTGCACAATGTAGCAGAATGGAAAAAATAACACAGAGAAACTAGTTTCTATTTTACTCTATGATCATAAATAAAAAATTACCAGTTTCATTTAAAGTATAGTAATTGATCTATTACTACATCAACACAAAAATATGAGTGTGTTTAAATAAAGGCATATCTTGACAATTAGGTGACAGGGCTATAAGATTAGCAGGAAGTCAAAGGCTGAATCTTCCACCACTTTTAAGGAGCACTGTGCCTGTCTATAAACTGTTTGAGAAATCCATTGGAAAGTCTGACCCTGGACAAGCACAGATGTCAGAAAGCACACAGTCACTCTATTAGTCATCATCTGCATCATCGCCTCTTCAAAGTCCAAGTCCCACTCAGCCACACACACTTGGTTTTAGTACCCAGCAACAGCAACACATGTTAACATCCACAGTGTTAGATATGACGAGTACCTCTGGTGCCTCTGCTGTAAGTGCTGCACCTTTGACACCTAGTAATAATGGCAGTAGAATTACATCAACATCTAGCTCCAGTAGTAGTAGTAGCAGTAGCAGAAACCACACACGACAGACAAAGCCAGGACAAATATATTAACAGCAGCACAGATGAGGAGGTGGAGGACAGATGGGACCACTGTACTGGACAGATTTGTAATGTGTGTCAGTAATCTGAGAAGGAGGATAGAGTATGGGAAAGGTAAAAATACATACACAAATCACACCATGCCTGTGCTCCAACCACCACCACTACAGTACATATCTGCCACATTGTAGGTTGTACTTTATTTTTTTTTTATTACTTGATATCATTATGAATATGTGCCAATGTCACTTAAGCAGGAAGTTAGTGTTGTGGGCAAAGGACAAATGCACTCTGCATGCTAACACATTTTTCAAGCCATATGTTGCTTTAGGACTCATAGCTTTGACTTTCAGCCACTTATTTCTAAACTTCAGCCCTCAGAAGAAGTAATATTACAGTGGAAAATGTAGTACCTATAGAAAATATAGGCGAAAAATGTGTTAAAATTGGCAAAAAATGTCTTAACATAGGCAGAAAATTTCTTAAAATAGGAGAAAAGGAGGACATTTTTGCATAGGTGGAAAGGCGTTTGCTTTTCATGGGAAAAGCGAAAAATCAGCACATTTTCAAAAAATTTTTTGCAGGAAATTTTTCACACTTTTTGCCCACCCCTACTCACCATCACTTAATATAACATAACTTTTATTGTAATGTTAAAATATCATGTCCAACGTTTCAGTCTGTATCTGGATTTTCATCAAGGACAAAGTTCAGATATGGACTGAAACATCGACATGATATTTTAACGTTAGAATAAAAGTAATGTTTTATTAAGGGATGGTGAGTGCTCGGCTCAATGGAGAGGAAGCATTGTGAACATCTTTAGCCTGGAAGCACCCCTTTAAGTCAGAGTAGTGTGTGCGGCAGTTCCAAGAGAATATGTTATTTGTAAGTAGAACATATTTGGTTTATGGGTGGAGATGTGTGCTCATGGCATTTTCTTTATAAAGATTTCAGTTAATTTAAATGGAAAAATATGGTATGGTTTTCATGCCAATCAATCCCCTTATTAAACTAAGTAGACTAAAAACAGCGAGAGAGATATTTCCAGAGAATGGAAATATCTCTTGCAGATTATAAAAACATACCTTAGCAGCATTCTCAATTGATTTAAGTACTACATGCAGTGTTCTGCTTAAAATAGGTGAAATGTGACAGGTTCAGGTTTGCAATTTGGGAGACCCTTTCCTGCTGAGAGGGAAATTTCCATTTTCCCTTTTAAGCTATTGCTAGTGGGGAGTGGGATCTTTCAACTATTTTTATGTGCCCCCTAAGTTCACAACACAATTCAGTTATAAACTGTAGACCAAACTGTTTTTTTAAATTAAAAAGCACAAGTGAAACTTTTGTTTCAGTGTAATTTTTACACAGAAAATCTTGTTCACTTTTTAATACATTGTAGAATTTCTAAACATTGTAGAATTTGCTAAATTGAGAAAAAAGTACAGTAACTGTAAATTATAACCTAAATCTCACTATCAGAAACATGGAAAAAAATAGAATTTGATGGTAGAAAAGAACCATTTGGCTCATCTAGTCCACCTGTTTTTTTCCTACTGAAAAAACCTCAAATGTTATTTGGTTCTTGGTCTTGTCTTATTTTCAGGATAGTCTTATGCCTATCCCATGTATGCATAAATTCTCCAGTGTAATAACTACCACTACCACAGTGACATAAAATGTTCTTATACTACATCTGAACCTCTGTTCCTCTAGTTTTAGTCTGTGGCCTCTTCTCCTAACATTTTTACTACTTTAAAATGTACTTCCCTTCTGTACTTTGTTAAATCTGTTCATGCATTTGAATGTTTCTATCATATCCCCTGTTCCTCTTCTCTCCTCCACGATATACATGTTTAAATATTTATAATGTTTGTCTCTCTCCTCTGAGTTATACATGTTTAAAAGTTTAAATCCTGTAGTCTATCCTGATACTTTTTAATCCTGTAAACCATTCACCATTTTAGTAGCCCTAGTAACTCTCTCTAGAATATCTATATCCTACCAGAGATAGGGTCTCCTCTACAGTATTTTACGCAAGTGAGGTCTAACCAGAGATCTGTAAAATTGCATTACCACTTCCCTCTTTTTACTACTAATGTATTTAGCTATACAAACCAGTACACTATTTGCATCCCTGCCACATTATGCCCAAGTCCTTTTCCTCTGTTGTCACCAACAGCATAGTACCCTTAATGCTATATTCTGCCTTAGGATTTTTATGTCCCAAGTACATCATTTTACATTTATCAATATTAACCTGCAGCTGCCACACTTTTGTCCATTCTTCATATTTGCATAAATCATTTTACATTTGGCTTATTCCTCCAGGAATGTCTACCCTGTTGCAGAGCTCTGTATCATCTGCAAAATGGCATACCTTACCTAGAAAGCCATTTGCAATATCACTAATAAAGATATTAAAAAGAATAGGCCCCAGTACAGATACCTGTGGTAACCCACTAGTAACACGGCCTTCCTCTGAATATTCTCCATTGACAACAACCCTCTGTCTGCTGTCACTCAGCCATTGTCTTATCCATTAAACTATTTTTGCACCCAGACCTGAACACTGCAATTTATTAATGAGTCTTCTCAAATGCCTTATTGAAATTTAGTTTGCTGAAATATAGAGCTATCTACTGCTCTCCAGGGGCTGGATTCTATTACAGGAGATATATTTTAACATCCGTTTTATCAAAAATGTTCCCACTGAAGTCTTTAGGGAAACCTGGAGATAAAAGCAGAGATAAATTTAGCACCTGCAATAGAATCCAGCCCAGAGCCTATTATTTTAGTTGATCAATGAGTTTGGGACAAGCTTTTCCTGCTGTAAACCCTGGCTATTTAGGATCATGCAAGTCATTTAAATTCAGATATTTACCAATTTTTTTACTTTAATATGGTTTTCATTAATCCACTAGTGAAGTAGGACTTACTGGTGTGTAGTTATCAGTCTATTCCATGCTACCTTTTTGTGAAGCTGTACTATATTTGCTACCTTACAGTCTTCTGGAACTAGTCCTATCAGTGACAAATTGAATAATTCTATCAAAGGTTTGCTAGAATACAGCAAGAGAAGGGCATCAGATATAATATAATTAAATTACACCATATAATACATTAAAAATATATAATAGGTATATATTTATTTTATATAAAAACAGCTAAATCAATGTTTACATTTAGACTATTAGGGGTGAGCAACTGGTGCTGGATTCCTTATAACATGATATCAAACAATCTTTTTTACCACATCTAACTGAAAGAATTTGTTTTTATTTTTATTGCTATTATTATTAAGTATTGTTTCTAATCTACTTATAGCACATATAGTGCTAACATATTTTGTAAAGGTTTTTTGTTTTCTAAAAACAATATTTTGCTTTTCCCCTTAGGGAGAAATTAAAATCGGATCTTGTTTTAAATTTGTACAGAATTTATTAATAATCTTTTTAATTTGATGTGATTTATCACTGGGTAATAAAAAAATAAATAAGTATCATTACGTATGTTTTTATTTTTATCTTTGTGCACTGAAGACTTTCTCTTGGTATATTTACTTGTTCATAGGCTCTATCTACTATTTTTCATCATATTCTTTAGTAGCAAATCTTCTTTCAAGATCTGTGACTCATTCTCAAAATCTTTCTCAAAAGTGCAACTGTTGCAAATATGATGAAATTGTCCATAAGGAATATTGTTAATCCATGATTTTAAATATCAACTTTTACAGTGTAATTTACCATTAGCATTCACATTTTTCATAAAAGCAAACAGAACCATTAAACATTAAGCCAAACTGTTTTTTGTTTAAATAACTTAAAAAATCAATAAAAGATCAGTGCTTCCCTCCCAGATAACAATTAAATAATCTATAAATATTTGTAAAAAAAAAATCATTTGATTTAAAGGGCATATCTGCCCAGGAGCACCTAAAAAAAACCCAAAACTTATAGCTGCCTACACTTTGAACTATGAACATGTGAAAATACAGTTAGTACCTATACATTGGGATTGTACAATGAACATAATACTATGCTTAGCATGCAGAAATGTGAACATACAGTAAACATAACACCTGTAGATGCACATAGGTCAATAATGGACCAGAGGGGTCCATTACAGACACATTGCCCTTTTTTATGATTAAGAATTTTTATTGAAGGACAGGCTATGAACAATATTTACAATTAAGCACAAGAAATTACAGTACAATGAAGAAAACATTTAATACATATGGTACAGTAGTGGTATAGATTTTATCCACAAACAAATTCTTACTTGGAATAATACCCGGAGTAGTAGAGGAGACACTGCCTGTTATTTTTAATATAAGTACAGTGATAAGGAGGGAGGGAGGGTAGGGAAGGACAAGGGAGGGAAGACAGAGAGAAGAGAAAAAGAGAGAAATAGAGATAGAAAGAGAAAGATGTTGCACAAGAGGCATTCCACCATGAGAGGAAGGCTGTCAGTGATCCTGGATCTAGGCCTTTTTTAAGTCTGGCAAGTCTTGTAAGAAAGAGGTGGTCACCTACCTTCATGTGCCATTCTGTAGGTGTAGGAGGGGAACTGCCTATCCAGAGAGAAGGAATTAAAGATTTGGCAGCCTAGAGCATGATCTGAAGTAAGCACCTCTGCGTAGGATGTAATTTAGAATATTCAGAGAAAAACAAGAGCGGAAGAGGGTCCCTAGGCAATTAAATATCTAAGGAGAGTTTGATACGTGATATACAATGCTCCCAAAAGGGTTGAATCCGTGGGCAATACCACCAACACAGGTGAAGGTAAAGGTAAAAGCCTTTATGGGTTGATTGCCAACAGAGAGGGCTTTCCGAAGAGGAGATGCTATGTAGCCTAGGAGGAGTATAGTACCATTTATATAAAAGTTTATAATTGGATTCAAGGTTCTGAGATGATATAGACAATGTCACTGTAAAAGACCACATTTCAGTCCAGTCATCTGAGGATAAAGTAATTCCTAGTTTCTTCTTCCATGCAGCTGCATGGGAAGGCAGATTTTTTGACATAGATGCAATCCAAATGGAGTAAATTTTACCTAAAATCTGCGTGATGGGCCTTTAGTTGTACAAAGAATCTTATAAGGGCTTAAGAGCGGGAAGCTCCTTGTCGGATTGATGGATAAACTAGGTAGTGTTTAATACAAAGGTATCACATTTCATTGGATGGAAGGGAAAGGTTGGACTGTACCTTGGAAAAGTGGTAAATAGAAGAGTCATGAAAAAAAATCTCCCATTTTGAGGTCAGAGTAAACTGACCAGTGGGGAAAGGAGACCACCTTGAGAGTGAAGAGGGTGTGTCTAGAATGAAAGACTCCAAACAGGGGAAAGGGTAGGGAAAGCAGATGATTGGTATTAGTCCATCAGTTCCAAGTACATAAAATAACCAATAGAATAAGGTGTGTTTTAAGCAATGGATGTCTATCATGATCTGGGAGAAAAAATTCTGCAAGAGTATCACCTCAAGGCAAAAAGATCACTCCATATGTACCCAGAGTTTGGTATCACTATTATGACACCCATGTGCTATAGAGAATAAAAGATCTGAGTGGTGGTATAGTTAAGGTCTGGGACACCTAGACCTCCTAATGACTTAGGACAATGCAAAGTCTCATGTTTGATTCTTGGTTGATGGAAGTGTCATATAAAGATATGATGTGTGACAGGTTTGCAAAGAAGGCTGGTGGAAGACGAATGGGCAAAGTTTGGAGGTGGCAGAGGAGTCGAGGGAGAATGTTAATTTTTATAACATTAATGCTCCCAATTCAAGACATGTATAGGGAATACCATTTATGGAGTTCTTTACGAATGGACGAATACAATGGGGGGTAGTTAGTCAAATAAATGTCCTCTATGGAGGGAGTAAGTCGAATACCAAATTATTTGATAGCAGAAGTCCATTTAAAAGGGAAAGAAGAATGCAACAAAACCAAGACTATCAGAAGGTAAATCAATGGAGTGCTTCAGATTTTAAAGTCTGAGAAGGTAGAGAACTCATGGAATTCTGACATTAATGCTGGCATAGAAGTGGAAGGATTGGTAATGGTGACAAAGATATCATCTGCAAACATTGATAGTTTGTGCTCTTTTTGAGCACAAGGTATTCCTTTAATTGCCATGTTAAGTTGTGCGTGTTGGGCCAAGGATTCCATCACAAGGATAAACAATATACGAGAAAGAGGGCATCCCTGACGCATTCCATTAGAAATAGTAAACGGGTCCAAAAGATGCCCATTAGTTTTCACGCTCACCATTGGATTAGTGTAAAGGGCAAAGACATTACATATAATCCAGGTCCAAGTCCAAAAGCATGTAGGGTTTGACAAAGAAAGGACCAGTTAATTCTATTGAAAGCTTTTTTGGTGTCTGTTGCTATGAAGACAGACTGGATAGAAAAACATGAGGATTTATGGAGTAGGTTTAAAAGTTTCCTAGTATTGTCCCTCGCCTGCCTCCTGGGTATAAAACCCACCTGATCCGGGTGTATTACAAAATGCAAGTATGATTTAAGCCTTTCAGCTAGAATTTTGGCAAAGAGCTTATTATCTACACTAAGTATAATATAGGTCTTAAGCTGAAACATTGAAGCCTGTTTTGGTCTGGTTTAGGAATGAACGTAATGTGGGCCTTAAGAGGCTCAGAGTGTTTAGAAGACAGGGGGTGAGGACATGTTTAAAAGATTTATAGTAAGTCTGGGAGAAACCATTGGGGCCTTGACTTTTACCATATGGAAGAGAGTTGACAGTTAATAAAACTTTGTCAGTGGTTATAGGAGAATCAAGGGGAGCCCGTTTGTATTCAGAGAGTTGGGGTAGCTTCACGGATTTTAGATACAAGGGGATTTGATTAACTTCGTTGCATGAGGACTAGTCTTTGATATTATAGAGGTAGTCTATAGCAGAATCTGTGTGAAATATTTTACCCAATGTCAATCTGATTGCTGGAATGTAGGTTGAAAGTTTGTTGCCGTAGATGTCTTGCTAAAAGGGATCCCTGTTTATTGTCCTGCTCAAAAAAGGGCTGTTTTGATCTCAATAAAAGTTTTTCCACGTTTTCATGGAGTAGTGATTTCATGTCACGGTTTTAATGAACACTCAGACAATTTGGTTAAGGTAAAAAAATGCAGCTTTATTAAATAAATAATAAAGAACAGAAATGCCCTTCAACAGTTCCAGACCCAGACAGGGGATAAGCTCTTCTGGATCTGACACAGGTCAGGGTACAAACAGAAACAGGTATATACAATAACTGTAAGGCAGAGTGTAGAATCTGGAACAGGAACTGGAACAAAACCTCAGCAGTATCAGCAAGAAGGCTCCCTAGACAATGGTAAGTACTGCAGGGCAAAATCCCCAATGGAACAGGGGAAACAGGCGAGGCCACCGGACTTGCCCAGAAGACCAGAAATAGGCAGCCTAACTGACAGGCACAGACACACATACACGGAGGTTATGCCCAGAGGTAACCAGAGCAGGCACAGGTAATATATGTAAGGAATAGGCAGCCCACGTGACAGGCACAGACACACGTACTCGGAGGTTATGCCCAGAGGCAACCGGAGCAGGCACAGGCTGTATAGTAGCGCAACCGGAGGCAATCGTAAGGCACAGGCTGTATAGCAGCGCAACCGGAGGCAACCGTAAGGCACAGGCTGTATAGTAGCGCAGCCAGAGGCAACCGTAAGGCACAGGCTGTATAGTAGCGCAACCGGAGGCAACAGTAAGGCACAGG
Organism: Rhinophrynus dorsalis; assembly: GCA_037306005.1. Lineage (NCBI taxonomy): Eukaryota > Metazoa > Chordata > Amphibia > Anura > Rhinophrynidae > Rhinophrynus > Rhinophrynus dorsalis. Next base: position 175,975,739 of record CM074723.1, read on the forward strand.
CTGTATAGTAGAGCAACCGGAGGCAACTGTAAGGCACAGGCTGTATAGCAGCGCAACCAGGAGCAACCGCAAAGGCACAGGCTGTATAGTGTGCAACCGGGGCAACTGTAAGAGCAACGGCTATAGAACATGAGACCGGAGACAACAGAGGACACAAGCGGAATAGCAAATGCTAGGACTAATAGCCAATGCTAGAATCGGTGGACAGAGAGCGAGTCAGCTCAAGCCTGGTTCAGTACACAGAGAGCGGGAGTCAGTCAGAGCCTGGGTCGGTGTTACGGTTTTCTGACACTCAGACCAGGGTATGAAGTAAAAACACAGTTTTATTGAAAATAAAACAATGCCCCTAGAGGCCAGTACAGAAATAGCAATAATGGCAATAATGACAAAGTGAATGCACACAATGATAGTGATAGGTGCTATGAATGGATAGGGAGTATGCCCCCAAAGGGTTAACAAATGAAGTGGTTGAGATATAACAAGATTGGCCAACGCCCGGGATAATTAGCAGTCTCTGGAACACAGTCTCTCAATAGCTGGATAGAAAAGTAACTGCACTGAATACACTCTCAAGTTGGTATAGTAGCGCAACAAAGTCCAGAGCTGAGCCGGTACCACCACCGTGGGCTACAGAGGAATGCTATTGCCACGCTGTAGTGATCAGAACCAAAATCGCCCTTAACTGGAAAAGTAGTAACCCTGCGTGTGCCACTTGGATTGTGCCTTGACACCCCTTGGGTGCTGTACTGATGGTGACTGCCCAAGCTGTAGTAGAACCGGCGCCCTCTGGAGTGCAATGGGAATGTACCTTCAGCGTCTGTGGGCCTGAGCCCGAATATGAGCACGGAACAGACAAGGCTCTGATGGTGAATGAGAGACACACAGAAGCACTCAGAGGAAAGGCTCACGTCAGAAAACGTATGCTTGGCAAGATATATCGGAGGCACTAGACCGGAGACTACAGGCACTGCAAGGGTTAAGTGGTTCTGCACAGGAGCGAGTACCTTGGAAACCAGCAGAAGGCAAAGCAACCTCAGGCTACAGCTACTGACAAGTGAGAGGAACAGTGAGTCGCTTAAACAGTTCAGAATGTCGCTGAGGCGACCGGAATGATGCAGGAACACTGGAACAGCAGGCAGACCGGAACGGCAACCGGAACAGCAGGCAGAACCGGAACGGTAACTGGAACAGCAGACAGGCCGGAATAGTGACCGGAACAGCAGGCAGAACCGGAATGGTAACTGGAACAGCAGACAGGCCGGAATAGCAACCGGAACAGCAGGCAGAACCGGAACAGTAACTGGAACAGCAGACAGGCCGGAATAGCAACCGGAACAGCAGGCAGGGCCGGAACAGTACTGGAACAGAAGACAGGCCGGAATGAATCACAGAGCAGGGTCATCAGCCAGAACCGGGTCAAGTCACGGAGCACGGTCGTCATCCAGAGCCAGGTCAATTCACGGAGCAGGGTCATCAGCCAGAGCCAGGTCAAATCACGGAGCAGGGTCGTCAGCCAGAACTGGGTCAAATCACGGAGCAGGGTCATCAGCCAGAACCGGGTCAAATCACGGAGCAGGAGCAGGAGAAGAGTCAGACTAGCCGGGTCGGTACACAGGAGGCACAGGAATATGGCAACAAGGCGCAGCAACAGGAACACCATGAAAGGGCAACTGACAAGTGCCCAAGCTCCAGCATATAACGGCACATCCTGGGCGGGTCAATCAGTCTCCACCAATGCACAGGCAAATCAGGTTAGATTGACAGAAAGTCATGGGGACCATGATAGTCGGTACACAGAGAGCGGTAGTCAGCCAAAGCCTGGATCGGTACACAGAGAGCGGTATTCAGCCAAAGCCTGGATCTTTATACAGAGAGCGGTAGTCAGCCAAAGCCTGAATCGGTACATAGCGAGCAGTAGTCAAACGGAATCGGACACAGGAATCGATTGTCAGGCAAACCGGGTCATAAACAGAATAGGCAGCGAAGACAAGAGCAAGGTCAGACAAAATCGGATCAAACACAGAACAGGATACACAGCAACAAATGTCTGGTCAGGAACACCACGAAAGGGCACCAAGATAGTGAGAACAGAGTACAATAAAGGGCAGCAAGCACCGACAGGAAGTAGCAATGTTGACAGACAAGAAATCACGGCACCGTGATTGAACCCTCTCTCAAAGACCCCCTCCCCATGGAAGGAGTCCAGGCTTTAGTGGAAACTTGGCGTGGAACCTGCGCAACAGGAGTGGAGCATGGATGTCAGCATGATTAACCCATGAACGTTCCTCTGGACCATATCCCTTCCAGTGCACCAAGTACTGGATCTGTCCACAGAATTTATGTGAATCCAAAATACTCTGCACTTCATATTCGTCATGATCTTGTATGCGCACCGGACCTGGGACTGCAGGGGTGGTGGTATAATGGTTACACACCAAAGGTTTGAGAAGGGATACATGGAAAACGTTATGTATCTTCATGGAGGTAGGTAATTCTAATGCATAGGAGACAGGGTTGACTCTACGGAGCACCCGGAACGGACCCACAAACTGAGGAGCAAACTTGTAACAAGGTACTTGCAACCTAAGGTTCTTGGAGGACAACCAGACACGGTCCCCCACCTGGAATACAGGAGCCAGCAATCTTCTGTTGTTGGCATGCCGCTGGACTCGTAGGAAGGAATCGCGTAGGGAATTCTGGACCTGTGCCCACGTGGAGCGGAGTTGCCTAATATGCTCATCCAGAGCTGGAATCTGTTGTGCTTGGAAGGTGTCCGGGAGCAAGCATGGTTGAAACCCATAGTTGATCCAAAAGAGTGAGCTCCCAGATGCACTACATACTGCACAATTCCTGGAGAACTCTGCCCACGGCAACAGGTCAACCCAATTATTGTGATGATTGGATATAAAACAACATAAAAACTGTTCCAAGCCCTGGTTGGAATGTTCAGTGGCCCCATTAGCCTGGGGGTGATAGGCGGAGGAAAAGGACAACTGAATCCCCATCTGGTTGCAAAAGGCCCTCCAAAATCTCGACACGAATTGACTCCCATGATCTGAGACCAGCACCTTGGGTACCCCGTGGAGTCGGAACACCTCCCTGGCAAGCACTGTAGCCAGATCCTTAGCAGACGGCAAGCCAGGGAGTGGCACAAAATGGGCCATTTTGGAGACTCTGTCAACTATCATGAGTATCACTGTATAGCCTTTGGAAACAGGCAGCTCCCCCAAGAAATCAATAGAAACGTGTGACCATGGACGCTCACCATTGGGAACAGCTTGCAATAGTCCCACAGGGAGGTATCTAGGGGTTTTGGAAAAGGCACAAGTAGCATAGGCTGCGGTGAGTGCGGCATAGTCATCTCTCATGCCTGGCCACCAAAGCATCCAGGACAGAGACCAGAGTAATTGATTTTTTCCCACATGACCGGCCGCCCAGGAAGCGTGGTAAGTCTCCATTAATGTAGCCTGAAAGGGCTCTGCCACAAAACACTTCCCCATAGGCTTCTCTGGAGGTGCATTGGCCTCAGATGCCAAGATCTCCTCCCCCAACGGTGAAGTGATGCTTGTCCGCAATGTGGCGAGTATATGGTCCAGAGGAATGATAGGCACTGGTACAGAGTCAGACTCCGGATCAGGACCAAATTGTCTAGATAAGTTGTCAGCCCTCACATTCTTCATACCAGGTATGTAAGAAACAATGAAATTGAAATGAGACAAGAACAGTGCCCATCTAGCTTTTCTTGGGGATAGTCTCTTGGCCTTAGAGAGGTACATTAGGTTCTTATGATTGGTCAAAATCAATATTGGTGCCCTAGTGCCCTCCAACAGGTGGCGCCATTCACGTAAATATAATTGCCAAGAGTTCTCGATCACCAATGTCATACAGACTCTGAGCTTTGGTCATCTTTTTCAAGAAAAATCTGCATGGTCTCAAAGTCTTATCAGGACCTGGTCTTTGGCCCAACACAGCCCCTACTCCAGTTTCTGAGGCATCCACCTCCAACGTAAACGGTAGCCCAGGAATAGGATGCGACAGGACTGGTGCAGTGGAGAATGCGGATTTCAAAGTTTCAAATGCCCTGACTGCCTCTGAGGACCAATCTGAGGCGTTGGCATCCTTATGGGTCATATCAGTGAGTGGTCTTACAATTCTGGAATAATTGCGAATACATTTCCTATAATAATTCGCAAACCCTAAAAAACGCTGTAAGGGTTTGAGGCCCGTGGGGCACGGCCACTGTAACACTGCTGCAAGCTTATTTTTATCCATGGCGAAACCTTCCTTAGAGATGACATAGTTAAGAAAAGACACACTGGACCTATGGAAATCGCACTTCTTGAGTTTGCAATATAGCTTGTTTTCTCTTAGCCTCTGCAAGACCGCCAAGACATGCTTGTGGTGAGTCTCCAGGTTGGGAGAATATATCAAAATGTCATCCAGGTATACGACCACACAGGATTGTAACAAATCCCTCAGTACATCATTTATGAGTTCCTGGAATACCGCCGGGGCTTTGCAAAGACCAAATGGCATAACCAAATACTCGTAGTGCCCCGTATGAGTATTGAAAGCAGTTTTCCACTCATCATCTTCCTTGATCCGGACTAGATTATATGCCGCCCTAAGGTCTAATTTAGTAAAAATGGATAATTTTTTCATTATTTTGTTGAGACCCCTATAATCAATACAGGGTCGGAGCTCCCCATCCTTTTTAATGAAAAAGAATCCAGCCCCAGCGGGTGAGGAAGACTTACGAATAATGCCACGAGCCAAGGCGTCACCAATGTACTCCTCCATGGCCCAGTTCTCATCACACGACAATGGGTAAGTTCTACCCTTAGGAGCCATGGCGCCAGGCACAATATCGATAGCACAATCGTATGGGCAATGCTTCGGCAGAATGCTAGCCTCTCCCTTACTGAATACATCGCTGAAAGACTGGTATTCATGCGGTAAGGAGGAAGAGGTACTCAAAATCTTCGTAGGGTGCCTTAAACAATGAGTGTTACAGTGCTCGGACCAAGACAAGATCTCACACGTCTTCCAGTCTAGTCTCGGATTATGCGTATGTAACCAGGGAAATCCCAAAATGACCTCAAAGTGAGGAGACTGAATTATCTGAAACTGTAAGGTCTCCTTGTGAAGTGCTCTGATTCAAACAGATAATGGGCATGTCTCCTGGGTGACCTGTGGTGATACCAGTGGCCTCCCATCAATGGTCTCAATATCAAGAGATTCTCTGTCCAGTAATGGAATATTATGTAGTTTCGCAAAGTCCCTGTCCATGAAATATCCGGCAGCACCGGAGTCAATCAGGGCAGGAGTATTAACAGAATCGGCAGCCCAAGAGACTACAATATTGTTTAACGTGCCCTCTGGGGACTGGTTTACGCCACCTAGGATCTGTCCCTTGCTCAAGCCTAGGTGTGTGCATTTCCCGGCCGCACGTGACAGGTTTTTCGCAGGTAACCAGCCTTGCCACAGTACATACATAAGCCCTGTTTGCGGTAGAAGGAGCGTTCCTCCTTGGACAATCATGTGAAGCCCAATTGCATGGGTTCTACACTCCCAACAGCAGGACCCGGAGGTATGGGAGGAGAGGGAAGCAAGGGTGGGAAATTAGCCCTAGTAGCAGACTCGCTCGTAGATCTTGATCTACGATCCTTATATATACTCCTCTCCCTTATACGGGAGTCAATCAGGATGATATAATCAATTAAACTTTCTAAACTCTCTGGCAAGTCTCTGGCCGCAACTTCATCTTTAATCCTGTCCTCGAGACCTTGCGCAAAGGCAGCCACAAGTGCCTCATCGTTCCAACCTACCTCTGCTGCGAGCGTACGAAATTCGATGGCATAGTCGGAAACAGTACATGTGACCTGTTGGATCTCATAAGACGTTTTTGCAGCAGAGGTGGCACGCCCTGGGATTTCGAAAACAATGCGGAAGGCCCTTACAAACTCGGCAAAGTTATTGGTGATTGGTTTGCCAGTTTCCCAAATTGGATTTGCCCAAGCTAGAGCTTTACCCATCAGTAGTGAGATCATGAACCCCACTTTGCTACTTTCACTAGGAAATGCCTGAGGTACAAGTTCAAGAAAAATCTCAAGTTGGTTCAGGAACCCCCGGCAAAGAATAGGCTCCCCATCATATCTCAGAGGAAGGGGAGCGGTAGCAGATAGCCCCTTAAAGGATGGACTAGAAGTATTGACCTGTGCCAATGGTGCCTGAACTGGAGTGGCCACTGAAGGCTGTACAGGTTTTTTGAGACAGGCAGTGTGCTCCAAAATAGTTTGGATAGCCATAGACAACTGGTCTAACCATTGCTCCTGAGCATCCATTCTCCACAGGAGACTCTGGGAGCTACCTTCACCGGCCTTGTCTGAGGTCATGGGCCTTTCGTACTGTCACGGTTTTAATGAACACTCAGACAATTTGGTTAAGGTAAAAAAATGCAGCTTTATTAAATAAATAATAAAGAACAGAAATGCCCTTCAACCGGAGCAGGCACAGGCTGTATAGTAGCGCAACTGGAGGCAATCGTAAGGCACAGGCTGTATAGCAGTGCAACTGGAGGCAATCGTAAGGCACAGACTGTATAGTAGAGCAACTGGAGGCAACCATAAGGCACAGGCTGTATAGTAGCGCAACCAGGAGCAACCACAAAGGCACAGGCTGTATAGAGCGCAACCAGGGCAACCGTAAAAGCAACAGCTGTAGAACACGAGACCAGAGACAACAGAGGGCACAAGTGGAATAGCAAATACTAGGAGTAATAGCCAATGCTAGAATCGGTGCACAGAGAGTGAGTCAGCCAGAGCCTGGGTCGGTACACAGAGAGCCGTATTCAGCCAAAGCCTGGATCGGTACACAGAGAGCGGTAGTCAGCCAAAGCCTGGATCGGTACACAGAGAGTGGTAGTCAGCCAAAGCCTGAATCGGTACACAGCGAGCAGTAGTCAAACAGAATCGGACACAGGAATCGATAGTCAGGCAAACCGGGTAGAAAACGGAATAGGCAGCGAAGACAAGAGCAAGGTCAGACAAAACCGGATCATACACGGAACAGGATACACAGCCACGAAAGGGCACCAAGATAGTGAGAACAGGGTTTAAATAGGTGATTGCTGGGCAGAGCAAAGCCCAGAGTCCAATAAAGGACAGCAAGCACCGACAGGAAGTAGCAATGTCGACAGACAAGAAATCACAGCACTGTGATATTTCAGTTGTTTTCGTATTTCAGTAATACATGGAAGGGTTGCAACAGAACAGGAAAGATTGTGTTGTTTGTTGGTGAGATTCTGCTCCTTGCGGAAGAAGAAGTGAGTCTCCTAAAAAAGCATCAAGTCACCTCTCATGCGCTAAAAGTCACCAAGAGCCAAAGTACATTTCTGGGGGAATTTAAACCTTTGACATTAAGGAAGATGATGTGAAGCCTAGAAGGGATGGGGTGTGAGATCGTCATATAAGAAAGCATAGTAAATGTGGGAGGAGAAGCCATTCGCTCTTATCAACATCTACCAAAATCACTCCAAAAGTAAGCAACACGGATATCTGAAGACTGGGTGCGCAGTCAGAGGAAAGAGAGTGATAGAAAAGAAAAATGAAAGGGAGGAAGAAATAAAGAAAAACAGATGGAGAGAAGGAAGAGGGAGAGGGAAGGTGGGGGAAGGGAGGAACAACTCTTCTCAGGAGCATATGGAGGAAAAAGCTCCTCATCTCCTGATTTGTGTATATGGAACAACATGGAGCATAGTCCACCACAAATTGACCTGTGATTATCAAAATTCCTTCTAGTGTACCACAAGGTATACCCGAATAGTATAGTAAAGACACAGATATTTTTTTACACATTTTTACAAATAAAGAGAGACTGTATAGTGTTCCCAAAACAGAACCCACCACATTACAGCCCAGTGTAATTCAGACCTGCAAGCTGTCAGCCCAGGACATGACCCTCTCCAATTGAGGGGAACCCTTCCCACGACCAAAGGCCCAGGAAAAAGTACCACGAGCAGAAGGAGATTATATGGTAGACACTGCTAGACCACCCTATACAGAAACACCTCAGATGGAAATCGGAAATAGAGTGGAAGATGGCATACTAGGCTGAAATAAAAGCAACTAGTGGGATGAAGTCCATGATAACAGAAAAATACATTCTTAAAGGGATAGTAAACCTTGAAAATAAGTTTATTTTATATTGTAGCCCTTAAAAAAACATGAAAAATTATATAAGTCTTACCTCCCAAACCTTTATGGTTTGGGAGATATTCAAAAGCAAAGTTTCTCCCTGAGTGACGTCAACGTTCTAGCTCTCAGATTTGGAATCCGGTCCCGGGACCGGCTGCGGCTCTCCAGAAGTGCCAAGATCACGATCTTTAAAAAACTTTTCTTAATTGGAATGGTCTACAAAGTGTGTTTGCAAGCCAGGCACACATTGTATACAGTTCCAATTAAGTAGTTCTTTTTAAAGATCGTGATCTCGGCACTCTCTCTCTCTCTCTCTCAAGATAGGATAAATTATCATGGAGGACAGGTATTAAGCAGCTATATTCTTGGAAGTCCAGACCATGCCCCATAAATACATTGTCCTTTTTATCCATTTTTGTCAATCTATACACAAAAAACAACACATGTAGACTGTTTTTGTAAATGGCATAGCCACTGAAGTTTAATTCTGGTCAATTCATTGCAATGATTGCCTGCAAACAATCTGGGAGAGAATCGTGAAAAACTATTGCAATGGATTTTTTTGGCATCTTTATGCAATTAAAAAGGAGATATATTTACATAGAGTAATAAAAGAAAGCTTATTCTAGCCCTGAAAAAACAATAATTTGTTAGCATAGGTGCATTTAATAATGTAACAGCAAAACCATGTTCTAACATGTTCATTATGGTGCAAAATAGCCCAGTCCTTATGTGGTTAAAGGGTTAAGATACTAAAGATAGAGGGTTACAGTGGTATGCTAAAGAAGCTAAGGTTGCTGTGGAAGGACAAATGCAAAGTTTCATTAACAAATTTAACTCACCACAGTCCATTCCCACTCATTAATATAAGAAAATGACTTTGAAACTACATGACCCTCCACTAAAGCTCCCATCAATGACTATTTTACATGTTATTTTTACTGTATGACTACATTTTAACCCTTTGAGTGCCAGAGGGGTACAGAATGCATTGCAAAACAATGTTTTACGTACCCCTCTGGCACTCAAAGGGGTATACAATGCAGTATAGCAGTGTGTATTTCTCATAAACACCCCTTTAAGAAGAGTCTATAATCAGAGCCCTATCATCCATAGCAATCTATATCTCAAACAATATACTAAAGCTCCTGTTGCAGTGATGACCTCCACGATACAGAAAGAAAAACATTAGAGCAGATTAATTTGGCAAACACATCATTAAACATGCATTAGCTCAACCTTGTATTTTAAAGGGCTAGTAATACTTAATACGTAAAAAAAATATGTATTGCAGTATTTATACCTAAGTAAAACAAGGGTACACCCACTGATGAAAGGTGTTTTACTCAAAAGTTATTACAGCTCAAACATGATTTTTTAGGTGCAATATCCCAGTGGCCTGAAATTGTACAGTGGTGCTGTTGCTATACCATCCTATGGAAATTTATAGTCTACTGACCACAGCTGTTCATAGGATGGTGTAGCAACAGAGCCACTCTACAATTTCAGGCCATTGTGGTATTGCACCTAAAAAAAATCAAGTTTGATCTGTTATAACTTTTCAAATAAATACATTTAAGCAGTGGGAGTAAACTTGTTTTGCTTGGGGGGATAAACCCTACCACATATTTTATTTTACATTTTAAGTATTAATATCCCTTTAAGGTTGTTTAACTCTTTGCTGCCCCTTTAAAATAATATGTATTGTGTTGAAAACCTAAAACTGATGAGAAGGGACAACTAGAGTTGAGATTATTTCCTCTGTTATCAACAGGGGATATATTAAATAGAAATCATCATTCAGAATAAACACCATGCATTATATTTGCATATATCTGTGTTGTTCATTTTTATGCAATGTGTAGACTAAGATGTATATAAGAATTTTTATAGCCTGAAGAAATGATATTCTGAATATGAAACACTTTGAGGGGTTTTATTAAATATATGTTTTCATATATTTTTTATTTATATTTTATTTTTGTTAGAACATTATCTAGTTATAGATTTTAAACTCCTATTCTGCAATATATATTGTGTCACCGGATTGGGTCCCATCTTTGTGAGAAACAACACCACTATTCCCTATTAGCTCTTGACCAGTCGTGATTAATTGCTGTTCAAAACAGTCTATGACAGTACTGCCTTTATTATTGATAATTATGTGGCATTGTGCTATTTCATTGCAGCATTGAGATTAAACTTTCCACCCATAGGCAATACATAAAATGTTATCCCTTTCACCACTACCAATACATTTTGCATGTTTTCTGTGACTGTAAGACTTCCCACCTCAATATTACTTCTTCTGAGGGCTAAAGTGAAGAAATAAATAGCTGAAAGTAAAAGTTGTGCCTTTGTCCTTTGCCAACAAAACTGATTTTCTGCTTAAGTAACATTGGCACAACTATCCTTGAAAAATAACTGCTGCTTGGGATAGTCCAATAGGATGCAATGCACATGATATCAGATCTTTAAAGACTATGTTTTCAAGAAAAGAAAAAGGCAACATGTCATCTGACAACATTTTAGCAAATTTACTATTCCTTAAGTGTATTTTTGCTTTATGTTTGTTCAGGTTTTCATTTTTTTTTAAGAATTTTGTAAGTGTGAGATGACAGTGCATAGTAGAAGAACGGTATAACTTTATTGCTTTAACACTATCACTTTTGGAGGTGGTGGGGCTGATGGCATTATGTGCAGGAACTCTATGATTCTCCAAAAACAAACTCAGAGTCATACTCCTCTGCATCACTAGCAGAAAATATTGGCACACTCTCTGACACATCAACAGCATTTCAATTATGTACTCCAGAGCCCCCAAAACATTTAGGAGTACCTCTGCTGCTGCTAGGTGTGTCACCTATGACCTGTGGTTAAGCTTCAGGTGGAAACTCATTGAGGAGGTTCCTAGATGTGACCCTGTTTTGCCCCGGCTCACATGCTTTCTATACAGAATACAGACAGCAACATGCTTAGCTTTTGGATCTTGAGTGAAGTATCTCCATACTGGACTTCATAGACACAGGGTGTGATGTCGTGCCTTGGTCCTCAATCTCGTCTGGTATCAATCAAGTCTGTCTTAGTCACACAGCTCACATCAGGGTCCCTGTCAGCTGTCACCTTATTGTATATATATATATATATATATATATATATATATATATATATATATATATATATATACATTTTAACTGCTGTCCAGTCTATCCTATCACTGTCAAAAAATAAAATGAAAAAAACAAGTTCAACAACAACTTCTTTCCACAGCACAGATATAATAACAGCAAGATCAACAAGGAACTTGGACTGCAGCTGCCTGTGTCTTTCAAGTCAAATCAGTCAGACAGAATGATGGGGATGTTTGGGATCAACCTCCTTTGCTCCTTTCTTGTCTACCAGACTACCTAAACACAGAGAACAAATGTCCTGCCTATAAGACTCCCTAAACTGTCTTCTTAAGTTCACAAGTAGCTGCCTGTGGGAAAATAATGGAAACTTGACATGCACTCACTAGAAATTCAGTCTTCCTGTTAATTTCAATGTAATGAACTAGGGGAAAAGAAAACAGCACATTTCACAAAAAATTTGTCACTTCACAAAAAGTGCAATTTTCACACATCCCTAATTGGGATTTTGTGGGTGCTCTCCTGTTCCTTATTTCTTGTGTTTTCTATATAAATATATTGTTAATAGCCCAGTCCCTTTCTATACTTCCTAAATCAACCAGGCCTCAATATCTTCCACACTTACACTCACTGTAGTTGTGCCACTGCACACAAGACAGTGCCTCTGCAGATGTGACGTTGTGGCAATATGCCTCCACCCATTGCACATTCTGTGTTGCCATGGCCACACATGGCACTGTTGTGCAGAGAGCATCATCTGCAGATAACATAGCCTGCTGAATATGCCAAGGTGATAGCAAGAAGGATACACTATTTTTTAGGTGTGCATTAAGTCAGCCACCCACAAGTCACCACGTGACTGACTTCTGCAAAATTGTGAAATGGACAAGGGTCTCAGTCAGTGACTAACATTATGTGATTTCTTGTGGGGTGGTTTAACATAAACAGCAGCATTTGGAGGTTGATTTTGGTAATTTGTATGTGCTTTATGAGTGCTACTGATGTGACAGCTGTGTGATCCTAGTCCTTGTCACTTCTCGTAATGGTTTTAATTATTTTAGGGGAGTAGGAGAAGCGCTATGCTGACTATGTCTGAAGGGGCTCATTACTGCTGCTGCTGTCTCCGCTGTACTAGTGCAGTGGTAATCTTCATCTTGGACACTTCCACCTGACACCCTTGAAATACTAGATCAGCCATTCAGTTTTATGATAAGAGGTAAAATGCAGTCTGTTGGATTGAAAAACAAGCATTAGGAATCATCACTAGGGATGGACGAAAATTTTCGCCTCAAACTGAAATAAAGGGACTTCCCACTTTGCAAATAATTTTCGCAAAAAGTACAGTTTTTCCACTTTTTTCACCTAGCTTATTCCATTGAAATCAATGGGAACATTGAATTTACACACAACACATAACAAATATTATTTTATTTCCCAAAGGCATAGTATAAGAGGGACATGAGGGTGCCTGTGTTGGTAGGGTTTGGCGAAAGAATCAGGTGAACAGGGAATGTTTTTGGGGGAGGGGTTGTTTACTGGGATTGGTGGGCAGTTAATAAATAATAAATCCTAAATGCAATTAAAAAAACTCATAGGACATGGTATAAAAGAGGTCTGAAGAGGGTGCCTGATACTTGATAGAGTATTTTGTAGAGGATGATTTGTTAGATTTGTTGTTAGAGGCCCAAGCCCTAAGGAAACATTGGATGTGGCAGTTCATCTCCACCCATTGTACACTGTGTGGTGCACTGACCACACATGCCAGTGTGGTGGAGGAGAATCACAAGCAGGGCATCAATCAGCATCTGAGGAGATTCCATCCCATAGAATATGCTAAGATGCTGACAGGGAGGGTTCATCATTACTATTAAACTGTCAGAAAGTTGTCATGTGTCCTTAGCCAGTTGTGGACAAGGGGTATAGTGACAGCTTCAGTACTTAGGTTCTGGTGTCATGTTGTTTGGATACAGTTGTGCCCCTAGATGTCATTTATCACACACACACTGTTCACATTGCAGTTGCTCATGAGAGCCGCAGTTCCTGCTCTCAAGGGAAAAATTTATATTCTAATAACACACCCATGATTTTGGAGGAGAGGCATGTAGAGAAGAATTATTTGCCAACTTCTGTTCTCCACATATACTGGTGGCTACTTATTGTACTGCAACTGTAGTGCCTCAGAGGCATCACTGGAGCTCGTGGTGGCAAGTGGAACCTTCATCACTCATCACCCATGTTACTGTGATTGTTGATCCCATTCCCTTTCAGCTGCTTACTCATCCTGTTGCTTAAACAACTCAGTAGTGGCAGCAAGAACAACAGTTTCAAATTCCTCAGTTATGGACTTAGACTCAGGAGTACATTTGACAATAGCCACTGGCCACTGGCCAACATGACCTGCTGGCACTAGGGCATTTTTTTTGTATTAACTGTCCCCCAATACCAGTCAACAACCCCCCCAAAACAAATTCCCCGTTCAACTGATTAATTCCCCAGACTCCACCCACCAACACAGGTACCATCCTTAGACCCCTTTTACACCATGTCTTATGGGGTTTTATTAACTGCCCCCCAATCCCAGTAAACAACCCCCCCAAAAAATCAGTCCCTGTTCAGCTGATTCTTTCACCACACCCCACCAACACAGACACCCTCATGCCCCTTTTATATTATGGTTTTGTGAAAGAAAAAACTATTTGGTATGCATTGTATATAAATTCAGTGTTCCCATTGATTTCAATGGAATGAGCTATGTGAAAAAAATGCTGAAAGTCAGCACTTTTTGAGAGAAGTTATTCATCAAGTGGGTAGTGCCATTTTTGCCGATTTCAGTTTGCTGCCCTTCCAACTCAGCAGCAGCAGGATTAGAGCAGTTGCAAATTCCAAAAGCTTACTGCTGATGGTGGTGGAGATGCCCATACTAATCCCTGTTTCCCATTCCTTCTCAGTTTGGGCTAAAAAGGTCATCATTGTCTCTTCCACCCTTTGTTCGCCACCATCATCATTACCACCACCGTTAGTCCCTCTGTGGTGCTGCTGCTGCTGCTCTATTACAGACATCTCACTGCTGGTTGGAGGAGGTGATGAGCAATGTGACAGAGGGTCCCCTGATGTCACACTTGTCATTTCTTGCTGACTTGATGAAGGCAGACTGGCAGCAGTAGCAGCAGGCACAGACAGCTGATCTGTGTTGCTGGTGTTAGCGGTGGTATTATTATTTCTGCATCTGCTATCCCCCAACAGTTTTGGCCTCTTCAAGATCATAATCCACTTGGACACTGTAGTAAAGGGAATGGGGCTCCCAGGGCCAGAGGAATGGTGTGGACTCTCTTGACCGCTAGTCTGGATGCTCTCAAATACTTCCCCTACCACTATCCTAACACTAGTCCCACCGGCTACTACTACTAACAACAAGCAATTCAAGGTATCCCAGAGTCTTCCACCTCACAGTCACTATTAATATGAGGATATTGATTACCCCCTCCTTAGCTGCTAATGCTAACAAGCTGCTGGACCTTAGTGGTAGTAGTAATACTAGCACTGGCAGTAGTGTTTGAGGATAGCAAGTGTGACTTAGTATCCCCCTCTGTCACACTTGGTATCATCTTCTCCTTCCCCTCTCCTTAGTATTACAAGATACACTAGCAGCAGGTTCTGCACTGATGGCAGCAGGTTCAGCACTGGCAGCAGGCACAGCACTGATTGCAGTAGGGGCAACACATCTGACAGCAGGCACAGTGCTGATGGCAGCAGGTTCAGCACTGGCAGCAGGCACAGCACAGGTGGAAGCAGAGGCAGCATGTCTGACAGCAGGCACAGTACTGGTGGCAGCAGGTTCAGCACTGGCAGCAGGCACAGCACTAGTGGCAGCAGGGGCAGCACATCTGACAGCAGACACTGCAATGGTGGTAGCAGTAGCAGGGGTAGCACATCTGACAGCAGGCACAGCACTAGCAGCAGCAAGGGCAGCAGGTCTGGCAGCAGCTACAGCAATGGTGGCAGGAGGGGAAGCACATCTCACAACAGGCAGCTGACCTGTCCTGCTCTCAGTACTACCCTTTTCTTCCTCCCTTCCCATTAAATTCCCCAAGATACCTAGGGGTGATTTAGGGGCACTGGACAGCATTGGTTCTGTAGTGCTCAGTTCCTCCTCCTCTTCAAACTCAGCGGACACATAAAGGTCCTTCCACTTCCTCCTTTTTACTATTTTTAAACTTTCACATAGTGATAAAAATATAGTGATAGCAGTCACTTTGAGCCTTTCCTGCCTCAATTTTGCAAAAACATCACAGCAGAACAGCACAGCATGTCTACCTTGCTCTGTAGCTGCTTCTGTTGTGTATGTATGTGTATCTTTATTTATATGGCGTCACACAGTGTACGCAGTGCCTTACAGTAGACATATGTTACAATAAATAGGAGGGGATGAAATAAGTACCACATTCATAGAAACAATAAGAGAGAGGTCCCTGCCCCAAGTAGTTTACAGTCTAAATGAGTAAAAGGAGACAGACAATGGGGTAAGAGGATGTTGAGATTACAAACGCTGAGTTTGGCCGAAGGCAGTGCATGGTCCTAGTGCTCCACAAGATAAGATGTCAGGGTAGCCTTAAAAACAGAGCGGGATTTTTCAAGATGTAGGGAGAGGGGTATGGAGTTCCATAGGTATGGAGCAGAAAGCAAGAAAGGTTTGAGATGGGAGATGGCAGAGGGTGTGCATGGTGTAACAAGAAGTACGTTGTGTTCTGAGTGAAGGAGGTGGCCAGGAACATAAGAGGAGATGAGGGAAGAGATGTAAGGAGGGGTAGCAATGTGGAGAGCATTAAAGTCAAGAAGAAGGACTTTGTAATTGATGCGTTGCTGAATAGAGAGCCATGACAGATGTCTGAGAATTATTTGAGCAGGTGCAGTTTTTGGGGAGAGTGTGGTGATTCATGCAGCTGAGTTTAAAACAGATTGCATAGGTGAAAGATGAGTAGCAGGGAGACCAGTTAGTAGGATATAGCAATAGTCTAAGTGGGACAGAATGTATAAGCATTTGATAGTTTGTTGGGAAAGGAACGGGTGGATTTTAGCAATGTTGCAGAGAAAGAAGCAAGATGATCTAGCCACAGAGTCAATGTGAGGGGAGAAGGAAAGAGAGGAATCAAATATGGCCCCAAGGCAGCGTGCTGAACTGACTGGATCAATATCAATTCCATCAACTGTAATGGTAAAGCTAGGTGTTTGGCAAGGTTTTGGTGGCAAAATTAGCAGTTCAGTTTTGCCCATAATTATCTTCAGGTGACGTTGTGCCATCCAGGATGAAATGGCCAGAAGGCAGTCTGAAATTTGTAGCTAGATTTGAGGTCAAAGATCAGTAGTGTAAATGTAAATTTGGGTATCATCAGTAAATATATAAAAAGGAATGTTGTGAGAGATAGCAGGAGAGCCATGAAGCAGCTTGATTTTGGAAGCCAGGATTGTGGAGAATTTGAGCAAGAAGAGAATGGTTAACCGTGTCAAAGGCAGAGGATAAGTCGAGTAGTATAAGTATAGAAAACTGTCCTTTGGCTTTTGCAGTCTGGAGATCATTAGCCACCCTGCAGAGAGCTGTCTCAGTTGCGTGACCGCACCAGAAACCATACTGCAAAGGACCCAAAAGACAGAGTTGAGGAATTTGGTTATTTGGGAGAAGACAAGGCATTCTAAAACTTTTGAGGTAAGAGGTAGAAGGGAGATAGGTCGATAGTTAGAGAGACAAGTGGGGTCAAGGTTAGTCTTCTTGACCAGGTGTTTAATTTGTCCCTGTTTGAAGGAAGAAGGGAAGGTGCCTGTGGAGAGAGAAGTGTTGAAAATGTGTGTTAATATAGGTAATAGGACTGGTGCAAGTGGTTTGAGTAAGTGGGAGGGCAAAGGGTCCAAGGAGCAGATAGTGAGGTGGGTAGATAGGAGAAGCTGAGAAACTTCTTCCTCTGTTATCCGAGTAAAACTCTCGAAGTATCATGAGGGAGGGAGAGAGAGTTCGGAGGCAGATGGAATAGTAGGAATCTGTTTTTGAATAGATTCTACCTTGTGCTTGAAGTGCTCTGCAAAAGCTTGAGGTGAATGTGTGGGGTGAGAGGAAGCAGTGGCAGGATGGAGCAAGGAGTCAAAGACTGAAAAGAGACAGCAAGGGTTAGATTTGTTGTTGTGGATTAGTAGTATTCCTGTTTAGCTTTTGATAAAGCAGAATGAAGGCAGGACAGCATAAATTTAAAGTGGATGAAACCTGCATGTAAGCTTGATTTCCTCCAAAGGCGTTCAGCAGAGTGAATGCAAGAACGTAGGAAGTGGGTGTGGGAGTTGAGCCAGGGTCATGGATTAGCTTGACAACTCCGTTGTAGTTTCAGTGGGGCAAAGGAATCAATAGCAGAGGATAGGGTTGAGTTGTAGGAGTTAACAAGAATGTCTGTTTCAGTGATGGCTAAAACAGAGGAAAGATTGGAGTTAAGTGTGGTGCTCATCCCAGAGAGATCAAGTGATCCCCGACCAGTAGAAAGAGGGGTGTGTGAGAAGCAGAACCCTCCATAAGAGAGTGCAGCCTCCATATCTGTGTCCTGTGCAGATAACCAAGTTTCTGTGAAAGAAAACAACTGCAGTGATTGGTCACAGAAACAATCATGAATGGGGTTTGTCTTGTAACAATGGAGTGGGTGTTCAACAGAGCACAGGAGAAGGGGAGAAAGGAGGGTGAACAAAGAGGAATGTTTATGAGATTTGAGGGGTTAGAACCTTCGAAGTTGTGGTGCAAGGTGAAAAGGTGAAAACCACGTAAATCAATAGGCATAAACTTTCTAGCTACTGAAAATGGTGAAAAATATATATTAATGAGTGAAAAATGAAAATATTTTAATTTCTGGTTTTAAAGTGGATTTTCCCACAAAAAAGCAGGCAACAATGTGCTTTTCAGGCTGATTAAATATAGAGATGCAAAAATGCACTGGGTCTCCCACAATCACCTTGCCATACAGGTCCACTACCTTGTCTGCCAGCAACAACAGCTCCAATAATATCAGTTGAGTGATTAAAGCTTGTTAATTTAAAATGATCATTTGTTTTGAAACTACAAAATAATTAAACCTAAGCTTTCTGTAGCATAAACAATACTGTTGATTGGAGTAGGTAATGCAAGGTTACATCAGGAAGTGCCTGCACTGCATGCCCTAATTTGCATAATCTATACATCTGAGTAATTAAAAAACTATCTTTCTAAATAAAAAAATGGCAAATTTAACACATACATGATTTTGAAGCCCTCTCAAAATTACCAAAGTTGTTCTTAGGCACAAGAATGCCTTTGATTTAGGGGTACTCTATCTTTTGGGCCACCAGCTGGTGGATGCTATAGCTCCCATCATTCCCCACCAGCCACAATGAGTGTTGTAGTTTCAAACAGTCAGAGGTCCAAAGATTTAGGGCTCGATCCAAATGTTGGAGTTAAATATGCCGGTAGGGCAAAATGGATATCGACCAACAAAATAAAATGTCTTGGTCGGTATTCAAATATCCTATCGGCATTAAGCATAACAGACGTTAGGCCACAAAACTGGTGTTGTGTCCAAACATCCGTTTTGTGCGTTGAGTTCCCAAAACGCCACTAAATAACAGCAGTATTGGGACCTTAACAGTAAAAAAGCTAACGATTGGTGCCTGAAATACTGCCAAGCACCGATCGTTAACTAAAGTGTCTTACACTTTCCTGTCATCCAATGTCTGTCTCCATTTTTCTTCTCTTCTGTCTTCTTTTCTATCTTCTTGCTGTAAAAGAAAAAAAAACAGACAAGTATAAGTACCATGTATAAATATCTGGCACACTAATACATAGTTTAACCCCTTCAGTGACAGTGGGGTACACAAGGCATTGCAAAGCAATGCATTGCATACCTCTCTGGGGCTCAAATGGGTTAAAATATGCAGTAGTGTGATGGGTCTGTAATACACAAAATGCCCCCATGCATAGTAAATATGTCCAAGGTAATCCAAGTACATCGTATTGCCAGAATAAAAGGGATAAAAATATACATAGCTTGTAGACCGCTGTCTCCACTGCTGTGTGCGACCTCTGAGGCCGTGGTGGAGACAGAATCATGTTCCACAGTTGTCCCCCTCCTTATGCGCACAGGCTGATGCCCGCTCAGAGGGAACTGGAATTGAAACTGCCCTTATATATAGGCAGTCTTACTTCCAATTCTCTCATAGCCATTGGCTGGTATATGCTTACGCACCTCCCAGCCAATCAGTTTAAAGCACAGCCTCTCAAAGCTGATTGGCTGGGAGGTGTGTATGCATATCCCAGCCAATGGCTGTGAGAGAATTGGAAGTAAGACTGCCCATATATAAGGGCAGTCTCAATTCCAGTTCCCTCAGAGCAGAGTGGGAATCGGCCCGTGGAAATGAGGAGGGGGAGACTGTGGCACATGATTCTGTCTCTGCCGCCTCAGCGGCTGCACACATCGGCTGCACACAGCATCAGAGACAGCGGTCTACAAGCTACGTATATTTTTATCCCTTTTATTCTGGAAATACGATGTACCTGGATTACCTTGGACACATTTGCTATGTATGGGGGCATTTTGTGTATTACAGACCCGCCACACTGCTGCATACTTTAACCCTTTTGAGCCCCAGAGAGGTACACATACATTGCTTTGCAATGCACTGTGTACCCCTCTGGCACTCAAGAGGTTATACTATGTATATTTATACATGGTACTTCTACTTGTTTTTTTTTGTTTTTTTTTTAATAGCAAGAAGATAGAAGAGAAGAAAGAAGATAGAAGAAAAGAAAGAAGAGAAGACTGGAATGAAGGACAGAAGAGGACCGGGAAGCTGAGGACTCCGCAAGACATTGTGTTACTTGTAATGTGATTTTTTTTAACTTAGTTGAGTTAACCCTATGAATGCCAGCAGGGTAATTATCCTCCACTGGCACTCATAGGGTTAATTCTACTAACTTTTGACACACTTTCTCATACTTTGGATGTATTGATATTGGGCGCCATATCAATACATCCACTGAGGACTTTTTTTTAAATTCAGCTTTCTGCGTTGGCTGTTTAAACAGCCAATAGGGGACTCAAGTTAAAAAAAAAAGTAGGTGTTAACTTTCCTGCCATAACTTGAGTCCCTTATCGGGTTTTCATGGCTAACCAAGACATTTGAATTGCAATTTACCTCTTGACTTTAACTCCCGACGGCTCTTATTTTTGCCGGTATTTTTTCACAGCACAGGCATTTGAATAGCTTACTGTGCTGGAAAAAATGCCATCGGCAGAAAATACAGCTGTCTCCAACATTTGGATCGAGGCCTTAATACCTATGTCTAAGTTCTATTAACAGTCTTGTTTTCATTTCCTTCATGCTACAAAACACTATTTCTTAAGTGCACTTTTAATCCTAGCATTAATGCAGCTTTAAATATATTTACTTTTTAACAAAACAGTGAAATATTCAATTTCAGTTTGCTCTTCTGATGCAAATTAGATAGTATTTTCTTCCTCTCTTGCTCTCTCTCTCTTTCTCGCTCTCTCTCTCTCCTAGTCAGTATGATTGATATTACCTTTTCATCCTTGTATTTGTATTGATATGGTGATCTTCCTACAGTGATCTTGATGAATGTTAGCTCTTGCACATCATTAAATGACAAATGGTAATTGTGAATACTAAAACACTTCCCTTTGTTAGTTTTAATGTACATTCTGTAATTAATTTGCAGGTCCCCTTTTTATGAGATTTAACACTGATGCTAAAGGAGAAAATAGAACAGGTAAATATTAGCAGATATAGAAAAAAATGAATGTTTACTGAAAGAAATTAAAAAATTAAAGATACACATCAGGTATGTGACATGACAGAAGCTGTTTAGTAATGCATTCTGTTGTGAAGCATAGATATTAATGTCTTGATGCTACAACACAATGGAGATGCCGCTAGCATTCAAGAGATTAAGATTCTTTGGCAGATTATACATTTTAATTTATTGGATAGCAAATGTTTATACCCAAATTTATTGGATTCACTGTTCTATCACAAACTAGTAATAATGCATGAAGGATATGCATTGAAAATAATATATAATACATGAAAAAACAAACAGCTATTGATTGGAATCCCATACCCTGTTACTACCAGGAAATATTTTCTACTGAAGTTAAGGTTACAGCCAGCAATAAGGAAAATAAATAAAACATTGCATTTATTGTATCAATTGAAAAAGGTGTCACTATGTTCTTTCAGTTGTATTTATATTTCTTTCCAGTGATAACTCCCTTACTTGCATAAATGTTTTCCTTGGAGTCCTATGTAGTGTTAAAACATTGTTAAGGATATCGGCCCATATTTATAAAAGCAAAACTGGGGGGAGATTCACAAAGCGGTGATAAAGAGGTGATAAAGTGGAGATGACTTCTACAGTTTATCACTTCTCCATTTCCCATGTTATTCTATGGAGCCTATTCACTAAGATCTCAAAGTTGATGAAATAGGTTTCTGCAAAGGGGTGTGTGGGGTTATACAACCTGTATTTATTTTGTTATCTTATTTAATGAAAACTTATTTGTGCCAGAGAGGTGAACACCTCTATTGCACTCAAAGGGGTAAGTATTATTGGCCATTTCAGATTTAACTCAGATGTCAAAGCATCATGATAGGTAGTTGTTATATGTTTTCATGCAAGGAATGAGTCATCACCTCTTTATCGCTGCATAGTGAATCTCCTCACCCCCCAATCTACAGTCTTGCCATTCAAATTTCTCAAATAAGTTGTTCTTGCTCACCCAAAAACTAAAAAATGCTAATTAAATGAGTTCATGATACTAATTGAGGTTCCTTTCCCGGACCCTTGGATTATATTAATTGATTGGCAGATTAATTGAGGGTGAGGAGAGTTGCTGACAACTTACGCTGGAGAAATTTCTTGTTGTTAAACCATATAGCGATGGATATGGAAAAGCTCAGGATCTTAGTTGGCATAACTGGCCTGGCCACTATCATCTTATCTGTTACTAATGCAGTGGAATCATTAGTATACTCATTTTAGGAAAGAGTCTTCCTCTTGATGTGGGTCCCTGTTAGCGATGAGCAAACATAACAATTCTGGAAATTCATTATTCATTCAACAGCTTGTTTTGCAAACCATGAAACACATCTTGTAAAATAGTTCTGTGTTAAAACAAACAAACAAACAAACAAAGCGATTCACTTACCTTCAGCTGCTATTCACAGTGTGTTCCTCTGCAGGGCAGTCTTCCAAGAAAATAGGTGGGGACTGGGAGAGTGTGACAGTGAAAATTGCCATTAAGTGCAGTGTTGAGTCACAAAGATCTTTTAGTAAATATGTGTGGGCTACAAAAACATATATATGGATGTACATATAGGAGAATGTGAAAAAAGAGAAAGAATACTCAGTTTAATTTAATTAAGATAGTTAAGAATAGATAAACAATAATAGTGCAGTATACAAAATAAAATAAGAATAAATAAAATGAAGTGATAAGGGGGCCAGGTCCCTGGATGTATAGTAAACAGAATGTGCTTTGGGGATAAAGGTATCAGCTGATGAACAGTCAAATAGGGTAATGGCTGCTTACTTAGGCACATTTAATAAGGTAAGGTACAGGACACTTACACTGATATTCATAGTCACAGATATATATGGTGCACAAGCAAAGTCATATATCATTATCTAATGCAGATATACGCTCACTTGAGTTCACATTGAACATATGCTCATCAGATTAATGTTATATTCAAGATGTACTCAAATACTCAGTTATTTTCTGCTCTCAGAGTCTAGTCTTTTCCTCCCCCTCTATAGCCTTGCTGCTTTATGTGTTTTGGTGCTGATCTATACCTTGCCGTGGTGATAGTATAACACACGTGTCACTTTCCCTAACAACGCTAATCCAACCAACAGAATCGCATGGGGAGGGGCTTAAGAAATATGAATGAAAATCTTTTCTCCATATCATATCCAAGTTACAATTGGAAAATCATTATATATATCATTATAAACAATAGTTGAATGCAAAGCTACACAGCAAATGAGCAAATCCGTTACAGGGATCCATAATAAGGAAATAGTACATAACAAAGGAATATAAGTGCTCATTACTTTTATTAATCTTGTTACATATGCATCTTACATATAAGAAAATTAGATGTGACAATATCTATTTCAAAAGAAGCCTGGGTTTTTACCATAGGCGTAACTAGAAGCCACCGGCCCTGGTGCAAAAATTGCCATGGGCCCCCCCATTGGCCACCTTCACTGGCCATCTCCATATTGCCCGTCAATTGTCCACCTCCACATTGCCCCCAATATCCACATTGCTCCCAATATCCACATTGCCCCCATATTGCATCCAATATCCACATTGCCTCCACATTGCCCCCCTCTGGCACTCAAAGGATTACAATCCAAGATGTTCAAAGTAAATGAAAATGTGTCCTTGATTGAGCCTTGCTCATCAAGTTAAAGAAGATTAGTTTTGAGGAAACCAACTACTGAAACAGGGGGGAATTAAAATTCTGCAAATTCCCATTGATTTAAATGGGGACACATTTTCACTTACTTTGAACATCTTGGATTGTAACCCTTTGAGTGTCAGAGGAGTATCCAATACATTGCACACTGGGTATCCTTCTGGCATCCAAAGGGTTGTTAATGTTCCCCAATGATGAGCTCACAGGCAGCTGTGATCCAAGTTTTTTCCTGATCTGTCTATTATTATCTCTGTGATAGTGGAGTCTGGGGGTGTGAGAAGGAAGAAAAGGAGAATGAACCCAAATACCACAAAAATTCTGTGTGACTGAATAGGAATAGGAGAGCCACGTTCCTTCCTGATCTGGCTGTTATCTCTTTGCTAGGGAAATCTGGGGATGTGAGTAGGAGCAAAGGAGATTTATGCCAAATCCCCTAAAATTCTTTGTGACTGACTGGGAAGACACAGGCAGCTATGATCCAAGTTCTTGATTTGGCTGTTATCTCTGTGCTATGGTAGTCAGAGGGTATGAGAAGATAGCAAAAGAGGTTTACCCCAACCCCTCCAAAATACTGTGTGACTGGAAAGACACAGGCAGATGTGATTCAAGTTTCTTCATGATCTGGCTGTTATCTCTGGGATGGTAGAATCTGGGGAAAGAAAAAGTTGAAACGGGAAAGTGTTTTTTTTTTTTATTCTTGTTGATGGTTATAGGGATGGGGAGCCAATGATAAACAAAATTCATAGGTGACAAAGACAGGGAGTCTGACACAAGCTGTACCTGAAGCAGACTGATACTAGAGGAGACAGAGTATTTTGTAGAGGGCCAAGGCAAGACATCACTCACACAATCAGTTCTGTGTACTTTATAACAAACACACACACACACAGTAGTTGAGTACTGTCCAGCAAACAAAGGGGTAAGGAGAGGGTGAAAGGATTAGGAACAGTGCAGGGACATATGCGTAAAGTGGTAGTCCAAAAACTGACATTAGCCATGGTTGCTACAGAGTAGGCAATAAATGATGATGATCCCTCTACTCCAGAGGAAGATAGTTTGTCAATACCTCGCCAAAAAATTCCACTACCAGCACAAGTACTATTAATAAACTATCTAGAAACACTGAAGATGACAATGAGTTGTATTCTAGTGTTTCTAATCGGTGAATAATTGCACTTCCTACTTGGCAAAAAATTTCCAATGAAAAGTGAAGTTTTACTGCTCTTTTTGCCTAGCTCATTGCATTGAAATCAACGGGAAGAAAAATGTTTCCCACCACATGAAAGTTTTCTTTATTTTTCTACAACCATATACAAGGATGTCAGGGTCTCACAGCAAGACACTCTTTGTTTCTGAGAGGAGAAATCAGCACTTTTTTTGAGCTAGAGAAGATAGGGGAATTGAAGTTTAGTTTAGGGAGTATTTTAGGTAGGACATTTGTTCTCTGTGTTAGGAGAGTCTGGGGACCCTCTGGGGGGAAGAAGGGAGGAAGGAGGTGGACTCCAAATACCCCAAAATTCCATGTGACTAACTGGCAAGACGCAGGCAGCTGGGGATCAATTTGCTTGCTTATCTTGCTGTTATTGTCTCTGTGCTGAGGAAGTCTCAGAAAAGGAGCTGTTAATTTTGTTTTTCAGTGATAATTTTTTTGGACAGACTGTAATAAGATAGGATGGACAGAATACAAATATTATTAATAATAAAAATAAATAAATAATAAAGCAATAAACAGCTGATTGGGATAAGGCAAGATATCCCACTCCATCAGTTGTGCTGTGTACTGTAGAGTAAAATTACACACAGTAATTGAGTAATGTCCAGAAAATGCACAAGGAGCAGGGGAGGGGGAAAGGTGGAGCACTGCCGGGATGAGAGAGTAAAGTAGTAGTTAAAAAACTGACTGCAGCAATGGTTGCCGCAGAGTATGCAATAAATAATGACTATGCCTCTCCTCCAAGAGGATGCAGTTTTTCAGGGTCCCAACAAAGCTTCCAGCACCACCAGTGCCAGTACTAAAAAAGAGCCATATAAGAAGACATATAAGAAGAACACACATTCAAGTGTCAATGATGGCAATAGCATAAGAGAGGAAGGTGTAGCAGCTGAACCGTCTGCTGCATCAGATAGTGAGACAAATAAGCACCAAAACACCTATCCTGAAAGTAGTAGCAAACTTTGTTACAGTAAAAGTAAAAAGAAATTGTTTGAGACCTCTAAAAGCTTAGAGGAATATAAGGGCAGTGGGCAAAAAGTGGCAGGTGATGCTGATGCTGCTGAGGATGATCTAATGAAGACTGATGATGATGCAGATCTAGAATATATCCCTCCAACATCTGTCTCTTGTTCATATACAGATGAAGTTGAGAGTGAGAGAGAGGATGATGACTTGGCCATAAAGATAGCAGAAAGGCAATGTCTGAATCTTCCACCACTGAAAAGAGCACTGTGTCTATCTATAAACTGTTGGAGGAACCATTGGAAAGTCTGACCCTGGACAAGCAGTAATATGAGAAGGATGGGTAACATTTGACATAAACATGATAATGGTAAAAACTACTGTATATATATATATATATATATATATATATATATATATATATATATACATACACATTGTAGGTTGCACTTTTTTATATATTTCTTTACATCAACTTAAATATGTGCCAGTGCAACTTAAGCAGGAAGTTAGTGTTGTGGGCAAATAAAAAGGGCACGTTGCATGCTAACACATTTTCAAGGTATATGTTGCTGTAGGACTCACAGTTTTGACTTTCAGCTATTTATTTCTCCACTACAACCCTCAGAAGAAGTAATATTGCAATGAAAAATATTGTAGCCATAGGGAATATAGGAGAAAAATTTGGTAAAATAGGTGAAAAGGTGGAACATTTTGCATTGGTGAAAGGAGAAAGCTTTAGCGGAAAAATTACAAAATCAGCCAGTTTTTGCTAAAAGTCATAGGGGAAATTTTTCTCACTTTTCGCCCAACCCTAGTTGCTAACATTAGGGATGGGCGAAAATTTACACCTCAAAATGAAATCGTCTAAAAATGGGACTTTCCGCTTGGTGAAAAATTTCCCACGAAAAGTGCTGATTTTCCGCTTTTTTCGCCTACTTCATTCCATTGAAATCAATGGGAACATTGAAGTTACACACAACATAAAATAAATATTATTTAATTTCACAAAGGCATAGTATAAAAGGGGCATGAGAGTGCTTGTGTTGATGGGGTGAGGGGAAACAATCAGTTGAACAGGGGATGATTTTTGGGGGATTGTTTACTGGGATTCGGGGTGCTTAATAAAGAAGAAATCCTAAATAAAATAAAAACCATAAGACATGGTATAAAGGGGTCTGAGGAGGGTGCCTGTGTTGGTGAATGAATGAATCATTTGAACAGGGAATTTGTTTTGGGAGGGTTTCTTGACTGCTATTGTGGGGACAGTTAATAAAAAAATAAATCAATAAAATAAAATAAGACATTTGTGTGTAAAGTGATAGAGACAGGAACCCCCTTTCATAAGCTGCCACTGGGGTGGACTGATACTTGACTTGATAGAGTATTTTGTAGAGGATGATTTGTTTGATTTGTTGTTAGAGGCCTTTGTTGGACTTAGACTTATTAGAGGCCCAAGCTCTGAAGAAACATTGATTTGTAGGACTCAGGCTTGTTAGAAACAAACCCCCAAAAATTGTTTTTTTTTATTACTAGTTTTGTTTTTTTATTTTTCAATACACAAGCCTTGAGAAAAAAATAAAAATGCCCTACTGACCTAATGCCAGCAGGTCATGTTGGCCAGTGGCCACTGTCAAATGTCCTCCTGAGTACTGAGTTGCAACTGCTGTTCGTACTGCTGCTGCTGAGTTGTTTAAGCAGCAGGATGATTAGGCAGCTGAAAGGGAATGGGATCAACAATAGCAGTAACATGGAAGATGGATGATAAAGGTTCCACGTGCCACGACTAGCTCCAGTGATGTGCCTGAGGCAGTAGCAGCACAATAAGTAGCCCTCCAGTCTATGTGGACAAAAGAAGAAGTTGGCCATTAAATTTTCTCCACCTGCCCCTCCTCTAAAATCATGGGTGCGTTGTTATTAGAATATATATTTTTCCCTTGAGAACAGGAACTGTTGCTTCCACCAGCAACTGCAATGTGCACAGTGTGTGTATGGTAAATAACATCTGGGGGCACAAATGTATCCAAACACCATGACTCTCAAAACCAAGTACTGCTGCTGTCACTGTACCCCTTGTCCAGACCCCGCTAAGGACACGTGACAACTTGCTGACAGTTTAATAGTAATGATGAACCCTCCCTGCCAGAATCCTAGCATATTTTCAGGATGGAATCTCCTCAGATGCCACCTGATGACCTGGTATCGATTCTCCTCCACAAAACTGGCATGTGTGGTCAGTGCACCACACAGAGTGAAATGGATAGAGATGAACTGCCATATCCTAACTTCAAAAGAGTGGCTATCATTTGGCGGGGGAGGTAACAATGAACGAGGTGGATTGGCAGGAGATGTACTTGTTACCCTAGAGGAAGAAGGTGATGTTGATGGTGAGCTAGTTGTTTCGCTTATCATGGAACTTCCAGTGTCTTTCTGGGTTTCTTTATTCTTCCTCCTCTTTGATCTCCACCTTTCTGGAGAGTTAGGGGGTACAGTAACAGCAGTGCTAGATTTCTGTAATGGATGTTTGGCTTTAACATGTTTGACATAAATGTCATAGTGTCTGTGTTTCATGTGTGTTATCAGGGAGGTTGTGCCAAGGTGTGTTCCCTCCTTTCCCCTTCTCACTAACTTGTCACAAATTTTGCACTGTGCCATTGTTGATGATGACTGCACTGTGCCTGCCGAAGAGAATAATAGTCCCACACCCTTGGTTTCTGGGGGGAGGGATAGAGAACATGTGGAGAAGAATGGTCTCTTTCTTCTTCTCCTCCCCATTCCCTTTCACTTTCTGTGGCAGTGGATAATGTTGCTGCTGTTGCTGCTACTGCCTTAGATTTAGCACTGTAACTAGGATCAGGAGTATTGCTACTGCTGGCAAGTGGAACCTGTCCTAGTCCCGCATTACTTGTTGACCCCATTCCCACTGTGTCCATGGTGGTTTGTGGCACACTAGCTTGCTCCTTAGCACGCTGCTGCCCTTTTATCTCAGCAGCAGCAGAAATCAGAGCAGTTGCAATTTCCGCAATTGCTAGTGGTGGTGGCGATTCTCATCCTCATCCCTGTCTCCTATTCCTTCTCAGTTTCTGATAAAAAATGTCTCTTCCATCCCAGCTTCTCCAATACTACCACCACCACTAGTCCCTACATGAGGCTGCTCTACTCCAGACATCTCACTGCTGCTTGGAGGAGGTGATAAGCAATGTGACAGAAGGTCCCCTTCTGTCACACTTGCCATCATTTTCTCCTTCCCCCCCGATTACTACAAGAAACAATAGCAGCAGGCAAAGTATTGGTGGCAACAGGTTGAGCACTGGCAGAAGCTTGAGCACTAGCAGCAGGTTCAGCACTGGCAGCAGGTACAACACTAGTGGCAGCACATCTGACAGCAAGTACAACACTTGTGGCTGCAGGTACAGCAATGGTGGCACTGGCAGCAGGGGCAGCTGACCTGTCCTGCTCTCACTAGTACTACCGTTTTCTCCCTCCCTTCCCATTCCCTTTTCTCCCTCCCTTCCCATTAAATTTTCCAAGATCCCTTCAGGTGACTTAGGGAGACTGGACAGCATTGGTTCAGTACTGCTAGTCACTTTCTTCTCCCCCTCAGACTCAGTGGACACATAAGGGTCCTTCCAGCTCCTCCATTGATTATTTTTCACCCTGCTCATAGTGATAGCAGTCACTATGAGCCTTTCCTGCCTCAATGTTTGCAAAATATCACAGTAGAACAGCACAGCATGTCTATCTCACTCTGTAGCTGCTTCTATTGTGTCTGCCTTCAGCGAAAATGTCACGTTTTTATAGAGGAAGTGCGAGAACAACGTAAATTAATGGTAGGAAACTTTATAGCCATTGAAAATATTGCAAACTTTTTCTCCTTTTCTCCAATGCAAAATTGTCCTCCTTCTCGCCCATTCCAGCAAATGTTTCACCTATTCCATCAAATCTTTCACATATTCCAACACATTTTTCTCCTATTCTAGCACATTTTTTTCCTATGTTTAATATGGTGCAACATTTCACAGAACAATATTACTTCTTCTGAGGGCTGTAGTGGAGAAATAAGTAGCTGGAAGTCAAAGTTGTGAGTCCTACAGCAACATATACCTTGGAAAATGTCTTAGCATGCAGAGTGCATTTGTCCTTTGCCCACAACACTTACATCCTGCTTAAGTGACACTGGCATATATTCATGATGATGTCAAGTGATAAAAAAACATAAAGTACAACCTACAATGTGGCAGATGTGTATGGTAGTAGTGGTGGGGGACTGACATGGTATGATTGGTGGGACCTTGACAAATTGCATCCACCACAGTAGAAGAGGAATCATCATCATTTATTGCACATGCTTCAGCAACCATTGCTGAAGTCAGTTTTTGTACTACCACTTTACTCCCACGTCCCTGCACTTCTCCACTTTTCCCCTTCACTTGTACATTTGCTAGACATTACTCAACTACTGTGTGTGTTTTTACTCTCTGTAGTACACAGCTGATAGAGTAGAATGTCTTGCTTTGGCCTTCAACAAAATTCTCAATGTCATCTGCTGTCTATCAAGTCTGCCTCGGTCACAAAACTCCTAGTCAACTGTCTAATATATTTATTTGTTTAATTATTTATGTATGTTTTTTAATGTTTATTTATTTTTATTTTTTTTTAATTGATCACTCTATCTTATCACAGTTAGTCCAAAAAATAATATATAATTAAATACAAAATCAACAACTTCTTTTCCCAGACTTCCCCAGCACAGAGACAATAAAAGTAAAATCAGCAAGCAATTTGGACCCCATCTGCCTGTTTCTTGCCAGTCAGTCACACCAAATGTTGGGGTATTTTGGGTCAACCTCCTTCCTTCCTTCTTCTCCCCCATTGTGCCCCAGACTCCCCTACTACAGAGAACAAATGTCCTACCTAAATGACTCCCTAAGCTAATCTTCAATTACTCTTTATTTGCCTATCTTCTCTAGCTCAAAAACATGCTGCTCTCTCCTCTCACAAACAAAGAATGGCATGCTTTGAGAGCCTGACACCCTTTTATATGGCTATAGAAAACTTTTGTGTGGTGGAGAAATATTTTTCTACTCATTGATTTCAATGAAATGAGCTAGGCAAAAAAAATGGGAATAAGGAGGAAAACCAATTTTTTCTTGGGAATTTTTTTTGACGATTTCAGTCTGAGGCAAAAATTTTCGCCCATCTCTACTAATGAATAATGACGATTATGTAGACCTAGAATATATCCCACTAGCATCCTCCTCTGCTTCAGATACAGATGAAACTGATAGTGAGAGAGATGATGATAACATGTCCTGAAAGTTAGCTCAAAAACAAAGGCTTCCACCACTGAAAAGGAGCACTGTGCTGCCAATAAAATGTTTTAGAAAACATTTGGAAAGTCTGATCCTGGACAGGCAAAAATGCTAAAAAATATACAGTCATCCTGTCAGTCATCATCTGAGTCCAACTCAGCCACACACGCTACTAGTTTAGAGTAATGAATAACAACACAGGTTATCAACATCCACAACCTTAGACTTATGAGTTCTTCTTCTGTTGTTTGAAGTGCAGCCACTGTGACAAATAGTAGTAGTAGTAGTACTAGTAGTACAATTAAAGCAACATCTAGCCCCAGTCTTAGTAGTAGCCCCTCAAGAACCACTAAGTTAATGAAGTACACAGTATGCAGATAATTTACGCATGATACAAGAGCTAAGCATGTTGATATCAGTTGTCTGTATAAGAAACTGTCATGGATCCCCTGGAATAAACAAGAGTCAGACGGTATAGTTAAAAGACCTTTATTAGAATAATATACAGAACTGATCAGGAAGGAGCAGAGAGTGACTAGAGAGGCTAGAGACTCTATCAGGAATAGGAGGCTGCTTCCAAGCTAACCACACTGCAAGAGTCTAGGCCGAAGCCAATGGTAGTCTCAGTAGCCCAGATAGTCACAGAATAGACCTGAACGATCTCCCCAAAGGATGGCAACAGGGGACACTACTGACTCACACCTGCGGTTAGTAAAGAGAAGGCCATCTCCTAAAAGGATGGCAACAAAAGAAACTACTGACTCATTCCTGTAGTCAGCAAAGCTGGAGTCCGCCAGAGTCACAGGTTTGCACCAGATAGGATGTCCACTAGTCAGGAGGCAACACAGAGAGGATAGTTGGACAGAGCCACAGGTCAGCACAAGACTGGATAGTCAGACAAGCCAGGGTCACGTACGGCGCGGTTAGTCAGCCAGAGCCATAGGTCTGCACCAGATTGGATGTCCATGAGATAAGGTAGCGCACAGGTAGGATAGTCAGACAGAGCCACAGGTCAGCACCAGTTTGGATGGTCAGACAAACCAGGGTCATACATAGGAGAGCAGGATACAAACTACTAGAACTGTACTTGACAACAACATAAGGGTAACTGAGTTAGGATCTAGTTCCCTTTAAAACCCAGCCAGGAAGTAGGTAGGTGGAGACTTACATGACCAAACTGCATAAGACTGAGGCTTGCGTCAGTACGTAGCCTTGCACCCGAAAGTGATGCATCAGAGCAGAGATGCGTCCATTACAGCCTCCAACCCTGCCTCATTTTGAGCAGCCGCGCTGTCTAGGGAGAGGAAACGTACGGCCGCTGGAGGCACCAAGCGTGCTTAGGCAGGATGCCCGGAGCAACATTCGGAATAACACAGAAGCGTCATTCCAGGCCCCCGGTTCCCACCTGGTAGGGACCTCCATTTTTCCACTGGTGATTGGGCAGGTTGTTATGCTCTTGTATGGAATATGGAGCGTTGCGTGCACTGTAGGAGTGATTAAAATGGGGACAGATTTTGCAGGAAATAGTAAGAATCTCTCTGAGGGTTTTGGATTCTGCCAGGAATCTGGTCACCACTACATTTAGCACATGGGCAAAGCAGGGCACATGCACCATGTGACCTATTCTCAAAGCAGCGATTATGTTGGAGCTGTTATCAGCAGACACAAAACCAGCTTTTAAGGAGTACAAGCCATTCCTCTATCACCTGCTCTAGCTTACTTAAAACATCCACTGCTTTGTGGGGCTGTTTCTCAAAACTCTGCATGCACAAATTGGTGTGATGATGGTATGGGCTATCCTGCTGCTGCCACCTTTTAATCACAGTGCCAGAACCAGAAGCATGGCTGTCACCTGATGCTGTAAGCTAGTGTTGCCCACTGTTGGTGGTGGAAGGGAAACCCAGTATGCAGTCACAGCCATATAATCTGTGCTCAGCCCACTTGTCCATATATCTGTTTCCAGGTTGATTTTCTTGCCATACACACTTTCAACCCTTTCTCCACCACACTGACCACCTGCTTGTACATCTTCCATCTTGGAAAAATAACTGTGGCTTGGTATATGCCAGAGTGGAGCTACACTTGATATTAGTTCTCTGAAACCATGGTTTTCTGCAAAAGAACACAGCAGCATGTCCACTTACAACAACACCTTGCCATTCCACAGGCGTACTGTGGATTGTTTTGATGAAGTTTTGGACTACTTTCCAGGAACTCAGTCAGTGTGGGTTGGCAGGACATGGCAGGAAAACCCTGGAACTTTATTGCTTTAACCCTGTGAGTGCCAGAAGGGTATGGAATGCATTGCAAAGCATTCCGTACCCCTCTGGCACTCAAAGGGTTAACAACATGACTAGAGGAGGTGGTGGAGGTAGAGGTAGCATATGCGGGCAGTATATAACTCTTGCCATCTCCTACAGCAAAGCCAGAGTCACCATACTCCTCTGCAGCAGGAGCCATTTCTTTTTTTTGGACTGAACTAACTGTTGGAAGTAGCACACTCTCTGACATATAAATAACTTAAATAGTTCTTTTTCTGCCCCAGAGCCCTGGGAACTTTTTAGAGTGCTTCTGCTGTTGCTAGTTGCAGCACCTTTGACCTGCTGATAGTGTGTCTCCCAGTCAGACCTGTGGTTGTGTTTTAGGTGAGATCTCATAGAGAAGGTGCCTAGTTGTGAGCCTGCTTTCCCCCTGCTCATGTGCTTTTTACACAGACAACAGATAACAATATGCTTAGCTTTAGGA
Organism: Rhinophrynus dorsalis; assembly: GCA_037306005.1. Lineage (NCBI taxonomy): Eukaryota > Metazoa > Chordata > Amphibia > Anura > Rhinophrynidae > Rhinophrynus > Rhinophrynus dorsalis. The sequence continues at coordinate 176,009,799 of CM074723.1, forward strand.
TCTGGAGTGAAGTATCTCCATACTGTGGACTTCATGGACTGAGGGGTTCCTGTGGTGCTGCTACTACTACTACTGGGGCTAGATGTTGATGCAATTTTATTGCTACTACTAGGTGTCAATGGTTTAGCACTTCCAGCAACTGCAGAGGCACTTGTCATATCTAACACTGTGGATGTTAAGAACCTGTGTTGCTGTTGTTGTTGCTGCTTGGTACTCAACACAGGTGTGTGTGGCTGAGTGGGACTTGGACTTTGAAGAGGTGATGATTGTGGTGACAACTGATACTTTTTGACATCTTTACTTGTCCAGGGTCAGACTTTACAATGGTTTTCTCAAACAGTTTTTAAACAGGCATAGTGTTCCTTTTCAGTGGTAGAAGATTCAGCCTTTGTCTTTCTGCTAACTCTATGGCCATGTCATCATCCTATCTCTCACTCTCAACTTCATCTGTATTTGAACAAGAGAAGGATGTTGGAGGGATATATTCTACATCTGCTTCATCATCCTCAGTCATCATTAGGTCATCCTCAGCAGCATCAGCATCACCTGCCACTTCTTGACCACTAGCCTTATTATTCCTCTAAGCAGATGGTTCAGCTGCTACACCTTCCTCTATTATGCTATTACCATCATCTACACTTGAATGAGACTTGTTGTCATCTTCTGTGTTATTCTTATATGTCTTCTTATATGGTTATTTTTAATGAACTTTTTTTTTACTTTGAAATAAAGAAATACAAAGACTTTAAATTACAAAGATGACTATGCAATTATCATTGACAAACACATCAGTATTCTTAATTGGAACAAATACAGTATCAAAATTCTAGTCCAACCACTGACAGTGAACTGTACCATTTGTAGAGTCCCCCTACCATTGTAGTACATAGCAAAATACACAGCGAATTCCACGCAGCTTGAAGTGCAACATTATTGAGGAAAGGCTATCTGCAAAGATGACGTTACTGTAAAATGAAAATATTCTTCTATCACTGGATTGAGACTCCAACATCGAGTCATTACCATCAAAAGCTAAAATCTAATAAAAGAAAACTAGTGTCTCTTTTAACTATAATGTTAAACTTGCAGATAGACTGAGGATGTCTATGCTGATTCCCAGGAGTATATGGTATGGTACCCCTTCCACTCTACCAGTCCTTCTGTGACATTGAAGATGTATCTAAGTGACATACTGCTCTCTCATCCATCCATCGCGTGTGCCTGAAGCAAGTGTAAAACTCCTCCTGCTGTGCCCTGGCTAAAGTAAGGACTAAAGGGTCCCATATCTTTACAAAATTCTCCCCCAAGGCCTCCTTATTTGCCAAGGAGAGAATCCAGTTTAACTTTGTGAAATGTAACATGCAAGATCTCCACTGGAGTATTGTGGGGAGTTCAGGTGTAAGCCAATGTATCAAAATTACTTTAAGGGCTATCAAAATTGAGTAATCCTGTAAGGTCATTTGTGCTACGGACAGTGAGATTGAAGTCTCATAGACTCCCAAGAGGAAGGAGAGAGTAGAGAAATCTACTGGGAGGCCCATTTTCTCCGTTACATATGCAAAAATCTTGCTCCAAAAGGAAAAAAATGGGTGGGCAGGAATAAAGAGCGTGCATTAGAGCAGCCTGGGGTTCACCACATCGACGAAAAACTGGGGAAGTGGCCAACCCTATTGTGTGAGCCAGATTAGGGATTACATAAGCCTATGCAAAAGTCTGCATGAAATTTCATGAATGTAAGATGCAGGTGAGTGTCGTAGACAGCTACGGAAGCCCTAGTATATTATGTCTGAAGTCAAAGATGGGATGTCGGTGATCCAACTATCTACGTGGGAGCGGCTCTGGCGGGTCAAACTTGTGGTCAATAGAAGGCTATAGGCCCTTGAAATCGTAAAGGGGAGGGGATATGAGGCCTGCATTAGACAGTCTAGTGAGTTGTCTGAAAGTTGAGTCTGAAGCACGGGCAGGAGTGATTGTGCATAGTGCTTGGTTGGAGATATGTGGATAAATGACCTGACTGGAGATTATATTTTAGTTGGAAATCTGGGAAACAAAAGGGTTTTCTTGTGTTCGGATCAAGGAGTGCCCCTAAAAGATCTTCTTCTCGGCCCAAGCATAGAATCTGTTATCGGGAGAGCCATGTTGGAAAAGAGGGTAATGGAGGAAAGGGAGGAAAACTGAGACATTTTTGGTTTTATGCAATAGATAATGGGAGTGTTCCAATGCTTGGATTTTTGAGACAATTAAAGGATTATCTAAGCAATGACTGGGAATGTGGGAGTGTGGGGCATGGAGGAGGTAACTGAGGCTGATGTGTGGTGCAAAAACCTGATCCCAAGTTGAATTTGTAAAAGTATTTGTGTGGTTAATCCAATCTTTAGCAATACATAAAAGGCATGCAACATTATATAACCTGATGTTTTATGGTTCATTTTTTGTACTGGCACTGGTGGTGCTGGATGTTTTGCTGGGACCTTGACAAACTGCATCCTTCCTTGGAGGAGAGGCATCATCATAATTTATTGCACACGCTGCACCAACCATTGCTGCAGACAGTTTTTGAGCTGCTACTTTGATCTCATGTCCCTGCACTGCTCCAACCTTCCTCCTGCCCCTTGTGTGTTTGCTTGACATTACTCAACTACTGTGTGTGTTTTTACTCTACAGTACACAACACAACTGATGGAATATGATGTCTTGTCTAAGCCCAGTCAGCTGTCTGTCACCTATTTATTTTGTTGTTTGTTTTTTTCTTTATTCTGATTTCTTTCTTTATTTATTTTTAAGTTGTCCACCCTGTCTTATCACTGTCACAGTCTGTCCAAACTGAACTGAAAAACAAAATCTACAACTTCTTTACCCAGCACAGAGACAATAACAGCAAGATCAGCAAGCAAATGGGTCCCCAGCTGCTTGTGTCTTGCCAGTCAGTCACATGGAATTTTGAGGTATTTGGGGTCAACCTCCTTCCTCCCTTCTCCTCCCAAGAGTGCCCAGAGACTCTCCAAATACAGAGAACAAATGTCCTACCTAAAAGACTTCCTAAACTAAACTTCAATTCCCCTTTATTTGCCTGTCTTCTCTAGCTCAAAAAAACGTGGTGTGTGGTGCAGAAAATGTTTTCTTCCCATTGATTTCAATGTAATCAGCTAGGTGAAAAGCAGAAAAAAGTGGAAAAACAGCACTTTTCATCCATAGCTATAAGTAAAAAGCTATACACAAAATGATATATACAATATGCAAAACGTTATGTGCAAAATACTATACGCAAAACACTACATGTAATATACCATATTCCTTATGCAAAACACTATATGCAAAATGCTACACGCAAAATGCTATATGCAAAACACCCACTATGCTCAAATCACACACATGCACTCACACAAGCTTACACAGGCTCACACTCAGACGCTGTCACACACACACTCACACACCACACATTTACATAGTGCTGGAGAGTTGTGCACCTTTTTGGAGCTGAAAGAGCTAAGCATTGAAAATTTAACAATAGAGTCATTAAAAACATTGCCTCCTTTCTGGATTTGTCTGCATGTCAGGGGAAATAATCCTACATTTTTTTACCCCTATTTGTGCCAGTGCGCTGGGCTGGAATGTGGTGGATAACACATATAACTGCTAATATTCCTGATATATATATATATATATATATATATATATATATATATATATATATATATATATATATTCTTTCACACCACACCAGTCCACCACCACCACACACATCTCCAACATGCATTGTTCTTTTTTTCATTGTTCTTTTTTTATCGTAGCAGGTTTGCAGAGAGAATAGCCTTATATTTATTTGTGTGTGCAGAACTCAGGCTAGCAAAAAAAAAAAGCCCAGAGGAAACACTTTTTTGAAGTACTCAGGCTTGCCAAAAAACAAGCCCTGAGTAAATACTTTTTTGCAGGTCTCAGGCTTGCCAAAACACTTCCTAAGTATATTTTTTTGCAGGATTCAAGCTTGTAACATATGCATGCCAAGAGAAAACTTTTTTTTGCTTCATCAGGGATGTTGTGCCAAGGTATGTGCCTTCCTTTCCCTTTTCACAACCTTGTCACAAATAGTGCACGGCGTTGTCATTTATGACTGCACTGTGCCTGCCTCAAGGGAAAATATTCTCACACCCATTATTTCAGTGTGGAGTCATGTGGAAAATAATAACCTGCTTCTCCACAATCACCTTCATTGTCTGAGGCAGGTGCTACTTATGCCTCAACATCATCACTAGAGCTAGAACCAAGATTATTGTTGGCATGTGGAGAAGGCCTTAGTCCAATATCGCTGCGTTAAGAAGCCAGTTCCATGGTGGCCCGTTGGTCAGATTGGGGCACACTAACCCTCTCATCACCATCCTGCTGCTCAGTCAGATGAAAGTGTGCAGCATTTTCCAAAATGTCACTGCTGGTGGTGATACCTGTCCACATTTGCATCTTTTTATCCCATTCCTTTTCGCTTTACACCAAAAATGCCTTCACGCTCACCTCAACACCATCTTCCCCACCACCCTTGCTCTCATTAAGACCCCCACCAGTCTCTAGCTGCTCTGTGCTGATGGGTCTGCTTGGAGATGATGAAGTATGGCTGAGGGTCCTTTGCTGTCTCACTGGCAAACAGGCAGTAGTAGCAGCAGGCAGCCGACCTATGCTACTCACACAGCTACCCAGTTCATCTTCCTTCAAAATTTGCCTCCAGATCACAGGTGACAATGTTGGGGTAATCTGCCTCATTGGGTCTGGAGAATGTGGGTTCCCAGTCCTTTCTCCTCTTCCTCATAGTCACTAGACTCAGGGTCCATCCAGACTCTCTTTTATTTTACAACAGTGATGGTGGTCATAGTGTTAGTCAGCACTAAGAACCACTAAGTAATCACATTATTTTTATTAATATTTGATTTAAATTTATTTTTTTAAAATCTCACTCTCTCACTCTGTCTCCTTCCAGTCTGCTTTTCTCCTAAAATACACCACACTACAGTGAGGGAAATTATGGGTTTATTTAGTTTATGGGTGGGAAGTTTTGCCCCATAAGCGGGAAATGGAACCATTCTCATGATATTTTCTGTGGTCTTAGCAAAATGCTGGAAAATCTATGGGTTTCTCTACGGACAAATCTTCCCTGATGAAAAGCAGAAAACCATGTATATTCCGCAAAAGTTCCCATGGAAACAAAATGGGACTTTTCGCTCATTCATACTAATGTTAACGACTTCCTCCTCCACAGAGTCACTAGCCTCAGGGTCCATCCAACTTCTCTTTTTTTTCCAGCAGTGGTGGTTGTCATATTGTCAGCCAGCACTTTGAACCTCTATGTAACCACTTTAGTTTTTTTTAATAATTAATTTTACATCATTTTTTTTCCTTCTCTTTCACTCTCTTTACTTCCACTCTGCTTTTCTCCTAAAATATAATACACTACAGTTCAGAAACTTATGGGATTGGGTAATATATGGGCAGAAACGTTTAGCCTCATTGAATACCATAGGTAAGAAATTAAACCATTTTTGAGAGATTTTCTGTGCCCCTAGAGAAGAGGCAGAAAATCTATGTGGTTCTTAATGCGTGAAATTTCCCACTGGAAAAGTGGAAAACCCATGTGTTTTCCGTGAAATTTCCAGCGGTTACAAAACGGGACTTTTCACACATCCCTACTCTTCACCATTTGATGCAATCAGACAATTTTAGGTAAACATTTTTATACACGTGTTAAGGAGACATCTAGTACATGGCATACAGTTCTAGAGACCATATTTCCAGAAGAACAGCAATAAATCAGAGATAATCCAAAGATGGGCCACTAATATGGTTTATGAGCTAAATAACAAAACATACCAGGAAAGACTCTAGGACACTAATTTGTATAGTGTGGAGGACAGAAAGGAGAGGGGTGATATGACAAACCTTCAAATATATTAAGGGATTCATAAAGCTCAGGAGGGATATCATTTTCCCATTTAAAAATAATAGAAAAAGTGGACATGCTCTAAAATTGGAAGGTGGAAAAATATTTTATGGAAAGGAAGATAGATAAATGGAACAGCCTCCAACCAGAAGAGTTTGAGGCTAAAACTGTAAATGAAGTTAAAGGGATAGTATACCCCCCAAAAAACTGTTCATGAATTGATAGGAATAATAAAAAAATATGTAATGCCTTTATTCCCATCTCTCAAACCGTTATGGTTTGAGAGATGTAAGAAAATAAAGACCTCCGCTCCCTCCCCTTTCTAATGCGTCCGTTTTATAGCGGATGTCATGAGATCCTGCTTCTGGGACCAGACTGCAGCTCTTCAAGAGCACTGTCATTGAGATATCTAACTATGATTACTTCATCAGAATGGTCTACAACGTGTGCTTGCAAGCCAGGCATATGTTGTAGACCATACCAATGAAGTAATTATAGTTAGATATCCCGATGTCAGCACTCCTGAAGAGTTGCCTAAAGTCAGTTGACCGGATTCTGCCACTGACAGCTTTACAGCTCATCAGGCAGAAAGGGGAGGGAGCAGAGGTCTTTATTTTCTTAAATCTCTCAAACCATAATGGTTTGAGAGATGGGAATAAGGGCATTACATGTTTTTTTTATTATTCCTATCAATTCGCGAACAGTTTTTTTTTGGGTTTACTAACCCTTTAAGAATGCTTAGACAGACATAGATACTCTAAGATAAGTCTGAGCTAATTAGATAGAGAAATGAGCATGCTATGTTTCTGTTATTATTATTAGAGCAAAATTGCATTCATACATACCACTGTTTATGACTGAGTATATGTTTATCAGGGGAGGGTATTCATTCAAAAGCCTGCTCCAGTACCTATGCTTATGTACTATAATGGGTTATACCTTTCTTTCCATATATAGACCAAGGGGGCAGTTATTCCCTATGCTTGGTACAAGTTCATCTTATACCTGATATTATATATGGTCTTATAATTAATTAGAATATGGTGTGTACAATAAAGAAAGGTGTGAGAGTTTCAAATATATTTAAACAGATATATATTTATTATGCCTATACCATAGATTGAACAGAATTAAAAGGTATGATTAGTAAATATCATTAGCAAATCCAGTAGAACTAGAAGAGTATAGTTAGGTAATATGTTTGAAATAATTAAAGTATAATATATATTTAGCCTTGCAGAAACTCTCTCTCTCTGCCTCGCTCTCTGTTCATAAAATATATATCTTGTATCATCTATATATAAACTGAGTTATCAGTACACTTTACCACACATTTCCTCTTGCACTAGGTTATAGATATCTTATGGACATCTGTGCTCATACAGAACACACCTGTATAATCTAGCACATTTCATGCTATGCGTATAGGTTTAAACAGCGTTAATGCTACTTTTATATGTGTGCATGCAGAGCATAAAAAGAGGCCTTCTAACAAATTGCAGATTAGACACGAGATGTTTTATAAACAAAAAATATTAATTAGATTTCTAGACAATCCTAGTCAATGCATGCCCTTGTTAAGTGTAAGCAAAATTTCTATGCAACACATTCTGCAAAATACCTTATACACATACACACAATGAAGATGAGAATTCTAGTTTTGAAACCTAGATTGTTACTGTATGTTTATAAACCACTTTTTCCAAAATAATTTATATTTTAAATGCTTGTCTGGTAGATATGTCTCCTATGCAGTGCTCTCTGGTTTGTTGGAAACTTCTAGAATCCAGTCAGTATAATAAATAAATATGTTTATTCTGATTTTAAAGTCAATTAACAACTTGTGGGATCACAAAAGTGGACCTGCCATCTTAAGATATTTAAAGGGATAGTATTACTTCGTTTTAACTCTATTTTATTTTGTAGGCATTAAAAAAAAATTTAGAACGATATAAGTCTTATCTCTCAAACCTTTATGGTTTAAGAGATATTTACAAGCAAAGTTTCCCCTCCCCACCCCTTTTACCTAGCGTAAGCCATCTCTTCTCAGATGTGAATCTGGTTGTAAGACCAGACAGATAACAGCAAGGGGACAATCTTCTTTATATGAAAACAATGAAATCCCTGCCCCCCTTGACAAGCTTTTCAGGTTTTTCCCTTATCTTAATTGAAGATTGTCCCTCTGTGCAATCTACCTGGGCACCTCCCTTCTGCTTTGGCTGAACAGTGTGACATCAGTAAAAGGGACGGGAGGTGGACACTTTGTCATTGAATTACTCTTGAACTACAACTCTGACAGAACTGAAAGAACACTCTCCAAAGTCCAAATACTATGATGATTAATTAGAGCTGTTTTTATTATGAAACATTACTATCCCTTTAATTCATTTTAACAAAAGAATTGTTAAACTAGCAATTAGTTTGTGACATGAATAATTTGTGAAAAATTAACCTTTATTTGTCGGTGGTACAGTGTGGCACTTCATGCTAATTAATTTCTGTACTGGGCCAAAAATATAACACACTATGCTATGAATGAATCTAAGCAGAACCCATTTGTTGGGAGCATTTGGAATAGCACAACGGACAGTAAGCTTACCCCTGAAGTCAACTCGTTAGCATACTGTTCACATAATTAGCATAATGTTGCTCAGTGTGCCACCAAAACATTAAAGATAATTTATCAAAAACAATTAATTTGAGGAAAAAATGCTAGTAATTCTCTATTTAAATAAATAAATATCCCCCCCAAACGTGTCAGGGTGACAGATCCACATTAATTGGATATTATTAAGGTTCAAGAATTTTCTGGTGTTTAGTTAAACTGACAACTGTTATACTTTGATAGTATCGGAATTTTTGGAAAGGTTCAGGAATTATATAGATTATTAATTCAATACATTTATTAATTTAGCTACAAACCGTTAGTTTTAAATAAAAAATTGAAGCAGAATGAATATGTATGAAGTCAGATACATTACAACTTCAGCAAACTGACATTCTTGTGCAACATTGTGGATTATAAAGCATGTGTTCCATACTGTATATACTGCACTGTAGTGTCCATGTGTTAGCTATTTTGTTTACAATAATGCATAAATGTTACTACAATATTAGAGCACTGCAGTCAGTCTTATTCATCAAGCTAAAGCAGATATGCTATTCTGGCTCAGACCAGTTGCATCATAGTGGACAAATAAAAATGTCCATTGATTTAAAATGGATTTTAACTCCTAGAATGAAAGAGTGGTCTAGCATTTAAGTAGTTAAAACCTCTATTTAAATGAAATTTAAATCTCCAAAAATGTTTGTGTGTCCTATATTGCAGCTGGTATGATCCAGGATTGCTCCAGTTTTCTTATTATATCAGTCCACTGGTACTAGCATATCTGTCAGTCTTAACAAGTGATTTTCTACTACTGCTGTTAACAAATGGAGCACTGTTTTATTCCTGGCTAGGTGCAATTTATTAGTGTATTTACTCTCGGTTCACACAGAGTTTATATGCTGGTTTGCAGTGCAGATTGGGAGCGCTACTCAATTTCGCCTTACCTGAATTTAAGATTAAGAAAGTAAAAAACTGTTCATTCTGCCATATAATTTCTTTTTCCAAAAATGAACACAGATGTAACAAAAATATCAATCAGATTAGCCACAGAGGACACCCTAAATAAGAATCTCAGATTATTACTGCACTGTTGTCATGACTCATGTTAGAAACAGATGTAGTACTATCCGTCAAGTTAACAAGCTGTGCATAACTGCAATGTCTCACTGCACTAACATTCCTCCATGCACCACTATCATTCACGGTATACAAGAAGGATTTGTTTGAAAAGGAGTTAATATAGTGTAATGTACATGATGCATTGTTTAAGTATATACAGCCATATGGAACGGTATTCATTAATAATTCCTTATTCAGGACACAGTGAAGTCAAGTTGGGCATGTTTTACACTCAAAAGTAAATTCACATAACTGCATTTTATTCAAAACATATCTGGAAAATTGAATGTGAGTACCTTACAGGAGAGTGAACAAAGAGAAGTCATTTTTGCAAGTAATAGAGATTGATTTTATCAGTGAAATAAACATTTCTGCTATCCAGCATTGCATGAAATGGACACCAGGAGGAAGTCTATTTCCTACTTTATACGACAGAGGAATTTTTTCCTATGTTGTAAATATCTGAGGTGGTAAGGGGAAATGGAGCAAGTATGCAGCAACTAACTGTAATTCAGAACAAATTGAAATTCCCTAAATTCCCAGTAAACGTTTTTACTATGAAATAAATATATGTGTATGTATGTATATGTATATAGTGCAGAGCAAAATAAGGGTACTCTGTCTACTGAAAGGTATTTCATTCAAAAGTTATTACTGTTGAAACAAATTTTTTGAAACAACAACTCCACATGGTGTACAAAAGGTACCTGCATATATATATATCCTATATAATAATTTGCTAAAACGTGTGTAACGCCTCAGTCATGTGCAGTAGACACTGCTGAGCGTGCTGCAGTCATGAGCAGTGGAGACTGCCCGTGCTGCGGCTGATACAGAGCTGGACGCTCTGAAGGCGCATCCTACTCTGTATCAGCCACGGCGCAGGCAGTCTCCACTGCGCATGACTGCCCCACAACCAACTGGCAGTGGCATTGTGGCCCGTGTAACGGGCTCTTCAACTAGTATATATATATAAACAAGCTTCTGCTGTAATAATTATCTAAAGTGAAATCTCCCGTCAGTAAGAGTACCTTGCTTTAATCAGCAGAAAAATAATTATAATGCACTTTTTTCTTAAAATAAGGTAATTGCTGCTTTACATGGGGCTTTTAACCCCTTGAATGCTACAGAGGTCTCCAATGCATTGTGAAACAAGGAGTTGGTGACCTCCCTAGTATTTAATAGGTTAAAAGCCCCATTTAAATCATTGAGAATATTTATTGGAGCTGGATGGCCCAGAACTCCTCCAGTTCTATGTAGCGCATGAGCCTCACAGCATAAAGTATATATTTATCTCACTGCTATCTGCACTCAGTATGACAATCTCACAATGCCTTTACCCATTTTGCAACTACAGGTCCTTTCACTTTTGGAATAATAAACGAGTAGCGGATAAAGTTATTTTTATATATTTTGCCGAGCTGACATAATATCTTTGTCACTGGAGGCTTGATAGAATACATTAAAAACTCACGCTATAAAGGCAACTTTAAAAATAAATGTCTTCCTCATACATGAGACATGTTCAAATTGAAACCTCTTGACAGCGCTTTTACAAAAAGTAACAATATTTGAGGAGCACTATCAGAATAATTAGGTCATTGACTTAATGGCATAGAGCAGACAAGTACCGTTATACTAAAGCACATGGGCCTATATCTATAAAAGCAAACTGGAGTTATTCTGGAGTAAACCAAGTGCACTATAGGGGACAAATAAACATTCATAATTCCCAAGTACTTGAATAGAGCTTTTTACCCCTTGAATGCTAGAGAGGTCTCCACTGCATTGCTTTGCACTGCATTCGATATCTCTCTACCAATCAATGGGTTAAAAGCCCAATTTAATTTAACAGGAATTTGTATTTGTCCTCTATGGTGCAGTTGGTTTACTTCAGAATAATTCCAGTTTGCTTTTATAGATACGGTCAATATGGCCTAATTCAGCAAGCTACAGTGGTGCATTTCTGGAGCAAATCAACTGCACCATAGAGGACCTATCTAGCATTCAAGTGGTTAACTCTTGAGGACTAGCAGTCCTGAAGGGGATGTCCCGTTAAGGACCAGATAGAGAAGATTGGCACGCCATCACATGTGACAGATCGCGTGTGCCGACGCGCCAAGCGAGGGTCTAAGAGAGACTGCTCCTGTCTTGGAGTGGTCAATTTCAGACCCCATTTTTACTGACATCATTCTCACAAGAGTGCTGTAAGTAACAAGTATGTAGAGTGCCAGGACTATCACCAGTCTATAAGGGGAAAAAAAGGTGACGGTTCTGGCACATCACATGGTTGTTCAGGGCTTTGTCTCATGTGGCGCTATTGCTTAGCCCTGAAATTGCACTGCTTTAGCTTGCTGAAACAGGTCCAATGTCCTGTATATTCAGTGCTTTTATGGAAGAGAGGTATCCATTGTGTTGCTTCACAATGCATTGGAGAAGGCTCTTACACGCAAGGGGTTAATGTACATTAGTTCTGTAGGGCTCAGTGAATATTTTTTATTTTTTTGGAAACTTAAAAGAAGTGACAGGGATAGGAACAGATATATTTTTGCGTTACATAGTGTCATTTCCTCTGCACAGAAGTCCTTCTTTTCTAAGCACAGACCTTGGTAAACAGATAGCAATGCCAGACAAGGAACAATAGACCTGTAACTCTTCTTTGCCCACATATTCAATCAAATGGAGAAAATCAATGCAGGTGATTTTTGTGAAAAATTCACTGTCTTCAAGTTCTATTAAACCAGACATGAAGCTTCAGTTTGTGGAATTAGCACCCTTCCAATGACTGCAAAAGGGTATTCAGTAATTAGTAACCTGTCACTGGAACTTTTAAATCAGTGCAAAGTAATAAGAACACACCTCTCCACAGTTATCAACATGAAGTGAAAGTGAAAATCCAATTCATGCAAAGCAAATGCTTGAAAAATACCTAAATATATCCTTGTACATCAGTGCTCCCTTTTGAAAAAAACATGAAAATATATACCATAGAATATTGTAACATAACACTGCATAGGGTTCTATGATCAGATAAATACATGTAATTCTATGGCAAACCAATTGCAACAGAAGGAAAATATACAATCTCTACTTGATTCAAATGGGGCTTTTAACTCTTTTAACACTGAGACTGCCCTCACTAAAGTGGCCAATGACTTGCTCTCAGCCAAGTCAAAAGGCCACTACTCCCTACTCATTCTTTTGGACCTGTCAGCTGCCTTTGACACAGTTGATCATCCACTCCTCCTCCAAGCCCTCCACTCCCTAGGTCTCTGTGACACTGTACTCTCCTGGTTTTCATCTTATCTCTGCAACCGCTCCTTCAGTGTTTCCTACTCCGGCTCCACTTCCCCACCCCTCCCACTGTCTGTTGGTGTGCCTCAGGGATCAGTACTGGGACCCTTGCTCTTCTCAATCTACACTGCTTCCCTTGGAAAACTAATAAACTCCTTTGGGTTTCACCATCATCTCTATGCTGATGACACCCAAATATATCTTTCCTCCCCAGACCTCTCCCCTTCCCTCCTGTCCCGAGTGTCTGACTGTCTGTCTGCTGTGTCTTCCTGGATGTCCTCCCATCAACTCAAACTTAACCTTGGCAAAACTGAACTAATTCTCTTCCCTCCATCTACAACCAGCCTTATCCCAAATATTACCCTCACCGTTAACAACACGTCCATCACACCAACCCCTACAGCACGCTGCCTGGGGGTCACATTTGACTCTGCCCTATCCTTCATTCCTCACATCCAGTCAATCTCCAACTCATGCCGCCTCCACCTCCGCAACATCTCTAGAATCCGACCCTTTCTCACAGAAGACACTACCAAAATTCTAATACAAACACTCATCATGTCCCGTCTTGACTACTGTAACTCCTTACTAATTGGCCTGCCTCTCACCCGACTAACCCCGCTACAGTCCATATTGAACTCTGCTGCAAGACTAATCTACCTCACTCATCGCTTCTCTAACACCACACCCCTCTGTCAGTCCCTACACTGGCTCCCGTTAGCATACAGAGTAAAATTCAAAACTCTGGTGCTAACTTATAGAGCCCTCACTAACACTGCACCCCCCTATATTTCATCTCTCATTTCCAAATATACTCCCGCCCGCCATCTTCACTCTGCACATGACCTTCTGCTCTCCACAGCTCTTATCACATCCTCCCACTCCCGCCTACAGGACTTCTCCCATGCTGCACCTGAGCTGTGGAATTCCCTCCCCCGCCCCATCAGACTCCCCCAGCCTTCAAATCTTCAGACGCTCCCTGAAGACTCACCTCTTCAGGGAGGCCTATCAACTGCCTCCATAAACATCATCACCAAGATTCACCCCTTGCACGGACTACTGCACTCAACGGCACTTCTCACTCCCACCCACTGACTGGCAGTTCATGTGGCAGGAGGCACTTAAACACAATAGCACTTACTCCTTCTGTATCAAACCTACCTTCCTCTAGACTGTAAGCTCTCACGAGCAGGGCCCTCTGATCCTCCTGTTCTCCACATCTGATTGTACTATTTAATACCTCTGTATGTCTATTCCCAATTGTACAGCGCTGCGGAATTAGTTGGCGCTATATAAATAAAAATAATAATAATAATAATAATGCTAGAGTGGTCTCAAACACATTGCTTCTCAATCCATTGCAGACCTTTCTAGTATCCAAGAGGTTAAGAATGTGCACAATGTGTTGCACACAACTCTCAAAGCTCAATTTAAATTGATGGAAATTTGGGGGATTTGTATATGTTTCCTGTGGTACAAATGTCTTGGCCCAGAATTTCTTCCTTCCTGTTTTTGCAAGGGCCCATGCATGATCATGTCTATACACTTTTGTGTCTGTGGGTACTTCCTTCCAGTATGGACTGACCATATGCTGATTCAGAGAATTATTGGTTGCACTCCAGCACCCCTCAAGAGAATTGGATGTCCTGGAGTTTCCTGGTTCCTGCTGAAGAGGACAATGGAACACTCTAAGTTCGATTAAGCCTTGGAGGCTTTCCTGTTAGTAACATGGTCAATGACTGGGTAGAGCTCAACAACTGACTAGGTTGCTTTTCTGAAATCAGTCCTGGTTAGGAGTGTCTCAAGTGCTCCTTGTTAATCTGTGAAGCTTCTGGCTCTGAGGCAGGAGCCACACAGGAAAGAGTGGTGCTAGTGTAGATGTCAGATCTAAGCTGACCCATTGGCTTTTAGTTGCTCTCAGCTAGAACATAAGAGGGCAGTCTTCAGGATGAAAATGTTACTCAGAGGACTGATTCCTTTACAAGTTATTCCATGGCATTGTTCAGGATGGTGGAAAGCTTGATTTATCATAATTGTATCTCCATCTCAGTAGTTCCATCTGAGGAACATTGTGGTGATTTACATCCTTAAAGCTGGTAACTGCCAGGCATTCCTGAGTCTGGTCTTAACTCATACGCAAGTCTTAAGTTGTATAATTTCCAGCCACTGTCAATCAGCAACCTCCAGTAGCTTATGACTGGGTTGAAGTGAACAACCCTGTCCCCACGGCTCTTAAAATATTCTATTGGGTTAATTCCATGGTTGGTGGATCTGGTCAACTGAGGGGGTGATCCCAGGCTCCCTGGAAAGGGCCTTGGTTAGATCTGTCCTGTAGCATATTGGCCTTGATGTTTACCAGCTACCCAACTACCAAATTCCAGCCTTCCTTTTTTTGAGAAGGTAGTGGAGAAGGTTGTCTTCTCCAAGCTTGAATGTACTCTGGAAGGGAGTAGCTTCTTCAAGTCTACTCAAGTCAGGTTTCAGGTCTGGTCATGGGATGGAGTCAGCCCTGGTGTGTGATTGATAACTTACCAATGGGTATAGACACAGGATGTACATCTGCGCTTTGCATGATGGATCTCTCTGCAGCCTTTGATAACATCTATCATAGTATATTGGTGAGGTGTCTGCAGAGCTTGGCAGGTATTGGGGACTTCCTTAAAGTGGTTATCCTCTTTCCTGTTCAGCAGGACCCAGTAGGTGGGAATGGGTTTCCATTTGTTGCAAGCTGTGTCATTTTATGTGGGGTTACTCAGGGTTCTTAGGGTTCTGTGCTGTTGCTCCTATTGTTCAATGTGTATATGAGGCCATTAGAGGATATAGACTACCATCAAGGATTGGAAATCAATCAGTATGCTAATGACACTCAGATTTATGTTTCATTCTAAGGTAACTCAGTAATAACCATGAAGACAGTATCCAACTGTTTGACCAACATTACCAGGTGACTGGAGTCTAATTAGCTGAAGCCAAATACAGGCAAGAAGGAGGTGATGATTGTAGGTTTAGAAAGTATACTATGGCAGGAGAGGAGGAGGTCCTTTTGCCATTGATAAATGGTAAGTCATTAACTTGTCCTGATAATTTGCAATCTTTGACCATAGCCTGAGCATAAAAGCGCAAGTTCTGGCCACCATAAAATTGTTATTCTATGCCTTTGTGATGATGTAACTGGATGATGTAGCTAGATTATGGGAATGCTCTCCATGCAAGTCTTCACATGGAGACTTCAATTGGTACTGAGTTCAGCCACATGGATATTGAGGGGTACCTCTAAATTTTGAACATGTAAGCTGCATTTGATGCCAGTAGTTTTTGTATGATGTACAACTGTTATGGTTTTGACTTTGTGTAGTATTAGGCCTCGGTACCTGCAGACTTGGTTTAAGTGCAGAGTGTGCAATAATTATTGCATGCATTCCTCAAGGCGTACCCTGTTGGTGGATTCTAAAATCAATTATTTATTTTAAACAGCAGGGTATTCTTGAGTGCTGCTCCTGTGAGGCTCAGATGTACTCCAGGTCTCCTTTCTTTCAGTGTAAGACATTTTCATTGTGGTCTCCCCTAACTGATGTATGTTACGTTTTTAAACATTTATGTAAAGTATTCTTCCACCTTAAGTGGCGGTGTATTTTACAATAAATAAATTATTGATTGATTGATTGATTGACTGAACATACATCCAATTGTGTTCAATAAGTACATTATTGCATAATGAAAATAAAAAAGTAAAAGACCTAAATGGTAGATGCTTAAGAATTAAATTGAAAAAGGTATCCCCACCATAGACTGTAGAGCATGGGTAGTCAGTTGTTTGATCTTCATCAATTGCAGACTACAGCTAGTTGGGCTGATGGGAGTTGTAGTTCCCGACAGCTGGATGTACAACAATTGTCTACCACCAATATAGAACATAGCAACATGACTCTGAATGGTGCTGACACTGTATGTGTTTGTGTGAACAGAAAGGGAGGTAAGAACACATTTATAGGAGCAGGTTGGATTCCAGGCTTTACCCCTATGATTGCCAGAGAGGTATCTAATACAATGTGTTGGATACTATTCTATATTCCAATGGATTTTAAAGGATATTTTATTGAATTTAAAGCAGTATGTGTACAAAAGTAAATCCATAGCACAAGGGAATGTGTGGAATTTCATCAGGGACTTAACTGATGCTCTTAACAATGGTCAGTTAAATACACAAATGCACCAGTCACAAAATTACTTTACAACTGTTCACATGATTAATTAATTCAGAACAACAATCTGACCTTAAAAATCCATAAGAACACATAATGGCACATTTGAAAATACCAGTAGGGTCATATAATAAGCTAAACTAGATGCTAAGAAAAACAAGTGAAATATGCAGAGACTTATGTACTTGGAAGAACTGGGGGTTATGCACTAACATGAGAGGTGATAATGCGGATATAACTTCTCCAGTGATATCACTTCTCCAGTTCCTGTGTTATTCTATAGAGCCTATGCACTAAGATGATCAGCTCTCCAAAGCTGGATAAATCTTAGTGCATAAGCTCTATGGAATAACATAGGAAATGGAGAAGTTATATCACAGAAGAAGTCTTCTCTACTTTATCACGCTTTAGTGCATAACCCACCTGGTCTCTGCCAGCCAGTAAGATAAGACTAGTGTTGGTGAAACTTTTTTATTTTCATCATTAACTCTTTGAGCACCAGAGAGGTATCCAATGATTTGCATTCTAGCACAAAAAAGATTACACTATCAGTATGTGGGACATGAATCATGATGCAGCAGCAACCTTGCATTGCAAATGCCTTTTATTTTATTTTCTGTCTTTCTGCATCACTCAAAGATCTTCTGACTGAAATCCTCCTGTGGTGAATTTCATCTTGGGTCTGTGTTGATTTGTGATTCAGATGTTTTTTCAGGATGCTTAACAGTATAGTAACATTTAATATGCAAAAAAATATATATATATTGTAGGGTTTAGCCTCCTGAGTAAAATAAGGGTACTCCCACTGTTTAGAGATGGTTTATTCAAAAGTTATTGCAGCTCAAACTTGAATTTGTTAGGTGCAGTATCTCAATAGTTCTGGTCAGTTGACCATAAACCTCCATGGGATGGTATAGAAACAGCACCATTGCAAAATGTCAGGCTATGCAGATAATGCACCTAAAACAAATCAAGTCTGAGTTAAAATAACTTTTAAATTAAACACCTCTCAGCAGCAGGAGTACCCTTGTTATACTCAGGAGGGTAAACCCTACAATTTATATATTTTTTTCTATATTGAGTATTACTATGATTTTAAGGTCTGTGCTTTATTTAAGCATGCTCTAAACCAGGTGGGATGCCCAGCTTTATGGTTTGCCCCAGGGCTCAGTGGGATCTAGTTATACCCCTGCACCTCATTCTGTAGCATTACACCAGTTCACATCAATTCACTGAATACATAATGTATCACTCATAATTGGGTGAAAATGTACATTCCACATCAAAAAACAATATTAATGCATTGTAATTTTTCAAATAAAGAAAAAAACAACAGCAAACCCATTCATATGGTAGTGATACAGTGTTTTTACTTTGGGTCTATCTCACTTGAGTAAACTACATATACCAGCAAAACCTTCACAAGTTTCACCATTTAGCATGGTTATTCAACATACAGAATATGGTATGAGTTTACTTAGGGTGTATTGGGTGACTTATTTTTTGTATACTATTTTTTTTCTTGCTATTAGACTGTGGGAGAGCCTGTTTTTTAATTTTTCTGGGCCAATGGGTTATTAATATATTTACTTTTGATAAAGTGTTTGTGACAGCTTAGGCTGCCAATGCAGAATTTTGCAGACACTTATGGGTACTGTCTTGAAAACTACTGATGTCAAGAAAGGTTCTAGGGGTTGTATTCAGCAAACTAAAGAGGTGCAATGCTGGAGCAAATCAAGAGTGCCATAAACAGGACTTGTTCTGGAGTAAACCAACTGCACCACAGGTGACAAATAAAAATTATTTTTAAATTAAATCGGACTTTTAACCTTTCAAATGCTAGAAAGATATCCAATTCATTGCAATAAAATGCACTGGTGACCTCTCTAGCTTTCAAGGGGTTAAAATACTTTATTTAAGTGCATGGAAATGTAGGAATTTTTACTTGTCCGTTATGGTGCAGTTGGTTTACTCCAGCATAACTCCAATTGATTTTTATGTGAAAGGTATCCAATGCATTATGCTGCAATAAATTAGATACCTCTTTGGTACCCAAAGTGTTAACTGCTTGGATGCAAGAGTTCTTCAAGCATTGCACAGCAATATGTTGGAAAATCTTTAGCAGGTGGTTAAAATAGCCATCTAAAATCAACAGGGATTTTGGCAATTTTCATTAGTCCCTATGGTGCTCCAAAATCACACCTCTTTATCTTGCTAAGTTGCATATTTATTTAAATGGAAAAATACTTCTTTGAAATTAATTTCAGTAATTGTTTATGTTTGGAATTATTTGGTTACTTATAAAGATTTGTCTTGGAATACAAAGTTAATTTTTATCACACTGTTAGGGTACTTACGGTATATGCCTGTTTTCAGTATAACCCTGATGGAGCACAGGTGGATCAATTGATATTACTGAACCACTGAATAATCCATCTTTACTTCAGAAGTACTGATATATTAAAAACATGCATTGTTGGCTGCTCTTGAGGACTAGAGGGTAGATTTAAAGGCGGGCGTTAGGCAAAACAAAATCACCACTGGGTCTTTTAAAGTGTATTAAGCCATTCAAAGGGCCATGTAATGAACAGTTAACGGTAGTTCATCAAATAATATGGGCGCTACACAAAAGTGTGTTTTGGCCCATTAATAAATAATAATAAAAGAAAAACGCTCCAATTTGCCATTCAATGGACTGCATTAGCTGAAAAAATCCGATAAAGGACTCACCGCATAAAACTTAAGACCCAGTTTGTTTGGCCGTAAAGTCCCTTATCGGATCTTTTTCCAGCTAACGCAGCTATTAATGGGCAAAAAAAAACCAAAGTCCTCAGTGGATGTATTGATATGGGGCCATAAACATCACATCAATACATCCAAAGTGCCTGAAAAGTGTCCAAAGTTAGTAGGATTAACCCTATGAGTGCAAGTGGGGTATAATTACCCCGCCGGCATTCATAGGGTTAACCCGACTAAGTAAAGCAACATCACATTAAATACTTACCATTAATCTTGATGTTCGGCGGAGTCCACAACTTCCTGTCATCTTCTGTCCTTCTCCTCAGTCTTCTCTTTCTTCTGTCTTCTCTTCTTTCTTCTATCCTCTGCATTCTCTTCAGTCTTCTTTCTTCTCTTACTTCTTTCTTCTGGCTGTAATATAAAAGACTTGAAGATTTGAGCAGCTGTTCTTTAATCTGATTGGCTGGGATGTGAGTAAGAACATCCCGGCCAATGACTGTGAGGGAAATGGAAGTGAGCCTGCCCATATATAAAGGCAGGCTCACTTCCACTGCCCTCAGTGTGTTACGGGCATCAGCCCGTACAGGACTGAAGGGGTCCTGTGTTGGTCATCTGTGTCTTTGCTTCTGCTGCCCTCATGGCCTCTCCACGCAGCGGAGACATGAAAATATTACCTAAGTAGATTTACTTAGCATTTATGCATGACATTTATTTTGGTGTATACGTATACCATTTTTTCGTGCCATTATTATATATTTTGGCATTAAATAGAGGCAATTAATTTAAGGAATATTCATGGCGCAATAATATTTAACCCTTTGATTGCTAGTGAGGTACACAATGCATTGCTTTGCAATGCGTTGCGTAACCCTCTGCCACTCAAAGGGTTAAACAATGTTTTTGTTCATGTTTGGTATTTATGCTGTTCTTTTATATTACAGACAGAAGAAAGAAGTAAGAGAAGAAAGAAGAGTGAAGAGAACGCAGAAGATAGAAGAAAGAAGAGAAGACAGAAGGACAGGGGATGACAGGTAAGTGTAACACGGATTAGTTAAGGATCGGTGCTTGGGAGTATGTCAGGCATCGACAGTTATTTGTTTTTTAATGTTAAGTTCCCAATTACGCTGCTCTTAGCGGCATTTTGGGAACTTAACTCACAAAACGGACGTTTAACCACAAAACCATTTCTGTGGCTTAATGTCCATTGTGACTTTAGCTGGTAGGGCCTTTGAATACCGAGTTACATTGTTTAGTATTTCAGCCACTATTCACTTTGGCCCTACCAGCTATTGTAACACCTGCCTTTAAAACTACCCCTAGGGTTGGCGGCTCATTAAGAAGAGAAATTGCAGATTTTGCACACACTCTGCCACCTTAAAGTTTTTAATAACTGCAAGCCCCTAACATCACTCCTACAGCATACACAGGAAACTAGACTAATTGTATGCCAATTCTTTTCTACCACTTGATTCTCTTAATGCACTAATGGAAATGAAGCCCCAAGCTGTTGGAGTAAGCAGCATAAAGAGGAGCTTTTGGGGTACACAGAATATTAAATGGGAATCACACAAGCACAGGACAAAAAATTGGTTCCATTGCCTATCTTCACATTGAATAGTATTAATATACCTTCCTTATGTCATGTGTGTGCTGTAGTCATCAGTGTGTTTGTAACTGTGTATGAGCAACAGGGTGTTTTCCCCATGGGAGGAGTAATTATATCTTAATGCTGATATTTCCTGTATCTCATTAGTAGGAATGTGCAAGAAGTACTTTTGTATTCCAGCAGGACATTTTATCCATGTAGAAACATATGGCTTTACCTCCTTTTCACTAGGAACATAGAAAAATTTGTGAAAATTCTACCATTTCCCTCCTATGTTACTCAATGAGGAAAAGCTTCCTGCCCATATACATAATGTCCTGTACTCTAGTGAATTTTAGGAGAAAAGCAGAGTGGAAGAATATAGAGAAAGAGAAAACAAATGTAAATAAATGTAACGGTTTTTCAGACACTCAGACAGTGGATCAGAATAAAACACAGTTTTATTAGAAAAAAAAAAAAATAAGAACAAGATCTCCCTCTACAGGCAGCACAGTAAATAGCAGAATATAGGCTACATATGCCTTCACAGGACCAGGATACAGAAACAGGGACAATACATATACTGTCACAGGACAAGCATAGAACAGTGACTGGCAATGAATAGTTAAATACAAAGAATCGTCAGTCTCATATGTGGTGTTAGGCACGCCTAAGGTGATAAGAGGCAGCTATAGGTGCTAGATCACACAACACCTTAAGTCCATCTATGTAGAGAGCTGCTAGATACAGCTGAGACTGAGGCAGAAGCTGCAGGGAAGTTGGTAGATAGCCCCCATGGGCGTATAACGGAGACCAACAGTATCGAGATCGCTTGAGCCAATAGCCCCCACGGGCGTATACCGGAGAATGCTGTACTGCAAGAGCATGAGCCAAATAGCCCCCACGGGTGTATACCGGAGAATGCTGTACTGCAAGAGCATGAGCCAAGTAGCCCCCTCGGGCTTATAACGGAGACCAACAGTATCGTGATTGCTTGAGCCAATAGCCCCCATGGGTGTATAACGGAGACCACAGTATCGAGATCGCTTGAGCCAATAGCCCCCACAGGCGTATAACAGAGACCACCTGTTGCTGCAAGTGCTTGAGCCAATAGTGCCTCCCACGGGCTCGTTAACGGAGACCTACTGCTCTGTTTAGATGACAATACGAGCCGCCGACTAACCGAGGCCCACAACGCGGCCGGCTCAGCAGAAGCAGTGGATAAGGTAACGGCTCAGCAAGGGTTAACAACAGCAGCAATGGTTGAGGAGTAAGAACTACAGTGATCGGAGGCTCAGTGAGTAGCGGAATAGCACAGCAAGTGCCAAGGAGACTCAGCTATAGGTAGTACAGTGCACAAGAGAAACGGAAGGCTCAGATCAGGAGACACGGCTCAGCAGGAGTTAATGCTAGCAGTCTCGATCGGCTCTGACACACACGCTGCAGAGATCAGAATGATGCCGGGGTGACAACAGCAGCTGTAAACAGGAACAGTAGCAAGCCGGTGCAGGTCATGGAGCAGGAAGTCAGCCAGTCCGGGTCAGATCACAGAGGAGATTCGCAGACAAGCCAGATCAGCAACGAGCAGGAACATCAGCCAGGCCGGGTCGGATCACAGAGGAGATTCGCAGACAAGCCAGATCAGCACGAGCAGGAACGTCAGCCAGACCGGGTCAGATCACGGAACAGGAACACAGAAGCGAAGTCAATACAGGCCAATTCGGTACACAGGAGATCAGGAACGCAGGAACACAGCAACAGCAACACTGGCTCTGGAACACCATGAAAGGGCACCTGACAGGTGCCAATGGACAGAATAAAAAGGTCACCAGGGGCGGGCCAAACAAGCTCAACCAATAAGGGAGCAGCACAAGTGAGAGTGACAGAGAGATCATGGGGACCGTGATAATAAAATATTTTAAAAATAAAGTGCTTACTTATTGGTTCATGTGTAAAAGAAGAAAGGAAGGGAGAAAGAAACAGGGATGCCCCTTGTGTGTATCAAAACAGTTTGTTGTAGTCATCGTCACTAAAAACATCCTTTTGGGTGTGTATTCACACCTTTAATTTGTTGGAGAAGACATACACTCAATCCAGCTTTCAAGACTTCTGGAGTTTTAACTGTCTCCAGACACAGTATAGTCCAGTCAGCTGCTCACTCAAAACAACCTGCTCTCCCAAGCGGTATTTGAATCCGAAAAACAAAGAAGAGAGGAGCACCAATAGTAAAGTATCATTATTATAAATATAAATTGATAAGTGATCTTGTTATATGCTCACACTGAGTTGTTGCCAGAAACTTGGTACCAAGAATACTGTCTCTCTCACGAACGAAGATAATTAGCCCATCTCCATTAGGGTAAACACAGCAGTCAGTGGATAATATTGACAGGTGGAGGCTCAAATTTTTAAACTTTTGCGAAATTTAATGACATTCACAAATGTTATAAAATATAAAGAATAAAATTTACACAGGCTGGTAACTCTTAAGGGTTTTGTGGCTAAAATGTGCCACTTTATCAAAGCAAAATAGAAACCGAATATAATAGGTAAAAACACAAAAGAAAAGAGCCTCCTCTGGAACAAACACACAAATTTAAACCTTACTTACGGTAAGTACCAAGTTTCTGGCAACAGCTCAATATGAGTATATAACAATATTACCTATCAATTTATTTCTTCTTTGTGCTCCTCTCTTCTTTGTTTTTTGGACTTATTGGTTAATAATGCTGGCTGACACTATGACCACCACCACTGTGCTAAAGGTAACGGGAGCCCATATTCCCCTGACCACCATTAGTGACTCTATGTCTAAGGAGACGTGTGTCATTAACATTGGCAGTGGCACTTTCAGTGAAAAATGGACTGGAAGCCCACATTCCCCAGACTCAATGAGGCAAAGTCCAACATCATCCCTCCCTTGTGATCTAGGGGCAGCAGACCTGAATCATCTGTCTAAGCAGGATGGTGATGAGAGAACTAGTGTGCCTCAGTCTGAGCACCATGACCAAAATGGAACTGGCTTCATCAAGGAGCAATAAGGGACCAGGGCCTGCTGGGCTTGAAACCAATAATCCTGGTCCTAACTTCAGTGATGATGTTGAGGCAGCACTGAAGGTGATTGTGGAGAAGAAAAAGAAGGCCATTCTTCTCCACCTCTCCCCTTCCTGAAATCATAAATATGTGAATATTTTTCCCTTGAGTCATCAGTGACTGTACTGTACACTAAATGTGATTGCTACAAGGTTATAAAAATGGGAAAGGAGGGAACAAACCAAGTTGGCACAACCCAAGCGCTGGTTACGAAAATAAAAGTTCCTCTGGCTTTGTGTATCTTGCAAGTCATGCAAAAATATTATTTACTCAGGGCTTTTTTTTGGCTAACCTGGTTGTTCTCTGTGTATGCCTGCTTTTATGTTGGCTAACCATTATTTTAAAAGAGATTAAAAAGGGTACAACCTACAATGTGGCAAATGTGTTTGTTGGTGGTGGACTGGTGTGGTGTAATATACATATTTGTATTTGTTCCTACATCAATTATTGCCATTATAATGCTTGTGTCAAATGTAAGCTCTCATTATTCACAGATTATTAACACACATTAATTATTGGTCATAGTAATGGTCCCAGCATTGGTAGATGGTAGCAGCTCTTTACATACTTCCTCATCATCATCGTCATCTCTTCTGCTGTTAATACAAGTGCCCTGGCTTTCTCTGTCATGTGTGGTTTCTGCTATCTGACACACAGATGCTATTAGATATTGGTTAATTTTTAAGAATGTTAATTTCCAACATTGCTGCTTGATAGCAGTGTCCTACAGTCATTTACAATATAACCAGATGCACTGAAAACCCGCACAGACTCAACGCTTGCTGGTGGGCAACTATGGGTTTCCACGGCTGTTCATGTCAAAGCTGACCACATATACACACATTGTTTTGTTTGCAAGTAGTCAATAGATCATTATTTCTGTTGAGAATATAGCTATCCTGCAAGTATGCTAAAACCATCTCACATGCAGTGGGACCACTCCTAGGAACTACATGGTATTCCTGTGTATCAGTTACCAACCCATACTCAGGGAGCAAGTTCCACAGAGATGTGCCACTAACAGTGCCACCACCACCACCGCCAACATACTGGCAACCTTGCCATTCCACAGGCATACTTTGGGATTGTTTTTGTAAAGTTTTTGTCTCCTTTCCAAGAACTCGGTAAGTGTGGGATGGCCTTGGTAGTACATGGCAGAAGAATCTTGTAACTTGACTGCTTTAACAACATTACTAGAGGAGGCGGTAAAGGTGGAGACAGCATGTGTGGGGAGTCTATGACTTGTGCTGTCTCCTACAGCAAACTCAGAATAATCATACTCCCCAGTAGAAGGAGCCCTATTTACTATTTTGAATGAACTAAGTCTTGTACACTCTCTGATACATAAATAACATCTCTACTTCCATTATGTGCCCCAGAGCTCCATGGACTTTATGGAGTGCTTCTGTGGTTGCTAGTTGTGGCACCTCTGATCTTATTAAGGAGGTGCCTAGGTGTGAGCCTACTTTCCCCCTGCTCACATGCTTTTTACAAAGACAACAGATAGCAACATGTTTAACTTTTAGATTGTGAGAGTAGTATCTCCATACTGTGGACTTCATTGACTGCGGGGGACCCCGAGGGGCTGTTACTACTACTGGGGCTACATGTTGATGCAATTGTACTATAACTTGGTGTCAAAGGTGCAGCACTTTTAGCAGCAGCAGAGGCACTCATCATAGCTAAGGTTGTGGATGTTAATAATCCGTGTTGTTGTTGCTGCTGGTTACTCAACACTAGTAGTTTGTGTGGCTGAGTGGAACTTGGACTTGGAAGCGGAGACAATGCTGATGATGACTGACAGGATAACTGTGTATTTTTAGACATCTTTGCTTGTCCAGGGTCAGACTTTCTAATTGTATTCACAAACAGTTTATAAACAGGTACAGTGCCACTTTTCATATGTGGAAGATTGAGGCTTTGCCTTTCAGCTAACTTTCTGTCCATGTCATCATCTCTCTCACTTTCAACTTCATTCATAGCTGAAAAAGAGAAGGATGCTGGAGAGACATATTCTAGATCACCATCATCATCATCAGTCATCATTAGGTCATCCTCAGTATCTCCCGCTGCTTCTTGCCAACTAACTTTATATTCCCCTAATCTTTTAGAGGCCTCTAACAATTTCTTTTTACTTTTACAAATTCTGCTACTACTTTGAGGACGGGTGTTTTTGTTTGTTTGTCTCACTGTCAGATGCAGCAGTTGGTTGAGTTGCTACACCGTCTTCTATTATGCCATCATCAACACTTGAATGTGACTCTTTGTCGTCTTCCTACATGATTTTTCAAAGTACTGGCACTGGTGGAATTATTGGTGGGTCCTTGACAAACTGCATCCTCCTCAGGAGGTGAGGCATCACCATCATTTATTGCACACACTGTAGCAACCATATCCCTGCACTCCTTTCTCCCTACTCCTGCCCTTGTGGGTTTGCTGGACATTACTCAACTACTGTGCAAGTGTGATGTCTTGCCTTAGCCCTAAACAAAATACTCAATCTTGTCTGGTACCAATCACACAGCTCATGTCAGTGTCCATGTCAGCTATCACCTATAATTTTTATTTGATTTTATTTATACATATATTTTTTGTAACTGTTTGTCCCCCCATCCCTAAAAAAATATAAAAAATAAACCTGTTCAACTATTTCTTTCCCCAGACTCCCCCAGCACAGATATAATAACAGCAAGTTCAGCAATGAATTTGGACCACAGCTGTCTGTGTCTTTCAAATTATCCAGACAGAATGCAGGTTTTTTTGGGGTCAACCTTCTTTGTTCCATTCTCGCTCAAACCCCAGACACATCTAACACAGAGATAATAACTGCAAGATCAGCAAGGAACTTGGACCACAGCTTTCTGTGTCTTTCAAGTCAAATCAGTCAGACAGAATGTTGAAGTATTTGGGGTCAACCTCTTTTGCTCCCTTCTCCCTTCTCACATCCCAGGCACATCTAACACAGAGATAATAACAGAAAGGAACTTGAACCACAGCTGCCTGTGTCCTCCAAATCAAATCACTCACTCACTGGGGTATTTGTGGTCAATTTCCTTTGCTACCTTCTCACTCACACCTCCAGACACATCTAACACACAGACAATAATCATAATATTAGCAAAGAACTTGGACTGCAGCTGCCTGTATCTTTCACATCAAATCCAAGAACAGTGCATCTCTAAGAATGCTGCATTTACAATCTGTGAACAGCAAGTGCAAGTAGGAAAAGAACTTTTACAGGTGATGAGTAGCTCTCCTATAAGAGTACTTTTGTAGACTCAGAGTGGCCACAGACTGCAGGTAAAAGTTGGCTTGCCTATTTATATTTGAAGAACTGTGAATACTATACAGTGTCAGTTGAAGAATCAAGGGACAAGTACACTGAGAGGATATAAGTGGAGGAGGAAATGCTGGCATTTCTTTGTCTGTGAGTGCAATTCTTATAAATAGGGATATTTTAAATAAAACACAGCTTTCAGATTCTTCGGTTTCGCAGTTATGGGTCTAGAATCTGTATAAGTGAAGAAGGTTGCATCATTGAGCTGCATGTGGAGTGATTTATTAGCAAGGAAGAAATATGTATATATTTGGTCTTTAAATATTGTCAACTACATTGAATACAAGAGCGGACAAGGTCAAAATTAATAGTAGTTGGTACTGGTTGCTTGTTTTGACTTTTGCCTCAGAAAATCTGAGCTGTGTCTTTTACAATCCCTGTGGACTTTCTGTTTTGTAGGAGTTTATAAAGAATATATCAGTTAGGAACATTATCTCCTACTTATATTAATGGGTTTCTGGTTTATCGAATATTCTCAACATTGGTTATACCAAGTTGTTATACAAGCTCTGTGAAGTGAACATTCAGTGTATGTTGGTGTCTGTCCATTACACTCATTGGCACTTTCTTTTGTATATATATGTTGTTTACTTTCCAGTGAGAGGATACTTTAGCACATGGTTCCTGTGTTCCACATGCACTAAAATAAAAGGATTGATCGGTAAGTTCACAAAAATCCTATAAAGCTATTTATTATGTTGCTATAGGAAGAGTATTAGAATACATTGGTGATATAAGCTTGTGGTTTGTATCTATATGTTAGGGTACCCCAGTGATAGTGTTTTTATTATGCGTTGTTTGTCTTTTTTATACAGCAATAAATTCTTAATATATTTTATTAGTATGTTATGCATACTTTAGTGATTGATTACATTTCCATATTTATTTTAATTTGTACTAAACTGCATTAGATATATTTTTAGCGTGTTTGTATCACTCTTGTAATATTTTGATTAAAGAAACAGTTTACTTGCAGTTGCCCTGTGAATTATTTCCCTGTACCCACACTTTCAACTGAGTTACGTGCATTCATTATATTGTTTTACCATTCTATTGCATAAATGGGATAACTGTGAGAGATTGGAATTCAAATGGTAATCAATGAACAGTTTGTGACAAAACAAGAATGTTATGAGTGTGGTCAGCTTCTTTGCATTTTTTTTTTTTTTGGTTTTGTTTTTTTGTTTTCATTTTCTTTATATATGTTACTTAGAAATATATGGGCAGTTATAACTAATATTAAATATTAGTAGCATTAGTAGTAGTGGTATCAGTAATAGTATTATGTTCCTTGCAGTATGATTGTTTTCAGAGTATTCATAAAGATGTAAATCCTACTATCTGTGATACTGGAACATTATTAAAGCATCTAGTTTGCTTGCAGCTGATTGAAT
Organism: Rhinophrynus dorsalis; assembly: GCA_037306005.1. Lineage (NCBI taxonomy): Eukaryota > Metazoa > Chordata > Amphibia > Anura > Rhinophrynidae > Rhinophrynus > Rhinophrynus dorsalis. Next base: position 176,039,093 of record CM074723.1, read on the forward strand.
GCATCACTGTTTGCCAACTAGTCTGTTTTTTTATTTTAATAATTTGCCATTCTTTACTGATTGTTCTCTTTCTATCAAGACCTGTCAGGTTCTGAAGCTTTCATATAATGTCTTTCAACTTCTTTTTTCCTGACCTCAGCCAAAAATGAAACATTTTTTCTCATTTGCATTCAGTTCTTCAATAACAGCCTGGGTGAAACTAATCAAACTCTGTCTAGAAGGTCTATCTGTCTGTCTGTTCTATCTTTGTCTCAAATGAAAGAAAAAAAACCCCAATGCATTGAAGCAAAGTAACACTTTTTTTTCTTCTAGCACCAGTAAATCCATTTAAAGATTAATGAGGTATAGTTTAGACTATGTATAAAAAGAAAACCAATGGTTTATTAGTTTTACAAATAATTGTCTAGTCAACTCCATTCCACTTAGATACACTTGCCTTTTTATTAGTGAAAGACAAATATTTCTTGGAAATTATATTTAATTCTAAGCTGGTTAGCATTTTGCATTACACAGTATATTTGCCAACTACCTTCTGAGTGTTGCCCAAACTATTTAACCAAGATTCCTGATTGTATCAATTAAAATAATCTGGAAATAGGCAGATTTTATCCTTATAAATGAAAATCTATTTGAGATTCAGTTCTGCATGTGTCATTCCTCATTTGGAAGTCTAGAGAAATGCCAGCACACACCCTATATGTTCTCCTAAACTTTTTAAATGAATTTGAAACATCTCACACTTTCCTTCTACTCAAGCTTGATCTGAGTTGATTCTCAGAATCCCAAAAATTTCAGGTGGTCACTCAGATAGCCAGGAGCTAAACTACCATTGGTGCAGGAAGCGTAATGTTCTGGCACCCAGACAACTTTAGGAACCCATTTTAAATGCTGACAGTATAAAATGTTCATAATTTTTTAGTAATTTGTAGTGAATTTGAGACCCAAAAATTGTTTTGCATCAGGACCTTCAAGCAATAGGTCCAACCCTGTAGCAAGTGTTGTTCAAACAAATTAAAATCATTTTTATCTGAGACACATTTAAATCCTTCTCTTTTTCATGCAAGGACAAGACAAACCCAACTCAAATGTCATTTCAATTTAATCTAAGGCTAACAGTTACTGTATTTTTTCAGTTATAAACAGCTTTATCGAAAAAGATTATCAAAACATGAAATCCAAGTAACTTGGATACAACAGAAAATAATACATAAAAAAACATAATAAGGGTCATTACAAAGCAACTATATCTCTGAAAAGTGAAAAAGGGATACTCTTTAAGACCAAGAGATAAACAAGCATAAGGCAGAGAGTAGTAGAACAGTAAGCTGCAAGTTAATGTAGAAGAAGGAAAGAAGAAGAAAAATTAGAGCTATGGGAGAAGAAGAGGGGGTACAAAATGGCAAAAGGACAAAGGGAGAGAAAAAAGGCGGTATAGGAAAGATGAATAAGGAAGATGTGAAGGGAAGGTCAAAGTGCAAAAATGAGAAAAATCTAAACAAAAACCACCAAAAGCAATTTATGGGGGGGAAGAATGAAGGAAAAAGGTATTCACCAACTCTGGAATCCTACCTTGTTTCAAACAAGTTAAGCAGAGTAGAGAGAGTTAAGATCTAACTAATCAGGCAATTCAGTCACAAGTGGTGGTGAGGAACTACTCCAATGTCTCAGCATAAGAGCTCTAGCTGCATGAAACATAGTGAACAGAAAGTGTTTTCGCAGGAAGGGTAAGGGATGAAGGTCCAAGAAAAATAAAGACTGTCAATAAATCGTGGAGAGTGAAATTCCCAAGGATTTTTCTATGGAACCCAAACACACCAGCCAAAAAGGAGATATATGGGGACAAGACCAACATATATGTAAAGGAGTAGCTATATGCTGCTTACAGCACCAACAAAGATTGCTGACTGAGGCAAAATCTTGTGTAACTTAGAAGGCTTATAGTACCAACTAGCAAGAAATTTATATTGACTCTCCAGTGGTTACACTGAAAAAGAAAAGTTAGAGGCCAATTGCCCATATGAGTCTCCATTCCTCTGAAAGAATATCCAATTCTCTTTTCCATGCATGTACAAAACTTGGCATGGAAGGCGATGGAGAGTCTGAGGGAATTAAATAGATCCAACCCAATATACCTTTTAATCCATGCTTAGAAAGCAGTAAACATTCAAAGTTAGTGAGTGGTCCATTCTTTAACACTCTTCAATTCCAGAAATGTTTTATTATCAAGAATTACCACATATCGCTAGATATAAAGGAGAGGAAAGAACTAAAATGAGAGAAAGACGCAACCCGTCCTTTCAGTATAAAGTCTCCAATGGAAGAGCTAGCGGACTGATTCCAACATGGAAAGTCTTGAAGAGTAGAGTAAATGGAGTAGGTCCATTACAAAAAAATCAGAAATAGGAGCAATGGATACAGAGAAAGAGCATTGTCTGCATTACATGCTGACCATATCTCATGGATATTATTCAGTAGAGGATGGGACTTTATCAATAGACTGTGATGACTTGTTGGTAGAAATACCTCAGCCAGAGGGTCCATGAGGAGTATTGCAGCTCTCTCCATGAGGAACCACTGTTTAGTAGTTTTTTATGCTTCAAATCATAAAAGGAAGCTAAAATAGTGGCTGGATGGTACTATCTGAGATTAGGAAGGCCTAAGTCGCCGTGGTTTCTTTTTAAATATAGAGTAATTATACTCAAGGCGGTTTATTGTGCCACAGGAAGGAATGGATTAGCTTCTTGAATTGGGAGAAAAAAAAGAGGAAGGAATTTTAATGGTAATGGTTTGAAAAATGTACAAGAGACGTAGCAAGACATTTATCTTAATTACATTTACCTTTCCATACCAGGAGAGGTACAGAAAGTTGGATTGTATGGTCTCCAAAAACTGTTTGAAAGGACACCATTAACATGAATTCTGGTGTTAGGGTTGGTATATAAAGCAAAGACATATTTAAGGAAGGAGGGACCAAAACCAAAGTGTTGCAAGGTTTGCAGGAGAAAAGACCAGTTAACCCTGTCAAATGTTATATCAGTATCCGTTGAAAGAAGCATCGCAGGGGTATTGGTTACAGAAAGAGAGTAGATATGTTGAGCAATTTACGGGTATTATCTCAAGCTTTTCTAGCAGGAATAAATCTTGCCTGGTCGAAGTGAATCAAAGGTGGGAGAAGCAACCAAAGGTGTTCTGCTAGTATCTTTGCAGACTTTTAAAGTCCAAATTTAAAAGAGAAATCGGTCTATAGCTTTCACATAACAGACGATCTTTACCTTGCTTAGGAAGAATTGCAATATGGGCTTCAGACACACCAGGATAGGAGGCAATAGAGTCAGAGAGGTCTACAAAAGCTGCAATTAAAACAGGGGCCAGTAAATCAGAGAAGGATTGGTAAAATTAAGTGAGAAACCATCAGGAGGACCAGGGCTTTTTCCCGAGGGAAGACATTAAATAGCCCATAAGTCTTCAGAGAGTGAAATATGGTTATGCAGACACTGAGATGACAAGTGGTCAAGTTTGGGTAAATTAGCAGATTGAACCTATAATTGAATTGAGGGAGCGCTTTCAATCGAAGGAGGAGGCAATGAGGAGAGGTTATAGACGCCGTTATAGTACTTCCTAAAAACTCAGGCTATTGCGTCAGTGTCGCATGTGAGAGAGGAAGGAGACTGTTTAACACATGGGATATAATGAGATCCATAATGGACTTGCATTTGTTTAGCACCCAAGCTCATAAGACACTTGTTTGGTTTTTAAAAATATTTATTAGTTCCAAAAGAGATCTTAATTGTAGCTTGAGTGAGGTAAGGCATATAGGGATAGGTGAAAATTTTTGCCTCAAACGAAAAACGGAGAAAAATGGCACTTCCCGCTTGGAGAAGAATCTCCAGTGAAAAGGGCAGTTTTTCCTCTTTTTTCAGCCAGCTCACTTGATTGAGATCAATGGGAACATTACATTTACACATAACACATAGCAAATGTTATTTTATTTCCCAATAAAATATTAGTTTAAAAGGGGTATGAGGGTGTCTGTGTTGGTGGAGTGTGGGGAAAGAATCAGTTGAACAGGAAATGTTTTTTGGGAGTTTGTTTACTAAATACAATTAAAAATACCTCATAAGGGGTATAAAAGGGGTCTGAAGAGGGTGCCTGTGTTAGTGGGTGAAGTGTGGTGGAAGAATCAGTTGAACATTTTGTTTTGGGGAGGTTTTTTACTGGTATTGGGGAGACAGTTAATTAAAAAATAAATAAATAAAATAATATAAGAACTTTGTACGTAATGTGATAGAGACAGAGACCCCCTGACGTAAGCTGACACTGAAGTAGACTGATACTTGACATGACAGAGCATTTTGTCGAGGATAATTTGTAAGATTTGTTGTTAGAGACCCATGCCCTGAGGAAACATTGATTTGTAGGACTTAGACTTGTTTGGCACAAGCCCTAAGGAAACATGGATTTGTATGACTTTGGCTTGTTTGGCACAAGCCCTAAGGTAACATTGATTTGCAGGACTTATACTTGTTTGGAACAAGCCCTAAGGGTAAGGAAACATTGATTTGTAGGACTTAGACTTGTTTGGCAGAAACCCTAATGAAACATTGATTTGTAGGACTTAGGCTTGTTAAAATCAAGCCCCCAAAAATTGTTTATTTTTTTGCAGGCCTATTTATGTTTTTTAAAGCACAAGCCCTGAGGAAAAAAAATTACCTACTGGCCTACTGCCAGCAGGTCATGTCATGTTGGCCAGTAGCTACTGGCCATTGTCAAATACCCTGATGTAGATGCATAATTTGCAACTGCTGTTCTTGCTGCTGCTGCTGAGTTGTTTAAGCAGCAGGATGATTAGGCAGCTCAAAGAGAAAAGGATCAACAACTGCAGTAACATGGGATACGAAGGTTCTTCTTGCTATGACTAGCTCCAGTAATGTGATTGAGGGAATAGCATCACCATAACTAGCCCCCACCACTTCAAGTATTTGTGGAAAAAAGAAGTTGGTGGCTCAGGTAAATAAGAACACAAGACAGGTACAGTAAGATCAACACCACTTTATTAAGGAAAATATACAGAAAAAGCAGTTCCCCAACCCTACCCGGGGTCAGGCGTGAGGACAGCGATACAGCCCACTACCCAGGAGCTGAACAATGAACCTAGCTACTAGGAATAAGGTAAAGCAGCAAGGAAGAGAACCTAGCCTACAGTTCTCTACAGGATAGTGAATGTAGCCTACCCAAGATAGAGCGTGGGTGGCTGGTAGGAGGCTACATGGAATCCTAGAACGCTAGGGTCCAAGCAGGAAAGCGGTACTCTAGAACGCTAGGGTCCAAGGCCAATAACCATGGAATAAACCCAGACGCTGGCAAGACCTGGGAGGCAAAAGACTAACCCAAGGCTACATGGAGAGGTAGTCAGACAAGGCCAGGGTTCAATATGAAGAGGTATACAGACAAGTCCCAGGTACCTGCATGGAGCAAGTAGTCAACGGCAAGGTTTATACATGGAGTGGGTAGTCAGACAAGGCCAAGGTACATACAAGGAGAGGGTAGTCAGACTAGGCCAAGGTTCATACACGGAGCGGGTAGTCAGACAAGACCAAGGTTCATGCATGGATCGGGTAGTCAGACAAGGCCAAGGTTCATACATGGATCGGAGTCAGCAGCCAGGCAAGGGTCACAACAGAGAGCAGAATACAGGAATCTAGTGCACTGGTACACCACGAAAGGGCACTGAAGCTCAGTCTTCCAGCTCATATAAGGCCAATGGAGAAGGCGGGACATCAATCAGCCAATAGTGCTGAAGGTACAAAACAGCGAGCGTGACGTCAGTGACTCGCGCCCACAACAGAGAGGCCAGCAATCAGAGGGCAGTGACCAGCAAAGCTGCTGCTCGTCCACCAGTGGGAACAAGACAGGTAACGCAACCAGCAGGCCAAACCACAGGTACCATGATAGTTGGCTACAAATTCTTCTCCACCTGCCCCTCCTCCATAATTATGCATATGTTGTTACTAGACTAGAAATTGTTCCCTTGAGAGCAGGAACTGTGCTTCTCATCAGCAACTGCAATGTGCACAGTGTGTGGTAAATAACACCTGGCACAACTCTATCCAAACACCATGACACCAGAAACCAACTACTGCCGCTGTCAGTATGCCCCTTGTCCACACCCCTGCTGACAGTTTAATAAAAATGATGAACCCTCCCTGCCATCAGGTTAGAATATTCTGCAGAATGGAATCTCATCAGATGCGCTTTATACCATGCTTGCGATTCTCCTTCACCACACTGCCATGTGGGGTCAGTGCACTACACAGTGTGCAATGGGTGGACACAAACTGCCACATCCTAACATCTACAGAGTGGCTATCGTTTGGCAGGAGAGGTAATGATGAACAAAGTGGATTAGCAGAAGATGTAGTTATCCTAGAGGAAGAAGGTGATGGCAAGCTAGTTATTTCGCTCATCATCGAATTTCCAGCTTCTGGCTGGGTTGCTCTATTCTTCCTCCTCTTTGATCTCTGCCTCACCTCTTGTTTCCTTTCTGGAGAGTCAGGGAGTGCCTGATTTCTGTGGTTGGTGTTTTGGCTTTAACATGTTTGACATAAATGTCATGGTGTCTGTGTTTCATGTGTGTTATCAGGGAGCTTGTACCAAGGTGTGTTCCCTTCTTTCCCCTTGTCACAAATTGTGCACAGTGCCATTGTTGATGACTACACTGTTCCTGCCCAAAGAGAAAAATAGGTGGGGAAGAATAGCCTCTCCACATTCCCCTTCATTGTCTGGGGCAGCGGATGATGTTGCTGCTGTTACAGCTACTGCCTCAGAATCAGCAAGGCAACTAGGACCAGGAGTATTGCTGCTGCTGGCAAGTGGAACCTGTCTTAGTCCCGCATCACTTGTTGACCCGATTCCCACTGTGTCCACGGTGGCCTGTGGCACATTAGTCTGTTTCTCAGCATCCTTCTACCCTTGCAACTCATCAACAGAAGGCATTAGAGCAGCTGGAAATTCCACAAATACCAAAAGCTCATTGCTGCTGGTGGTGTTAGTGGCAATGCCTATCTCCATCCCTGTCTCCCATTCATTCTCAGTTTGTGCTATTCAGGCCATCAATATCTCTTCTACCCCAGCTTCTCCACCATCATCACCACCACCACTAGTCATTCTATGCTGCTGCTGCTCTATTACAGACATCTTACTGCTGGTTGGAGGAGGTGACAAGAAATGTGACAGAGGGTCCCCTAATGCCACACTTGACATTTCTTGGTGGCCTGAAGAAGGAAGTCTGGCAGCACTAGCAGCAGGCAAAGACAGATGATCTGTACTCCTGGTGGTGGTGGTGTTATTGCTGCTAGGTTGCAAGTCTGCCTTCTTCAGAATCATGTTCCACATGGACAATGCAGTGGAGGGAACAGGACTCCCAGGGTCAGTGGAATGGTGTGGGTTCCCTTTCACTTGCTTCCTTTACCATTCCCCCAAAGGTATTCCCACCAGCTGCTTCACCATTACTGTTACTACTACTATTACTAACACCAACCACATCAATTTCAGCCCCTGAGTCTTCCTCCTCACAGTCACCCCAACACTAAGACCTTCTTAGTAGAAGTAGTAGCACTGGCTGGACTGCTTGGGGATGGCAAGTGTGACTTAGGGTTCCCTGCTGTCACACTTGGCATCATCTTCTGCTTCCCCCCCTGAGTATTACAACATACTGGCACCAGGTTCAGCACTGGTGGCAGTAGGTTCAGCACTGGCAGCAGGCACAGCACTGTTGGCAGCACAGGAAGATGTCTGACAGCAGGCACAGCAATGTTGGCAGCAGGGGCAGCACGTCTGGCAGCAGGCACAGGCAGCTGATCTGTCCTGCTCTCACTACTACCCTCTTCTTCCTCCCTTGACATTAATTTCCTCAACATCCATAGGGATGATTTAGGGGGACCGGCCAGCATTGGTTCTGTAGTGCTCACTTCTTCCTCCTGCTCAGACTCAGGTGAAGAATTTTTGCCAATGGGTGAAAAATGTGAAGATTTTAATTGCTGTTTCTAAAGCGGACTTTCCCACAAAAAAGTGGACAACAACGTGGTTTTCACAGATTTTATCAAAGGAACACAATGGGGCCTTTCACCCACCCCTAGGGTTGTATTGAGTTGATTTATGAAGAGTTTCCAGTGATTAAATGTCCTGAACTAGAGAACCTATTTGACCCCGCTGCTTCTTACCTTGCATAGAGGCTAGTTTTATAAATTAACCCCTAACTACGCATTTTAATGCAGCCCACACAGAAAGAGGAGAGGTACCCTGGCTGGAATTATCAGTAATATAGTTTTTGATAGTTGTCTCCACTGCTCGTTGAAGGGCTTGTTGACAAAGTAGGAAATCATTCAAACGCTATTGGGGACGGGCAAATAGATTACCTGCCTCTTTAAGGTGGAGTAGAACAGGAGCATGATCCAAACATGTAATGTTACCTATGGAAGCCAGTTAAACAAGCTTGAAGGCCTCCTATGGGATAAAAAAATAATTTGTACAAGAGTAAAGATTTTGAGGATGAGAATAGAAAGTATAATTGTGATGAGTGGGATGGCATATCCTCCAGGGATCGAGCAAATGGTGAGAGTATAGAATATGACAAATGCTACTGGAAAGAGAGCACATACAAGAAGAGTAACCTGAAGAGCAGTCTAAGTAGTAAGTTCAGGGGAGAGTTCAAATCATCCCCCATTATGAGAATACCCTCATGAAAGGAGTGTAGTTTGTCAAGGACCAGTTTAAGGAATTGGAACTGGGAAATGTTAGTGGAGTAAAAGGTGGCAAAAGTTTACAGATTGTTATCAATAAGCGCCTTAACAAAATCAAAGAGACCTTCAAGATCCCTAAGAGTGCTTTTATGGGTAAACCGGATATGTTTATGAAATAAGATGGACACATCATTCTTTTTATCAGTGGACGATCCTGTAAAAGCCTGGGGGTAAAAGCATTTCATCAAAGCAACTACCTTATCTCTTTTAAAATTAGTTTCTTGAACAAATACTACATCTCCGTGAAGAGAGTGAAAATCATGACGTGCCAGAGAGCATTTAGCTGGAGAGTTTAAGCCTTTAACATTGTATGAAGGAAGAGTAATGTAAGATCCGGAAGTGGATGTAGCAAGCTTGGGAAGGAGATGCCCTACGGCATAAAACCCATGCATGTTGGCCAATTAAAAACTAGTAAGAGAATCTGACTTGTAAGTGGCACAACCACCATAGAAGAGGGTGGCAAGAAAGGAAATAGGAGATGAAGGCAAGGGAGAGAAAAAAACAAGGGGGGAGGAGGGAAACATAAAAAGAAGGAGAGCAAGGAAGAGAGGACACCAAAGGGAATAGAGAATGAAAGAAAAGAGAAAGAGACAAAGAGCAGTGCGAGGAGGAAGATAAGTGCAGAGACAGAAAAATGTATGGAAAATATACCATTATCAACAACAATAAAAATGGAGGATGGACTCGTCATAACAGATGATAATTAAGAATTTCTGAAAAGGATGAACACAGGGCTTGAAAGACAAGTGGTAACAGCAAATAACTAGCGGCAAGTGTTTACCTACATTAAGTAGTAGAATATACATAATATGGGGTAAAAGTAAGAATATGAGCTTATGAGATCCAATAATTCCATGACCTCCAATGATGCTCCTAACCAAAATAGAGACAGGCAATCCACAGTGTCCTACATATGACAAAAAAGAAAAAAGATTAAAGTACAAAACATAAAGTATAATTAACAAGCAGTGCAATATAAGGTGTTTAACCAATAAACAAGAAGTGTGTCACAATACTGGATGAACACTTTTATTGACTTCAGCAAGGGCATGTCGAGCAGTTCTAAAACCTTTTTACCCACATGGGAACAATACGTAATATTAGGAGCATCCAAGTGATACCATAGCATGTAATGGAAAGGTTAATATCAAACACTTACAACTCCCATGATCTCTAGCCATCAAAAAATGCTAAGCCAGCCCCCCCCCAAGACAGAATGGACCCACTGAGTGCCAAATGCCATACATGACACTGCCCCCTGTCTAGGATATATACAAGAAACAGAAGACCAGGCACTCTATATCTCGCATAAAATAAACAAAGTATAAATAAATATATTCTAGATCTTGTACACAATCTAGGTATGACACACTTTTTCACAGTGAACAGAATTCACGAAACAATATATGTAATTTCATTTAAGGATAAATAAAATGTGATATATAAAATACAATAATAATTGGTGAATTTGGATATAAAGGTATACAAAATTGACTCAGTAATATATCCAACCAAGTCCTAGATTAAGATATATATATATATATATATATATATGGCATAAAGAAAATATAATACTATAAAATATATCAGGTAACTACACAGATAACATCAGCACATATAGGGTTAAACCTTATATATAGGTATCCAGAGGTATAAGCTAGCATGATTTGAAGATAGCAGCATAACAAGGGTTAATTGTTCCTTAACATTATAGACAATACTGTAGGTGGCAGTGTAAAAACACCTGCCCTACATTGTATGTACTAAGACAATTAAGTGGCAGGAAATGTGTCATGTGAGTTGTGCTCAATAGGGCCACAGGTCACGTAACAACAATTTTGTAACCACAATGCACAATACTGTAAGAAGTAATACCTGCCTGAAAGACATAAGGTCCCCAGATCTGCTAAATATAGAATTTAACTATGTATATGCTGTTTTCAATATGCATACCTCTGGATGTAACACAATAATGAAATACATTTCCCAGTAACAATTTGCATTGCCACATTATAATCCTAAGCAATAAAAATAAAGTATGGATATAGCTACACAGCAATAATATAATGATATCAGTGTAATATATACCATAAAGATTATAATGACAAAACCTTGTCTGCACACAACTCAACAGTGGGGGTTAATAGAACCATGGGCAGTAAGCCAATTAATCAATCCAAAGTGACGTACCCTGCTTTGTTTTGTCAGGATTTTCACCAGTGTGACTATTCCCACAGATCAAGGCCACGCCTTGATACCACACACAGACAATGCAATTTTTAAACAGAACAGCTATGAAGTACCAGAACCACAGACAAGAGAAGCAGAAGGAAAACTTCCCAGACAGTAAATGCAAGTGTTAATTTAGAACACCGGATCAATGGAGCACAATGACCATCTCAGAACAACATTATTGTGAATCTTCTGCACCTGCTTGCAGTAGACACCAGTGCATTCCACAGCATTCATGTGCAGACTTCCACACACACAATAAACAACGGGCTCTGCAGGTGTTAGCAATGCTAGCTAACTATGATCTAAAATTACTATCAATCTGATCTTATGCTATTACTACTGTGATTGGACTATATAACCTCCAACGATTATTCTAATTTTACAGCCAAATGGCTACTGTGTAATAGTTCTCAGTAGGTTGGCCAGATACACTAGCAAATATTAGAATAAGTGTATACAGTGTTATGTAAATAAAATGTACTTATGCATTACCAGTCCTATAACAGGGTGTGGTGTTTGGCACAGAGAGGTTCTGCTCACTTCGGGAGCTAGGAAATTCGGCAAACAAAAGCCACTATTTTCCCATGTACACTGCTTATATTACCTAAACACCCCTTAACAGAAAGGTACGCCCATTCTTCTCCCACAGATCACTCCTTAGAGAATTAGAATATTAGGTAATATTTTAATTGGTAAAAACCATATATAAACAACTTGGAGAAATAAATATACCATGTCAATAGGTGGCAGTCTACTACCAGGAATCTTCAGGAAAGATCATTAGTGTCAATCAAATATAATGAGGAAAACTAATGATATAAGTTTTGAAATAACGTCCTCTCTCAAGAATGCAAGAACAATATCTCGTGACATAAAAACTACCAGATGCAGTGAGATAAAATTCCTTCCAAGGGAGGGAGGCTGTGTTACAAGGATATGTACTTGATAAAATCCTCAAAAAATCAATTTCTAAAGAGACAAGCCTCATATATACACAGACAAAATGGTTACTGAACAGTCTCTTTAACCATTTCCTTCCAGCAGAGAGCAGACCCTCTGATACTCCTAAAAAGTTAAGAGAGGGATAAGTATGTTGCCCAAAGTTGCATATAAAGTGCAGAGGAACATAACTGCAAGGCCCCCACGCCTCTGCTCCCTGCCACCCTGAACTCCAGCAAGTAGAGAAAATAGTGTGGTAGAAGCCTAGAGGGGCAGCAGCCCATACAGCCAGACAGGGCACTGTAAAGGCACAAGCCCCAGCAACAAGAGGTATAAAAAAACATGAACCCTGGGGATGTATAGAATATAATAAGGAGCCAAGTGAAGCCCAGAGAATTGGAAACAGGTGATCTCCAATACCTCCAACCTCTGCCCTCACTAAGTGATGCAGGGTGCAACAGAGGAAGTGGAGAGCAACCATTCTCCCCTCACACTCCAAACAGAAGGCGCCCTCATCCCACTAAGGACTTACAGTATAATAAGCAAGTACAATGAAGGCCCAAGGTCATGAAGGCCATCCTCCTGCAACACATCCATATCACCCAAAAAGTAGGGATGCCCATCAAGTGCTACAAAAGGTATACTCGGCTACCTCATGCCCCCAAGCCACCCCACATTCCCCCATAATTGTGGGCTCCATCCCACAAACATAACAATAACAGTAGTATTTTACAGGAAGCACATGATGTTAGCAATATCAATATGAAGAACATGAATGGAGTGAAAAAGAAAAGGCAAAAAGTCCCTGTGTTGAATGTAGTGAACCAAGACACTTATATAGGTGATTAATTACCACCAAAGACCTCTAGAAATAGTACAGGAGAGCATCTCTGGAACAGTCTCAAATCGGAAAAATCTGAGCAGAAGAGTCAGTAGGTCAAGCTGAGATTGCCAGAGACGATTTACACATTCACAGAACTGAGGATTCTGGTGGGGCCCACTCCATGGACATTGGGACTTCCTTGATCAGCGAGAAAGCCTCATTGGAGAGCTGTAGATTGAGTGAGGAGAGTCATTCCTTCTGGTCTTCCCTGTACCTTAGGATATGAGTCAAGCCATTAAAGGGAACTTGTAGCATTAAGGGGTATCCCCATCTGTACCGAATCTCACTCCTTCTGAATTCTTGAGTAAATGGAAGCAGGGCCCTCCGCCTCTGAGCAGTTAGTGGGGATACATCTTGGAAAATGACCACTGAGTGCCCCTCAAACTCAATGGCAGTGAGAGATCTGGTTGCCTTGTAGGTAATGTTACGATCAGGGAAGGAATGGAAGAACAAGATCATGTCCCGTGAAGCCTCAGATAGCAGGACTCCAAGTCTTAGGTCTACTCCCCCTGAAACTGTGTTTGCTTAGGCTTCCCATATTTACTCAGGTACCACCAGGCAGCCTTGCTCTCTGCTGTCCCAGACTGGGTACATAATGCATGCCACAAGGCCTGGATACTTATAGAACTATTGTGCTTTCCAGGCAAAGACCCAATTTCTGACTTCCTCTTACCTGCGTCTGAGAAATCAGGTTCCTTTGCTTCCCACCCTCTCATTTCTCCTGTGTTATCTCTGAATAGTACTATGACGCGAAATGGATCTTTGCTTCCCTTACCCTCACCTTTAACTCATATATTCTATGACCGTGCATCCCTCCACACATTAGAGGCCTCACAATTCCCCCTACGCTCTGCTATTCCTCAAGCTAGCCTCATGGACTTTGTCTCCAATGGACAAGTTCAACTATTTGAAACAATGTCCTCTCAATTCCATCTTCACCTAAAAATTTTTATACAATCCCCTCGATTCCTTGCCTCTTCATCTCGTATTCATAGAGACTTCAGCGCATTTGAGAAACATATTCACAGAGACTGCCCTTCCAAGAAATGATTTTTGGGGAAGATTTACAATTTCCTTAATGCCTCTTATCATGAATAAAGCACCCCACTCCTCTCAGGCACTTGAGGTGAACTACAAATTGCTATTCTGATGGCATCTCACTCCTGCTAGACTTCACGCTATCTCCCCCTCCTAGAGTGTGCTTTGTTGGAGATGTCAATTGACCAGAGGCACATATTTGCATCTGTGGTGGGACTGCCCGGTTATTCAATCATACTGGGACTCTTGTATCAAAACCATAAATATAGTGCTTGGGATCAGTCTTCAGAAAGATCCCATCCAGATCCTTTCTTTACAGATCTCCCTCAACTATGCCCACATACCAAAATTTTACTTTTTGCTATGCTTAATTCAGCAAAAGCTTTGATACCCCTCCACTGGAAAAAGGTTTCTGCCACTTCACAATCTGAATGTAAAGCTAGAGTGGAAGATTAAATTCTCCTTATGAGACTTAGGCTACTGCATAAAGGTATTATCCCAGAGACTATATGGCCCCTCCTTCAGCCATGGTTCTCACCCTGATTATATATACCCTATATATAGGGTTATTTGTTTGTTATCTAGCACTTCCGATCGACCTCCTTCTAGCATTCATACACCTCTTTGCCTATCCCTTTTCTAGACCTTATTTGGTCCCTTTCTATCTCCTCCTTTTATCCCTTGATCTTTCTTACCCACCTTTCTTTTCTCTGTCTCTATTCCTTTTGTTTACCTCTCTTACTCTTTACCTTCTTCAGCTTGGAGTCACCCTCATGGTATCCATTCTCTTTTTCTCTGCTGAGATGACCTCTCTACATAACTACTGAGCTGGATTACTTCCCCTGTTCTGCTTTCTTTCAATTTTTCACTTGTGGATACATATTTCTTCCCACTAGATGAGTCCGTAATCCCTGCTCCTTCCTGTATAACATTGGGCACTATTTTCAACACTGTCTTAATGTTTTATTGTTATTGTGGTTGATCTTACTGGATATCTTCTATTCTTCTCACTTTTTTATGACTCAATAAATATGTAATTATTGGAAAAAAAAACATACACACAGTAGTAGTAGATGAAGGTCAGAGTGAGAGACATTATGACATGGCCAGAAAATTAGCTGAAAGGTAAAGGCTCCATCTTCCACCAATAAAAAGGAGCACCATGCCTGTCTATAAACTGTTATAGAAAACTATTGGAAAGTGGTCAATGGACAAGCAAAGATGTCCAAAAATACAAACTCATCCTGTTAGTCATCATCAACACAATCACCACTATAATCACCACTTGCAAGTCCCACTCAGACACCTGCACTTCTAGTGCTGATAAACCAGCAACAACAACACAGGTTAGCAACATCCACAACCTTAGCTATGATGAATACCCCTGCTGCTGTTGGAAGTGAAGCACCTGTTGCACCTAGTAGTAGTACAATTGCATCAACATCTAGCCCAGTAGTAGTAGCAGCCCCAAATGAACCCCTCACTGAAGTCCACAGTATGGAGATATTTTATTCATTATCCAGAAGCTAAGCATGTTGCTATCTGTTGTCTGTGTAAAAAAAGCACATGAACAGGAAAGCATGCAACATACTATCAATATGTTAGAGGTGCCACAATTAGCAGCAGAGGAATATAAAGAGAATGATCGAGGTGCCAATTAAATTATATTAAAGATTACATAAAAAAAAATATTTAATCTAATAAATGAGAAAATTATATGCAAATATAGTACAATGCATGAGCGCAAAACATAGTGATGTGTATAAATAGTCTATACACCTAAATCTACTAAAAATCTAGTAAATAAAGAACATAAAAATGATACAGATTTGAAAGACGTGCTTATACTCACTCATCCCCAATGAGAGTGCTGAATCACAATTGCATAAATGCACAGATTCAAATGTTGCATATGAATAATGAAAAAATAGGACAAAACAGGTTTTATGCAAATATATATAAAAATTTGTAGGACCAATATGAGACTACTATGAATACACCAGAATACGTGATCATAGGGAAAAGTCCAGATTGATAGATTGACAGTATTGCCAATTTAAAGTCCAAAAAATATTAAAACAACGATAAAGTTACTAATTTCCCATAGAATGACTAAATACACTGAAAACAAATAATACTGCAATGTAACATAATCCGAAATGGATCCGAAGAAGATCAAAATTTTGCTAAAAGTGATCTAATAGAAACAGATCCTGGAATCAAATCCTAAAAACCACTGGACCATTGGTCAGTGGAAATGGCACTTACTTGTTTAACCCTTGCTTGGCTGACACCGAGCCAGACAAGCTGGAAATGTTGGTCAGAAAACTGCTCACACTCAGTCAACTCTGTATCTGTAGCTCTTCTAAAAGTCAAAATAATAGGGGTTCTCACGGTTCATGATTATCCCGAGTAGTTAACCACCAACTCTGGGAATAAGTCTATAAGGGTAATCAAAGTACCGCCCTCACTATTTAACCATTTCAGCTCTCACTGCCAGTCTCCTTTTTTTCACAGCATAGGATTGACTAAGAGAGCGTTTGAGTTGTAATATAAAGGATATAGCATTTTAAGATATCCAAAAGGGTTTTATTGATAAATTTAATAAAAATATAATATTACCAGTAAAATATAAAAACAATAACTCTTCTCATAAGCTCAACGTGTTTCATAACACTAAAGGTTAATTCTTCATTATCACAAAATCTTGTGGTTGTGTAGGTAGACCAAGCCGTATGCACCATTATTTAAACTGTTTTTGTGAAGTCTATAATTAAAGGGATATGTTATCAATGAAATTGAGAGAGAAAGCTCACAGTGCCAACTCACCATGACATATGCATATAATAAATGTAATTTTAATGTGAATATAGAATAAATATATAGATAGCAGCTAGGAATGAGAAGGTTCTCTAATCCCCCAGACATCAGACCAAAACCCAAAGTGCAAACAGACAGAAAGGCAAACCTGCACTCCTCTAAATAAAAAATTAATGTGCCCTGTATTGGACAGATATAATATTTCTTAGTAAATAAGTGAGAATGTAGTTTGTGTATAAGCTTGCCACTCCGTCAAGGTATCTCACTTTGAGGCAAGTCCTGCTCTAATACATCTATAAAGCCCTATCTAAAAATTAAAATAAAAAATCCCTGATGAGATGTTATAATGAATGCATGAGAGAGCGAGGGACCCTTTAAATACGATTTTTATATTGTTTGTGGGTCCAAGTGTGGTGTAATTAAAAACAGAAGACATACATTATAATAAAAAAAGATGTAAACAGAGACCTTAACTGATTCAAAAAAACGAGATGGGTCTGCATAGTGAGAGTATAAGAAGGCTGTGGATCCAACAGTCCTTTAAATAAATGAAACCTTTTTTTATCAACCACCCACAGGTCACATGAGAAAAAATTGATTACAAACAGACAGGGTGATTGCAAGCTAGGACAGGCTAGAGGCCTAGTCCTTAAAGGCCAAGAGTGAGAAAAGAAAATAGAAATAGTGCAATAATATTAGTGCAATACATAAATAATTAAATAGGATAGGTGAAGAGGTTGCTAGAATGAGCGAAAGAGAAGTGCAAACAGAAAGCGAGAGATAAAGATATAAGCCATCTGTTCTCAGCTGTGGAATGCAGTCCATAGACTAGACAGATAACAGAAGGGGACAATCTTCTTCCTATGAGAACAATGAAAGCCCTGCCCCCCTTGACAAGTTTTTCAGATTTTTCCCTTATCTTAATTGAAGATTGTCCCTCTTGCAATCTACCTGGACACTCCCTTCTGCTCTGGCTGAGCAGTGCTACATCAGTAAAAGGGGCAGGAGGGGGATACTTTGCCATTGAATTACTCTTGAACTACAACTCTGACAGAATTGAAATAACACTCTCCAAAGTTCAAATACTGTGACGATTAATTAGAGCTGTTTTTATCATGAAACATTACTATTGCTTTAACCCTTTAAGGATGGGGAAAATCTGAGGTGGATTTCACTTAAGGACCGGAGCAATTCTGACCTTTTTGGTTATGTCTTTGTTCAACAGTGTTTTCCCTCTAAGACTTTTATTCCATCCACATAAATTATATAATGTTTTTTTACGCACAGATAGGGCTTTCTTTTGATGTAACATTTACAAGGATAACGCACCATTTACTTTATTAAAATGAAATAAAACGGTAAAAAAAATGTAAAAAATGCCATTTTTATTTTTTCTCTTGGCATTAATTGGGCGCAGTGGGTTAAATTTATATGGAGACTGCATGAATTTAATATAGAAAAAGTTGTTTTTTGTAAGAGTCAAAACGTTGTTTATATGTTGGAATGTCCGTGTGGTCTCCAATATGTGGGACGAATATCTAGGTGCCTACATATACGGATCGCTGAACATATCAGAAACATTAAGAAGGGAAGGGAGACACATAGGCCTAGATTTAAAGGCAGCCGTTAAACCATCCGCTAAGTAAAAAAGGCACGTCGGCCGCAAAGAACACATGGTTTACGGCAGATTCAAAGGTAAGCGTACAAGAATAGCTATCGGGCGTAGGCACTACAAAAACACTTTAAACAAAAACTAGCGTCGCACCTGATTTTGCATCACAGTGCGTCCCAAACACCCGTTAAAACACAACTTAACTCAAAATGTTACATTACGGCTGCCGTTGTCTAGCAACCCTGATAGATGCACAAACAAAATTCAAACCTACAGCCAATCCCAAGGCCCCAAAGTATCAAAAATGTTCAAATACACCTATATATACCTCAAAATAACGGTTACACCCTGTCTGTGTTTCGAGTTTCATCAAGCTAGAGCACAGGACCCAGGAGTGGAGGATAGCATTTAGAGAGAGAGAGAGAGATGGAGAGAGAAGCATACAGAGGAGTAAGGTAGAAGGATTTTGGAGAGGAGAGAGTTACATTTAAATAGACACATAGCACACTTTTGCACATAGCACATACATCCATACAAACACATACACATACATACACATAGTCTTTTTTTTTTCATCACACCTTACCCATTTTAAACTTTATTTTCACAGTGTGAATCCGTGAGTGAAAGTGTGTGACAGACAGTGAGTGGGATCGAGTGTGTCTGTGAGGGCGTGTGAGAGTGCCTGGGTGTGAGTGGGTGAATGATGGCCAGGAGAGGAGGACAGGAGAGAGGGATGGGGAGACTAGTGGAGGAGGAGGAGGAAGGTCAGGAGGGGATCCCGCAGCAGAGCAGGGGTGGGAGAGGGAGATACGCAGGGCGGAGGGGGACCAGGCCTACAAGAACAGGCACACTAAGAAGAAGAGGGACAGATCCTGCAGTGGGACGAGGGGTAGTGCCTGGGGACCACCACACACAGGCAGGGGCAGAGCAGGCAGGACACTCCGGGTCTGACTCCTCGCATGCCGGAGCTGAGGGGGACAGGGTCAGGGATCCCCGATATACCGATGAAGAAAACACGGCCCTCGTGGAGGCTGTGCTGGAGAGGGAGAGTGTCCTCTTCCCGGGGGACAGACTCCCTGGCCTGTCTGCGAGGAGGAGAGCTGCCTGGAGTCAAATCTGCAGCAGAGTCAATGCGGTGGCCACCTGCAGATGGGATGTGGACTCAATCAAGAAGAGATGGGGCGACTGCAAAAGGCAGGTGAAGAGGAAGATGGGGGATGCCGCCCTGCACGCCCGAGCCACCGGAGGTGGGCCACCTGTCCCCATCACCTTCAGTGCATGGGAGGAGAGGCTGCGGCAGACACTGTCGTCTACCCTAATTGAGGGGGTCCCTGGAGGATCAGACACTGGGGATGAGAGGAGCCTCCACACCACCGGTAAGTGCATCACCCCAAAACCACACACACCACCTCAAACCACACACCCATCACAAACAAGCACTCACATCCCAACATCTGCCCTTCATTCAACCACACAATTGCACCAACACAGCACCCTGAGGGTTTAAACAGGAAGCAAGACAAGGACAAATGTCAATGTTCAACAAGGCCAAAACCTGTCCAACTCCCTGGTTAACCCTCATGTTGCTGTGCTGATCACACACAATACACACAAACCATGCTCAGTAAAGTGTTGTATGTCAAACATCACAATTGTTGTCACACAGTGTTACCCATGTTCACACAGGGAATCCAGCACATAACCCCATGAGTGCCAGAGGGATCATCAATGCATCGATCAACAATGCTTTGGCAACCCCTCTGGTACTCAAAGGGTTAACCAGACAACAAACACATGTCGATAGGTTAACAATTACATGACACATAGGGGACATTCACTAAGCGGTGAAAAAGAGCTGATGTAGAGAATTTGACACTTACATACCCTCACTTTACCAATTACAATGTTAGTCTATGGAGAACATCCAATAACAGGATTCAAGCTGCACAGGCCCCATTGTGTGGACTCCATAGAAAACATTGCAGATGGGGAAATGAGGTCAGCGGAGAAGTCAGCATCATAATCAGTTCATCAGGTCCACTTAACCGCTTACTGAATCACCAACAGGATGGATTAGGTCACAAATCACAGTGCCACTGAGAATAAATGCTTGTATGTGCAACACACAGGCCAAAAACAATCACACATAACTAAAGGTGAAAAAGTTGGCCTTGGTGTTGTGTATGCAATCATTTACGCTAACTTCAATTTACATAGCTCACATTTGATTCACATATAGATCCTCAGGAGTGCTGATGCCATGGATGAATGGTACACCAGACACTATTTGCAGGATACATATGGGAACCAAATATGAACCATTGAGGTTTGGTCAATAACAGGCCAGGGATTATGGATATCTATGATCGGTCTGGCTGCCTCACACAGAAGGATGGATGGGCTGATCCAGGAAAAAAAAGGCCTCAATCAATGATATCCTTCAATACTGGCTTGATTGTTGCCCCTCAGGATTCAACTTCAACAGACCTCATGGACAGAATCCTGTAATGTACATCAATCCCTGATTGCCACGGTGGTATCCCATGCATCACAATGCAATGCATAGGATACCATCATGACAACCAGAGAGGGACATGTCTAATCTGACAAAATCCAGCACTGTACGGGATGAACTGATAACATAGGGATGAATACTACTTGAATCACACTGCAGATCTAGTCAAAAAAGATATGTACAGAAAGAAAAACAACCAGATTTGTATGTGGATATGTCCCTTTCAAATGGGTACAAATAGGTCCCAACAAGATGTAAACCCAGAGTTCGGTTCAGTACGTGTGATTGTCCAACTGCCCATATATGTGCACCCTCAACAAAATAACTCATATTGATATAATCATCAGAGTACATATATCCAGTATATTACACCTACTTGGATGGGTATCACTTGTATCTATGAAAGTTCATTTGTGATGGCTGTACATATATAGGCAGTTAGACAATCACATGTTCTGAACAGATCTCTGGGTTCATATCTATCAAGGATATGTTTGTACCCGTATGAAAGGTACATATACACACATATCAGACCATATTCCTCACTGTGTACCTTGGCATGGCAATGGTTAATTTCACTTGATGTAACCTTGCAGGCATCATAAAGAGATGTTTAGAAAGATGTTACTGTATGTGACAGCTGGAGATGTCAGTCATATGACCACACGGAGGCTCTTCAGCAGACCAAAATTGAACCAATTGGAGATGGATCCATCATTGACATGGTCCACAGAGCGTGCTTACAAACCAGGAACACTTAGTAGACAATGGCAAAGATGTAGTTATCTCCAAATGGGTCAATGTGGAGTCTGCTGAAGAGCCTCCGTGTGGTCAAATGACTGACATCTCCAGCTGTCACATACAGCAACATCTTTCTAAACATCTCTCTATGATGCCTGCAATGTTACATCAAGGTGAAATTAACCATTGCTATCCCGTTAAAGAGATAGTAATACCTAAAATGTGAAAGGAAAAATACATGTCATAGGATTGATCCACCGGGTAATGCAAGGGTATTCCCACTACTGAAAGGTGTTTCATCACAAGAGTATAACAGCTCAAAGTTGAATATTCCATGGACAATATCAGTGTGGCCTGAAAATGTACTATGCCAATGTTGCCAGACCATCCTCTGGCTAGCTTTGGTCCATGGAGCAGATATCCAC
Organism: Rhinophrynus dorsalis; assembly: GCA_037306005.1. Taxonomy (NCBI): domain Eukaryota; kingdom Metazoa; phylum Chordata; class Amphibia; order Anura; family Rhinophrynidae; genus Rhinophrynus; species Rhinophrynus dorsalis. Next base: position 176,061,102 of record CM074723.1, read on the forward strand.
AAAGGATGATGTGGCAACAGCGCAAATGTACAATTTCAGGCCACTGGGATGTGGCACCAAAGGAATTCAACTCTGAGCTGCAATACATGTAGAATACAACACCCATCACCAGTAGGAGTACCGTGGTTTCACACAGGGGGATACACCATACAACATATATGTTCCTTTACACATTTCAAGTATTAATATCAATTTGACACCATCATGGCTAAGTTTACTGATCACACAATCTCAATCCTCCACACAGGTTATGTGTCTCCAGCACATCAGGAGCCCATGGAGGAGGCCACCTCACCACCCAGTGAGGAGTATTTGGAGGAGGGGACCAGCCAGTGGGCACCGTACCCAACGACATCCACACCTCTTGGCCAGCTGGATGCACCAACCCTGCCTGCACCGACTCTGCCTGCACCAACTCTGCCTGCACCAACTCTGCCTGCACCGACTTATTACAGTGACTGGATGCCCCCCACCACCTCCAGGAGCTATTATCCCCCAGCAGCAGCAGCAGCAGCACCACCACCACCAGGGAGGCAATGGCTGCCCGGTGATGTGGCCACCACCCAATACGGGCCATACCCACAGATTGACCTACCCTCCTGGATGGCTCCCCAGCATGGCCCCAGGTATGATCCTAGGTGGGGGCCAAGCACATACCAGTGGCCAAGGTTTGACCCTTGGCCACTCGACTACCAACACCTGGGCCTGCTTGGGGAGCCCCAACAGCCTATGCGAAGGGACGTGTTTACCCCACCACCTCCACCAGCACAGACATCGGTGGGCAGCAGTGGGTCAATTGATGTGGTGGGCACATACCCATCTGCAGCACAACCAGCACCAGCAGAGGAGGACACAGCAGCAGCAGAGGAGGACACAGCACCAGCAGAGGAGGACACAGCACCAGCAGAGGAGGATACAGCACCAGCAGAGGAGGATACAGCACCAGCAGAGGAGGACACAGCAACAGCTGATTCACCAGGCACAAGCATCACCAGCAGTGAACGGCCCACGGGGATGGAAGCTGAGTGTATGGCTCTGCAAAGGAGACTACTCAGGTCAAGCCTCCGCACCAATGACAACATCACCAGGAGCCGTAGGGAATCCCGTATAAACACTAACAGGATAGAGGCAAGGATCCATGCCCTGGAGTCGGAGGTCATGAGGATCAACACTCAACTCCATCAGCTACACACGGGGGTGATGGACCTGCTTGCACAGCTACTGGTGGAGTTGAGAGAGCTGAACCGCAGGGAGGACTTACGTTTGGAGAGGGAAAACCTGCGCTCCACAGAGGGATCCACTGCCCCCACCACCCCCTCTAATGTGACCCCCGAAGCCACACCTAGGGGGCAAATGGTGACCAGGAGATCATCCAGGTTATCCACTTCTGCCACACAGTCTAAGCCCCCCCCCCAAGAAAAAAAAATAAAATGCCCAACATGTTAAATTTCCCCTGAATAAAGGAACATTGTGCTTTTGAATCCTGTCTGATCTGCTTTGAATTTGGTCATAGATTTGGGTGGCAGAGTTGTCTCCAATGCATTGCCAAACAATTCAGTGAATACAACTCCTGCCTAGGTAAGATGTTTGTGGGATGTTACAACATGGGTTCACACACACATCATTGTACAAAATCAACTGTAAAAACATCCCTGTTGCCATATTACACAACTGTGTTATATGGCAATGTTGTGTGTTGATTTTGCATAACAAAACATTCCCCTTAGCCCAACATTTGGTACAACATTGAACGTTCATCTACATCATATGTTGTGTTTAACCCTTTGATAGCCAGAGTGGTAGGCAACGCATTGCAAAGAAATGCGTTGGGTACCACTCTGGCACTCAGAGGGTTAAGGGGATAACCAAACAAACGGCTTAGCAGTGAGATAACAAGCAGGACAGATAAATGGGACATGTATCCATTTTGTCTTGGATTCACACACTCATTGTGCAACAGACTGACTGGGGAAGCCAATGTTTTCAACCTAGGATTTCAATGTGTAGCACACACATTGATATCCTGGGGTGAGCATTGGGGCCTCCAGTAAGTTGACTTGTTGTTTTTTCTAAGGGTGTAACAGACTTCCCCAGTGAAAACACTTGTCCACTGGTCATGTACTGTGATATGTCCCAGTGGAGCAATATCACTGAACATTGATTATACTGAGCAACACATTAACTGTGGACAGGAATTCACTGTGGAAGTATGTCCCCTTTATCACCTCTTTACCACTCCCACAACACATTAGTGTATCACTGCCACCATCTGTTAGCGTGAATACATCACTGAGTCCACTCACTTGCAAACAAGTGGTGGAGTCCTGTGATATGGGTGATGCCTTTCCATGTATGGGGATACTCTACCCTGGGTGTGGTAACGCATTGACAACTGTGTTCTCAAATATATCCTCCTACAGACACAGATAGAATGGTGATGGTTCATCTTTATTGTGTCTCCAAGTACATTAGGATGTACATGTGTTTTCTGTGTATTGCCTATATGCATTGAACACCTGTATGAGAACACTAAATGTACTTTGAAACAAAAAAATAGTACTTTAGTAACACTGCTGCCCAGCTCATGTGTTGTCCACAAGGTTTGACAACTCTGTAGCTGAGCATCCTAACTGTACAGGTTATAAAACTCAGGAATTAGTGTTTTCTGTGTCTATATGAAAATGATCCAGTAGAGGTTTGTGTGAACCTCAGGTCAAACTTTGCATCACCAACAACATCAACATAAACAGCAAGGGGTGATCTCCATGAAGGTGATGTCAAGACATCAATCCAGTCACATAGAAGAACTTCAGTTCAAGGATGGATCATGTTACGGATGCCTGTGGAAGAAGAGGACAGGATTTGGAGCAGTTGACCTGAACTGATCATCAAGCAACAACAATTTAGTCTTTTTGATCCCCTCAATTTTCACAGTTACAGGTGAGTACACAAACCATTGCTTGACAATGTGTTGTGTACTCATCTGTAACCAATTATGTGGAGAACTAAGGACATGTGCCCCAGCCCTATGGATATGTGCCCATGACATGGATACACACATCAACAAGTGTTCTGAGAGCTCCATGGAAGTAATGAATTTGGGCTGCCACTCTTAATGTGACAGTGGCAGCCCAATGTCATTTGTTCCATGGAACTGTTAGGACACATTTGTTGATGTGTGTATTCATGTCGGGGGCACATATGTCTGCACACTCACAGGTCAGCATGGTGTCCCTGGTAATCTGATCTACGTCTCATGACCTCTACATTGTGTGCCCATACCACTGTACATCCACCCCTGTGCTGCTCTTCTCAGCTGTAGCACAGTACAGGTCCCATTTTGAGTCCAATGGCCCTTTAACCCCTGATGTGACGGAGTATTATCCAATGCATAGCATTGGATAACACTCTTTCGCTACAAGGCTAGCATGGTTGCTCTGGCTATGCTCATGGCAAATCAAGTTAGCTGCTGTCAATCAAGCCCTGTAAGGCGATGAACATGGGTTATGTGTTGTACCTTGTTTCTCCTGAGGGTGTGCGTGATATCCTTGGGGTCTGTATGTCAACGTGGAGAGTGGAATGGAGGATGGTTTTTGAGTCCACACACACAATTTGCCACGTCCGCTGCCAGTGCAGTGCTGTGTCACTGTTCCTGTGGGGTGAGACAGAACAAACTGTGCAGTGTGGTTAGTGTCACAGGACTGATGGGGGACTTGCATGGATTGTTTGCATGCCTGTGTTATACTCACATGTAAAGTGTTCCATGATGAGCCTGTCTCTGATCTGTGTCCCTCTCAGGGTCTCCTCAACGTGTCCGATGTCCATGGGCACTTCCTGTATGGGGGGGGCCTGGATGTGCTCCAGCAGCCTGGTGTCCACTGCGATGTTGTGCAGTATTGCGCACGCCACAATGATGTCACACACCTTTCCAGGTGCATACTGCAGTGCTCCCCCCGAGTGGTCCAGACATCGGAATCTTGACTTGAGGAGGCCAAAGGTCCGCTCAATGGCATTCCTCGTTCTGCCATGAGCCTGGTTGTAGCTTTCCTGGGCATGTGTTCGAGGATTGGCCAGTGGGGTCAGTAGCCAGGACTTGCATCCATAGCCAGCATCACCTGTGTAATGTGAGTGACATAGTGAGACAGGGAGCACATGTTGTGTGAATGATGTTTTGTGTGGTAGACGTAGTAGCTGTGGGTCAGGAGCATGCTAAGCAGCGTTGTGTGTACGCCTGTGTATGTGATGTGATTTTGTATTGTGAACTCACCCAAAAGCCATCCCCCTGTAAAAGTTCCATTCTCGAAATCTCTGTGGACTGAGGAGTTTTGGAGAATGTATGAATCATGTGAGCTGCCAGGATACTTTGCACAGACATTCATTATCCTCATATGGCTGTCACACACCATCTGCACGTTGATGGAGTGAAAGTTCTTCCTGTTGATGAATATCTGTGCGTCACGTGCTGGGACCTTAATTCGGACATGGGTGCAATCTATAGCACCCATGACCCTGGGCATGCCTCCCCTGGCGTAAAAGGCCTGCTTGACTTGTATCCAGTCCATGTCGGTGGTGGGGAAATATATATAGGTACTGGCCTTGCTTTTGAGGGCTGGCAGGACCTGGGCCAGCACCCTGGAGAATGTGGCCTGTGACATGCCAGATGCGTAACCCTCTGTGGACTGGAAGGCCCCGCTTGCCATGAAGTGCATGGCACAGAGTAGTTTCTGCAGGCCAGTTAGGGCATGGTTGTGGATGTAGATGGGATCCACCTGCTCCTTGATGACCTCATACAAGGCAATGATGCTGTCAGGCCTCAACCTGTAGCGATCAATTACATCATCGGTCATTCCAAAGAGGGTGACCCTTGGGCGGTATACCCTGGGCCTTGGTGGTCGTCTATACATCCTGTGCCCTCCAGGTGGGGATGGGCTCCTGTGTGGCTGCTGAGCCAGAGCCTCCTCACTTGCAACAGGTGGTGGCTGTTGATCAGGCATGCTTGGAGGTTGCTGATGTTCCCCAGCTCTCTCCCTTGCACGCCTTCTCCGCAGCCTTCGCAACAATATGTAACCCAACATACTGTTTGCTCTCTTTATCTGTCTCTATCTGTCTCTATCTATCTATCTATCTATCTATCTATCTATCTATCTATCTATCTATCTCTCTCTCTCTCTCTCTCTCTATCTCTATCTCTATCTCTCTCTCTCCCTCCCTGAGTGGAAAACAAGCCACAAGTGAGTGTGTTGAGTTGTCCCTTTAAGTACTTGCTAGGGCGTTGTGTGGGTGTGGTGATGAGGTGAGTGCTGACAAATGGTGAGTTGTTTTTGTCCAGGTAAGTGTTTGCAGGTGTGTGTGTGTTATAAGATGTGGTGTGCTGTGCTTGTTCTGTGTGTGCCATTTGCGGACGTGCAGTTGTGGGGTGCAGGTGGCGTGTTGATGTTGCCCAGGTGAGCTTGTATTTGCAGGTGTCCGCTTTGTGTGATGACCCCCATTGTTCCGTGCCATGTTGTGTTGTTTTTTTGTGTGTCGTTGTCCCTGTGGTGTTGGTTGTTGTTGTGTGTGTAGTGATTTGTGTTGTGTGTACATGTTTTTGTGTTGTTTTGGCATTGCACGGGTTAATTTTCCCATTTACATGGTTGTGCGGTAAGCCTTTTGTGTCTTTTCCTATGTAACGGGTGTTTTGTTTTGGCCGTTAAGTGTCTAACGGCTAAAAAAAGTGGGTCTTAACTTTTAGCCGTTAGGTGTGTCTTTTTTTCAGCCGTTATCAGTACCGCAAGCCTTTGAATAGCTCTGGGGTATGTTTTACCATGCGTCTGAATGCACGTAAGTGTATCGGCCGTAAGGATTCTACAACTGCCGTTAGCTGGTCTTTAGACGGATCTTTGAATTGCAACATGTCACTTAACTCACCCGTTAGTGATTTTTTTTGCTAACGGCTGCCTTTAAATCTACCCCATAGTGTTTCTGAACATTTTGCACTGAAACATAATAGAGATACAACATTATTGAAATTTGTGGGTATTGAGCAAATAGAATGAAGTTGGAGGGGAGAGGATATGATAGATAAAATATCCAAGAGAGAAACTGAATGGATATATCAGTTAAAGACATTAACTCCTAAGGGTCTGAATATCAATATAGACCTTAATTGTTTTTTAAAATGATTCAATACGTGAGTAATGTTTTAAATATGCTATGTACTATTTGTCTAAAAAGATGAAATTGATAACGTTATATTGAAGCTAACATAGCGATAAGTAGATGATGTATATTTATATCTTATTTTTAAGTATCTATTGTTATTAGGTGTTATTATGAGATAGAGTCCTGTGTCCCCCTTTCATTGATAAAGTTGGTTTAATTGAGAGAAAGAGATGACTCTATTTGTTGACGCTGTTTCCCCAAATACTTTAAAAACCTTTGAGTAATAGTGATCGGATGATTGTCCCTGACGAAGTACTGTTGTACGAAACGCCTTGGGCGTATAGGGAGTATGCCCACCTGTATATCAGACTTGTTACTCTTAATGCTATATTCCCACCAAAGAGAGTGCGGATATTTTAACATCATCTCTGTTTGGAGTAGTGCGGGTCGCTACAACCACAGACTTAACGGTTCCAGTGCCTGAATTGGGAATAGGCTGCATTAATAACCTAAGTTTAAGAAATAGTTTAAGTATTTAACATGCATTTTTATTAAGTCGATTATTTGATTGAATGATGAATAAAGTTTTAATATTTGACTATCCCAGTGTTTATTAATGCAAACAGCAAGGTTTTAGAGATGGCTGGACACTGGTAGATTTGATTTGATGACCCATCGCTGGAGGGAGGAAACAGACAACTTGAGTGGATATTAATTTATTGTTACAAAGTAGCGTCAATTCGAAACTGAATGTCTGTCTTTCTATATGGTTCGTAATTGGCTGGGAGAGGAGTTTAATCTGACATAGAGAAGACGTAGAGAAAGACTAGAGACGGAGACCGAGGGCTGGAGTGAATGGATAGGACTCTGTGAAAGATTGGAGATGGACAATAACATTTCAACTGTAAGTAGTTACTGGATTATTTGTTATATTACACAAATAGTGATTTCTAATTGGAAATTATTTTCCTTGTTTGCATATACGGTATGGAACAATCTGACCAGTGATATCATCGCAAGCAAGTTGAATACGCTACATCTGTTTGGAATAGAGACTGTAATAGGACTGAGTTATCTAAAGTAACATTGGTAAAAGAGGAATCGCCTGTTTATATACATTTATGTGTCAGTTTTGCATGAAAGGTATGACCGGTCAGTCATACTTACAAAATGGGCAGTTTTTAGTGGGAACTGTTCCCCCTTGGTGAAAATCCCTATGTCCCTCTTTCCCTCCCTATTTTTCAACTTTTTTATCTATAAGATTTGGGGGGGTGTATAAGTGTATTAGATGGCTCCACAACGATCACACTCCCATTATGTATTGTTTAATATTTAAATATTTATTTTATAAATACAATTTTTAAATAAAAAATGTTTTGTTTTTTAAATTAAAAAAAATACAACCATACTGCTTTTAGCAGGTCAGAAATGGACCTGCAGCCAGCCAGCCCACAGCACCAGCATTGAAGGGGTTAATACCCCCAGCTGCCGCATTTTTTTGACCACTAGGTGTCTCCTCTCTACTTCTCTCTCCCTTACTTTGATCATAAGGCACAGCGCAGACACAAAGGCAGTGTGCTTGGCACACTGACTTTGTCAGCCGGTACATGTGATTGATCCTTCGGCGATCACATGAATCGGCAGAAGTGATAAGCACCGAGACTGAACGCTCTGGTACTGGATCTCTCAGCCTACAATGAATGATAGCAGCGTGCACAGAGGCACGCTGCTATCATTTCACCCATGATGAGCATGTCATGGGTCCTTAAGGGAAGTTTACCCATGATGATCCTGGCACATCATGGGTCGTTAAGGAGTTAAAGGTCAAAAGTGAGACAAGAAAAGAAAATAGAAATAGTGCAATAATATTAGTGCAATACATAAATAATTAAATAGGATAGGTGAAGAGGCTGCTAGAATGAGTGAAGTGTAAGTTAAACTATTTTATACAACCTAAATATGAAATGGTTGTTTATTGCAAAAATGATTGTAAAAACAAAGAAGAATATTAAGCCTATAAGACTGACTGATATATGGATATTGTAGATCTTTTCAAAGGACAGGATCATAGGTGAAGATATTCCAATGGTTGTTGAGAATATTTTTGATATCTGCATGACTGCAGTTATATTGAGTAATATATAATAAATTGGTAGACTCCTTATCATTATGGGATCTTATACTCCCTTGTCATTCAACCATGCTCTTTCTGTCAATTTTCCTAGATCTCCAATAGGAAACATATACAAGGCCTTCAGGGTAATTTTTGTTAACAAATCTATTGATCGGAATGTTAGACTGTTTATCTTACTCCTCTATATCAATGCAATTTTGACCAATTCTCCAGAACTGGCTATATGGAATATGTGTCCACCAAAATTTTTAGTGGCCACTCTTAATATTTAAATAACTGTTAGTATCTACTTGTTTAAAGATCTTGGTAATAATGTTTTGTCCAATTTTACCTTTCAATTATACATCCAAAAATTAAATAGCATATACTTTATCCCCCCTTATTCATAGTGAATTTGATGTCTACGTTTGTCATTAATAGAGTCATAAAATTGTGTTAGTTGGGTAGGGTTTCCCTTCCATATAATTAATATATCATTAATGTATCTTTTATAGAGAATCAGGTTTGTGCCCATAGGATTGTTGTTCCATAAGTTCTTCTGACCATACCATAAATAATGGGTCAAACCTGGTTCCCATTGCAATGCCCTTCTTTTGTAAAAAAAAAAAAAATTTGTTGTTAAAAGTAAAAAATCATATGGCAAAATGAAATGGATGGCATTCAATAAAAGTAACCTGTTTTTTGGGGCATCAAACAATCTTGATTTAGAAAACAACTCACAGCCCTAAGGCCAAAATTGGAGTATACATATAGTCAGCTTCCCAAATTAAGTAATTAAATATTTGAAGTAAAGTACTAGTATATTTTAAACAGGCTTTCATATAAGCATGAGTTTGAAAAAAATGATGAAAGAATTCAGGTAAATTACAGGTAAGTGAATTTATTCCCCATATAATTGGACATCAGGGAGATTAGTGATGTTTTATGAATTTTGGAAGATGGTAATAGTGGGCTATTTTGAGATTTTTGATTAATAGAAATATCAGCAGGCTAAAGGTCTGAGGACAGGCAGAAGTCGGCAACATTATGAGCTTAAGACAGGCAAAAACTGGCATGTTTGAGAAAGGTCAGGAACACTGGCAGTTACAACAACAAGGAATCCATCTGACAAGGAGAGACAATAATGACTAATCTCAAGGTTAAGGTGCAAATAACAGTCTAGATCCCACAGAAAGATGTTCCTGAAGGACTATTCCTAATACTGGGGCTAGATTTTTTTGCAATGAAACTAGCAGTAGCTGCATTTCCAACACAAGCAGAAATACTCTTAATATCTTGGGTCATAGAAGTTGATATACTGGTTACTCAACACTAGTGTGTATGGATGGGTGGGGGTTAGATTTGGAAGCATTGACAATGATGATGACAACTGAAAGGATGATTTTGTATTTTTTGGCATCTTTACTTGTCCAGAGTCAGAGCTTCAATCTGATTCCTACAACAGTTTCACAAAGAGCTTTATTTTGCAATAAATTTATTTATTTCTCAATACATTTCCTGCTGGCAGGGAAGTATAATTTTTCTCCTGTTTTGATTTTGAGGTGAAAATGTTCAACCACACCTACTTAACACCTAAGGATCTATATTTAAAGCAGGCATAAAATCAGAGCTATGCTTTATGTCTTGCCTTTTTTATTCAAAGGTCAGAGTTATACTAAGTTATTTAATGGTGAAGTAACACATACCAATAACCACCGTCTTCCTTTACTATGGCCAGAAAAGTACACTAGACCTTATGAATGTTGCCTTTGTGCCTTTGTTCAAGAGATTACATCTTCAATCAGTCAAGATATCATGTCCATGTAGGCAGATATGACAGATGCCAGCTGTTTGTTCACACAGAAGGACAAGTTAGTGCCAGAAGTTAGAAGGATTTGACACTTACAGAATAATTGATCCAGGTTTTCATACCTTCACAGTCAGTGACTTGGCTTCAAAGTCAGTCAATTAACCTACTGAATCATTAGGGGCTATTAGGATTTTATGGCCATGGTATGCTAAGCCAGGGGGTTATTATGAGAATGTACTAGTTCTCCTGTTATTATCTACTAAAATTTCTACAGATCTACAAACTAATTTGATTTGTGCAGTGAAGGAAAGTGTATTAGGAGTGTATCAGGAGCAGGCTTGCTGCTACTGTAAATCCACCTGAACTACTGAGGTGGATCACTAATCCAACAAATTCATATCTATGCTTTACCTTTTAACCCTTTGAGGGCTAGAGGGTGTGTGTAGTACATTGCTCTATAACTTATTACATATTTCTCTGTACCCTTCAAGTCAAATATATATTTGTACTGTCACTAGAGTTTCTTTTTATGTAGACACATTTGAACTTAAAATGCAAAAAAAAAATGTTAATGAATGCAAGCAATTCAAATGTTAAAGCAGATTATTTGGGCAAGTTCAATGGACATGTTGCTTTAAACTTAGCTTTCACCATCTGTTCTGTCCTTAATTTTCAAGCCAAGAAGGGCATATTTCATAATTACATATGTAAGTAATGATATAAGTAATTTAAATGCATATATATGTACTCTCTGTAGCACAGCAGGCATTTTCATTTTTTTTCACCTTATGTTTCTTGTGTTCATTTATGGAAAAAATTCTGCTAATCTTTTCTAAAGTGAATTCTCTGAAAACACGCAGTCGTTTTATTGTCTCACAGCAAACTCTAGATTTTCCACTATATGATTTCATTGAACCATGATGCTTAAGGCTAGAGCAGCTCAAATAAACTGAATCACAAAGTCATTTTGGCAAAGCTGTTCTTCAGTTTTATTATTATCTTCATCCAAATCCCCTTTGGCTTGAATGACAGCTTGGCAGATGCAAAGCATTTGATCAATCAATTTCAATTGATGTTCAGTAGGAGACAGGTCAAGAATCTATGTTGCCCAGTAAAACTGTTATTCACATCATGACTTGCTTTCTCTAAATGTTTCCTGACTGTATCAAATGTCTATCATACAGTATATTTCTAGCCCACAGTTTGGTAACAATCTCCTTTGTCTATACCAATGTTTGTAACGGTATGAATAAAATAATAAATATCCTATATAATAATTCATTAGGATGTTTGTCAGAAGCCGTCATGCGCAGTAGAGACTGTGCACGCTGCAGTCATGAGCATTAGAGACTGCGCGCACTGCAGCCATGCACAGTACAGAGTGCCTGAACGTGCCGCGGCTGATAAGGAGCGGGTCGCTCCGAATTCGGACTAGAGTCTTCTCTGCACACCTTCCTGAGACCGATTGGTCCAATTTGGAGCGCCCCACACCGCATCAGCCACTGCGCGTTCGGGCACTCTGTACTGCACATGATGCACAACATATGTATATTTATATTGCCAGTATGTATAGAATACAATTGGACCAAAACAACCTGCACAATATAGTAACAAAATTTGTTAAAAATAAGTAATTCTGACACAAACCAGTTGTATTATATGGAACAAGTAAAACTTTCCAAATTCCCCATTGATTTAAAGATATTTTCTACCCCTTGAATGCTTAAGAGGTCCCCAATACATTTAGCTGAAATGAGTTAGAGATTTTTCTAGCATTCAAGTGGTTAAACACTCCATTTCAATCAATGGGAATTATTACTTGTACCCAATGGTGCAACTTTTAAATAGCAAGACTATGGTCATATTAACTCATTCAGTGTCAGAAGAATTTGGCAAACATTACTTAGCATGAATAGTGCCATAGTCTACTAGTAACTGCTTAGTGAACTACTATTAGATAGCAAACTAACTACTGGGTATCCCTGACCTAATGGTTTAGAAGCGTAGGCCTTATGACCAAAGAAAAGAGGAGCAAATATAGAGTGAACAATCAACATTATATGGGAAAAGGGAAATATCCTATCAATTTAAAAGGGGTATTTTTCCCATTTCAATCAATGGGAATTATTATTTGTCCCCAATGGTGCAACTTTTAAATAGCAAGACTATGGTCATATTAACTCATTCAGTGTCAGAAGAATTTGGCAAACATTACTTAGCATGAATAGTGCCATAGTCTACTAGTAACTGCTTAGTGAACTACTATTAGATAGCAAACTAACTACTGGGTATCCCTGACCTAATGGTTTAGAAGTGTAGGCCTTATGACCAAAGAAAAGAGGAGCAAATATAGAGTGAACAATCAACATTATATGGGAAAAGGGAAATATCCTATCAATTTAAAAGGGGTATTTTAACTCCTTGAATGCTAGAGGGATCTTGCATTAGATAACGCAATAGGAGTCAAGGGGTTAAATGTCCCATTAAAATCATTTGGGGTTTGTCTATTTTTCTGTTTTTTTTCTCATCAATTGCTCATTTTCCTTTTGTACCTAAGGCCCTTAGTTTGTATAGTTTTAATATTATTCTGAACCTTTCTTTTTGATACATAACAGAGGTGATTTTCATCCAGGTCATGGCAGGTCAGTGACCCTGAACCTTTTGTCAGTGACCCAATACCTTTTATGAGTGACTCTGCACATTGTTTAGATCTTTGTTCAGCAATGCATATTCTGTAGAATAATTGGCAAATGAGTAATGTTCTCATCTTTAGTGGCACTAGGGCTAATGTACTAGCAATTTTCCAATCGTCACACTTATTTAAATTAGGTTTTTAATTTCTTATTTCGTTATATAATTTAAAGTTAAATACACCATTTAAAGTGGAACTATCACCTTAAGATACATTTAGTTAAGTTTAACTAGAAGTAAAAAGTGCTTATTTGCTATACTAGCCACTTGTTTGTAATAACCAATTTATTTATAGAAATAACCAGTTTACAGAAAATGCCCCATCCAATCCTCTGTAAATCAAATTAAACCTGTTTTAATATGAAAGGTCCACTTTAAATCAGTGGGTTTTTTTTGTCCCCTATGGTGCAGAAAATTTTCCCCAGAATGTCTGATTTTTTTCTTATAAATCAGTCTTACATTGTCAATAAATACCAGGGGCTTGATTCTACTAGGAATGTTAGACACATAACAATGGTGGCAGTAATTTTAAGTCACAGTTTGGTATTCTATTTCCTGTTCTGTGAGAAACTACAGCCAGATAAAAATGTAAGGCACTACATTAGAGCCCTTTGAAACCAATGTAACAGAACATCCATTCTATTGTATTCGGTGGATGTTAATAAATCTTAAGGGAATACCTTTTCTGTTGGTAATTTAGCTCCTATCAGACATAAGCATTAAGGCTTCGATCCAAAAGTTTGCGCTAATAAAGCCAGTAGGGCAAAATGGATACAGGCCAATGAAAAGAAAATGCCTTGGTCGGTATTCAAATGTCCTACCAGCTTAAAGCACAACGAGCGTTAGGCCACAAAAATGGTCTTGTGGCCAAACGTCCGTTTTGTGCGTTAAGTTCCCAAAACGCCGCTAAATTAAGGCAGTATTTGGAAATTAAAAAAGCTAACGATCAGTGACTGACATACTGCCAAGCACCGATCATTAACTTATATGTCTTATAGTTACCTGTTATCCACCGTCCTTCTCTTCCTTCTTTCTTCTGGCTGTAAAATAAAAGGTATGAATACAAAGCATTAACTATGACATCATTTACCCCTTTGAGTTTCAGAGGGATATGCAACGCATGACAAAGCAATGCATTACATACCTCACTGGCACTTAAAGGGTTAAAACATTATTGTGCCGTGAATATTCCGCTAAGTAAATGCCTCCATGTCATAGTTAATGCTTTGTATTCATACTTTTGGTTTATTTTACAGCCAGAAGAAAGCAGAAGAAAGAAGGAAGAGAAGGCAGAAGATAAAAGACTGAAGAGAAGGACAGAAGAGGACCAGGAAGCTGAGAACTCTGCTGGACATCAGGATTAATGGTAAGCGTTACTTTTAATGGGATGTTTTTTTAACTTAGGTTAACCCTATGAATGCCGGAGGGGTAATTATACACCACTGGCACTAATAGAGTTAATTCTACTAACTTTTGATACGTTTCATACTTTGGATGTATTGATATGGGTCTTAGGGCTCCATAGCAATACATCCACTGAGGACTTAGGTTTTTTAACTTGTTTTGCATTCAAGTTTCTGCGTCATCTGTTTGAAGAGCTGATAAGGGACACAAGTTGAAAAAAAAAAATGGGTTTTAACTTTCCTGCAATAACTTGAGTCCCTTATTGGGTTTTCATGGCTAATGCAGACATTGGAATTGATATGTAGGGTGTTTTCATAATTTTCTATGGGTGAAAACACCTCCTAACACATTTGGTTCAAGCCCATAGTCTCTAACGTGTGTTGAAAACCACTGATTTAGAATAGAAAAGTAGTAAAAATGCACAAATGCATGAGCAACTTGGCGTCCGGTCAAGAGGTGAGTGGAAAACACCCCTCTTTTAGTGTGGTTACCTTGATGCTTGAGTTGAGACTGAGGCTTGAGTGCGTAAGCAGGCTTATGGATGTCCTTGCTGCAGCTATAGCCAAAGTTAGAGGAGTTGGCCAAATATTTCACCCCCGGTTCAGTCAGGGGCCAGACCAGAATGAACACCCTTAAGTCCTGTTTTGGCAACCCCAAACTCACAAGGGAAGATGATTTCTAGGCATCTCTGAATATTAGAGCAAAGCAGGAAACTGAAGGAACCTCAAACAACTCTTAACCAAAAGTCAGAAATGCAGGTGAGTTTTTGGTGTGGCTTGCACCATGACACACTGTTGGGCTGTAGATCAAATAAGTTGAGCAGCTAGCTTGGGAATACACAGCTAGGCTGTAGATCAGATGAGATGTGAAGCTTAGCACAGGAACATACAGCTGAGCTGTAGATCAGATTAGATTTGCAGCTTACAAAGGAACACACAGCTGTGCTGTAGATCAGATGAGATGTGCAGCTTAGTGCCAGAGCATACAGCTGGCTGTAGATCAGATGAAATATGCAGCTTAGTACAGGAACACACATCTGGCTGCAGAGTAGATTAGTTATGCAGCTAATCAAAGGAACACATAGCTGGGCTGTAGATCAGATGAAATGTGCAGCTTAACACAGGAACACACAGTGGACTGTAGATCAGACAAAATGTGCAGCTTAAAGTAATGGATAAGATAGGATCTCCAGTAAAAGAGAAAGCTACGAGCAATAAGAGATGTTTCCACAAGATGATGCTTCAGACCAAGAGTCTTTAGATCCCCAGCAGGTGGAGGCAAGCTGTCAGCTTCACAGTGACTATCCATCTTTGAGAGGGTAGTAAGAGTAGGAGTGCAGGACTGCCACTAGGTGCTGGGAAATGAGCCTGAGGAGGAGGCCAGCAAACAAATCCCAAGTGGAAATGCTGCTCACGGTCGAAGTAGGCAGTCAGCAACAGGTAGGCAGCAATTCAGTGGGCCAATTCGAGAAGCAGTAAGGTGAGCCAAACCAAGCAGGGTCGGCAATGGGAAATCAGAGCATGAGGCACAAAATCATGGGTATGGAAGGAGTGTCAGATGGATCAGGGAGGGCAACTGGTAGTCAGTCAGGGAGTGAAGCACTGAATTGAGAGGCTGGTAGGAGAGTCAGGCAGAGCAGGGTCAGCAACTTTCAGTCAGAGAGTGAGGGACTGAATCAAGAGGCAGGTAGGTGATCCAAAGGAGCCCATGGCATCTTATTCTGGCCAGGTATGGGGAAGGAGATTCAGGAAATTGTAAGCAAATGCCCTATCTGCCTTACTTACGGCCCTTCAAATGTGAAGGAGCCAATGATAAGCCACAGGGTACCAGACAGACCATGGCAAATAGTGGCCACGGATCTATTTGCCTGGAGGAATGAAGTTTACCTTATCATTGTTGATTATTATAGCCGATTCTTTGAAATGAGCAAGTTACAAAGCACAACATCAGCTGCTAGAATACAAGAACTAAAAGCTGTTTTCGTATGACACGGTATCCCTGAGACAGTTGTCTCAGACAATGGCCCACAGTACATATACAGTGAGTTCACAACATTTGCTAATACCTGGACTTTAAAACACATCACCTCGATGTGCCAATGGATTGGCAGAAAAATCTGTACAGACTGCAAAGGCTTTGTTGGAAAAAGCTAAAGCGGACAGGAAGGATCCTTTCATGATTCTCCTGGAATACCGAAACAGCTCCTGAGATCCATACTCCCAAGCACCAACCAGCAACTGATACCTAAAGCTGTTTGCTACAAGTCTGTCAGAGCTAACAGGCTGCACCATCAGCAGTGACAGAGGAGCTATTATAACAAGTCTGCAAGACCCCTATCAAGAATCACTGAAGGACAAAGTGTGTGAGTGCATGGAAACCAACTGTGGTCACCCAAACAGCTGACACAGAGAGGTAGTACTATATACGCAGCAATGATGGAATGGTATAAGGAGCAACAGGTGCCACCTCTAAATACCCGTGAGTCACACAACATCAGTGATGATGCAGTATCTCTACCAGAGAGCACCGGGTCAAGCCATACACCATCACAACACGAGTCATCAAAAGCCACTGGCCACAAATCAGAGGTCTGTGAGACATCACCCACGTCTATCCCCTACCAGACCAGATACGGACACCTAGTCAAATATAGAGACATTCTGGGTTTATAATCACATTCAGTATGTATGAAAGACTCAGAAGCATTATATTGTATATATGTTATATTTACTTTGCCATAATATTATAAGACTTTATGTATGATTCCATATTACTGACAACAACTTATATGCTAATATTGCACTTTCCTGCCTAAATCATATACATTGCATGTAATACCTAACCAGTTTTTTTTACCCCACATATCTATACCAATTATGTTATGTATATTTGCAAATATTATATATGAAGTAATATTATTATTATTATTATTTTTTTTAGGAAGGGAGATGTAGTATTCTTTAGTTTGACTTTAGCAAATCAGTTTTTAGTAGGCGTGGCTTTCACTCTTGTGTGTAGACACTTCCTGATTTTTGGCAGTTAGAGCAGTACTGGTATTTTATGAACATGTTACATATTGCATCTCTGCTCATAGAAATAAACCAACACCTGTTAATAATAATCAGCATTGTACGTTTATTGGATACCAATAGTAAGCAATAACAAATACTACAGTGAAAGACACATATACATTTGTGCATCTATACATATTGTATGTAGTGTACCTTGGAGATATGTGGCATTCATATTTCTTACTTTGTTTGCCACATTAAGATTAATTGTGATTTTAGTAAACATTTCCAGAAACATTTTTTTCCATTTCCTCGCTTCATCATTTTTGTAGAAAGAAATTTCAGCCAATTTCAGATTCATAAGTTAGTCTACTTTCAGGAAATATATGCTTTTTAGTGAGCTCTAATTGGCATCGTTTTACCATGTAAGCAAAGGAATGTACTTTTAACTTAGGATTCAATAACTTTTTCCTCACCTGTTATTTAGAGGTCTGCACAGGCCATTCATGCAGGTAAAACTGTGCATATTTATTATCAGTGTATTCAGGGCATACACAGATTTTTCATTTTTTACATTTTTTATTTTTTTGCATTAATGGCATTATAGCTTGTCGCATGAAGCAAAATTTACTTCACATAAGGCACCAAGAAAAAGGTTAATTTGCTCTGAAAAAACAATATATATATATATGCTGTAAATATGTCCCGCCTCCAGAGTACAAAACTGTTCCTAATTCTCTAGCATTGAAAGGATTCATTAAGGATTTTCAAGTGATAAATTCTAAAGAGGTCTCCAACACATTACAAAGCAATGCATTGAAGAGCTCTACAACTCAGGGGGTTAAAAGACCATTTTAAATCAACGAGTCATTAAGTCATTCCCCAGCCTTTGTCAGTCTTCAAGGAAGTGCTACCAGATTGCATAAAGCACATTTAAGAAGGCTTTTAGAACTGTAAACAAATAAGGTTAATAACAGTCGATAAAAAGTGCTAAAAACTTTATTAAAACTATTTTGGACAAAAACGTTATTAGTTGTAATCAGCATGCGATGATTAACCCACTCAGGTCTAATGCAATGTATTGCACTCCCCACTGACCCTCAAGGGGCTAAATATAGGGACTTTCAGTGATTAACCAACAAGGTAATAGATGAAAGGAAAATGTCAATTACTAGGAAGAAGTCAGCAAATTATTATGTACAATTTTTAAAAAAATAATCAAAAAGTGACTGGTGTTCAAAATATATAGCAATCAAACAACACTTAAGGCTTATACACAAAAATAAATGAGGAACAATTCTTGGGTAAACCAACAGCACCACGGGTTGGACAAATACAAAATTCCAAAATATACATTGATTAAACTATGATTTTAATACCTTGCTTCATTGACTTAAAGTGGATGTGTCACCTATGCACAACATTCCATAAATAGTTAGGTGACACATCCAATAGAATAAAAACTTTATTTATTTTTTAATTTAAGCTTCTGTTTCGTTGAAATTTAATTTACAAAAGTCTGGGCTGCAGCCACTTCCGCACAGACTGATGCTCTGCCTCTGCTCTCCTCCCTCTTCCGATGATGAAGGCTTCTGTCAGTAAGCTGGAGCACTCTCATTGGCTAGATATCGATCTCTTCCAATGAGACCACTCCAGCTTACAGACAGAAGCCTCTGTCATCGAAGGAGGGAGGAGAGCAGAGGCAGAGCTCTGTAACCGCAGGGATCCGCAGTCACCTGGAAGTGGCTGCAGCACAAACATTTTCATCATATTGGCTATGTCACCTAACTATTTATGGGATGTTGTCCATAGGTGACACATCCACTTTAAAAGCCCAGTTTTAATGAATGGGGATTTGTATTTTTTCTCTTTTGTGAAGTTTGTTTTCCCCAATATTGCCCCTTATATTTTTTGTGCCTATGACCTATAAATTCATATAATTTAATGGAAATACTCTGATATCTGAGGAAAATCATTCCCACAAAGGAAGCTCAAATGTACTTAAGGGCAATACAGAATGAAGCATACACCAGAAGCATAATATAAAAATGTTGTTTCCTTACTGTGCAGCTGTTTTTCTTGAGAACAACTATTTTTTTAGTACATGAGCCTTACTGAACTACAATGACAGTAAAATATTTTAGTGCAGGTTTGGTGTGCCATGCTTTGCTTTTCAGTGTTTGTCCTACCCCTCTGGCACTCAGACAGTTAATTGTTCAGAAGCTTTACACCACAAGGAAATGGGTGCTATAGCTTCTGTTGCAGTCAGCAGATGGGTGCTAGTCTGGGATATTATGGCATTTTTCAAATAAAAGTGAAACTCCAGTGGTTGTTGGACTACAATTGTCATCCTTAGAGAACCGCTATCAAAACTGAGGAAGATGGTACTTGTAGTCTAACAAAACAGAAAAGTCACATGTTGTCCTCTTATGCTGTTACAATGCATACATGAATTTACAGCCTAGTGACTGGAGCCATATTGCTTCTGCTGCAGTTTTCACTGACAATTGGATCAGCCAGGAAGAGGAAGTGGTTCCTCCTCCTGGTTACAAAAAGCATGTGGATGGGCACTGGCAGCTTGTGCTCTGAGGTGATTAAAGGAACATTTTGATTTCCTTATACACATTTCACTGAGGAACTGGCAAAAGCCCATAATCTAATAACAATGCCCTTTGAAGATACAGGAAAGGGAAACCAAATATTAGAAACGAGTGTAAAAGCCCATCTACACAGGACAAACAGCCCTTTGAGTGCCAGAGGGGGAAACAACGCATAGAAATGTGTACGCCTGTGGCACTGAAAGGGTTAAGGCCGAATTGAGAGGAGTTTCACTCTTTTAATGGAATGAGAAGTCAGCATGTTTGTTAAGGGGATTGATTTAAGTTTCACTCCTTTCGTGGCATATAAATCAGTCTTAGAAATGAATGTTTTATACCATTATTAACCCTTTGAGTGGCATAGGGGGACCACTTACCCCTCTACTCTGCCCCAGGTACCACCCTCCTCTCCGTACTGCCACAGTACCCAACATTTGCCCTTGCAAAGGGATTTAATCAGTGAGATGGATGTACTGAAATGAACTAGAGCAAACCAATGACAACACAGGAGACAAATAAAAACTCCCCAAATTCACATTGAGTTAAATCGGGGTTTTAAACCCTTGGATGCTAGAGGTTTATAGACCTCTCTAGTACTCAGTGTGTTAAAAGATCCATTCTTTAATTTCTCCCTATGTTGCAGTGGTTTGCTATAAAATTACCCCGCTTTACCACAGCCAATTGTACATGATGTCACTTCATGTAATTTTTGTTCTCCCATGAGTTGACAGCACTGCAATTTTGGTGCTCTCACTAACCATGCCAGGGAACGGAGAAGGAGTCAGAGTTGTCTGAAAGAATTGAGGCCTTTGTGGCTGGAATGAAGTTGGGGGGATGGGCGGCTGAATTTGGATAGAAACATAGAAACATAGAATTTGAGGCCGGTTAAGAACCATTCGGCCCATCTAGTCTGCCCAATTTCCTACTGTGTAAAAAACACACAACCTCTAACCTTTTTTGGTCCTCGGTCTTTTCTTATGTTAAGGACCGCCTTATGCCTATCCCATGCATGCTTAAATTCTGTCACTGTATTGACATCTACCACTTCTGCTGGTAGGCTATTCCACTTATCTACTACCCTCTCAGTGAAGTAAAACTTTCTTACATTACATTTAAACCTGTGTCCCTCTAGTTTTAGACTATGGCCTCTTGTCCTAACGTTTTTACTCTTTTGAAATATACTTCCATCCTGTACTTTGTTGAATCCCTTCATGTATTTGAATGTTTCTATCATATCCCCTCTCTCTCTTCTCTCCTCCAAGCTATACATATTCAGATCCTTTAGTCTATCCTGATATTGCTTTTCCTGTAGACCAGTCACCATTTTAGTAGCCCTTCTTTGAATTTTCTCTAGAGTATCAATATCCTTCTGGAGATGGGGTCTCCAGTACTGTACACAATATTCTAGGTGAGGGCTAACTAGAGATCTGTACAGTGGCATTACTACTTCCCTTTTTCTGCTACTAATGCCCCTAGCTATACAACCCAGTGCCCTGCTTGCATTCCCCATCGCTTTATTACATTGCCTGCTTACCTTTAAGTCATTTGAAATAATTACTCCCAAATCCCTTTCCTCTGTTGTCTCTGACAGCACAGTACCCTTAATGGTATATTTTTCCTTTGGATTTTTATGTCCCAAGTGCATTATTTTACATTTATCAACGTTAAAGTGCATCTGCCACACTCTTGACCATTCTTCTAATTAACCTAAATCATTCACCATTTGGCTTTTCCCCCCTGGAATGTCTACCCTATTGCAGATCTTTGCATCATCTGCAAAAAGGCATACCTTTCCTTGAAGACCTTTTGCAATATCACTAATAAAAATATTAAAAAGAATGGGCCCTAGTACAGATCCCTGCGGTACTCCACTTGTAACACTCCTTTCGTCCGAATATTCTCCATTGACTACCACCTTCTGTCTCCTGTCACTCAGCCATTGCCTTATCCATTTCACTATTTTTACATCTAGACCCAAACACTGCAATTTATTTATGAGTCTTCTATGAGGGACAGTGTCAAATGCTTTACTGAAATCTAGATAAGCTATATCTACTGCTCCCCCTTGATCTATTATTTTAGTTACCCAGTCAAAAAAATCTATGAGGTTAGTTTGACAAGATCTCCCTGCTGTAAACCCATGCTGTTTGGTATCTTGCAAGCTATTCATATTCAGATATTCAACAATTCTTTCCTTTAACATAGTCTCCATTAATTTTCCCACTACTGATGTAAGACCTACTGGTCTGTATTTACCAGACTCTTCCCTGCTACCTTTTTTGTGAAGCGGTACTACATTTGCTACCTTCCAATCTTCTGGAACTATTCCTGTTGCTAGTGACTGATTGAATAATTCTGTTAAAGGTTTTGCCAGAACACACTTAAGTTCTTTTAATAACTTTGGGTGTATCCCATCTGGACCCATTGATTTATCTGTTTTTACCTTAGAAAGTTGAATTAGAACTTCTTCTTCTGTAAACATGCATGTTTCCCGTGTCTTGCCATTTCTTTTTTCTAACAGAGGTCCCTTCCCTTCATCTTCCTGTGTAAAAACTGAACATAAATATTCATTGAGACAGTCAGCTAGTCCTTTATTCTCATTTACATAGTTTCCATCTTTTGTTTTTAGTCTAACTATTCCTTGTTTCGTTTTCCTCCTTTCACTTATATATCTAAAAAATGTTTTATCCCCCTTTTTTATTGACTGGGCAATATTTTCCTCTGTGTGTGCTTTGGCACATCTAATAATACATTTGGCCTCCTTCAACCTAGTTTTGTACCGATACCTATCTTCTTCCTTCTGCGTCTGCTTATATTTCTTAAATGCTTCTTTTTTCTCTTTTACTATATTTGCCACTTCTGCTGAGTACCACAGTGGTTTTCTTTTTCTTTTACCCTTGCTGACATGTTTAATGCAATGTTCTGTTGCTTTTAGTAAAACACATTTCAGATAATCCCATTTCTCCTGGACTCCATCTAAAGATCTCCAAGTTGTTAAAGACTGACATAAAAATGTTTCCATTTTAGAAAAATCAGCCTTTCTAAAGTCTAGAACCTTTGTTTTTGCGTGGTGCAACTCAGCCTCTGTTTTTATATTAAACCACACAGAATGATGATCACTGGAGCCCAAACACTCTCCTACAGCTACATCTGATACCAAGTCTCCATTAGTAAATAATAAATCTAGTGTGGCTTCCTTCCTAGTCGGCTTTTCTACTAATTGACTAAGAGCTAATCCTTGTAAAGAATTTAGGATATCTCTACTCCTGGCTGAACCTGCTACTTGGTTTTTCCAGTCCACATCTGGAAGATTAAAGTCCATGTTATAAGCATGGACACTGTGGCTCTTCTTTGTAGGATCTTAGTGCAGGCCAGGTGGAGTAATACTGGTGAAACACATCTCTTGACTGCATGTGTACTACCACAGAAGCACACCTTTCAGCATTCTGTGTGTTCTGGCAGTCTCTACTATGCATGACTGCATCAGACAAACATACATCTGGCCTTTTATATATATTTATGATCATAGTTTACTGAGTCCCTTTTACAATATATAGATTTCCAAAATGAAAACACAAGGACAGGCAACTGGCTTTATGACCACACACATACCTCAAAATGGGGACCTAGCCTACACAACTGAAGCATCTTTCTAAATGTGGCACTCTGTGTAGCTGTCTAATTAGTCTAATGGGAAATCCAGACCCAGTTTCACCACTTGAATGCTAGAGATTCATACCTCCCAAGTGTCCCTCATTGATACCCAAATCCCTCTGCCCCTCTTTCCCACCCTGGTGTCCCTCTTTTTTAGGAGATCAGACTGTTTGGTCTGTGTATATAAGTATATTACATTGCTCCACAACAATAAAACACACATTAATGTTTGTGTAAACTTTAGTATATGTGTTTATAATGTAGTCTGTATAAATAAAATACTTTGGTCTAGTCCTAAATCATATATTCAGTTACAGAAACACTTATGAATAGGTAATGAAATAACCTAAAAATACTCGGTTATGCCACTCCAACCAGCCACATCCCCAGCAACAATCACTAAAATAAAAGTGTCCCTCTTTGGCCATGTGAAATGAGGAGAGGTGTGGAGTGGTCTCCAGTATATTGTAGCCAGGGGTTTTAGACAGTCAGTCTTAGGAATGCATTTTAATATCTTATGTTTTGAAATAATCTAGATAATATTCATTAACACTTTCACTACAATGTAATAACAAGCCCCCTGGAATTCAAAGGGTTGTTATTATTATTATTATTTTGCTTCAGGTCAGCCTGAATATGATCTACATTTGCAAAATAACAAGATGTCTGACATGGTGTATGTGACGTACCTTGCATGTTAAATAAACCCACTTGAGCCTTGTAAATTCCTTCTCTTGTTCAACTGCCCTTTGGTTTATTGTCCTGCAAAGATTTTTATGTCAGACTGAGCTAGCCTGAATTCATAAAATACCAAAAGCAGCAGTGATATATTAATATGTATGTTAAAATTTGAGTGTTTTATAATTTGTACTTTGTTCATGTAATCATAATTGGAAATAATCATAAATTACAAATATCCATAAAATTTGATGCAAATGTGACACAGGTGCCATTTAACAAATGCGTATCTATAGTATGTTGATTTCCTTTACCACCGGGTATGCTTTAGACCACTCCAGTGCATTACAAGTCACTGGAAATTACTCTAGCAGCAAAGGGGTTAAATCAATCTCACAGAAAGTACTACATATTGAACTGGCTTTTGGGAACATATACACAAGGAAACAGAAGGGCAAACAAACTGTACTACAGACCACACATTTAAATTCCTGTTAACTTAAATGGGACTTTAAACCATTTGAAAGCTAGAAATGTTTACTACACATTTCTTTTCAATGACCTGGAGACCTCTGTAGCACTGAAGTTGTTAAAAAATGCTGGAATCTTCATTGGTCCCCCTGTGGTGTGGTTGGTCTCCTCTAGCACTGATCCATGTTTCATTTGTGCATATAGACATAGCTTTCTGTGCCTCTTCTTCATCATCATTTTCGGTAAGAAGCTATTTGCAGCTCCTCAAAATGATTGTACCATATCCATTGTGTTTGAAATATTTTAATTAGAGAACAGATGAGTTCACATTAATAATTGTAGGAGTTACCATTATTATACATAAACAACAAGTATTGTGTTCCTCCTACTTGAGTCACACATTTATTTTTAACCTTTTACAGACAAGATGGAGGTGCTAGGTATTGCCATGCAACACATTATGGTCCTTAAAGAGTTAATGACTTTATTATCATCAAAACTAATCTATTGTAACAACTTGTGCTGATCCTGTTTTGAAGGATTTTCATATAACTGATACTGGAATTGGTAGATAAAATGATTTAGTTTTGTATGAAGAAAGATAAAGTACTGAACATTTTCTGGAGTCAGCTATGTCCTTGTCTAGGGGCGATGTTTTATTGGTGATGAATGGTCATTCACATTAAACACTCGTGGGAGGACAGTTGATCAGTTTCACAGAAAAAGCAGCTAAAGACATGTATGCTGTTTCAGAGCATCAACTTTATCTGTAGGATAAGGAAAGGAGGCAGCTTTATAAAATGCATTCCTGCACTGTTTGCTACTTTATATCTATAAGCTTATATAACATTAAAGGACTGCCCAAGTGATAAGGCAATATTTGCTATAAAGAATGTATGTCATAAGAAACTGGTATATTTAGATGTACAAGGAATGTGGAACTCCTTACCAGAACTATCCTTAATACAGTATTAACCATCAATAAAACACAATTGACCATGTGTTTTGTAGTAACAAATAAGTGAAGTGAAATGCATAGGCTACAGAGAATAACACTGGAATTTGAAAGTGTATCACAGTGGAGAAGCTCAAATACATAAGTGAGAGAATGCACTCACTAAAACATTCCACCTGGTTACATCTTAAGGGAAGCGAACAAACATCACAATCCCACCACAGTGGAATATTTGGAAATATGTCAACACGCTCTTTGGAAATGTGATTCAACTACAGTCTTTTCCTTTGTTTTTCATGGGACTCTCATCAGATAATAAAATACACACTCCAATCCCGAACTCAGAATACGATTATTTCAGCATCCCATTGAATGTTAAAATAATTATTTTCATCTATTTTCATAGCAATGGTCACAACTGCCATAGAGGATGCCAACTTTGATAACTTTGCAATTCCCTCCTCCTCCTCTTGTCCTCAGAGCTGCTGTTCCTACAAGTTCCATACACTTCTCTGTCTTGCTCATTTTTTCATTTCTTGCACATGATACCTGGATGTTATTAGATACTGATTAATTTATAAAAAAGTAAGTCTGCTCTCACTGCTACTGGATTAACAAAAATTAACAAAATAACCAGTTGTATTGAAAACCTGTTCTGACTGCACACTTTCTGGTGGACAACTAAGGGTTTCCCCTGCAGTATGCACCTGTGCTGGCCATACACATTTTTTGCTTGTCAGTACTCAAGAAGACATCAATGTTGCCTAGAACATAATTATCCCGAAGGTATACTGTATCCATCACAAATTCTACTCCTTGAAGTTAGATTGTGGTCATGTGTATCAGTTAGCAAAGCATTTTCTGGGAGCAAGTCCCATAGAGATGTTCCAGTGCCACCACCATAAATGTTAGACTAATGCCCCTGAGAAACATGAATTGCTTTCTGTAATAATAATGCATGTTCTGCAAATTGTAATGTTATTGTTGCTGGTATAATCATTTTGCTTACTTCCTTCTCACTGTGCTTTCGAGTATCTCACCCACCACAATGCAATCTTCATTTTGATTAATAAGAATTTCTTTATATATATATATATATATATATATATATATATATATATATATATATATATTTATATATATTTATTTATTTATTTATTTATTGGATTTTATGCTGGTCATACATTGGCATAATTTGAGAAATTTGATGTTAAAAGCAGTCCAGCAATGGGGCCACAGTGTATTCTGAATTGCTTTTAACCCTCTGAGTGCCAAATTTGTATGCAACAAATTGCTATGCAATGCTTTGCGTAACTCTCTGGAATTTAAAGGGTTAATGGAACTTGTGTAAGGATCCTGCTGAACGCATGATATGATTTACCAGCTGATTCATGTTTGTGTTGTCAATTTTTAAACAGTCATATGCTATGTTGTTTTTTTATGTAGTAAATCTTTAATTAGAAGTATCTCACTGATTCTTGCACAGGCAGACCAGCAAGGTATCCTTTAGGGGTGGGCGAAAAGTGATAAAAATTTTGCTCTTGACTTGATGGACGATTTTTCACTTTTTTCCTTTTCTCAAATGCAAAACTTTCCTCCTTTTCACCAGTTCTAACACCTTTTTAACCCCTTAACAACCGGCCACGCAGGCACGCGGCGGTCACTAAAGGACCACTGAGCATTTTTTTTTTTTTAAGAATCCAATTACGTACTCCCCAAATGGCATGCAGCCACGGGGGAGCCCAGGATTCCATGACGGTCATAGTACGTCATGGGTTGTTCAGTCAGATTTACCCATGACGTACTATGACCGTCAAGGGTCGTGAAGGGGTTAGCCTATGTTTCCTGTGGTGCAACATTTCCCACCATAATATTTTATGAAAGAGTGATCAGTAATTTGGACAGGGGAATTGCTGTTGATGTAGTATACTTGGATTTTGCAAAAGCCTTTGACACAGTGCCTCACAACAGGTTACTGCATAAATTAAAAGGCTTCGGTTTGGGTGGTGGTATCTGTACATGGATTGTGAACTGGTTAAATGATAGATGGCAGAGAGTTGTTGTAAATGGAACTTTTTCAAATTGGTCTAGGGTTATAAGTAGGGTGCTGCAGGGTTCAGTCCTGGGCCCAATGCTTTTTAATTTGTTTATTAATGATCTAGAAGTGGGAATTGAAAGTAGCATCTCAATATTTGCTGATGACACTAAGCTATATAAGGAAATACATACAGAGCTGTTTTTTCCCTACAGAAGGATTTAGATAAACTAAGTGAATGGGCAGAAAAGTGGCAGATGACATTTAATGTAGATAAATGTAAGGTTATGCATTTGGGTTGTAGAAACAAATTTGCTACATACACTCTAAATGGGAAACAACTTGGGAAATCCGCATTAGAGAAAGATTTAGGAGTACTGATAGACAATAGACTTCACAGCAGTGTGCAGAGTCACTCAGCTGCTGCAAGAGCAAATAGAGTACTAGCCTGCATAAAAAGAGGTGTAGATGCAAGGGATGCTAATATTATCCTACCACTGTATAAATCCTTGGTTAGGCCTCATATAGAATATGGAGTACAATTTTGGGCGCCTGTTCTAAAAAAAGACATTACTGAACTGGAAAAGGTGCAGAGACGTGCAGCAAAACTTATAAAGGGATTGGAGGATCTGAGTTACAAAGAGAGACTAGCCAAACTGGGTTTGTTTACATTAGAGAAGAGACGTCTAAGGGGTGATATGATTACCATTTACAAATACATTCAAGGTCAATACAAAGAACTATGCAATGAATTATTTATGCAAAGAGCTGAGCTAAGAACTAGAGGTCATCCATTAAGACTTGAGGAAAGGCACTTTCGACTAAAACATAGGCAGGGATTCTTTACAGTAAGGGCGGTAAGGCTATGGAATTCTTTGCCTCGGGATGTTGTGCTTGCAGATAATGCAACTGCATTCAAAAAAGCAATGGATGCCTATCTAGCACAGAACAATATTGACAATTATGACAGGTGGCTTCAAAGCAAATAGG
The DNA here is from genome assembly GCA_037306005.1 of Rhinophrynus dorsalis. Taxonomy (NCBI): domain Eukaryota; kingdom Metazoa; phylum Chordata; class Amphibia; order Anura; family Rhinophrynidae; genus Rhinophrynus; species Rhinophrynus dorsalis. The sequence goes on from CM074723.1 coordinate 176,089,652, forward strand.
ATATTGATCCGGGGAACTATTTGACTACCAGTTGGAGTCAGGAAGGAATAATTCCCCCCCACACACACACACACACTTGGGACTACATTGGAAATTGCTCCAGAAGGCTTTTTTGTTGCCTTCCTCTGGATCAACAGGGGAGTTATTGGCATGGGCTGGACTTGATGGACGCATGTCTTTTTTCAGCCTAATCTACTATGTTACTATGTTACTATTACTTCTTCTGAGGACTGCAGTGGAGAAAAAAGTAGCTGAAAGTCAAACTTGTGAGTCCTACAGCATCACATGCCTTGAAAAATGTGTTAGCATGCAGAGTGCCTTTGTTCTTTGCCCACAACACTAACTTCCTGCTTAAGTGACACTGGCACATATTCATGATGATGTCAAGAGATAACAAAGTACAACCTACAATGTGGCAGATATGCATGGTAGTGGTGGTGGGGGATTGGTGTGATTGATATGTGTATGATATATATATATATATATATATATATATATATATATATATATATATATATGTGTGTATATATTCCTACATCAGGTATTACCATTATTATGTCTGCAGCAAATGTAAGCTGCCCTTCTTCTCAGATTACTGATACATATTACTTATTGGTCATAGCCGTGATCCCAAGTGTGTCATATTATAGCAACCTTTCTTCACATCCCTCCTCCTCATCTATGCTGCTGTTAATACATTTGGTCTGGCTTTCTGCTTCTACAATTCAGGCACAGCCATCCTAGAGAAATAACTGTGGCTTGAGATATGCCATCATTGAGCTTCACATGACAATAGTTCTCTGAAACCTTCCTTCCCAGGAACTCACAGTGTGAGTTGGCAGGTCATGGCAGAAGAACCCTGTAACTTTATTGCTTTAACAACATAATTAGAGGAGGTGGGCAAGGTAGAGGCAGCATGTGAGGGCAGTCTATGACTCTTGCCATCTCCTACAGTAAACCCAGAGTCATCATACTCCTCTACAGCAGGAGCCATAGGTGTTATTTGGAATGAACTAATGGTTGGCAGTGGCATTCACTCTAACACATAAATAGCATCACTTCCTTTATCTGCCCCAGAGTCCTGGGAACTTTTTAGAGTGCTTCTGCTAGTGCTAGTTGTGACATCTCTGACCTGCAAATATTGTGTCTCCCAGTCATCACTGTGGTGGTGCTTCAGTTGGATTTTATAGAGGAGGTGCCACTGCCTAAGTGTGAGCCTACTTTCTCCCTGCTCACATGTCCACATACTCTGGACTTCATGGACTGAGGGGTTCCTGAGGGGCTACTACTACTGTGGCTGGATGTTGATGCAATTCTACTGCTACTACTACTAGATGTCAAAGGTGCAGCACTTGCAGCAGCAGCGGAGGCACTCAACATAGCTAAGGTTGTAGATGTTAATAACCTGTGTTGCTGCTGCTGTTGGTTACTCAAAACAAGTGTGTGTGGCTTGGACTTGGAAGCAATGACGATGCTGAAGATGACTAACAGGATGACTGTGTATTTGCTTGTCCAATGGTTTTCTCAAACAGTTTATAGTCAGGCACAGTGGTGTAAGATTGAGCCTTTTCCTTTCTCCTAAATTTCTGGCCATGTCATCATCTCTATCACTCTCAATATCATCTGTATCTGAACAAGAGGGATATATTCTAGATCTACATCATCAGTAATCATTAGGTCATCCTCAGCATTGCCCGCTACTTTTTACCCACTACCTTTATATTTCTCTAAGCTTTTAGAGGTATCAGACAATGTATTTTGACTTTTACTTTCACAAAGTTTTCTACTTCTTTGAGTATAGGTGTTTTCTGCTTGTTTGTCTCACTATCAGATGCAGCAGTTGATTCAGCTGCTACAGCTTCCTTGATTATTCCATTGTCATCATCAATACAAGAATGAGACTCGTTGTTGTCTTCAGTTTTCATCATATATGCTTTTTTTTTGTACTAGTGCTGATGGTGCTGGACGTTTTGGTGGGCTTGACAAATTGCATCCTCCCTTGGAGGATAAGGATCATCCTCATTTATTGCAAATGCTTCAGCAACCATGGCTGCAGTTCATTTGTGAACTACCACTCTACTCCCATGTCCCTGGGCTGCTTAAATTTTCCATCTCTCTCTGGCCCTTGTGCATTTACTGGACTTTACTCAACTACTGTGTGTGTTTCTATTCTCTACAGTACACAGCTGATGGAGTGTGATGTCTGGCCTTAGCCCTGTCTGCTGTCATTCAAGTCTGCCTCACATAGCTCATGTCAGACCCCAGTTAGCTGTCTGTCACCTAATTAGGGATAGGTGAAAATTTTCTCCTCAAACCATAATCTGAGAATAATGGCACTTCCTGTTGGCAAATAATTTCCTGCAAAAAAAGTAAAATTTTCCTGCGTTTTTCACCTAGCTCATTCCATTGAAATCAATGGGAAAATTGAATTTACACACAACACGTAGCAAATGTTATTTTATTTCCCAAGGCATAGTATAAAAAGGGTATGAGGGTGCTTGTGTTGGATGAGAGTGGGGAAAGAATCGGTTTTTTTGGGGGGTACTGGGATTGGGGGGATAGTTAAAAAATAAATACTAACTAGAATAAAAATAGACATGGTATAAAAGGGGTCTGAGGAGGGTGCCTGTGTTGGTGTGTCGGGGGAAGACTCAGTTGAACAGGGAGTTTGTTTTGTGGGGGGTTTCTTGATTGGTATTGGGAGGACCTTTAATATAAAAATAAATAAATAAAATAAGAAATTTGTAAGTAACGTGATAGAGACAGGGACCTCCTGACATGAGTTGCCACTAAGGTAACTGATATGTAGGACAAACCCCACCAAAATGTTTAATTTTTTTGTAGGCCTATGTTTGTTTGGGAGGTTTTGTTGGTTTTTTTTAACGCACAAGTCCTAAGAAAAAAAATGCCCTACTGGCATAGTGCCAGCAGGCCATTGTCAAATGCCTAGATGTAGATGTGGAATTTGCAACTGCTGCTGAGTTGTTTAAGCAGCAGGATGATTAGGGAATGGGATTAACAACAGAAGTAACATAGGTCATGGATGATGAAGGTTCCACTTGCCATGACTAGCTCCAGTGATGCACCTAAGGCAGTAGCAGCACCACAACTAACCCCCACCCCACCTCTTCAGGTTATAATGCACTACAATTACTGTATGATCAGCTAAAATGCACACAGATTTTGCAGGCAATATTAGCTTTTTTTTGAGGATGTCTGAGTCAAAGAGGAATTAAGTAACAATTAGAATTAGGACTTCTGTGAAAGAGGATACATGAACCATATCTGCTATTCTTAATTAATCTATTATATTGGAGCCTTTATCAGTAGACACGAAGCCAGTTTTCAAGGTATGGGGTACTTTACTATATCTGCATATTTGTGGGTTTGTCACTCAAAACTCTACATGTATACATTGGCATGCTAATGGTATGTACTTCCCTGCTGCTGGACTTTACTACTAGTACCTGTAATGATCAGACAGACTAAATGCCCAGTGTAAGCTGCCTGGTAGACTCTGTGAAGTAGATTCCCCACAAAGATGTGACAGACTGCTAATTGATATAAATACTACTATAAAAGGTATACAGATATACTGCAAGGCAGGCCCCAATGGGCCAGATGCTAGGGACTGAAGACTAGAGTACAAAGCTGGCTGGCAGTGGCTGCCGTCTGGGTTGCCTTGCTGCAGTCTAGGCTGACTTAGAGATGCTGGCCGAAAGACCAGATTAGTGGGGACCAGAGGATCCGGCATGCACCCTGGATGACAATTCAGAAAAATGCAGTTACCCACTGGGATCAAAGAGGATACTAAACAAATAATCCACCTGCAGTATAGTTGTAGTTGTTGTACAGGAACACAGATGCCTGGAGCTCAACTGAGAAGACAGAGAACAGGATAGTCTAAGTCTGACATGGTGGTAGAGGATGAAGAAGCCCACCAGGGACAAGACAAATAGTTAGTCAGACAAGTCAGATGAGGAATGGGTGAACAATGCAATATGAGACAGCAGATGGAGGAATGGTCGAATCAACAGAGCCAAAGTGGGTAACAGGATATCAGATGAGCATGGTTCCAAATCGCAAAACAGGAGGTAAGTCACAGGAATAGCCAGGCCAATACACAAGAATTTCTCAAGAACAGTGCAGGAAACTCAGGGTCATGAACTGGAACCCTTTGACCACTCCCCGCCCAAAAGCAAAGGAGCTCTATAAAGGCTCAGAGCAACCACAAGACAACATGGGGAACCAGGATCTAGACAAAGAATGGAAAACTAGACAAGGAATCACAAAAGACAAAGAAAAAGGGGAAAACATGACACTATCCCCCCACAAGAGACTACCTCCTGGAGTCCAAAGATGGTTAAGCTGGGAAGGATCAGTGGAACCGGCAAGCCAAAGAAGTGGCATGGACATCCGAAGCTACCACCCATGAGCATTGCTCTGGGCCATAGCCCTTCTAATTAACAAGGTAATGTAAGGAAACATGGTAAAGGTGAGAGTCCAGAATGGCATCAATGATGAATTCTTCACAATTATCCACGAAGACTGGTGGAGGAGGGGTTGAGGAGGGATGTGAGGCATGCGCTGACACATAGGGCTTTAATAGGGAAACATGAAAGACAGGGTGCACCTTCAACATCTTGGGAAGGATCAAACAGTAAGAGATTGGTGAGAGACGGGTCTCAACCTTGAATGGTCCTAGATCCTGAAGCTTTATATTTTTGGAAAAAAGCCACACTAGATCCCCAGGTGCAAATCTAGATGCCAAGGAATGATGGAGATTGGCTGCCAATTTCTGCCAAATTTGCGATGAAAGAAGATTGTGGTGAATGACTTGCCAACGCTCTGCCAGATAATGAGTATACGTCTCGGCAGAGGTAACCTCAGACAAAGAGGGAAAGAGCTGGAGGGTTGTGCCAAGAACAACAAAAAATAAAGAACACTTGAGCGATGACTGGAAAATGGAACTGAAAGAAAACTCAGACAGTGGTAATAGTCAGGTTCAACTCACACTGAATTCAGAGCATGGAAACATCTATCTAAACAAAGCACTAACATTGCACCTTCTACCAAAACTGCTGAACACCTGATGCAAGTAACCAGAATTACCAGGACTGATTTTGCAAACAGCACAGTTAACCACCTAACCGCTGAAGTGGAAAAAATTCTTCTTCAACCAGCGTTAACCGCTACAACATCTACCTCTACTGATAATCAATAGACTACTTCATTTAACCCTACATTGACTTCTACCCTGATCAAATACATCACAACTGACTCTCTTCATCCTCCCTGACACCTACATCCCTGCACCCTGGATTGACCCTTGAATGCCAAGTCACCTGCACTCCCCTGGACTACAATCTGTTGCACAAACTCCATATCACGGTGTCTGTGATTGTTGCCTTTTTGTGTCAGTTACCTGTAGGGGGCTCCCCATTGGCTGTCTGCCTTCAGCCCACCCTGCATTGCCTATTTAGACTGAGCCTGGGCACCCTTTGGTTGCCCTTTCGTGTTGTGTCTATGCTGCTCACATCTTCATCATGTTCCTGAGCTTCCTGGGCCCTTGCTGTGTTCCTGCTAACCTGAGATTGTCTAGTTCCTGAGTTACCAGTTCAGCGGTTCCTGTTTCCGTTCCTGATCCAGTTGGAGTTGCCGTTGTGTCGCTGCTTCCTGCTGCCAGTCCCCGCTGCCGTTCCTGATCCGGTTGACAGTCAGAGAGTGCTGGTTCCTGTTTCACCTGCTGTGCTCCTTTTCCATTTCACTTGGGTCAGCTATTGCTCCCTGGTCGCCTAGGCGACATTTCCACTCTTGCTGGTTTATCCAGTACGCGGGTACTGGTTCGCTCCACACCCTCATGGCTACTGTTGCCCCGATACTGATTTGTGTTCCCAGTATGCGGGTACTGGTTCGCTCCATAGCCTCATGGCTACTGTTGCCTCGATACTGGATTGGGTTCCCAGTACGCGGGTACTGGATCGCTCCACAGCCTTACGGCTACTGTTGCCTCGATAATACTGATTCCCAGTACGCGGGTACTGGTTCACTCCACAGCCACCCAGCTGCTGTTGTATCTATCTGATTTGATACTGATTTGGTACTGGTTCGCTCCACAGCCATCCGGCTGATACTGCACGATAGTACTGTGTTCCCAGTACGCGGGTACTGGTTAGCTCCACAGCCACCCGGCTGCTGTCGCAACATTGTGTTTTGTGCTCCCAGTACGCGGGTACTGGTTTGCTCCTTAGCCACCCGGCTGTTGTTGCTACTTGAGATTTATGCTTCCAGTACACCGGTACTGGTTTGCTTACATTGGTTACCAGTTGCTGTGCACTGGAAGAGTGACGGTTTCTCCAGTATGCGTGTACTGGTTCGCTCCATGCTGGTTAGAGCTGTCAAGTCCTAGGTAGCTACGTTGGCTCCCCAGTACGCGGGTACTGGCGGTCCCCTGCTATTCCTTGGCTTGCCACTTGTGCTCATTTAGCCTCTGCATGTCATCCAAGTGACTGTTGTTGTCATCTAGACGGTCACTGAGGCCTCAGTGGTTGCCACCCACTCCATATAAGGCTGCCTTGCCCGGTATATTGGTAAGGCCAGTAGAACCTTTCGCTCGTTACCATCTTGGGTTGCCTTACCCGGTATTGGCAGGGCCGGTAGAGCCTGTATACTTGCTGGTTTCCGTTAGGCTGCCTTGCCCGGTATATTGGCAGGGCCGGTAGAGCCTGTATACTTGCTGCGTTCCGTTAGGCTGCCTAGCCCGGTATATTGGCAGGGCCGGTAGAGCCTGTATACTTACTGTGTTCCGTTAGGCTGCCTTGCCCGGTATATTGGCAGGGCCGGTAGAGCCAACTATCCTGAGTGTACCAGTCCTGGCTGCCTTGCCCGGTATATTGGCAAGGCCGGTAGAGCCACCTATTCCTTGTATGCCAGTCTAGGCTGCCTTGCCTGGTATATTGGCAGGGCCGGTAGAGCCTACTAAATTCTCTGTGTACTAGTCCTGGCTACCTTGCCCGGTATTTTGGCAGGGCCGGTAGAGCCTAATTCGCTATTATTATTGCTTTTCCTGTCATTACAATATATATGTATGTACGTGTATGATACCCTATGGGGTTGTCTTAAACTTTTCAATAAAGTTGTGTTTTTACCTAACTTTGAGTCTGAGAGTCTTAACAAACCGTGACACTCCACTACCGCCCCACACATTAACCCCACTATGGCCAATTTGGCTCCTTGGATTTTCAATGCCATTCTCTCCTGCTTTAGACTCTCCTCTTCCTGTTTCCACATTAAGTGTCACTCCATCCACATTGTAGAGAATACTAAATGTTATCCAGGTATACAATGATAAAGGTCAACAAGAGATCCCTGAATACATCATTGACCAGACACTGGAAGGCTGCAAGGGTATTATGATGGCTAAAGGGCATGACCAGGTATTCATAATGCCCAGACCTAGAATTCAATGCAGTCTTCCACTGGTCTCCTTCCCTCATCCTGGCCCGGTTATAGGCACTTCTTAGATCAAGTTTGGTGAATAATCGAACTCCGTTGAGTTTGTTCAACAACTCAAGATTAAGAGGCAATGGATAGCAATTTCTCTGTGTGACTTAATTCAAACTCCTATTGTTGATACAGGGACGAAGACCACCATCATTCTTCTTGAAGAAGAATATGTCAGCACCAGCGGGAGAAATGGATGGATGTATAACTCTGGTAGCAAGATTGTCCTGAATGTATTCTTCCAGGGCCTTGGTCTCTGGAATGGCTAAAGAGTAGTCTCTCCCCCGAGGTGGTGTAGTCCCTGGAAGAAGATCTACAGGGCAATCATATGGCCGATGAGGTGGTAAGGTTTCAGCATTAGCCTTACTGAAAACATCAATGTAGACCAGGAAAGGTTCAGAAACTGGAGGGGAGTCAGATCCCAGAATATCCACTATGGACAAAAAGACCTCTGCAGTACATAGGTACCACAGATAACCTAGGATCACTGGATTAGCAGGACAAGATATTAGATCAAAGAATAAGATCTCAGTATGAGTAAGAGGAACAGTGCAGTGGGTAATGAGACCAGCCCCTAAGCAAGAACCATCAATAGTGATGATGCAAATAGGCACCTATCTTTTCTTAGGGAGTATCCCATGCCAAGCAGCAAAAATGGTATCAATGAAGAGGCCTTCAGTCCCAGAATCAATGAAGGCAGAAACTGGAATTAGCTTCTTGTCACAGCCAGGTTAACAAAATAGAAAAGACAAGCATGTTGTCTTCTTTAGAGGGGTCGGTAGAAAGACTTAGAGTAATACCCTCACTAAATCCTAAGTTTTCCTAGCTTGTTAGGACAGAAGCAGGGCGAAGTGTCCAGAATGAGCACAAAAGAGACACAACCCAAGAAGAGACCATTTCCTAGTCTTCATTTCTAAGGAAAGATGAAGAACTCTCCAGACCTCCATAGGTTCCCCTATAGCAATAGGTGTAGAAACTGGGGTCTGGAACTTTGGAGCAAGAGGTACTGGTGAACAAGACACAGGCTGTTGGTTTCCATCTCTGTCTTGTTCTGCTCTTTGCTGCTGGATACAATGTTTCAAAGAAGAGCATAGTGTGATGAGATGCTCCATGGAATCTAGAATAGGCTAGTCAGTCAACTTGTCCTTAAGATAATGAGATAAACCCCTCCAGAAGGTGGATTTCAAGGCATTATCTCCCCAGTCTGTATCATATGCCAATGTCAGAAATTCTATGGCATACTGGATCAGACTGAGAGCCCTGTTGACAGTCCAGGATACCGGACTCGGCCTTAGCCTGACTCCCAGGGGAATCAAAGACTGAGCGGAAGGCAGAAAGGAATCAAAGTCAGGAAAAGGGATGACCGATGGTCCAGAAGTGGGGTGACTCAGACCAAGTGTAGATAACAGTGGTTGAGGGAGCCATGTAAGTAGGGGTGGTCGACATCTCTCTCTGTGTACATGCAAGAAATTCTACAAAAACCTCGTTGTTGTCTGCTTTTTTGCCGGCAAATCCGCTTTAAAACTAGAGATTAAAATTTTCACATTTTTCATCCATTGGCCAAAATTTTTCACCATTTTTTCAATGGCTAGAAAGTTTCCGCTCATTGATTTACATGGTTTTCACGTTTTCTATAAAAACATGAACTATTTGGGGAAATCAAACACAACAGAAGCAGCTTCAGAGCAAGGTAGATTTTCTGTGCTATTCTGCTGTGATCTTTTGGAAAAATTGAAGCAGGAGAGGCTCATAGTGACTGCTATCACTATGAGGAGGTTTAAAAATAATAAATGGAGTAGCTGGAAGGACCCTTATGTGTCCACTGAGCCTGAGGAGGAGGAGGACATGAGCACTACTGAACCAGTGCTGTCCAGTCCCCCTAAATCACCCCCAAGGGATCTTGGGAAATTTAATGAGAAGGGAGTGAGAAAAGGGAATGGCAAGGGAGGGAGAAAAGGGAAGGGAGGGGTGAATGGGAAGGGAGGGAGAAAAGGGAATGGGAAAGGAGGGAGAAAAGGATAGTACTAGTGAGAGCAGCACAGGTCAGCTGCCTGTACCTACTGCTAGACGTGCAGCCTCTGCTGCCACTATTGCTGCCCCTGTTAAAACCAGTGATGTGCCTGCTGCAGTGCTGAACTTGCTGCCACCAGTGCTAAAGCTGCTAGTGTGTCTTGGAATTCTCAGGAGGGGGGAAGGAGAAGATGATGCCAAGTGTAACAGCAGGGGACCCTAAGTCACACTTGCCATCCCCAAGAAGTCCCGCCATTGCTAGTACTATTACTACTAAGAAGGTCCAGCAGCTTGTTAGTGTTAGGAGTGAAGGAGGGGATAATCAGTATCCTCATATTATTAGTGACTGTGAGGAGGAAGACTCTGGGGCTCAACTTGATGTGCGTGGTATTAGTAGTAGTAGTAGCAGCAGTGATGGTGAAGCAGCCGGTTAGACTAGTGTTAGGGGAAGCATTTGAGAGCATCCAGCCAGACTAGCGGTCAAGGGAGCCCACCACATCCCTCTGGCTCTGGGAGTCCTCCTCCCCTTCCCTTCACTACAGTGTCCAAGTGGAACGTGATCCTGAACAGGCCAGAACTGGTGTCGGGGGAGAGCAGGCTTAGAATTAATACTACCACCACCAGCAGGAGCACAGATGAGCTGTCTGTGCCTGCTGCTAGTGCTGCCAGTCTGCCTTCTTCAGGTCAAAAAGAAATGACAAGTGTGTGACATTAGGGGACACTCTGTCACATCGCTCCTCACTTCCTCCAAGCAGCAGTGAGATGTCTGTGGTAGAGCAGCAGCACGTAGGGACTAGTGGTTGTGGTGATGATTAGGGGTGAGCGAAAAGCGTGAAAAATTTCCTCCATTACTTTTAGTGAAAACGTGCTGATTTTTCGCTTTTCCTGTGAAAAATGTAGCCTTTTCTCCTATGCAAAAATGTCCTCCTTTTCACCTATTTTAACAAATTTTCCTCCTATGTTAACACATTTTCTTCCTATTGTAACGCATTTTTCACCTTTATTTCCTATAGGTACTACATTTCCCACTGTAATATTTCTTCTTCTGAGGGTTGAAGTTTAGAAATAAGTGGCTGAAAGTCAAAGTTGTGAGTCCTACAGCAACATATGGCTTGAAAAATGGTTAGCATGCAGAATGCATTTGTCCTTTGCCACAACACTAACTTCCTGCTTATGTGACACTGGCACATATTCATGATGATGTCAAGTAATAAAAAAAAATGAAGTACAACCTACAATGTGGCAAATGTGTATGGTAGTGGTGGTTGTAGGGGACTGGCATGGTTTGATTTGTGTGTGTATATTGTTTTTACCATTGTCATACGCTATGCTCCTTCTCAGATTATTGACACACATTATTTATCAATCATAGCAGTGATCCCAAGTGGGGTAGATGGTGGCAACCCTTCCTCACAACTGTTGGCACTGGCAGTAGCACACTCTCTGACACATAAATAACTTTACTACTTCTTTTTTCTGCCCTAGAGCCTTGGGAACTTTTTTAAAGTGCTTCTGCTGCTGCTAATTGTAGCACCTTTGGCCTACTGATAGTGTGTCTCCCAGTCAGAACGGTGGTTGTGCTTCAGGTGGGATCTCATAAAGGAGGTGCCTAGGTGTGAGCCTTCTTTCCCCCTGCTCACGTGCTTTTTTGCACAGACAACAGATAGCAACATGCTTAGCCTGTATCTCCATACAGTGGACTTGGAATGAGGGGTTCCTGAGGTGGTGGTGCTGCTACTTCTACTACTGGAGCTAGATGTTGATGTAATTCTACTGCCACTACTACTTATAGGTATCAAAGGTACAGCACTTTCAGCAGCAGCAGCAGAAGCACTTGTCATATCTAACATTGTGGATGTTACTAACCTGTATTGCTGCTGCTGGGTACTCAAAACAGGTGTGTGTGGTTGAATGGGACTTGGATTTTGAAGAGACAATGATGCTGATGATGACTGAGGTGACTGTGTGCTTTTTGACATATGTGCCTGTCCAGGGTCAGACTTTCCAATGGCTTTTTCAAACAGTTTATAGACAGGTACAGTGCTTCTTAAAAGTGGCAGAAGATTCAGCCTTTGGGGTCTCAAACAATTTCTTTTTACTTTTACTGTAACAAAGTTCCCTACTACGGGTGTTTTGGTGCTTGTTTGTGCCACTATCTGATGCAGCAGGTGGTTTGGCTGCTACACCTTCTTCTATTATGCTATTGCCAGTATCCTCAACAATTGAATGAGACTTGTTGTTGTCTTCAGTGTTCTTCTTATATGGTTCTTTATTTCTACTGGAACTGGTGGTGCTGGAACCAGTTTTGCTGGGACCTTGACAAACTACATCCTCCCTTGGAGTAGAGGGATCATCATCATCATGGATTGCACAGGCTGCAGCATTCAGTTTTTGAAGTGCTACTTAACTCTCACGTCCCTGCACTGCTTCAACCTTCCCCTTTCCCATTGTTTTTGCTGGACATTACGCAACTACACTGTGTTTTTTTACTGTATGGTACACAACACAACTGATGGAGCTGTATGATGCCTTGCCTATGCCCAGTCAGCTGTCTGTCACTATCACCTAATATATTTAGTTCTTTATTCGTTTTTATTTATTTATTTTTTTTTTAAGTTGTTGACCCTGTTGTTTTATCACAGTGTGTCCAAAAAAAAATCATAAATGAAAAACAAAATCAACAACGTCTTTCCCCAGACTTCCCCACCCAGCACAGAGACAATACCAGCAAGATTAGCTAGCAAATAGGTCCCTAGATACCTGTGTCTTGCCAGTCAGTCACATGGAATTTTGAGGTATTTGGGGTCAACCTCCTTCCTCCCTTCTTCTCCCCAGAGTGCCCCACTGACTTTCCTAACAGAACAAATGTCCTACCTAAAAGATTCCCTAAACTATACGTCAGTTCCCCTCTCTGTCTTCTCTAGCTTAAACATACTGCTCTCTCCTCTCACAAACACAAAATGGCATGCTGTGAGAGCCTGACAGTCTTTTATATGGCTGCAGAAAACTTTTGTGTGGTGGAGAAATAATTTTCTTCCCATTGATTTCAATGGGCGAAAAAAGCAGGAAAAAGTGGAAAAACTGTACTTTTTGCTGGAAACTATTCACTAAGCAGAAACTGAAGTTATTCACCGATTTCAGTTTGAGGCAAAAATTTTCTCCCATCCCTAGTGATGATCATGGTAGAGGATCTGGGGTGGAAGAGACATTGATGGGAGACAGGGATGAGGATGGGCATCACCACCACTACCACTAGCAATCAGCTTTTGGAATTTGAGAAATGTGCAACTAATTCCTGCTGCTTCTGAGATGCAAGGACAGCAGGATGCCTAGGAGCAGGCTAGTGTGCCACAGACCACCGTAGACTCAGTGGGAATCGGGTCAACAAGTGATGCGGAACTAGGACAGGTTCCACTTGCCAGCACCAGTAATATTCCTGGTCCTAGCAGCAGCAATATCATCCGCTGCCAGCACAGACAGTGAAGGGGAATGTGGAGGACAAGAAGAAAGAGGCCATTTTTCTCCACCTTCTCCCTCCTCCTTGAAATCATGGGTGAGGGACTAGTTTTCTCTTGGGGCAGGCACAGTGCAGTCATCACCAACAGCACTGTGCACAATTTGCAACAAGTCAGTGAAAAGGGGAAAGGAGGGAACACACCTTGGTACAACCTCCCTGATAACACACATGAAACACAGACACCATGACATTTATGTCAAACATGTTAAAGCCAAACACCCATTACAGAAATCTAGCACCGCTGTTACTGTACCCCCTGGCTCCCCAGAAAGGCAACAAAATGCGAGACAGAGACCAAAGAGGAGGAAGAATAGAGAAACCCAGACAGGCACTGGCAGTTCCATGCCGAGTGAAACAACTATCTCACCATCACCATCACCTTTTTGCTCTAGGGTAACAACTGTATCTTCTACCAGTCCACCTCGTTCATCGTTACCTACCATGCCAAATTATAGCCACTCTGTTGATGTTAGGATATGGCAATTTGTCTCTACCCATTGCACACTGTGTGCTGCACTGACCCCACATGCCAGTGTGGTGTAGGAAAATTGATATCAGGTAATCAAGTGGCATCTGAAGAGATTACATCCTGCAAAATATTGTCACGGGCACCCAGGAATGCTCAGAACTCAGTACGGTAATATAATGCAAAATATTTATTAGAATAAATCACAGCGATAAATAAGTGGTACAACAAGCAAAGGGTTACTAGCTGGTAACACTACTACCAGAAATAGTAGGCCTCTCGCTAGACCACAATGCGAAAGACTGGGCCGAAGCCCCTGTTAGTCTCAGCAGGATACAGGAACGCCAACTCTTGATCCGTTGACTGGAACACTGGATCAGGCAACCACTGTGAACACTGGCTCAGCAATCTTGATCCGACGAACAGGAACACAATGACTGCTGGACTGAAGAACTGACCCATGCCTGCAATCAGTCAAGCCAGCAACACCACACCTTTGCAGCAACCCAGTGACCCACGCCTGCAGTCACCACTAAGAGACCCTGTGACTCTGCCTGCAGTCACTATTTCGGACCTCTGTGACTCACTCCTGCAGTCACATATAAAGACCCTGTGGCTCATGACTGCAGCCACCACACGAGACCCTGTGACTCACGCCTGCAGTCACTATATCGAGACCCTGTGACTCACGCCTGCAGTCACCAATCAGACCCTGTCCACAACAGTGGTCTGTCTTAAGCCAATAGCACAAATTGATCACAATAAGGGATACTCGTGATCACTGGGTCATACACAGAGAGGGTTCTCATACTTAGCTGGGTCATACACAGAGAGGGTTCGTGTACTTATCTGGGTCATACACAGAAAGGGTTCTCTTACTTAACCGGGTCATACACAGTGCGGGTTCTCATAAATAGCCAGGTCATACACAGTGCGGGTCTTCGTAGATAGCCAGGTCACACACAGAGCCCAAGTACTTCACCTAATAACAACAACGCAAGGGCGACTGAGTCAGGACTCAGTCTGCCTTTTAAAGCCCTCCACAGGAAGTAGGAGGAGCAGCTCAGAGGGAGGAAGTAGGAAGTAGGTAGGAGGAGACTACAGGAAACAAACAGATAAAACAGAGGCCTGCTGCATGCTAGAAGCCTCACACCTGTAGATGCTGCTGGAAACAAGGTAAGCTGAAACTCTAACAAGTATGCTAGGATGCTGTCAGGGAGGGTTCATCATTACTATTAAACTGTCAGCAAGTTGTCATATGTCCTTAGCGGGGTCTGGACAAGAGGTATAGTGACAGCGGCCAGGGGCGTGCACAGACATTCTGGGGGGCATGGGCTCAAATGAAAAAAAAGGGCACTTCTCGTAATTATTATTATTTTTTTTTTTGTTAAAAGAGCACAAGGGCACTTTGGACAAAAAGGGCAGGTGCTCAAGCCCCCCTTAGTGTCTATGTGTGCACGTGCCTGACAGCGGCAGTACTTGAGTTCTGGTGTCATGGTGTTTAGATACAGTTGTGCTCCCAGATATTATTTACCACAAACACTGTGCACATTGCAGTTGCTGATGAGAGACACAATTCCTGTTCTCAAGGGAAACATTTCTATTCTAATAACAACACACCCATGATTTTGGAGGAGGGGCAGGTGGAGAAAAATTATTGTCCAACGTCTTCTTTTCTCCACATAGACTCGGGGCTACTTATTGTGCTGCTACTGTCTCAGACGTATCACTGGAGATAGTCATGGCAAGTGGAACCTTCACCATTCATAACCCATGGTACTGCTATTGTTGATCCCATTCCATTTCAGCTGCCTAATCATCCTGCTGCTTAAAAATTTCAGCAGCAGCAACAAGAACAGCAGTTGCAAATTCCGCAATTATGGACTTAGACTCAGGAGGAGGACATTTGACAATGGCCAACATGACCTGCTGGCGCTAGGGCATTTTTTTGAAAAAAAAAAACAAAAAAAATAGTGCTACAAAAAAAAATTTGCGGGTTTGTTTTTAACAAGCCTAAGTCCTACAAATCAATGTTTCCCCAGGGCTTGGGCCTCTAACAACAAATCTAACAAATCATCCTCTACAAAATCAAGTGGCAGCTTATGTCAGGGGGTTCCGGTCTATCACTTTACATACAAGTTTCTTATTTTATTGATTTATTTTTTTATTAACTGTCCCTCCAATAGCAGTCAAGAAACTCCCCACAAAACAAATTCCCTGTTCAACTGATTCATTCCCCTGTCTCCACCCAACAACACAGACACCCTCCTCAGACCCCTTTTATACCATGTCTTATGGGTTTTTGTTATTTTATTTAGGGTTTATTTTTTGTTAACTTCTTCCCAATCCCAGTAAACAAGTCCCCCAAAAATCATCCCCTGTTCAACTGATTCTTTTCCCCACACCCCACCAACACAGACACCCTCATACCCCTTTTAAATATGCCTTTGGGAAATAAAATAATATTTGCGATGTGTTGTGTGTGACTTCAATGTTCCTATTGATTTCAATGGAATGAGCTAGGAGAAAAAAGCAGGAAAAAGCAGAAAATTGGCACTTTTCAGTGGAAATTTTTCACCAAGCGGAAAGTGCCATTTTTCACCAATTTTAGTTTGAGGCGAAAAGTTTGTCCCATCCCTACTGGTAACGGCAATCTGGAAGGGAGAGGAAAAGCAGCAGAAGAAATGGCAGCTGGTACCCCAGTAGAAGCAGCTGAAGGGAGTATGGTTGTCTCAAACCGTTGCTGAACACAATACTGTGCAAAAGTTTAAGGCATGTGTAGGGACCCCCGCAGCCTGGGTACTGGTTGATGCTTGGGTTCGGCACTAGAGTGCGATGCTTGGGTGCATGGACGGCGTGCCAGAAACTCCCTTGCTGCAGCCAAAGCTGAATAAAGGTGCTGGTCGTGAAACCAGATTGTTCCACCCTGGTTGAGCCGGGGTGCAACCAGGATGGGAATAACTGGGAACCGTGTGAACCAGAACCAGGAGGTCAGCGGAAGGATGAACAGACAATCCAGGGGTAGTAATGACAGCAGTGGTCAGACAAGCCAGGTCAGGGTTCCAGAGATCAGCGGTGGTTAGACAAGCCAGGTCAGGGTTCCAGAGATCAGCGGTGGTCAGACAAGCAAGGTCAGGGTCTCAGAGAGCAGTGATATAATGAATCAAACTGAACAAGCTCATGGAACGGACAAAGACAGAGGGGGCTGACCAGTGTTTTATACAGTAACCCTCCAATAGGAGGAGGGGGCAGATCGAAGTCCAAAATGGGCTACTTCCTAGCCCAATCAGGACAGGTAGGACCAAATGCCCAAATGAACTTTTAGCATGTCCAATGGGCAAAGACACAAACTACCCTCCCATTGGGCTAAGACACTGTGCCCAATGGGAGACAACAGGCAGAGGTAGCTAAAGACTACTGAACATGTCCGCACGCAGCGAACACTGACATGGGCGCATGCATGTCGGCTGGGGAAGCCGGAAGAACACACGCATGCACTGAAGCAAGAACCCGGCAGAGCCCTGACATGGAGACCCGATTGCGACCAGGAACGGAGTGGTGGCAGCGGTAGTTGACACTGTCCTCCCATGCAGCACACTTACAGATTCTTAACCATAAACTGGATGCTATGAAGGAGATTTCACTCCCTCTCCTACTATCTAGAATGCTCCTGTTACGGCTCCTGAGCTGGCTGTTTCCTCTGGAGCTCCGCAGGGTTTAAACCACCTAAGATTCCCCTGCCAGAAAGATTTTCTGGGCACCCTAGAGACTGTTGTGGTTTTTTGAATCAATGCCAACTTCATTTTAAGACCTTGCAACAATCATTCAATTTGCATGAAGCTCGAGTAGCTTTTATAATTTTATTATTAAAGGATGAGTCTGTTGCCTGGGCTTCTCCTCTTTCTGAGAAAAAGTCCTCGCTGCTTAATGACTCCAATGCATTCATAGCCGCCTTTAGGACTTTGACTTACCAGGTCAACAAGCGTCAGCTTCAGCCACCATTATGGGTCTTAAACAGGGAACTCGCATGGTCTCCCAGTATGCCGTGGTGTTTTACTCTTTCCTGTGAAACCGACTGGAACTCTGCGGCGTTGAAAGCAGTGTTTTTGCAGAGGATTGAGTGAGTGGATTAAAGACGCTTTAATCAACTAGGAGATACCTGATTACCTTGAAGGCTTCATTACTCTCTGTTTAGAGCTTGATAGACGTCAACAGGAATGTCAAATTGAAAGGGATAGATCCCATTGCTACAAACCTGTATTGTCTTCACGTGCTACTTCTTCTAAAGAGACCCCTCAGACCCATGCAGAACCCATGGACATAGGGTCAGTTACTAAGCTTTCTGATGAAGAGAAGAGTTGACAATGGAGTCAAGGCCTATGCCTGTATTGTGGAAAGAAGGCTCACATCCTACAACAGTGCCCAACAAGACCGGGAAACTCCCGGGCTTAAGGAATCCCGGAGACATCCCCTTAAGCCAAAACCAGGAGACCTGTCCTAACCATCTGTTGGTTCCCATCCATTTGAGTTGGTTGGGGGGGTTCAGTCTCCACTAACGCATTTCTGGATTCCAGTGTGGCTGGAGTATTCTTGGACTTTGAATTTGCTATCCAACACTCTATACCCCTCATCCAGAAGATCAGACCTATATGCATTTCCACTGTAGATGGAGGCCCTTTAGGTTCTGGCCTGGTTACTTCAGAGACCCAAAAGATCCTTCTCAAGACAGGGGTCCTTCACTCAGAGACCATACAGTTCGATATTATCAATTTTCCTTCGGTTCCTGTCATTTTGGGTCTGCCATGGCTGCTTCTTTATAATCCCGTGATTGACTGGAAATCTGACCAAATAACAGCTGGGAGTCCTGGCTGTCATTCCACTTGTTTGGAAAATGTCACTGCACCCAGACTCATTTGCAACATCACTGCTCCCATGGACTTAATTACGGAGCCATACAGAGACTTCCTGGATGTCTTTTCCAAACATCCCCAAGGGGAAGAACTTTTCTCCTCTCTGAGCCTGAGAATCAAACTCTACTAGAATATTTTAATGAGAATCTAGCTAAAGGCTTTATCTGACACTCCTCTTCTCATCTCGAAGAAAGACGGATCCTTGAGACCCTGCATCGATTGTTATATCTAAACAAGATGACCATTAAGAACAGGTACCCACTGCCTTTGATACCAGAATTATTCGATGCCCTCAAGGATGCCAAAGTCTTCACCAAGTTGGACCTGCGAGGGACGTATAATTTGATTTGCATTAAAGAAGGCGACAAATGGAAAACGCCTTCAACACCAGATACGGCCACTATGAATCTCTAGTGATTCCATTCGGCCTGTGAAATGCCCCCGCAGTGTTCCAACACTTTGTCAATGAGACCTTCAGGGACATCCTACTTTCTTACGTTGTGGTCTACCTTGATGACATATTAGTTTTTTCCTCATCACTACCTGAACATAGGGAACATGTTTGTTCTGTTCTACTTCGCCTTCGGAAGAACCAACTCTTTGCAAAGGCAGAAAAATGTATTTTCAAGACTTCCCAACAGTGAAAACCACGTGGTTATCTGCCTTACCCCTTATAATTTTCTAATTTTTCAACTACTTTCAAAATGTTTTTGCAATTTTTTTTATACCTATAAAGTTCCTGCCCATTAATGTTTGCTTTTTCGTGCCAAAAAACATGACGTTTCCAGGAAGAGAAACAAAACTAAGCAGCTAGAGAGATAGAAAGGGTGCTAGGTGAATTTGGAGTCATTTTTTTATATAAGTTTTCAAGGAAAGCTGCCCAGTTTGGGCATACTATAATTATGGGAGATTTTAATTATCCAGATATCAACTGGAAAAATGAGTCATGTCAGAGTACTAAGGGTAGCAGGTTTTTGAACACACTTAGTGAAAGCTACATGTCACAAATGGTGGAAGCGCCGACAAGAAATAACAATGTATTGGACCTAGTGATCACTAATAACACAGAAATCCAATATTAAGGTAAGAGAACATTTGGGAAACAGTGATCACAACATGGTTACATTTGAGATCAGTCTGGCAAAGCAAAAATGTATAGGTTCAACCAAAAGTCTTAATTTTAAAAAAGCTAACTTCAAATTGTTAAGGGCTTCAATGCAACACATAGACTGGGATATTTTATTTAAAGGCAAAAGTACTGAGGAAAAATGGTCAGAATTCAAATTTAGGTTGCAGAAATGTACCCAACAGGACCAATGGGGAACAAATGCAAAAGAAGTAAGTCACATCCAATGTGGTTAACTGCACATGTAAAGAAGGAAATGGCAAGGAAAAAAAATGCATTCAAATTATTTAAGTCTGAAGGAACTGAACAATCTTTCTTAAAAGGGAGTGCAACAAAGCTTGTAAAAAGGCATTTAGGGTAGCAAAAATAGATAATGAAACTCAAATTGCAAGGGAAAGCAAGACTAATCCAAAAAAGTTTTTCAAATATATAAATAGCAAAAAACTTAAGAGGGAGTGCATTGGACCATTCAAAAATGAGATGGGTGAGTTGGTTAGTGAGGATAAGGAAAAGGCCGATGTTTTAAACACTTTCTTTGCATCAGTATATACAAGGGAGCAAGGAATGGTAGAAGAGCCTCCGCAAGTAACAAATAAAACAATACAATTAATAGATATTGGGTTAACTCAAGGAGATGTCATGGGAAGACTGAACAAAATTAAGACCGACAAAGCACCGGGTTCTGATGGTATACATCCAAGGGTTCTTCAGGAACTCAGTGCAGTGTTAGCAAAACCCCTATATTTACTCTTTAAAGATTCTATTACCACAGGCTCAGTGCCACAGGATTGGCGAAGAGCTAACATAGTGCCTCTATTTAAGAAGGGAACTAAAACAGAACCTGGGAATTATAGACCAGTGAGTTTGACCTCTGTAGTGGGAAAACTGTTAGAAGGGATAATAAGGGACTATATTCAGGATTACAACACAAAAAATAAAATCATTAGCATGAATCAACATGGTTTTATGAAGAATAGATCATGCCAAACTAATCTTTTCAGCTTCTATGAGGAGGTAAGCAGCAACCTTGACAATGGCAAGGCAGTAGATGTAGTATATCTAGACTTTGCAAAGGCATTTGATACAGTGCCACACAGAAGGCTGGTGTATAAAATAAGGAAATTGGGGCTAGGAGATAACCGTTGCAATTGGATACAAAACTGGCTGAAGGATAGGGAACAGTGTGTGGTTGTAAATGGAAAATTCTCCAGTACAGTTAAAGTGGAGAGTGGAGTACCTCAGAGTTCAGTATTGGGTCAGCTGCTTTTTAACATGTTTATAAATGACCTGGAAATAGATATAGAAAGCAAAATATCAATATTTGCAGATGATACTAAATTATGCAAAGTCATTAATTCAGAACAGGATATTTTCTCTCTACAGAGGGACTTACATACAATGTCAGCTTGGGCAAACATGTGGAATATGAAGTTTAATGTGTGGAAGTGTAAAGTCATGCATTTGGGAGGAAACAATCCCAAGGCTACTTATAAACTTAATGGAATAATTTTAGGTGACTCATTGCTAGAAAAATACCTGGGTATCCTTGTCAACTACAAACTTGGAAACAGTGACCAGTGTCAAACAGCAGAAGCAAAGGCAAACAAAGTCCTGTCTTGCATAAAAAGAGGTATCGAAGCAAGAGTGGATAACATTATTTTGCCATTATACAAATCATTGGTAAGACCTCACCTTGAGTATGCAGTGCAATTTTGGGCACCGGTTCTGAAAAAGGATGTACTAGAACTAGAGAGGGTACAGCGGAGAGCAACAAAATTAATTAAGGGATTGGAGGACTTGACATATGAGGAACGACTAAACAAACTTGGTTTATTTACTCTAGAGAAAAGACGACTAAGAGGAGACCTTATCACATTGTACAAGTATATGAGAGGTCAATACAAGGATCTCTGCGGTGAGCTATTTATTCCAAGGCCTGATCAGGTGACCAGGGGACACCCCTTGAGATTAGAGGAAAGGAGGTTTAAACTTCAGCAGAGGAAGGGTTTTTTTATGGTAAGGTCTGTCAAATTGTGGAATTCATTGCCCAGGGAGGTAGTTATGGCAGATACAATGGATACATTTAAGAGAAGATTAGATACATTTCTTTCAAAAGGGAACATACAGAGTTATACTGTTTATCAGTAGGCTGATCAGGAAGGTCTGATAAAGACTAATTTAATTGGTAGCAGGAAAGCTATACAATTCTCAGTTACTGAGGTATGAGGCGAAGGTTGAACTTGATGGACTTGTGTCTTTTTTCAAACTAATTTACTATGTTACTATGTTACTAAAAAACTTTACTGAAGGATAAAGGTATCACTACAATGAAGTAAGGCAGAAGTATAACTGCAGTAAGAAAAGTGATTACAGAGTAATAGACATGCCACACATCAGCCAAAAAATGGCCAGGCTTAGGGAGCGATCCAAATGTTGGAGTTAAAACTAGCGTGAAGAAAAAACTGCCTTCGTGATTTAACCAAGACTGGGTAACGTGAGATTCAAATCTTCCATACCCAGAAAGGCTAATGAGTGAAGACCAACAAAATACACATTCACCTTAAACCTGCGTCGCATAGAAAATTTTCCCTAAAAACACACAATAAAAATGTTACCTAGCACCAAAGCCAATCACAGCACTCCATAGTAGAAAGTTCAGTCAGAAAATCCGAAACCAACGTCGACAGTTCTGAACAGCATTCTCTATGCTTCCCTACCCAGCCAGTAGGGGAACACAGAGATGGCTTTCAGCACCATGGAGAGCATTGAATGCCATAGGGATGTGCACTGCTCAACCCTGTGGCATTCGAAGGTTGAAACAGAAAGAGTACACCAAGCACTACACAATGCCCCCCCCTTCGACATCCCCCCCTTAGTATGTCGACATATACTGCATATATTCGACATACTAACTCCATCCCATATTCACCTTATTGACTCATATAGTAGTGGAACCTGTCTTTTATTCGACAATTAACCCTTTGAGTACCAGAGAGGTAGGAAAGCATTGCTTAGCATGTTTCCTACCCCTCTGGAACCCAAAGGGTTAATAGGCAAGGTATGAACTACATACCTTGCCTGTATATATGTGTGTGTGTGTGTGTTCAAACATTGTCCCCTGCATGCAAGAAGTAGTTCAGTGTGCAAGTCCATGTCGACAAGTGAGGAGGGGAGAGAGGTATCGGAGGAAGCGGGCAGCAAATACAAGCTTGTTACCTGCTTCCTCCGATGTCCCTCTCCCCTCCACCGTTTCCTCCAATGCCTTTGTACACTGTAATGAGCGCAGCCACGCTGATGCCCACAACAAAATGTAATTAAAGACATTTGCTGAAGGGAGCGCTGCTGTCAGCGCACGGTTGCTTCAGCAATAGTTTGTCATTCATTTATTAACCCTTTGAGTGCCAGAGTGGAATGCAGCGCACTGCTTTGCAATGCGTTGCATACCACTCTGGCACTCAAAGGGTTATTAATGTCCTACTTACTGTGTCCCATTGTTATTAGTGTTTTTGCTCCACTCTCCATTTGAAGGAGAGTGGCGCAAAAGTACTAATAGCAATGGGACACAGGAGGTAGGGCATTAAAAATGAATGAGATCTAATTTAAACTATGTTTAAAGGGATAGTAATACTTAAAATGTAAAAAAAAATATGTTGTAGGGTTTATCCCCCTGAGTAAAACAAGAGTACTCCCACTGCTGAAAGGTGTTTCATTCAAAAGTTATTAATTTTCAAAGTTGAATTTTTTAGGTGCAATATCACAGTGGCCTGAAATTGTACAGTGGCGCTGTTGCTACACCATCCTATGGAGATTTATGGTCAATTGACCAGAGCTGTCCATAGGATCGTGTAGCAACAGTGCCACTGTACAATTTCAGGCCACTGTGATATTGCACCTAAAAATTCAACTTTGCAAATTAATAACTTTTGAATGAAACACCTTTCAGCAGTGGGAGTACTCTTGTTTTACTCAGTGGGATAAACCCTACAACATATTTTTTTTTACATTTTAAGTATTACTATCCCTTTGATAATAGTCTTTTAATAAAAAAAAGTTTAAAACACACACGCACACACATATATACAGGCAAGGTATGTAGTCCATACCTTGCCTATTAACCCTTTGGCTACCAGAGGGGTAGGAAACATGCTAAGCAATGCTTTCCTACCTCTCTGGTACTCAAAGGGTTAATTGTTGAATAAAAGACAGGTTCCACTACTATATGAGTCAATAAGGTGAATATGGGATGGAGTTAGTATGTTGAATATATGCAATATATGTCGACATACTAAGGGGGGGATGTCGAAGGGGGGGGACATTGTGTAGTGCTTGGTGTACTATTTCTGTTTCAACCTTCGAATGCCACAGGGTTGAGCAGTGCACATCCCTATGACATTCAATACTGTCCATGGTGCTGAAAGCCTTCTCTGTGTTCCCCTACTGGCTGGGTAGGGAAGCACAGACTCATGTTATCCTTAACTCTCTGTTTTATTTCCCTCAACAGTGGTTTTCTACTCTGAGTTGTGTGATGTTCAACAAAAAAATAGGCGTTAGATTTCTGGAGTGAAATGTTGCAATTTAACTCACGTTAGCCCTAACTCCAACATTTGAATGGCTTTTGGCGTCGCTTGTACATTATCCTCTATGGGTGAGATTGCTGTTCTGGCGACGGATGACGTGTGTTTCAGAACTGGCTTCGCTTCTTACTAGTGGAACATTTGCATTGCTCAGTTGACGTTAAAACCAGGGTCGCCAGTTTTTTCTGCCGACGCCAACATTTGAACCGAGCCCTTACAGTGATAAGTACAGTAGTTGGGCATATGTAGACCAATATGGCCCATGACTCCAGTAAATCACTGCGAGAGAGAGGAGAAAAAGACTTTGGAAAGATTGAGAAGGAAGATAAGTGATAAAGAGAGGAGCAGGAGCAAAGAGAGACCAGCAGGGGAGGAGAGTAGAGTGAGATGTAGGTGGAGAGAAAGAAAAAAAGAAAACAAAAAGAAAAAACTATATGTATAAAGGGGGAGGGGGAATTTTGGAGTGATTTATATAGCCAAATAAGGGCAGTTGAGGCTCAGACTGTTAGATAACAGTATGAGTAGCCATCTAAACAAAAAGATGAACTGTAAGGGCCGTGATGCATCCAGAGAGTCAGAGGAGAAGGAGGTGACCAATCCCAGTCAACAAAAATACCCCAAAACAATTTGCTGTGTGTTGTGTGTAAATTCAGTGTTCCATTGATTTCAATGCAATGAGCTAGGTGAAAAAATCAGAAAAACTGCACTAGGAAGGAAGTGCCAGTTGTCGCCTATTTCAGTGTTGAGGCTAAAACTTTTTCTCATCTCTATTTAGAAGGGTGATTCTGATGACTATAACTGAGATTACTGTGGATTTTTAGGCATGTTTTCTTGTGAAGACTTTCCAGATGAGCTCTCAAAGAATTTATAAACAGGCATTTTGCACCTCTCCAATAGTAGGAGATGGCACTTATTCCTTTCAGCTAATTCTTGGGTCAAATCCTCATTACTTGCTATGCTCTACTTTATCTATATCTGAAGAAGAAGTGGAGTACAGTGGAGGAATATATTCCAAATTACCATCATTATCATTAATTATGCCAGCAGCATCAGCAGTACCTTTCCGTCCCTGCTATTTTCATTTTCTGTAAAAAGACTTTATGTCCACATTTACCTTTAGGTGATTTATAGTAAACTGACCACAAGTTTGTGGCAGGGTTTCATTGTCACTGTGATACACAGTCCTTGGTCTCACTGCTAAATCCTCTATGATAACAATGCTAAAATGTGACTCCTCATTGTCTTAAGATTTACTACTACTACTACTCGTGGTGGAACTTTTCATATCTGATTTATAAATGGCCTTCTTAAAAGGGAGCGGATCATCATCATCACTTACTGCACAAGCTGCAGCAACAGTTTGGTGGACATAATGATAGTAGTTTTTATTGTTCCTGTAAAGTACAACATACAGTTGTTAGTGTGTGGATTGATATTTTGCCTGTCTGAATATAGTGCATGATGTGTTCTCTTTCTGTCACTGTTACACTAGTTTTCAGCTCAGATAAAGGATCTTCTCATTGTCTCTGTCTTTGTCAACCATCAGTCAAAAGGTTTTTATTCTGTTTATTTATTTTTACTTTTTTAATAAATTGTCCTTGTCTGTCAGATTAACCGTCTTTGTCTCTGTCTTCACTTGTCTGACTAGCTATGACTTTTAAAAATGTATTTTTTTAAACTCTCCACTCTCTTTTCATACCCAGGGAACAACTGGCAGTGGTTACCATCAACACTCTTATCAACCACATCCAGGCCAGTCTCTTTGTCTGTCAATACTGCCTACAGTAGCATCCAAAATTCAGAATGTTTCTCATTACCCCTTTAATACTAGTATAGTGAGACTACATGAGGGAATAACTTTTTTTTTTTATTTGAAAGCTTTGATAATGGTGGAAAAATTGTGAAATTAACTAACAAAAGTTTTGCTCATACCTACTCTCTAGGATCCAGTGCACCTGCACTTTATCATCAGGACTGTACATTTACAATCCAAGTCACACTGAGTAAAAATTAATTATGAACTATTATATGCAACCCATTTATTAAAGGAGAAGAAACACCTACAAGTAATCCCCAACTTACTTTAGTATGGCCAGAAAATCCTAATGGTCACTGTGAATTTTGTCCATGTGCCTTTGTTGAAGACAGAACATCTTCAATCTGTCCTGGATGTTGTGTCCATGGAGGTGGCTATGACAGCTGCTGGCAGTTTTTCAAAGGGAAGCAATCAAAGTGTTTTAGCCTATGAAGCAATGAAGTGCACACCCCTCTGGTCTTTAAAGGTATAAGATTAGTATTTTCAATGAGTGGAGTTTGTGTCCTGTCGCCCTGCTAGCAAAGTAATATAATACATGCTGTAGTACTTTTGTAGATGAGATATAAAGCTACACATGTAGTTCAAAATCATTTGTAAGTCATAATTTTTAACATTCACAATTATCATCAGATTGTTTATTTTAAAATTATACCAAAGTTGTAAAAACAGCATCATATTGATAAAATTTATTTTTCACTAGTTTTACTATAATTTATTGATGGCGATGCCTTTCTCACATAGGATAGCAATGATGACAGTGTGGCATAAACAGTTGGATGTACTCACTTAACTGCTGATCCGTCCACAGAAGTTTCATTAGGGAGCCATGTGCGTTTTCAAAGGATGAATGATTTCATTAGCAGTGAGACTAATAAACTTATGAAAGTTAATAATGTGAATATGTTTGATTTGGAATTATCCACAAAGGCATTGGGGATGGGAAAAGTTAATTCTTAGAACTACAGTTAACACAGACATGAATATATAAGGTCATTATGCCTTTCAACAAAATCTATTTTGTTTGAAAAAGTTATATACAATATCATTGTATTCATTTGAAAAATGTAAAGATGATAACTGGATATTAATTGTCAGTTAATTGTTTTATTATGTGCTGTATGCTATTATTCAAAGAACAATAATGATCTGAGGTTTTCGGTTATTTTAAAATAACAGGTATCTACTTTTTTCAGTCACACAAATGAGTTTGTAAAATAACAATAGTGAGGAAAGTATGAATTTACCAGCATAGCAAATTTTCTACACTTATACAATTCTGCTACTGTGCCGTATGAATATATGCCATCTCTTTAATGTATACTGGTGCATACACTCTACCACAGTGAGTACCTTAATGCAAGAAAATACTCAAAACAAGCCCAATAGCATTCACATGAAAAATGAATACCTTTTCACCAATTTCCTTCTGTGTCTTGTTTGGGAATGGTGAGAAGCATGATGCAGGGGAACAGAATGCTTCAAAACACCACAAAATATCCATAAACTCCCAACTACCTCCAACATAAAAATTAGTATTTTCAGTGTAAATAGCTTAGTACCTAGGTGTTAGGGTGACACGGTGTGCAGAAATCTGTCCCTGTACTTATTTTAGCTTACTTTAGACACAGAGTAAGTAGTCTCATTTTTTGTGACTGTTATTGTAGCAAATAGGTTATTTGTAGGAAGATACATTGAATAAATTATGTGATCATTTAAAACAAATATTTTATTTTAAGCCTCACAACCTGAACATTATGTAGGAATGTAATAGTTGCAATATAATTGATGCATTTATTTCACATACCTTGTAAGGGGAATAAACAAATAGAATTCCAGTCAATATAAATCACAAATAACTCTTTTACACAGTGAATGGTCCTACAGCTGCCTAATTTCAACACATACAAAGTTTTTTTAATGACAAAGTGGCCTCACTGTACTGTAGTTACCATAAGGCTAGTAATATGGAAGTATATGGGCATTTTAGGGTGGGACATTCTCAGCAAATGTGCTGAAGTTAAAGGATACAATTCTGCAGCAAACCATCTGCACCCCTAGGGGAGAAATTAAAATCCCCATTGATTTAAATATGCTTTTTAACCCCTTGAATTCTAGAGAGGCCTCCAACACACTGCTGTGCATAACTTTCCTTTCAGTCCTACAGTGCAACTGGTTTAAACCAGAATCATATCTCTTTAGCTTGATGATAATGGATCACTACATATACCTAAGAGCAGAGGGAATTATTGCAGTATTCATTCTTTTCTTTAACCTTGTTATAAAAAGATAGTATCAAGTAGGTGTGTGCAGAGGTTTTGCACTGGAGAAGCTGTACAATGAAATGTACAAATGAATCTGTTTATAAAGGACAGGTGCTCATTTAGTGAAACTACAAATAAGTTCTGTTCTTGTACTGCATCCTAGCTTCATGCATTCCCTCTCATGCCATGCATTTGTAATTTATGTACAATACACGTGTTAATTGGCTAATTATACTATTAGGAGACATGATAATGGCATAATTACACTATATTTGCTAGGTGTTATGTAAATGGTTTAATTTGATTTATTTCATTAAATTTGTAATACTGGTTTCTACTTTGTTAAATATATTTTGGAAGATAGAGGACATAAATATGTAGAAGAGTAGGTGTATATAAAATGGAAGTTATTCATGATTAGCCCTTTGAGTGCCATAGAGGTATCCAACTCATTACATTGCAAAACATTGGCTACATCTCTGGCACTCAAAAGGTTAAAAAGGCATACCCTAATAGTAAATATTATTTAGAGAGATGCCACGATACACTGAGTTAAGAGGGTAAATTTACCAGCTCAGCTTCACAGCCCCTAACACTAGTGGTTGGTCTTAAGGGTATGCACTACAGTGTATGAGTGCTGTGCATAATTCTAGGCACAACAACTGCTTGCCTACAAATAGAGGAGAGGTTAAAGACTTGTTGGACCAGTCAAAGTTTAACCGAAGGGCATGCTGTGCCACAACAGAGTGCTAAGGACTCCCCAGTGAGCTTTGGAAAATTGAATACAGGTGCACACTATAGCAACCATTGCTGCATTCCATTTTTGGACTACCACTTTACTAACATGTCCCTGCATTGATACTATTCCTTTCACCCTCTCCCTGCTCATAGTGCATTTGAAAGATATTGTTCAAATCAGGATGAAATTTGCATCACAGCTGAATGTGTCTTCTCAGTCAGTCACACAAAATGTGGGGGTATTTTGGGTAAATATCCTTTGTTCCTTCTCACCTCTCCAGACTCCCCTAGCATGGAGATAACAGCCAGACATCTAAGGAACATGGATCACATCTGCCTGACTCAGGCAACCAAGATTTTGATGTATTTTATCCTCCCATGAACTCAAACTTAACCTTGGGAAAACTGAACTAATTATCTTCCCTCCATCTACAACCAGCCTTATCCCAAATATTACCCTCATTGTTAACAACACTTCCATCACACCAACCCCTAAAGCACGCTGCCTGGGGGTCACATTTGACTCTGCCCTATCCTTCATTCCTCACATCCAGTCAATCTCCAACTCATGCCGCCTCCACCTCCGCAACATCTCTAGAATCCGACCCTTTCTCACAGAAGACACTACCAAAATTCTAATCCAAACACTCATCATGTCCCGTTTTGAATACTGTAACTCTTTACTAATTAGCCTGCCTCTCACCCGACTAACCCCGCTACAGTCCATAATGAACTCTGCTGCAAGACTAATCTACCTCACTCATCGCTTCTCTAACACCACACCCCTCTGTCAGTCCCTACACTGGCTCCCATTAGCATACAGAGTAAAATTCAAAACTCTGGTGCTAACTTATAGAGCCCTCACTAACACTGCACCCCCCTATATTTCATCTCTCATTTCCAAATATACTCCCGCCCGCCACCTTCGCTCTGCACATGACCTTCTGCTCTCCACAGCTCTTATCACAACCTCCCACTCCCGCCTACAGGACTTCTCCCGTGCTGCACCTGAGCTGTGGAATTTCCTCCCCTGCCCCATCAGATTCTCCCCCACCCTTCAAATCTTCAGACACTCCCTGAAGACTCACCTCTTCAGGGAGGCTTATCAACTGCCTCCATAAACATCATCACCAAGATTCACCCCTTGCATGGACTACTGCACTCAACGGCACTTCTCACACCCACCCACTGACTGGCAGTTCATGTGGCAGGAGGCACTTAAACGCAATAGCACTTACTCCTTCTGTGTCAAACCTACCTTCCTCTAGACTGTAAGCTTTCACGAGCAGGGCCCTCTGATCCTCCTGTTCTCCACATCTGATTGTACTATTTAATACCTCTGTATGTCTATTCCCAATTGTACAGTGCTGCGGAATTAGTTGGAGCTATATAAATAAAGAATAATAATAATAACCTCCTTTCTCCCTTTAATGTAACGTGGCTGTTAAAAAATGTTGTGAAAAGCCTGTTGCCTAATGCTTTTCTAAACGTCAATTCATGGAGTTACAGTATTATAAGGGGGGGAATAATCTTGGTTTAAAAAAAATAATTCTTAAAAAGTCTTACCTAGGAAACTACTGCTCTAAACTACACCTAATGTGTACCTCTCTTCCTTTCAGCAACATGCTGCTGTAGTAGATTAGGCCTTTTAATCATTTTTGGAAATGGATACCTGTTGACTTTTTCATGAGTATGACATATGATTATCAATCTTAATAGTGTAATTTTAAAATTATATTCATAACCAACATAAACAGCGATAACATACGATGATTCTGAATAAGAAGGAATGCAAGACAAATCATATACAGAATCATATTTGATACTTGCTGCATTTTAATTTGTCAGTCATTCATCAGTGATCATAGTAGCACTGCTCCCAACTGTCATGGATGGTGGTAGCTGTGCAAATCCTTCTTCCTCCTTCTCAGAGATACTGTTACTACATGTGCCCTTCTTTTCCGTGATGATTCATGATGACATATCCTGCAAAAATGTTGTAGAAATGAAGGAAAAGAGAAACAAAACAGGGGGTGCCCCTGTACAGATCAACATAGATATTCTGTATTACCCCAACAGCATCCTTCAGGTGTCTACTCACAAAGGTACTGGCTGGTGTATGGCATATGCCAATCCCAGATTAAAAGCATCTGATTGAATAATTGCCCCAGGTACAGTTTATATATCTTACAGACAGTGGTATATGGCTGCTGTCTCAGAACTCTCTCTCTCCCAAAAGATGAAAACATGAAGAAAAGAAAAGATGGGAGTGCCCAAAATGATAACATTGTCAATATAATGTAATCAAAATAGTTAGAAAAGTACTCACATTACATATTATCATGGTGCCCGTGATTGCCTTGAGTGGGTAATTGCTGTAACAGTGACATTGTTACTTCCTGGCTGTTGCTCTATGCAAGTCGCTGTTCTTATAGGTCACTGTGGTTGTGATGTCATCTCTCCGCCCACCTGCCAGGCCTTTTAAACCTCAGCATGTCCTATTACCTGTGACCTTTCATGGTGTACCTGAGCCTAGTGCTGTGTTGGTCCATTGCTGTTCCTGTGTATTACTTTGTCTCCGTCTGACTACCCGATCCGGCTCTGACTCCTGGCTACGTCCGACTACCCAATATGGCTCTGACTCCTGGCTACGTCTGATTATCTGATCTGGCTCTGTATCCTGGCTACGTCTGACCACTCTCCCTCTGTTGCGTTCTGTTGCTATTGCTAGCCTCGGCTACCCAGCCGGCTACTGTATCCTTGTTTGGGCCTCCCCTTACCGTGCTCACCACCCGTTAGCAGTGCTTGCTTCGGTCAGACCGTGTCACTGATCTCCTGTGTTCTGTCCTGTCCCTGGGTTGCCTCACCTAACCTACTAGGTGCCGTTGTCCTTGCATAGGTATACCCTAGCGGTAGGGTATAGTTGCGCTACGAGTCACCTGCTTGGTGTTACTAGAGAAGTGCCGTGCACTGTCCCTCTATCCTGATGCGAAGGTTACCTAGGGCCGTTCGGTTACTGCTACACCTGCCTAGTGAAGGGTTGAGGAAGTGTCTTGCACTGTCCTTACACCCGGCCTCAAGAAGGTGGTATAGTTGCTCTACGAGTCACCTGCTTGGTGTGACTAGGGAAGTGCCGTGCACTGTCCCTCTATCCTGTTGCTAAGGTTACCAAGGGCCGTTCGGTTACTGCTACACCTGCCTAGTGATGGGTTGAGGAAGTGTCTTGCACTGTCCTCACACCTGGCCTCGAGAAGGTGGTGGAGTTAGTCGCTACTGTGTTGCTCCAGAGTTCTGAGAGTCTCACTCAAGTTGCCTGGGTACTCTAGCTTTAGGGTACAGACGGGGGTTACCACACTTGCCTTTTGAAGGGTGAAGAAAGTGTGTACTTTCTTAACTGGACTCATGGGAGTGTACTATTTCTTACTGCCACTGTTGTATTTAAAATAAAGTTTATTTTAAATTGTATCTGTACTTGTCAATGTCGTTATTTCTTAGTCACTCCGTGACACATATACTTAGTAGTTTAGTTTGAAAAAAAAGACTTACGTCCATCAAGCTCAACCCTTTTCCTATTCTTGTTTATCGCTGTTGATCCAAAAGATGGCAAAAAATCCAAAATAAGGCAAAAACCCCTTTTTTCAGCAATTTCAAATTCTGCTTTCATTGGGGGAAAAATCCTTCTTGACTCCAAAAAGCAATCAGATTTTTCCTTGGATCAACAAGCACTAAATAAATATTAATCACAACACTAACATGCATAGCCCTCTATGTTCTTCTCTTTTTAAAAAGTATTTAGGCCTTTTTTAAAGACATTTAATGTATTTGATAGCACCACCTCTTCAGGCAGTGAATTCTATACCTTTATAGTCCTTATCGTAAAGAATCACTTCTGCTGTTGTAGTCAAAATCTCCTTTCCTCAAGTCTTAGCGGGTGACCCCTTTGTACCATTCTGTAAATAAACAGATCTTTGGAGATTCCTTTGTATGGGCCCTGAACATATTTATATGCATTATCATATCCCCTCTAAGATACTGTTTCTCTAGTGTGTTACTTTTCTAGCTTTTCTTCATAACTAAAACTTTCCATTCCCCTTATTAGTTTTGTTGCCCTGCTTTGCACTTTCTCCAGTTCCATAATGTCACAGAATTGAGCTGCATATTCAGGGTGGGGTCTTACCATGGACCTGTAATAGAATATCTTCCTCCTTTGAATCAATACCACTTTTAATACATTGGCCTTTGCAACAGCCAGCTGGCACTGCACACTACTGCTGAGTGTATTGTCTACCATTACTCCCAAATGCTTTTCATTAGTAGATTTCCCCAAAGAAACACCATATAAACTAGATGTTGCATTTTTATTATTATACCCAAAATGCATAACTTTACACTTGTCCATATTGAATCTCATTTGCCATTTGCCTTCCCATTTACCCAATTTGTCCAAATCCTCTTGTAATGAAGAGACATCCAGTTCAGACTGTATTACCCTACTTAATTTTGTGTCATCGGCAAACACTGTGCCTACTTGGAGATCATTAATAAACAAATTAAGAAGAAAAGGACCAAGGACAGATCCCTGAGGTACTCCACTTGTCACGTTTGCCCAATTTGAGAACTTCGCCATTTACCACCACTCTTTGAATTCTATATTTCAGCCAATTTCCAATCCACACACAAATTTTTGCCCTTAAGCAGCACCCAAATCTATATTTTACTCACTTTTTATCAAATGCAATTAAGTTAGTTTGACAAGACCTGTCTTTCACAAAGCCACATTGGCTCCTATTAATGATATTCCTGTTCAAGATGAATTATTGAATGTATTCCCTTAGCAACCCTTCAAACAGTTTCCCCTCCACAGATGTCAAGCTTACAGGTCTGTAATTGCCCTACTGAGATTTTGATCCCTTTTTAAATATGAACACCACATCTGCTTTACGCCAGTCCGTGGGTGCCATGCCTGAAATAAAAGAATCCCTGAAAATCAAAAATAACACTCTGGCCAGGGCCTGGCTTAGCTATTTAAGTACCAGTGGGTGTATACCATCCGGCACCGGGGCTTTGTCTACCTTAACATCATTTAATTGTTTTAACACTTTTTCTTGCATCAACCAATCACAGACTTGCTTTGATTGTTCTTTAAAAATAGCTTGCAGGTTCTTGTCCATTCAATCTTTCTTGGTAAAAACATAAGAAAAGAAATTATTTAAAATATCTACTTTCTTTCTGTCACCCACTGTCACGGTTCCCAGAAATAAACCCAGAGTCAGTACGGTAAAACAGTCTATATTTAGAATAGTCACAGTAATGCACGTAAATAGATAGCACAGAGAGGGTGATCAAAGAGGCAAGCACTGTATCAGAAATAGCAGTCCGTCAATAGATCCACCACACTGTCCGAGACTAGGCCTCAGCCCACTGGAGCCTCGAGGTAATTTGGAAAGCCCAAAGAACTATCACTGACTCGGCCTGCAGTCAGTCTAGGAATCTGATATAGCCCCAGGTCTGCACTAGGATGGGTGTCTGTGGAGCGGGGACCAACACATGGAAGAAACAGACAGAGCCCCCTAGTCAGCACCAGAAAGGATAGTCAGACAAGATGGGTCATACACGGAGCGAGTAGTCAGCCAGAGCCACAAGTTTGCACCAGATAGGATATCCACTGAAGCGTTGGTATGCTGGATGTGCAGTGGACAGAGCCCCAGGTCAACACCAGACAGCTTTTTCCAGAAATAGCCACATGGGCGTAAAGCTTCACCAGGAGCTGAGAGTTGAGGCAATAGAGCACCCACTCGGAATCTCAGAAGCATCCACCTCCAGGATAAAGGGCAGGGAGAGATTTGGGTGTACCAGAATTGGGGCTGAAGCAAATGCTGCCTTCAGTCTTTCGAATGCCATTATGGCCGCCTGGGACCACTCAGTGGTCTTGGCACCTTTACATGTCATGTCCGTTAGAGGTTTGACAACAGTGGAGAAATTTTTAATACATTTCTGGTAATTTGTGAACCCCAGAAATCTCTGGATCGCTTTGAGTCCCACAGGACGAGGCCACTCCACTACTGCGGACAATTTCTGGGGATCCATAACGAACCCAGATGCAGAGATAATATACCCCAGAAATGTCACTTGTGGTTTGTAGAACTCACTTTTTGAGTTTACAATACAGGTTGTTTTTACTTAGTAGCCTCAAGACCTTGGATACATCTGATAGATGGGTGTCCAGGGAGGGGGAATGAATCAGGATGTCATCCAAGTACACCACAACACAACTCTGTAAGAGTTCACTTAGCACATCATTTATGAACTCTTGAAAGACAGCTGGGGCATTGCAGAGGCCAAATGGCATCACCAAATAATCATAATGCCCATTACGAGTATTAAAAGCTGTCCTCCACTCATGACCTGTCACGGTTTATTATGACTCTCAGACACAAGTTTTAGGTAAAATCAATTTTATTGAAATAATAAATTGATAACGTAGGATGGCAAACACATACATACAGATACATACAGAATATAACAAGACAGAAGGTAGACTCTACCGGTCCTGTCAATATACCGGACAGGACAGTCTGAAGAAGCAGAATGTTAGGCTCTACCGGCCTTGCCAATACCGGGTAAGGCAACCTGCAGATGGAATAGCATAACGGTTCTACCGGCCTTACCAAATTACCGGGCAAGGCAGCCTCAAAAGATTCACAATGTAGGCTCTACCGGTCCTGCCAATACCGGGTAAGGCAACCTCAGATGGAATGTGGCAAAAGGTTCTACCGGCCTTACCAATACCGGGCAGGGCAGCCCAGAGATAGTAGCAGCAGTCAGATGGTAATGGCAAATTGACAGGATCGTAAGCAACCCAGTGTACACACACTGAGACCAACAGGGGAGTCGTAAAGCCGCAAGACTTTGGAGCAAACCAGCGTCCGCACGCTGGGACCAATACTGACTTGTATAGCCGATAGGCTTTGGAGCAAACCAGTGACTGCACACTGGTGTAACAAGCAAGTTTGTATAGCCGCAAGGCTTTGGAGCGAACCAGCGTCCGCACGCTGGGACCAACACAGGATTGTATAGCCGATAGGCTTTGGAGCAAACCAGTGACCGCACACTGGTGCAACAAGCGAGTTTGTATAGCCGCAAGGCTTTGGAGCAAACCAGCGTCCGCACGCGGGGACCAACACAGGATTGTATAGCCGATAGGCTTTGGAGCAAACCAGTGACTGCACACTGGTGTAACAAGCGAGTTTTGTATAGCCGCAAGGCTTAGGAGCAAACCAGCGTCCGCACGCTGGGACCAACACAGGATTGTATAGCCGGTAGGCTTTGGAGCAAACCAGTGACCGCACACTGGTGTAACAAGCGAGTTTGTATAGCCGCAAGGCTTAGGAGCAAACCAGCGTCCGCACGCTGGGACCAACACAGAATTGTATAGCCGCAAGGCTTAGGAGCAAACCAGCGTCCGCACACTGGGACCAACACAGAATTGTATAGCCGCAAGGCTTAGGAGCAAACCAGCGTCC
This sequence comes from Rhinophrynus dorsalis, assembly GCA_037306005.1. Classification (NCBI taxonomy): domain Eukaryota; kingdom Metazoa; phylum Chordata; class Amphibia; order Anura; family Rhinophrynidae; genus Rhinophrynus; species Rhinophrynus dorsalis. Next base: position 176,126,096 of record CM074723.1, read on the forward strand.
ACACGCTGGGACCAACACATAATTGTATAGCCGCAAGGCTTAGGAGCAAACCAGCGTCCGCACGCTGGGACAAACACAGGATAGTATAGCCGATGGGCTTAGGAGCAAACCAGTGATCGCACACTGGTGTAACAAGCAATGTTGCCGACGCGACCAGGCAGGAGGTCGCCAGGATACAGGAGACAGGCGATGAGATGACAGGAACCAGCAACGATCAGTCAGGTCAGGAAACAGCAGAGAAGAAGTTCAGCAAGAACTGCAACACCAGAGACTAGGCCGGAACCAGGACTGGAACAACTCAGCAGGCAGGAAACACTGGAACAGTAGAGATCAGGAACTCAGGAACACATGAGATCAGGAACTCAGGAACACTGGAACAGAGGCCCAGCTATCACTGGCATAGTGATAGCAAGAGGGTCAGAAACAACACGAAAGGGCACTCAAAGGGTGCCCAATCCAGGTTTAAATAGGCAATAAGAGGCGGGCTATCTGCAGACAGCCAATAGAAGCCCCCTACTGGTGACAGACAAGGAACTGCAGCAATCACGGGCACCGTGATAGTACCCCCCTTTCAAAGACCCCCTCTCCCAGAATAGAGTCTAGGTTTCTGTGGGTAATTGGCATGAAAGACCATAGTTAGCCTAGGTGCATGAATGTCCTTACTATCCACCCATGATCGATCCTCAGGACCATACCCTTTCCAATGTACCAGGTACTGTACCCCTCCTCTAAGCCTACGGGAATCAATAATGCTCTGAACCTCGTACTCCTCCTGGCCCTCGACCTCAACAGGTCCAATTTGGTAAAAATCGAAGCGCCCTTAAGCCTGTCAAAAAGCTCGGTGATGAGTGGTATTGGGTATGCGTTTTTTCCATTAGTTTATTCAAGCCCCGGTAGTCAATGCATGGTCTTAATTCGCCATTTTTATTTTTTACGAAAAAGAACCCAGCCCCAGCTGGAGAGGTAGATTTTCGTATGATCCCTCTAGCAAGGGCATCAGAAATGTAATCCTCCATAGCCTTATTTTCCTCACAAGATAATGGATAAGTGCGTCCTTTTGGAGGTACTGCCCCAGGCTGCAATTCGATGCAACAATCATAAGGTCTATGCTGGGGTAGCAAACTAGCCTCTCCTTTGCTAAAAACATCGCCAAACTGTTGGTACACATCCGGAATAGTCGAGGAGGTGCACAGGACCTTAATAGGCTGGATGACGCACTTGTCCATACAAAACTGGGACCAAGCAGCAATCTCACACTTTTTCCAATCAAATTGTGGGTTATGTAACTGTAACCACGGAAATCCCAATATCACCGCATGGTGCGGAGAATTAATCAGTTGAAACTGCTGCTCTTCTCTGTGAAGTGCCCCAATAGTCATAGACAGTGGCATAGTTTCAAATATAACCTGAGGCGGTTCTAAGGGTCTGCCATCAATCGCTTCAATAGTCAAGGGGTTTTCTCTTTCAATGCGTGGAACTCCGTGCAATTCAGCAAAGGTATTATCCATAAAATACCCTGCTGCACCAGAGTCAACCAAGGCCAGAACCTCCACAGAGCGTTGTGCCCAAGATAATACCACCTGTATGGTGGGTTTCATTGTGCCCGACACTGGGGACGATTGTACACCACCTAAGGCCTGTCCCCCAAGGTACCCTAGGTGTGTGCGTTTCCCGGACGTACCGGACAGGAATTTAGCAAATGCCCTTTTTTACCGCAGTATAAACACAACCCTTGTCTTTTGCGATATAGTCTCTCAGCCTTGGTTAGTCTAGTGAAGCCTATTTGCATAGGTTCACTTGTCTCCCGTACAGGTTCACTAGACTTCAATGCCAGGGGAGGGATGGGTGGGCAAAACATGCTACTAGGCTCATTATTTTTTGACCGTATCTTACGATCTCTGGCAATTGATCTCTCACGTATTCTGGAGTCAATTATCATAACATACTCAATGTAGTCATCTAGATCAATAGGTAGATCTTTAGCAGCGATTTCATCCTTAATGTGGTCATTCAGGCCTTGAGAAAAAGCTGCCAATAATGCCTCGTTATTCCAACCTACCTCTGCTGCCAATGTGCGGAATTCGATGGCATAGTCGCCCACTGTACGCCTGCCCTGATGTATCTCCATAAGGCGTTTGGCAGCAGAGGTGGTTCTACCAGGAGGCTCAAACACTCTTTGAAAGGACTGCACAAATTCTCTAAAGTTCTTAGTACAAGGTTTAGCATTCTCCCACAAGGGGTTAGCCCACGCCAAAGCTCTGCCAGTGAGCAATGATATCGTGAACCCCACTTTACTACGATCATTGGGAAATGCGTGTGCCGTCAATTCCATAAAGATTTCGAGTTGGTTGATGAACCCTCTGCAGAGACTAGGGTCACCATCGTATCTTAGCGGCAAGGGTGCAGAAGCCGTTAACCCTTTAACAGTACCCCCTAGGGGTCTGGTATCACTTTCCGGTGTCTGACTTGGCGAGACCACCGGGCTAGAGCTAGATTTGTCAGCAAGTACCGTGCGTTCAAGGATCGTTTGAATAGCAACTGCCAACTGATCCAAACGTTGCTCGTGCACATCCATCCTCCAATGGATATTCTGTGCGTTACCTTCACCTTTGCTGTCTGAGGTCATGGCCCTTTCTTACTGTCACGGTTTATTATGACTCTCAGACACAAGTTTTAGGTAAAAATCAATTTTATTGAAATAATAAATTGATAACGTAGGATGGCAAACACATACATACAGATACATACAGAATATAACAAGACAGAAGGCAGACTCTACCGGTCCTGTCAATATACCGGACAGGACAGTCTGAAGAAGCAGAATGTTAGGCTCTACCGGCCTTGCCAATACCGGGTAAGGCAACCTGCAGATGGAATAGCATAACGGTTCTACCGGCCTTACCAAATTACCGGGCAAGGCAGCCTCAAAAGATTCACAATGTAGGCTCTACCGGTCCTGTCAATACCGGGTAAGGCAACCTCAGATGTAATGTGGCAAAAGGTTCTACCGGCCTTACCAATACCGGGCAGGGCAGCCCAGAGATAGTAGCAGCAGTCAGATGGTAATGGCAAATTGACAGGATCGTAAGCAACCCAGTGTACACACACTGAGACCAACAGGGGAGTCGTAAAGCCGCAAGACTTTGGAGCAAACCAGCGTCCGCACGCTGGGACCAATACTGACTTGTATAGCCGATAGGCTTTGGAGCAAACCAGTGACCGCACACTGGTGTAACAAGCAAGTTTGTATAGCCGCAAGGCTTTGGAGCGAACCAGCGTCCGCACGCTGGGACCAACACAGGATTGTATAGCCGATAGGCTTTGGAGCAAACCAGTGACCGCACACTGGTGTAACAAGCGAGTTTTGTATAGCCGCAGGGCTTTGGAGCAAACCAGCGTCCGCACGCTGGGACCAACAAATGATTGTATAGCCGATAGGCTTTGGAGCAAACCAGTGACCGCACACTGGTGCAACAAGCGAGTTTGTATAGCCGCAAGGCTTTGGAGCAAACCAGCGTCTGCACGCGGGGACCAACACAGGATTGTATAGCCGATAGGCTTTGGAGCAAACCAGTGACTGCACACTGGTGTAACAAGCGAGTTTTGTATAGCCGCAAGGCTTAGGAGCAAACCAGCGTCCGCACGCTGGGACCAACACAGGATTGTATAGCCGATAGGCTTTGGAGCAAACCAGTGACCGCACACTGGTGTAACAAGCGAGTTTGTATAGCCGCAAGGCTTAGGAGCAAACCAGCGTCCGCACGCTGGGACCAACACAGAATTGTATAGCCGCAAGGCTTAGGAGCAAACCAGCGTCCGCACACTGGGACCAACACAGAATTGTATAGCCGCAAGGCTTAGGAGCAAACCAGCGTCCGCACGCTGGGACCAACACATAATTGTATAGCCGCAAGGCTTAGGAGCAAACCAGCGTCCGCACACTGGGACCAACACAGGATAGTATAGCCGATGGGCTTAGGAGCAAACCAGTGACCGCACACTGGTGTAACAAGCAATGTCGCCGACGCGACCAGGCAGGAGGTCGCCAGGATACAGGAGACAGGCGATGAGATGACAGGAACCAGCAACGATCAGTCAGGTCAGGAAACAGCAGAGAAGAAGTTCAGAAAGAACTGCAACACCAGAGACTAGGCCGGAACCAGGACTGGAACAACTCAGCAGGCAGGAAACACTGGAACAGTAGAGATCAGGAACTCAGGAACACATGAGATCAGGAACTCAGGAACACTGGAACAGAGGCCCAGCTATCACTGGCATAGTGATAGCAAGAGGGTCAGAAACAACACGAAAGGGCACTCAAAGGGTGCCCAATCCAGGTTTAAATAGGCAATAAGAGGCGGGCTATCTGCAGACAGCCAATAGAAGCCCCCTACTGGTGACAGACAAGGAACTGCAGCAATCACGGGCACCGTGATATGACCCTGATTTATCTGAACCAAATTATATGCAACTCATAGGCTGAGTTTTGTAAAAAATCTTAGATCCTTTGACACGGTCAAAGAATTCGGTGATCAGGGGAATCGGATAAGCGTTTTTAACCAATATTTTGTTAAGCCCGCGGAAATCAATACATGGACGTAGCTCACCGTCCTTCTTTTTAACAAAAAAAAATCCAGCCCCTGCCGGAGATGAGGACATACAGATGATGCCTCTGGCCAGCGCATCAGAAACATACTCTTCCATGACCCTGTTTTCCTCTACTGACAAGGGATAGACACGGCCCCTAGGAGGTGATGTGCCAGACACAAGCTCCAGCACACAATCGTGTGGCCTGTGTGGTGGTAAGGCCCCGGCCTGCCTTTCACTGAACTCCTCCTTAAATGGTAAGTACTCCTCAGGTAATGCTGGAGAGGTAGCATTAGTCAGTCTCACAGGAGAGGAGAGACATGATTCATAAACACTTTGGGGGACCAGGCCAAAATGTTGCACGTGTGCCAATTCATCCTAGGGTTGTGCGTTTGTAACCACAGAAACCCCAGCATGATGGAGTTATTTGGGGAGTTAATTACCTGAAACTTCAGTGTTTCGGTGTGAAGGGCTCCCACCTTCAGGGTTAACAGAGTGGTCTCCTGCTTAATGTGAGATGGTAGCAGGGGTCTACCATCAATAGCCTCCACGGCCAGTGGAGAAAAGCGGAAATGCAATGGAACCTCTTTACTGGCCTCACATTCTGCATCGATAAAGCAACCCGCAGCACCCGTATTGGGTAGTGCTGGGACAGAGACCGACTTGTCCCCCCAAGAGATGCACACCCTCAACATGGGCTTATCAGAAAAATGTTTTGGGGACTGTGATATGCCGCCTAAGCTCTGTCCCTGACAGGATCTTGGGTGCAAGCGTTTTCCCAGGTGTACTGGGCAGGACCTCAGCATATGTCCTGGTTTGCCGCAGTTTAGACATAGTCCTTCCCTCCTCCTGAATGCCTTCGCCTCCTTTGAAAGTCAGGTAGCACCCACCTGCATAGGTTCTCCCCCCTCAGAGACAAGTCCAGGAGGCATGGGAGGAGAGGGAGGATAGGGTGGGCTAGTATTATGAAGAGAAAGTCTGCCCGGAGCCCTCCGCAGGCGCTCCTTAAATGAGGGTCATTCTCTGAGTCTGGTATTTATAAGGATACAGAACAAAATTAACTCATTCAGTACGTTAGGTAGATCACGGGCTGCGGTTTCATCCTTCATGGAATTGTTAAGCCCCTGGAAGAAGGGGGCTACCAGGGCCTTGTTATTCCAGCCTTCCTCGGCTGTCTGAGTGCAAAACTCAGTGGCATACTCTGCCACAGACCACGTGGCCTGGCATGTCAAACACACTTTTGAACGACTTCACAAACTCTGTGAAGTTATGCACAACTGGTTTATCAGTTTTCCATACAGGGTTGGCCCATGCCAATGCCTTGCCCGTGAGGAGAGAGATAAGGAAGCCAACCTTACTGCGCTCAGTAGGAAAGGCATGCGGCACCATTTCCAAATATATGCCAATTTGGTTGAGGAACCCATGACACGACTCTGGGTCTCCCCCATACCGCTGTGAGGGTTGAGTGGAACCAGACAACCTCTTGATCATGCTTGCATCATGAGAGGTAGGAACCACCGGTGCCAAGGGTGGAGGGGTGGAGGCCACCGTTTCTGGGTTTAGTCATTCGAGATGCACAGTGCGCTGCAACAAGGTCTTTAAGGCAAAAGACAACTGATCAATACGTTGATCTTGTGTCTCCATCCTATCCAGGATGCTTTGGAAAGCTAAATTACTATTAACGTCCGTATTCTTTGCCCTTGCGTACTGTCACGGTTCCCAGAAATAAACCAGGAGTCAGTAAACAATCTTTATTTAGAATAATCACAGTAATGCACGTAAACAGATAGCACACAGAGGGTGATCAAAGAGGCAAGCCTCGAGGTAATTCGGAAAGCCCAAAGAACTAGCACTGACTCAGCCTGCAGTCAGTCTAGGAGTCTGATAGAGCCCCAGGTCCGCAATAGGATGGACGTCTGTGGAGCGAGGACCAACACACTGAAGAAACAGACAGAGCCCCCTAGTCAGCACCAGAAAGGTTAGTCAGACAAGCTGGGTCATACACGGAGCGGGTAGTCAGCCAGATCCACAGGTTTGCACCAGATAGGATATCCACTGAAGCGTTGGTATGCTGGATGCGCAGTGGACAGAGCCCCAGGTCAACACCAGAGTGAGTAGTCAGACAACCCAGGTCATACACGGGGCAGGTAGTCATCCAGAGCCACAGGTTTGCACCAGAAAGGATGTCTAAGCCAAATCGGAATGCACAATGAGAATGGTCAGACAGAGCCACAGGTCAACACCAGAATGGATGGTCAGACAAGCCTGGTCATACACAGAGCCCAAGGGAAACAGAACTGTATTGTACAACAACACAAGGGCAACTGAGTCGGAACTCAGTCTGCCCTTTAAACCCCTCCTCAGGAAGTAGGTAGGAGGAGCAGCTCAGAGGAAGGAAGTAGGTAGGAAGGAAGTATTTGGGAGGAGACTACAAGAAGCATGGCATTAAACAGAGACCTGCTACATGATTGAAGCCTCACGCCTGCAGATGACACTGAAAGTAAGGTAAGCTGTAACACCCACTGACAACCCATTTCAGAAAACAAAGACCCAACATTATCAGACTTTCATTTTTTGCCATTTATGTATTTAAAATTTTTTTTGGGATTGCTCTTGCTCTCCTTAGCAATTATTATTCATTCTCCAATTTAGCTAATTGAATCACCTTTTTACAGGCTTTGTTGGCATCTTTGCATTTTGCAAATTCCTCTGCTGATCCCTAAACCTTATAGAGTTTGAATTCTACTTTCTTCTTATTTATTTCATGAATTATTTTACTAGTTAGCCACATTGGTTTTAATTGCTTCATTTGTATTTGTTTCCAAAGGGTATATATTTATATGTTTATTTTTGTAATGTTATTTTGAAGGTATTCCACTTACCTTCTGTATTTTTTCCAGAAAATATTCCATCCCAGTCAACGAGACCAAGGGATGCATTAAACCTGCTAAAGTTGGGCTTTTTAAAATTCAGCATTTTGGTGGGACCCATACCAAATTGCTTTTTTGAATTAATATCAAATGATACCATGTCATGGTCACTATTCCTCCCTTACTTGAATGTTAGAGATAAGCTTTTCATTGTTAGTTATTACCAGATGCAGACACGCATCACCTCTGGTTGAGGTCCGTGCTAGCTGAGACAAAATTGTCATTCATCAAGTTCAGAAACGTACTACTTTTCACAGAATTAGTTGTTCCATTTTTCCAATCTATTTCTGGATAATTAAAATCACCCATAATTATAGCTCTCCCTATTTGAGAAGCATTTTCTATTTGCATTAATAACATTGATAAATAGTCAGACTGATGATATCAGCAAGTCTGACTAAAAGGCATAAGGAGCATTTAAACCTACCTCTGTTCGAGTATCAATATGTATAGATGTTGATCGGAATAAAGGAGAAGGTTGAACTTGCATGAAAAACATTTATTTATATAAAAAAAATTAAATATATTCTATGTATTCAATATATATAATCTTAAGTATTTTGTGGCTCTTATAGGTCACTTTATCAAAGAGAGATAAAGCCAAAATGACAATTGTTTTTCTTGACATATAATCATCACTCTCTACTTGATCTGTATCAGAAGAAGTAGAGGAGTGTGGAGAGACATATTCTAGATCAACATCATCAATAATTAGGTCAGCTACATCAGCAGTATAAATCAATAGTACCAAATTATCTTTCTCTATAGTATAATAGTATAAAGCTTGTTCTTAATCTTCTCCTTAGGATTTTTAGAATATTGAGATTGACTGCTACTTTGTGGTGGATATCACCATCACTGTCTGATGCTGCAGTTGGTCTCACTGCTTCTAATTCCTCCTTCACTATGACAACACTAGTCTGGCCGAAGTCATTTTTAGCATTACTTTGCTCCCATCAACACTTCAGTGCACTCAGAAAACTAATGCTTTACCTTTAGACTACTTTGGTGGACATAAAGATAGTTGTGTTGATTTTTACCGTAACGTATACAGCTGTTAGCTTCAACACTTCTGCAGTATAAAATTAGTTACAGAGGACAACAGCAAAACTGCAGCTTCTGCACCAGTATTTGTTTGTCTTTTTCTTGTGTTACTGAGTGTTCAGTGAAGTCTTGCCTGTTGTCTGTTTGAAAATAATGTATGATATATTTCTTTGTTTCCTAGTATTTGTCACTTTCTGTGTCATCTCAGGTAGGATCTCCTGCTTGCCTGTCACCTAGCAGTCAAAGTGTTCTTTTTTGCATTATTTTACTCTGTCAATGTCACTGTCTACAAATCACCCCCACACTATCTGCCACAGTCCTGAAAAATGGCTTGCACCAATAATCTTTAATTAAGCACTCCATCTCCCCAATTTCCTATCTTCCTCTAAACTTGGTAGCTTAAAAATTTCAGGAGCTTTATGTTTCTTGTATAATAATTGCAATGTTACATTTTAGTGTAAAGTATTGTCATAACTATTCGAGTTATGAAGGAAATGTTTGCAAAACATGCCATTTTGGATAGTAAACATTCATTTTGTATGCCTTTCTACTTCCAGGCTGTTGTGAGCAAATATTTCCATAAGTGGTGATGTAGGAAAAAAATGTTGTTTTTTTTTCATTTCCACCAATTCAGAGGTACTAAAATCTCTGAAAACCATGGAATTTCCTACTGTATTCAGTACCTGGAGCTAGATGTTGCTGCAATTGTACTACTACTAGGTGTCACAGTTGCTGTATTTCCAATAGCAGCATAGACATTCATCATAACTAAGGTGGTTGATGTTGATAACCTGTGTTATTGCTGGTTATTCAACACTAGAAGTGTATGTGGCTGAGTGGATCTTGATGATGCTGATGATAATTGACAGGATGCGTTTCTTGGCATCTTTGTTTGTCCAGGGTCAGACTTACCAATTGTTTTCTAAAACTTTTTATAGATAGGCACAGGGCTCCTTTTTGATGGTGAAATATTGAGCCTTTGCCTCTCAGTGAACTTTCTGGCTATGGCATCAACTCTCTCACTTTCTGAAGAAGACGAGGATGCTGGGTGGATATATTCTAGAGCAATATCATCATAATCAGTAATTAGATCATCCTCAGCATTTCCCGCCACATCTTTCCTACTGTTTTTATATTCTTCAAGGCATTTAGAAGTGTCTTTTTACTTTCCCCTTCGAGGGGTTTTCACAGTGTTGGCTGCTACTTTCACGAAAGGTGTTTATGTGCTTTTTTTAATTGCAGCAGTTGTTTGAGCTAAACCTTCTTGCACTATACAATCAACACTGGAATGGGACTCATTGTCATATTCGGTGTTTTAGATGGTTTATTAATAGCACTGTTGCTGATGGTGGTGAAACTTTGGTGGGACTTTGACAAACTATATCCTCCTCAGGAGGAGATGGAACACACTGCAAGAGTTATGGCTGTAGTCAGTTTTTGGACTACCACTTTAGTCACACGTTCCTGCGCTGGTCTTAATCCTCTCACCCTCCGCTACCCCTTGTGCGTTTGCTGGGCATTACTCAACTACTGTGTGTGTGTGTGTTTCTATAAAGCACACAGTTCACATCAGGGCCCCTATCTCTGTCACCTATCAATTTTTGTTTTAATTATTCATTTTTTTTTAATTAATGTCACCCCTAACACTCCCTGTTCAACTGCTTCTAGACTCCCCTAGCACAGAGATAATAGCCAGATCAGGAAGGAACTTGGTTCAGCTCTGCCTGTGTGTTTCTATTCAGTCACACAGTATTCTGGGGTATTTGGGATATTTCCACTTTGCTCCCTTCTCTCACACACCCAAACTCTTTGAAACAGAGATAACAGCCAGATCAGAAAGGAGCTCACATCACAGCTGTCTGTGTCTACGTGGTCCCACAAAATTTGGAGTATTTGGGGTAACCCTCTGTTGCTTCCTTCTCACACCACCAGACTCCCCTAGGACAGAGATAACAGCCAGAACAGGAAGGAACTTGGATCACCTCTGCCTGTGTGTTCCAAAATCCTGTGTGACTGACTGGCTGGTAAGATGCAGGCAGCCATGGGCATCAGAACTGGTCCCAATGCCCTCCCATGAGATCTGATTTCATTTTTCAGATGCTCATAGTGCAGGACCAAGAGATCCTGCACTATGTTAAAAGGAAACTTTCGGCTCAAAACAACTTTGCCTCACATAAGTCATAAGGTAAAACTGTCTAGAGCTTTATTACTATTTTTTAAAATCACTATATTGTTTAAGATATAGGCTTTTAAACTTTCCAGTTGACATCATTGTTTAGGTTGTCTGCGGCTCAAGCTGGGCTGCAGGCATGTTAATTTTAAGGCTGGACATTTTCTCTGTACCTTAATCCTTGCCCAACACCTTCCCATCTTTCTGGCAGTGAGTGCTCCCTGCTGTAAGTACCTCCTGGTATAGTATGATGGGATAGAAGTGGCAATTGTGTATATGAATAATGTGTATATAAATATTTTTTTTTTATGGAGCAACTCTGTTTTATAGTTAGTCTGTGAGTCATGGAGATGTGAGTCGGTGGGGGTGTGTGTGGATGGACAGCTTCAGTGTATCACTGTTGGTGGATGGGTATTCGGGCTCTCCGTCTGTCTCTCTTTGGGAACGGAGACCAGGGTTAGCAGCGTACTATGTTGGATGATCATCGGGAGGCTGTGTTCTTGGCCACTGCATAACTGACCAGTGTTCCTGGAGGTAGATGGTGTAAGAGTTTTATTGTAAGGTATGGTGCAGGTTGAAGATGGCAACAAGGGGAGATGAAATGTTCCCAGTGTGCAAATCGATCAAGGGTGTAATACCTCAAGTGCTGTCATTCCCATGGACTGTTATTGTGATTATTGCACTCTTTAAACCTTTGTGTCCAGAAGGGTACAAAACACATTGCTTTGCAATGCTTTCTGTACCCTTCTGGCACTCAAACGGTTAACACCTTGAGGCTTTACTTTTAAAGGAGAGTATTTTTTTTAAGCTATCTTCTACCTCGTTCTGCAATTGTTCAGCAATTTGAAATCTTTCAGAAGCATATGAGCACCTTAACACGGAAGGGGCAGTCTTGCAAGAAATGATTGATACAGATTAGGGCAGGGAGGGCTGTCCATCTTTTAGTATGTAACAAAATGGCTGCGCTCTCTTTCATAATGCTGTGAAACAATAAGATAAATCTTGATGTTAAGAGACAATTTATATTACATATTCTATTATATACTATTCAACACATTTACAAATATAGGAGGAGGTGTTTAATATATGTGAAAGTTCCGCTATAATTTTTCATATACATAAAGTTTTTCCCTGCAACGTTTTTTCAACAATTTTCAAAAGGGAGATTGCACAACCAACTACATTAAAATTACATGATTAGCACTCAAAGGGTTACATTATTAAATAAATGGGGATTTGTAAAGCAATGCCTTGGAGCTCATTATAATGGTTAAAATAACCATTTAAATCAATGGAAATATTTATTTGTTCCCTATGGAGCTGTTAGTTTGCCCCCAAATGACTCCACGTTTCTTTTGAACCTGCCCTGTGTAGTTCCATTTATCAAGGAAATTGAAAAATAGTAAAGGTCTACGTTTTCAACATATCCACTGTAAAATATGTCTGTTACTACCCTCTCTACCCAGCTCAATTTCTTTGCATTTTACTGATGTACGGTTTTGCATTTTCCTGAAAAATATTACATCTAATCACTCATATTTTGATATCAACACATACGTGGTAATGTTTGCCAGCAAGTTAACTAAGGCAGTTAAAAACCGTTGCATTTGTGTATTGTGTAATTCCATAGCAGAGATTATCCAACAGCTTGCTTATGCACCTATTTGGCTTAAGCTAGAAAATTAGAACAGCTTTTCTGTTCTGGCAGCCGCAAGCAGAGTAGTACTCCCTGGAGTGATAAAGAAAAGTGCAACATAGCAAATACTGCTGTGGTGAAGCTTGCTGTAATATCATTTCAATACAGTTGCACTTAATGCACAATAATATGTTTTTTTTTCAGAAAATGTGCAGGAGATGATATGCAGCAGTAAACTTGAAAAGGCCCCAAATTAAGCCGGATTCAATTAAAACTGGATCAAAGTTTGTCTGGCAAAAGATTCAAAAAAAGTATTTTTTTTAAATCTTTTTCTTATACTTGTTTTCCCATTAAAGGGATAGTAATACCTAAAATGTAAATGTTGTAGGGTTTATCCCCCTGAGTAAAACAAGAGTATTCCCACTGCTGAAAGGTGTTTTATTCAAAAGTTATTACAGCTTAAAGTTGCATTTTTAGGTGCAATATCACATTGGCCTGAAATTGTACAGTGGTGTTGTTGCTACACCATCCTATGGACAGCTCTGGTCCTGGGATCAGAATTTGGCAATTCAATGAATATATAAAAAGTGACTAAAATAGCACTGCAAACGGTCATTTTGCTATCACATTATAAAGAGGTGGTCTTCACAAGGCTCCCTTTTGCTGGTGAAAGGCCCTCCCAGGTGGCTAAGGGCTGCAGAGCCTAGGAAAAAAGCATATTCAACTTCAAAAGGCCACAACCTGATATCCCCATGTGCACCCAATAATCATCGCCATACTCACACAATACCCGTTAAAGGGATAGTAACACTTAAAATGTAAAAAAAATATGTTGTAGGGTTTATCCCCCTGAGTAAAACAAGGGTACTCCCACTGCTGAAAGGTGTTTCATTCAAAAGTTATTAATTTTCAAAGTTGATTTTTTTAGGTGCAATATCACAGTGGCCTGAAATTGTACAGTGGCGCTGTTGCTACATGATCCTATGGACAGCTCTGGTCCTGGGACCATAAATCTCCATAGGATGGTGTAGCAACAGCACCACTGTACAATTTCAGGCCACTGTGATATTGCACCTAAAAAAATCAACTTTGAAAATTAATAACTTTTGGATGAAACACCTTTCAGCAGTGGGAGTACACTTGTTTTACTCAGGGGGATGAACCCTACAACATATTTTTTTTACATTTTAGCTATTACTATCCCTTTAAACATCTGATGCCAGACAGCAGTCTGCAGTGTATTGCTATGCAAAATATTGTAAACTGTTTGTTATTAAAGGGATTCACTTTTCCAAAAATGTACAGAGCCACAAAACCCCCACTAGCCTAACCGGGCCCATTAACAATGCTTTACAGCCAGCCTGGCAAAGCAGGCATTATGCTTGTATATTTACAGTAATGTGCAAAAGTTTTAGACAGGTGTGAAAAAATGCTGTAAAATAAGATTGCTTTCAAAAATAGACATGTAAATAGTTTATATTCATCAGTTAACAAAATGATAGTGAGTGAACAGAAGAAAAATCTAAATCAAATCAATATTTTCAAAACACTTAAACAGATTTGATAAAGTTCTTGTGACTGAAATGTTGACGATACACTCTTGACCAAATTTTACCAAATAAAACTAATTTAAAAAGTTCCACAGGTGATGCCCTCCTTTTTTCCATTTGCATAATCCAGATTTGGGAATGTGCACCAGGGCATTTATTGCTGCAGAGTGAGTGCTACTGCTTCTTCTTGTTTAGTATTATATATTTATAAATATATATATATATATATATATATATATATATATATATGAAACGTAACATAAAAAATGTGAAAGCCAGTGAATGAATTCAATATGTGGCACGTAGGCCCCATACTAAAACATACGCTGGCCAAAAAAAAACTCTAATTATTTTATGGTCCAGGTCTCCTATATATATTTACACCATACCTGTGGGGGGGGATGGTGGTTGAACGGGACCTGGGGACCCTTTCCAGAAATTTTTAAACTGAATTTGTGAATATGACCTTTTAAGTGTGATTCAGTTCCTGGTCTCTAGAAGTTTTTTTATGTTTTGCCAGTCATTATTTCTTAGGAGCTTTAAGGCTGAATTGTTTGTAATTGTTTATTTTCTGGGGTTGTTTACCCTTTGAATGCCAGAGCTGTAACTAGACCTTTAACTACCTTCCATGCTTTTTGTAAATGAAGATACAGTCTATGGATGTACACTGTTGTACTTTCTATTTTAACATGGAAATAAAGAGAGCTTTTCATGATCAAACTGGTCATCATTGTCTTGAATCACAGATTTAGATATTACATTATCACCTCCTATCACCCATATTCCTAAATAATTATAGCTATGGGTTGTATGCGTGTAAAATATGCTCTGAACATTGTAACATTTCTGTTTAAATATGATGTATAACTGTTTAGATTCTTTAACATGTTGTTGTGATATAAAACAGCCTAATCCTTTTTCATTCATTTGATGATGGCAATGGATGTTACAGATTGGTGATGAAACCAGCAGCTAACAGCTCTAACGCACAAGCATAATGAGGTACATAAACAGCATAGGGTGGTGATTGAGCTTACATTTGGTTTGTGTAACCCCTTAAGGGCTGGAACTATTACACACTCTAATGACAGTATCACATGAGCTGCATTTGTAAAATTAGGTTTTAGTGGTTTATTGTTTAATGCATCTATGCCCCTGTAACTAAATGCCCCTTATTTTTTACAGGGAAATATATATATCTAAGCATGCAAAAAATGTTTTGGTTTCTCTGTCATGATTCTGCACCTGTTGTTTTATACATAGCTACTGCAGTTGACATAAAATGTCCCTAGTTATATTCTGCTAGTAAATGTTTTCGGAAACAACTAATATATGTAGGTTTTCTAGCTATCTTGGCAGTAAAATAAACATACAAATATACTCAGCCTGGGATGATCCAAGGACCAACAGAGACAGCACTTCAACAAAGTAGATGACATGTAAAGAAATGTATTAATCTATGCCCTATAAAATCAGTGGTTTTGGTTTTCTGAGTAATAATTGGACTGTGTGCATTTTTGATGGGCCTATGCTTACCTATTTCTTTGTTGTTACTAATTCCTATTTGAGATACATGGAAATATGCTATAAAGGCTTAAAAGACATGTGCATGTAGGGGGCCATATGTACAAAAGAAAAAGTGAACAATTCTGAGGCTAAACAACTGCACAGTGTCTACACCTTAGATTCTAGACATGCCACTCTTTGTAGTGAGTTGAACATTTCTATAGCATTCAAGTGGTTTAAAGCACAGTTTAAGTTAATGGTAAATTATTTTTGTTGAATTGATCTACTTTTGTTTTAATATATATGCCTCAAAGCATTTAATATCCAGAAGGTGTTATAAAATGTTGGGATATTTGGTATTTTTTCACAGTGTCTACTCTGTTAATCACTCTTTGACCAACAGGTGAAACCAAGTGACTCCAAACTTGTGCCTCTCAAGTACTATAATCCACTGGATTTGGTTGTCTTTCACTTGTAGCCCTGACTTGCTGCTCTTCCTCAGTCCTTTCCAGTTTAACTGTTTTTTACAATTTTTGGCATGCTTTTTTTTTACATTTCAGATGTTTTCAGGTTTTTGTCAGCAGAAGCTTTGACAGAATCTGTCACTTCCATCCAGAACCCCTTGTTCCTTCTGGTGAACAGTGTATTAGGTGCCATCCCAAAAGAGACTCAGATTTCTCCAACACAGCAGTAATAAAGGTCTTTTTCTGTTAAAAGTAATACTTTTAGGCCTTTTTTCATTGTTCTCATCCTGTTTAGTTATAGTCTGTCCAACTGGTGGCTCCTGTAAGGATTCTCCCTTTCTCTTTCTACATAACCTTCCTCCCTTTCCCCATCTGCCCCTTGCCAACATGTTTCCTAGTGACTTGATCTGCCATAACTAAAACTTGGAGGTCCTCTCCTCTCCTACCCTCTCCACCATCAATGCTGCTGGAACAGTTTTGAGTTCTCAGCTACCAAAGACTACAACCACATGGTCTTTCCCTCGCTCCTCATTTTTCCATCTCGCTATGCTCTCCTGATAGGCATTTCTCCCTAATTGTCTCTCTCTCATTTACTCAGATTTACTAACTCAAACAGTATATGTCAACAGATATGAATGTGTAAAATAGAAACGCTATGTTGCTTTAATGAATGTAGCTAAAGTTTGTTTAATTTGTGTAATAAGTGTGTATTTATAGCATACAAAATGTACAGTGACTGTGGCTATCTGTAACACATGACATAAGAATGTGAATAAACTCCTTCTCGTCTCACCTCTGATTGCCATACCTGGGAACTTTCTATTGTTGTCTCCCCAGAGGGGAGTCCTCTGCTGCCATGGGTGGTGTGAAGAATGACGCGTATCGCGTCAAAAAGGGGTGGGGTTTAATGTGAATGACGGGTGGAGAGCTTAAAAGAAGGCTGGGGGAAGGAGCAACAAGGGGGGAAAGAGCGGAAGTGGGTAGAGTTTCAATAGAAACTCTCCACATCCGGAGGACTCAGCCTCTGTCCCGGAGACCCGGTAAAGCAGTGTCAAAACCGGAGTCTCCGGGGCAAATCCGGAGAGTTCCCAGGTATGCTGATGGCTATACATCTGTTTAGGCCTGTGTGTATCACTCTCAGTCCAGCTCAGCCAACTATTTACAGGTGGTTCCCCTTTTAAACCTGTCTTGGTTCATGACTTTTTCAGTTAAATAAAAGTCTTTTTGTTAATCTTTGATTGGCCTTTTGTTTAAAAGTAAAGTGGCAAATTCGGGACTACACCATATGGGACTTTTAACCCAATCAATCTTAGAGAGGTCGCCACCTCACAGCTATGGCATTGGAGACCAGGTTAGCATTCAAATGGTTAACATTTCATTAAATCAAAAAGGTTTGGATACATTTTGATTTGCCTTTCTAATTTAAGCCAATCATGTCGCTGTCAAGAAGAAATAGGTGTTTGGCAAACATATATTGGCTGAATTAAAAGTAATACATTTAAAATGTGAAAAAACAAAATAATGCATGTAAAGTGTAGCTGATTTCAAAATCAGCTCTCTGACAAGTTCATCGTCGCCTAATAAAATAAGGGAGCACAGGGAAAAGTACCCCAAAATATTTAAAGATGAATAAAACAGACTCATTCTAACTGCTAGTAGAATCTAGCCCAGTTTGGAAATAGTCCACCATCATGACAGGAGTTTCTTTGTATGTATAACTTATAATCTCAATTTGAATTGTTAGTCCACCAGAAAATTAAATAAGAATTAAAAAATGAATTCTGTGAAGAGATCAAACTGTTTCGGAACAAATTAATATGTAGAGTCGATGGGAGAGAGAAAGAAACAAGGAAAACATGAGGGGGTTGGGAATTGGAATGCAGGAGAGAGGGGACAGAATCACTGGAAAATGGAGACAGAGAAGGAGGGACATGGAGAAGGGAGAGAGAGCATGGGGAGAAGGGGAGACATGGAGAATGGATATGACACAGCAAGGGTGAATTTCAGCAGTTTTCTCTGACTGCTGATTTGTGAACCTGACAAGGACTTGTTTAATTTACATCTGAGGTGGAAGTGTCCGCTGTTTTTATTTTTTTTTTTTGAACATCACATGATAACTTGCAAGTATAAAATAAAGAGCACCATATGCCTGGGGAAGAGTCAAGGGCAAGCACAATATCCTCATGGCCCAAGAGAAGTTAGAACAATTACAATTTGACTATCAGCAAACATACACAGCACTCTAAAAAACAGTTCACCTGAGGCCCATCTCAGGAGCTTAATCTCCTCACACTCAGTTGAAAATGAGATTATGTGTTGAATAAGTAAGGATCAGTAAGAATCAATTCAGTTACTCACATGCTCATACTATATATATATATACAGCTTTTGCATTGTCCTTATCCTCTATTCAATTCCTTTAGATGTTGCTTTATAATGTGACCCTATACCCACAGGACAGGTTTCTGGAGAGAAAAAGTACAGAAAGTAAAACATTTTGTTTTATATGATATCCCTACTAATAAATATTGCACTTACAGACATAGAAGAAACATCAGCATATCAGCCTTCTGGTTATCATTGTCTTGTTGCTGTGTCCAGCTCTTCTTTACAGTTTGCTCTCAGTCTCTTCAATACATCAGTCCACCAGTAGATTGTTTTTGATCCCAACAGACCTTATTCCAGGCTATCCAATATAGTTAACACACTCTCATAAAAGAGATCCTATTCCTGGTCATCCCTGTAGTCTGGTATTGTCCATTGCAAACAATAGCATTCCCAAGACTGCAGGAGACCTCACAGGGGTTGTTGCCAGGAGGGAATGCCTCTGTAGCTAGGAGTCAGTAGTGTCTATGATTTCAAAAATTTCCTTCGCTCTGCCAGCTTTCTCAAGAGTTAGAGAGGCCTCCTTGTGGGGCTCATTTAGATAATCTTCTCTTGATTGTACAATCTCATTGTAAAAATAATAACAATGAACTAAATAGGAAAATATAAAAAAATATAAATACGTATGACAACTGTATAAAACGTTATGGGGTTTATTCACTAAGGCATGATAAAGAGGTGATAAAGAGGAGATGACTTCTCCGATTATATGATTTCTCCAGTTCCTATGTTATTATATGCAGCCAGTGCAGTAAGATTTCCAAAGTTGGAGCACCCTTAGTACATAGGCTCCATAGAATAACATGGGAAATGGAGGAGTGATATCAGTAGAGAAATCATTTCCTCTTTATCACCTCCTTATCATGCTTTAGTGCATAACCCCCTATGTGTTAGATTCTCATTATTACTTTTTTACGCATTGTTCACACAACCCCCCCAACTGATAGAAGGCATCTAATGCAACATATTGAAATGTGCTGATGTC
The DNA here is from genome assembly GCA_037306005.1 of Rhinophrynus dorsalis. Taxonomy (NCBI): domain Eukaryota; kingdom Metazoa; phylum Chordata; class Amphibia; order Anura; family Rhinophrynidae; genus Rhinophrynus; species Rhinophrynus dorsalis. Next base: position 176,145,353 of record CM074723.1, read on the forward strand.
TCACACCACCTAAAGGGTCAACACTCCTACTACATTCAGTATATTTAATATTGCTTCTGAAATCAAAATTTCTCCTCATAAAAACAATTCCGTTCTTGGGAAAGCTGTTACATATTGAAGAGACTGATAGCAAATTGTGAAGAAAGCTGGAGCACAGCAATGAGTCGATGATAAGCAGGAGGGTGGTAAGCTGCCTTCTTCTATGTACAAGCACAATTTTTGTCAGTAGAAATATAATATAATAAAACATCATTTTAGATTTTTTGCTGTCTGTGATTTATTTTCTCCAGAAACAAAATTGAATCTCCTCAAATCTGTTGAAACAGAAAACAAAAAAAAGATGTTTCACATCTTACAAAATAGTAGATTTCTTACAAATTCTGCATTTATAGAATCATTTTCCTAATTTCAAGTTCACACCTTTTTGACTTACTTTCATATTTTACCATACTGGTATAAAAAGAGTTACAGTACAACTTCCAATCTAATCTGCTTCAAGTTATTATTGGCAAAGTCTTACAAATTTAAAATATTTTTTTTCCGTGCAAATGTAATTTAGGTGTTTGCCTTCATTTTCTATACAGTATATAGGAGGCGTGTTCATACCAGTCCTCTAAGGTCTTATATGAGCTAGTAGGAAGATATTACTCCTTCAGCACAGGTGGGTAAGTCAGAGTGAATTAGCCACTGATTAACCTACCAGATTAATCAATGTCCTTTATATTTAAACTGTATATCACCCTTGAGGACCGTTGATCACAATTTTTGTCTATAAAATTTAAGTCTAATGTCAACCAGTGATTATAAAACTAACCCGTAATAATAATAATAATAATAATAGTAATAATAATAATAATTTTATAGCGCTTTTCTCCCTGTGAGACTCAAAGCACTTTACAAATCTATAAACAGACATAAAATGTAAGAGTTCCTAATGGTCACATGAGTTGACTGAACGCCTGACAAAAGAGATGGGTCTTTAGCTTTTTTTTTTTTATTAGTTCTCTGCCATACACCATGTGCTTTAGAATAATGCAATACGAGAAGGTCAAATAAATCACATACAATGAACATAAGAACAGCGTAGGACTATGAACAGGAGAAGAAGCATTGCATGCTATGCGTCTATGTGAAGACCCTCAACAGTATGAATGGCTCAGCAATACAAACACCATTATACATAGGTAGAAAGTGGCCTCAAGACCCTCTTTGTAGAGATGGGTGAAAATTTCCACCTCAAATTGAAATCGGTGAAAAATGTGACTTTCCGTTTTACCCGCATTTTTCGCTTGGTCATTCCATTGAAATCAATGGCAACATTGAAGAAACACACAACAGAAAACACATATTATTTTATTTCCCAAAGGCATAGTATAAAAGAGGCATGAGGGTGCCTGTGTTGGTGAGGTGTGGGGAAATAATCAGTTGAACAGGGAATGTTTTTTTGGGGGGATTGTTTACTGGGATTGCAGGGCAGTTAATACAAAAGAATTCCTACATAAAATTAAAAAACAACCCATAACACATGGTATAAAAGGGGACTAAGGAGGGCGTCTGCGTTGGTGGGTGGAGTCTGGGGAATTAATCATTTGAAAAGGCAAGTTGTTTTGGGGCGGCTTCTTGTCACAAATTGTGCACAGTGCTGTTGCTGATAACTGCACTGTGCCTGTCCCAACAGAAAAATAGTCCCACACCCATGATGACTTCAGGGGGAAGGGAACAGATGGAGAACAATGGCCTCTTTCTTCTTCTCCTCCATATTTTCCTTCATTGTCTGTGGCAGCGGATAATGTTGCTACTGTTGCTGTTACTGCCTCAGATTCAGCAATGCAGCTAGGACCAGGAGTATTGCTGACACTGCAACTGGAACCTGTCCTAGTCCCGCATCACTTGTTGACCCCATTCTCACTGTGTCCACGGTGGTCTGCGGCACACTAGCTTGCTCCTCAGCATCCTGCTGCCCTTGCAACTCAGCATCACAAGGAATTAGAGCAGTTGCAAATTCCAAAATCTCACTGCTAGTGGTGGTGGTAATGCCCATCCTTATCCATGTCTCCCATTCCTTCTCAGTTTCTGCTAAAAAAGCCATCAATGTCTCTTCTACTCCAGATTCTCCAGCATCATCATTACCACCCCCACTAGTCCCTATGTGCTGCTGCTCTATTCCAGACATCTCACTGCTGCTTGGATAAGGTGATGACTAATGTGATAGAGGGTCCCTTATTGTCACACTTGGTATTTCCATTTGACATGAAGAAGAAGGCAGACTAGCACTAGCAGCAGTAGCAGCAGGCACAGGCAGCTGATCTGTGCTCCTGCTGGTGGTGGTGGTAACATAGTAACATAGTAACATAGTAAATTAGGTTGAAAAAAGACACAAGTCCATCAAGTTCAACCTTCGCCTCATACCTCAGTAACTGAGAATTTTATAGCTTTCCTGCTACCAATTAAATTAGTCTTTATCAGACCTTCCTGATCAACCTACTGATAAACAGTATAACTCTGTATGTTCCCTTTTGAAAGAAATGTATCTAATCTTCTCTTAAATGTATCCATTGTATCTGCCATAACTACCTCCCTGGGCAATGGTATTAATTCTGAACCTGCTCTCCTCCCCCAACGCCAGTTCTGGCCTCTTCAGGATCATGTTCCACCTGGACACTGTAGTTTAGGGAAAACAAAAAAGTGACCCTGCGCTTCCATACCAGAATGTACATATGTTCCCTACCTAGTGCATATATAATAACTTTATTGATAAATATGAGGATTTAGTCCATCAAATGGCCAAGAGATGTTAAGCTCGCCAACCTCGCCAAGGTTATTTATCACTTTCAATTTAGTTATTTCACGTATACATTATGGTGAGTTAGCACTAATGAGCTCATTTTCTTTTTTCTTTGTTTTCACAAATTCCCCTTCCTCATTTTAGCTGCTTCTTGGTTCAGTACTGCTAGTCACTTCCTCCTCCTCCTCACACTCGGACTCAGTGGACACATAAGGGTCCTTCCAGTTCCTCCTTTTTCTGCTCATAGTGATAGCAGTCACTATGAGCCTCTCCTGCCTCAATTTTGCCAAAATATCACAGCAGAACAGCACAGCATGTTGCTATGTAGCTGCTTCTATTGTGTCTGCCTTCTGCAAATACGTCACATTTTTATAGAGGAAATGCAAAAACAATGTAAATCAGTGGGTGGAAACTTCAAAGCCATTGGAAAAAAATGATGAAAAATTTTGGCCAATGAGCAAAAAATGCAAAAATTTTAACTGCTAGTTTGAAAGCAGATTTTTCTGTGAAAAAACAGACAACAATGTGGTTTTCGTGGAATTTCTCAAGGGAACACAGCAACAACTTTCACCCATCCCTACCTCTTTGCAAGGACAAATGGCCCTTTGTTCTTGTATTATTATTGGTTAAAGTAAGATCATGCCTAAAGTCACTGATACTGTAGCTGATCTTACCTAATGATTCATACTTCTGTTTCAATATTTTTTATTTTTGATGTTTAAAGGTATGGAGAAAAAGTTGTGATATACACTATTCTTGTAAACTATGACAAGGCATAAAGTGTTATGTGGAAAGTTATAGTTGTGTCATGTCTATGCACATTATACATAAATAATACCTACATGTGACATGCTCAAAAAGATCTTCCTTTTCAGAATCACACTAAAAATTTCTTTCATCTTTCCATGAAGTGATTAACATTTTTTATTCAATGTTTGAAAAACCTCATCAATTTTACCAAAGTCTGAAATGCAAACTGATATAAGGGAAATATTCAAGCTATAGTCATTTTAGTTCAATATGCTTATTTTTTCATAGAAAGGGAAGCATTTATGATATATATTGTTTGCTAGACTAACTATACACATAATAAAGCATTAATAGAACTTTCACCTTGCACTAACATTTTGTATGAATAACAAACATCTGAATGTTGATGTGGCATCATTTCTGTAGAAACAAGATTCCTATTCAGTTTGTTTCAATAAAGCATTTCAACTCTGTTTGTGTGCTGTCTCTTCAAATGAAGTGACCTTACAATGAAATGTTGCAGAAGATTCATAGTAATGAGGTTTCAGTTTACACCATTTCCTAGTTTGGTACTTAGTAAATATACATAAATGTGTGTGAGTTAATGTAAAATTTACTAAATTAATGCTAATAACATATAAAATATTTTTTATCTGTTTATTACAAAGCAAACAGAATTGATAAAATAAAGGGACTGTGTGACTGAGCCCTAAAATGTTGACTTAATCTAGAGATGTATCCAGTGCATTGAGATGTAATATTGGGAATGTATAAGTGCAATTGCATTCTAAAATAGGAGCAGGAACTGATTTTTTTAAGTGATGCACCTGCCAAACACCCATATACTAAAATATTTATGTTGAGAATTATGCTGCTTGCACCATGGGGTTGGCAGTGTGAGATTGCACATGTATTTTGAGTGGTTGTTTATGGCTATGCACTAGCAAGACACAAAGTAAGTCAGCATAAAGATGTTTGGTTTTCCTGCTCATGCTATATGTGTGACTTTAATGGCTTTTTTATGTTAGAGGGGTATTTGAGGGGTGTCAAAACTGCAGTCCTAAAGATCAAAGACAAATTGCATTCTGCAAGGGGTGAGACAGTACAAGTTTTTAAGTTATAACTGGTTATGTACAGGTGCTGTACTCACTATCTCCATCCATTTTACTACAAGGCTTGTATAAAATCAGGTAATCAGTGTACCCCATTTCCTAGTTTGGTACTTAGTAAATGTGAATATATGTACACGTGAACAAATATTACATTTAATTTAACTTAACTCTAATATTAATAAAAGTATTTAGTAATAGTATTTTGAAACTTTTATTTTATTAAATATTCCAGCAGAATGGACAAAGTAAAATAATAAAAAAATAATAAACTTAATGGGACAAGTTCGATCTCTCAAACCTTTATGGTTTGATAGATATAAGAGCTTAAATTTACCCCCTCCCTCCCCTTTTCCAGACGTCACCATCTAGCTGATGTCATGAGATCCCGGTCCCAGACCGGCTGGCGGCTCTTCAGCATAGCTGAATGAGCGATATCGAAAAACAAATATTTCACTGAAAAGGTCTGCTGTGGTCTTGTAGTGGAATAAAGATGGTGGGAGCAAAATGTATGGTTCTATGGCAACCATGGGACAAGGTTAGGGGGTCAATATGCTTGGTTCCATGGCTGGCCACCAGAGAAGTGGGACAAGGTTGGGGTTAAGTATTTATGACTAGTTGAAGATGCCACCCAGCAACGGCCATGCACAGTAGAGACTGCCCGCTCAGTGGCTGATACGGAGCGGGGCACTCCAAATTCAGACCTACGGTCTGAATTCTGAGCCCTACTCCGTTATCAGCTGCTGAGCAGGCAGTCTGTAGTACGCATGACTGCAGTGCAAGCAGCTGTCTCTACTGCACATAACGGCTTCTGACAAACACACATTTAGCAAATTATTATATAGGATTCTATGGCTACTATGGGACAAGGCTGGGAGGAGTTAGTATGTGTGGTTCTATGGCTTAGACAGATGCAGCGGTATAAAGCTGGGGTCCATTATGTGTGGTTCTGTGGATACTAATGCAGTAGCACAACTCTGACAGGGTCAGTATGTGTCCTATGGTTACAGTGCAACAATGCTTGGGATCAGAATGTGTGGTTTTATAGGCAATAAGTAATGTTTTTGTGTATTGCTCTGTTTATGTGAATGTTTTTAACCCATCCCCAGTCAATGCATTTCTAAAGAATAGTGATGAGCGAGCATGCTCGGCCGAAGCTCGGTTCGGCTCGAGCATCGCTCTGCTCGGCACATGGCGGTACTCGTACGAGTACCGCATGTGCTCGCCCGCCATGTTCGGGTCTCCTCCCCGCACGTTTCGCGGCTGCTGCGCAGCCAATAAACGTGCGGGGAGGCTCTGACATCAGTGTAATGCCAGCAGCCATGTTGGCTGCTGGCATTACACTGATTGGCTGGCCAGAACCCGTGATCGGGTGCTGTATAGCACCCGACGTGCGAGTTCGGCTCATTCTTAGCCAGGGATAGATGCGCTTAGGCAGGGAAAGTCAGTGTAGGGATAATAAAATTGTTGGAACTCTTTCAAGAGTGGGGGCAGCATTTATATTTTGTTTGGGGGGGCACAATTTCCTTTTTTTTTTGTGGGGGGGATATTTCTAAGGTGACATATAATACTAGATGCACAGGAAGTCAGTGTAGGGAGAATAAAATTGTTGAAACTCTTTCAAGACCCAAAAGTCCTTTTTAGGACTGTTGTGTGTGGGGGCAGCATTTAATTTTTTTTGGGGGTGGCAGAATTTAATTTTTTTTTTGGGGGGGACATGTTCTAAGGTGACATTGTACTAGGTGCACAGGGACAAATATTTCACAGTGCAGTGACAAGCTGACATATTCTGTTAGGTGCACAGGGCCAATTATTTTACAACGCAGCGACAAAAAGGGCCATTTTAAACGTGTGCCTAGCCATAGATTATTGTCACATTCTGTTTCGTGTGCCTAGCCGCAGATTAGCGTCACATTCTGTTTCGTGTGCCTAGCCGCAGATTAGCGTCACATATTGTTTAGTGTGCCTAGCCGCAGATTAGTTTTTATCTTCCTTTTTGTGTGTTTTACGGTCAGTCTGTAAAAATGGCGTACTACGGGCGAAACATCGTTCCCAGCAGCGACGTTGGAGTCCAAGATGCATCCAGACATCCTCCCTATGCTGTCCCTGAACCATTTCTGTGGTGTTTCCATCATTTTCTGACCTTTTCCTATGAACCAGGCACCCTCCCCTCATCAGAGCAGGGGGTGCCTGGTGTAATGCTCGAGTCCTCCCATTGACTTCAATGGGGCTCGGGTGCTCGGCCGAGCACTCGAGCCTCCGGGGGCGCTCGGCCAGAGCACCCGAACACCCGAGCATCGGGGTGCTCGATCATCACTACTAAAGAACCAAGTCAAATATCATTCCTAAAGGGCTGAGACAGTGCAGGCTTTTTTGTTATCCCTGGTTATATACAGACTTTGCTACAACAGCTGTGAAAAATCAGTGATCTCCCAAATATGTTCACTTTCTCAGCTCTTTAGGAACGCAGTTTGACACCCTGGTTTGAGGCTTTTGCTGGCTATGAAAACGGGTATCCACTAAAGGTGTTTGTTCATAATCAAACATTCAGGCGCACAATTATAAGTCTTGTGAATATGCTGAGTAAATGAGCTGTGCTGCAACTTTGGTACATTGCCCTAAATGTGTTGGAGACCTCTCTAGCATGCAAGGTGCTTTGTGAAGACCTCTCTAGCAGCCAAGAGGTTAAATGTAATTACATTAGTAGATGAAGTTATCTTAGGAAGCAATCAAAACAGGGATTATTTGGAATTCATATAATGAATGATATGTGAAATGACTTCAGTGACAGATGATCACCCCAGAGGTATTTAGATTTTTTTCTACTCATTGCATTTATATTGCATGTTTCTAATTTTAGATATTTTTCTACTTCAATGTTAATACACAGATATGAATTATTTTTCAATTTTTTTAAAGAGCTCTAAGACCTCTCAGTAATGCCCTCCCTCCATTACCTTAATATAGCCTGGGAATTTATATATATATATAGATAAGAAGAGTTCTGCCTGTCTGGCACACAGACCCAGGGATGGCAGTAAGGGCGAGTTATTCAAATCTCAACTATACTGAGGCTCCCATAGGCCCATTCATGGGGGCTTGATTTTCACTTGATTTTACTCTTGTGAAAATCTCTGCAAGGAATTAAGGGCATTCTACACATACATAACATACACACATACGCAACATGCACACACATGCAACACACACACATGCACTACACACCACAACACACACGCAATATTCACATCACATGATACACACACATTTATGCACAACACACACATACACAACACATACATACCCACACAATATACACATTCATAATACACACACACAACACATACAAGTGCAGCACACAACACACACCCGTGCACCACACACCAAAACACACACACACACACACAATATACATACACACTCTATACACACGCATGCACAACACACTCAATAACACACACAATACACACATGCACAATGTACACACGCAACAAACACAACAAACACACAATATACACACAATACACATACACACATACACAACACACAATACAAAAGCATATACAACATGCAAAATACACAAACAAGAAACACACATGCACAACACACACATGTACAACACACACATGCAATACTCACACACAACATACAGATGCAATACACACATGCAACATACACAGCATACACACAATGCATACACACAATATAAACACAGGCAAAATATATATACACACACGTAAAACACATACATACACACAGACACAACACACCACACACACAATACACAGAGATGCAACACACAAATGCACAACCCAAACACGCAACACGCACACTCAATACACACACAAGCAACACACACAAATACACACAATACACACAACATTTACAATAAACATGACACACACAATAAACACAATAAACACAGACAATGCATAAAACACAATGTACACAAAACATGCACAATATACACAATATGCAAAACGCTATACACAAAACACAAACGGCTAAATGCAAACCTCTATACAGAATATGCAAACCAGTATACGCAATACACTTTATGCAAAACTCTATGCGCCATAAACAAAAGCCAATATGCAAAATGCAGTAAGCAAAACACTGCACACAATATGCAAAAATCTATACTCTATATGGAAAATGCAATATACTACAAGCAAAACACTATATTCAATATGCTATAGGCAAAATGCTATGCGTAAAACACTATTCTTAAGATGCTGTACTCAATATAGTCAAGCAAAAAGCTATATGCAAAACGCTATGTGCTAAACTCAATGTGTAATATGCAAAACACAGTACACAAAACACTATATGCAAAATGCTGTATGCTATGCACAAAATGCTATACAAAAAGCCCTATACATAATAAGATATGCGCAAAACACTATATGCCATACGCAAAACACTATGTGCAATAAGCTATAAGCAAAATGTTATAATCTATGAACAAAATGCAATGCACTTAATGCTATATGTAAAACATACTTCACAAAACACTATACACAATAAGGTATCTGGAAAACGTTATACACAATCCACAAAACACAACACAAAACTCTGTCTGCAAAACACTATACATAATATGCTAAACACAGTACACAAAACACTATATGCAAAATGATGCATGCTACGTGCACAATGCTATACGCAAAGCCCTATACATAATAAGATATGCGCAAAACACTATATGCCATACGCAAAACACTATGTGCAGTAAGATATATGCAAAATGCTATATGCCAAATGTTATATGCAAAATGTTATAATCTATGAGCAAAATGCAATGCACTAAATGCTATATGTAAAACATATTTCACAAAACACTATACACAGTAAGGTTTAAATAAAATCATATATGCTGTTCTCAACATGCAATAAGCTATACGCAAAATGATATATGCAAAACACTCTAAGAAAACCGCTATACGCAAAACACAATCTGCAAAATGAAATATGCAAAAAGCAAAACATTGCATGCAAAACACACACTACAAGCAAAACACACTCTACAATCTAACATATGTTCCTGCTCACACACACTAACACTTTCTCGATCACATACACTCCCATACTCTAACTTATACACACTCATGCTTACTGATGAAGTGTTGTGTAGCACAATATGTGCAATGTGTTGCACACTGTTTCTCCTTTCTTGATTCACCTGGATGTCAAGGAAAAATAGTCTTACATGTAATTAAATTAAATTGTAATTTTTTAACTCATTAATCACATTCTGTGTTTATATTATCATGCATATAACTGCATGATCATTTTATTTTATTTGTTTTATTAACCACATGGGCAAAGTTGTGCCAAAATTGCTAGCTGTCCCTATAAATCAGCCCTAAATGACAGCCTCTGACAGCTTTCTCAAACAGAAGAAGGAAGAACCTGACCCTACATAAACATATAAGAACCAGAGGGGTGTATAACTCAAAGGATTAAGATTACTATATATAATGAGCAGCATCTAATGTCCTGTAATCCTGCTACCAAATGTCATGTCTGCCTCCATGGACATGACATCCAGAACTTATTGAAGAGTTTATCTAACTTAAGACATAAGGACAAGTATCATAGAGGGCAAGTAGCATTTTCTGGCAATAATAAAGTAAGTACGAGGTTATTACTAGAAATAGAGGTGTGTGAAACATCAATTTTTTTTTCCATGGTAAATTCTGTGCACATTTTATTTCACTTACCTTGCAGGAAATTCTGCCAACAAAATCATTTTTTAACTCTTTCACCAAAGCTTCAAATGTTCTCATAAGAAGCTTGGTGACTTCCCGCTATGTTTCCTTGTGGGATTGGATATCCCTGAACTTCCCATAGTGTTTAATATTCCATAGAGCCATGTAGGCAAATTTAAAGAGAGAGAGAGAGAGAGAAAAAAATACGTATGAAAGGGTTTGGCCGACAAGTTAAACCTTTAAAGCCAAGCCAGGTTAGTAGCATGCCAATGCCAGCTGTGCTAGACAGGGACAAATGCCACACTTATATCACATTATGGGATTCGCTGCAAATTTAGTTCCTGCTGCTGTTGTCCGAGCATCATGTCACAGCTGCCTCCCTCTCCACTAAAATCAAGGGTGTTGAAATATGTCTCCTTGAGGACAGGGAGTATCGACAACCACAATGTGCACAGTGTGCGTGAAAGCAAAAATGAAGAGGGGCAAGGGTTGGGATCACACAACTCGTACATAAGTACTCATTCAAATTGACAATATCAACCTCAAAGTGCTGCTGGTTATGGTAACCACCCCCAAGAAACCATATGCTGTCATTCACTGAGGCGTTGTCCCTCCCACAAAATATATCAGTCATTTGATGGTGGGGGGGTGACTGACTTATTCTACACTTAATAAAAATAATGTCATCTAAGCCCACACCTTGGCATTAGGGATGGGAAAAAATGTTTGCATCAAACTGAAATCAGCTAATAATGGCACTTCTCACTTGGCGGATAGTTTCCCGGGAAAAGTGCAATTTTTCTGCTTTTTTCGCCTAGCTCATTCTATTGAAATTAATGGGAACACTGAACTTATACACATCACATAGGAAATATTATTTGCAATGTGTTTGTTTACTGGGATTGGGGGGGGCAGTTAATAAAAAATAAATCCTAAATACAATGAAAAAAACACCCCAGGGGTCTGAGGAGGATGCCTCTGTTGATGGGTAGAGTCTGGGAAAGAATCAGTTGAACAGGAAATTTTTTTGGGGAAGGTGGCGACTGGTATTAAAGGGACAGTTAATAAAAAAATAAATAAAGTAAGAAATGTGTATGAAACTTGATAGAAAAAGAGACCGCCTGACGTAAGCTGCACTGAGGTAGACTGATGCTTGACATGAGTATTTTGTAGAGGATGATTAGTAAGATTTGTTGATAGAAGCCAAAGCCTTGAGGAAACATTGATTTGTAGGACTTAGGCTTCTTAGCAACAAACCCCAAAAAATTTTTTATTTTTTTGTAGGACTGTGGAGGGTTTGTTTTGTATTTTACAAAAGGCCCTGAGAAAAAAAAAATATCCCTACTGGACTAGTGCCAGCAGGTCATGTCAGGTTGGCCAGTGGCCACTGGCCATTGTCAAATGCCCTGATATAGATGCAGAATTTGTGACTGCTGTTCTTGCTGGTGATGCTGAGTTGTTTAAGCAGCAGGGCGATTAGGCAGTTGAAATGGAATGGGATCAACAGCAGCAGTAACATGGGTGATGGATGATGAAGGTTCCACTTGCCACAACTAGCTCCAGTGTTGCGTCTGAGGCAGTAGCAGTACAATATGTAGTCATCATTATATGTGGATAAAAGAAGAAGTTGGCCAATAATTCTTCTCCACCTGCCCCTCCTCCAAAATCATGTGCGTGTTGTTACTAGAATATAAATATTTCCCTTGAGAGCAGGAACTGTGCCTCTTATCAGAAACTGCAATGTGCACAGTGTATGTGGTAAATAGCACCTGGGGGCACAACCGTATCCAAACACCATGATACCAGAAACCAAGCACTGTTGCTGTCACTATACCCCTTGTCCACACCCCTCTAAGGATGCTCCTCAGCATCCTGCTGCTCTTGCATCTCATCAGCAGCTAGAAGTAGAGCAGTTGCACACTCCGCAAATTCCAAAAGATCACTGGTGGTGGTGGTTGTGATGCCCTGCCCATCCTCCTCCCTGTCTCCCATTCCTTCTCAGTTTAGGCTAAAAAGTCCATCAATGACTCTTCCACCCCAGCTTCTCCACCATCATCAACACCAACACAATTAGTCCTTACTTGCTGCTGCTGCTCTATTACAGACATCTCACTGCTGACTGGAGGAGATGCAGAGGAATGTGACTGAGGGTCCCATAATGTCTCACTTTCCATTTCATGGTTACGTGAAGAAGTCAGACTTGCAGTACTAGAAGCAGGAGCAGGCAGCTGATCTTTGCTCCTGGTGGTGGTGTTATTGTTGCTGCGCCTACTATCCACCAGTTCTGGCTTCCTCAGGATAAAGTTCCACCTGGACAATGCTGTGGGGGAAGCGGACTCCCAGGGCCAGGGGAATGGTGTGGGCTTCCTTGATCGCTAGTCTGGATGCTCTCAATTGCTTCCCCTACCACTCCCCTAACACTAGTCCCACCGGCTTCTTCACCATTAGGGTTACCACTACTAACACCAACCACATCAATTTCAGCCCCTGAGTCTTCCTTCTCACAGTCACTAGTAATATGATTACCCCCTCCTTCACTCCTAACACTAACAAGCTCTTGACCTTCTTAGTAGTAGTACTAGAACTGGCGAGACTGCTTGGGGATGGCAATTGTGACTTTGCCCATGTGCTAAATTTAGTTGTGACTAGTGTTGAGCGAGCATGCTCGGCCGAAGCTCGGTTCGGCTCGAGCATCGCTCTGCTCGGCACTTGGCGGTACTCGTACGAGTACCGCATGTGCTCGCCCGCCATGTTCGGGTCTCCTCCCCGAACGTTTCGCGGCTGCTGCGCAGCCAATAAACGTGCAGGGAGGCTCTGACATCAGTGTAATGCCAGCAGCCATGTTGGCTGCTGGCATTACACTGATTGGCTGGCCAGAACCCGTGATCGGGTGCTGTATAGCACCTGACCAGCGAGTTCGGCTCAGTCTTAGCCAGGGAGAGATGAGGATAGGAAGGGAAAGTCAGTGAAGGGAGAAGAAAAGCAATTGTGGAAAAAAAAAAAGACCCAAAAGTCCTTTTTAGGACTACTGTGTGTGGGGGTAGCAGTTTATTTTGTGTGGGGGGGCCGAGAAAAAAAAAAAAAATCTTCATATATTCTGTTCACTGTGCCTAGCCGCAGATTAGCAGCACATTCTGTTTAGTGTGCAAAGTTGCAGATTAGAGCACATTCTGTTCAGTGTACAAAGTTGCAGATTAGCAGCACATTCTTTTTAGTGTGCAAAGTTGCAGATTAGAGCACATTCTGTTTAGTGTGCAAAGTTGCAGATTAGCAGCACATTCTGTTTACTGTGCAAAGTTTCAGAATAGGAGAACATTCTGTTAAGTGTTCAAACTGTAAAATATCAAAGTCACATATTCCATTCACTGTGCGTAGCCGCAGTTAAGAAGCAAATTCTGTTTACTGTGCAAAGTTTCAGAATAGGAAAACATTCTGTTAAGTGTTCAAACTGTAAAATATCAAAGTCACATATTCCATTCACTGTGCGTAGCCGCAGTTAAGAAGCACATTCTGTTTACTGTGCAAAGTTTCAGAATAGGAAAACATTCTGTTAAGTGTTCAAACTGTAAAATATCAAAGTCACATATTCCATTCACTGTGCGTAGCCGCAGTTAAGAAGCAAATTCTGTTTACTGTGCAAAGTTTCAGAATAGGAAAACATTCTGTTAAGTGTTCAAACTGTAAAATATCAAAGTCACATATTCCATTCACTGTGCGTAGCCGCAGTTAAGAAGCACATTCTGTTTACTGTGCAAAGTTTCAGAATAGGAAAACATTCTGTTAAGTGTTCAAACTGTAAAATATCAAAGTCACATATTCCATTCACGGTGCGTAGCCGCAGTTAAGAAGCAAATTCTGTTTACTGAGCAAAGTTTCAGAATAGGAAAACATTCTGTTAAGTGTTCAAACTGTAAAATATCAAAGTCACATATTCCATTCACTGTGCGTAGCCGCAGTTAAGAAGCACATTCTGTTTACTGTGCAAAGTTTCAGAATAGGAAAACATTCTGTTAAGTGTTCAAACTGTAAAATATCAAAGTCACATATTCCATTCACTGTGCGTAGCCGCAGTTAAGAAGCAAATTCTGTTTACTGTGCAAAGTTTCAGAATAGGAAAACATTCTGTTAAGTGTTCAAACTGTAAAATATCAAAGTCACATATTCCATTCACTGTGCGTAGCCGCAGTTAAGAAGCACATTCTGTTTACTGTGCAAAGTTTCAGAATAGGAAAACATTCTTTTAAGTGTTCAAACTGTAAAATATCAAAGTCACATATTCCATTCACTGTGCGTAGCCGCAGTTAAGAAGCAAATTCTGTTTACTGTGCAAAGTTTCAGAATAGGAAAACATTCTGTTAAGTGTTCAAACTGTAAAATATCAAAGTCACATATTCCATTCACTGTGCGTAGCCGCAGTTAAGAAGCACATTCTGTTTACTGTGCAAAGTTTCAGAATACGAAAACATTCTGTTAAGTGTTCAAACTGTAAAATATCAAAGTCACATATTCCATTCACTGTTGTAGCCGCAGTTAAGAAGCAAATTCTGTTTACTGTGCAAAGTTTCAGAATAGGAAAACATTCTGTTAAGTGTTCAAACTGTAAAATATCAAAGTCACATATTCCATTCACTGTGCGTAGCCGCAGTTAAGAAGCACATTCTGTTTACTGTGCAAAGTTTCAGAATAGGAAAACATTCTGTTAAGTGTTCAAACTGTAAAATATCAAAGTCACATATTCCATTCACTGTGCGTAGCCGCAGTTAAGAAGCAAATTCTGTTTACTGTGCAAAGTTTCAGAATAGGAAAACATTCTGTTAAGTGTTCAAACTGTAAAATATCAAAGTCACATATTCCATTCACTGTGCCGAGCCGCAGTTAAGAAGCAAATTCTGTTTACTGTGCAAAGTTTCAGAATAGGAAAACATTCTGTTAAGTGTTCAAACTGTAAAATATCAAAGTCACATATTCCATTCACTGTGCGTAGCCGCAGTTAAGAAGCACATTCTGTTTACTGTGCAAAGTTGCAGATTTGCAGCACATATTCCGTGTAATATGAAGAAGGCGGGTAAAAAGGGACGGGGAAGTGGACGTGATCCTGATAGTTCAGGGCGCGGGTCAGGACGCGTAGAAACTGCGCCTGGTGCCAGAGCACAAGACAGAAAGACATCCACCATACCTAGCTTCATGTCTCATTTTACAGGGCGTCGCAGGACATCACTCTCGAGGTCCGACCACTGCGAACAGGTGGTCGGTTGGATGTCAGCTGATACTGCTTCCAGTCGGTTAAGCACCACCCTGTCTTCCACCAAGTCCACTCTCAGTAGCCAAGAGTCTGGTCAACATAATCCTCACTCTGATCATCCTTCCTCCCACCATAGAGGATCTGGTCAAAGAAGTGATCCCACACTGGGATATAGTGAGGAGCTCGTCTCATCACCAATCCTTCATTTGACCCTCTCTCCAAGCACGCTTGCAGAGGAACATGACATCTTGTGCCCTGATTCACAACCTCTAGAGGGTACCCAATCACAAGAAGATGACAGAGGTGAACGGCATTTAAGGTCAAAGGAAGTGGATGATGATGATGATGAGACACAGTTGCCATTAAATCAACCACTATTACTGTCTCAAGACCTTAATGAGGAGGATGATATACAGTTGTCAATGACTGAGTATGTGGTGGGATCAAGACATGAGGAGGATGATCAGAGTGAGGAAGTGGAGGAGGACTTGGTGGACGATGAGGTGACTGACCCCACCTGGGAAGGTGTAGAGCCGAGCGATGACAGCAGTCCTGAGGGTGAGCCATCTGCAGCACCGCAACAGGCTGGAAGAGGCAGTGGTGTGGCTACAGAAAGAAGGCGGACCGCACCAAACCGGCCCGCAAATGTTCCACGGAGCACCCCCTTGCGTAAATCTACCTTGCCAAGGGGTAGGTGTTCCGCGGTATGGCGTTTTTTTAAGGAAAGTGCGGACGACAAAAGAATTGTAGTTTGCAACCTGTGCCACACCAGAATGAGCCGAGGCATGAACACTAGAAACCTCACCACCACCAGCATGATCCGACACATGGCATCCAAGCACCGTAATAAGTGGGAGGAACGCCTGGATCGCCCATCTGTGTCTGCAGGCCACACCACTGCCTCCTCTTCCCCTGTTTTCGGTGCCGGCCAATCGCCTGTCGAAGGCGCAGGCCCGCATACCTCCCGCCCTGCACCTGTACCATCTGAAGCACCATCAGCGACCACATCCAGTTCCCTGTCCCAGCACAGCGTCCAAATGTCATTACCCCAGGCATTTGAGCGCAAGCGAAAATACCCAGCCACCCACCCACAGGCCATAGCACTAACCTCACACCTTTCCAAATTACTGGCCATCGAAATGCTGCCATTTAGGCTTGTGGAGACTGAGTCCTTCCGCAGCCTGATGGCAGCAGCTGTCCCTCGGTACGCAGTCCCCAGCCGACACTACTTTTCCCGGTGTGCCGTTCCCGCCTTACACCACCATGTGTCCCGTAACATCACCCGTGCCCTGACCAACGCAGTTACTGGGAAGGTCCACTTAATGACTGACACATGGACAAATGCTTGTGGCCAGGGACGCTACATTTCCCTGACGGCACACTGGGTGAATGTCGTGGAGGCTGGGAGCGACTCGGACCCTGGGATGGCACAGGTGCTACCCACGCCGAGGATTGCGGGCCCTACCTCCATCAGGGTTTCCGCCAGCACCTACGTTATTGGCTCCTCCTCCTCCGTTTCCACCTCCGAATTCTCTGCGCGCAGCGCCACTCACCCATCAGCCGGTAGCTGGAAGCAGTGTAGCACTGCAGTGGGGAAGCGTCAACAGGCCGTGCTGAAGCTGATCTGCCTTGGGGACAAACAGCACACGACCTCAGAGCTGTTGCAGGGGATTAGTCACCAGACCAAGCAGTGGCTCTCGCCACTCAACCTGCAACCAGGCATGGTTGTGTGTGATAATGGGCGTAACTTGGTGGCGGCTTTGGAGCTCGGCAAGCTCACACACGTACCATGCCTAGCGCATGTATTTAATTTAGTGGTTCAGCGATTTCTAAAAACCTACCCCAATTTGCATGATCTCTTGACCAAGGTGCGCCGCGTGTGTGCACATTTCCGTAAGTCATCTACAGCTTCAGCCGGCCTGTTGAAGCTGCAGCAGCGCTTACAATTGCCAGCTCACCGGCTGCTGTGTGACGTGAGCACGCGCTGGAACTCCACCTTCCACATGTTGGCCCGGCTTTGTGAGCAGCAGAGGGCAGTAGTGGAGTACCAGCTGTTACACGGTCGTCGCCTCTCCGTTCAACTTCCTCTAATCAGAAGTGAGGAGTGGGAATGGATGTCAGACCTCTGTGAGGTTTTACGCAATTTTGAGGAATCGACACAGATGGTGAGCGGCGATAACGCTATTATCAGTGTAACCATCCCACTTCTGTGTCTACTGAAACGCTCGCTGCTCACAATTAAAACCGACGCTTTGCATGTGGAAGAGGTGGTATTGGGGAGGAAGAGCTTACACAAGGTGATAGCCAGAGCACCCTCACTTCGTCTTCTCAGCGACAATTGGAGGAGGCGGAGGAGGAGGAGGAGGAGGAGGAAGACACGGTTGCCTCCGCTACAGAGGGTAGCCATGGAACTTTAGTTCCATCTCTTCAGCGTGGGTGGGCAGAATAGGAGGAAGAGGATGAGGAGATTGAGAGTCATCCTCCTGGTGAGGACAGCGAAATCTTGCCTGTTGGTACTCTGGCACACATGGCTGACTTTATGTTAGGCTGCCTTTCCCGTGACCCACGCGTTATACGCATTTTAGACAACACGGATTACTGGGTGTTCACCCTTCTGGACCCCCGCTACAAAGAGAATTTCTCATCCCTCATTCCTCCGGTGGAGAGGACAAGCAAAATGGTGCAATACCAGAAGGTTCTTGTTGAAAAATTGCTCCAAAATTTTCCATCTGACAACGCTGGCGGCAGAGTACGTGCTACCTTGGCCAACAGAGAAGGGGAGAAAAGGGGAGCACACAGCAGTTCCGACAAAGGCAGGGCAACACTCTCCAAGGCGTGGGACACCTTCATGACACCCCGCCAGCACCCTCACCCTGATGCGCAGCCTAGTGTCACAAGGAGGGAAAAGTTTTGGAAGATGGTGAAGGAGTACGTAGCAGACCGTGTCAGCGTCCTCAATGATCCCTCTGTGCCTTACAACTACTGGGTGTCCAAGCTGGACACGTGGTATGAACTGGCACTCTACGCCTTGGAGGTGCTGGCCTGCCCTGCCGCCAGCGTTCTGTCTGAGCGGGTATTTAGTGCTGCTGGTGGCATCATAACAGATAAGCGTATCCGCCTTTCCACCGAAAATGCTGATAGGTTGACACTTATAAAAATGAACAAGGCCTGGATTTCCCCTGACTTCTCCACTCCACTGGAGGAAAGCCCCGGAGGAACATAAAGTGACTTTATATATGTTATTTACAATGATGGGAATACTCTGTATTCCCATTCACCCCTTCCACCCAAAAAACGGGTATATGGTTGACTCTCTTCCATATACCCTGGGATATAATTTTTATATAGGGCCAGCTAACCAGCGGGCCCTGTGATATAATTTTTATATAGGGCCAGCTCACCAGCGGGCGCTGTTTGGCAATTTTTGTATAGGTCAGCTCACCAGCGGGCCTTCTCATATAATGTTTTATTGGGTCAGCTCTCTAGCGGGCCCTCTCATATAATGTTTTATAGCGTCAGCTCACTAGCGGGCCTTCGCATATAATGTTTAGGATGGTCAGCTCCGCAGCAGACCCTCACCCATAATGTTTTGGATGGTCGGCTCAGCGCACGTTTCCCTCTTAATCATGGCCTCAGTTCAGAAAAATCAAGGAAATTTTTGGGAGAATTTGCCTCTGCGCACGTTTCCCTCTTAATCATGGCCTCAGTTCAGAAAAATCGATGAAATTTTTGGGAGAATTTGCAGATGATATACAAGTAAATATACAGCAAATACTGTTTGGTAACAATTTTTCGCCTAAAGTCGTTTTTATCTGCCTTTTTGTGTGTTTTACGGTCAGTCTGTAAAAATGGCGTACTACGGGCGAAAGATCGTTCCCAGCAGCGATGTTGGAGTCCAAGATGCATCCAGACATCCTCCCTATGCTGTCCCTGAACCATTTCTGTGGTGTTTCCATCATTTTCTGCCCTTTTCCTATCGACCAGGCACCCTCCCCTCATCAGAGCAGGGGGTGCCTGGTGTAGTGCTCGAGTCCTCCCATTGACTTCAATGGGGCTCGGGTGCTCGGCCGAGCACTCGAGCCTCCGGGGGCGCTCGGTCAGAGCACCCGAACACCCGAGCATTGGGGTGCTCGCTCATCACTAGTTGTGACCAGATTCTGGCAGAATCCGAAACTCTCACAGAGATGATTACTCTTGCCTGCAAAATCGGTGCCCATTTTAGTCTCTCTTATATTTCCATACAAGAGAATAACAAACTGTCCCATCTCCAGCTGAAAATGGAGGTCCTTACCAGGTGGAATGCCACAGTGTACATGTCAGATCATTTGTACGAGCAGAATAAGGCCATTAGCGAGTACACCATGCAAATCTGGAAGGCTTTGGTGCAAACCTCTTTGTTTCCTGGCCAATGGCAACTAATGTGCGATGTATGTGAGCTGCTGAAACCCTTTGAGGCGGCAAGCATGCTAGTGAATCACATTGGTGCAGGAATTGGTGGAATTCTTCCACTGACTTTTTATTGCAGAAAAATATGAGTAGCATGGTTGAGGAAACTTACCATAATGACAACAGATATGCAGCACCTGGTAAAGGACATGTTAGCGTGCTTTGATCAAGATCTTTGCATAGTGTCCATTAGAAGCAATGAGGAATACATTTTTACCACTTTGCTGGACCCCCACTTCAAACACAACATTTCTGAATTTCTGCCAAAGGGCCATCAGCAGTTTGCCACAACAAGGAATTATGATGATCATCAGCAACTCTCAGAGGAATCGGATTCTGTCAATATTGAGACATGCTTAATGATTGAGTGGAGGGTTGCATTGTGGAGAATGAGAGGGAGAAAGTGAGGGCACAACAAACATCTAAACTATATAGTGAAAAGGAAGGCAGCAAAGCATTTCTACCAGCAGAAGCAGCACACCTCTTTGGGACTTGCTCCCTGAGTATGGGTTGGTAACTGATACACGGGAACACTGTGTACCTCCTAGAAGTGCTCCCACTGCATGTGATATGGATTCTGCATCCTTGCAGGATAGCTACATATTAGGCAGAAACAATGACCCCATGGACTACTGGCAAACAAAGCAGTGTGTGTGTGTGTGTGTGTGGCCAGCATTGACACGTACTGCAGTGGAAACCCTCAGTTGTCCTCCAGCAAGCGTTGAGTCTGAGAGGTTTTCAGTGCAGCTGATTACATTGCCAATGACTGCAGGATGTGACTATCAAGCAGCAATGTTGGGAGACTAACATTCTTAAAAATGAACCAACATCTCATACCATCTGAGTATCAGGTAACAGAAACCACACATGACATAGAAAGCCAGGACAAATATATTAACAGCAGCACGTATGAGGATGTGGAGTAGGGATGTGAAGAAGGGTTGCCACTATCTACTACACTTTGGACCACTGCTATGACTGATAAGTAATGTGTGTCAATAATCTGAGAAGGAGGATAATGGTTTGACACAAACATGAAAATGGTAAAAACTGCTGTATATACATACACAAATCACGCCATGCCAGTCCCCCACCACACCACTACAATACACATCTGCCACATTATAGGTTGTACATTATTTTATTTATTACTTGACATCATCATGAGTATGTGCCAGTGTCACCTAAGCAGGAATTTAGTGTTGTGGGCAAAGGACAAATGTTCTCTTCCTGCAAACACATTTTTCAAGGCATATGTTGCTGTAGGAATCACAACTTTGACTTTCAGCACTTATTTCTCAACTACAGCCCTCAGAAGAAGTAATATTGCATTGGGAAATGTACCTATAGGATATATAGGTGAAAAATTTGTTAAAATAGGTGAAAATGAGGACATTTTTGCATAGGCGAAAAGGAGAAAACTCGTGAAAAAAAGAGAAAAATCGGCAAGTTTTCACAAAAAGTCATGCAGGAAATTTTTCCCAATTTTTGCCCTCGCCTATTGGTGGCAGCAGGTTCAGCAGTGGCAGCAGGCACAGCACTGATGACAGCACAGAGAACACGTCTGATAGCAGGCACAGCACTAGTGACAGCAGGGGCAGTACGTCTGACAACAGGCACAGCAATGGTGGTAGCAGTAGAAGGCGCAGCTCATCTGACAGCAGGCACAGCACTAGTAACAGCAGGGGCAGCACTTCTGGCAGCAGACACAGAATGGTGACAGTAGGGGCACCACGTCTGGCAGCAGGCAGAGACAACTGACCTCTCCTGCTTTTACTAGTACCCTTTTCTTCCTCCCTGGGATTGTTGTGAGCATCGCAATGACTCTTGGACCTGCACCTATGTGGAACGGATTCGCTGGAGATGATCCTCCAATGCCAGAATACCCTGGGGAGAGAATGAATCTGGAATCATGGAGGGTTGATACCCATAATTCACCATGAAGGGGGAGAGCCGGGTAGAAGAAGAGACAGCACTGTTATGAGCAAACTCTGCCCAAGGTAGCAGGTCCAACCAATTATTCTGATGGTCTGAGATGTAACACCACAGGAATTGCCCCAAGGTCTGATTAGGCCTTTCCGCATCCACATTTGATTGCGGGTGATAGGCCAAGGAGGAGAAGAGTCGGATACCTAGCTGCGCACAGAAGACCCTCCAGAATCTCTAGACAAACTGGCTACTAGGGATGGGCAAAACTTTCCTCCTTAAACTGAAATCGGCGGAAAATGGCACTTTCCGCTTGGAGAAAAATTTCTCCAGAAAAGTGTAGATCTTCCGCTTTTTTCAGCATTTTTCACCCATTGAAATCAATGGGAACATAGAAGTTACACACAACACATTACAAATAATATTTTATTTCCCAAAGGCATTGTATAAAAGGGGCATGAGGGTGCCTGTGTTGGTGGGGTGTGGGGAAAGAATCCGTTGAACAGGAAATGTTTTGGGGGTGTTGTTTACTGGGATTGGGGGACACTTAATAAAAAAGAAATCCTAAATAAAATCAACAAAAATAAAAATCATAAGACATGGTATAAAGGGATCTGAGGAGGGTGCCTGTGTTGGTGAATGAATTAATCATTTGAACAGGGAATTTGTTTTATGGGGTTTCTTGACTGCTATTGGGGGGACAGTTAAAGGGATAGTAATACTTAAAATGTAAAAAAATATATGTTGTAGGGTTTATCCCCCTGAGTAAAACAAGAGTACTCCCACTGCTGAAAGGTGTTTCATTCAAAAGTTATTCATTTTCAAAGTTGAATTTTTTAGGTGCAATATCACAGTGGCCTGAAATTGTACAGTGGCACTGTTGCTACACCATCCTATGGAGATTTATGGTCCCGGGACCAGAGCTGTCCATAGGATCGTGTAGCAACTGTGCCACTGTACAAATTCAGTCCACTGTGATATTGCACCTAAAAAATTCTTCTTTGAAAATTAATAACTTTTGAATGAAACACCTTTCAGCAGTGGGAATACTCTTGTTTTACTCAGGGGGATAAACCCTACCACATTATTTTTTACATTTTAGGTGTTACTATCCCTTTAATACAAAAATAAATCAATAAAATAAAATAAGACATTTGTATTTAAAGTGACAGAGACAGGAACCCCCTGACATAAGCTATCACTGGGGTGGACTGATACTTGACTTGTGTATTTTATAGAGGATGATTTGTTTGATTTGTTGTTAGAGGCCTTTGTAGGACTTATTAGAGGCCAAAGCCCGGAAGAAACATTGATTTGTAGGACTTAAGCTTGTTTGGCACAAGCCCTAAGGAAATATTGATTTGTAGGACTTAGGCTTGTTAGAAACAAACCCCCCAAAAATTGTTTATTTTTTGTAGGACTAGTTTTTATTTATCTGTTTTATTTACTTTTTTTTTCAAAACACAAGACCTGAGAAAAAAATAAAAATGCCCTACTGGCCTAATGCCAGCAGGTCATGTGTCCTGAGTTGCAACTGCTGTTCGTACTGCTGCTGCTGAGTTGTTTAAGCAGCAGGATGATTAGGCAGCTGAAAGGGAAAGGGATCAACAATAGCAGTAACATGAAATATGGATGATGAAGGTTCCATTTGCCACGACTGGCTCCAGTGATGCGCCTGTGGCAATAGCAGCAGAATAAGTAGCTCCCAGTATTTGTGGAGAAAAGAACAAGTCGGACATTAAATCTTCTCCACCAGCCTCTTCTCTAAAATCATCATGGGTGTGTTGTTATTAGAATATATTTTTCCCTTGAGAGCAGGATCAGTGGGTCTCCTCAGCAACTGCAATGTGCACAGTATGTGTGTGATAAATAACATCTGGAGGCACAACTATATCCAAACACCATGACACCCAAAACCAAGTACTGCAGCTGTCACTGTACCCCTTGTCCAGATCCCACTAAGGACACGTGACAACTTGCTGACAGTTTAATAGTAATAATGAACCCTCCCTGCCTCCATCTTAGCTATTCTGTGGGATGGAATCTCCTCAGATGCCACTTGATGGCCTGATATCGATTCTCTTCCACCACACTGGCTTGTGTGGTCAGTGCACCACACAGTGTGCAATGGGACGAGACAAACTGCCATATCCTAATTTCAAAAGAGTGGCTATCATTTGGCGGGGGAGGTAACGATGAATGAGGTGGATTGGCAGGAGGTGTACTTGTCACTCTAGAGGAAGAAGGTAATGTTGATGGCGAGCTAGTTGTTCCGCTCATCATGGAACTTCCAGTGTTTTTCTGAGATTCTTTATTCTTTGATCTCCACCTTTCTGGAGAGTCAGGGGGTACAGTAACAGCTGTGCTACATTTCTGTAATGGGTGTTTGGCTTTTGTTGTTAAAACAACAAATATTTGGGATTTTGGATCATATGGGAAATATCTGTGCTCCTAATTTCAGCTTGTGTGTTATCAGGGAGGTTGTGCAAAGGTGTGTTCCCTCTTTTCCCCTTCTCACTAACTTGTCACAAATTTTGCACTGTACCATTGTTGATGATGACTGCACTGTGCCTGCCAGAAGAGAATAATAGTCCCACACCCATGACTTCTGGGGGGAGGGAAAGGGAACAGGTGGGGAAGAATTGCCTCTTTCTTCTTATTCACATTCCCCTTCACTTTTTGTGGCAGAGGATAATGTTGCTGCTACTGCCTCAGATTTAGCACAGCAACTAGGATTAGAAGTATTGCTGGCGCTGGCACGTAGAACCTGTCCTTGTCCCGCATTACTTGTTGACCCCATTCCACTGTGTCCACGGTGGTCTGTGGCACACTAGCCTGCTCCTCAGCACCCTGCTGCCCTTTCAACTCAGCAGCAGCAGAAATAGTTGCAATTTCTGCAAATTCCAAAAGCTGATTGCTAGTGGTGGTGGTGATGCCCATCCTCATATCTGTCTCCCATTCCTTCTCACTTTCTGATAAAAAAGGCCATCAATGTCTCCCCCCCCCCCAGCTTCTCCAACACCACCACCACCACCACTAGTCCCTACATGATGCTGCTCTATTCCAGACATCTCACTGCTGCTTGGACGACATAACGAGCAACGTGACAAAGGGTCCCCTGCTGTCACACTTGGCATCATTTTCTCTTTCCCCCCTGAGTACTACAAGAAACACTAACAGCAGGCAAAGTATTGGTAGCAGCAGGTTCAGCACTGGCAGCAGGTACAACACTAGTGGCAGCACATTTGGCAGCAGGTACAACGCTAGTGGCTGCAGGTACAGCAATGGTGGCACTGGCAGCAGGGGCAGCACATCTTGCAGCAGGCACAGGCAGCTGACTTGTCCTGCTCTCACTAATGCTACCCTTTTCTCCCTTCCTTCCCATTCCCTTTTCTCCCTCCCTTCCCATTAAATTCCCCAAGATCCCTTGGGGTGATTTACGGGGACTGAACAGCATTGGTTCAGTACTGCTAGTCACTTCCTCTTCCATCTCCTCCTCCTACTTAGTGGACACGTAAGGTTCCTTCCAGCTCCTCCATTGATTATTTTTTCACCTTGCTCATAGTGATAACAGTCACTATGAGCCTTTCCTGCCTCAATTTTGACAAAACAGTACAGCACGTCTATCTCGCTCTGTAGCTGCTTCTGTTGTGTCTGCCTTCAGCGAAAACATCACCTTTTTATAGCGGAAGTGCAAAAACAACGTAAATCATTGGGCAGAAACTTTCTAGCCATTGAAAAAATGGGAAAAAATTTTGGGCAATGGGCAAAGGATGGGAAAATTTTAACCTCTAGCTTTAAAACGGATTTTCCCGCGAAAAAGCGGATAACAACATGGGTTTTTGTGAAATTTCCCACGGGAACATGGTGACAAGTTTCACCCACCTCTACTGGCTACCCCTGTTGGAAACTATGACCTGAGGAACCCCTTGTAGCTGATAGACCTCTTTGATAAAGACCGTAGCGAACTCTTTACCTTTTTTTGAAAAGTATGCATCTTGGAAAATTGGTCAAGGACCATGAGGATGACAATGTTACCATTAGACAAAGGGAGGTCGACTATGAAGTCCATGGCAAGGTGTGACCATAGCATCTCCCCACTGGGTATGGTTTGGAGAAGGCCCACTGGAAGGTGACAGGCTGATCTGGTCTGTGCACAGACTGAACAGACAGCAACAAAGGCAGCAATAACTTTGTTAAGTTCTGGCCACGAGAAAAGATGAGAAACTTACCAGAGACGCTGGTTCTTCCCGGGAGGCCCTGCTGACTTAGTATTATGGTATGTAGAAAGTACCTTGGTTCAAAACAGCACCCAGAAGGAGTCTCAGCAGGTGCATCTACCTGGGCGGCCCATATTCTCTCCCCGAGGGGAGATGTTATGCTAGTACTTATGGTGGCCAGTACTCAGTCTGGAAGGAAGGGATAATAGGACTAGGAGGGCTCTCCTTCTTAGTTCCCGAGAGCTGTCTGGATAGGGCATCAGCCCTGACATTTTTGGTGCCAGCAGGTAACGAGACCACATAATTAAAACAGGACAAAAATAAGGCTCATCAGGCCTGTCTTGGAGTCAAGTGCTTAGCTTCGGACAAGTATGTGAGGTTTTTATGATCTGTTAGGATTAGGATTGGCACTGACGTTCCCTCAAGCAAATACCTCCATTCTTTTAAAGCAAGTATTATTGCCAGCAACTCACGGTTACCAATTTCATAATTGCACTCTGCAGGATTTAACCTCTTCAAGAAATACCCACACGGGTGCAACTGGTTCTCAGGAGTAGGACGTTGAGACAGGAGGGTCCCCTTCTGGGGACCAGTGCGTGGAGTTTTTTTTGCTCATGTCTGTAAGGGGTTTTACAATCAAGGAAAAGTTGCAGATACATTTCCTGTAGTAATTGGTGAACCCGAGGAAACGTTGAAGGGAGCAGAGACCTACGGGTTGCAGCCACTCGAGAACAGCTGACCTCTGAAATTACATACCCCAAGAAGGTGACCTGTTTGCGGTGAAACTCACACTTTTCTATTTTGCAAAATAGATTATTATCTCTTAGTTTTTGCAGAACTCAGGCTACATCTGCGTGGTGGCTTTCCATGGAGGCAGAATGGGTCAGAATGTTGTCTAAATATACCACCATTCATTATTGGAGCATGTCCCGGAGGATGTCATTTAAGAATTCCTGGAAAACCGTGGGAGCATCGCTACTTATAAATTTAATGGAATCATTTTAGGGGACTCGTTGCTAGAGAAAGACCTCGTTATCAATTTCAACTTCAAACTTGGAAACAGTGACCAGTGTCAAACAGTGGTAGCAAAGGCAAACAAAATCCTGTCTTGCATGTAAAGAGGTATTGAAGCAAGAGTGGATAACATTATTTTGCCATTGTACAAATCATTGGTAAGACCTTACCTTGAGTATGCAGTGCAGTTTTGGACACCAGTTCTGAAAAAGGATATACTAGAACTAGAGAGGGTACAGCGAAGAGCAACAAAATTAATTAAGGGAATGCAGGACTTGACGTATGAGAAACGACTAGACAAACTTGGTTTATTTACTGTAGAGAAAAGATGACTAAGAGGAGACCTTATCATATTGTACAAATACATGAGAGGTCAATATAAGGATCTCTGCGGTGAGCTATTTATTCCAAGGCCTGATCAGATGACCAGGGAACACCCCTTGAGATTAGAGAAAAGGAGGTTTAGACTTCAGCAGAGGAAGGGTTTTTTTACAATGAGGTCTGTTAAATTTTGGAACTCTTTGCCCATGGAGGTGGTTATGGCAAATGCAATGGATACATTCAAGAGAAGATTAGACACATTTCTTTCCAAAGGGAACATACAGAGTTATACTGTTTATTAGTAGGCAGATCAGGAAGGTCTGATAAAGACTAACTTATTTGGTACCAGGAAAGCTATAAAATTACTGGGGTATGAGGAGATGTTGAACTTGAAGGACTTGTGTCTTTATTCAACCTAATTTACTATGTTAGAGACCGAATGGGCATTAAGAGGTATTCGTAATGCCCGCTCCTGGTGTTAAAAGCGGTTTTCAATTCATGGTCCTCCTTCATCTGTACCAAATTGTAGCCTCTCGCAGGTCGAGCTTGGTGAACACCTTGGACCCTTTTAAAAGATCAAATAGCTTGGTTGTAGGTGGAATAGGGTAGGAGTTTTTGACAGTGATGTGGTTGAGCCCCCTGTAATCGATACAGGGTCTCTGTTCTCCACTCTTTTTCTTCCAGAAGAAAAATCTGGCCCCAGCGGGAGAGGAGGACTTGCGGATTAACCCCCAGGACAGCACATCCACAACATACTTCTCCATGGCCTTATTCTCAGCGACAGAAAGAGGGTAGACTCGACCTCGAGGAGGTATGGCATCTGGTTGCAACTCAATGGTACAATCGTATGGGCGGTGAGGCGGGAGCTCACCAGTCTGGCCCTTATCAAACACATCCGGGAACTCTTGGTACTCTTTAGGCAGCAAAGAGACTGGGGATGGGGTTAGAACCTTCACCACTTTTGCTAGGCATCTCTTAGAAAAGTTAGGTTGCCATGCCATGACTTTGGCCCTTACCCAATTGAACTTGGGATTGTGTCTGTGCAACCATGGATAGCCCAGGACCACAGGATAGTGAGGATAGTGGATCACCTGGAATTGTAAGGTTTCATGATGGAGAGCTCCTACAGCCATAGACAAAGGAATGGCTTCCTGGGTGATCTGCAGTGGGTGTAGGGGTCTGCCATCAATCGCCTCAATGGCAAGTGGAGTGGTACAGAGCTGCAATGGAATGGAGTGCTTCTGGACGAAGGCACTGTTGATTAAGTGGCCCGCTGCACCAGAGTCAATAAGTGCCTCTGTAATAATGGAACACTCACCCCAAGAGATCCCAACGGAGACTAGAGGTTTATCCTTGTGATGCTACCTAAGGTCTGTCCCCTATAGGACCTTAGGTGCGGGCATTTTCAAGGACGTGTTGGGCAAGTTCGCAGCATATGTCCTGCCTTACCACAGTAAAGGCACAGACCCTCCCTCCTCCTAAAGGCCCTTTCAGCAACCAAAAGGTGAATTAACCCAAGCTGTATGGGCTCCACCTCGCCTGAGAGCTCAAGACTAGGAGGCGCGGGAGGAGAGGGAGGCACGGGTGGGGATGAAAAGCTTGGGGCTAAACGGATGGGATGCCTCCTCAGGCAGTCCCGGAAGGAAGGTCTCTCATGGATATGAGAGTCAATCAAGAAGCAATATGTAACCAGTTCCTATAAATCTCTAGGGAGGTCCCATGCTGCAATCCCACCTTTAACTCTATCTGAGTTAGCGAAAGTAGCCCTGAGAGCCTCATTATTCCAACCAACCTCAGCTGCCAGGGTACAAAACTCTATGGCACAATCCGAAACAATTCTTGTACCCTGCTGGATGGACATTAGTTGCTTGGCAGCATAGGTGGAGCGGCCTGGTACATCAAATACCCATTTAAAGGATGCTACAAACTCAGAGTAATTGTGCACTATAGGTTTCTGCGTCTCCCAAAGGGGATTAGCCCATGCCAAGGCCCTGTCAGAGAGTAAGGAAATTACAAGGCCCACCTTGGAAAGGACTGTGGTACCATCTTCAGATATATACTGACCTGGTTCAGGAAACCTCTGCAATGATTAGGGTCTCCCCATAATGCTGGGGAAACGGGGTGGACCCAGTCATGCCTCTTGCAACATTGGAATCACTATTGACAGCTGGAGCAGGGGCGGCAGCAGCTATAGGGACAGACTGTGCCAGGGGCTGCTGAGGCAGTGGAGCCAGATGCACAGTACGGAGCAACAAGGTCTGGAGGGCTAACGCAAACTGGTCCATGCGCTGGTCTACCTAGTCCAGCCTGAAAAAAAATATTTGGTAGATTGCCTGCACCTTCTGAATTCATGGTCCTTGTGTACTCTTAGGGACCAGGACCCAGACACATACAAAATGTAAAGTGCAAAACACCTTTATTAATATAACAAAAGCAAACAAAGCAAAATTGTGATCCAGAAGTGTAAACCAAAAGACAAGCCTGGGTCAGGAACCAAGACAGGTATTCAGCTGGGGTCAGGAATATGGAGATCAGCGATGTCAGGAATTAACCAGTAGTCAGGAACCAGAAGGGATGTCAGAGGAAGCCAGGTCATGCACAGGAAATCAGGAACGCAGTAGAACACTCTTGCAGTCAGAAGCCAACACAAAGGCAAATTAGGAAGTGAGCCAAACTGCTATAAATGCCCTGGGAGGGTTAGCTGATAGCAGTCAAGTGAGCAATCACAGAGAGGTCAGCTGACTCAGCAAGACTCAGAACAGGGAAGGCAGTAGCAATAGACAGCAGAGCACTAGATTAGCTCAGACAGCAGAATTGAGTAGCAGAGAAAGAGCAGCTCAGCCAAACCTTGAGAAGCTGCTTTTATTTTGTTTCGCTTCTGCTAATACGTAACATTTCTATAGCGAATAGGAGAAAAACACGTAAATCAATGGGTGGAAACTTTCTAGCCATTGTAAAAATGGAGAAGAATTTTGGGCCAGTGGGTGAAAAATGTGACGATTTTAATTACTGTTTTTAAAGTGGATTTTCCTGTGAAAAAACAGACAACAATGTGGTTTGCACTAATTTTTTTGAGGGAACACGGCGGGACCTTTCGCCCACCCCTACTTGGCATGTTCAAAAACAGGTTGCTGGTTGCAGAAGCTCCCTTATAATATTTCTTAAAGATTTCTTTGTTATAAGCCTGAAAAACAATTTTCTATGCACAGATAATCTAAAAATAAAATGTGTTTGATGTGGATGGGGGTCTAGTTGCACTGGAGACAGAATAAATATGATAGCGCTGATCCCTCCTGGTGTCTGGAAGTGACCTGGTAACTATGAAATCTCTTGTGGTTATCAGTGCTTCTGTTAGGTGTTCATGCACCATAAGCTTCTGTGGCTTGCATGTTTCTTTCCACTTCTTCTATATGATAATCGGATGGTGGTAGATGCTGGTTCATTTTACAAAAAATGAGTCTACGCACTGCTGTTGGATAGTTGTGCCCTACTTTCATTAACAGTATAACCAGCACCACTGAAAACCCTCTCTGACTGTATGCTTGCTGCTGGGCAACTACTGCAATCCACACCAGTGCTGACCAGTGCGAACACACTGATTTTTTTGTTTGCAAGTTCTATAGTGGGACATTATTTCTGCCTAGAACAGACCTATCCTGCAGATAGGCAATAACCATCTCACTTGTAGTAGATCTACTCCTTTGCTCTATATAATGCTCATGAGTACCAGTTACTAACTCATATTCAGGGAGATAGTCCCACAGAGAAGTGTCAGTGCCATCAGCTCCATTTCCCCACCATGTCACCCTCACCACCTCCTCCTACTATTTTAGACTGCTTCTGTCTGTAAGAAACCAGAATTGCTTTATGTGATAATTGTGGTAATAATTAATGTATGTAGATATAATATTAATAAAAAATCATAAATACAATGGTCAGTTTAATTATGAGCAGTATTTAATATAGAAGTAAAAATATAGATATTTACATCCAAGAGTGCAATTCCTTCAAAGCTATACTAGGCAACCTATTTCCCTTCTTTACCCCTTTATTTCATCAAATTAACCACAGTCAATCTAATGTTACCTGATATTCCAAACTGTCCACCAAACAGAGGGGGAAGACAGGAAGCTGGAGAGGGGGAGAAGAGACAGGAGGAGAGACACAGCCTGGAATCCACAGAATAAGAAGAGAACATAACTAGAGCAGCTGTGCTCCAAACTTTACCTACTTTCTAGCCATGCCCCCTTATTTCCTAAAGGTTATGATGTCACAAAACACGCCCCCATCCATTTTCACCATGTGGACAGATCACCACAATGATAATGCCATGTGTTCTTCTAATTCATAGTAAGCTATTGAGGGTATAATTCTTTTTCAGGCTTTCCTATGCTTTCTGTTTCTTTATGTGCCCATATTTATCTCTCTCCTCCTCCATAATACCATGTTCAACTCAATCTAAAACAATTTAATTATAGCTTTTAATAGAATTTGATATGTCAGAGAAATGCTGATCTTGGTACAAACTGATCAGTTATTTTATGCTTAAAAAGGGGTCTAACAATGTAGAAAGAATGTATTCCTCATTGCTTTTTATAGACACTAGTCTGGGATCTTGCTCACCAAAGTATCAGACACTAGCGGGTTAATATCTGTCATTATGAACATGATCTTTACCTATGCTCTTTAGTTCTTCCTGAAAAAAATAAATGTGAAAGTATTTCACTTATCCCTGCACCAGCATGAATAACCAACAAGGTGGCCTCCTTAAAGACTTCAGGAGCTCACAGATGTCTAACACAAGCCTCTATTGACCAGATGACAAAGAAGTCCAAAGTCTTCTACGTTAAGTGTTGCATATTCGGAGATTGCCTTGTTCTGCTCATACAGATGTTTTAGCATGGGACTTCCATTTCCAGCTGGTGATGGTGCACAGGGCTGGTGCAAGGATTTTTGCCACTCTAGGCAAAACCTCATTTTGTCGCCCTATTGGCTCTGCCCCTTGTGCCACACCCCTTTATGCCCCGCCCTTGTATATGTATAAGTGTCAGCGTGTTTTTGTTCCTTATATGTGTATAAGTGTCAATGTGTGGGTGTGTTCCCTATATGTGTATAAGTGTGTCAATGTGTGTGTGTCTGTAGGGGTATCAGTGTATAAGTGTGTGTGTGTGCATCTCTATTTGTGTATCAGTGTGTGAGAGTGTGTGTTCTCTATAGGTGTATGTGTGTCAATGTGTATGCTTGTCTGTATGTGTATCAGTGTGTGTAATTATCTCTATGTGTATCAGCGTGTCACTGTGTGTGTGTTCCCATGTGTGTGTATCAGTGTGTGTGTACTTATCTGTGTGTCAGTATGTGTGTCTATGTGTGTGTGTGTGTTTATCTCTGTGTATCAGTGTGTTAGTATGTGTCTGTGTGTGTGCATTACCCCATTTCCACAGTCACATTACCCCATTCCCACAGAATTAACATTGTCCTATTTCCACAGTCACATTACCCTATTCACACAGACTCACATTTCCCCATTCCCACAGAGTCACGTTACTCCATTTCTTCTGGAATTACACATTACCGCACTCCCAGACCCCTACATTATGTCACTAGAAGTACACAATACCCTGCTATCACAATCCCCAATCCCACATTACTATAATGCAAGAATTCCACATTTCCTCTCTGTTCTCTGCTCCTCTGGTAATGCTCGGTGGGGGTGGCAGGAGGAGGCATTTTAGGTGCTCGTTCTTTTCAGAGCAGTGCCTCTCTCTCCTCAGTTTTTACACACAGCCGCCGCCGAGGTGCGTGTGGCTCTGCTCTGAGTCAGCGCCCCCAGCAAATGTGCGCCCTAGGCTAGCACCTATCTTGCCTATAGGTGGCGCCGGCCCTGATGGTGCAGGTGGTTATGCTCTTGAAAGGAATATAATACATTACAAGCACTGTAGGACCAGCTAAAGTGTGAATAGATTTTGGGAGTGATAGTCATACGTTTTCTGATGGTTTTGGATTATAACAGAAATCGAGTGACTGCTAGGTTGAGGACATGGGCGGAACAGGTTTTATGCACCTAATCTGTCAATTTCAGGGCAACTGTATTGTTGGAGATGGTGTTGGCAGACTCAAAGATAGCTTTCAAGCTGCACGGTACAAGCAATTCATCTATCATTAGCTGAAGACTTGAAAACATCTACAGCTTTGTAGTACTGTCTCTCAAAGCTTAAGTTCTTGTGATTGTATTGGAGTAAAGCTGTGTATAGATGGTACACACAGGCACAGTATCTTAAACTGAACCCCCTGTTTATATTTGTCTTGTCACAATAGATGTGTTGTATGGTGGAAACTGTCAGTATCAGGCTGACTGACTGCTTGTTGATACTCACTCTAACACTTTGTTTGTGTGGTTAACTCTTTCTTCCTCTCACCCACTCCCAAAACACAACTGTCAGTGCATGATCAACACTCCTCTAACACCTCACTTTATTTTTTTTGGGGGGGAGTTAAAGTTATTAGAAACCACAATATGCTGCATTCTCTATCACACCCCAATCCCACGCAATGATGTATTCTCTGAGATCTGTCAGTATCATAACATCACTCAGCCTCAGGATGGCTGGCTGATTATAATTATAATGATTATTGACTGCTTAAAATAATCAGAATATCCACTACACTGGGGTCCTAACACTTCTACCTGAAGCTAACACATACTGTAAAAAAATAAAGTAATCAAAACTGAGAAAATGGCTTGTTGAATACAGCTGTCAGAAGATTGCATTATTCAGCGTTGATTGTTTTCTGTTGCAGTTAGTTGTTGTTGAGTTCTGTTAGGGTACAGCTTCTTCTACTGCTGCCCTCCAGGGGTTCACACTCCTGGTTTAATTATATATGACTGTTTTTTTAGTATTTTTCAGTTCAGTAAATTATTGAGACAACTACCAGAAGAGTGCCACAAAATTCTTGTCCACAAAAATAGAGTGACTTGAATGCCAGCACAAATTAAATTAAATTAAAAGGGATGCTTGCAGCTAGTAACATCATTCTTAAATTTCTGATTTCTTTTAACTTTCATTAATAGAGTAGTACATTATATGTTATCTCACTTGCTGACTTTTATTTTCATCAGTTTCATATACTTATCTTTAAGCAGAAATTTCAATTTGACTTTTTCATCTTTCAGTGACTTCAGTGCCCGCTGCCAGCAGTCTGTAAAGAAACACTGACAACTGTATCTGTCAGAGATCATAAGTAGGGATCAGTGAAACTTTTTGCTTCAAAAGCAAAACATTCTAAAAACATCGACCTCTCCACCACAGGAATTCCTGTGAACAGTGACATTTTTTGCTTTTTTATTGCATTGAAATAAGAGGTTTCAGTTTCCCACATGTTGTCATTCTGTGCACAGAAGAGAGAAAGCAACTAAGTTGTTGATGCTAGAGACAGACAAAGAGAGGGAGTGTGAGTAGCTTGATATGATATGAGTATTGGTGATAGCCAGTTATTTGACTTCTTTTCCCACCTGAATAGTATAAAAGGGGAGTTAGGTTCCTGCATCATGTCATTGTGTGTTTATTAGAGTAAGAGAAAGCAGCACAAGTTTGGAATTAGAGAAGATAATCAAATAACTTTGAGTTGGAGTTTAGTGTAGGAAATGTTTTGAACTGACAGATTGCTATCTGGGGCATCTGCAGGAGTGTGAAGGGAGAAAAGAGATTTACCAAAAATGCAACCAGATCTTGTTTTCTTGATCAGACGCAAGCATGTGTCTCAAGTTCTTTCCTGAGTTGTCTGAGCCTCTGTGACTGACAGATATAATTTATAGAATGACACCAAAGAGTCATACAAGTACAACTGACACTGACTTCTACAACAGTTATAAGAAGGACCAGCATAACTGACTAAGATCTAAGACTACAGTGACATTGGGAGAGAGAGAAAGTAGCTATTTAAATCCTCTTTACGCTGACTACAGGCAAAGAGGGGCAGAAGCAGTTGCATTTGCGCAGAGTGTGTTTTTTTGTAGTCAGAGACATAAAGAAGAAATACATTTTTACTGGCAGGTGACATAGATAGGGACTGGTTTGTGAGCCGTGACATAGGATGACAATGACAGATTGTAGAGACTTATATAATACAGTATTTTGTAAAGAGCAATATATCATCACACATAAACAGTTCTGTTGTGTATGTTACTGTTAAAATGTAATAATGTACAGAAAACACACTTGGTTCAGAGGTAGGGGGGAAGGAGTGGGAGCAGTGCAAGTAAAGTGGTAGTCAAAAAACTGACTGCAATGTGCAATAAACGATTATGGTATCCTTTTGAAATGGAGCACACCGCATCGCACATCTTAAAATAAGGAAAAAGGCACAATATGGACGCAGAGCACTATAAGGACGCAATAAGGGTGCATTAACAGAGCAAATGTGACGTTAAACACATTACAAAAGGAGGGCGCTGTAGAGAATCCATCCACAAAATCTCTATAAGGCTCCAGAATGGAATTCTGAGGCAGAGAGATGTTACCCATTTCTTGACAGAGAGGATTAACCCTAGTCAGACAGGTGTTGTGACACTGAGAGCTCCAGGTGATAATCTGGTCAGTACTCCAATTGATGGTAGGATTGTGGAGACGTAAACAAGGGAGACCCAGGATCACTGGAGCAGCAGGACAGGAAATTATGTCAAACATAGCCGTCTCAGAATGCAGAACTCCCGTAGTGAGTTGGATACGAATAGTCTCAGAGGTCACTATACCTAGACCTAAAGGACTGCCATCAATGGCAGACAC
This sequence comes from Rhinophrynus dorsalis, assembly GCA_037306005.1. Lineage (NCBI taxonomy): Eukaryota > Metazoa > Chordata > Amphibia > Anura > Rhinophrynidae > Rhinophrynus > Rhinophrynus dorsalis. The sequence goes on from CM074723.1 coordinate 176,181,660, forward strand.
TTGGAGAGGTTCTGGCTTACATCTTAAAGGGATAATAATACTTCAGTATTACAAATCCTATATTAAAGCCCTATTAAAAAATAACGTATTGCCCCCAGTGTCATCTCTCAAACCTTTATGGTTTGAGAGATGAACGCTTCTAAAGTTGCCCTCATCCTCCTCCTTCTCCGTAGTCAGCATTTTAGCTGACTCAGGGAAATCTGGTCAGAGATCATCAGACGGTTCTGCAGCAGAGCTGCGATCTTGTTAACTAGAAAAAAAACTTTCACTAAAACGGTCTTCTACGTGTGCTTGCAAGCCAAGCACACGTAGAAGACCATTTTAGTTAAAGTTTTTTGTTTAGTTAACGCGATCAGGCTGTGCTGGAGAGCTGCCTGAAAGTCATACTACTCTCTTCCCTGCAGTCAGCTAAAATGCTTACTACGGGGAAGGAGGAGGATGAGGGCAACTTTAGAAGCGTTCATCTCTCAAACCATAAAGGTTTGAGAGATGACACTGGGGGCGATACGTTTTTTTTTAACTAGGGCTTTAATATAGGGATTTGTAATACTGAAGTATTACTATCCCTTTAAGGGAATATGTAGATGTGATGCAAAGTCCTTATCCATAAAGAGACATGCTGCACCCGAGTCAATAAAGTCTTTAGTGGAGACTGAACCCTCTGGCCATCGGAGCTGGATCAGAACCATCAGAGGACTGGTCAGACTTATTTTTGAATGTTGACTTAAGGAAGCACCTCCTTGATTCCTTAATCCTGGAAGTTTCCCTGTCTAGTTGGGCACTGGAGGAGCATATGTCCCTGTAAGCCACAATAAAGACAAAGTCCTTGGGTTATTCTCCGGGTTTTTTCTTTCTCAGACAGCCTAGTCACAGAGCCCACTTCCATAGGTTCTTCCTGGGGAAAGGTGTTCTCAGGAGAAGCAGTGGTCGGGGACCAGTTGCTACTTCAGTGACATCAAGAGCAATCCTTTTCTTGTTGATGTTCTTGCATGCGTCTGTCTAATTCAAGACAGTGTGTGATAAAGCCTTCCAAATCATCTGGAACCTACAGGTTGGTTAAGGCATCCTTCATGCGTTCTGACAGCCCTCTGCAGAATGTGGCCCTGAGGGCACCCGGGATCCAGTCAGTTTCGTAGGATAAAGTTTGAAACTCAATCTCATACTGAGCTACAGATCTGGACCTCTGACGTGGCTCCAGCAATGCGTCCTCTGCAGTAGCTCTGCACCCAGGGACATCAAACAAAGTCTGGAAAGCTGCTATTAAGGCATTGGACTCTTCCATTAATTGAAAACCCTTCTCAACGAGAGGTGAGGCCCAGGCCAATGCTTCATCTTTTAGAAGAGAAATCATAAAGGCTGATACTGATTTAGAAATCCTCTGCAAAGAGCAGGGTGCCCTGAGAAGCACTCAGGCAATGGGATTTTGGGTGGTTTATGAAGTGGCGAACTGGAAGCAGCACCCCCAGAAGGAGCAGGAACAGGAGAAATCTGGGCTGGTGTCAAAACAGGAGTGGAGCTCATGTTGAGGATATTGTCCAATTTATGGTCTAGATTTGGAGGTGCAAAGCATGGGTGGATAAAATTTGGTCCTGTAATTCCTGTCTGGACTGGATGTGAGACACCTCCATGTCTGTATCACGGTGCCTGTGATCTTCCTCTGTCACTCTTTGCTGTGGTGCGCTCCCATTGGCTGAGCTTGTTTGGCCCACCCATTATGGCCTTTTTATGCCTGGCCTTTGGCACCTGTTAGGTGCCCTTTCGTGGTGTTCCTGAACCAGTGTTGCTGTGTAGCTGTGTTCCAGTGTTCCTGCTTCCTGTGTACCGACTTGGCCTGTCTGACTACGCTCCTTGGTTCCTGCTCCGTGATCTGACCCGGCCTGTCTGACGTTCCTGCTTCGTGTCCTGAACCGGCTTGTCTGAGGATCCTGCTCCGTGATTTGACCCGGCCTGGCTGACGTTCCTACTTCGTGATCTGAACTGGCTCGTTGCTGACCCTGCCTGTGTTCCTGCTGTTTGCTGCTTAATTGTCGCCTGGGCGACATTCTGACTTCCGCTGTGCTGTGGCAGGGCTGACTGTGTCATTGCCTCCTGTGTACTGGGCCTTTCCATTTACTCTAGCTGAGCCTGCTGCCTCTGTTACTCTGGGCCTCCATTTACTCTTACAGAGCACTCTGCTTTCCGTTAACACTTGCAGAGCTGTGCCTCCATTCACTGAGCCTCCGTTAACACTTGCAGAGCAGTTGTCTCCGTTCCCTGAGCCTCCATTAACACTTGCAGAGCAGTTGTCTCAGTTCACTGAGCCTCCATTAACACTTGCAGAGCCGTTACCCTGAGCCTTCGCTACACTTGCCGAGCTTTGGTTACCGTACAGCGCCCGTGTGGGTGTCATTGGCTCTTTCCAGCTAAGCATTGCAGTGTAGTCAGTCTCCGTTACAGCGCCCGTGGGAGGCGCCATTGGCTCCAGTCAGTTTAGCTCTTGTAGTGTATTGGTATCCGTTACTACACCCGTGGGGGCTATTGGCTCTATTATCCTCAGCTCTTGCAGTGTAATTAGTCTCCGTTACAAAGCCCGTGGGGGCTAGTGGCTCTGATTATCCTCCGCTCTTGCAGTGCACTTGCTCTCCGTTCATGCACCGGTTGGGGTGCTAGTGGCTCTAGCTCATCAGCTATTACAGAGTATTTTGGCCTCAGTCTCCTGCTCAGCATAAGCAGTAGTCTCTGTCCTATTCTACTACTGGTGTTTATTCATCTAGCACCACTTACCTCTCCTTTACCATCTTATGGGCGTGTCAAACACACCACAACAGAGACTGATTGATTTCTATGTACGTTAACCATTGAGTACCCTTTATGTTACTAATGCCTGTCCTGTGACAGTATATATTTATTTCTCTGTCTACTGGGCCTGAGAGGGCATCTATACTTTACTGTTCATTTCAATTATTCTGTATTGCCTATAGAGGGCAGTCTTTCTTGTCTTTTAATAAAACTGTGATTTATTCTAACCTGCTGGTCTGAGTGTCCTACAAAACCGTTACAGTCTGGCTCAATCTTACTGTCAGATTTAAGTACCAGAACAGTCTAACTTTTAAAGGGAATATTAGGATCCGAGAGCTGGAGTTCGGAAACAGTTCAAATAGAGTTCAGTACAACTACCGGGACTCTGATGTGAAGTCGGAGAATATTGTTTGAGGAGTAGTCAGAGAATATAGTTCGAGGTGAAGTCGGAGAATATAGTTAGACTCCCGGGGCTTCAAGGTGAAGTCGTAGGATAGTAATTCAACTCCCAACCCTCGCCTTGTCGGAAAACCTGTAGGCATTGATCTCAGAGGCTAGGACCAACGACGCCCTCGACAAGTCAGACAGGCAGGAGGCAGGAAGTCGAGCAAACACCATTTCCCACCCTCGACTAGTTGGAGGTCCCAAGGCAGTCGTCAGAGAACCGACAACGACGTCCTCGACTAGTCGGAAGGCCTGAGGTGTGAATTGATGAAAAGATAGCAAACATGGCATTCAACGGGCACTGGACTCACAGGTAGGTGAAAGCTGAAGGGACTCCTGTTGTGAGCCAGAAACTGCTGCAGATGAGGAGGAGGTCAAAAACAAGGAGAGGTCATGACAAGCCGAGGTCGGAACCAAACAGGTGAAGATCCAAGGGATAAGACAGAGACGAAGTCGGAGGACAAGCCTGGTCAAAGTCGCAGGACAGAATAGCCCAAATCAGCAGCCGGGAAGCAAGGTCAAGACGTGTCAAAATCGGTACACAGGAAATCTAGAAACCCTGGAAATCGGAAGCTGCAACTCAAAGATACGCGGCACGAAGATCGAGCATAGGTAATATGGCCAATCAGGTAGATAAAGGAGAGGTGTCCAATGAGAAGACGGGGTCATAGGTGAAAAGTAGTGACACTGCCTCAAACCGGGCACACTTTGTAGACCATTCTCTTTGTATATAATGTTATTTCGACTCTTCACATGAGCTGTTAGGGACTGGACCAGGCATTAAGTCTGTCAGCTGGAGGGCTGACGTGGGTTAAAGGGGCGGGAGGGGGGAACTTTAGAAGCTTATTACTCTAAAACTATACAAGTTACAGAAATGGGACACAGATCATTGATTTTATTTTTTTTAATATGAACAATGTTAAAGAGTGGTAGAATCAAGTATTGTTATCTCTTTAAGGGGTTTAAAAGTATGTATGCAGCCACATACATTCAAAATCTAGACACAAAAATAAATAGTAATAGATTTCTCTTAAAATACCTGTTGCATTGCATTCACAGTTGTTCACGAGGTCTGTACTGAACTTCCGTCTATGAGCGCCAACCATGCTCCCAAGTGGTTCAACAAAACTCGTTATTTACATGGGGAAAAAACTCTATCGTTATTTGTGTTCCATTGCTGGAATGCTAGCTGGTTTGGTCAAAGGAAGTAGTTTTTTTATTTATTTTTTTTTAGAAGAAATAGAAATTGTATACAATATAGAATAATATAAGAAAAAAAAATATAATAAGAAATATAAGCAAAATACATTATATATATTAAAAGAAGTATTTGAAAAAAATGTGTTTGTGATTGTATTTCTGATGATGTGGTCCCCAGAACTGTACACAGTACTGCAGGTGAGGCCTTACTAATAATATATAAATTGGCATTCAGATATTTTTTTTCCTGCAGCTAATACCTCTTCCAATACCACCAATACCCTGTGAGCTTTTCCCACTGCTTTACTACATTGATTTCCTACCTTAAATTAATCTGAAATAATAACTCCTAAGTCTCTTGTTGCCAGCACAGTATCCATAAGTAGGGGTGGGCAAAAAGTGAAAAAACTTCCCACATGCGTAAGCACATCTCAGCCAATGACTGTGAGGGAATTTGAACATAGACTGCCCATATATATAAAGGCAGTCTCTGTTAAAATTCCCTCAGTGTGGAACGGGCATCAGCCTGTGAGAGACTGGACAGGGTACTGTCTCCTCTGCTGCTTCCTCTGTGGCTGCACACAGTGGTGGAGACTGTTTAATAAGCTAAGTTTTTTTGTTAATTAATTTATGGACATAGTATACAGAGCAAATTTGACCTACTCTAATGGCTTAACTTTCATCTTTCATATTGGCTTATGTGCATACCTGGGAACTCTCCGGATTTGCCCCGGAGACTCCGGTTCTGACAGAACTTTACCGGGTCTCCGGGGCAGAGGCTGATTCCTCTGGATGTGGAGAGTTTCTATTGAAACTCTGCCACATCCGCTTTTTCTCCCGCTGATCCTCAGTCCCCATCCTTCTGTGTGACACCTTTAACCCTCTGAGTGCCAGAGTGGTAAGGAATGCATTGCTTTGCAATGCATTCCGTACCACTCTGGCACTCAAAGGGTTAAGTCCCCCCCCTCACTCGTGGTAAGCCCCGCCCCTTTTTGACGCGATTAGCGTCATTTTTGTCACCCCCTGGTGAGCAGAGGACTACCCTCCGGGTAGCCCTCAACTGTAAGTTCCCAGGTATGCTTATGTGGAACTAAAATAATGGCAGCATATTTTTATAGAACAGGACAATAATACATTGTTTAACCCTTTAAGCCCCAGAGAGGCCCACAACGCATTGCAAAGCACTCTGGCACTCAAGCGTGTAAACAATGTATTATTGTCTGCGACATTTCTGCAAACATATATTAATATTTTCTTTTCTTTACAGCTAGAAGAAGGCTGAAGAGAAGAAAGAAGATACAAGAAAGAAGAGAAGATAATTCAGAACTAAGAGAGAAGGAGAAGGACAGTGAATGATAGGTAAGTGTAACACATATAAGTTAACGATCAGTGCTTAACAGTATGTCAGGCACTGATAGTTTATTACTGTGAAGTTCCCAATATCGCTGCTATTTAGCGGCATTTTGGGAAATTAATGCGCAAAACAGACATTTGGCCACAAGACCATTTCTGTGGCTTTTAGTTGGTAGGGCCTTTAAATACCGACTTAGAGATTTGATTGTGTTGGTCGGTACTCACTTTGGCCTTACTGAATATTTTTGCGCAAACCTTTAAATTTGGCCCTATATGCCTGCATATTTTGTACCTTTAATAAGTTTAGTGCCCGAAAGAACAAAAATATTACAAAATGCTAACATTTCCTCAAGGTAATATTTATTTCATTGTTTATGTTGGAAAGAAAGTAAAGGCATTTAAAGGGTTAGTAACAAACCTTTTTACAAAATAACATTTAACCATTTGAGAGCTACAAAGTTATTAAACACAATACAAAACAATGCTTGGCACACCCCTGTCTGAGTTAAGATAAAATCTTGTTCTAGACATATCCACACAATGGACCCTTCACAGGGTGCTTAGGAGGAGCAGTTGTGAGAAAAACAAACTGTAGCACAGAGAGTAAACAAAAATTCACCATACACTGGAAACCTTTATAGGATTCAAAGGGTTAAGTTACACATATAAAGCAATGGGATTTGGAGAATCTTTATTTGATCTCTATCATGCAATCGATGTGCTCAAAAATTGCATGTCTTTACCTTCCAGCATTAGACCCAATGGTTTTTATTTATTGGCTTCAAATCGTTATAAAGAGGCATCACCTATCTTTGCTCTTATATCCAGTAAAAATTAATTTTAAGTCAAAGTCAATACAACATATTTTTATTCTATGAATTTACAAGCATGACAAATGCCAAACCTGCATTTTTTTTCAACACGGCTGAGAAACGTTGAAGGGCAGAATTATGTTGCAAAGGTCAATGATCAACATGACAATCATTAAACTGGGAAGCACACAAGTATGCCACGGTGCATATTTTCCCTTCACTCATTAATCACTAGTGTTTTTAACCCCTCTAAACTGCTCTGCATACTAATACAATGAGCTGAAAATCAAATACACTGCACTGGTATCCATAGAATCACATATCCGGACCTCCAGCCTTGCCCAGTTGCACTGGTAGAGCCAGAACCTCTCATATTGAGTGTACCCCAACCCCCAAATGCAGGAACTAACAAGGTTTTATTGGAACATTTCTTAGTATTAGGTCAAAGAGGGATATTTTGAATGGGTTCAGTATGTGGGAATTTTCATGGAAAAAAAGGACACGTTGTCAGTTTTCCATGAAAATTCACATGAAAAAACAATTTGACTTTTCATCCATCCTTAAAGGGATAGTAATGTTTCACAAAAACAGCAGCTCTAATTAATCTTCATAGAATTTGGTCCATGGAGAGTGTTATTTCAATACTGTCAGATATGTAGTTCAAAAGTAATTAAATAATAAAGTATCCTCCTCCCTCCCCTTTTACCTAGTGTAAGCCACCACCCCACAGATGTGGAATCTGGTCCTGGGACCAGACAGCTCACAGCAAGGGACAATCTTCTTACTGTGAACATAAGGAAGACCCTGCCCCCATTGACAGATTTTTCAGGTTTTTCCTTATGCTCATTGAAGATTGTCCCTCTCTGCGATCTATCCGGACAGTCTTGCCGCTCTGAGGTGAGCAGTGTTACATCAGTAAAAGGGGTGGGAGAGGTCTACTTTATCATTCAATTACCTCTGAACTACAACTCTGACAGTATTGAAATAACACTCTCCATGGCCCTAATACTATGAAGATTAATTGGAGCCCCTTTTATTTTGAAACATTACTATCCCTTTAATTACAGGGTATGCATTAGATAGAGAACATGATCACTTTAGAGGATACATGAAAACACATGCTGCTGTCTTTAAAGGTTCTTGCAGAAGAGACCTTGTTGTCTTGAAAGCTTGCGTCCCAGATCCACTCATTTAGGCAATAAATGTATCATTTTAACTAGTCACATTTAAAAGTGCACTAACACCAAAAAGTTATTTGGGGTTTTACATATATAAATACCCTTTAAATGCCCTGTAATCCAAGATTGCATCTGTAAAAATTATCTGTTTTGTGAAACGTAAAATCTAGTCTCACATTTACTCTCTGGGACCTCTTTTTTCAGGGCTCCAGGGATCCCATTACAATAGCAGTCTTGATATGTGTCTCAGAAGTAATAATATTCTACTGTCAATTAATGGGCCTGAGTTAAGACATTAGTGTTTCCAAATAGAAGAGTAGTGGGTGCTAATCCCAATACATTAACAGCATTAGCTGTGCTTAAACAATTAACCAAATGTTTTGTATATAGGACAGTGTACACCAGTATTAAAACTGAAAATTTAGGATTCAATTTTATTGATCTTACTTAAAATAACTACAATAATTTAATGTGAGTAAGCCTGGGACACTTGTCATATAGCCTGTGCATGCAAATTGAGTCAAGTTCCACTGTTTTCTGGCACAATACTAGCCATTTGCACCACAAGCAGCCATGAGGCTGAGGAAGGAGAGATCACTGACTGTCTGACAGTTGCCCAGACTCCCCTGCAGGCAGACCCCATTCACCTAGGTGCCCAGCTAGCCCCTAGCCAGCAGGAACATATCTGGAAAGTCATCAATAGATGGCTTACTTTAAGGTAATGCTCTTCAGGATGAGGTTGGTGGATCATCTGCTAGAAGGTGTGCAGGAATTTGCCTTTGCCTACCTGGATGACATCACTATCTACAGCGATGCCTGGGAGGACCACTTGCTCCACTTGGAGGCTATTCTGGGTAGCATCTAAAGGGCAGGGTTGACCATTGGACCCGATATTTGCCAGATAGGGATGGCCAAGGTACAGTACCTAGGTCACAGAGCCTCCATTTTTGACTGGCAAGTGCCCCAGACCAAAAAGCAGGTGATGGCCTTCCTGAGAACAGCAGGATATTATTGCAAGTTTGTCCCTCACTACAGTGACATAGAGAAATCTCTGATGGACCTGACTAAAAAAGCCCTCCACGGACAGTTGCTTAGTACCCGGAGTGTGACAATGTTTTCCTCACCCTGTAAATGTCTCTTGGACTGGCACCCGTACTTGCTTCTCCAAATTTTAACAAATCCTCCTTGGTCCATAAAGCTGCATCCAAAAATGAACTCTGATCAGTACTAAGTCAAGTAAATGATCAGGGAAAGGAAAACCCCAACACCTTCCAGAGTCGTAAATTGTTGGAGCCAGAAGTTGGCTGTACCACCATAGAATTAAATGTTTGACCCTGGTTTGGGCAGTTAAGCGATTCCAGCCATATCTGTACTGACAAGAGTTCATGGTGCTCACCAATCACAACCCCCTAGTATGGTTGAACCGGGTATTGGGGGACAATGGACCTCCATCCTTTTAATTTTACTGTGAAGTACTGGTCTGGCAGAGACAGTTGGAATGCCGATAGCTTGTCCCTCGAGGGGTGGACGCTCTCTTTTGCAATGATGTAACGGACCTACTCCATTATAGACTGGTTATGTACAAAGAAAAATCTCTACTGGCTGTACCATTTTGAAAAGCAGAAGGCTCAGTGATTGGTCACCTTCAGGTTCCATAGTTTGTTCAAGAAGTAGGCAGCTCACTGATATGTCGCCGCTTGTCGAACATTGTTACATGGGAGGTGAATCTGCTTTCAACAAATAGGCGGCTTGATGATTGGTTGCAGCTTGTCACATCTTGTTGCTTTGGTCCCCATTGGCTGAGGATTGGCGTCACAAGATTGAATTAGGTTTCTGGGTCCGGGTAATGCCATCAAATTTATAATGCAATGTTGGCCAGCACTGGATTGGTTGCCACATGGTTATCACTTGTATCTCTAGAGATCAGAGTGGCAAGACTGAATTATGTTCTTTTGTTCCTTTGCGTTTCTTTAATATAAAATGTACCCGTGTCCCAAAAATAATGTGTCTTCTTTGAACTACATGAATTTGGTGGTGTGTTTTATTTCAGGAATGGACCCCTTTGACTGCCATTCCCAGAAACTCTGCATCTCAGCACCAGCAGAACTACTCCTTTATAGCCACATCCAGGAGAGGGAAACCCAGCATTTTGTCCAGGAACTATACAGAGTTCCTGGGTTTCATTACATATATCCAGTTTATATGCTAAATTTTCTGTATCTTTACCAGTTTACATACACATACATCAAGTTCAGCCCATACCATATCACTCCTGTTGATCCAGGGGAAGGCAAAAAGAAACAAGTATTGAAGCCACTTCCAGTTAAGTTCCAAGTGGATAATAAATTCCTTCCTGACTCCAAATGGAAGTTGGATATTTCCTTGGATCTTGATGTGAAATCAGCTGTCATAATTCTCAATTCTCAATTGTTTTGAGCTAGAAAGGTATCTATTACTTTTTTGAAAGCAACTACAGAATCTGCAAGCACAGCATCCCAAAGCAAAGAATTCCATAACTTCACTGCCCTTACTATACAAAATCCCTGCATTTCTTTTAGTCTTATCTTAATGGACAAATCTTGTTTTTTGCTAAGCTCTTTGAGTAAATATTTCCTTAGAGAGTTCTTTATATTAATCTGGAATATATCTGTAAATGGTAATCATATCTTCTGTTTTGTAAAGCTGTATAGCTAGTCTATCTTCAAAACTCAGATCCTCCATTGTTGCACGTATCTGCCCTTTTTCCAGTTCGATAATGTAATTTTTAAGAATCAGTGCACAAAACTATACTCCATATACCTTTGATACTAGACAGATATATTTTTGTGCCAATAATTATTTGGGGGTCATGTGGGGGGAATAAGTGTGTGACCATGGACAGGGCAATAATATACCTAGACTATGATGCTTAGGGGAGCCTGTGTGACATAATTCCAGCCATAGCAATTTTTTATATAAATTGAATAAATGAGGTCTGCCATATATAGATTCAGATCTCATCAAATGTACATCTTTTAAATATCTAAGTTACAGATGGCTTTGTCAGGAACCAAATGAAGCACAATTATGGAATTCATCCAAAAGTGTGTACATCCATTTGTAAAAAGGGACACTCTTTTATTTAAATAGTTGCTTCTATTTGCTTTTTCACTTCAGAAACATTATGCAGTCTATCCATATATTAGCAAGGCAGGTTCAATTCACATGGAACTGTCTAGTAATCATACAGCTTAATGTTTATAGTTAAATAATAAGTCTTTTTTTTTGGCAAAAAAAGAAAAAAACAAGCACATCTACTTCATTTTCTGTATTTAATACCTGCACATATTTGCCTTTTCTTTCTTAATAGTATAACTTGTCTGTCTAGTGTCACTGTGACTTGAGGCATATTGTTAAGAGGGTATGTTAGAGATGATGCAGCTGACAGTATTTTCTTCTTGCAGCTGATGAAAAACTAACCAGTGCTACATTTTAAATAAGACTTCAGCAGTGAACTAGCCCAGCAGAGTAATTTAATGAATCTACATTTCATGACTGAAGTGATAAAGATGAAACATTTTAAAATAACGAAAAGGTAGATACACCAAAGAAAAAAATCTGATGAAACATTAAATGAATGTAGTGTAGCACATTATCTCTGCTTCTGCACATCCAAAAAGCGCAATGAACTAAAACATTGCATTAAGCCAAGAAAATAGCTAAAAATTAAATTGTCTTGACTAAATCTAGACTAGAGCTTTATGAAGTAGGAAAGCTGATTTGGACATTTAATCTTATTCTCTTTACCTTGTAATGTAGATTTTAAGACAACTGAAAAGTCACAGTAGAAAATCAAGAGAATTCTGCCCACAAATCTAACTATTTAAGTTATAAATATCGGTTTGTTTGAAACTGATATCAATTATTTTGATTGCATTATTGTCTTTGAGTGAAAGTAGTAGGTTTAAAACAGGTTGTTTTATTTAAAGAAATAAATGTAACCCAACTGGGTAGACAGTTTGTTTTCAATAAAAGAAGACAATAAGCTCAAAGACTATTGTATATATGGTGAATACAAAGATATGCTTGTTATAATGGGCATTATCATTATTTACGATATCCAATTAATATTATAACAAATTGCAAAAAGCAACCAATTGTAAATTTAGTAATACACATGTGACATCCTTCCACTCTTGTGCTCTTTCCTCTGGTACTAGACCTCCCTCTTCTGGACTTGAGACAAATGGATGGGGATGTGCAAATGGAATTTGACGCAAAAGTAAGTGCAGAGAACTGTTCTTGTGTTCTGATTCTGAATGGCCCCGAACCTGGGACTTTTATAAAGTAATGTAAATGGGGTAACCAGACCACATATATCTCTCAGATTAACCTAAATATAACTTTTATTACTTGCTGATTAACTGCTTGTTGACTAAACAATGCATTGTGATGCAATTTATAGAACACCACTCTTGTTTTAAATGCGTTAACCCTTTAATGATGCATGGCTGGCAGTTAAGGACCACTGAGCATTTTTTTTTCATGATCTGTATTCAGGGGCCCTGAGCGGTATACAGCCAAGTGGGGACCCCTGAATTCCATGATGTGCTGGGACTGTCCCTGGTTCTTGATGCAAGTTTACCCATGAAGGTCCTGGCACATCATGGTTCCTTAAGGGGTTAAGAAACAGGTTGCAAAAGGAAAAAAAAAAGTCATTAAAATTGAGGTTGTATGTGTGAAATTCCTATGAAAAGTGGCAATTTTTTTTACTTTTTTCTGCCTTTTTGAATGTATTGAAATCAATAATAATAATTTATTTCTCGTCACATATGGAACGTTTCCTTGATGTATTCCCACCATGTTAGTATAAATGATGTTTCAGTGTTCAACATGTTGTACTCTGTTACTTACACACTCATGCCATCATCTGCAAGACAACATGGATGTTGTAGTTTCTGAAGTTCCTGCTGCTGAATTGTGTGACTCACAGTCCCAGCAGCATCATAACCACATATAGTAACGGTTACATAGTTGATGAGGCTGAAAAAAAAAAGACATCCATCCATCCATCATGTTTGGCCCATACCATATCATCTTTGTTGGCAATAAAAACATACTGAACCAATTTCCAGTTAAGCCCACACCGGTTAAATAGAAAACATTCCTGACTCCAAAAGGACAGTAGGATATTTTCTTGGATCAACATCTTAATTTATCATAAATATCCATATTGTTCTAAGTTAGAAAGGTATCCATTACTTTTTTGAAAGCAAATACAGTATCTGGGAATACAATATCCACAACTTTACTGTAAACTTTACTGCCTTTGTTTAAATTGAAAGCACCTTTCCTCTAATCTTAATGGATAACCTATTGTTTTTTTCTTAGCTCTTTGAGTAAATTGTTCTTTGGCTCCTTAAAGACCGGCACGCGCACACGCGGCCAGCACTTGCGGACCACGGGGCATTTTTTTTTTATTATTGCTTCTGGTTCAGGGCTTCCAGAGCTGCTTGCAGCCTCGCCGGAGCCCTGAACTCCATGCCGTGCCAGGACCGTCATTGGTCCTTAAGTGCTGGACCACCGTGACGGTCCTGGCACGGCAATGGTCCTTAAGGAGTTAGAGTTATTTATATTGACCTCAAAAGATATTTGTAAATAGTAATCATATAACCCCTCAGATGTCTCGTCTCTAATGTAAACAAACACAGTTTGGGTAGTCTCTCTTTATAATTGTAAGAAACAGAGATAGAAAACAGTGCACCAAGGATCTAAGTGCAGTACATAGTGTTATCAAGTAACAGTGTTACTGAAATAACATATAATTGCAGAATAGATGCTAGACTGATATAGCAATAGGTGAATCTGAATCTTAAATATACGGAATTCCAAAAATATATAAAAGAAAATAGCTTGTTTATTGTTTAATGTATATAGAATATCACCTAATCATAAAAAGAGCATACTTATGTTAATTACACTGGAAAAAATATTAGTACAATAATAAATAGTTATATAAAAGATAAGAAAATACTGGCATATATACGTGTAGCCAGCTTCAAGTGAAATCGAATAAAACGTAAACAATTTTCACTTAGTGTAAGTCCAGGCTTACGATTTTAAGCCTGATGAATAAATGTTACAAATAAGTTTCCAAATGGAGGAGCGTCTACAATCAAGTAGTATGTATTCCCCAGAGATGACTGGAAAAAAATTATCAAAACATAGATATAGATGTCCGCTCACCAGATTACCCCTTGCATACGTGCATATCAGATCGGTAGGAGCTCTCTGGAGGTTAGGAGCCGTGAATCAGATGGTCCAATTCTCCTCTGGATGCCATTTATAATTGTACACATGGGAATGTGGTTGAGACCAGTAGAATGCAGATGATAATGAAGCATATTCAGACTGACCACCTTGCCAAATAAGCAAAGCTTGTGTCAAGCAGGGTCAACTATTTTTATTAAGTGGTAATGAATGACCAATTGGAAGTGCCAGTCACCCACTGTCCCACCAGCAGCACCAATAACTTACTGTTTTTGTAGGATGCATGATATCAGAGTGACTGACACCACCCAATTTCTTGGGGAACAATTTAACATTGCCAACTTGCTTAATAACAAAACATATAACACTATTACTCTTCATAGTACAGTTTCAATACGTTCATTAACAGTGATGACATTATATTTTAATCTCAACATCATTCAACAACATAAAGATATGTTGTATATTTTGTATAAATGTAAACTGTCTGGAGGGTTATCTGTAACACATGTGGCATCATATTATAAAGCAGTTCAATTAATGATGGTGGCTCCTGAAATTGAGGGTGAAGATTAGCATTAATGTGGCAGGTACCCTTTTAAAGGGTTAGTAATACTTTGTTTTAAATTTATTTTATTTTGTAGGCATTAAAAAAACATGAAGAACGATATAAGTCTTATCTCTCAAACCTTTATGGTTTGAAAGATATTCACAAGCAAAGTTTCCCCCTCCCGCCCCATTTTACCTAGTGTAAGCCATCTCTTCTCAGATGTGGAATGCAGTCCATAGACCAGACAGATAACAGCAGGGGACAAGCTTCTTCATTAAGAACAATGAAAACCCTGCCCCCCTTGACAAGTTTTTCAGGTTTTTCCCTTATCTTAATTGAAGATTGTCTCTCTCTGCAATCTACCTGGGAACCTCCCTTCTGTTCTGGCTGAACAGTGTTACATCAGTAAAAGGGTATCACAGTCCCCGTGATTCTTATGTCACTCTCAACTGTGCTGCTCCCTGATTGGTTGAGCTGTGTTGGCCCGCCCCTGGTTACCTGTTTTAATCTGGCCACTGGCACCTGTCAGGTGCCCTTTCGTGGTGTTTCCGAGCCAGCGTTGCTGTTGCAGTATTCCAGTATCCTGATCTACCGTGTACCGACTAGGCCTGTTCGACGACGTTCCTGTGTTCCTGTTCTGTGATTGACCCGGCCTGGCTGACTTCCTGCGTGTTCCTGATCCGGCTTGTCTGCGAATCTCCTACGGCATCTGACTCGGCCTGGCTGACGATCCTTCTCCGTTACTGACCCGGCTTGTCTGCGAATCTCCTGCGTGTCCTGACCCGGCCTGGCTGACGACTGATCTCTCATTGCCTTGTTCCAGCTATCCTGACGGACGATTCCCGTTGTCGCCTCGGCGACATTCTCATACTGCATAAGGTGACTGAGCCTTCACTTCCCCGTTGCTGAGCTGTTGCTGAGCCTTCCACTGGTTGTTATACGTGTGCTGAATCCAGACCCTTACTGTGCTGTCGTTTACCGTATATAGACGCTGGTGTTGTTTCATCCGATTACTGCTACTCTTCCACCTATTGCCTCAGCCTGTTATGCTGCCTCTGTGAGCCGGCCGCTTGTGGGCCTCGGTAGTCGGGGGCTCTACCTGGACAGAGCAGTGGTTCCGTTACGCCTGTTGGCTGTTGGCGAGCAGTACTGTACCCAGTGGTCTCCATTACGCCCGCGGAGGGGCTATCGACACAAACAATCACGATACTGGTGGTCTCCGGTTACTCCCATGGGGGCTATTGGCTCAAGCAATCACGATACTGTAGTCTCCGGTTACGCCCGTGGGGGCTATTGGCTCAAGCAATCACGATACTAGTAGTCTCCGGTTACGCCCGTGGGGGCTATCACTTTATCAACTGCAGTTCTCGTCCAGTCATAGCTTTTCGCTACAGCTTCACACAGTGAATAGACTTGGGTGCTATCTCCAAGCACATATACTATATGCAGCACCAAGGGAGTGCCTAACACCACATTTGAGACTGCTGACCAATACTATTAACCTCTTGTTTCCTGTTTTGTGCTTCCATATTTAGTGAAGTATTACCTGTTGCACCAGGTATCTCTGTCTTTATTCTGTTTATGCCAGTGTCGTCCCAGTGGCGACCTTGTCATTCATTTTGCTTTAATAAAACTCTATTTGTTTTATCTACCACTGTCTGAGTGTCTGAAAACCGTAACAAAGTGGCGGGAGGGGGATACTTTGTCATTGAATGACTCATGAACTACAACTCTCACAGAATTGAAATAACACTCTCCAAAGTCCAAATACTATGAAGATTAATTAGAGCTGCTTTTATTATGAAACATTACTATCCCTTTAATACTATACCTTGGTCTTTCACACATTCTAGAAACATTGTCAAACAACTACTTGATCTTACACACTGTGCTGAATGTATGTGTTACGGCTGGCAAGAAAAACCGGGAGTCAGACGGTATAGTTAATGGAACCTTTATTATGAAAATAATGAGAGTAATTCAATATATAAATAAACACACAGTGGGTGATTGAAACGGCAAGCACTGTATCAGGAATAGCAGTCTCCCAATCTCTGCATCACACTGTCCGAGACTAGGCCTCAGCCCACTGGAGTCTCGTGGTAAGGTAACACCCAAGAGATACTGACTTAGCCTGCAGTCAGTAGCTAGGAGTCTGCTAGAGCCCCAGGTCAGTACTAGGAAGGATGTCTGAATAACGGAACCAACAAACTGAGCGAACAGACAGAGCCTTCTAGTAAGCACCAGATAGGATAGTCAGAAGAGCCAAAGTCATACACGGAGCGGGTAGTTAGCCAGAGCCACAGGTTTGCACCAAAAAGGATATCCACTGAAGCAATGGAATCCTGGATGCGCAGTGGATAGAGCCCCAGGTCAACACCAGAGTGGGTAGTCATACAAACTTAGGTCATACACGGAGTGGATAGTCAGCCAGAGCCACAGGTTTGCACCAGATAGGATATCCACTGGAGCGTATGTATGCTGGATGCGCAGTGAATAGAGCCCCAGGTCAACACCAGAGTGGGTAGTCAGACAAGCCTAGGTTACACACGGAGCGAGCAGTCAGCCAGAGCCACAGGTTTGCACCAGAAAGGATATCTGAGCCAAAACTGAACGCCAAGGAGAATAGTCAGACAGAGCCACAGGTCAGCACCAGAATGGATTGACAGACAAGCCGGATCATACACAGGAATCAGGAATACCAGAAAATTAACTTCTCAGAACAACAACGTAAGGGTGACTGAGTCAGGACTCAGTCTGCCCTTTAAACCCCTCCACAGGAAGTAGGTAGGAGGAGCAGCTAGAGGGAGGAAGTAGGTAGGAGGAGACTATAGGATACAAACACACATAAAACAGAGGCCTGCAGCATGCTTGAAGCCTCTTGCCTGCAGATGACGCGTGGAAAGATGCTGAGCGTCGCTGAAGCGGCGGCGCTGAAAACAAGGTACTTTGACAGTATGGAACAGTATCATGAGTGATAGTTCTATTTTTACTATACCATGCCCCTTACATCACTTCTCAACAACCCTTATTTGCCACCTGTGATGGAAAACTATTGTTTTGGACACTGATATCCAGGTGATAAATTAAAAATTCATTACAGTCTTGTGAAGGGAAATCTACCAATATTCAATCCTTATAAAGTATATTCAAAGTACACTCTAAACAATTTGGGAAATGCATGCAAATTTATTTTTTTTCCAAATAAGCCTTTAGATGCAGCACTTGGACTAACTGCTATATCCTCTTCCTTTATGACAACAAGACTATACTCATGAGTGTCTTTAGGTTTAATAATAATAGTGGTTGAACTATTTATAACACTTTTACAAATGGCCTCCTGACTAGGATGGGCAAAAAAGTCAGAAACATTTTCTGCAGGAATTATCACATAGAAACCAACAAATACCTGCTTTTTTAAATGAAAGTTCCTGCCCATAGAAAATATATTACATTTCCACCTTTTTGCCATTGAAATTAAATTTCCCATGAAAACTTTGTCATTTTTCACCTATGTTTTCTGTGGCTGCAAGACTTGCCTGCTCAATATTACTTCTTCTGAGAGCTAAAGTGTAGAACTAAACAGCTGAAACTAAAGAAAGATATGCCTTGAAAATATTGTCAGCAGGCTATGTGCCTTTGTACTTTGCCCACAACGCTAACTTCCTGCTTTAGTAACATTGGCACAACCATCCTAGAAAAATGACTGAGGCTTGGGATATTCCAGCAGGGTGCAACACATGATATCAGATCTTTAAAGCCTCTGTTTTCAACAATAGAAAAGGGAGAACATATTTAACTTATTATTCTTATATCTCGCTGAGATTTAATGCTGGGTATGCTGATATGAATGTCTCCAATTAATATGTTGAGGTTAATATAACATCATAACACCTTATAGATTTCTTATGTCTCCCATATATATTCTGTAGGATTATATACTGTCACAGATTCGGTCCTTATTGGTTTACATGTAATGTTTTCATACATGTTTTAAATATTGAGTTACCTGGGCTCATGTGTGGTGGGAGGGGCTTAGGATATATATAAGTCATCACTCCCCTGGTGACTCTCACCTATAACTATGGACTGTTCAGAGGTGGAGTTCCTGAGTATCTGTACCAGCTTCCCTTCAAGTGTAACAGGTCTTATATATCCCTCTGATATAATATATTGCTCCTAGATTGGATGAGTGAAGTTCCTGTAATTTACATGCAAGGTCAATCAGTGAAGCTGGAATAGAGCACACCAAACCGCCATTCTATCACTGCCTGGAGCAGTCCTACAGATCTTTATTGTACTTTCATCCATTTGACCAGCTCCATAAGTGCATTTATATATTTATACTGTATTCATTTCATTAGCGTATGTCAATGTTGTGCCTGATACGTGTTCCCACTTAATATCAATGAGGAGATGATAGAGGCATCACTCACCCGATCAGTCACACCTACGCTTACATTGTTACCAACCTGTTTCCGTTCATTTGTTTGGGGTTTTTTTTTTGTTTTTTAATATTACAATACAAAATCACAGAATAAATTGATCACTTCCAATAATGAGAAGTAAACAGTAGAATAATATTCAGAAGTAAACTGAATCAATGATAATGGAGTTACAATTACATAATATGGATGTTTGTAACAACGAAAGAAGTATGTATCATGAACAGCCTTGAAGGCAACATTGGGGACGAAGTCTACATATTTAAAGGTTGAACAAAGACTAGTAAATAGACTGGGGAAACAGAAGAAAGAACAGCTAGGAGAGGAAATAGGAAGAAGATCAGTGCAATATCTTATTAACATTCTCGCATAGTAAAAATTATGGAGGAACTATCACGGTCCCCGTCACTCTCTGTGGTGGTGCTCTTCTATTGGAGGAGCTTGATTGGCCCGCCCAGGGTGTCCCTTTATATACTGGGCCTATGGCACCTGTCAGGTGCCCTTTCATGGTGTTCCTGTTCCTGCGCCTTTGTTGCTGTGTTCCTGCGTTCCTGTGTACCAACTCGTCTGACTACTCTGCTGTTCCTGCTCCGTGATTGACCCGGTTCTGGCTGACGTTCCTGCTCCGTGATTGACCCGGTTCTGGCTGACGTTTCTGCTCCGTGATTGACCCGGCTCTGGCTGACGTTCCTGCTCAGTGATTGACCCGGTTCTGGCTGACATTCCTGCTCTGTGATTGACCTGGTTCTGGCTGACATCCCTGCTCTGTGATCAACCCAGCTCTGACTGGCGTTCCTGCCTGGCGACATTCTGAGCTTGCTCGCAGCTTGCACTGACTGATCACGCCTCCTGTGTTTACTGTGGCCTCTGTTATTGAGCCTGTCTGTTGCCTCCATTACTGAGCCTGTTAGTGAGTACCTGCCGAGCTGTTGCCCTTGTTACCGAGTTTGTCAGAGAACACTTCCTGTGCTTGTTGCCTCCGTTACCGAGCCTGTCTGTATACACTTGCCAAGCTTGTTGCCTCCGATCCTGAGCCATTTAACACTTGTTGAGCTGGTCGCCTCCATCACCGAGCCTATCCGTTTACACTGCAGAGCAGCACCTCTATCTAGGTGCTTGTTTCCTAAGAGTTGTCGCATCGCGTTGTGCTATTGGACTTCCCATTACTCTGGCAGTTTGTTGCTCCATTCCAGTACCAGAAGGGTGCCTTGGCGCTGGTCTCATATCGCTCACAGTGTTGTTCCATCAGATCGCACCTGGAAGTGCATTCGGCTCATGGTATAATGTAAAGTTTGGGACTGTAGAATATGTGTGAGTTTATCCCTCGTCTCAGATAACGTAGAAAGGGTCACAGGAGTCAGATTCAACCTATGTGTCCATTTCTTTTGCTGAATCTCCAAAATCAAGAGTCTGACGACCTTTGTAGCCTGTAGTTTTTTAAGCACTCAGAGCCTAATCAGTTCCCCTCTGATAAAGCATTTGTGTGCTTCCCATAAGATAGTGTCAGACATGCCCGGAGTGGAATTAGTGACAAAGAAATCAGAAAGCTTAGTTGTCAGTTGAGCAAGCACTGAGGGGTCGATCAGAAGAGTATCATTAAGCTTCCAACATGGGGCACCTTTAGGGAAAGAGGAGAAGGATAAGCTGATTGTGATAGGAGCATGGTCAGAGAGAAAGGAGGGCTCAATAGTCGCCTGATTAACACAATGCAATTGGGATTGATCAATTAAAAAATAGTCTAATCTAGAATGCATGTTATGACTAGCCGAGAAGTAGGTATAATCCTTCGCACATGGATTCAAGGATCTCAAAATATCTAAAATGTGAGAGGTATGGAACATGGAAGAGAGTTTCTGAAGTGCTAACCTGGAGTACTGAGATTTCACAGTTGAAGTATCTAACAGTGGCTCTAATGCCACATTGAGGTCACCTCCAGGAATGAGGTGACCCGTGTGGAAATGGTCAAGTTCCTTCAACAAAGAAGCGAAGAAGGATACAGCCCCGGCATTAGGAGCATAAACATTTGCAATTGTGTAGGTCTTACCATAAATCTGCCCTTTAATGAACAAATAACGACCCTCTGGGTGAGCATATTCACCTTCCTGGTTCCATGGTGCACATTTTTAGATTAGTATAGCCACTCCCCTGTGTGTAGAAGAGGCAGAGGCATACCAACCAGTGGGAAAACTTCTACATAGGAGAGAAGGGTGGTTCTGCGATACGAAATGAGTTTCCTGAACTAATAATATATCAGTGTTTAGCCTCTGCGCTTCTCGCAGGAGCATAGATTGTTTCTCAGGGATGTTTAGACTCCTAGCATTAAGAGAAGTAAGCTTCAACATGGTTTGGGCCATGAGACAAGGAAAATGGGTGTAAGCTATATGTAGTCCTCTAAAGGAGAGGGGAAAAGAAAGGTAACAGTAGAAAAGATATAGTGCACTAGTATATACTGGTGAAAGTACAACAGCCAGTGAGCGCCAAAACCACAGATAGTCCGTGAGGCAAATGGGACATGTATGGAGAGTATAAGTGTCAATCACACTATCCTAAGGTAAAAAAGAAAGAAAAATTGCAAGTCACGGGTGAGGGCCCTATCCGAGCATGTTAATTTGGGGCATAAAGATATAAGGAAGAACAGACTAGGAGTAGGGCAATACTAGAAGCGTGGGAAGTGAAGGGAAAGAGAGCAGAAGAAGCTGAGAGAGTATCAGTGAGGAAGGGAGTACTAGAATAGATGACCCTCCAAATATAGTCAGGATCACTCCCAGGATCCATCGAAAAGGCTGCGGGGAGTGAGACTCAGAGGTGACTGATAGAGTATGTAACAAAGAATATCAGTGCATCATATGCAACATATGGGGGAAGTCAATACATCATGGTAATAGATACAGAGAAAAACATATAAAACAGAAACAGAAAATCAGACCCTCCTGGGTGCCACCTCTGGGTGCCGGCAAGCCCTGTTCATGTTACACCAGTGTCTCGCAGAAGGGGCCGGCCAGCCTGATACAGTATCACACATATAAGGGTTCACAGGTGAGCCTCTAGGTAGTAATATCAGCCCATGGTGTACATGGCCACACCCAGTCACATAGGAATCCGGGAAAAGATCCACGAATCACCCCACGAGTGAGTGCCGCAAGCCCCGGGTCTACAACATGGCAAACTAAATAATCAGGGAAAGACATCCATGGCCACCACTGGACACATTGAATCGGATACTAATAGCTTACAGAATCAGAACAATAGAAGGCCGTTACATTATAGAAAAACTCGGCATTTTAACATAGCAACATTCAAGAGTCAAATTCTGCATGAGGGATGCCACACAGTCCCACCCACGCATTCCCAGCCCACCCCAAACACCCCATGCACCAAAAGTAGAGTGGGGGCCATGGAACAGGAACTGGGAGGACCACTCCCGGACCCACAGCGAGCCCCCAGGCAGAAGGACAGAAGTATATAAATGAATGACTAAAGTTGTAGATGAAAGATGTCATATCACATAACAGGCAACCCAGAGCACGAGAGAGTGAGCACCAGAGGCCCGCACTAGGTGCCCCCAAACCCAAGCAACACATGACCCACACTAGGATAATGACCACGGGGAAGGAGCCGGCAGGCCCACACCCAGATCCAAAGCGCACCCCGGTCAGGAACCGGAATGCCTGCCAGTAGAACATAACATGAGTGGAGAAGACTACATCCAACAATATAGAATAGGAATCAGCATGAGTGCACAGCAAGGACCCACAACGCACGCCCTGGACCCAACCCCAAGCACCACACGTCCGTATCGAAGAGGTGACCACGGGGAGAGAACCAAGGAGCCCACGACCAGGGCCAAGGTGAAAACCCATATAGAGGTCAGAAGTATAAAAACTGATAAATGCCTGACCAGCGAGGGAACAAACAGAGATATGGATGACTATATAAATCTGGTCTATCCTAGAACATGGAATAATAATAAACTTTGGTATGGAAAACAGTTCCCATGAGTGTGTGGCATCTAGTAACCTAACAATCTGATGAGTAAAACCAGAGAAGTGAAAGCAACAGGTAGGTAACACCTGAGGTGTCGCATCGATGTCTGCAGGGTCAGTCCCAATCTCCTAAAGCAGGAGTAGATGTTGAGGGCCTACTCTTCTTGGGATCTGGTTCAGATACATTCGACCAGCGGTCACGACGCTCTCTAGGGAGCTGTCCGTCTCATGGTAGGTAAGGCATCGTGGATAAGGATCTAGATGAGGCAGGTGGTTCAATGTTCAGGATCCGACAGAATTCCTGGATTTCCTCAGGGTCTCTCATATAAGCAGATGCACCATTGTATGTTGCGGACAACTAGAAGGGAAAACCCCACCGGTACCTCACCCCCAGGTTTCTCAGATGTTCTGTGAGGGGTGCAGGTTCCATCTCTTCTGCGGGATTTGGGGTGAGAGATCATTGAAGAGCTGAATCTTGCAGCCTGCATATTTAACTTCATATAGTTCCCTGCTCTTGGCCATGATGTGTTCTTTTTCTCCATAATTGTGGAGACAACAAATAATGTCTCTGGGTTTAGAACCTGGAGGCCCTCTTTGTCCCAGGGCTCTGTGGGCCCTGTCAATTTTGTTGTTGGATCCATCAGGCAGTCCAAACAGTTCAGCAAATAGACCCTGGAACGGTGGAATCAGATCTTTAGGCGGCACGGATTCAGGGAAATCCTTAATGCGAACATTGCTCTTCCTGCCCCTGTTATCCAGGTCTTCATGCTTATTGGAAAGCAAATCAATTGTCTCGTCCTGTCATGCTAACCTTTGTTCCACAAGATGGATTTGATTCCAGGATGCCTCTCTGTCCTCCTCCAGGAGGCCAATGCACTGGCTCAGCTGGGATAGGTCCTTCTGCAGGTCAGTGATTTCCAGCTTAACTGCCTGGCATATCTCAGCCTTCATTCCAGACAGGAATGCATATCATTACAGAGGTATCCTAGTTAAGCTATTCTTTTATATATTAAACAGTTTATAGTAGCTTGTCCTTTTAAAGGAGGATAATTTAATTTTATACATCAAATAAGAATAAAAACAAAATATCAGAAAATCTAACGAAAACTGGTTTTACTTTGCAATGCCAATCCAACACAATACAGTGGAACTTGTATCCTAGGTATACGCATTTGCATTTCCACATTTGCTAAGATTAGAACCATAAAAAGGATGATGAACTTAATTCTGGGGTAAACCAATTGCACCATAGATAACAAATAAAAGCTCTCCAAATACCTTTTGACTTAAAGAAAACTAAACCCTAGTTCTTTTCTAAGTAAAACATCTGACCATATGCCTGTCTACAGCACATCTATTGTGGTAACTCAGGGGTTAATACTAACCGAGTCACTTACCCTGTGCCGTGATGATTCTTGCTGAGTTGATGATTGTCTCATATGGGGTCTGAGAAGGACAAACTTCCTATCATCTCAAACCTCATATTACTACTATGATTACAGGATGGGTTTAGCAGAAGTCAGACACATAGCCAAACTATTTACTTAAAATAGAAATAGGGTATACTTTTACTTTAAATTGGACATTTAACTCCCTGAATGCTAAAGGAAATGTGTAAGAGACCTCTCTAGCATTTAAAGGCTTCAAAGATCCACAAAAATCAGTGGGATGCTTTGTTTGTCTCCTATGGTGAAGTTTGTTTACATCAGAATTACTGTAGTTCTTCATAGTACATTTGCCTTAACCCCTTAACGACCCATGACGTGCCAGGACCGTCATGAGTAAACTTCCCTTAAGGACCCATAATGGTCCTGGCATGTCATGGGTTAAATGATAGCAGCGCACCTCCGTGCATGCTGCTATCATTCATTGTAGGCTGAGACTGAGCGCTCCGGTACCAAACCGTTCAGTCTCAGCCTTGTCACTTGTGCCGGGTCATATGATTGCTGACGATGCAATCAAATGTACCAGCATCTTGAAATAATGA
The DNA here is from genome assembly GCA_037306005.1 of Rhinophrynus dorsalis. Taxonomy (NCBI): domain Eukaryota; kingdom Metazoa; phylum Chordata; class Amphibia; order Anura; family Rhinophrynidae; genus Rhinophrynus; species Rhinophrynus dorsalis. Next base: position 176,206,639 of record CM074723.1, read on the forward strand.
GGCAGTGCCCTTTACACACTGCCTCTATGTCTTCCCTTTGCCTGTCTCTCCCTTACGATCAAAGTAAGGGAGAGAGAAGCAGACAGGAGATACCTAGTGGTCAAAAAAATGCAGCAGCTGGGGGTATTAACCCCTTCACTGCTGGTACTGGAGGCTGGCTGGACGCAGGTCTATTTCTGACCTGCTAAATTACACTTTTAAATTAAAATAATACAAAAAACAGAACATACAACTTTTATTGAAAAAAAAAACAAAGTTCCAGGCAACAAAACTGTGAGCTTGATTGTTGTGGAGCCATGTAATACACTTATACATACTGCCAAATCTCATCACTAAAAATATGGGAAAATAGGGTGGGAAAGAGGCACATTGAGATTTTCACCCAGGGGAACCAGTGCCCACTTAAAACTGCACATTTTGTAGGTATGACTGACCGGTCATACCTTTCATGCAGTCTCCATAAAAATGTAACCCATTGTGCCCAAATGATCCCAAGAGAAAAAATAAAAATGGTGTTTTTTTTACAATTTTTTTTACCGTTTAATTTTAATAAAATAAATGATGGGCTATCCATGCAAGTGTGGTATCAGAATAAAGCCTTACTTGTGCTGGAAAAAAATCAGTATATAATTTGCTTGGGTAAAATAAAGTACTTAGTGGGAAAACACTGTTGAATAAAGACATAGTCAAAAAGGTCAGAATTGCTCTGGTCCTTAAGTGAAAACGACCTCAGATTTTCCCAGTCCTTAAGTGGTTAAAAGATTTCTGTATTTAAATGTGAAGTCAGATGATGACAGTGTTATTATTTTGTGCTATTATTATTCTTATTAGCATTATTATTATTATTATTATAAACATTAATTTTATTCTTAATCATATTATAATGATATTATTATTATTATTATTATTATTATTATTATTATTATTATTAACAATAATGAAAAGCTAAGTGTTTAGAAACTAATATACACACTTACTTCACGCAAAATACTAACACACTTAAAGACAAAGCCATAAAAACATTATGCAGTGAAACTAAAAAGCTATTTAGGACAGCATTCCCATCAGGCTTTCTGCAAAACAGTTTAACTATAGTTAGTAAGTGCTTAGTGTAATCTAATAAAAGTCATTTTGCAATATTAAGCAAAAAACATCTGGTACCCAGAATTCCCTGACCATTTTTAACTAGATGCAATATATTTCTACTCCCTCACTCACTCTCTCTCTTTCTCTCTCTATATATATTTATATTTCTTTCTCTCGCTCCCTTTGTGAAAAATTGTCTAATAAGGTTCCTTGTGGTAAAATCAAATGTAAAATGGCAAGAAAGAGTTCAGCAGTCTCCTGCAGCTCATCTGAAGCAGCTCCTTCGAGTTTCACAATAATAATCAGTGCTGGCCCAGTGCAGCCGGATTATTTTGTATATTCATGAAGCTGCTCATCAGCCGTCAGGAGAATGTGCAGTAATCCTTGGATGAAATAAGGCCAATCAGTGGAATAATGAGGAAGGTAATATCTCCCAAGAGACTGTAGTGGGTTTTCATCAAACCCGACTGTAGCTCTCCAACTATTTGCTTTACAAATGCAGCCTTTGATCTTTGATTTGAGTAAAGAGAAGAAACAGACATGCTGTTGCATTGTCCAGTGAAAGGATAACAAGCTACCAATACAGGGGTGTGAAATGAACACAGATGGCCTTATGTATAAAAGCAAGTGGTGCAGTTTGGGGGTAAACCAATACTACCATGTGGACAAATAAACATTTCCCACATCACCAATTGATTTAAATTGGACGTTTTAACCATTGAAGATTAGAAAAGTATACATTGAATTTTCCTGGAATGAGTTGGAGAATTTTGTTTGTCACCTGTGGGGAAACTGCTTTGCCCCAGAACTGCACCAGTGGGCAATATGCACAATAAAAAAGAAGAGCAATTCTGGAACAAACCAGCTGCACGTTGGGGAGAAATACAAATTCATATTGACTAAAATAGGTGTTTTAACTCAGTGAATGCTAGACAGGTCTACTGTGCATTGCAAAGCCATGCCCTGGAAGCACCTTTACAATTCAAGGGATTAAAAGTCCAATTTAAACCAATGGAAATATGGGGATTTTTTCAATTCTCCCTAGTTTAGTTGGTTTGCTCCAGAACTGCACCACTTTCCTTTTGTAATGAATGCCCTCAGAACAAGGTTATTAACCCACTAGTGTTAAATGTTCTTTGGAAACACTCTTTTGACATTAAAGGGGAAATATAATTGTGCTCTAAATACATATGTTATATTTAATGCATTTTGATAACCAGACATACATGCATACATCTATAAGGACTGCGGACTTACCAGTTTCTTTCCTCTTTATGCAGTTAACCAGAAAATCAATATGCTGACTTTGTAAAACAAGAAAGAAAATCCCTAACCTCCATAAAATCACATCTGTAGCATGGAGAATGCACTTTAGGGAAACACACAATTGTTCCTTGCTCTCATTTCATTTTCACAGTACAACAAACATATAATACTCCAGAGTAGAAACTCAATGATCTACTAGCCTTCATTGCCCAAAATAGGGCTCATATCTCATGTTCACACAAATAAAACTTTTCATTCTGAAAATAAAAAAATACAGGCCATGCACTTTAGTATTCAACCCTTTAATGCCGAATGAAGTTCCAGGACCATCATGCAATTTTGTCCTTTGAGGATGGATGATGGTCCTGGAACTTGTGTTAATGATCATTGTGCAATGAGATCATAGCGAGGAGATTGTAATTGACTGCTCCATAATCAGTGCACTCAGTTCCAGCCATTCACAGGTGGCTCAACACGTGATCTCTGCTACAGCGATCACATGTGCTAGTTGAGCCACAAAGGCAATATATGTGAACATTGTCTTTGTCATTGTTCTCTGCCTCTTTCCAGCTCACTGTGATTGTGAGAAAGAGGCAGAGAGCATAGCTCTTAGTGCCTCATATAGTCAAAGATGGAGCACTTTTGCTGTGGTGAGGGCAGGACTGTTGGGGAGATCATAAAAAATATATTTATTCCATGACCTATTGGCACCTCTGTCTGTAACTGAATAAATGATTTAGAGCAAAATCAAAGTATTTTATTTACACATAATAATTTATAAACATATACTTAAGTTTAAACAAATATTAATGTGAGTTTTATTGCTGTGGAGCAATGTGATTCACATATTCACATCACACAGTCTCCTTAAAGAGGGACACCAGGTTGGGAAAGAGGGACATTAGGATTTTAATCTCAGAGAGGTAGGACTAGGGATGGGCAATAGTTGTTGCCAATCTGTGAAACACAATAGAAGCAGCTACGGAGTGAGGTAGACGTGCTGTGCTGTTTTGCTTTAGTGATTTGAAAAATTGAGACAGGAGAGGCACATAGTGACTGCTATCACTATGAGTAGGTTTAAAAATAGTAAAAGGAGGAACTGGAAGGACCCTTATGTGTCCACTGAGTCTGAGGAGGAGGAAGTGAGCATTACTGAACCAGTGCTGTCCAGTCCGCCTAAATCGCCCCTAGGGATCTTGGGGAAATTAATGGCAAGGGAGGAAGAACAGGGTAGTACTAGTGAAAGCAGGACAGGTCAGCTGCCTGTGCCTGCTGCAAGACATGCTGCCCCTGCTGCCACCATCGCTGTACCTGCTGTCAGATGTGCTGCCCCTGCTGCCACTAGTGCTGTGTCTGCTATCAGATGTACTGCCCATGCTACTGCTACCTCCATTGCTGTGCCTGCTGTCAGATGTGCTGCCCCTGCTGGTCCCAGTGCTGTGCCTGCTGCCAGTGCTGAACCTGCTGCCACCAGTACTGTGCCTACTGTCAGACGTGTTGCCCCTGCTGCCACTAGTGCTGTGCCTGCTGCCAGTGCTGATTCTGCTGCCACCAGTACTGTGCCTGCTGTCAGACGTGCTGCCCCTGTTGCCACCAGCACTGAACCTGCTGCTAGTGTGTCTTGTAATACTCAGGAGGGAGGGAAGAAGAAGATGATGCCAAGGGTGACAACAGGAGACCCTAAGTCACATTTGCAATTCCCAAGCAGTCCCTCCAGTGCTAGTACTATTACTACTGAGGTCCAGCAGCTTATTAGCATTAGGAGTGAAGGAGGGGGTAATCAACAATATCCTCATATTACTAGTGACTGTGAGGAGGAAGACTCTGTGGCTGAAGTAGCAGTAATGGTGAAGCAGCCGGAGTGGTCGGAGAAACATTTGAGAGCCTCCAGACTAGCAGACAAGGGAGCCCACACCATTCCTCTGACCTTGGGAGTCCTCCCCTTCCCTTCGCTATAGTGTCCAAGTGGAGAAGAATCCTGAAGACTAAAAGACCAGAACTGTTGTTGGGGGAGAGCAGGCACACAATTAATACCACAACCACCAGCAGGAGAGCAGATCAGCTTCCTGTGCCTGCTGCTACTGCTGCCAGTCTGCCTTCTGGTCAAAAAAGAAATGCCAAGTGTGATATTGGGGGACCCTCTGTCACATTGCTTGTTATCATCACCTCCTCCAAGCAGCAGTGAGATGTCTGTAATACAACAGCAGCAGCACGTAGAGACTAGTGGTGGTGGTGATGATGATGATGCTGGAGAAGCTGGGGTGGAAGAGACATTGATGGCATTTTTAGCAGAAACTTAGAAGGAAAGGGAGACAGGGATGAGGATGGGCGCCACCATCAGCAGTGACATTTTGGAATCTGAGGAATTTGCAGCTGCTCTAATTCCTGCTGCTGCTGAGATACAAGGGCAGCAGGATGCTGAGGAGCAAGCTAATGTGCCACAGACCACCGTGGACAAAGTGGGAATGGAGTCAACAAGTGATGTGGGACTAGGACAGGTTCCACTTGCCAGCACCAGCAATACTCCTGGTCCTAGCTGCAGTGCTGAATATGAAGCAGTAGCAGAAACAGCAGCAACATTATCCACTACCACATACAGTGAAGGGGAATGTGGAGGACAAGAAGAAAGAGGCCATTTTTCTCCACCTGTTCCATCCAAGTCATGGGTGTGGGATTATTTTTCTCTTGGGGAAGGCACAGTGCAGTCATAACCAATGGCACAGTGCACAATTTGTGACAAGTCAGTGAGAAGAGGAAAGGAGGGAACACACCTTGGCACAAGCACCCTGATGTCACACATGAAATACAGACACCATGACATTTATGTCAAACATGTTAAAGCCAAACACCCACCACAGAAATAAAAAGCCGCTGTTGCTGTACCCTCTGACTCTCCAGAAAGGCAATAAGAGGTGAGGTAAAGATCAAAGAGAAGGAAGAGTAGAGCAACCCAGGCAGAGACTGATAGTTCCATGATGAATGAAACAACTAGCTTCTAGGGTAACTACATCTTCTGCCAATCCACATCATTCATTGTTACCTCTCCCGCCAAATGATAGCCACTTTGTTGATGTTAGGATGTGGCAGTTTGTCTCTACCCATTGCACTGACCACACATGGTAGTGTGGTGGAGGAGAATCACAAGCAAGGCATCAAGCAGCATCTGAGGAGATTCCATCCCGCAGATGCTGGCAGGGAGGGTTCATCATTACTATTAAACAGTCAGCAAGTTGTCATGTGTCCTTAGCGGGATCTGGACAAGGGGTATAGTGACAGCGTCAGTATTTGGTTTCTGTCATCATGCACATTGCAGTTGCTGATGAGAGCCACAGTTCCTGCTCTCAAGGGAAAAATGTATATTCTAATAACAACTCACCCATGATTTTGGAGGAGGGGCAGGTGGAGAAGAATTATTGGCCAACTTCTTCTTTTCTCCTCAATGACTGGGGGCTCCTTATTGTGCTGCTACTGCCTCATGCGCATCACTGGAGATAGTCGTGGCAAGTGGAACCTTCATCATCCATCACCCATGTCACTGCTATTGTTGATCACATTCCCTTTCAGCTGCCTAATCAAGAACAGCCATCGCAAATTCTGCATCTACATCAGGGCATTTGACAATGGCCAGTAACCACTGGCCAACAGGACATCACCTGCTGGCCCTAGGCCAGTAGGGATTTTTTTTTTCCTGAGGGCTTGTGCTTTAAAAAAAAAAAATAAAAAATTATAGCCCTACAATAAAAAATAAGCAATTTTTGGGGGTTTGTTTCTAACAAACCCAAGTCCTACAAATCAGTGCTTCCTTAGGGCTTGTGCGAAACAAGCTTAAGTCCTACAAATCAATGTTTCTTAACCCCTTAAGGACCGGGAAAATCTGAGGTGGATTTCACTTAAGGACCGGAGCAATTCAGAACTTTTTGACTATGTCTTTGTTCAACAGTGTTTTTCCTGTAAGCACTTTATTTTACCCATGAAAATTATATACCATTTTTTTACGCAGAAATAGGGCTTTCTTTTGATACCACACTTATATGGATAGCCCACCATTTATTATAGTAAAATTAAGTAAAAAAAGTAACAAAAAGCCATTTTTTTTCTCTTGGGATCATTTGGGCACAATGGGTTACATTTTTATGGAGAATGAATGAAAGGAATGACTCGTCAGTCATACCTACAAAATGGGCAGTTTTAAGTGGGCACTGTCCCCCCTGGGAGAAAATCCCCATGTCCCTTTTTACCACCCTATTTTCCCACTTTTTTATTGATGACATTTGGTGGTGAGTATAAGTGTATTACATGTATTACAACAATCACACATACAGTTTTAATCATTGACATGTTTATTTTTTTAAGTAAAATTTTTTTTGTAAAAAAAAAATTGCGTTTTGTCGTTTAAGAAAAAAAAAGTTGATTTTAGCAGGTCAAAAATGGACCTGCATCCAGCCAGCCTCCAGCACAGCAGTAAAGGGGTTAAGACCCCCAGCTGCTGTATTGTGTTCTACTAGATGTCTCCTCTCTGCTTCCCTGTCCCTTACTTTTATCGTAAGGGACAGACAGGCATAGGGGAGACACAGACGTAGTAGTTTGCAAACTGTCTCATTCATTCAGAATGCTGGTACATGTGATTGCTGCTGCAGCGATCACATGACCCGGCACAACAGAGAAGGGCTTAGACTGAACGCTCTGGAGTGTTCAGTCTCAGCCTGGAATGAATGATAGCAGCGTGCATGCAGGCACGCTGCTATCATTTAACCCATGATGGTCCAGGACCATCATGGGTCCTTAACTTCATTCTACCCATGACGGTCCTGGACCGTCATGGGTCGTTAAGTGGTTTAGGGCTTGTGTCTCTAATAAGTCTAAGTCCTACAAGTCAGTGTTTCCTCAGGGCTTAAGCTTCTAACAGCAAACCTAACAAATCATTGTCTACCCTCCTCAGAACCCTTTTATACAATGTATTTTTTTTAACTGTATTTAGGATTTATTTTTTATTAACTGCCCCAAACCCAGTAAACAACCCCCCCCAAAAAAAACATTCCATGTTCAAATGATTCTTTACCCAAACCCCACCAACACAGACACCCTCATGCCCCTTTCATACTTTTGGGAAATAAAATATTATTTGCTATGTGTTTTGTGTAAATTCAATGTTCCCATTGATTTCAATGGAATGAGCTAGGTGAAAAAAGTGGAAAATCAGCACGTTATGTGGGAAATTATTCGGGAAGTGGGGAATCCCATTATTCAGAGATTTCAGTTTGAGGCGAAATGTTTCACCCATCCCTAGTTAGGACCTCCCCTAAATTGTTATACTTATGAGTAGGGATGGTTGAAATTTTTGCGGAAAAAGCAGGTGAAAAATATCATCTAAAAATTTTGAATTTTCTGCTTTTTTGCACCTAGCTCAATGTACTGGAATCAATAGCAAGGCGTTATTTCCCTCCCATATGGCAAGTTTTTCTTCTTTCTTCACAGGAATAATATAAAAGGGGTTCCAGCATGTCATTCTGTGTTTGTGGTGAAAAAGAAAGCAGCATAATTTGTGAGCTAGTTAGGATAGGCAAATAACACAAAGTTGGAGTGTAGTTTCATGTGAAGGTTATGTGTTCTCAGTGTTAGGGGAGTCTGGGGACTCTGGAGGAGTGTGATGGTGTAAGGTAGGTGAGATAAAAACACAGTTTTATTGAACAGACTCAGAAATTATAACCCTCAAGGGTCCAGCAGTGTATGTATATACAATACAGTACTGACACAGGACAGGTTATAGCAAGATATATACCCACACGAGTCCAGTATATGTACAATACAGAATTTACAATATACTGACACAGGTCAGGCAATGTTCGTGTGAAACTCAACCGAAGCAGCAATGAATGGGTTACTATTAGGCCAGGAATGCTGACAGGCCCTAATAGTGCAAGGCCCTTAAAACTCCCACTCTGCAGGGAGTGCTTAAATAGCGAGAAACGTCCAATAGACAACGGAGACCCAGGATCAACTAAAGGACTGCCTTAGCAGTAACGGAGGACTGAGACAGTATGCCAAGGAGGGAGCCCAACGGAGACTGCACGGTGGATAGCCAGTGAAATCATGGCACCTTCCCCAAAAGGGATAACGAACGCTAAGCCCAATGTCGACTGCCTGATCGTAAGCACAGCCTGAGGAGCCCAATGTAACACCAACCTCAGCTATAGGCAGGAAGGAGGGTCAAGCGTACCGTGGTGTACAGATGGGATAGGCACCGGAATGTCGCCCTTGCGACAATACTGAACTGAGACTAGACTGCAGGAGTGGCACTAAGGCACAATGTTACTGTCCGGAGACAGAAGCTCGGAGGAGAACCCCAAACTGAGGACCGGAATGGGACCGCCAGCAGTAGAGATGCCCAGGAGTAGTAGCCCAACCGTGCCGGTACACAGGCAGGAATGTCAGCCAATCCGAGTCGGTACACAGAGCAGGAACGTCAGCCATGCCGGGTCAGTACACAGAGCAGGAACGTCAGCCAATCCGAGTCTGTACACAGAGCAGGAACGTCAGCTGGGCCGGGTCGGTACACAGAGCAGGAACGGATACAGCAGAATAGTCAGGCAGTCCGGGTCGGTACACAGGCAGGAATGGATACAGCAGAGTAGTCAGGCAGGCCGGATCGGTACACAGAGATCACACGATAACTGGAACAAGCGCAGGTAATGGAAACACCATGAAAGGGCACCAGAGAAGTGACAAGGTCCAGTATTTAAGGACAAATACTGGGAGGGACAAAGTCACTTCAGCCAATAAGCGTCAGCAGTAAACTAAGACTGACAGAATGTCGCCAGCATAGCACGGGCACTGTGATAGATGGGATAAATATCTCAAACTCTTCATGACTGAGACAAGTCCTTCCTGATCTGTCTGTTCTATGTGTTAGGGTCTCTGGAAGTGAGTGAAAAGTGCAAAAGAAGATATACCCCAAACACCACAAAATCTGTGTGACTGATAAGACACTGGCAGCCATGATACATGTTACATCCTGATATAGCTGTTCTCTGTGTTAGGGACTCTGGGGAGTGATAAGGTCATAAAGTGGATTTTCTCCAAATACCCCAAAAATGTTCAGGGCAGAGAAGTTCCTTCCTGACCTGGCTGTTATCTCAGTATTAGGAGAGTCTATGGGTTTGTGAAGGGAGCAAAGGAGATTTCCATCAAATAACCCAAAATGTTTGTGTGACTGAGAAGACACAGGCAAATGTGATCTAAATTCCTTCCAGCTAGCAGTTTTCTGTTTTAGGGGAGGCTGAGGAGAAGAAAAACAGTTGCAAGATAAGTGTTTTTTTAAGCCAACAAGGACAATAATGAAAAAAATACTATAAAAATCAAAAATACTATAAGAATAAAGAAATTAAAATAGTTTGATATTTGACAGATACCCAGATGTGAGCTATGACTGAGGCAGAAAAATACTAGAAGAGAGAGTGTATGTTGTAAAGGGAAATAAATCATGCACACAATTAGTTCTGTTGTGTACTTCACTCTTTAATAATGTCCAGAGAATGTACTATGGGCAGGGGTAGGGTGAATCCAGTAGTAATAGTGCAGACCATATTAGTAATTCATAGTCCAAAAATGTACTGTAGGCATGGTTGCTGCAACGTGCACAATAAATTATATTGACCCTTCTGTTTGTCACAGTCACATAAAAAAGTTACAACTAGTTGCAGTCTAGTGTTGATGGTATAACAGAGGAAGTTGTGGCTGTTCAACAATGAGAGTAAAAACATGAAGGCCTATATTCACTGAAGTTCGATGCTGTAGCAATCTGATTTTGTCAATGTGTTCAAAACTCTTTGACATTTCGATGTACACACACATCGATATACTAACTAAAATATATGGATGTAAGGAGAGGGGTGGAGAAGGTCCCTATTAGCATACAGGACTGTTGAAGTGCTGTCGATGTGGAAGGGCTTTTCTCCGTTCACACATCACCAACACTGTGACAATTTTGAAGTTTAAGAGCATTCTCTCTGTGTCCCCACTTGGCCAGTAGGGGAATGAAGAGGATACTTTCAGCACCATATACAGTATCACTCCCTTATCCCTTTGAGTGCCATGGGAATGTGCATTGCTCACCCCTGTGGCATTCAAAGGTTTAAAAAAAAATACACCAAGCAATACACAATTATCCACTTAGCACTGTGTTATATATGATACATATTGTTTACTGTGAAGGGAACAAGGCTGGGGGCCAGGCAGCATCTATGGGGGGTTTGTGGTTGCCACTTGCCTCCCAGCCTTGTTCCCTTGCCCACTGGTAGCCACAGAACCCATATACACTGCTTGGTTCCCAGACTTGTTTCATAATCCACTGTTATCCACATGTACACTGTCTGACCCTATCAAGCCTTTTCCCCTTGCCCACTGCTAGCCACAAATCCCCATGGGTACTGCCTGGGCAATGGATGAAGGCTGGGGTGTCAGGCAGTGTATGTGGGGCTAACGCATGTTGCTCAACAGTCAATAAATCCAACATGCTGCCCCTCCAGCTAAATCCGACATTTAAGTGCCCTCTACATCCGACATTATGCCCCTCAGCTAAATTCAACATTTAAGTGCTCTGTACATCTGACATTTTGCCCCCCTTCAGCTAAAGGATAGGTGATCAATGCAGTGAACAGGAAGGCTATTGCTTCCTCCTTCTTCTTACTACTCGAGCTGGCTGCTTGTTTAGCAATAGTCAGCTCGAGTAGGACTCTCCCTATTGAATCCAGTCATGCACAACTTGAAGGGTGATTGATTCATTCATAATCTCACTCACTCTCAACTTCATCTATATCTGAAGAAGAGGAGGATGCTAGATTCTAGATCATCATCATCATTCATCATTGCTGTGGTCATCCTCAGCATCACCCTCTGCTTCTTGCCCACTATCCTTATATTCCTCTAAGCTTTTAGATGGGTCTTTTACAATTTATTTTTACTTTTACTTTTAAAAAGTTTGTTACTATTTGGAGGACAGGTGTTTTTGTGCTTGTTTGTCTTACTGTCAGATGCAGCAGTTGGTTCAGCTGCTACACCTTCCTCCATATTCCATCACAAACTAGAATGTAACATGTTGTTGTCTTCAGTGTTCATCTCATGTTTTTTTTATAGTACTGGAACTGGTTTTGGTGGCGGTGATGTAACTTTTGGTGGGACCTTGACAATCTGCATCCTGTCCGGAAGGAGAGGGGTCATCATCATTTATTGCACATGCTGCAGCAAACATGGCTGTAGTCCGTTTTTGAACTACCACTTTAATCCCATGTCCCTGCATTGCTCCTCCTTTCCCTCTCCCACTGGCCCTTGTGCATTTGCTGGACATTACTCAAATACTGTGTGTGTTTTTGCTCTAAAGTACACAACACAACTGATGGAGTGTGATGTCTTGCCTTGTCCCTCAACAAAATACTCAATCTCTTCTGCTATCTATCAAGTCTGCCTCAGTCACACATTGAAATCAATGGGAACATTAAATTTACACACAACACATAGCAAATGTTATTTTATTTCCCAAAGGCATAGTATAAAAGGGGTATGAGGGAGTCTGTGTGGTAGAGTGTGGGGAAGGAATCAGTTGAACAGGGAATTTTTTGGGGAGTTTGTTTAATGGGATTGGGGGACAGTTAATATAAAAATAAATAATTAAAAAACATAAGACATGTCACCCTTGCTGCCACTGCCGTTGTCTCCATTGGCGGTGGCAGGCATGTAGATTGATAGAGCCCCCCACCCCACTTTCCTACCTCTTAGGCTTTTACCCAAGTCAGACTGTGATCATTTTGATCAGACACTGGTTTTTATTTGCCAGTCTCGGTTCAAAATAATTGTCAGTCTCCAATTGGCTGGAATGTGTGTTTCGTCATCTCCCATACTAGAAGCTGATTGCCTGGGAGATGCATAAGCACACATCCCAATTAATCTACATGCCTGCTGCTGCCAGCATTTTGTTTAACAATAATGGACATTAAAATAACTTTTTTTTTTTAAGGCAATGAAAAAAAAGAATAATCGAAAGACAAATGCCACACTTTTTAAACCCTTTGAGCGCCGGGTGGTACCCCTCTGACACTCAAAGGGTTAATTGCTGCATCTTTGAGGAGCTTGAGTCTCTTTTTTTTACTAAACATAACAAATCATTTTTTTATTTAGTTTTTGTTGTAAAGACTGGAAAGAGCAAAAAAGAGAAGACGAAGGGAATAAAGAAAGAAGACAGAAGATTGAAGAAGAAGATGGCCAGTGGATAACAGGTAAGTGTTACATTTCTGGGTGTTAGGATAGTGTTAGGAGTAATATTATTTAGTGCCGTATTAGGGATAGTGTAGGGTTAGTGTATGGGAGCTGGGGGAGGGTGCCTGTTTTTAGCTCATTCTTGTTGTTTGCCACTGTTGGCTTTTTTTCCTTTGATGTTCCCACTCTATTTCGCTTGAGTTGTAGGAACAAAAACCAACAACAAACGTTTGGCCAAAACATGAGTTTTGGCCACTGACGCTGGTTGTTCCATGTTCCAGGCCATGTCATGCATTTCATCTTGCAGCTCTTACACACAGCATGTGTAGGAATCACACCTAACATCCACTGCTAGTGCTTACATCCATTTATGTTAACCCGTTGAGTGCAAAAGTAGTTCTGGAGCAAGCGTTCCCCGCTCAAAGGATTCATATGCATGGATTTAAGCACTAGCAGTGGTTGTTATGTGTGATTCCTACACACATGGTGTGTAAGAGATGCAAGATGAAATGCACTGACCCAAAAAAGGCTCCTTGGATAAGGTTAGACTAACACATTATTAACATGTGCAATGATTTTGTCCACAATATCAGAATCTCACCCTTTTGATGTGGGTGAGATTCTGATATTGCTCTTTTCATTGTGGTGATATGTTTAATGCGCCATTTTCTTTGTCGCCCAATAGAGGGCAACATTTTGATAGGTGAAAAAAGGGCAAAAAAGACAGCGCACCAGGATTTCTAAGTGTAGATGGTATAATACAATGAAGAATGATCCCAACACCCAAGTGGATCGTGAAGACAGATTATACAAAGCTAATTGTGAGCGTGATAGTGGTCTTATAAAATAGTAGATGCATGTATACAGTAGCAAAATTGTATAGTGAAAGAATAGGTGGAGGAGGTCCACCTCTATTCAAATTTTGATAGTGAACCCTGGACGCATAACGCTCCTTCCAGCTCCTCATTTCATTATTATTCCACTTGCTCGTAGTGACAGCAGTGTCTATGAGCCTCTCCTGCCTCTGTTTCGCAAATCAACTCACAGCACAACCAACTCTCTCTATAGCTGCTTGTATTGTGTTTCACTTACTGGAAAATGTCACGTTTTTATAGAGAAAAGGCAAAAACCTTAACTAAAGTGGTGTAATGTTTGTAGCCATTGAAAAAATAGAGAAACATTTTTGGCAATGGGCGAAAACTGCAAAGTTTTATTTAAAGTGGATTTTTCCAAGCACATTGTTTTTGTGGATTTGTTCGCGGGAACACAATGGGACCTTTTGCCCACCCCTGGTTATAGGAAGGAGTTGGGGCACACAGAATTTAATACAATGACATTAGACCAGCATATGGACAGAACTCTGATTTCAGTGCCTGTTGTCAGCATGGTAAATTCACCTGCTTGTCTGCTCCAGCATATTACACATATAGTTTGAGCTCTTCTGGGCAGGGGACAGTAAGCCTGTACTTGTTTTGTCTGTCACAATAACTGTTAATAATGTGGAATGTGCTGACATGCAATTAATAAATATCTGACTTTTTGTTACTGTTAACTACAGGTTTAAGGTTTAGGTACGTTAAGATTAGAACTGTGGTTAGGTTTTAGGGTTATTGTTATATTTAGGTTATCACAGACTGCAAAATGTTAGACAACATGATGTAACTTGCATTAGACATTATTTACTATCCAGAAAATGTTGATATGTCTAGAATTAAGATATTTACTATAATACTTTTGAAACAGCTTGGATATATTCTTCAGTGGTTCTCTCTCTCTATCACCAGACTATAAATCCTCTACTTGAACAAGAATATCAGCTTTCATGCCTTGAGTGCCTAAGATGCTGCCTCAGGCATAACATCTGGTGTCTTTCTCTTCAGCTCTGTATTCCTGTTACCTGTGACTATAATGCCAGTAAGCTGTACCAAAAGCAGCTGTTACTAATATCCAGTCCAGTTTGGAATATCACTGAAAAAGGACATATCCTGTAGTTTTGGGGTTCTAATCTAGTCCACTTTAAGGACAATGCACACCAGCACAACAGCCTATAACCTCCCATGGTTGTGGGTGATCATGCGGCAAGGTTGTAAAGTGTATAAAGGGTGATAAAGGGAAATCATGTTCATTGGGAATATTCTAAACAATCAAATGAGCTTTCTCCATTTACAGTCAGTTAGGGTAACATGTTTTCATAAAATAAATGTATAATTAATTTATATTTATATCTCAGGATAAGAAAGTGATCTGGCAGATAGGAAGTTAATTGTCATGCTGTTTAATCTATTCCCACACTTAAATTCCTGTGATGGCCAAGCATCTGTGTTGAATCTTTTTTAGACAGTCAAGTAAATGTCTTGCATCAAGAGTGCTCAAGTTTAGTCCTCAAGAGCTTCCAACAGTCCAGTTGGTAAGGACTTCCCTGCTAGAGCACAGTCAGGTAAGTCAAAATAATTGAGCAACATTTTAACTCACGTGCTTATAAAGGAAAATTCTTAAATCCTGGATGATTGGTTCTTGAGGTCTGAACCTCTGTCTAAGAAAATAGGAGGTACAGAAGGAGATGGTAGACTGTGGTGTGACTCCAAATGCTAGAATACAAATAATGGAAGTTAAAGTACTCTATTTAATGTAGAGGTTCCCCACTAAAGGGAAATGGAAAAAAAAGCACAGAGAGACAATTAAAGTGTAGTATTGTTAGTTTAATCAGAAAGTAGAAAACAACATGAAACTCATAATGAAGATCCTTGTTTCACAGTATTAATAAGTATTGTTATTACTAAAGACAGAAGTCAAAGTCCCAGTTTACATAAATCATGCTGCATCAAAACACATATTGAACTTACTTGGCACACTCAGCTTTAGTCTATAATGATGATATGGCTTTTTAGAATTGTGGGGCAAGAGTATTTGAGATATATACACCCCAAACTAGGGGTATAGTGAGTAAAACCGCTTATATATTACTCTCTCTTATTTATTATGTGACACTATGGTAGTTTCTTCAAGCTTTTTTTCTGTTCTGTATTTTATTTTTTTCATAACATTTGGGAAGTGTTTTTTAAGAAGCTGTGATAATGTCTACATTTTCAACCTGAATTACTTAATATTATTTATATATTTTATAGCAACTTTACATGTTAGTGAATAGAGTCACCCATAGAGTTGTAGATATAGAAACAAAGGCAGGGAGGGAAGGTGTTATAGTCCAGTCCTAGGTTTACCTGTTGCCAAATCTGTTACCTAATCCACTTATACAGTCCAGGACTTGAGATCACCTGGTCTTTACAGAGCTGCCTCTTCCTTGCCTCTTCCTTGCAATGGTCATTATCAAAGCCTTGCCTTGTCCAATATTTGCTGTTTTTTCCTATTCTCTAGTTGTTACCTGTCATATTACTGACCAAGCTTTTGTTCACTGATTTTCCCTGTATTAATCCTGAAATAGTCCAGATCCAAACCACTGTATTGTTTGCTGTGTGTTTCTGTATTGATCCACTGTTGCTGAACCAGTCCTGTCCCTGACAACATCATTGTTTTCTGCTTGTTTCTGCGTTGATCCTCTGTTCAGTCCTGTTCAGGTGGCTTCCAAGCCGTTCTGCTCTTGCTGGTTTCTACTACATTGCCTCCTATGCAACATACCTGTACTGTAGTTTGTCTCTAGCTACTTAACCTTGTGTCCAGTCTCTGTACTGCAGCCTCCAGAAACTTCACCCAATGTTCAGTTCCTGTTACTGCAGTCAGTCTCCAGTATATTTTATTTGTGCTGATTCTATTCAGCAGTCCCCTACATTCTTATGTTTCACGGTTGTAGTTCTAATTAAATTGTAGTTCGTCATAGCCAGGCAGCATGATGCAAGGTAGATGGGTGTAACGGTTTTTCAAGACACTCAGACCAGCAGGTTAGAATAAAACACAGTTTTATAAAAAATAAATAAGAGAGATCGCCCTCTATAGGCAACACAGAATAATAGCGAGATATTGGCTTACAGATGCCTTCTCAGGCCCAGTATACAGATGCAAGAGCTATACATATACTGTCACAGGACAGGCACAGAATAGTAAGGGTAATCAATGGTTAAGTACAAGTAATCAATCAGTCTCTGTTGAGGTGTTTGGCACGCCCAAGGTGGTAATGAGGCAGCAAGTGGTGTTAGATGATACAACACCTTAAGTCCATAAGGTATAGATAGCTGCTTAAGCAGAACAAGGACTGAGGCCAGAATACTGCAGAGTAGTTTGAGCCAATAGCCCTCACGGGCATAGTAACGGAGATAGATTACACTGCAAGAGCTTGAGCCAATAGCTCCCACGGGCGTAGTAATGGAGACAACTACACTACAAGAGCTTGAGCCAGTAGCCCCCACGGGCGTAGTAACGGAGACAAACTGTACTGCAATAGCTTGAGCCAATAGCCCCCACGGGCATAGTACCGGAGCCAACTGCACTGCAAGAGCTTGAGCCAATAGCCTCCACGGGCGTAGTAACGGAGTCTAATGGTACTGCAAGACCTTGAGCCAATAGCCCCCATGGGCGTAGTAACGGAGACAGACTGCACTGCAAGAGCTTGAGCCAATAGCCCCACCGGGCGTGTAACGGAGAGTTAACACTGAACGAGCTAGAGCCAATAGTGCCTCCCGCAGGCGTGGTAATGGAGACCGATTACACTGCAAGATGAAGAGATGAGCTGCCTCCTAAACAAGGCTGTCAACGCAACCGGCTCAGCAGATGTAGCGGATGATCAACAACAGCTCTGCAAGTGTTAAAGGAGGCCCAGATAATGGAGACCGCAGCTCTGCACATGTTAATGGAAGCTCAAGGAATGGACACACAGCTCTGCAAGTACAACCGGAGGCTCAACAACGTAGGCACTTCTCTGCAAGTGTTAAGGGAGACTCAGCAAACGGAAGCACAGCTCTGCAAGTGTTAATGGAGACTCAGCAAAGGGAGACACGGCTCTGCAAGTGTTAATGGAGGCAATCCACTATCAGCCCTGCCACAAGCACAGCGGAAGTCAGAATGTCGCCTCGGCGACACCAAGCAGCAGGAAGCAGGAACGATGGCAGGGTCAGTAGCAAGCCAGTTCAGGTCACGGGCAGGAAGTCTGCCAGGCCAGGTCAGATCATGGAGCAGGGTTCTCGGACAAGCCAGATCAAGTCACAAGCAGGAACGTCAGCCGGGCCGGGTCAGATCACGGAGCAGGATTCTCAGACAAGCCAGATCAGGTCACAAGCAGGAACGTCAGCCAAGCCGGGTCAGATCACGGAGCAGGAACTGTGAAAAAAGCAGGAAAGTGATAAAGATAAAGGGGTAAAGAAGAAGTGAGCAGGTATCAGAGGCAGGGATATAAAGGGAGTTAAAAGAGGGTACACAGCACTCGTTAACTTATTAAACTTCATGTTGTTGTGAGTTTTAGCTTATGTAATCTCTCATTTATTTGATTCATAACTTATTTTGGGACATCATACAATAACAATACTTATTACATTTTGAGTATTACTTCTGCAAGCTTTTTACTGCAGAAGAGATACACTAAGATCCATTTAGCATTTCTCTAATTACTTTAATCCTACCGCATGAATCAATGGACCAACTCTGTGAGGTTTGTGAACTTGTTAGTTACACACACACCAGCTTGACAGCCATCTCTCCTGATAATGCCCATCTTAGTATGGTGGGAAATAGCAGAGTTAAATTGGGCCTGTCACTTTGAATTAACCCTTAAAGGACCAGAAGGGCATGCAATGAATGTGCATATTACTAGAATAACATGATCAGAAAGGACCCTCAGATGTGTATTACTATGTGTGTATGTTTGTTCATATTCTGTATCATAAAAAGAGACAAGAAATTTGTGTCACCTGTTTTAGAAGTGTACTTGACTTGGCAACACCAAATAAAGATGTTTATATTTTGAGTTTTTATATTTAAGGTTAATAGTCACATTCATACTCTGTTGTTTTAAAAATAAGACATTGAGAAAATCCTGGAAAGCAGAATGTTAACAACTTTCCATTTCTCTTTTATCTTTACACTTTGTGTGACATAAACAATACAGTGCGTGTCTCTGGCTTGTGTGGAATCACACAAGCTAAAACATCAATATTGAGCCTTTCTGTGGGTACATTAAACATGGAGACAGTCCTTCCACACAAAGTTAAACTAAATCAAATCTGGAGGAAACAAATTTCCCATTCATTTATATAGGGCTTTTAACACCATGAATGTTGGAAGGTAAATGCATTGTATACCTCCGTAGCATTCATTCAGTTAAAAACATAATTTAATTCAATGAGATTTTTAATTATTCCCGATGGTGCAGGTGGTTGGCTCCACAATTTATTCCATTCTTTGTGCGTATGATCAAAAACGTTTTAAAAAATATTTTTATCTTTTGATTCATTGTTAGCTGACAGACTGAACATTCTGAGCGAAGGCCAAAATGACATTTGATTCACCCTGTTCTTATATCCTAAAGTCCAATATAAATTAGTCTGAAATAGATCTATCTTCCATTTCCCTTTTACAAAATGTAATACAGTTAAATGACAGAGATTAATTATTACATTAATGACTGCCACAAAATGAGAGGATAGTTGTACTTCCAAGACTTTCTTGACAACTTTACTTAATTCAAACAGAGATTATTCTGTGCAGAAAAATGTTTTAGAACAAGGGCAAAAAATCCTTTGCCTTTATGTTCAACAAGAAATATTGTATAAAACTTATTAAGTTTAACTCCTTAGATATTACAAAAGTAAGGTGTTGAGACTTCCTTAACTTCCAAGGGGTTAAGTGAGTTTTAACCCAAACATGGATTATTTTTCATGACAAAACTTTCAGAAAATGTTTTATGGTTATCAATGAATCTACCAACGTACCATGTAAGTGCAACCACTGCGGCAATAACAGTATGGCTGGGATTTACTTAGATGCCCCTTTACCCATGATATAAGAAGAGAGTGAGGCAATTCTTACTAACCTCCTAATTCATGGAAGTTGCATGAGCTCATGACTTTGGCTCACTAAATCATTGTTTGTTAATGGAATCAAGTCTCCCAGTGACCAGGTTTCTACCATGGGAGCACAATAGGCAAAGTGGAACAATTTTGGAGGAAACCAACCACACAATCGGAGACAAATAACATTTCCTAGACTTTCCAATCAAATTACTTATTTGTTCATGACTAGGGATGAGTGAAAAGCCCCATTTTGTCCCTGTATAAGCTGACATGAAAAGGCTTAATTTCCTGCTTTTTCCTGCCACCCATAGAGAAACCCAGACATTTTGCTAACACCGCAGAATTTCCCACAGTCAATTCCATTTCTGCCTATGGATTCCAATGGTGGCAAAACTTCCCTCTTCCATACTATATAAATCTACAATATCCTGCCATGCAGCATGATGTTATTTAGGAGGCAAAGAGAGTGGAAACAGGCAGAGGGAGAGAGAGACAGAGAGAAAATAGAAATAAAAGATAAAATAAAAATAATTTGATGTGCTGGCTAGCACTAATAGCAACAGCAGGAGAAGCTGGATGGGCCCTGATGCTGCTGATGCTGCTCATACAGAGGTGGAGGAGGAAGTCAGCACCACCAATTGTAAAGGAACGGTTGCATACCAGAGGTTTCAGTAGAGATACATGGAACGCATTGTGAATGCGCATGGACGCTGGGAGATCCAAGGCATATGAAACAGGGTTAACTTTGTGGATCACCTTGAAAGGACCAATAAACCGGGAAGCCAACTTATTACACGGAACTTGCAAATTGAGGTTTCTTGAAGAAAACCATACCCTGTCCCCCACCTGGAAGGAGACCGATGCCAGCCGTCTATGGTTAGCGTGGCGCTGATAACGCTGGAACGAATTACTGAGGACCCTCTGAACCTGTGCCCAAGTGGAGCGGAGTTGCTCAATATGCTCGTCCAGAGCTGGAATCTGCTGCGACTGGAATGAGTCCGGGAGCAAACATGGCTGGAACCCGTAGTTGATGAGAAACGGGGAGCTCCCAGACAATGAATTAACCGCACAGTTCCTGGCGAACTCTGCCCATGGCAAAAGGTCTGCCCAATTATCATGATGATCGCACACAAAACAGCGCAAGAATTGCTCCAATCCTTGATTGGCACACTCAGCGGCTCCATTGGTCTGGGGATGGTAGGCAGACTAAAGGACAACTGAATGCCCATCTGGTTACAAAATGCTCTCCAAAACCTGGACACAAATTGACTGCCACGGTCCGACACTAGCACTCTCGGTACCCCATGCAACAGGAACACCTCTTTAGCAAAGACAACTGACAGCTCCTGGGCCGAGAGAAGGCCAGGAAGGGGCACGAAGTGAGCAATTTTAGAGAATCTATCAGCCACCATAAGGATGAAAGAGTAACCCCTGTACACTGGCAGTTCTCCCAGGAAATCAATGGATACGTGAGACCAAGGTCATTCACCATTCGGTACTGGTTGGAGTAAGCCCACTGGGAGATGTCTAGGGGTTTTGGCACTAGCACAGGTGGTACAGGCTGCAGTGAATGTGGAGCAGTCGCCCGTAGGGAAGTCCACCAAAATATTTGTGAAAGAGACCAAATTAATTGATCCCTCACAATATGCCCAGCAGCCTTAGATGAATGGTAGGTTTCAAGCAAGAGGGCACAGAATGGCTCATCTACAAAACACTTGCCTACTGGGTTATCTGGGGGTGCCGCAGCCTGGGTAGCCAGAATTTCCTCCCCCAGTGGCGAAGTGATGCTAGTACATAGGGTAGCCAAGATGCAATCAGGCTGAATGATGGGTACAGGAACCTCATTCTTATCCATCTCTGGCCCAAATTGCCTGAACAGGGCGTCAGCCCTAACATTCTTGGAGCCAGACAAGTAAGATACGATAAAGTTAAAGCGGGATAGAAACAAGGCCCATCTGGCCTGACGTGAGGACAATCTCTTCGCTTCCGAGAGATATGTCAGATTTTTGTGGTCTGTCAGAATTACTACAGGAGTTCTCGTACCTTCAAGCAAGTGACCCCATTCTTTCAGGGCGAGAATAATAGCCAGGAATTCTCTGTCCCCAATTTCATAGTGACTCTGGGCACTAGACAGCTTTTTAGAGAAGAACCCACACAGTCTCAGAGTACTCCCGGAAACAGGACGCTGTGACAGTACTGCCCCACCCCATTCTCAGAGGCATCAACCTCCAACTTAAATGGAAGGGAAGGGTTGGGGTGGGACAGTACTGGAGAAGATGCGAAAGCAGATTTAAGTGTCTCAAAAGCATGATCAGCTGCCTCAGACCATTGGAATGGGTTGGCACCCTTTTGCGTGAGGTCAGACAGAGGTTTAACAATAGTGGAAAAGTTCTGAATAAACTTCCTATAATAATTCGCAAACCGAAGAAAGCACTGAATTGCTTTTAACCCTTTGAGTCATGGCCATTGTAATACCGCTGCAAGTTTCTCCTGATTCATAGCAATACCATCTCTAGAAATCACAAAGCCCAAGAAAGGTACCATGGACCTGTGAAACTCGCATTTCTCAATCTTACAGAATAGTTTATTTTTGCGTAATCTGAGCAAGACTTCGGACACATCCTTGATGTGTTGAGACAGGCTAGACGAGTGTATGAGTATATCATCTAGGTAGACTACTACGCAGGACTGTAGCATATCACGGAGGATATCATTAATAAATTCTTGGAATACAGCGGGTGCGTTACAAAGGCAAAAAGGTATGACTAGGTATTCATAATGTCCAGATCTGGTATTAAATGCCATTTTCCACTCGTCCCCAGCTCTTATTCTGATCAGGTTAGTGAAAATAGACAACTTAGTGAAAATAGAAGAACCTTTTAACCTGTCAAATAGTTCGGTAATGAGTGATATGGGTCTAGGACTTTTTGGACATTAGTTTATTCAGTCCCCGGTAATCGATACAAGGTCTCAGCTCGCCATTCTCCTTGCTGACAAAAATGAAACCAGCCCCTGCGGGCGAGGTAGACTTTCTAATAATCCCTCTTTTAAGGGCATCATCAATATATTCCTCCATGGCCTGATTCTCCTCGCACGACAACGGGTACGTGCGACCCCTAGGAGGCACAGCGCCAGGAGGCAAATCAATAGCACAATCGTACGCCCTATGCTGGGGCAAAGTGCTAGCCTCTCCCTTACTAAAAACGTCACTGCATTGATGATATTCAGCTGGCAGGAGGAAGAGGTACACATGATCTTAATTGGATGAGTCACACAATGCCCCATACAATACTCAGACCAAGACGTGATCTCACAAGTCTGCCAGTCAAACTGGGGATTATGCAAATGTAACCATGGAAACCCCAGAATGACTGCATGAAGAGGAGAATGAATATTCTGAAATCACTGTTTCTCAGTGTGGAGAGCCCCAACAGTCGTAGACAACGGAATAGTTTCCATAGTTATCTGAGCCGGTTCCAACGGTCTGCCATCAATGGCCTCAATAGCCAAGGGAGATTCCCTCTCGACCAACGGAATCTGATGTTGCGCAGCAAATGAATTGTCAATAAAGTATCCGGCTGGGCCGGAATCAACCAGGGCCAGAACCTCCACCGAGTGTTCTGCCCAGGAAAATGCCATCTGGATCATGGGTTTCTGCATAATAGGGTCTAGGGACTGCTGAACACCACCTAGGGCCTGTCCCCCAAGGTACCCTAGGTGCGTTTGTTTCCCGGACATACAGGACAGGTACTCATCAGGTGCCCCACTTTGCCACAGTATAGACATAACCCCTGCCTCCGTTGGTGTGCCCGTTCCTCCTTAGATAATTTGGTGAACCCAAGCTGCATTGGTTCACTGGTGTCGTGTGACCATTCAGGAGGCATGGGAGGTGAGGGAGGCATGGGTGGGACATTAAAACTGGTTTGTCCAACATTCCTGGCCCGCAGTTTGTGGTCTTTAGCCATAAGTCTCTCACGGATACGAGAATCAATTAATATAGCAAAATCAATATATTCGTCCAAATCACTAGGCACTTCTCTAGCTGCCGTTTCATCCTTAATATGGTCAGCAAGTCCCTGAGCAAAAGCTGCTACCAGTGCTTCGTTGTTCCAACCTACCTCTGCTGCCAATGTACGGAATTCAATGGCATAATCGCCCACAGTACGACTGCCCTGTTGTATCTCCATGAGTCATTTGGCAGCAGAGGCAGCTCTACCTGGAGCTTCAAATACTCTCCGAAAGGTACGCACAAACTCCCTGAAGTTCCTAGTGTAGGGTTTAGCATTCTCCCACAGGGGCTTGGCCCATGCCAGGGCTCTACCCGTCAATAAAGATGTCATGAACCCCACCTTGCTGTGGTCATTAGGGAAAAGTGAGGGGGGTTAACTCCAGAAAAATCTCCAACTGATTAATAAACCCCCTGCACAGTGTGGGTTCACCATCATATCTGAGCGGTAACAGAGCTGAGGCAGTTAACCCTTTAACCGAGGCCACATGCGCCATGGATTGAGTCTCTGGTGTCGAAACGGAGGGGACCACCGGACTCTGGGCTGGTTTATCGAGGTGAGCTGTGTGCTCAAGGATAGTTTGTATGGCCAGTGCCAACCGGTCCAAACGCTGCTCATATAAATCCATCCTCCAATGGATGTTTTGTGCATTTCCTTCACCTTTACTGTCTGAGGTCATGGCCCTTTGTTACTGTAACGGTTGTTCGACACACAGACACAGTAAGTTTGGATAAAACACAGTTTTATTAAACAATTAAGATCACAATAACCCTCACAGGTCCTGTAATATACACTTATTATAGTACAGCCACTAGGCAGGTTATATAGAAGTAAGCCCACACAGGTCCAGTATAAGCAAAGAGTCCATATAACATTATACTGACACAGGTCAGGCAGATCTTGTGTGAGTCCCAGTATATCGGTAATGCATGGGTTAATAGCAGACAGAGAATGTTCACAGGCCCATATGTGGTAAGGCCTTTTAAGGAGTCAAATAGAGGTGAGAGCTGTAGTACGAGTAATGCCCAAGAATATGTATACCAGACTATTGTGGACTGCCTTAGCAGTAACGGAGGCTGGGCCACTTGAGCACTGCCGTAGCAGTAACGGAGACTAGGCAACGTGAATACTGCCGTAGCAGTAATGTAGACTGAGTGACCTAGACACTGCCGTAGCAGTAACGGAGACCAGGCAACTTGAGCACTGCCGTAGCAGTAACGGAGACTGAGCCACGTGAGTGCTGCCATAGCAGTAGTGGAGACTAGGCAACTGGATACTGCCGTAGCATTAACAGAAATTAGGCAACTGGATACTGCCGTAGCATTAACGGAGACAGAGCAACTGAGGAGCTGCAGTGTCAGTAACGGAGACTGAGCAATAAGGGCGCTGCCGTAGCAGTAGCAGAGACTGAGCCACTTGAGCACTGCCGTAGCAGTAACGGGAACTAGGCAACTGGACACTGCCGTGGTAGTAACGGAGACAAGGCAACTGGACACTGCCGTGGCAGTAACGGAATCTGAGCAACTCGCCCTGAGAGGCACCCAACCTGGAATGGTACATAAGGCAGACCAATAGGAATGTCGCTGGGGCGACATGGAGGCAACCGAGACCAACTGCACAGCTGTCCACAGACAGTGAGAGTGAAGCACTACCCTTAACCGGAGACCAGTCAGGGCATGCAGAGGAGAGAGCAGCCCAACTGGGCGGAATCGCACAGAACAGGAATGTAGAACAAGCCAAGTCGGTACACGGAGCAGGAACCTCAACCAATCCAAGTCGGTACACGGAGCAGGAATGTCAGCCAAGCCAGGTCGGTACACAGAGCAGCAACGTCAGCCAAGCCGGGTCGGTACACAGGAGATGAGAAGTAGATTGGTGAGGCAGTCCGGGTCGGTGCACAGACAGGAAACGAGATGCAGAATAGTCATGCAGGCCGGGTCGATACACTGAGGACACACAATAATCAGGAACAAGCGCTGGTACTGGAACACCACGAAAGGGCACCGGAGATGTGCCAGAACCCAGTATTTAAGGACAATATTGGGCGGGATAATCACAGATCAGCCAATAGGTGTTAAGCAGGAGTGTAGACTGACAGAATGTCGCCGAATAGCACGGGCACCGTGATATATATATGTACATATATATATATATATATATATATATATATATATATATATATATATATATATATACACATACACAACATTAATGACAATCTCAACCAAGCGTGAAAGAGGAATTAAATAAAAACTGGAATATGTAATCAAAGCCACAATTTGGCTCAAAGAGATACATACTGTGGGTGGACAAAAAGCAGGCACATACCAAAAATAAGCTGGCTGAATAATCAAAATGAACAATAAAAAATATATAGAGATACAATGCACACAACACACAGGCTGGTAGTATGTAATAAACCTGCGAACAAAGTTACTAACCACATATGTAACATACAAACAAAACTTAGATACAGATACAGTTAATACAATATTG
The DNA here is from genome assembly GCA_037306005.1 of Rhinophrynus dorsalis. Taxonomy (NCBI): domain Eukaryota; kingdom Metazoa; phylum Chordata; class Amphibia; order Anura; family Rhinophrynidae; genus Rhinophrynus; species Rhinophrynus dorsalis. Next base: position 176,232,698 of record CM074723.1, read on the forward strand.
ATCAAATAAACATAAAAACAAAAAGTATATATATATATATATATATATATATATATATATATAAATTTAAAAATAATATCAATGCTAAAAAGTATTACAATATGCAACTGAAAATATATTACTATAAAATGTGAAATGAATAATAAAATAACATATTATATTAATGTAAAGAGATATACTGATTCATAATGCCATCTAAACTAATAGCATATCAATGTATGTGTTAAAATAAAAGAAATATGAAACACATATGCCAATAATGATAATGCAGTTATAAATTAACCAAAAAAATACACAATAAACATAGTTTATTGAGAAAAGATGTATATATTTTCATTGTTTTTAGTATTAAAAGTTATATATTTTTTTTACAGAGACGCTCAGGTAACAGCCTGGAAGGTATCAAGGAGAGGATGGATTTTTGGCTTGCAGTCCTACAACCACCACCGGCGACAGCAGTGTAGGGAGAGGCATCATTAACACTTTCACTGCCAGGGAATATTCTACATAGACTGGATCAACTGATATATTTATTGGGAATATAAATATTATTATTCAAATTAGATTTGCCAAATATTTGTTCCACATCAGGCCATAAATAATGTTTTGTGATTCAAATGCTGTAACAGTTTAAACCTTTGAGTGATGAAGAAGAATTCAACGTATTGCTCTGCAATCTATTGCGCAGCCCTACTGTACTCAAAGACTTAACAAATACATTACTTGAACACGTGTTTTACTAAAGAATTTTAATGTGGATTTTAATGTGGACTTTCTTTTTACGGGTTCATCTTTTATAACAGAAGAAAATCAGAAGAGAAGAAGACAGGAGATGAAGAGAAAGAGGAAGAAAGAAGATGGAAGATGACAAAAGAAGATGGACATTGAATGACAGGTAAGTGTTATACAGATCTGGGTGTTAGGTTAGTGTTAGCGATAGCATTGTTTCACTTTACTGTTGGGGTTAGTGTAGGGTTAGTGCTTGAGAGGGTGACTGTATGTTTGAGTTCATGCACAGTGCCTGATAATGTGTCAGGCACACAGCATTAGACATTTTCCTTTGGTGTTCCCATTACTCATGCTATTTAGCGTGAATGTTGACAACTAAAAACACATGACAAACTTTTGGCCATAGGGCAGTTTCTTTGGCCCAACTTTTATTGTGGTTTCAGTTGGTAAGGCAATTGAATGGCACTGTTAACATATTTTGTTAATGGGTTGTAGGCCATTTTTCTCCTTCTGGTTGTTTTACCGTACTAGTTTGAATTGAGGCCATATTGTATTCTCTGTGATAAATAGTATTAGAACCAGTTTAGAGAATGATTACCCATAACTGAACTTTTGAGCTTATATATCAGAATATTATGGTCTACTGTATCAAAGGCCCCATGCCTCTCTGGATATAATTTCATACATTTAGGAGGGGAGAAACTATTGAGTGATTTGGATGAACATCTGATTGAAATTTCATTCTCAAGATGTTCTGCTTAAGTAACTTGAGGTTGTTGAAGCACCTAGATTTAATTACTTGAGAGCCAAATTTTACCCCTTGCTGTTTAAGGAAGTCTTAATTATAATTGCAAACAAAGCTCCGAATGCAATTCCTTCCATAATGTTATAGTGATTTACCAATAGACCTTGCATCTCTAAAGACCATAAAAATGTGTATTACAGAAAGCTGCTATATAGGGGTTCACTAATCATCATACACAAATTAATATAATCATATGGTGACAATACTTTGCATATTTAACCTGCATGGCATGCAGAGGGTTACAGCACACAGCATATTAATGATTCACTTTCATCAGGTTTCCATATCAAATGCCAAGTTAACAGGTTCAGGTCAGTGAAAAATTCAGTACTGGGGCAGTTTGGAGTTGTTTTTAGGCTCTGTAGATGCTTACCCAGATTTTTAGTTTCAGTGGGAAAAATAAGCCTTACTCCAGAATGAAAGATCTGAAAAGTAACTAATCAAATGAAGTCCCCTGAAATGAAAAAAATTAAAGATGTGGAGAAAAATTAAGCATGAATAAAAATCCAGACCTAACTTAAATAGAGCTGATTCCACATTAAAGTACATTATATAAAATAGCAGTTCTCATACTTTTGCTGTGGTAAAATAATTTAGGTTCAAATTAAATGTCTGAGAAACCTTAACAATCAAACCTTTTAGTCCCTTAAGTTGAGAGGGGCAAGTGATTAAAAATGGTTTGGAAACCTCTTTAGGTTCAAAGGATTTAACATAGTATCTGTCTTCCTTAATATTCAAAGAATTAAGAGGCTTTTTTATTTCAGTGGAAATTGGGGAAATTTTTATTTGGCCCTTGTGGTGCAGTTGTTTGACCCAAAATTGCTTCAGTTTTTCTTATACAATAGTCATAAGGTATTAGTAACTATTTTTGTATGGGCAAATTATTTTCATATTACTATTAACCAACACCAATTCTCAGGTTATAACAGCAATTGATAATATATATAATGAACATATAGATTCTTCTCCATTATTATTATTACCACTGTAGTTGAACGTTACATAATCACCTATTTACCTTTTATTTGCCTCAGAGTTACTCTATATGGAAGCACTCGGTCTTGGTATATCAATGTTTTAGTGACTATTTTAAACGTAATTCCAGTTCAATAATATATTTGGTCTATCTTTCAGAAATATTTTTAAAATTAAGATAAAAAAGTAGTTTGTTTTTAATTACACATAGCTAGCAACCTGTAAAAATAGTTGGACCATTCATATTTCTTCAAATTCAATTTTATCTGGAATTAAGCAATATTTTTTCTGTTGGGTAATTGGGGGTTCGATTTGTCAGCTACTAAAAATGTATCCCACTATAGACTTTAGATCAAAAAGTACAATATTACATAATATCAAGTCCAAGAATAAACAAAAGCTATATAAAATTCACAATTTGAAGAGAGAGTTTATGATACATATGTCAAGAATAATTTTGCATTACACAAACAATTTTAGACCTGTCTGCAAAATTAAATGTTAATTCTATATTTAGCAGTTACTTATTACTTTTAAATATTACTTTTTGCAATTTATGCAGAAGGTATACAACTAGGGCTTAATGCCACCACATTTGGAGAGGGATCTGACTAGGGTGACCATATGTACCGTTTTGAACGGGACAGTCCCGTTTCTTTCACATTTTCAGACTGTCCCGTCATTTTAACATAAAAGGCAATTTTGTCCCATTTTTACGGTTTGGACCAGTTTCATGCGAGACATGTTGGAAGGAATTGTCATTATAATACAAATTCAGTAATTTAATTAAGACCGTAAGCAATAAACAGCCTAACACTATGAGAAAATGGCAGTGTAACCTCCACCTGGAGACAGGATGTAGGTTCGGTTTACCTCTAGTGGTTACAACTCTTTGTGCAGGACATGGAGAGGTTCTCTGACATCATCTAAACGCGTGAGTTCCTGTCTGCAGGAAGGTAATCGTGTGTATTTCTCTACCAAGATGACGGCAGCGGCAGCCTTGTGTCAGACTGACTGAGGCATGGCGCGTAGACAGTGGACTCCATATTAGCACGCACCATCATGACCTAGGAGGAGGCCAGCCTCCAGCAGGACTAAGGATCAGGAGGCCTAAGTGCCAGCAGCAGCCAGCACTGCAGCATATGATCTGACTGGACTGGACTGGAGTGGACTGAGAGGCAGCTTAAAAGTGAGTCAGTGTCATGAGTGCAACTGCAACACTGAAAGTGGGTTCACTAAAGTCTAACCATTTAAAACGTTGCAAAATGTCATATAATATGGCCACACATGGTTGCAATACCATGTCACTGTTTGCTTGTTCTTTGGAATTTCAGGTGGACACAGGGTGGGCAGGATGTGGAGGTGGACACAGGATGGGCAGGGTGTGGAGGTTAACACAATGTGGAGGTAGACACAGGGTGGGCAGGATGTGGAGGTGGCCACAGGATGTGAAGGGTGTGGAGGTTAACACAGTGTGGGCAGGATGTGGAGGTGGACACAGTGTGGAGGTGGACACAGGGTTGACAGGATGTGGAGGTGGACACATGGTGTGGACACAGGGTGTGGAGGTGGACACAGAGTGTGGACACAAGGTGTGGAGGAGGACACAGGGTGGGCAGGATGTGGAGGTGGACACAGTGTGGAGGTGGACACAGTGTGGAGATAGACACAATGTGGAAGTGGACACAGGGTGTGGAGATGAACACATGTTGTGTCCACACAATGTGTGGCGGTGGACACAGGTTGTATCCACACAATGTGTGGAGGTGGACACAGGGTGTGTCCACACAATGTGTGGAGGTGGACACAGGGTGTGGAGGTGGACACAGGGTGTAGAGGTGGAGGCAGAATGGGAGCAAGAGGTATTCAATATAATCAGAACTTCATCACACTAGTGGTTTTACTGTACACATTGATTACCATAGAGTCTTATGAGTCATAACGGTCCTAAACTCGATGGTACTTTTCATGATAAATAAAATACAGATATTACATAACCCCGTCCCGTTTTTCGCTCAAGGAAATATGGTCAGCCTAGATCTGACACATTTTCAGAATTTTTTTATTCTTTCAATAACATAATTCATAATACAATATTTTAACCATACTTAAAAGCCAAGTGGACAATATGATCAGAACAGTCACATTAAGGCATAAAAGTCATAAGGGTTAGTTTACATGTGCAACTTTTCTGCAAGATGTTACGCTAAACAAGGTTACCACAGAAAATGATGGTAGCCAAAAAAGCACCCACGTAAGCTACTCCATAGAAAACAATGATATTTATTCTGTGATCTTGTAATTGCAACACAGTTGTTACAGCAAAGTTCTCCATGTGAGCTTGGCCTGATGACATTATAAGACAACATGGGATAGTAACACATTTAATGATCCTCCAATTTGAACTTAATTCTAATGTGACTGAATAGGCAGCGCTCCATGATTGGATTAATGAACCAACGTAACAAATTTTATTGCACTATCCGTGAAGACCAGTCACATAATAGTCCTCGGGTGCACAAGAAACATCCAGGGAGGGTGATAATATCATCTAAAAGGAAATTTTCTATAAGCAAAATATTTGGATAATTTATTATCCTATATAATAATTCGCCAAGTTGTGTGTAACGCCCGACATGCGCAGTAGACACTGCTGCGCGTGCGGCAGTCATGCACAGTAGAGACCGCCCGCGCCGCGGCTGATACAGAGCTGGGCGCTCCGAAGGAGCGTCCAGCTCTGTATCAGCCGAGGCGCGGGCAGTCTCCACTGCGTGTGACTGCCCCGCGACCGGCTGCCAGAGGCTCTGTATCAGCCGAGGCGCGGGCAGTCTCCACTGCGTGTGACTGCCCCGCGACTGGCTGCCAGAGGCACTGTGGCCCGTGTAACAGGCTGTTCAACTAGTAGTATAATAATCACATATTTTCCAGTTATCTGAAAGGGACATCACTTTCACCAACACAATCAGATTAGATACTGAGAAATGTATCTTGACTTTATTATGTTTCTGCTTTTTATGCTTGACAGTGTATGAGCATTGTGAGACATTCCATAACTCTGTGTTATGTAGCATGCACTGTATTAACCTTTTGAGTGCCAGAGAAGTATCTAACACATTTCATTGCAATGTATTATACCTTTCTGGAACTCAAAATGTTAACAGGGGACAAAAGAAATCAGAGCAAAATTCTAGAAGACAGAAGTGAAATTAATCAATATCTTACAAAGGATATCTCCAGTGGCAAAAAATACAAGGTGAAGAACAGGTAACCAAACTAAGGTAAGGAGAATAATAACTTAAGAAATGTATGACCTTAGCCCCATATTTACAAATGTGGAGTTGATTTATTTTGGGATGTACAGGTAAGTCAAGTTTTATAGTATTTGGTCATGGTATTTATTAGGGGTTCAGAGAAATTTTCCGTGTTTGCAATAAACCAGATTTTATTCTTCACAAGAGCTATGGGTGGAGGATTAGATTATCAGAAATGTAAAGCACACATTGCTGCTCTGCATGTCTTGCATATTAGTCAGTATTGGTGCCTATTTACATTTTGTCTGTGTCTGCACTGGAGAGTGGCATATGGTTGATTTTGCTGTCTAGTAAGGAGGAGAGTAAATTAAATTGAGTGTCCAGAAAGGTACAACTTGTGAACATTGACGCAGATTTTTGTTGCTTGTTATAGGTTTTACCTCCTCTGTCCAGATCAGGGTCACCTTCCCATCTCTTTCTAACTTAATAAAAAACACAAATCAATGTTTCCTCTGGACTTGGGCCTAACACAAGTTTAAGTCCTACAAATCAATCTTTTCTCAGGTCTTGGGTCTAACACAATTCTAAGTCCTAAAAAAAAAATTCAGTGTTTGCTCAAGGCATGGGCTTTAGTCTAAGTCCTTAAACAAATTGTTTCCTCAGGGCTTGTGCATCTAATAAGTCTAGGTTGTATAAATCAATGTTTCCATGGGGTTTGAGCCTCTAACAACAAGTCTAAGTCCTTCAAATCATCTTCTACAAAATACTCTATCCCGTCAAGTATCAGTCTGCCCCAGTAACTGCTTAAGTCAGGGGGTCCCTACTCACTGTCTCTGTCATGTACCAATTTTTTTTATTTTATTTTTAATTTTATGTAATTTTTTTTTATAACTGTCCCCTAATACCAGTCAACAACCTCCCCCCAAAAAAATCCTTGATTCTTTCCCCAGACTCCATGCAAAATAGGCACCCTACTCAGACCCCTTTTATACCATGTCTTTTTTTTTCCATTTATTTATTAACTGTCCTCCCAATTCAGGTCACTATACCCCCCCAAAAAAAATTCCCTGTTCGATTGTTTCCCCACACCCCTCATATACAGGCACCCTCATACCCCTTTTATACTATGCCTTTGGGAAATAAAAAAAATATTTGCTATGTGTTGTGTGTAAATGTTTCCATTGATTTCAGTGCAATGAGCTAGGCGAAAAGAGCAGAAAAATTGTACTTTTCACAGGAAATTATTCGCCATGCAGGAATTGGCATTATTTGCCGATTTTTGTTTGAGGCAAACATTTTCACCCATCCCAAGTGGTGACCTCTCTATAAAGACACCTAGGAATACATTTAAAGGCAGGCGTTAGCAAAAAAAAGCACTACCGGGTGTTTCAACGTGTAGTGAGCTATTCAAAGGGCCATGTAATGTACTGCTAACTGCAGGTCATCTAGTTTTACGGCCGCTACACTAACATGTGTTTTGGCCCATTAAAAACAAAAAAAAGCTCCAGTTTGCCATTTAAAGGACTGCGTTACCGCATGAAATTTAAGACCCAGTTTGTTTGGCCGTAAAGTCCCTTATTGGATCTTTTGACAGCTAACACAGCTGTTAACTGGCACAAAAAACCAAAGTCCTCAGTGGATGTATTGATATGGGGCCCTAAGCTCCACATCAATACATCCAAAGTGCCTAAAACGTATCTAAAGTTAGTAGGATTAACCCTAAGAGTGCCAGTGGGGTATAATTACCCCGCTGGCATTCATAGGTTTAACCCGACTAAGTAAAGCAACATTGCAGCTAAGTTCTTTTACTTAGTGTTAATGGATGGCATTTATTTCTGTCTATAAGGATAATATTATTTCTTGGCATGTTTATACTTTTGGGCATTACATAGAGGCTTTTAATATGAGAGCATTTATAGCGCAATACTATTTAACCCTTTGAGTGGCAGTGAGGTATGCAATGCATTGCTTTGCAATGCGTTGCATACCCCTCTGCCACTCAAAGGGTTCAACAATGTATTCGTTCATGCTTGATATTAAATATTTTATTTTATTTTACAGAAAGAAGAAAGAGAATTAAAAAGGAGGCAGAAGATAAAAGAAAGAAGAGAAGACAGTAGGACAGTGGATGACAGGTAAGTGTAACATAGATCAGTTAACGATGGGTGCTTGGCAGTATGTCAAGCACCGATAGTTAATTGTTTTTTTACTGTTAAGTTCCCAATATCGCTGCTTTTAGCGGTGTTTTGGGAACTAAACACACAAAATGGACTTTCAGCCACAAGACTGTTTTTGTGGCTTAACATCCTTCGTGGTTTTAGCTGGTAGGGCCTTGAAATACCACATTAAACGTGTTAGTTTAACAGCCAGTATTCACTTTGGCTCTACCGGCTATGTTAACGCCTGCCTTTAAATCTACCCCCTAAAATCTCATCCAGAATCAGTATGAAGAGATGCGAGAGCATGTCCACCAAAGGTGTAGCAAGAAGAGTTCATCTGGAATATTATATGTAAAAATTATGGACTAGGATACCAATACAAAGGTGATACAATGTTTAGACCTAACATGAGCTGTACAAGCCTTCTCAAAAGGGTTAAGCATTCTCAGCAGGTCACCCCTCCCTGGATGTCTAGTAACAAAGTATTGAATTTGTCTATATCTTCAAAATTCAGAGGAGGTGAGGTCATAATATCTTTGCAATTCCTTGAAAAGCAATAGCTTATTCTGAGCCATCAACTTGCAGATCAACAATCTGCCAGATACCAGCCACTCTGAGAATGCCTCCAAATGAATGTCTGGAGGAAAGGCAGAATTGAACAATAACGATATCAGAGGAAAGACCCTGCTAGACAAACATGCTTATACATGTAACATGTTCCAGCTCCACAAAGGATAGAGGAGAAATGAGTAACTCTGACACATAAGGGGAATGGAAGATGCACTTATCCAACAAAGCATTTATAAGGGAAAGTCTCCCAGCAGATCCACCCATCCCTTGTCATTTGCAAAGTGGAACCAGTGCAAAATAGTTGATATTTCAATTGCGTTATAGTAAAAGCAGATGTATGGGACACCCAATCCACCTTTCACCTGTTTCCTCAACAGCAAAGCCGACTTGAATCTGGGGGCTTCCCCAGCCAAATAAAGTCATGAAGAATATGTTGTATCAATTTTAAAAATTGTATGAGTAACCTAATAGGGAAGGATTCTTGGAACTATGACCATTTTTACTAAATAAATTTTTACGTCCCAGAATAAACAAAAAATACTCTATTTCCTGATGTCAGATCTGAGAGTTTCAAGCAAAGGAGAGAAATGATCTAAAAATAAGTGGGACAGTGAGGAAGTGACCTTGATACCCAAGTATTTAATGGCGGAGGTGAGCCATTTAAACTCCATAGCCGAACGCAATCCAGTCGCCAGTGGAGTTGGTATATTAATATTCAGCAGAAATCAGGATTTTTACTCAAAGTTGGCAATCCATGTTTAATACAGATACCCCAATCTTTTAAAAGTTCAATGATTTTCAGCGTTCAAAATTCATATTTAATAGAATACCAAGGGGTAAACAGCAAGATTATAATGGTTCTTTAGTGAAAGAGTAATCAAAGTCTTCAGGAACTGTATATATGGAGTCCTTTTCTCCAAGATAAAGAAGTGCAATTTTGGAGCAAACTACCTGCACCATAGTGGAAAACAAAAAATTCCAATGATCTAAACAGGATTTTTAATACATTGAATAGTAGAGAGTTTGCAAAAGCTTTGCTTCTTAATGTCTTGGAGACCTTTCTGCTTTAAATCAATTGTAATTTCCTGAGTTTTCATTTCATCTATATGGTGTGGTTAGATTTCTCCAAATTTGCACCTCTTCTGTTTGATAAATAAGGCCCACTGTTGCCTCTGTTTGGATATAATATTAAATGAATAATGATAGATATTTATGAAAAACTGGGAAACAAATTTACATAAGACACTTTTAATACCCTGTTAAAAATTTAGAGGAGATAGGTGGAGAAATGGAAACATCTGCAGGTATGCAATTCAGTACACATGAAGAAAAAACAAAACAAAAAAAACAATGAGAGAATCAAGCACAGAGAAAAGAGAGATTGAGGCTTCAGGGTCTGATGCATCCTTCCAGGTGTCTTCGTCTGCATGATTTCATCTGTGAACCATAATCAGCTTCCTTAATGAAATACTTAATTAACATATTATAATTGTGGTAAAGATGATTTTGACAGAAATCATTTTCCATATCTAATACTATGCTAATTTAATCTGTTTCTCATTCCTCGACATGACCTTTAGTGATTAAGTTTCATGGCAAAATTGTTTTCTTTTTGATGGATTGATTTATCCTGAACAGTTTTGAGAATTGTTTTTTGTTGTTAGTATTTCGTTTTAGTACTTTTCTTTAAAGGAACAATTGTATATGTAAAACTGCCAAACCTGAATTATCTAGGGCAATTCCATATCTAAAGCTTTGCAGATAATTATCAAAACAATAATTAACAATTACTGAAAGCAAAAAAGAAAATGCATAATCAGCTGAACTGCATAAACATTCATTTATACAAATAAATTCATACAAATGTAGAGATTATTCAGATGATAAGTTATGACATGACAAATAACAGAGGAATCTATGTACTTGTGATGAAAGAATCCCTACTTCATAAGTGCTTCCTTCAATGATACCTGATTCCAATACAGCCTCTATATTTCATGTATGGATCTCAACTGGATCGGATTCGGCAACTGGATCTGGTACTTATTTTCTCTGATAGCTGGTACTACAATAATGACCCATTATGAGGTGCAGAATTTAACCAATCTGAAAGCATAATGACTTTGCAGAAGGATAAACCCATGAGACCTGTTAATATAAGACTAAAGATGAAGATGATGTCAAAACTGAACTGTAGGTATTGGCCACATGCATATGATATAATTCTTAAGTTGTTGATAGCAAGAACAGTTTAAGAGGGATTACTAAAAGGAGAAAAAAAATAATTTACTTTTTAAACACCACTGAATTCATATCTGACTTCATAAGAACATCTAGACATTGATCTATATTATAAAAAGGGTCCAGGAAATACTATCCCCCACCCCCCACATACCGGGTTCACTGCTCTCTCAAATCATTTTGCTCATCAATACTATTGGTGATTTATATTGTGATTAAATTAGTAATTTTATAAAAATGGGTGCATTTCTTTAAAGAAAGGTACCAGGTAATAGCATTCTACCATTCGTGACTAAGTGTACTTGTTTATCACATTTTCCCTAAATTTGTGTGACCATTACTCTAATGGAGTACTGTCCTGCTGATAGAATATAATTATGTATTGCCATGTACTCTGATGTGGTACCAAGTACAAAAGATACCAGGTCATCAGTCTGGCATGTCCTGAATTAAAATCAGCCCTGAATCTAAGTGCAGCCAATTATGTATGTATCTATTCTTAACCCAAATAAAATAAATAAATTAATATGGACTATCATTTTATCTCACATTAAACATGATATGTTAGTATGGGGTTCATAGACCCAATATTAAAGGAATAGTAATACTTAATATGTAAAAAAATATATATTGTAATGTTTATCCCCCTGAGTAAAAAAAGGGTGCGCTCACTGCTGAAAGGTGTTTTATTCAAAATTTATTACAGCTCAAAGATGAATTTTTTAGGTGCAATATCACAGTGGCCTAAAATTGTACAGTGAAGCTGTTGTTACACCGTCCTATGGACAGTTGTGGTCCATAAACCATAAATCTCCACGGTACAATTTCAGGCTACTGTGATATTTCACCTAAGAAATTCAACTTCGAGCTGTAATACATTTTGAAAAAAACACCTTTCAGCAGTGGGAATACTCTTGTTTTACTCAGAGGGATAAACCCTACAACATATTTTTTTTTACATTTTAAGTATTACTGTCCCTTTAAGTAAATAAATCAAGAGAGGGAGTGGAAGTTGTTAAAAAAATTAATATAGGGTCCAAAAACACTATATTAAATTAAATGTACCTATGGGAGAGCTCCTCCCATTTCTTCCTGGAAAAAAACAGAGCTCATCATCAGAGCTCATCAAATCCAGCCAGTCAGAGGTTGAGAAATTCACAACCAATAAATGGCTGGATGTAGAAGGTCATACAATTTGTTTCCCAAGTGTTGTAACATAGGCATGAAAAAGTATCATTTCCAAGCTCTCAAGCAGAATTCAGTGTTCATTAGGCAATGGCTCAGCAAGGATCTTACTTTCTGGTCCTGTCTGTTCTTTCATTTTGTGTTTTGAATCCATTTTTAAACAGGTGCAGAAGGACTTCTCTTAATAAGTAACATTATTGACTTATTATTATTTACTTTTTATTACAATATTTTATTTTTGAATCAATTTTTTTAAACTTCAAGAAGGGACAGAGGCATAAAAAATGTGCAGAAGGACTTATTTTAATAAGTAAAATTATTTAATTATGACTTTACCTCCCTTCTTAAGAAGAAGAGTAAGGGGCCAAAACACCCCTCCCTTGTGCACATTTAAATTAATACTGGGTTTTCAGGTGGAGATATAGGAGAGTAATGTTGGACTCCCATATCTTATTTAAGGCCGTTGTGACCACAAATAGAAGTTTATTTTTATATTTATTGGACTGCCTCTTCTGTTGCTTATATGGCTGAATGTATTGTTTTGCAATGTGTTACAAAAAAATCCAGAACTTGATGGGTAAAGGATAGTGTGTAGGTGTGTGTTTCCTTTGTTATGTCAGTGTTAGTTAACTCCTGCATTGCTAATGAATTGCAATGAAGTTCAAAGCAATGCAATGCTGGTATGATCAGGAAGTAAGGTGCGCAAAATATATTACCTCAAAAGTGAAACAGGTGAAAAATGCCACTATGCCAGTATAAAAGGGGTGTCAGGTTCATGCACCTTGCCATTCTTTGTTTGTTAGAGAGAAAGAGAGAGAGAGAGAGAGAGAGGGAGGGAAAACACCACAATTTGCATGCTAGAGAGAAACTGGAGCTGGGGTTTAGTTTTCAGTGTCTTGTTGGCAGGCAATTTGTTCTCTGTGTTTGGGAACTCTGGGAGGAGTGTTACATGAGAAAGGAGATTTAACCCCACCCCTAAAAAAATATTGTTTGATTGAAAAACACATACAAGTGATCCAAGTCCCTTGTTGAACTGGCTGAGCCTCTGAAATTGACTGGCAGATTTACTTTGCAGACTGCTATACAGCTGATGCTGAGACCATTGTCGGACTATTTATATGAAGATACCCAAAGGGTTAAAACAAGAGAACCACTCAGGTTGGATGTCTTCACTTAAATAGGCAAATGACAATATAAAATAATTTGAGGACTTTATACTTTATTATGTATTGACACGCTACTTCACAGTAAAGAACTGATAATAATAATAATCAATCCCTCACATTTGTGCAAAAATATATATAATTTATTAAATACGATATATTATGGGCCATATGTTCAAAGAAGTAGTGAAATAGCTTTTGTCATTTGTAGCGACTTTTCAAAGTACAGTGTCGTTGGGATAATTAATATTTTCAGAGAGTGTCAGTTGTGATTGGAAATATGTCGTTTGTCCTGACTGAAACTGTCGTATGAAGCAACAAAAAATGTCTTAACTAATGAAAAAATTTCTTAAAAATGTCTTAACTAACGACAAAAATGTCTTAACTAAAGACAAAAATTCTCACATTCAGAACACATTCTCATATTAGCTATATAATCTTCTCAGAACCACAAAACATTATTCTACGAATACCAAGACTTATATTAACTGATATATAACCCACGCTATATAACTGTATTACACTGATTTGGCAAAATATAACAATTTCCCAATAAATATCTATAGATTCTGTTAATTCCAGAAATCTAGAGCTAATATAGCTTATTATAACTGATCCCAAATGGTTGGCCAGTCCACTTAAGACAATTATATGACAAATTAAGTTGCTTCAAACAGAAGAAAAGCTATGAAACTCTGGATTTAAATGAATCTAGATGAATAAATTTATAGTTACCAAATTCAAGTTTCTTTATCTTTCTCTGTTAGGTATCAAGATCAGATGTTGTTAGGCATTCAACCAGGAAGCCAAGAGACTTCTTAACCAGGAACCAAGAGAGTGAAATCATCTTCTCTTGGCATTATATTAGGCAATATTGCCTTATCAGTAATCCCCACCTGTTCCCAATGATTGGACAGAGATCCATCTCATTATACCGTGACATCACTAATATGCCCTGATTGGATACTTATATTATCCCTAATTATTCAAGGAATGTGACTAATTCCATCATGATGCTATCAAAACTATAGAGGGCACTCTATAAAGATGTCACGTTTCAGACAAGAGGGATTCTCTGTTTAAAACTTACAGATTCTCCCATAAGATAATCCTATTGCTTGGCACCATGGTTGTCTGCAATCCCCTATTTATCACCATTAGTGTAATTTAGATATTTTCCCCCAAAGAGGCCCATGAGTATTCCTTTGTCTTAAGGATGAGGTAATCTGAACACATTTTAAACACAGGCTTTTCTATTAAAATTAACCCTCTATGCTCCACCAGGACAAAGTCTCTGACACCATAAATTGCCAGAAGATGATGGACCAGCATATTGACTGAGGTATGGTGGTTCTGAACAATCCATGTATTTTTTCCAGCTGGTAATTCTGATGACAGCAGGTCTATTCTTATCCTGTACTGCAGTGACATTGAGAGAAAGAAAACACAGCTGCTGAAATGTTCTCACTAGCTACAGGCAGATAGATAGATAGATAGATAGATAGACAGATAGATAGATAGATAGATAGACAAAGAAGGGGAGAAAGAGTAGCAGTTGCAGCCTTGCAATTAGTGTTTGTTATTTTTTTTGTTGTTGACAGTAACTTAGAGGGACTGCTTGTAAAAAAAAAAAAAAAAAAGAAAACAAAAAGAAAAACAAAGAACACTTTTGACTGATCGGTGACAAGTAGGGACCTCGATGTGAGCTGTGAGGGATGTCGACAGTGACAAATACTAGTGTCAGGGATGTACATAATAATTTTAGAAGACCAAAACATCACATGCTAACAGTTCTACTACCTAATTTAGTTTAAAATTCCATGATAATGTCCAGCCAACATACTCAGGGAAGGGATAAGGGGAAAGGAATGAGAGCAGTACACGGACATGTTATTAAAATGGTAGACCGAAAACTGACTGTAGCCAAGGTTGCTGCAGCATGTGCAATAAATGATGATTATCTTCCACCTCCTGAGGAGGCTGTTTGTAAATGTGAGATGAAAAGTTCCACCACCACCAGTAGCAGTAATAAACCATTTAAGAACACTGAAGATGATAGTCTGATTCTAGTGTTGATGGCATAACAGAGGTGGGTGAGCAGTTCAACCAACTGCTGCATCTGACTGCCTGAGTAACAGAAAAAGTATACCACTCATGTTCAAAGTAGTAGCAAACGTTTTGATAGATATCCCCTCATGAAGAAAAGTAGAAAGAAATTGTATGAGACTTTAAAAAGCCTGGGGGGGATATGAAGGTGGTGGGGAGGAAGCAGCAGGTGATGCTAATGACCTAATTATTGATGTAGAATATGTCTCTCCAGCATTCTCCCCTTCTTCTGATACAGGTTAAGTTATTAGTGTCTGAGGGATGGTGAGATAACATTATCTGAAAGTAAAATGTTCAGTCTTGCATCACTGAAAATAAGTACTATGCTTGGAGGAGTCTGCAATAGTAAAAATGCTTAAAAATCCTCAGTCGACTTCATCGTCATAATCATCATTAGGGTTTTCAAGCCCACCTCACACCTAGCTAAACACGTTATTGTTGAGTATTCAGAAACACAGGTCATTCATATCCATAACCACAACTATGATGAGCTCTTCTGATGCTATTGGAAGTGCAGCAACATTGACACCTACTGCTAGTACAATTGCAACATATAACCCCAGTAGTAGTAGTAGTAGTAGTAGTAGTAGCAGTTGTAGTAGCAGCAGCCCCTCAAGAACCCCTCTCTATGAGGTCTACACAACAGAGATACTTCCCTCTTATTCCAAAAAAGAAACATGTTTCTGTGTAAAAAACATGAGCAGTGGGAAAGAAGGATCACACCTAGGCACATCTTCATTGAGATCCCACCTAAAGCACAATCACAGGTCTGATTGGCAGACACACCATCGACATGTCAGAGACATCACAATTAGCAGCAGTAGAAGCAATCCTAAGTGCTGTGGGGTGCATAATAGTAGTGCTGTAGATGTGTCAGAGAGTATATTGTAATAATAACCATGGCTCCTGCTGCTGTTCTTGAAATGCAGAGGAGTATAACTGTGAGTTTGTTGTAGAAGAGGACCACCAAAAGTCATGCTGTTATAGTAATAAAATTACACAGATTTTCCACTATGTATTGTCAACCCACACTTATTGAGTTCTTAGGAAGGAATTCAAAATGTCACAAAAATAATCCCAAAATATGCCTGTGGAATGACAAAGTTGCCAAAATATTGGTGGTTGAGATAAGTAGTTCAGTCTTAGACATATTAAGTTTTAAGCAACAATGAGTCGTACAGGAAGAGAGAGTATTAAGGCATCTCATGTTTTTACTGTTAAATTAAGAGAAGTTAGAAGAAAGAAGATGGACCAGAAGAAGAAAGAAGATAGAGAAGAAAGAAGATGAAGAAGAGAGAAGTAGAAGATGGACAGTAACTGACAAGGGTGATGAAGACTCCACTGGAAATTAGGATTAATGGTAAATGTTACTTTTCATGGGTTGTTGCTTTGTTGCTTAGTCTGATTAACTCTGTGAGTGCCAGTGGGACGATTATAGTTCACTGGTACATATAGGGTTAATTCTACTAACATTGGACACATTTTTAAGTGCTTTGGATGTATTGATAGGGGTTTTCTTTCCTTTTTTTTAACATTCAATTCCTGGATCGGAGGTTAAAAGTTGTGCTGAGGGACTCTGCGCCCAAAAAACTGGGTGCAGAATTTTCCATGATAAAGTGGGTCCCTTTGCGCATCTTACCACCTAACGCAGTCCTTTGAATTGCAGTTTGATTGGTTGTAGTATGTTTTATGGGGTCAAATGGCCACTAACTTTAACGGCTGATATGCTTCTTTTTCTGCTGACAGTTCTTCAAACATTGCTTACTATGCTTGAAAAACTGTCAATTTGTATTTTTTTTTTTAAATCACACCCTAAATCAGTAGAAGTTTTGGGGCTATATTTTCTGGTGCGGTTGATTTGCTCCAGAATTGTGAATAAGGCCTTACATGTAGTATTTTACCTTTTGTCTGTATTTGCTAGCACACTATTGTAGGCACAGTTTGTAGTTATTGTAGTCACAGTTTGTAAACAATTTCAGATAAGCTTGAGACAATAAAATACTGAAATAAGCTACACCTATAGTTGTGAATGCAGCTGTATCCTATTAGAAGCATGTGATCTATAGTCTAATTAACCAAGGATAGCATATTATTTCATTAGTTCCAAAACTATCAATTAAGTAATCTGGGAATTGTTTTATACAATAACTACCCTTAATTTATATCGTTTTTATAATTTGATTTAATGAGGTGAAGTCTGAGTTTTTAGCAAAGAAGCATTCTACTGCTAAGTACAGATATTTTACCAATTTGTTTGAGCAATTACACAAACCTGTGTAGTTTTAATTTAACAAATAAATTGCTATATCCTGAGTAATTTTATTAAAAATAAATGTTTAATGAAGACAGAGAAATAATTCCAAACTGCATCAACTATTGTACAATCCTGCCATGTATGTATGAATTAATTGATATTTTCAATATGTTTTTCAAAATCTCAGACCAAATATTTAATTCATAACAAAAATATGTTTCTATTTATTAATGAAATTATCATTTTAATGTCTGTGGACTGTAAACATAATTTAAGGGCAACAAACTTTTGTGAAACTGGGTTCACTAATCATAAAAATGGACACCAATAATTGCACTTTGTTTCTGTAGAAATTACTAGCCAGTGCATAAGTGATTTTACATTAGCTAATACTGACTGGCACAAATGAAACTTGATGCATTAGAAGCCTTTTTTACCTCTACATACCCTTAAAAGGCAGATTGTAATAAACAAAGTGGTGACTACTGCATGCAGATTCTTGTCTTTTCTAGCTCTGTGCACAATTATTCTTTGATCTCTCTCTTTTCAAATATCATATTGACTATCAGTCTACAAATTTCACCCAAAGTTATATTTTTAGTTTATTTAAAAAGCAACTCAGAGTTAAAACAAAGGGCAATCTCTAGGGATGGGTGAAAGGTCCCATTTTGTTATTGCAAGATATCCCGCTATAGCCAAGGGGTTCTCCACTTTTTTGTGAGAATTTTACCCATAGCAAAACCATTAAAATATTCTAATTTTCTCTTAATCAAAAAAATATTTCACGAAAATGTTTCTCCTATTTCTCCCATATGCTATAAATATCTCACATTTTCACACCAAAACATGATGTAAAAAGGAAGTAAAATGGAGAGAAAGCAGCTGGGGGGAGGGCAAAGAGTAATTTTAAGGCTATTTACCTAGAAAAATAAGGGTAGAGGATGCTCATAGTACTGGCTGACACTATGACCACCCGGAGGAGCTGGCAGGGCCGTGATGTATCCATTGATGTAGAAGAGAATGTCACCACCACCAGAATGAAAAGAACTGGGAGCCCACATTCCCCAGACCCAATGATGCCCAGTCCCCCAACATCATCAACTGACATCTCGGGGGGGGGGGTAATTGTGATGTAGTCAAAACTGGGTAGCAGTGTGAGCAGCACAGGCCATTGCTTGTGCCTGCTGCTACTTCTGCCAGTGTGCCTTCAGAGTCTGAGGAGGAGATGATGGAAAGTGTGACAGCAGGGGGCTCTAAGTTGCACATGTGATCCACTACCACACAGCAGCTAGAGACTGGTGGGAGTGAGGGTGGGGGGGGTGGAGCCACTGATGGGACTAATGTTATGGGCCCTAATGCTGCTGTTAAGGTGGAAGGGGAAGTCGGCAGTCAGAAGGGATGGCAAATGTGACAGCAAGGGACCCTCTGACACCAACCAGTCCCACTCTCATACAGCAGCAATAAGAGACTGGTGGTGGTGGTGATGAGAGTGAGGGTGGTGGAGCATCTGGTATGGAGGTGAGGAAGAGGGCACTTTTAGCTGAAAGCAAAAAGGAATGGGTGAAAAATATACAGATGTCCAATGGCAAGCATAACTCTTGCTTCATCATCAGCCTCTTACGCTGGGGTCTGGGCACAGAAAAATGTACCAAATGTCCCTGCCCCAGCACCCTTAGCATCCTTTACCTCCTTCTTTTCGGGCATACCACCTCCTCCAACATTACCTCCCCCACCAGCTGATAGCGAATCTGTAGATGCTAGGATCTGGCCTTGTGTTGCACAAGTATAAGTCAGGTGGTGTAGCTCCATTGTTCAAAAAGGGAGCGAGATCCAAACCAGGAAATTATAGACCTGTGAGCTTGACTTCCATAGTGGGCAAGATATTAGAAGAGTTGCTAACTAACAATATCCAGAACAATGTGAAGAAAAACAATATTATTAGTAGGAGTCATTATAGTTTTATGAAGAATAGATCATGTCAGACTAATTAACTTCCATTTTACAAAAGGCAAGTAGTAATTTGGATAAGGGAATTGCTGTTGATGTAGTATACTCGGATTTTGCAAAAGCCTTTGATACATTGCCTCACAACAGGTTATTTCATACATTAAAAGGCTTTGGTTTGGGAGGTGATATATGTACATGGATTGAGAACTGGTTAAATGATAGATGGCAAAGAGTTGGTCTAAAGGTGATCTAAAGTCCTGGGCCTAATAGTTTTTAATTTGTTTAGAAATTATCTAGAAGTGGGAATTGAAAGTAGTATCTCAATATTTGCTGATGACACTAAGCTTTGCTGGATGTTTTTCTCTGCAGAAGGATTTAGTTAAACTGAGTGAATGGGCAGAAAAGTGGCAGATGAAATGTAATGTAGATAAATGCATTTGGGCTGTGGAAACAAACATGCTTTAATACATTAATTGGGAAACAACTTGTGCAAACCTCATTAGAGAAAGATTAAATGAGTACTGATAGACAAATTATTTCACAAAATTGTGCAGTCACTCAGCTTCTGCAAGAGCAAATAGGGTACTATCATGCATAAAAAGAGGTATAAATGCACAGGATGCTAATTTAATTCTACCTCTATATAAATCCTTTTTAGGCCTCATCTAGAATGTGGAGTACAGTTTTGGGCATCAGTTCTTAAAAAATACATTATTGAACTAGAAACAATGAAGAGAAGTACAACAAAACTGATAAAGGGATTGGAGTATCTGAGTTATAAATAGATACTAGACAAACTAGGTTTGTTTACATTTACAAATATATTTAAGGTCAATACAAAGAACTATCCAATTAATTATTTACACAAAGAGCTGAGCTAAAAACGAGAGGTCATCCATTAAGACTAGAGGAAAGGTGCTTTTGACTTAAACAAAGGCAGGGATTGTTTATCAGTAAGGGTGGAAAAGCTATGGAATTTTTGGATGCTGTGCTTGCAGATACTGTAACTGCTTTCAAAAAAGCAGTGGATACCTCTACCTAGCACAGAACAACATTGAGAATTATGACAGATGGCTTCAATGCAGATAGGTTGTTGATCCAGGGAACTATCTGACTGCCATTTGGATTCAGTAAAGAATGCCTTACCCACTTGGGGCTTAATTGGAAATCATGATATAATATTGGCATCCGATCTGATATTTTATTATATTATGTATAAAAACAAGTAAGCCCCTGATGAAGTATTTGGGATAAATATGAAACTCGTTATTTGTATTGTTGTATATTGGACGCATCCATGAAGTGGCTTTGGCCATTTTTTAATATGATTTTCATTCAATAAAATTTTGAAAATTGTGGACTTTGTATTTACACTGGATTCCAATGGAGCATCCAGGAAGTGAAGTATGGAACCTCAGCACCATCACTATAGAGGTGTATTTATATGCTGATTACTTTGGTGAAGTCTGGTGACCATTTACTTGACAGTTTTTTTTATACAAATATCTAGCCCTTGACATACAGGTATACTCTTAGATGGATCTGCACCCCTCTCTTCTTGTTTTTTGTTTCTCTATGACTCTACCTATGACTCTACCTGCCACCAGTGTACTAGGGAGTTGCGACTTCTACTGAGCCAGTAACTGTGACTGGAAGACAACATTGTTCTATCTTTAGAGAGAGATTGTCTACACTGAAGACTGTGCCATTATTTTATATATGACTTTACCTTATATGTACAGTAATATATATATACACTTTCTTAAGCATCCTTTCATTCTATGTTGAGCTTGTTCAATATTTATTGTGCAATTATTCTTAGAACATAGAATTTGGCACCTTAACATGCACATTTTTTCCTGTAGTGGAAGATGGTAGCAACCCTTCACAACCCTCTAGAACATGGGGTGGAGGTGGAGGAAACATGTGTGGCCAGTCTATTGCCATCTATTACAGCAAACTCAGAGTCATAGTCCTTTGCAGCTGGAGCATTAAGTGTTATTTAGATTGAACAAACTCATGGCACACTCTCCAAAACAACAGCGTCACTACTTCTATTATGTGACCCAGAGCTGCAGGAACATTTTGGAGTGCCTCTGCTGCTGCTAGTTGGTGCACCTCTGACATGCTGATGGTTTGTCTCCCAGTCAGACCTGTGGTTTTGATTCAGGTGCCTACTAGGTGTGAGACTGCTTCCTCCCTGCTCACATTCTTTTGACACAGACAACGGCTAGAAACATGCTTAGCTTTGCTCATGAGTAAAGTTTCTCCATGCTGTGGACTTTATTGACTGAGGGGTTCTTGAAGGGCTGCTACTACTACTGGGACTAGATGTTACTACAATTTTACTACTACTACTATGAGTCAGATTTGCTACACTTCCAACAGCAAAAGAGGCACTCATCATTGCTAAGGTTGTAGATGTTGATAACCTGCTATGTTGCTGGTTACTCAGCATTGTAGCATGTGTGGCTGAATGGGACAAACAGTTTTTATAGACAGGCACAATGCGTCTTTTCAATGGTGGAAGACTGAACTTTTGCATTTCAGCTCATTTTCTGGCCATGTCATCATCTCTCTCACTTTCAGCTTCATCTGTACCTGAAGAAGAGGAGGATGCTGGAGGGATGTATTCTAGGTCTACATCATAATAATCAGTCATTAGGTCATCCTAAACATTGCCAATTGCTTCTTCCCCACTACTTTGATATTCCTTTTAGAGATCTAAAAAATGTATTTTTACTTTTCCCTTTTGAGGGATTTTCACAATGTACACTACTACTTTGAGGACAGGTGTTTTTGTGCTTGTTTGTCTCACTGTCAGATGCAGCAGTTGGCTGAGCTGCTACACCTTCTTCCACTGTACCATAAACACTAAAATGCAACTTTTTGTCGTCTTCAATATTTTAGATGGTTTATTAATAGTACTGGTGCGGGTGGTGGTGGAACTTTTGGTAGGACTTTGACAAACTGCATCTTCCTCTGGAAGAGAGGGATCACCATCATTTATTGACCATGCTGCAGCAATTTTTGGACTGCCAATTCATTTTTTCATCAACTACAATGTGTTTTTTTACAGTAAAGTACACAATAGAACTGATTATGTGTAATGTCTTGCCTTGGCCCCTCCGTAATACTATATCCTGTATGAGTCTGCCTCAGCAACAGCTCATGTAAGGGTCCCTGTCACTGTCACCTATTTTTTTTTTCTTTTTTTACCTTTTTTATTTATTAACTGTCTCCTCTATTCATGTTCAACTGCTTCTTTCACTACCCTACCCTAGCAGAGAGGTCACACCATTTCAGGAAGTAACTTGGATCATGACTGACTGGGTCATTCCATTCAGTCACACACAATTTTAGGGTATTTGTTCCTTTCTCACACTCCAGACTCCCCTAGCACAGCGATAACAGCCAGATCAGGAGGGAACTTGGATCAAGGCTACCTGTGTCTTCCCAGTGACTCACACAAGATATTGAGGTATTTGGGTTCAGCTTCATTTGCTCTCTCTCTGTCTCCCTGAGTGCCTCCAGACTCTCCTAATACAGAGAATAGATTTTCTGCCTACTAGACACCCTAAACCAAGATTCAGTTCCGTTTTATGAGCCAGTCTTCACTAGCTGAAACATTTGCTGCTCTCTCTTTCTCTCACAAACACAGAATGACTTGCTGTGGGAAGCTGACACCAGACTTTTATACTATGCCTGTTGGAAAATAAGGAATTATTGCCATGTTGTGCAGAGAAATGCAATCTTCCTAGTAATTTCAATTCAATAAGTGAGGCTAAAAATGGAAAAACGTAACTTTTTGAAAGACATTTGTAGCTAGTTGGAAAATGTCATTTTTCTCCTGTTTCTCTTTGGAGTAATCTCCTAATATGGTTATTTATCATTCTTATAATGCATACTAACAATAAATTAAAGGTAATGTATTATTTTTAAAGCATTCACAGTATCTACAAATAATTTAATTATTAGTTTATTGAATGTACCATATATATTTTGCAGGATAAACTGTGCAAATTTCACATTGACAAACATTGAAAATTTGAGTGTAATGAATGTAATAAATGTCCTAATCTAGGTAAAGTTTCAAATGTATTGTTATTTTAATAATTTGATATGATATTTTAAATTATTTCCCATGACTTTTATTGCTGCTGCTAGAAAGATTGATAAAACATTCCTTTGCAATGCTTTGGAGATGTATTTATCAACCAAGAGGTTATATAATCCTATATAATAATTCGCTAAATTGTGTGTAACACCGCGACATGCGCAGTAGACTCTGCTGAGTGTGCTGCATTCATGCGCAGTAGAGACTGCCCACGCTGCGGCTGATACAGAGCTGGGCGCTCTGAAGGAGCGTCAAGCTCTATATCAGCCGTGGCACAGGCAGTCTCTACTGCGCGTGACTGCCCCGCGACCGGGTGGCTGTGACACTGTGACCCGTGTAAGAGTCTGTTCAACTAGTTTCCAATAAAGGGATATTAAAACTGATAAGTCAACCAGTCACCATAATCCAGAACCAGGCATCTTGTATAGAAGCATTCAGGCTTGTTCTAACCATACCTATAACTCAAAATGTGGGTGTGTCCAGGACACCTGAGGAGATCCTCTAAATGTGTTGCTCCAGACAGTTGCCTAATGGGATATATAGCACTTCATCACATCCTTGTTTCCTTCCACCTATCATATATTTCTTTGTTCAATGCTGTTATTCCTCCCAACATTCCCTCTTCCAGTCCTGCCCCTTACTTCCTTCCTTCTTTTTTAACATAGATTTTCATAAAATGTCTTATCGCTCTTCTTTCGCTTAAACTTTTTTGAAATCCTACTTTACGCCTGTCATTCATTATTACCAATGATTCTTTACTGTTTCAGTCTCTCCTTCCTTTCTCATCAAAAACATAACCCACCAATGTATCATTATATAATTTTATTTTGCTAGTTTCAGTGTTATAATAGACTTCAGTTGTGCTGGCCTTTACGGTTTGTTATTTATTGTTCTTATGTTCGACATATACAAGTACTAGAACATATAGAAAAATGTGTTTAAAAAAACAAACAGCTTATTCTTGGAAACTAAAATGCACATTATGTACCCGCAATTAAAAACAAAGAATTCCAATGAGTACCTGATAACACATTTTTAAACTCTTTGGAAAATGTCCATAAAGATGATGTAATTATACTTCATTAGGCAACATATACTTCATCATGACATACAGGCTATGAAGAGTATTACAGACTTGTGATGTGCATAACTAGTTACACCAAGATTCATAGCTGCATTTCTTTTCAGTATTTCAACACTAAGTGTTCTGCATTCTTTCAAACATATCGACCCATTTATTCATAAAGACCAGTTAGGTATTTATGGTGTGCAGTACTTCACCTGAGCTACAGAATGTGAATGTATTTTACAAACTCAGAAGTAAAGTGTTAGATTCATGTTTCAGTGCATAACACCAAAATAACTTCTGTGTTTCTGTTGAGTTATTATGTATATTTTGCATAATAATTTTTGCACACAGAGTATAGGGTATTTAGCATTTAATGACAAAAGCAGTAGTTTTGTTAGATTATCATGAGGCATTAACCCTTTTCTGATTTAACTGATTTAAGATTATTGAATGGTGAGTTAAAATCAATTGGAATATATTTTTTAAAAATGTGCATGTTTTCACCATGAAAATAAGTTTTATATAAACATTTGAATGTTAGATGTGTGAGCAACCAGCATACTAAAACAACAATTTTAATTCAAAGGACATACACTTGTATTTTCCTATCTGATTATAGGAAATTAAGTTCTGGCACAACGCAATGATGTTTAAAAAGGTTCCGATTTGAAAAAAGTGAGCCAACTAATCAAATATACTTTAAATCTCTTTAGAATTGGAAAATGACCATATGCACATAAGTCAAATGTAATGCGGCAACCATATTGCACAATAGGAACCAAAAATAGTTATCAAATTTCCATTGTATTGGTGATTATTCTAACATTTAAGGGTGTAATGGAGTAATTTCAGTGATTGAAGTCAGGGGGTTTGGGGGCATTTTTTGTTAAAACTTAGAATGAAAGTCCATGAGTAGTGGGTAGTGTATTTTGTTTGCTGGTGCCAGATCCAGACTGTAAATTTGGCCAGAACATTAAAAGATTGCATGTTATTCAAAGAGGTAGTAGAACTGGCCAGCCCCAAGATCAAACAAGTCATTGGATTTTCTACATAATGGGGAGATTTTCTGCAACCTTTTGCCATGTTTCTACTATTGGGTTCACATTAAAAGTAAGAGCACATATTATAAACATGAGTGATATTCAACTTAAGTTCTTGGTGAACAGTTCAAAATACATGTTTCATGTGCGTGTATTCATACTTGTTAATATTCTAAAAAAAATCACAAGCAATGTTTTAAAGGTTTAGGGGAGAATGCTGTGCTTAGAGGAAGTGTAATCTATCCACATGACTGGGCAAACATGGGGAGGCTGATGTACTAAGATGAAATGGAGCAAAATGGATCAAGTCAAAAGCAAACCAACAGTGCCAAAAAAATAAATAATTTTAGTGGTTAAACCCTTACTGCAACTGATAGCCATATAGTCTGAAAGTGGGCATCTGGCATTGGTATCCTCCTCACATTGTCATTGGCCAATAGCCCTTCCTTTACCAAGTCATTTTTAAATAAAAGTTAATGTTTTGGAACCAAGTTGGTTTTAAATAAAATTATTTGCAATTTGCAAATGACTGAAAAATGTTAAATTGTTTAAAACAATTGTTAGTCTTAGATTTAACAAGCAGCAAGGAGTGTAGTATATACGATGCATGGCTCTCTGGCACTGCTTGGTAAGGTCTTTACATACTCCAGAATGCCTACAAATCTAGAAAATCTACCTGGCTAGCATGGACTGAAGTTTTCAAAAACAAATATACATGCATTAAGTATATGTGATTGTTTCCAAAGACTAATAGGGGATACACGCTAACCTGGCATATCAACAGCATATATCCCCAGTGTATCATTTTACTTGCTTATTTATAAATATATCCTATATAATAATTCTCTAATATATGTCTGTCAGAAGCTGTTATGCGCAGTACAGACGGCTGCATGCGCTGCAGTCATGCGTAGTACAGACTGCCCACGCCAGTGCGGATAATGGAGTGGGCACTCCAAATTCAGACAAGAGAGAGAGCCAGAGAGCTATGGTAAAGGGGGAAGAGAGAAGGCAGGAGGAGGGTAAAGGAAAAATAGAATAGAATAAGGAAAGAAAAAGAGAGTAAAGAAAGACAGTTTAAAATCAGTCTCCTGCCCACACAGTGAAAAAGGAGTCACTGACAGTCACTGCATTCTCTCCTCCCCCTTTCTGCCATATTGACGAGTTTCCTGCTATGTATTTCCAGTATACTAACTCAGGGCAAAAGCCATGGCAGTGCTTGTCACATTGCTAGTTTGTGCTGGAAGAATGCTTCTGAAATGTTGATATAGTAGCTAGTGTTCTAGAGACAGACAGGTAGAGAGAGGTTGCTGGATTTGCTTGATTCACTCTGTGTAGTATGCTGGGCAGACTAAGCTACTGATTTTGTGAGGTAGCAACTGAGGCAAACAGGCAAATAAAGGGATCTAAAGTTGATTGATTAAGGAGTATTGGTAGAAGGCATATCAAGTAGTTCTCTGATTAGACAAGTTGGGTGTGGGAAGAGTATAGGAAATGTGTAATATTACTGTAGGAAATTTTTCAGGGAGAGGAAAGGAGAGAGGGGCGAACTTTGAATCCCTATATCTCTCAAACCATAGTGGTTTGAGGAATCGGATTTGGAGCATATTGATTATTTTTTTAAAGGCTACAAAACTGGATATATATTTTTGGGGACATTACTGTCCCTTTAAAAGTTTATGTGAATAAGAAATAGTAGGACAAAAATAAAAAACACAAGTATTTCTTCCCCCTTCACATGCAACTGTACTTATTTCAGTTTAATTATAGAAGGCATTACACCTTTAAGGGAATAGTGGTAGGAAAGGTAAATTTGACTATCATCGACATAGACAGAACTTTGCAACTCTTATTATATTACTAGTTTGCCAAGAAAAAGTCTTAAAGTAGCAAGGAGCTGTAGACTGAACAGACTGCAGAGCATTTTATAGCAGACTCTAAACCCATAATGATTAGAGGGGCACACAACGTGTTGCTTCCCAATGAGTTACACAACCAACTGGTCCTTAAGGGGTTATCAATGACTCTAGTTTTCCTGATGACAATACAAGTTTTGGATTTTATTTAAGTCAATGAATGCAATGAAAACTGAAACTTTCTGTGCAGTCTTTGTAGATCTGCTAAGATTTAAATTACAAGATATAATGAGATGGAAATGATATTAAAATCAATACTAATAATACATTGGAATTAAAAGAGCTTTTGAATCTTGTGAACTATGCAGATGCAAAATATGATGTAAAAAGCTTTGCACTGTACTAATCAGTATAATAAAATGTGTACTTTACAAAAAATGGTATGTTTCACTCAATAAAATACATATTAATAACTAAACATATGTTCATGTTAGACAGGGGTAAAATAACACTATAATCGAAAAATGAATTGGAGTTACATACACTTAAATAGCCTGTACTCCATTGTACTGTAGCATTTGTAAAAACTATGCTTGTTTTCTGAGGCCTAAAATCTAGTCCTTCATAAGTGCTCCCGTTTTGAAGGCTCCCTCACTAAAGTCTGCTACAATAGGAACACTTAAACCTGTCCTCATCATGCCCCTCAACAGTGCATGTTTTCAGGATCTCCATTAACCACAACTGAATATTCTTAACTCACATAGATCCTTCAGAATGATTGATTCAGTTGTGTTTATAACTATCAGATATATCTACTGTATTTTATGCATATTATCTGCAGTTGCCTGTAGTTAGCGAACTCTGTTTTGGTTATGGATTCAATCTTAACCTCTTCAAAATAAACAAAAGGCTTTATCGGCTTGAATGAGATTAGTCATAGATGGAAAGTCACACATATGGCCTTTTAGAATTGTGATATATTCTCAAGATGAAATGTTAGCATACAGTTTTTTTACAGAGGGATCATTCTGTAAAACTTTAACCTCTTAGTGAGTGCACGCGCGGCCGGTACTTAACGCCTGCCGAACTTTTTTCCCCATTACTTCCAATGACTTCCTGGACGTACATGTACGTCCTCTGTCATTAAGTGACAGTTTCTGCGGGATGTACATGTAAGTCCACTGTCGGGATGGGGTTAATGCTATTAAGGTCACAGCTCTATCAATATTAACTTGATTGCATATTACTACAGTCACTTTCTGAAAAGCTGGAGCAATAGTATACATATGATGCAGCTTTTCAAGAAGACTATTTTATATATTTAGTTTCTTTACTGTAGCAAACCAGAGTGTCCCTTTGCAACAGTATAGATACAATATATAAATATCCTGTGAAAACACCTAACTAGCAAGATCCCTTTATTTCATAAATATCCCTATTTCTTATAACTCACTGAGGGAACAGTGGAATATCTTTTTTTTTTTTATGTGCTTATTACTGCAGGAATACCTTTTGTTCTTTCTTTCTGAAGCTATCATGTCTGCCTCCATAAACATGGCATCCAGGACCAGTGGAATATTTTGTCTTTTGAAGCTACAAGTGTGAAATTTATGGGGGCATTAGAAGTTTCTGGCTATAGTAAGACAAGCAAGGGTTATTAGGAGGTATTCATTTTCTTTTAACAAAGTTTAAATACACATAATTGGGCTCACATATAAAAGTGTAAGTAGAACTTACATAATTGGGCGTATGTATAGAGAAGGACAAAAGCTGCAAGGTGTGGGCTTTCTTAGCTCTCTGCAGTGAGAAATAGACAATACCCACCTACACTTTGTCTGTGAGCTGTGACTGGTTGAATAGAATGTCAGTCACAGTTCAAGTGTTATGCAGAAGCAGAAGGATGTTTAATTCATTTTTTTCTTTTTGGTCATTTAGACGACTTGTAGAAATCCAGATTGGGTCCCTTTCTATATAAATCTCTGTGTTACTGTCTAGAGATGGACAAAAAGTACAGTTTTGTTCCAGTGGGAATTTTCATTAAAAAAACAAGATTTCACGCTTTTCCCTGGGAATTCATACCCATAGATTTTTCTTCATTTCTCTAACACCACAGAATCCACTGCGAGAACCGTTACATTTCATGCCTTTGTTTTCCAATGAATCTTCATGCCTCCATTCTATAAAAACACATAATTTCCCACAATGCAGCATGGTGTAGTTTAGGAGAGAGAGAACAAATAAGAAGAATGGAAGCAGGCAGAGAGACAGAGAGAGAGATAAAATAAACATAAACATTAAAATTAAAATAAAGTAATTTGGAGATGTGGCTAGCACAATGACAAACAGGAGAAGCTGGGTGGCCTATCAGCAGCCTTACATGTCAGCTGCCTCTGCCTGCTGCTACTGCTGCCAGTGTGCCTTCTTCGGTGTGACAGCAGGGGACCCTCAGTCACACTTGATATCTCCTACCAGTCCCATAGAACTTCAACAGACTGGTGGTGGTGGTAGTGGTAATGAGAGTAAGGGTGATGATAGAGCAGCTGGTGTAGGATAGTATAAGAGTTTTTGGAGGAAAGTGATAAGGAATGTTAAAAATACCTGCAAATAAGGATGGCCATCACTGCCACACTAACAGTGATATTCAGGAGTTTACTGCTGTTGTAATTCCTGCTGAAGAGTAATCAGAGGCATGTGTTTATCTGTCACAGCAGCAGGATGATGATGAGCAGGCTAGTGTGCCACATACCACTGTGGACACCATAGATGTGGGTTCAGAATGCAGTGATCTGGGAAAAAGAAGTTCCACTTGCCATCAATACTCCTGGTCCTAGCTCTAGCCACCATACTATCTAGCACTGCTGGCACTAGGCCAATAGGGCATTTTTTCAGGGCTTGTTTTTTCACAAGCTTGTGGCCTGCAAACAAATTTGTTTGAAGGCTGCAAACAATTATTATTATAATTATTTTTAAACATTGTATTGCAGTAATGTTTTGAATGTTTTTATTGACATTAACTACATTAATTAACACACACAAAACAAGCCTGCTGCTATGCTTGCTAACCATTATTTTAAAGCAATAAGAAAATAAAGGTTAAAACTTACGCTGAAAGTAGTAGATGGGAATGGTGGTGATGGACTGGAGTTGTGTGATTCATAGGACTGAAAGCTAGACAAATTGTTTGAATAATCATCTTGGAGTCCAATGTAACCTTGCATTTTTTGTAGATTATTGTCAAGAATGAATCAATGCTGAAAGCAGTGGTCACAACACTGTAGATGGTAGCGACCATTCAGACCCCTCCTCCTGCTGTTAATAATACACATACTAAGGGTTTTCCTTACATGTGTGGTTTTGACCACATCTGACACTTGATACTTGGACAGTTTTTGATTTTGGTTCATTTTTAGAAATATGTCTACCAACATTTGATAGCTGTGTACTACGCTCATTTGACAATAAAACCAGTTGCACTGAAAACCTGCTCAGACTGCAGGCTTGCTGGTGGGAAGCTAAGGGTTTGCTCGGCAGTATGTGTCAGTGCTGGCCACACACACAGTTTTATTTTCCAGTAGTCAATGGGTTCAACCTTTCTAGAACATATTGCAAGTATCCTGCAGGTATGCTGAAACCATCTCACATGCAGTAGAACCACTCCTGCTTGTGTAGCTCCTAGGAATAGTCACAGGAGTTTGTGCGTATCAGTTATCAACCCATACTCTGTAAGCGAGTCCCACAAACCTGCGTCACCACCAACACCACCACAAATCGTACTTTCCTTCAGAAATATGTGGGGAATGGGATATTCTGGTTGATGTTATTGTTGCTGCTGACATAAACCCTTTTGCTGACTTTATTCACTATACTTTTTACCAGTTTTTTTTGCCCTAACCCTCTCTCTCTTATCCTCCACAATGCATCCATCCACTTGATCAGTAAGCATATCTTTATATTATTTGACAGACATTTGACAGAAACAATGTTATGTTTAAAGCAGGGAACCAGCAAAGTAGCAAGAATGTATTTCTCATTGCTTTTAATTGATACTATTCATGGATCCTGCTCAAAGTATGCTAAGATATCCTTTACTAGCTGTTGCATAAGAACAATGGGAGATGTGACACAGTGCTTTAAAAGAGTAGGACAACACTGTAGGTGGGATGGAGAGAGGATATGGTAGTGTGAATATAATATTGTATTGGAAGACAGAATACTGTATAATGTGGCAATCTACCACTATTACCAAAACAGTATCTACTGATTCACTGCAAATGAATACAAAGAATACTGATTGTAAAAATCACCTTTCAACTTCGATAGTCTTAATAGTAAATTTTCCTCTCGGTTCTGCTGCTTGTCCTGAAAACAACATGAGTGGAAGATCCATCAGTGACTCACAAATAGAGAAAAATTGTGGGGCCTTTCCTTCATATCTATATAGAGCTCCTTTGTTACATTCTCTCAGTTCATAAGCCCTCCAAACCAATGTAATATAAGATTTATCATCTGTGATATTATCTCATTCTTAGTATTACACTTAGAGGGAATTCCCTGCACTATCCACCCCACTCTTTTTATACTAGTGTCACCCCCGCCATGCTCTTCTCACTCTGCGGCCTTCTCCGTGAGCGAACGGAGCAGTGCGCCAAACTTCCGGGTTCAGCTTTGACTTGTCACTGCCTAGTGACGTCATTCTCCAGCACCTATATAAGGCAGCATCTTCAGACCATCGGAGCAATTTCACAGAGTTCCTTTGGGAGTTAGACCTTGGTCCTTGGCATTGGCATCTAGCTCCAGCCCTTACCCTTGTCCTAGCTCACTCCAGTCTGCATGATCCACCGTGCCTTGACCCTTGGCTTTACCGACCACTCTCTTGTCTCCCCCAGTGTCTGGCCTTCCAGTATATGATTCTTGGCTATCCACCTGACTACTCTACCTTGCATATTTGGATGAACAGTGTATGATCCTTGGCTACCCACCTGACTACTCTACGCTACATATTTGATGAACTGTATATGATCCTTGGTTATCCACCTGACTACTTCTCATATCTGTTTAACTGTGTATAACCTTTGGATATCTACCTGACTACTCTTACTAGCCAATTTTGATGAACTGTGTATTACCCTTGGCTATTCTCCTGACTATTCTACTCTACCCATTGATTTACTGTAATAGACCTTTGGATATCCTTTACCACTCTTTTGCTTCTCCCCATTAGGAGAGTTAACACTATAACCATAGTCTACTACTGGTCATTAATTAAAACCTTAATGTGAAGCAATGTGATGGAGATTTATGTAGCATTCAAGGGGATAAAAGACCCACTTAAATCAATGGGGATTTTCAAGCCCCCCCCTCCCCAGGTCTTGGTCCAGAATTGCAGCTCTTTCGCTTGATAAATGTGGCCCACAGTTTCAACTGTTACCATTCTTTTCAGATTAGTACAGTGCCATGATAGATCAGTGCACAATGTGCATTTATTTTACTGAAATAGTCTTGGCAGATCTTCAGTTACAACTACTATTATGACCATTCTTTAAAAGCTTAATCAGTATTATATAAATGTTTGAATAATATTATGAAATGTATTTTGTTTTATGACATTTATTCTGTTTTATGATATTTCTATCTATCCATGAAGTTGTGCATTCCTGAGTTGTTATATAGATGATGTTTAATGTTTTACAATGAAATGTGCTGCACACCACTCTCTCTCATTAAGGGTTCAATGTCATTGGGTGGAAGGAGTGTATATTTCCTTAATAAGCTTAATAGAACTTTGTCTTTTATCCCATTCGCATTTCATTTTAACAACACTGAGGATGACATACTAAGAAGAACTGGAGCAATTCCGGAGTAATCCAGCTGCACCAAGGGGTCAACTAAACATTCCCTAAATCTCCATTGCTTTAAGTGGAACTTTTATTTTATCTTTACCCAGTCTAGAACATCAGCACAAATATGATATTTTACTGAAAAAAGTCTTTATTATGTCCACTCTATAAAAGCTTACATAGCTCAAAATCTTGTGTCACTGACTGGGAAAACACAGGCAGCGATGATCCAGGTTCCTTCCTGATCTGGGTATTATCTCTGTACTAGGAGAGTCTTGGGGGTGGGCAGGGCCGGCGCCACCTATAGGCGAGGTAGGCGCCGGCCTAGGGCGCACAAGTACTAAGGGCACGGGCATGCAGCGGAGAAAAGCTGTGCCCGCACCCACCACACCGGAACGCAACACAGTCAGGTCTGTGTTGCTACTGCGCTCCCTTATCTCTTTAGTAATGCAGAGTGCGCTGGGAGTCATGATCTCCCGGCGCGCTCTGCATTACTGAAGAGAAGACGGAGTGGGAGCTACAGGTATGTGATGGGGGGGCAAGTTGGAGCTGAGGGGGCATAGTGAGCTGCTGGGGGCAAATTGGAGTAGATGGGGGGCAAGTTGGAGCTGATAGGGGCATGTTGGAGCTCAGGGGGCATGTTGGAGCTGGTGGGGGGCAAGTTGGAGCTGAGGGGGCAAAGTGGAGCTGGTGGGGAAAGTTGGAGCTGATGGCGGCAAGTTGGAGTTGATGGGGCAAGAAAAGAGGTTGGGTATAAGTAGGCGGGGTATAAAGGGGTGGGACACAAGGGGCGGAGCCAAGGGGCGGCAAAAGTAGGTTTTGCCTAGGGTGGCAAAAATCCTTGCACCGGCCCTGGGGGTGGGCGTGAGAAGGGAGTAAAGGAGATTTATCCTAAATACTCCAAAAAGTTGTTTTAATGGGAAGACACAGGCAACTGTGATCCTAGTTACTTATCTGTTGGCAGCTCTCTGTGTTAGGGGAGTCTGAGCTATAAGAAGGGAGCAAATGAGATTTATGCCAAATACTCCAACATTTTGTGTAACTGACTGGGAATACACAGGCAGCCGTCACCAAAGTTAGTCTGGCTGTTAACTCTGTGCTAGGGGAGTTTAGACTTGTGAGAAGGGAACAAGGGAAATTTACCCACAAATACCAAAAACGTTTGTATTACTGAGAAATTGGGAAGACACAGGCACCTGTGATTCAAGTATATTTCTGATCTGGCTGTTATGTCTGTGCTAGGGGATGCTGAGGAAAGAAGAAGCTGAACAGGAAGTATGTTTTTTTTTACAGTGCTAGGGAAAGGGGGACATTTAATTAAAAAAAGTAATAAAAAAAATTGATAGGTGACAGAGACAGGAGGACGTTGATGAGCTGTGACTGAGGCAGACTGATACTAGACAAGACAGAGTATTTTGTAGTGTTCCAAGGCAAGACATCACACACAATCAGTTCTATTGTTTTCTTTACAGTAAAAACACACATACAGTAGCTGAGTAATGTCCAGCAAATGCACAACAGGCAAGGGGAAGGTGAAAGGATTAAGAGTAGTGTAGGGATGTGTCAGTAAAATGATAGCTCAAAAACTGACTGCAATACATTATGGTAATCCCTCTCCACCGAAGGAGGATTCAGTTTGTTAAGGTCCAACCAAAATTTCTCCCACCACCAGCACCAGTTCAATTAATAAATCACCTAAAAACAATGTAGATGGCAATGAGTCACATTCTAGTGTTAATGGCATAGTGGGAGGTCTGAGGATCTGACAGTGAGAGTAAAAGCACAAAAAAAACTTCAAAGCAGTAGAGAACAATGTGAACATCCCTCAATGGGAAAAAGTAAAAAGAAATTGCTTGAGACCTCTAAAAATCTAGAGGAATATAAACGTAGTGGGGAAGAAGAGGTGGGCAATGCTGAGGATGACCTAATAACTGATGATGATGCTGTAGATCTAAAAAATATCCCGCAAGCATCCCCCTCTTCCTCAGATACAATGAAGTTGAGAGAGAGAAAGATGATGACATGGCCAGAAAATGAGCTGAAAGGCAAAAGTCCCGTCATCCACCACATTGTGCCCATTTGTAATCTGTTGGAGAAATCTATTGGAAAGTCTGACCCTGGACAAGGAAAGATGCACAAAAAAATATACAGTCATCCTGTCAGTCCAAGTCACACTCAGCCATACAGATGATTAGTGTTGAATAACCAGAAGCAACAACATGAGGTATCAACATCCCCAACCATATGATCCCAAATACAGCACAAAGCATAGAAAAACAAAAAAATAGCACCCAATAGTGTAATATTGTACAAATAAATATAGATAATGAATAAAAATGTGTAAATGCAGTGCTGGTCAGAGAGCTGATACCAGTCAATCTGACAGAAACGCTTCTGGAGAAATTGCTTCCGTCTCCACTCAGAGGGCTGGTAATCAGCAACCGAATTGCTCCAAACACAAGGACAAACAGCTAGTATCCAGGTAGTTAAATTAAATAAATTGAACTCATATAATAAAAACAATAATAAAACAATAAATGAGTTTGAACGCTAATGAGTTTCACAGCAACATGGTTGCTTTATCAAAGCACACACAAGCTAAAAAGCTAACAGAGAATACAGCCATCAGAGCAGGCACCACAGAAAAACTCTACTCCGGTGATGACTGGATAGATTCAAAAAAAAGGAACTGCCAATCAGAACCAGGGGAGAGATTGAATGTCAACCTGAAAAATAATATTGCAACAGATATAGAACCATCCAATCTCATTTGTGAACAGTGTCCATCGTGGGAGGATAACATATGATAGACATCTGAATATAGCAAAATAGCAGCATGATACCATGAAACCGCTCGCCTCTACCATTCAAGCAGTAATAATTGAATGTTCAGAATATAAACGACTGGCTCTCCTGACACAGATTGCAACTGAGACAAACCGATGAGATAGCCATAAAAAAATAGATACAATATACAAATGAGAATAACATACACATATAGACAAAAAAAATAAAAAGATAATGCATACCACAATAATAATCATCAATAATGATAGTGGCTCATATAGATCAGAAAGCTAATAAACTAACTGATTAAGTAAAATTAGTCAGGAGTCCCAATGAGATGCCCATATGGGAATAAGCACTAGACCAACCAGCCAGGATACTGAGCAAATAAAAAACAATGCATAATAATACATTGTCATATGCACAATAACAAAAAATAATATAAATGAGTAATCTATTCTATATAATAATTCACTACAAAGTTTGTAACAACGCAGTCATGCGCAGTAGAGACTGCTGTGCGTGCTGCAGTCATGAACAGTAGAGATTGCCCGTGATGAGGCTGATACAGAGCTGGGCGCTCAGAAGTCAGACCTTATCAGTGTAACATATAGCTAATATAAATAAGCAAGGATAGAGTAATGAGGACCTTATGATGACTGTCTCTGCTGCTGTTGGAATTGCCGCACGTGACACCTAATAGTAGCAGTAGTTAGTAGTAGTATAATTGCAGCAACATCTAGTCCCAGTAGTAGCAGGCCCTCAGGAAACCTTCAGTTAACGAAGTCCACAGTATGGAGATACTTTAATCATGATCCAAAAGCTAAGCATGTTGCGATCTGTTGTCTGTGTAAAAAGCACGTGTGCAAGGGGAAAGAGGCTCACACCTAGGCACCTCCTCAATGACATCCCACCTGAAGAACAAGAACAGGTGTGAATGGGAAATACACCATGATCAGATTAGAGGTGCTACAACCAGCAGCAGTGGAAGGACTCCAAAAAATCCTAGGGCACTGGGTCATGTAATAGAAGTAGTCATGTGGATGAGTTAGCCAAGTGTTTGTTCCTTCTAAATAGCACCTATGGCTCCTGATGCAAAGGAGTATGACTGTTAGTTTGCTGTAGGAGATGACAAGAGTAATAGGCAGACCACATATGCAGACTCTACCTCTACCACTTCCTCTAGTAATGTTGTTAAAGCAATCAAGTTACAGTGTTCTTCTGCCATACAGACACTTACTAAGTTCTTGGAAATGAGTCAAAAACTTCACAAAAACAATCTCGAAGGGTGGCTGTGGAATTGCAATGTTACCAGGATGTTGGCAGTGGTATTTTATTGAAAACCTAGAGAACTGATGTCATGTGTAGCTCCTTGCTGGTATATTCCAAACTGCAGATATTTTCCCAGGATAGCTATGCCAGAATTGTACAAGCAGGTGGTTAGTG
Organism: Rhinophrynus dorsalis; assembly: GCA_037306005.1. Lineage (NCBI taxonomy): Eukaryota > Metazoa > Chordata > Amphibia > Anura > Rhinophrynidae > Rhinophrynus > Rhinophrynus dorsalis. Next base: position 176,270,235 of record CM074723.1, read on the forward strand.
TGGTAGGCAAAGGGCTTGAAAGTTCATAAAGAAATAAAATCTACCTGACAATAGATATGTGAACAAGTTGGCACAGCACAGACTATATGACTGTGACTGCTCACTGGGTTTCCATGTTAGGTGACTGGGCATCTTTGGGTGTAGGCAATGTTTGCTTCCAGTCCGTTTCATTCTGGGAGTGGTAATTTCCTCCTCCTCTTCCTCTGTGTCACTGGGTGCAGCAGGGTCCTATCAGCCCCACTTTTTTACTCAAGAGTCAGCCAGAACTATGAGCCTAAAATACCTTTATTTCACTAAATAAATGGCTTTAAAATCACTTTTTGCTCTCTCTATATATATATTTTCAACTCCATTTTAATTTGGAGCAAAAATGCAAGATTTTTTATAATATGTGGGCAGGACCTTTCTCCCCATTGAAAGGCAAAGGTGAAACATGGAAATATTTTCATGAAATATTTTTTGGTCTAAGTGAAATGAAGAAAATGTGAATAGTTTTGTTATGGACAAAATTTCTCAAAAAAAAAAAAAAAGCAGAGAACCATATGGTTTTCACTGAACAAAATGGGACCTTCCACCCATCCCTAGTAATGAGTAGAACTGGAGCAATTCTGGAGTAACCCAGCTACACCGTAAAGGTCAACTAAACATTTCCAAAATTCTCATTGGGACTTTAACCCTTAGAATGCTAGTGAGGACTCCAACTCATTGATTTTTGGATTAAAAGCCCAATTAAAGCACTCAGCTTTCATTCTATAATATACCTCATGAAGAGACCTAATTTGTCTTGAAAGCTTGGATACTAAAGCTAGCCAATAATGACATCACTTTTACTCTTCCAGTCTCCTGCTTTTTCTATGTCTAACATGGTACCACCTTTAACAAGGTGGTGAGAAACATAATGGGGGGAAAGATGCATAATAATGAAAATTATATTGTGAGGTACAGGAAAACAAAAGTATAAGAAAACAGAAGTAAGGTAATGAAAAAGGATAGAATGGATTATTGGGTGAAGTAAGAGTAGTATAATAATACAAGGGAGAGCATATGTGGAGACAAATATGGTAAGAAAAAGTTAATATAGTGAAGGGAAACAAAGAAGATGATGAAAAGATTATCACACCTTTTACGGATATGTATAAAGCAGAATCAGATAGATCACTGTGTTACAAAGGTCCATATTTATAAAAGCATACTGGAGATAACCAATTGCACTATAGGGGACAAATACAAATTCCTAAATACTCATGCGCATGAATAGACTTTAACCCTGTGAATGCTAACAAGGCCTCCAATGCATTGCTTAGCAATGTATTGGAGACGTCTCTAGCATCGTAGGGGTTAAAAGCCAAATTTAATTGAACACATATTTGTATTTATCCCCTTTGGTGAAGTTGCTTTGGTCCAGAGCAACTCCAGTTTGCTTTTATAAATATAGGCCAAAGTATCATAACTAAACAGTAGTAAACTAAACAGTAGAGCTGCATGCCGCAAATTAGCTCCCTTTTTACTCCATACTGCCAGTGAGTAACACAACATATGGCAGAGTGTGTCATTAATTAGTCAGCCTTTTACATAAAGCCTAAACATCACAAAAATGTTTAGTGTAATGTATCCCGTTCAATAGTGGAACAAGCTGTAAGAAGGCCAGCTGCACCTGTATAGTGGGTTAAAAAAATAAAAATAATATGTGAGGAGGACATCTAGCCCCAATTGTAGTAATAGCCCCTCAGGAAGTCCACAGGATGTAGATTCTTCACTCAGGATCCAAGGCTACTCATGTTGCTATTAGTGTTGAGCGAGCATGCTCGGCCGATGCTCGGATCGGCTCGAGCATCGCTCTGCTCGGCACATGGCGGTACTCGTACGAGTACCGCATGTGCTCGCCCGCCATGTTCGGGTCTCCTCCCCGCACGTTTTGCGGCTGCTGCGCAGCCAATAAACGTGCAGGGAGGCTCTGACATCGGTGTAATGCCAGCAGCCATGTTGGCTGCTGGCATTACACTGATTGGCTGGCCAGAACCCGTGGTCGGGTGCTGTATAGCACCTGACCATCGAGTTCGGCTCAGTCTGAGCCAGGGAGAGCTGAGGATAGGAAGGGAAAGGCAGTGTAGGGAGGAAAAAAACAAAAATTGTGAAAAAAAAGAACCAAAAGTCCTTTTTAGGACTACTGTGTGTGGGGGCAGCAGGTTATTTTGTGTGGGGGGAAAAATCAAAAAAAAAAAAAAAAAAATATTCTGTTTAGTGTGAAAAGTTGCAGATTAGAGCACATTCTGTTTAGTGTGCACAGTTGCAGATTAGAGCACATTCTGTTTAGTGTGCAAAGTTGCAGATTAGAGCACATTCTGTTTAGTGTGCAAAGTTGCAGATTAGAGCACATTCTGTTTAGTGTGCAAAGTTGCAGATTAGAGCACATTCTGTTTAGTGTGCAAAGTTGCAGATTAGAGCACATTCTGTTAAGTCTTCAAACTAAAATATCAAAGTCACATATTCCATTCAGTGTGCGTCGCCGCAGTTTAGCAGCACATTCTGTGTACTGTGCAGAGTTGCAGAATAGGAAGAAATACTGTTAAGTCTTCAAACTAAAATATCAAAGTCACATATTCCATTCAGTGTGCTTCGTCGCAGTTTAGCAGCACATTCTGTGTACTGTGCAGAGTTGCAGAATAGTAAGAAATAGTGTTAAGTTTTCAAACTCAAATATTAAAGTCACATATTCCATTCAGTGTGTTTCACCGCCGTTTAGCAGCCTATTCTGTGTACTCTGCAGAGTTGCAGAATAGTAAGAAATACTGTTAAGTTTTCAAACTCAAATATTAAAGTCACATATTCCATTCAGTGTGTTTCACCGCCGTTTAGCAGCATATTCTGTGTACTCTGCACAGTTGCAGAATAGTAAGAAATACTGTTAAGTTTTCAAACTCAAATATTAAAGTCACTTATTCCATTCAGTGTGTTTCACCGCCGTTTAGCAGCCTATTCTGTGTACTCTGCAGAGTTGCAGAATAGTAAGAAATACTGTTAAGTTTTCAAACTCAAATATCAAAGTCACATATTCCATTCAGTGTGTATCACCGCCGTTTAGCAGCCTATTCTGTGTACTCTGCACAGTTGCAGAATAGGAAGAAATACTGTTAAGTTTTCAAACTCAAATATTAAAGTCACTTATTCCATTCAGTGTGTGTCACCGCAGTTTAGCAGCCTATTCTGTGTACTCTGCACAGTTGCAGAATAGTAAGAAATACTGTTAAGTTTTCAAACTCAAATATTAAAGTCACATATTCCATTCAGTGTGTTTCACCGCCGTTTAGCAGCCTATTCTGTGTACTCTGCAGAGTTGCAGAATAGTAAGAAATAGTGTTAAGTTTTCAAACTCAAATATCAAAGTCACATATTCCATTCAGTGTGTATCACCGCCGTTTAGCAGCCTATTCTGTGTACTCTGCACAGTTGCAGAATAGTAAGAAATACTGTTAAGTTTTCAAACTCAAATATTAAAGTCACATATTCCATTCAGTGTGTTTCACCGCCGTTTAGCAGCCTATTCTGTGTACTCTGCACAGTTGCAGAATAGTAAGAAATAGTGTTAAGTTTTCAAACTCAAATATCAAAGTCACATATTCCATTCAGTGTGTATCACCGCCGTTTAGCAGCCTATTCTGTGTACTCTGCAGAGTTGCAGAATAGGAAGAAATACTGTTAAGTTTTCAAACTCAAATATTAAAGTCACATATTCTGTGTAAGATGAAGAGGGCGGGTAAAAAGGGACGGGGAAGTGGACGTGATCCTGAAAGTTCAGGGCGCGGGTCAGGACGCGGAGAAACTGTGCCTGGTGCCAGAGCACAAGAAAGAAAGACATCCACCATACCTAGCTTCATGTGTAATTTTACAGGGCGTCGCAGGACATCACTCTCGAGGTCCGACCACTGCGAACAGGTGGTCGGTTGGATGACAGCTGATACTGCTTCCAGTCGGTTAAGCACCACCCTGTCTTCCACCAAGTCCACTCTCAGTAGCCAAGAGTCTGGTCAAAATAATCCTCACTCTGATCATCCTTCCTCCCACCATACACGGTCTGGTCAAAGAAGTGATCCCACACTGGGATATAGTGAGGAGCTCGTCTCATCACCAATCCTTCATTTGACCCTCTCTCCAAGCACGCTTGCAGAGGAACATGACATCTTGTGCCCTGATTCACAATCTCTAGAGGCTACCCAATCACAAGAAGATGACAGATGTGAACGGCATTTAAGGTCAAAGGAAGTGGATGATGATGATGATGAGACACAGTTGCCATTAAATCAACCACTATTTCCGTCTCAAGACCTTGTTGAGGAGAATGTTATACAGTTGTCAATGACTGAGTATGTGGTGGGATCAAGACTTGAGGAGGATGATCAGAGTGAGGAAGTGGAGGAGGACTTGGTGGACGATGAGGTGACTGACCCCACCTGGGAAGGTGTAGAGCCGAGCGATGTCAGCAGTCCTGAGGGTGAGCCATCTGCAGCACCGCAACAGGCTGGAAGAGGCAGTGGTGTGGCTACAGAAAGAAGGCGGACCGCACCAAACCGGCCCGCAAATGTTCCACGGAGCACCCCCTTGCGTAAATCTACCTTGCCAAAGGGTAGGTGTTCCGCGGTATGGCGTTTTTTTAAGGAAAGTGCGGACGACAAAAGAATTGTAGTTTGCAACCTGTGCCACACCAGAATGAGCCGAGGCATGAACACTAGAAACCTCACCACCACCAGCATGATCCGACACATGGCATCCAAGCACCGTAGTAAGTGGGAGGAACGCCTGGATCGCCCATCTGTGTCTGCAGGCCACACCACTGCCTCCTCTTCCCCTGTTTTCGGTGCCGGCCAATCGCCTGTCGAAGGCGCAGGCCCGCATACCTCCCGCCCTGCACCTGTACCATCTGAAGCACCATCAGCGACCACATCCACTTCCCTGTCCCAGCACAGCGTCCAAATGTCGTTACCCCAGGCATTTGAGCGCAAGAGAAAGTACCCAGCCACCCACCCACAGGCCATAGCACTAACCTCACACCTTTCAAAATTACTGGCCATCGAAATGCTGCCATTTAGGCTTGTGGACACTGAGTCCTTCCGCAGCCTGATGGCAGCAGCTGTCCCTCGGTACGCGGTCCCCAGCCGCCACTACTTTTCCCGGTGTGCCATCCCCGCATTACACCACCATGTGTCCCGTAACATCACCCGTGCCCTGACCAACGCAGTTACTGGGAAGGTCCACTTAACGACTGACACATGGACAAGTGCTTGTGGCCAGGGACGCTACATTTCCCTGACGGCACACTGGGTGAATGTCGTGGAGGCTGGGAGCGACTCGGACCCTGGGATGGCACGGGTGCTACCCACGCCGAGGATTGCGGGCCCTACCTCCATCAGGGTTTCCACCAGCACCTACGTTATTGGCTCCTCCTCCTCCGTTTCCACCTCCGAATTCTCTACACGCAGCGCCACTCCCCCATCAGCCAGTAGCTGGAAGCAGTGTAGCACTGCAGTGGGGAAGCGTCAACAGGCCGTGCTGAAGCTGATCTGCCTTGGGGACAAACAGCACACGGCCTCAGAGCTGTTGCAGGGGATTAGTCACCAGACCGAGCAGTGGCTCTCGCCACTCAACCTGCAACCAGGCATGGTTGTGTGTGATAATGGGCGTAACTTGGTGGCGGCTTTGGAGCTCGGCAAGCTCACACACGTACCATGTCTAGCGCATGTATTTAATTTAGTGGTGCAGCGATTTCTAAAAACCTACCCCAATGTGCATGATCTCTTGACCAAGGTGCGCCGCGTCTGTGCACATTTCCGTAAGTCATCAACAGCTTCAGCCGGCCTGTTGAAGCTGCAGCAGCGCTTACAATTGCCAGCTCACCGGCTGCTGTGTGACGTGAGCACGCGCTGGAACTCCACCTTCCACATGTTGGCCCGGCTTTGTGAGCAGCAGAGGGCAGTAGTGGAGTACCAGCTGTTACACGGTCGTCGCCTCTCCGTTCAACTTCCTGTAATCAGAAGTGAGGAGTGGGAATGGATGTCAGACCTCTGTGAGGTTTTACACAATTTTGAGGAATCGACACAGATGGTGAGCGGCGATAACGATATTATCAGTGTAACCATCCCACTTCTGTGTCTACTGAAACGCTCGCTGCTCACAATTATAACCAACGCTTTGCATGTGGAAGAGGTGGAAATGGGGGAGGAAGAGCTTACACAAGGTGATAGCCAGAGCACCCTCACTTCGTCTTCTCAGCGACAATTGGAGGAGGCGGAGGAGGAGGAGGAGGAGGAGGAGGAGGAAGACACGGTTGCCTCCGCTACAGAGGGTAGCCATGGAACTTTAGTTCCATCTCTTCAGCGTGGGTGGGCAGAAGAGGAGGAAGAGGATGAGGATATTGAGAGTCATCCTCCTGGTGAGGACAGCGAAATCTTGACTGTTGGTACTCTGGCACACATGGCTGACTTTATGTTAGGCTGCCTTTCCCGTGACCCACGCGTTATACGCATTTTAAACAACACGGATTACTGGGTGTTCACCCTTCTGGACCCCCGCTACAAAGATAATTTCTCATCTCTCATTCCTCCGGTGGAGAGGACAAGCAAAATGGTGCAATACCAGAAGGTTCTTGTTGAAAAATTGCTCCAAAATTTTCCATCTGACAACGCTGGCGGCAGAGTACGTGCTACCTTGGCCAACCGAGAAGGGGAGAAAAGGGGAGCACACAGCAGTTCCGAGAAAGGCAGGGCAACACTCTCCAAGGCGTGGGACACCTTCATGACACCCCGCCAGCACCCTCACCCTGATGCGCAGCCTAGTGTCACAAGGAGGGAAAAGTTTTGGAAGATGGTGAAGGAGTACGTAGCAGACCGTGTCAGCGTCCTCAATGATCCCTCTGTGCCTTACAACTACTGGGTGTCCAAGCTGGACACGTGGTATGAACTGGCACTCTACGCCTTGGAGGTGCTGGCCTGCCCTGCCGCCAGCGTTCTGTCTGAGCGGGTATTTAGTGCTGCTGGTGGCATCATAACAGATAAGCGTATCCGCCTTTCCACCGACAATGCTGATAGGTTGACACTTATAAAAATGAACAAGGCCTGGATTTCCCCTGACTTCTCCACTCCACTGGAGGAAAGCCCCGGGGGAACATAAACTCACTTTATATATGTTATTTACAATGATGGGAATACTCTGTATTCCCATTCACCCCTTCCACCCAAAAAACGGGTATATGGTTGACTCTTAATCTTCTCATCCTCCTCCTCCTCTTCCATATGCCCTGTGCTATAATTTTTATATAGGGCCAGCTCACCAGCGGGCCCTGTGATATAATTTTTATATAGGGCCAGCTCACCAGCGGGACCTGTGATATTATTTTTATATAGGGTCAGCTCACCAGCGGGCCCTGTTTGCCAATTTTTATATAGGTCAGCTCACCAGCGGGCCTTCTCATATAATGTTTTATTGGGTCAGCTCTCTAGCGGGCCCTCTCATATAATGTTTTATAGCGTCAGCTCACTAGCGGGCCTTCGCATATAATGTTTAGGATGGTCAGCTCTGCAGCAGACCCTCACCCATAATGTTTTAGATGGTCAGCTCAGCGCACGTTTCCCTCTTAATCATGGCCTCAGTTCAATAAAATCAAGGAAATTTTTGGGAGAATTTGCCTCTGTGCACGTTTCCCTCTTAATCATGGCCTCAGTTCTGAAAATCAAGGAAATTTTTGGGAGAATTTGCCTCTGTGCACGTTTCCCTCTTAATCATGGCCTCAGTTCTGAAAATCAAGGAAATTTTTTGGAGAATTTGCCTCTGCGCACGTTTCCCTCTTAATCATGGCCTCAGTTCTGAAAATCAAGGAAATTTTTGGGAGAATTTGCCTCTGCGCACGTTTCCCTCTTAATCATGGCCTCAGTTCTGAAAATCAAGGAAATTTTTGGGAGAATTTGCCTCTGCGCACGTTTCCCTCTTAATCATGGCCTCACTTCCGAAAATCAAGGAAATTTTTGGGAGAATTTGCAGATGATATACAAGTAAATATACAGCAAATATTGTTTGGTAACAATTTTTCGCCTAAAGTCGTTTTTATTTTCCTTTTTGTGTGTTTTATGGTCAGTCTGTAAAAATGGCGTACTACGGGCGAAAGATCGTTCCCAGCAGCGATGTTGGAGTCCAAGATGCATCCAGACATCCTCCCTATGCTGTCCCTGAACCATTTCTGTAGTGTTTCCATCTTTTTCTGCCCTTTTCCTATGGACCAGGCACCCTCCCCTCATCAGAGCAGGGGGTGCCTGGTGTAATGCTCGAGTCCTCCCATTGACTTCAATGGGGCTCGGGTGCTCGGCCGAGCACTCGAGCCTCAGGGGGTGCTCGGTCAGAGCACCCGAACACCCGAGCATTGGGGTGCTCGCTCATCACTAGTTGCTATCTGTTGTCTTTGAAAAACACATGTGAGTGGGGGAATGCAGGCTCAAGTCTAGGCAATGGCACCTCCCCTATGAGATCCCAGATGAAGCACAACCACAGGTCTGACTGGAAGAAACAATATTAGCAGGTCGGAGGTGCCACAACTAGCAGCAGCAGACGCACTCCAAAAAGTTCCCAGGGCTCTGGGGGAAGATGAGAAAAGTAGTGATGTTATTTATGTATCAGAGAGTGGTAACTTTGCAATAATCCATTTTGATGCATTCAGGTGAGATAAGAAAACCAAGGAAGTTGATCTCATGGACCTCAAAGGTGCATTTTTCTTGTTTTGCTTAAAGAAGCAAAAGGAGAATTTCAGAGGCCAAAGGGCATAACTAGGTACTTAAAATGCCGACAACATGTCCAGGAATTAGTCTTCCATTCAGCCTCCTCATTCATGCGGACCAGATTTTAAGCTCCCCGATGACCAATCTTAGTAAAGATAGTTGCCAACGAATTCCATTCCAGTAGTTCAGGGGTCAAGGGGAGGGAGGGTAACGGTTTTTAATGGTAACCTTATTGAGGCCCCCGTAATCAATTCAGGGATGAAGATGGCCATCATCTTTGGGCATAAAAAAGATACTAGCCCCAACTGATGAGATAGAAGAATGAATGAAACCCTTGGAAAGGTTCTCAGTGGTGTTAGGAACAGAAACAGTAGATTCATCTTGGACAGACGGAATAGAAAGTAACGGAATGCCTGGACATGGTGGTAGGGGAAGACAGTTTATGGTCCATCTGGATGACTAGAAGGATTAACTCCTCCAAGGAGGTAGGAATAGCCACTCTGGCTAGTTCATCTTTTAAGCCCTCAGAAAGTCCCAGACAAAATCTGTTGAGAAGAGCAGCCTCATTCCAATCAAAGTCAAAGGACAGACTCAGAAACTCCATGACATTATCATCTACAGGTCATCTTCCTTGATAGAGAGCCCTCAGATTGGACTGTTGGAACCCTAAATGGATCCTAATAGAGGGAATCCCAGAGTAGGGAGAGCCTCAACTAAACCTGCGGGTTCCTTAAAGCTGGATCAGTTATACAGTTGTGCACAATACTGGAAATGTTAGCCTCTTGAAACCTTGTCCTGAGAAGGAGGAACTTCAAAGGAAAATAGCAGGAGACCAAACTAAAATGAATGGGACACAGGGAAGTTAAGCAGGAATATACAGTACTGGTACAGGGAGATCCAGAGGAATGGTCAGAGACAAGAAGAGGTCAGAGCAGGCAGAAAAGGGTCAAATCTATTTAGAAAAACAAAGTCTGTAGTCAGGAGGTCAGTCTGGAACAAATGTAGCAACTGAGTTGTACAGAGAAAGGAGCTAGACACCTTCCAGTTAGAGAGAAGGGCTTAAATACCGCTTAATATCAGTACTGCATGATGAAGTCATTCATGAGCAATGTGATACGTGTGATGTCATAAATGCACAGTGACTACCACACTACCACTGCATTGGCAGGCAGTCAATAAGTTACCGATCATAACAATTTTGTATTAATTAAAATATCTTTTCTTACTGCAGAAAAAAGAGGAAAAATAAGAAAAATTATATCTTAAACATTACCCATAAATCTTTATGACAAATTTTGACAATAACTATTACTAACATAGGATTGGGCCATTCTGGCTAAGAGCTTTAATAGAAAAAGAAGACCTATGAGGGTTCAAAACCTCAATTTTTATAAATAACTATTACCTCTTTTGGTGTTAGAGACATCTACTATACATTGCTTTGCAAGAGTTAAGTTGGTCCAATAAAAGGCATCTATAGACTGTAAACTCTAGCCAGTAGAACCCATTGTAAACATCCTTGTATAGTTGTACACCCTTGTACATTCCTTGTACATTGCTCTGTTGTCTCTTTAACATGTACTGCACTGCAAAATCTGTTGGCATTTCATAAATAAATTATAATAAATAATGACATAGATAATCACATATGAAAAACAACTTTGTTTTCCACAGGACCTTTACAATAACAATATGTTTTACTACATGGTTTTCATATGGATTTGTTTGGACATACTGTAGTTTCTAAAGTAATCACAAGGTTATGCTGGAAATAGAAAGTATGCAAGCAGCCATTTATGTACATCAGGTTTTTTCAGCACAATAGTTTTTTGAAGTAGAAAAGGATTTAGCTAAATATTTTGTTTGTTAAAATGCACAAGGTTACGTTGTCAAAAGATATGCAGTACCCAAAATGGAATTTTTCCAGTATATCTTTTCAAAGAATTTCACTGTTTGCAGACAGGCATGCCTTATTTTTGTAACAAAGAGCTTTTTTAAACATAGGGCCTTTGATGTCTGGATAATCTGAAAACAATTTAAACTGCTACGATTATCTTAAAATCCTGGCAGACCTATTTAGTACATAAACAAATATCATAAAATAAAGCACAGTATGTTCAGCTTATTTAAGCATTTGCCATGCCATGATGAATATTAAAAAATAGTCATGCTATACTCTCCACATATTCCTGAATAGAAAATATATGAAATGAAAGGTACAAAACAATGTTGTATTTCCAAGATATAAAGCAAAAGAAAAAACAATCCTGTGCTAATCCATACAGGTTATCTGGAAATTATGAACCCTGTGTAAAGTATATATTATACCTATGTGTTAATTTATTTCAAACAAATGAGAGTTTTGTAACAAAATTTGTTCAAAGTATGTCTGCTTGGATGTCCGTTTAATAATAATATGTACCGGTATCATGTGGTTTGTAATGGTGGGTGGGATTGACCTATAAAAAGAGGCTAGTGTAAATTTCAATCCTTTTGGGTCTCCACCAACTTACTTCAAATCTTTAGTGTTTGAAAGTGAGCCAGTCTTATCAGAAGAATATTCAATATTTTCTCAGAGGTGGGTCGGGTGATTTTAACTGTTTTTTCATCAGGTTTTAAATAGACATTCATCAATGTGTTTCTCAGGATCCATTTTTTTCAATTTGTATTTTTTATTTTCATTTCAACAGTTCTATGATTTATATAATTGATAGGACTCACTTGAAATTGAGGTACCTTGGTGTGGTTCACAAGCTTAAAAATACATTGGCCAAATTATACTGCTTAACCACCTACTAAACAAAGATTCTAACTTGGCTCTTTTCTGCAACCTATTCCCTATCATAAATTCTCTCCCTGTTTCAGTTACCTCAGCCTGCTTCAGATTCCTGCCTTTACCTGACAACTGGCAGAACTGCAACTGATTCTATTTAACCTCTTTCTGGCGCCTGCATCTTCCTTACCTGTAACTGTCTTAGAATGAGTCTTTAGTGGGCAACTCATCAGTGCTCTAATGGAACAGAAAACTGACTGTTGCACAACTTCTACTATCCTGGTGATCCTGGTTTATTGCATCAGGTCTTCAGTTGTTCTGATAAAAGATGCAAATGTTGATGCTTGGTGAAGAGAATATTCCTTTAGTCTGAATCTGGTAAGAGGAGTACTTTGTTGATATCAGTCCTTCCTTAGTCCATACTCTGTCCAACTCTGTGGCTAAGTATCATAAGGAGACTTAAAACCAGTACTTTAAAACAGGCACACACTACAGCAGTTACACACTGTTCTGAAATGAACAAAATGAACTTATAACTTTTTTCCACCTAAATAAATATATATATATGCATAGTATATTTTCATGTTGGAGCTATGGTAATTGAAATAGTATTGCAAATTGAAATAAATATTTACTGAAGGGTGGAAAACTCAGGTGTTCTGCATGTGTCTACTCAAAATGCTGTTTTTTCTAAATTTTAGCTACCTTGTTCAGTCTAGTTCTGAGTGCACTTATAAAAGATCGTGAGTACTCACTTGTATTTGCACATACAGCATATATATAAAACAATCTACACTCTGGTCAATCCAAAGCTCTCTAATATAAAAAGCTCAGCTGCTACATCATATCATCTCAGATATGATGAGAACCAGGAGCAGTGCTATGTTTCTGGAAAATAGATACCAATCCATATTTTTATTTTTGTAGTAAAGTACATTTTGAATAATGCATTTTTTAATATTTGAAACAAGATGCTGGTACTAAGTATCCTTGATTACCCCCATAAAAAACCTCTGACCAAAACACTACAATACATATCCTGTATATACTCTCAAAATTAACTTCAAAATAATAAAACAAATGTATTCAACCCCTTAACTGGATAGTAATACTTAAAATGTAAAAAAAAAAAAAAATATGTTGTAGGGTTTATGTCCCAAATAAAACAAGGGTACTCCCACTGCTGAGAGATATTTTATTAAAAAATTGTAACAGCTCAAACTTGATTTTTTTAGATGCAATATCACAGTGGTCTGAAAATTTACAGTGCACCTAAAAAGTTCAAGTTTGAGCTGTTCTAATTTTTTTATAACATGTCTCTCAGCAGTGGGAGTACACTTGTTTTATTCGGGGACATAAACCCTACAAAATATTTTTTTACATCTTAAGTATTACTGTCCCTTTAAGGACAAGCAAGTGTGCAGGGTTGGCACTTATAGACCACAGAAGTTTTTTTTTTTGTTTTTTTTTTGTGATTGTATTCAGGGCTCCCCAAATGGTGTGCAGCCTCGCGGGGAGCCCTGAAATCCATGACGTTATGGGTCCTTATGCAAGTTCTCCCATGACGGTCCTGTAATGTCATGGGCCCTTAAGCGGTTAAAAAGTCAGCTTTTCTGCTCCGTAGAATCGACCGGAAAGAAAGAAGAAGGAAGAAAAAGTAGAACTCAAAGAGGAGTCTCCTCTCTACCCTTCCTCTTCCCTGAACACAGCAGGGTTTTATCTCAGAGGCACACGAAAAACTCAAAAGTCAAGAAAAATAAATCTTTATTGGCAGCTACAAAATCAGAAGGTCAACATACAATTAAAAAGATTAAAAACAAGAAAAGAGGCTCTCAAGCTCCTGGCACATCACATACAAAATATATCAGAAAAATATTATTTTTATATTGTATACTAGCCATAAGTTGCCACATCCATGCAGACACATATCCATGAGACAATAAAATATTCTATACAGTCAATAATCATAAAAAGCAATTGTGGTAAATACATAATCAATTTAGCATAGATACATACATCAATACCAACACCAAGTGTAAGTATAACCAAAGAGACAAAGCTCTAAAGTTATAGTATTAAATATAACCGTGCTGCAAAGTGAAAAATATTATACTCATCTCAAATAACATTAGGGTATGATGTCTGCTGTGTGTCTAGGAGCAAAAAAGAGACGTCTTAGCCCACACCCATCCCAACGTGTGTCGCCGATAGCGGCTTCGTCAGGGGATAAATTCGTTATCAACGGATGCTACTTTAAAATAATACAACAGCCAATGAGGAAGTCAATAACTTCGGTCAGATGATAGACAAGATCTCGCGAGACCCATGATCACAAAAAATCTCGCGAGAATTGTCCCATTAACCCAGTCTGTCATATACTTCGGTCAGGTGACAAAGAAAGCCTCGCAAGACTTATAATATCGAAACTCCCGCGAGACCCATCCCATCAAACCAATATGTCAAATAGGAACAACACCTCCCTTTAATTAAGGACCAAAATACTGACCCACCAGTAAGTCTAAAATAATCGGTAGTTTATATGAAGTTTATATAAGGGGCTCCAGCGTTCTAAAACCAAGAGAACACCCGCATTCAGAAAAACACATAACAATAGCCATAAAAAATGGTAATACACCATATACTAATACAAGCCAAGTGCGGGTGTTCTCTCGGAGCCAAAACGCTGAAGCCCAAATACATCATGCGGGATCAAACAGAGACATATATATATGAAGACATAGAGGCTATGAAAAAAAATAACTATTACAAAAGAGAAATAAATTGTGTGGATGAAATCAGCTGCTCCGTAGGACCGCCATAAAGAAAAAGGGAGTGAAATGATAACTTTAATTAAATGTTATTTTTTTCAAGTCCTTTAAGTTTAGGTAGGTGTTCACTGTATACCTACCTTGTTTCATGGATACACCATGGCTGCTGATATACGTTTTTGCATAAATAGCAGAAGCTGTATATGTGTGTGCTAAGAAAATTTCAAATGAAAAAAGAATTGATTGATTTAAAGGGATAGTAATGTTTCATAATAAAACAGCTCTAATTAATCATCATAGTATTTGGACTTTGGAGAGTGTTATTTCAGTTCTGTCAGAGTTGTAGTTCAGGAGTAATTCAATGACAAAGTGTCCCCCTCCCGCCCCTTTTACTGATGTAATACTGTTCAGCCAAAGCAGAAGGGAGGTGCCCAGGTAGATTGCACAGAGGGACAATCTTCAATTAAGATAAGGGAAAATCCTGAAAAGCTTGTCAAGGGGGGCAGGGCTTTCATTGTTTTCATATAAAGAAGATTGTCCCCTGCTGTTATCTGTCTGGTCTTACAACCAGATTCACATATGAGAAGAGAAGGCTTACACTAGGTAAAAGGGGCGGGGAGGGGAAACTTTGCTTGTGAATATCTCATAAACCATAAAGGTTTGATAGATAAGACTTATATCATTCTTCATGTTTTTTTAATGCCTACAAAATAAAATAAAGTCAAAACGAAGTATTACTATCCCTTTAAAGATGTTCATTTTTAACAATTCCTATCCGGACAAATATAACTGTAACAGTAATGGTAGAATAATGTTGAAACAATACTAGAAAATAATTTTCTAGAAACCTTTATGATGGAAAGATTTATGGAGACAGAAACTGCTGATCCATGTAACAAACTATTCTAGCAAATCCAATTTGGAGAAAGTGTTAGGAGAAGGAAGAGGAATGGAAACATAGACTGACTATTTCAGTGAGTAAATCAGATTTTGCTGGCTGGACTAAGAAGGTGGTAATTAGAAAATACAGTGGATTATTCCCATAAAAAGATAATATAGTTTTTCATTTTCATGAATCCATGAGACAATGGTACTGAGTTGTCTTGAGAACATTCACCTGGATTTGCATAACAGAAAGGAGGAACCAAATAAGGACCATGCCACTCTGTCAGGTAAAGTTCTTTAAACAATACAGTAAAGTCTAATGATACATATGTTAAGTTCTGTAAGATGCTTGAGAAGGATAAAGATGTATAAGTAACTTTTACCATTAGCAGATAATTTGGTAAATGGGCTATTGCTTGATTTTATGTTATCTAAAAAAAGGGGACATTAAACTATTTCTCTTCTACTTTTTCTTTCATCTTACTCCCTTCTTTTTTCCTTTCTTTTCAATCCATACATTGCATGGTCCTAAGTGAAAGTTGCAATGTACAGTGCACCTTATGCAATATTAGATATTACTTATGCTATCTGTTTTTCTAACACAAATTTTCTACTGCCATGTTATACTGAAGCTATTCCTTTACTGTGACTAGTACGTGCAGTGTTAGATAAAATTTTAATAAAAATGTATGTTTAAAAAAAGTGACATTTTGGCAATGAGGGCAAGGCTTTAAGAGGGAAACGTCACTGATGATGTTGTAGACAAGAAAAACGGTTTTAAATTATTTTCTGAATTGGGGGATCTAGAGTACAGTGTATAGAATACAGATGATAAATGGGAAAGACTTGACTGGCAACTGTATTATTCATACATTGAAGAGTAGATAGTTGGCTGAGGGGGAGGAAGAGTAGAGATGGATTTTGAAAGTTAAGAATGGAAATGTTAAAGTGGAACATAATAATATAAATTGGACTTAAAGTGATAGTAATGTTTCATAATAAAAACAGCTCTAATTAATCATCATAGTATTTGGACTTTGGAGAGTGTTATTTCAATTCTGTCAGAGTTGTAGTTCCAGAGTAATTCAATGACAAAATGTCCCCCTCCCGCCCCTTTTACTGATGTCACACTATTCAGCCTGAGCAGAAGGGAGGTGCCCAAGTAGACTGCAGAGAGGGACAATCTTCAATTAAGATAAGGGAAAAACCTGAAAAGCTTGTCAAGGGGGGCAGGGATTTCATTGTTTTCATAGGAATAAGAGTGTCCCCTTCTGTTATCTGTCCAGTCTATGGACTGCATTCCACATCTGAGAAGAGATTGTTTACAGTAGGTAAAAAAGGGTGGGAGGGGAAACTTTGCTTGTGAATATCTCATAAACCATAAAGGTTTGAGAGATAAGACTTGTATCATTCTTAATGTTTTTTTAATGCCTACAAAATAAAATAAAGTTAAAACGAAGTATTACTATCCCTTTAATCTGCAACATGTGAGTGAGTTAATGTGAGGTGTAAATAAGAATGAGTTACAGGTAACCCCTAGGCCATAAGCTTAAGTTGATAAATTATGTTGCTATTAACTGTAGTAGTTGCAGACGAGGACCCCTAATCTAAGTATTATGAAAGCAGATAAAAAGTGGTTGATGTAAAATTAATAAAAATGTACTACTGTTGGAAATGTAGAACTTATCTGTAGGACATTAAAGGCCAATTTTTAGATCAATGTGCTGGATGTCTGGACAATATTAAAATGTACATAATATAATGGAGTTCACAGGCAGACAGTTAAACACTGAACACATCTTGTAGGCCACAAGTCAGCAATATGTAATTAGTCTAAAAAACAATTGCTCTTATTTTAATAAGAGTACATTGTGTATTGTAGTGTTGTAGTGTAGGTTTCTGTCATTTTTGCACTCTTAACCTTCAGAATCCAAACAACTCTAAGCATTTAGTCAGGATTGTGCACCGGTGGAACATAAAAGCATATCCTTACTTTCATTCACTGAGATTTATGTCTCAGGCACCAATAGGAAATACATTTCTAGTCATTAGAGGAGAGTAATGAAGGTTTTATAGGTTTAGCCTCCCTCAAAAGAAGAACCTGTGTCAGTGGATATTAGTGATGACAGCAGAGATTGGCAATATTTTTGCCACAAAAACAAAACATAAAACATATACTTTTCACATTACATGGGAGCTCACACAAAAATTGCAGTTTTTCCACTTTTTTTTCTCCACTCAAGTGGAGTTCACTGCATATATTGCGGCTATGCTGACTTTAAAATGGATGACAGTTTCATGCATGTTATCAGTCTGTGGTAGAGAAAGCAGTTGAAATGTTGATACTAAAGGTGGACAGGAAAGGAGAGTCTATAATTGCTTCATAGGCATATTGGTAGTTGCCAGTTAAAAGTATAAAAAGGCTTAAAAACATTTTTTTTGAATGAGTGTCAGATGGGCAGGCAATCCAAGTTCCTACCTCAGCTGGCTGAGTGACAGATACTTTGTAGGCAGACAGAAATGCATCATACATTCAATACTTATAGGTACAACAACTCAACATAATTTGTATACTGCTTACACACAAACACACACACACACACACACACACACACACACACACACATAGTCCTATATCTATCAAGGGACACAAGCATATACTGAGGTGTTTGGTGCTGGGGAGCTGTATCATTTATTGCAAGCTGCTGAATCTGAAGCAAACACAGGTATATCCTCATCCTGTACACTGCAGTCATGGAGTGAGAGAAAAATAAATCTCTTAGATACTAGAGACAGAGACGTGCATATTTTCAGAGGAACAACATATCACCTCACACTATAACAGCTATGTGGTGGTTGGATGAGTGCATGTTGGTATTACAGTGGTAGTGGTAGTACAGCTAATGGTTCCATTTCCTGCCTATATGCAACATGGTGTCATTTAGGAGAAAAGGAGAGTGGAAGCAGGCTGAGAAAGGGAGAAAACCCCCCATAAGAATAAAATGTAAAAATAAAACAACAGCAGGAGGATATGGATGGACCCTGATGTAACAGATATAGAAGTGGCAGAGGAATGAAACAACAGTAGCAGTAAAGGAAGCCAACAAACTCAGACCTAATGATTCTTAGTCCCAAAGAGCAGCAAGAGACTAGCCTACCCCAGCCAGTGAAGGTGATTCTGGAGAAGATGAAGGCCATTCTGTTTCACCGCTCCAGTCACTGAAATCATGGATGCTGGAATATTTTTCCCTTGGGACAGGCACAGTGCACTCATCAGCAACTGCACTGTGCACTATGTGTGATAAGTTTATGAAAAGAGGAAAGGATGGTACAAACCTTGACACATCTGCCCTCATTAAGAAAGATATATTGATATCAGCAAGGAATGAGAGGGGTCTCCAGTCCCGCAAACATCAGGCCAAAATCCAAAGTGCATACACAAGCAGAAAGACAAACCTGTGCTCCTCTAAATAAAGAACAAGTATGTGTCCTGTATTGGGCATATATAATATTTCTTAGTAAATTTGTGAGATTTTGGTTTTACAAATTCGCAAAGTCGTGTATAAGCTTGCCACACCGTCAAGATATCCATATATCTTTCTTTATATTCACATTAAAATTGTATTTACTATATGGATACGTTATGGTGAGTTGGCGCTGTGAGTTTTCCTTTTCTCTGTTCCTGTTGCTTGTACTTCTCCCTTGCTCATCCTAGCAGCCTTTCACCTATCCTATTTAACTAATTACGTAATGCACAAAAGAGCAACATTTCATAATTACTAGGGATGGGTGAACATTTTTGCCTCAAACCAAAATAGGCTAAAAATTACACTTCCCGTCTAGTGGGCAATTACCTGCGAAAAGTGCATTTTCTTCTGCTTTTTTCATCTCGCTTATTGCATTGAAATCAATGGGAAGACTGAATGTATACACAACACATAGCACTTTTTATATTATTTCCCACAGGCATTGTATAAAAGGTCTGAGAGTGCCTGTGTTGGTGGAGTCTGGGGAAAGAATCAGCTGAACAGGGACTTTTTTTATTGGGGGTTTTTGCTCACTGGAATTGGGGGGACAGTTAATAAAAAATAAATATTAAAAATTGGTGTGTAACAGGAAAGAGACAGGGACCCCACTGACTTAAGCTGTGAATGGGGTAGACTGATACTTAACAGGATAGAGTATTTTGTGGAGGATGATTTATAGGACTTAGACCTGCTGTTATAGGTCTAAGCCCTGAGAAAACACTGATTTCTAGGACTTAAACTTCTTAGGCACAAACCCTGAAGAGACATACATTTATATGACTTAGACTTGTTGTTAGAGTCCCAAGCCCTGAGGGTACATTGATTTGTAGGACTTACACTTGTTTGGCACAAGCCCAGTGGAAATATTGATTTGTAGGACTTAGACTTCTTAGGCAAATGACCCTAGGAAGAACTGCTTTGTAGGACTTAAACTTGTTGCTACAGGCTCAAGCCTTGAGGAAACATTGATTTGTAGGACTTACAATTCTTAAGCACAAGCCCTGAGGAAACATTGAATTGTAGGACTTACACTTGTTTGGCACAAGCCCTAAGGAAACATTGAATTGTAGGACTTTGGCTTGTTGGGCTCAGTGTTTTTTGTAGTCCTCTGGTTTAAATAAAGGACAAACCCTGAGAAAAAAATATGCCCTACTGGCCTAGAGCCATCAGGTCATGTTATGGTGGCCACTGGACACTGGCAAATGCCACAGTGTCATTGTGGCATTTGTGACTGCTGATCTTGCTGCAACCACGTTGTTTAAGCAGCAAGACGATTAGGCAGTTCCAATGGAATGGGATTAACAACATCAGTAATTGGGTGATGATGATCATAGTTCCGCTTGCCACTAGCTCCAGTGATGCGCCCAAGGCAGCACAACCACTTCAGGTATATGTGGATAAAAGAAATTGGCCAATAATGCTTCTTCTCCTGCACCTCCTCCAAAATCACGGGTGTGTTGTTGGAATATAATGTTTCCCATGAGAGCAGGAATTAACTGTGCCTTTCATCAGCAACTTCAATGTGCAGAGTATGTTTGTTGGAAATAGGGGAAAGACTAAGAACAATGGACACATCTGCATTCACGTCAAACAACTGGCACAATTGAAAGTAAATACTTTGATGCTTAGACCCACAATGTTAAATCAAATATCCCCAGAAACCAAGTACTGCTGCTATCACTGTGCCACTTGTCTGCTTTGCTAAGGGCATGTGACAACTTGTGGTCTTAATAATTATGATGAATCCTCCTTGCCACCAGCTTAGCATATTCTGAGGGATGAAATCTCCTCAGATACTGCTTGATTCCATGCCTGCATTTATACTCCACCACTTTGCTTTGTGTGGTCAGCGCACCACACAATGTGCAATGGGTGGACACGAACTGCCACATCCTTGCATCTACAGAATCGCTATCAGCTGGTGGGGGAGGTAACAACAATGACAACGGTAGATCACCAGCAGACATTGCTATGTCTTCCTGCTCCCAGACCCTAGCTTAAAAAGCTGATGGTGATCCAGGTGTTTCACTCTCCATCAAACTTTAAGGCTCAGGCTGGGTTTCTCTATTATTTCTCCCCTTCGATTTCCATCTCAACTCTTGGTACTCTTGGGCAGAGACAGGGAGTACAGAAACTCTGGTTCCCCATTTCATTTTGTGAATTTGACTTCAAAATATTTCACATAAATGTCATGCTGTATATATTTCATGTGTGTTATCAGGGCAGTTATACCAAGACAAACAAAACAAAACAACAACGCTAAATGTAGTATGTTGACTATTAACTGTTGACACCTTCACCTTATGTTCTAATGGAATTCTACTCACATTTCTCAGAGGCTCATGATACTGCCTCTGAGTAGTGAAAGCTCCCCTGGTATAAACCCGTAGACGGATTCTCCAATGTAGGGTTATATGTGCCTGCAAGATATATACCTAACACCTTCCAAGACTACACAATACCCAGGGAGGAGAGGTCTTATTCAAATAAAAATAAGTGAGAGGAAATACCTTGGACTGTTGAGGTTATCTTAATCAAGTTTAAATGTATTCCAATTCACTTAGGTGATACAAAACTATAATGTTAAAATATTTATATGCATATAGCTAAAAAAACACTCTATGCATTTCATAATACTATATTACGTTTTCATGAGCAAATTAGCAAATTAAATAATATAGTATTACCTTTATCTTTGTCACAGTGCCTTACCTCAGCCTTCACCATTCGTCCTGGAGCAGGGTTCTAGACTGACTCTCTGGTGTCACAAGCTGCGTCCCTCTATGCCTGCGGCCTGGTTGCGTATGATTACTTGTTACTGGCATCATGAATCAGGCACTTGCCTGGACGCCTGTTATAGACTCAGCCTGGGGGACCTAATTGGTCCCACCTTCTCCTACTCCTCTATAAACCTCTCTGGGCCTGTGTATCATTACCCTTATGATGTTGTTCAGTGCAGTTCTAGTTCCTGTTGTTCCTGTATCCTGTATATGACCCAGCTTGTCTGACTATCCATGCTAGTATTGACCTGTGGCTCTGTCTGACCATTCTACCTGTGCATTCCATTGGCTATAGACATCCAATCTGGTGCAGACCTGTGGCTCTGGCTGACTACCCACTCTGTGTGAGACCCTGGCTTGTCTGACTATCCAACCTGGTGCTGACCTGGGGCTCTGTCCAACTATCCTCCCAGTGTTGCCTACTATCATTGGACATCCTATCTGGTGCAGACCTGTGGCTCTGGCTGACTATCCACCTGTGTATGACCCTGGCTTGTCTGAATATCCAACCTGGTGCTGACCTGGGGCTCTGTCCAACTATCCTCCCAGTGTTGCCTACTATTATTGGACATCCTAACTGGTGCATACCTGTGGCTCTGACCAACCATCTGCTCTGTGTATCACCTTGGCTTGTCTGACTATTCTAACTGGTGCTAACCGGTGGCTCTGTCTGTTTGCCCCGCTGTGTTGCCCGTTTTCCACAGATATCCATCCTGGTACGGACCTGGGACCCTGGCAGACTCTGGCCTTATTGACTGCAGGCGTGAGTCAATGTATCCATTGTTGCGATCCCTTATTGGAGACGAGCTCTTCCTAACTGACTGCAGGCATGAATCAGTGTTCTCCATTGTAGCTACCTAGCGGGAGACTTTGGGTCATATCTGGCACTCCACTCACTATCACTGAGATTACCAGTTGGCTCCAGCCTAGTCTCCAGCAGTTGTGGTTGACCCATTGACAGACTCCTATTTCTGATAGAATATCTGGCCTTGTCCGTCACCCTCTGCTTATTCTCTTTATTTTGCTATTTGCATTACTACCTGTTATTCTAATAAAGGTTATTTTAACTATACCGTCTGACTCCTTGTCTTGCTTCCTAACCTTAACAATCTTATATACCATGATTTTGGTAGGCCTCTGCGTTTTCCAAGAGGATTTTGCATCTTTTTGGCTCCATAAACTTTTTTGTATGTTATTGGTCCTTTTTGCATTCAAACCAGAAGGACGTCACTTTGCGTTCCACCTCTGGAACGCTCTATTTCTGAAAAAATTCCCAATCTTCAATGTATATATAACTATATAGGTTTTTTCAAATTTTCTCATTATGAAAACATTTCTCTTGTGTGTTTGCTTTTCTAAAGAGGAATTCTTATTTGTATCTTCTCTTTATTTTTATCCTCTCCACTTTGAGCATGCGTATGTTGCTTTTTCTTTCCTTTCTTTTTTTCTCTCTCTGCGCATGTGGTCTCTTAATATAGTATTTCCACATACAAGTGAAAGGCTATTGGTTGTTCACTTTGTGTTTCACATATGGAACACATCCCATTTTTATAGAATATTTATTTCGCCTTTATCATCTTAAACTCTTTGGTCCACTTAACATGGTATACAAAATTTCCTTAGTACTTAAAAATTCTTAATAAATCATATATTCTACACAGAAAACATCTTCCCTAAAATATTTT
Organism: Rhinophrynus dorsalis; assembly: GCA_037306005.1. Lineage (NCBI taxonomy): Eukaryota > Metazoa > Chordata > Amphibia > Anura > Rhinophrynidae > Rhinophrynus > Rhinophrynus dorsalis. Next base: position 176,293,409 of record CM074723.1, read on the forward strand.
TGGTATTAAGAAGAAAAAAGTACACCTCCTATATTACTCCTCCTAATTAGTTTACATATCGTATTTATATTGATAGTTATTATATGTTGGATATGTTACACAGAAGAACTTCTTTATATTCATCTTATTTGTTTTACTTCTCTTGTTGCTATTTACATATCTTAGTGTATGTAAATATTTTAGTTTTCTATATGTATATCTATATCTATCTATCTATCTAGTTTACCCCTACAGATACATTACATGCAGGCAGATCTCGATGTTTCAAAACATAATATTTATAATTTTTTATAGTATTTTCTATATTCTGTCCCCAGCTACCAGAGACGGCACCTAATAGTGGTGAAGTCAGGGGAAACTTTAGATTTGTTATTTGTTTTTTTTTCTTGTGTATTTTGTGGACAAAAGTAGCTGCTCTAATACTTGACAACTATGGTATGCACTGCAGAACTGTCCAGGTCATAAAGGAAAAAAGATTTTCAAAGTTTCTTCAACAAAGAAATACCCTCTCATAATATAGAAAAAATTAACAATAATGAAGAAGTAGAAATGAGAAAAGTTTTCATAAGCTGGAAAATATGCTAATTTCTGAATTAAAACACTGGTGGGACTGTATGTTATTGCAAGAATACTTAGAAAAAGATCTAGTCCCGAGAGGGTTAAAATTGTTTAAGGCTTCCCCTTTTCCAGACGAAAGATTTTCTAAAATCTTGGAATTAGAACTTAAACAATGTTCCAAAAATGTAATGCAACATATTATTAATACAGAGAGGAATGTCTTGTAAGATTAGAAGGAGACATAGAAACTATGAATAGTAAACTATGTGAATATGAAAACCATAAATTATTTGGATAAATGGTCAAGAAGGTACGTGTAAACATAGATCATATAGAGAAAGAATTGAAAGAAAGGAAACAGGGTAAATTAAAGAGAGGCATGACTGACACAGAAAATCAAAATACAAAAAAAAATTCAACCAAAATTGGAATAACTACCAGAACAGCAAATATAAATATTTTGGAGAAAAATATAGAAATAATAAAAAAAAGAAGATAATAAAATACAAATAAAATAAAAACCTACCCAAAACAGATTTGCAGTTCTGGCAGACATTCACAATGTAATAGAAGAGTTAGAATCAGAAGGTGTTACTAATCAGGATAAAAACACAGAAACATAAAATATAAAAAATAAGGATGGAGAGGATGATAGTCATATTAATCCAGTGAAGTCTTTTTTAGAGAAGAATTACAACAAAGAAAAACATATAAAAGAAGATATAAAAGAAAATGTTATGAGAAGGAAAAGGGGTATAGAACCAGAACTAGAGGTTGTAGAGGAGGAAAATATACAAAAAAGAAGCAAAATATAGAGATACCCCTACATACAAACAAAGAAGGAATTTATAACCTTTCGGATGTTGTTTTGAAAGCTAATGAAGTGAGACTTTTAAAAAGAGGTTTACAATTTGCACCAAAAAGAAATGTTGATAGTTTTAATTTTTTTGTTGATTTCAACAAGTTTATAAGGAAATTAACTCTAAATCGCTTCTTCAATATTAAAAAACAACATAAATTAGAAGAAGAGGCATTATTAAGTAATGAAGATCTGGATAGTTAAAATAATGAGGGCACACAGGTTGAAAATATGCAAATTACAAACAATTATAAAAAAAATTATACTGAAGTGAAAATTAAATAACATTTTTATCCAGTGAATTACAAAGGTCCTTTCATCCAATTTTTTTATAAGCTAGTAATGGATGAATACAATTCTAGTATAAAAAAAAGAAAAACTATTGTAGAGATAATATGAGTAGAGGTGGAAGAGTTGCAGTGCAACAATTGTCTAAAAATAAGAAAATTACAATTCATGAGGCAGATAAGAGGGGGGGCATTAATAGTACAAAACACTGAAGACTATATAAAAGAGGGATATAGGTTGGTTGGAGATGAGGAATTTTATGTTAAATTAGATGAAGATCCGAGTGAAGTATTCTATAGGAAATTGGTAGATCTATTATAGGGTGCTTTGAACAAAGATATAATAAATGAAAAGGAATTTGAATTCTTAAACATAAAACATCATGAACCTGCATTCCTGTATCATAGTCCTAAAATACACAAATCCATCACCAACCCCCCAGGAAGGCCTATAATAGTGGGCATAAGTTCTATTACCTCCCACCTATCACAATACATTGACCTTTTCCTCCAGGGCTATGTTGTGAGCCTGCCAAGTTATGTACGGGACTTGCAGCATGTCCTGGAGAAAATGGAAGACATAAAATGGTCTGAAGGCTATATGTGGGTCACGCTAGACGTGATTTCAATATACAACAAAATTCAACGTGGATTAGGGTTGGAGGCAATAGCATTCTACTTGGATAATGATTTGGAGAAAACTCTGTTACATAAAGAATTCCTCCTAAGGAGTATAACATTTATGCTGGAGCATAATTTCTTTGTATACCAGGAGGAATATTCCTTACAAAAGCAAAGGACAGACATGGGTACCAAGTTTGCCCCCTCCTATGCCAATTTATTCATGGGTTACTTTGAAGAAAGGTACATATGGGGTAAATTGGCATGGAGGGGGCAATTGGTATACTATGGTCATTTCATCAATGACATCCTCCTTATATGGAAGGGAGATGTTGTCGAGCTGAATAACAAGATCCATTCTCTAAATAAAAACAGCAGAGGTATTACATTTACACACAAAATAGCGTCTACTGAGATAGAATTTTTGGATATTGTCCTGTGGGTAAATGAAGATGGCACTGAGGGCAGCAGTATCTATAGAAAAGATGTGGCAACAAATAGTTACTTGCCCACCACAAGAAGTAGTTAAATAATATCCCCTTTGGACAATTCCACAGATTGAAGAGGAATTGTAGTGACCTAAAAGACTTTAAAATTAAAAGTAAAGAACAGATTTGGAATTTGAAGGGAGGGGATATGACAAGGAACTCATTAATAGTGCATTTTAGAAAGCTAGAAAATTAGAAAGAAATAAAATAATTTGGAAAAAGGAAAGAAGAAATAAAGAAATAGAACCCTCTAATTTATATAATATTAGCTTAGTTACCAAATTTAATGTCCAAAGCCAGAAAATTAAAAAAATGGAACTGAAAAAACTGGAAAATTATATTACAAGACCCTAATTTACAGGAAGAACTCCCTAGTAGTCCAAACATTGTATATAGAAAAAATAGAGATTTGAGATCACACAAAGCTCCCAGTAGACCCCAAAAAAGAGATGAATATTCAACCTGGGAAAGAAAAATGCATAATAGGGAATTTTAAATGTGGACAAAAAAGATGGGGTAATTGCCCATATATGATGCAGGATGCAACTACATTCAGTGATATCACAGATAAACAGCTATATGATGTCAAACAACATATAGAATGTAGCACATCATATGTAATAGGAACCTGAGAACTAGAATAGGGGAGCACAGAAGGAAAATAGAGAAAAGTATTAGAGATCACGGGGTACCAAATCACTTTATTATTTGTCCACAAGGGGGATTAGAAGGATTTCAAGTAATGGGATTAAAACATATTCCTCCGTATAAGACAAATTGGGTTATTACTTTAGGTAGGCAAGAAGCGTTTTAGATTTATAATTTGGGCACTTTAGAAAAAGGGGGATTAAATGAGGATATAGATTTAAGTTTTTTATAGGTATATCACATTTAAGGGAATATAGAGATAACTGTGTATATGTGTATTTTGCCCTTTGAGAACGGAAATGACATGGGACGCATCACATTGTGGTGCAGAGCATTACGTTTTTGGTAGCTGGGGACAGAATATAGAAAATAGTATAAAAAATTATAAATATTATGTTTTGAAACCTCGAGATCTGCCTGCATGTAATATATCAAAAGGGGTAAACAATATACATATATATATACATACATACAGAAAAAGAAAATATTTACATACACTAAGATATGTAAACATTAATTAAATAACAAGAGGATGATTCGTAACATAAAAAGAAAATATAAGGAAAATAAAAGGACAAAAGAAAAGAAAATATAAATAAAAATCAAATATAATTAATTACAATAACAACAACAAAAACTATATAGAAGTAAAAAAAATATGATGAATATAAAGAAGTTCTTCTGTATAACATACCCAATATATAATAACTATCAATATAAATACAATATGTAAACTAATTAGGAGGAGTAATATAGGTGGTGTACTTTTTTCTTCTTAATACCAAAAATATTTTAGGGAAGATGTTTTCTGTGTAGAATTTATGTTTTAATAAGAATTTTTAAGTACTCTGGAAATTTTGTCTACTATGTTAAGTGGACCAAAGTGTTTAAAAGGATAAAAGGGTGGAACGCTAATTGACGTTGTTTTGGTTTGAACAAAAAAAGGACCAATAACATCCAAAAAAAGTTTATGGCACCAAAAAGATGCAAAATCATCTGGGAAAACACAGAGGCCTACCAAAATCATGGTATATAAGATAGAGGTAATGAAATGCAGAGAGTGTTTTTTTTTTTTTAGCTATATGCATATAAATATTTTAACATTATAATTTCGTATCACTTAAGTGAATTGGAATAAATGTAAACTTGATTAAGATAACCTAACCAGTTTAAGGGATTTCCTCTCACTTATTTGTATTTGAATAAGACCTCCTGTCCCATTATATCTCCCCCTGGGTATTGTGTGATCTTAGAAGGTGTTAGGTATACATCTTGTAGGCACATATAACCCTACATTGGTGAATCTGGAAGCCGGAAGGGCCAGTGATAATATCGTGGAGGTAACTGTCCTAGCGTTTATAGAAGAGGAGTTTTCAATACTCAGAGGCGGTATCGTGAGCCTCTGAAAAATGTAAGTAGAATTCCATTAGAACATGTGGTGAAGGTGTCAACAGTTAACAGTCAACATACTACATTTAGAGGATCTTCCGCGCTGTTGTTTTGTTTTCTGTAGTATTTGCAATTGGGAGTCCCTACCAGTTACAACAAGCTGCGAAGACCTTTCCCTGGAAATCTTTAATTCTGTGGACTCTCTATATATACGTAATATTATATAAATATTGTATTGTGTGGCGCTACATCTGGTTTTCCCTAGGTCACCTAATAGTGGTGAAGTCAAGGGAAACTTTAGATTTGTTATTTGTTTTTTGTTTTTTTCAGTTGTACCAAGATGCATTCCCTTCTTTAATCTTTTCACTGATTTATCACAGATAATGACTGCACTGCACAATGCACATGAATGATGAATGCACTGTGAATGCCCCAAGAGAAAAATAGCCTCACACCCATGACCTCAGGGGAGAAGAATGGCCTCTTTCTTCTTCTCCACAATCCTCATCACTGGCTCGAGCAGAGGATGCTGCTGCTGTGTCATTATCAGCAGTTCAGCACTGCAACTACGACCACGATTATTGCTGGCAAGTGGAATCTGTCCTAGTCTGGCATCACAACTACTGCTGGACCCCCTTTTCCACAGTGGCCATGGTAGTCTGTGACACATTAGCCTACTCCTTATCAGCCTGCTGCCCTTGCAACTCAGCAGCATCAGGATTTACAGCAGCAGAAAAAACAGAAATCTCACTGCTGGTAGTGGTGAAGATGCCCATCCCCATTTTCATATCTGTCTCCCATTCATTCTTGCTTTCTGATACAAAGGCAATTAATGTCTCTTCGACATCAGCTGCTCCACCATCACCCTCATCACCACCACCACCAGACCTTTGCTGCTGCTGCTCTATGAAGGGATCAGTGGTTGGTGATGATGACAAATGTGACAGAGGGTCCCACACTGTTACACTTGCAATCTCCTCTTGAGGTGAATAAGGCCGACTGGCAGACTAGCAGCAGGAAGCTGATCTGTGCTGATGCTAATACTGCTGCTAGCCTTCTGCCTTCCTCAACATCAGGTCCCAGAGGCACAATGCAGAGGGAAGTGGAATCATGGGGTCAGGGGGATGTTGTGAGCACCTTTGATCACTAGTCTGGCTGTTCGGCATCACTGACAGCAATAGCAGCAAGTACAGGTAGCTGGCCTATCCTGCTCACACTGCTACCCAATTCTCCATGTGCCTTTTGCTGATGATGGCCCAAACTTCCCACAGATCCCAAGGGATGATGTTGGTGGACTGGGCATCTTTGAGTCTGGGGAATCAGGGCTCCCAAACCCTTATATGCTGGTGGTGGTCCTCCTCCTCTGACTCATGAAATGCATCATGGTCCTATCATGGTCTTTCCAACACCTTTTTTTTTTTAGACACTCATCCTCTTAGGCAACAGTCTTAGCCTCTGCTGCCCTTGTTTTGCTATATATATCACTGCAAAATTGGCTAGCACCCTCTCTATTTCTCTAGCTGCTTAGTTTTGTGCTTCACTTCCAGGAAACGTCATGTGTATGGAACAAAAACATGAATTACATGTAAGTAAATGGGTAGGAACTTTTTAGCCACTGAAAAAATGAAAACATGTTGATGCAGGTGAAAAAGGCAAATGTTTTAAGGGTTTGTTTAACGTGGATTTTCACATGAAAAAGTGGACAACCATGTGGGTTTTGCAGATGTTCTCACTGGAATACAAGGGACCTTTCACCCACACCTAATAATTATTTCATAATGCATCACTCTAGTGACACAAGTATCTTATTATACATGTGATCCAATCAATATTAAGTTCTATCATTCCACATTTTAATCTGTATGTTACCTTTGGTTCCCCTTTAATATTAGTTGCACATTTTCTAAATTTGCAAGCCAAAATGTTGCAGTTAAAACAAGGTATTTGCTTGATCCTAGGTAGTAGCCTTGCTAGAAATATATGTTCTCATTTTTAAAAGTAGCAGTTATGTAAATTTTCAAGGGTATTTATACGTGTCCTCTTTAGCAAACTTGTTCTCATCTTGACAAGGTGGTACTATGACAGCTGCTCATTCATTTAGACGTGCATTTGCACAAGATGTCAGTTTGCCTTTTTGATGGACATGCTCTTATTGTTGTTTAGGAAAAAAAGAGAAAATGTTAATTTGATATCTGACCTTTTACTTTAGAGACTGTAAAATGTATTCTTCAAGAACATTTAGGCATAGCAATTTGGTAATACTGTTATGCTCTTTATTTATTTAAATTTTTGTATATATCTGTTCCCTTTCTAATTGTAAGCAATTAATAAAATGAATGCAAACTTTGTCAGTATAAATGTATACTGAAAAATATGCAAATTTTAATCATTTGTATTTTGAGGTAAAATCACTTTTTACTGATAGCATTTGACATAGAGGTGGAATCTTTTGTGAATCTTAAAGCTCTTATATTTCACCCCATTTTCAATTCATCCACATTAGTTAGGATCCTGATTACTACATCTGCATGCATATATAAGCTAGTGTAAGCCCATTCATACCTGTGAAAGGTGTAGAAATCACATTCTTTGTTCTTTTTCCCTTTGCATAAATATCTTGTATTTTCTAATATCAGATGTATGCCCACAATCCCTCCCCTTCCCTTAAATGCATTTTCTAGTAATGAAAAAAAACATAGTGATTGATAAATAAGCTGAAGACTTTTTAAGTTGCATTATGTCCCAGAATATCCATTTGTGTATCCCTGTAGAGCTGGAACACTTCAGTATTTCAGTTTTCCCAGAGAAAGACAAAGGTGGAAGGAATCTGAAGTTGGTAGGGGCATATACAAAAAGTACAGGGGCAAATGTACTATAGAAATATATAATTTCAGGTGCAAAATGAATGGGTCTTCTTTGTGCCTTTGTTCTAAGCTGTTTGTTCACCAAAATTGCATGTTTTCCATGCTCATCTAATAAGAGTGCTGATGATTTATTTTGTGAATTAATTCCCAGGACCTGGAGAAAATTCTGGATATGTCCGAACTTTTCCAGAATGAAAAGTGCAGAGACTGGATGGAAGTAGATGGGGTGAGATGGGTGCAAGGTGAGAGGGCAGAAGCAGGGGAGAGCTGGATGTGGCAAAGGGCTAGGGGCTGAGTGTTGAATAGGGAGAGGGACTGGAGTATGGGATAAAGGGCTGATGCATATGGGTGGGTGCAAAGTCATAAACATTTCCTGCATGACCTTTTGCGAAAAAACAACTATTTTTCACATTAAAGTTTTCTCCTTTTCTCCATTGCCAACAATTTTCCATCTATGTTTCCTATGACTGCAACATTTCCCACCCCAATATTACATCTTCTGGTGACTGAAGTGGAGAAATAAATCGGTGAAAGTCAAAGTGGTGAATCCTACAAAAACATGTGCCTTTTTAGCAGCCTGAGTGCTTTGTCCTTTGCCCACACTAATTTCCTGATTATGTAACATTGGAACAACCATCCTTGAAAAAATAACTGCAGTTTGGGATATACCAGCAGAGTGCAACACATGACATTAGTTCTTTAAAGTCACTGTTTTCAACAAAAAAAAGGGCAGCATGTTAATCGCAAACATTTTGGCAAGTTTACTATTTCATAGGCATACTTTTGCAATATGTTTGTACAGGTTTTGACTTCTTTCTAGAACTTAGTAAGTGTGAGATGGCAGTGCTTTAATGCCACAGCTTGAGGACGTGGGGGTGGTGGTAGCGGTATGTTTAGGCAATCTGATTTTTGTCATCTCCTGCATCAAACCCAGAGTCATCATACTCCTCTGCAGCAGGAGCCATAGGTGTTATTGAATGAACTAACTGTAGGCAGTGACACACTCTTTGACATATCGATAACATCATTAATTCTCTTATCTGTCCAAGAGCCCTGGGACATTTTTGGAATGCTTATGCTGCTAGTTGTGGCAGCCATGATATGTTCATGGTGTGTCTCCCAGTCTGACCTGTGCTTCAGGTGGGATCTCACTGAGGAGGTACATAGGTGTGAATCTGCTTTCCCCTGCTCACGTGATTTTTGCACAAACAGATAGCAACATGCTTAGCTTTTGGCTCCTGGGTGAAGTATCTCCATACTGTGGACTTCATAGACTGCAGAGTTCCTGAGGGGCTGCTAATACTACTGGGGCTAGATTTGATGCAATTCTACTGTTACTACTACTAGGTGTAAAAGGCTCAGCACTTCTAATAGCAGCAGAAGCATGTATCATAGCTAAGGCTGTAGATGTTAATAACCTGTGTTGTTGTTGCTGCTTGTTACTCAACACAAGTGTAGGTGGAAGACTGGGGCTTAGAATTGGAAGTGGTAATGAAGCTGATGATGACCGACAGGATAATTGTGTATTTTTAGGCATATTTGCTTGTACATGATCAGTTTTCTCAAACAGTTTATAGACAGGTACAGTGCTCCATTTCAGTGTTAGGAAACTGAGCCTTTACCTTTCAGCTAATGTTATAGTCGTGTCACCCACATCATGGAGGGATATATTCTGTCTCTAGATCATCATCATCATCAGTCATCATTAGTTCATCCTCAGCGCACTACCCTTATATTCCTCTAAGCTTTTAGAGGTGTCAGACAATTTATTTATACTTTTAATTTCTCTAAGTTTGCTACTATTTTGAGGATAGGTGTTTTTGTGCTTGTATGTCCTACTTTCAGATGGAACAGTTGGTTCGGCTGCTACATCTTCCTTCATTATGCCATTGCCATCATCAACATTGGAAGGAGACTCATTGTCATCTTCAGCGTTCTTCTTATATGTTTTTTTTTATAGTACTGGCGCTGGTGGTAGTGGAACTTTTTGTGGGACCTTGACAACCTGCATCCTCCCTGAGAGGACAGGGATCATCATAATTTATTGCACATGCTGCAGCAACCATTCCTGCAGTCAGTTTTTGAACTACCACTTTACTCTCATGTCCCTGCACTACTCCTCCTTTCCCCCTCCCCCTGCCCCTTGTGTATATGGACATTACTCAGCTACTATGTGTGTTTTTACTTTAAAGTACACAGCACAACTGACGGAGTGTGATTTCTTGCCTTGGCTCTCAATAATATTCTCAATCTCATTTACTATCTATAAAGTTTGCCTCAGTCACGCAGCTCACGTCAGGGTCCAGTGTAATGATCTGACAGACTAAGCATCCAATGTAAGCAAGCTTCCTGGTGTAATCTGTGAAGTAGATTCCCCACAACGATGTTACAGACTGCTATTTAATGTAAATACTATGAAAACAGCACAACAACTGACAATACAGGTATACTGCAAAGCAGGCTCCAGAGGACCAGATGCTAGGGAGTGTAGACTAGAGTATGAAGCCTAGGCCGAGTTAGAGATGCTGGTGCAAAGCCAGATTAGTGCAGACTGGAGGACCACAGACTGGACAAGAGGATACAAAAGAGGATACATCAGTCTTAAGCTCTGGTCACCAAAAGTACCTAACGATGAGGCCCTGGTTATGAAGAAGCCCATGATGGCCAGCTGTTACAAAACAGTGACCCCCAACAGAGCATATCCTGACAGTACTGGTCAGGGACAAAATACACGTTGGGGGGGTAAAGTGTCAGGAATCCCTTCTGACTACATTTGACCTTCCTTGCTAACCTTCTCTATCCTTGTCTACTCCTCTTGCTTTTCCTTGGCTCCAGCTAGCTTATAGTCTGGAGTCTCTGACATCATCACGGCCTGATTATTCGAGTTTTGCTGTTGCTTGTTGGATTTCTTTTTGGTTTCTGATTTTTAGCTTTGCTTCTTGATTGTGTTCCTGGTGTTGAATCCCTGGCTTGCTGTTTGTCTTCGAGTTTGGCTATCTCCATTATTAAAGATTACCCCCGGGTGACCTTGGCATGTCCCTCATGCTGCTTTTGTCTTCTGATTTGGCTTTGCTGTTTGTTGGATCATGCTACCCTGCTTTCACCACTTTTACCTACAGCAGGCTCTCTCGCTTTATATTCCCTTATTCTAGCCACCCTTTTCCTCCATATTTCTGGGGTTGTTATCCAGAGTCAGTCAGCAAGTCACTTATAGTTCCCCCTTGGGTGGCTAAGTTGAGGCTTACATGTTCTCCCTTAGAAGAGTGGGGGTCCGGTTTTGGCTTTACCTAGCATGCTGAGGGCTGTTAGGGTGGTGGTTTAATTCTACCAGTCTGGTGGCAGGTATCTCTGGATTGCCTCGGTTCAAGGGCCGCAAGCCGAGTATTGTTGCTCTGGCTCTCTGGGATGTGGGGTTACCGGGAGAGTGGTTCTAAGCAGGTCTTATCTTTCTCCTCTTTTAGATAGACGTACCCATGGCCTTCCCGTGGCCAGGGTTAGAGGTAGTGCCTTATCGCCGCAATTTCCATATTGTTTGCATGAGGTCTGTGACAGGGCTGTGGAGGAGTCTGCATGATAGCTTTGGTGGTGATGGTCCTGTACCATCTGAAATTGTTTACACTTGCCTTCAGTTGCCTCCTTCCCTTGACACCCATCTGCAAATTCCCTGGAGCTTTACTGTCTCTGACGACTTAGTTAAGTTACTAGATATTCTGGTCTCCTTTCTAAATTCAGGCAGCACAGCTCCCACAGGGCAAGGAGCTAATGGTGATCAATCTATTGCTATTTTGTTTTTCTATTATACTAGTATTTTTTGGTACATTTTTACTAGTATTCCTGACTCCCTATCTCTTGTGGGAGGTGTATGTACTTCTACTCGTTTTGTAATCTGCTAGTCTCCATAGGCTATCTTTAGCTATCTGCATTAAGAGTCCGTACTGGCTGCATTTTTGTTGGGCTGGAAATCTCCCCAGTTTAAGCTCCAAAGTGGCCTGAGAAGAACCAGAGGATTCATGTTGACGAGATAAGGCATCTGTCTAAATGTTATTTGTCCCCAGAATATAAGAGATAACAAAATGAAACCATGAAAAGTTCAAGGCCCAGTGAGCCTGACAAGCATTTAGATGCTTAGCAGATGCTAGGTACTGGAGGTTTTAATGGTTGATAAGAATTGTAACCACATGAAGTGACTCCTCCAACAGGTACGACCATTTGTCCAAGGCTAACTTCACTGCTAACACTTTCCTGTTCCCAGTATCATAGTTTCTCTCCGCAGATGAGAAAACACAGGGAAAAAAAGGAACAGGGATGAAGCAATCCGAATAGTTGAGAATAGCTCTGGCCACAGTCTCAGATGCATCCACCTCTAAAACAAATGGATCATATGGATTTGGATACTTAAGTATAGGGGCAGAGGAAAAAGCAGACAACATCTCAAAAGCTTGTAAGACTTCAGGACTCCAATGATGTGGATCAGCCTCTTTGCATGTCATGGCAGTGATAGGAGAGATGGATGCAGAGAAGCCTTTAAGAAACTTGCAGTAATAATTGACAAGGCCTAGATGGCTTGGATGGCTTTTAAGCCAAGAGGCAGAGGCAACTCAGTCAAGGCTGATAATTTTCCATGATCCATAGCGAGTCTTGTACAGATATGTCTTGGGAATCTCCTTCCCTCATCCTGAGCAGGTTATAGATACCTCTTAGGTCAAGTTTGGAGAAGAATTTAGCTCACCTGAGTCAGTCCAACAACTCAGGAATAAGAGACAATGGATAGCAACTTATCCATGTAATTTCATTCAAACCCCTATAGTCACACAGGGATGAAGACCTTTGTCCTTATTCTTGATGAAGAATATGCCAGCACCAGTGGGAGAAGTGGGCACATGTATAAATCCCCTAGCAAAATTGTACTGAATGAACTCTTCCAAGGCCTTGGTTTCTGTAATAGATAAAGGGAAGACTCCACCCTGAGTTGGTGTAGTAACCAGCAGCAGATCTATAGGCCAGTCATATGACTGATGTGGCGGTAAGGTTTCTGCCTTGACTTTACTAAAAATATACACAAAGGCCTGGAAAGGTTCAGGAACTGGGGGACACTAAGATCCCAGAACATCCGCAGTTGATAACGAGATCTCCGGAGTATGTGAGGAGGTGCCAGGGAATGGTAAGGGTACCTGCAGACCAGTCAATGGCAGGGTTGCTCCGCTGGAGCCACGGATAACCCAAGACAACAGAGTTAGAAGGACAAGAAATCAAATTGAAGGACAATATATCTGTATGAGAAAAGCCTATAAGCAGAGTAAGGGGAACAATAGAGTGGGTAATGAGGTAACGGCGAACCATTAATGGCAACAATATGAATAGGCACTTTTCTCTTTATAGAATGGATCCCATGTGGCCCCAGAATCAACAAAAGCAGACACTGAAACAATCTTATGGTCACTGGTCAATAAAGCAAAAATGACAAGCTTGTTGTCCTCACTTGAGGGAACAGAAGACAGACTTATGATGGATACGTCACTACACCCTATGTCTGGGCATTTCCTGGCTTGTTTGGGCACAAGTGGGCAAAGTGTCCAGTTTGGGACCGATAAAAATCATCTTCTGGCTTTCTCCACTTCTGATAAATGGAGGATCTGTACAATCTCTATAGTTCTCAAGAGCAGAAAGTCAGGTCTGAAATTTGGGGACAAGATTTACAGGAGGCTTAGTTGCTGGGCTACTATTATGATCTGTCGTGTTCAGCCTATCGCTCTTGGATACAATGATCCAGGGTGGCGCACAAGGCAATAATATCCTGGCTGGTGTCAGGAAGGCAGATTAGTTGACTCATCCTTAAGTTGCTTTGATAGACCCATTCAAAAGGCCACTTTCAAGTTATTGTCTCCCTACACTTTTTTCATACTCCCAGATCCTGAATTCTATTGCGTACTGAAGAAGTGTTCTAGAACCCTGTTGTCAATACACGACAGCAGACTCAGTGATAGCCTGATATCCAGGCATGTCAAACACAGAAAGGAAGACTGAAACAAAAGTGTAAAAATCAGCCAGAATAGGTGATTGGCAGTCCAGAAGTGGTGAGACCCAAGACAAGGCTGAACCCTGTAATAAAGAGATAATGAACATATTGTGAGTCTGGTGAGAAGCATATGCCTCAGGCTGACTCCAAAAATGCAAACAACATTGATTCAGGAACTCACATAATTCAGAGGGAGAACCATTGTAGTGATCAGGCAAGGGTAGCCTAGAGGGCAGTGGATTTATGACAGAAGACATAATGGCTGGAAGCCCAGTAGAGCTACTCTGAGATGGTACTGATGCCTCAAAATCAAATCCAGCTTGAAATTAATTTGTTTGATCTGCATGGAGTGCTGCTCAAGCTTAACACCTTGTTGGACTACATCTTGAGAGACCTCTGTTGCATCAGTTTTCATGATGTGATCAAAATGTAATGATCTGACAGACTAAGTGCCTAATGTATTCTGCCTGGTGTACTCTGTGAAGTAGATTCCCCACAAAGATGTGACAGACTGCTATTTGATGTAAATACTACCATTAAAAACACAACAACAGACAATACAAGTATACTGCAAGGCAGATCCCAGTGCTCCCGATGCTAGGGAGTGAAGACTAGAGTATGAAGCTGGATGGCAGTGGCTGCTCTCTGGGTTGCCTTGTTGCATCCTAGGCAGAGTTAGATATGCTGACTGGAAGGCCAGATTAGTGCCGACCAGAGGAGCTGGCCTGAACCGCAGATGACAACCCAAATAACAGCAGCTACCCACTGGGATTGAAGAGGATACTGAACAAATAACCCACCTGCAGTATTGTTGTAGTTGATGTACAGGGGCACAGAGGCCTGGCACTCGACTGAGAAGACAGAGAACAGGATAGTAGAAGTCTGACAGTGTGGTCGAGGAGGAAGAAGCACACTAGAGTCAAGGCAAATGGGATGTCAGACAAGCCAGGTCAAGAATAGCAGGCAATGTAGTACAAGGCAGCAGATGGAAGAATGGTTGAATAAATGGAGCCAAGGTCGGTAACAGGATATCACATGAGCATTGTACTAGATCACAAAACAGGAGGGAAGTCGTGGAGAAGCTAGGTCAATATACAAGATAACACTCCAGAACAGGACAGGAAACTCAGGGTCACTACCTGAAATGCTTTGGTCATGCCCTGCTCAAAAGCACAGAGGCTCTATATAGCCTCAAAGCAATCACAAGACAAGGCATGTTCCTCTGGGCTGTAGCCCTTTCAATTTACAAGATACTTTAAGGAACCATGGAAAAGATAAGAGTCCAGAATTTTATCAATGATGAATTCTTCAGAAACATTCCTGGAGACTGCTGGTGGAGGAAGTGATGAAGTGCATGACACATAGGGCTTGAGTAGGGATATATGAAAGACGGGTACACTTTCAACGTTTGTTGAAGGATCAAATGGTAAGAGACCAGGGAGAGAATGGTCTCGACCTTGAATAGTCCTAGATACAGAGGACCCAATTTGTCAGAGGCATGGAGAAGATATATAAACAAATCATAATTGTAGGCATCTACAGACCGCCAAATACCTCAGCACACACCGTATCTGACATAGCTCAACACCTAAAGGTGATTGCCACACAAAACAAGAAAAGCGAGTTGATGGTTCTTGGAGACTTTAATATTAATTGGCTTGATTCCAGGAATGAAAAATATTGTTCATTGTTTAAAGCACTGAACTTATCACAACAAATATCTTCCCCTACTCGCTAGTGTTGAGCGAGCATGCTCGGCCGATGCTCGGATCGGCACGAGCATCGCTCTGCTCGGCACATGGCGGTACTCGTACGAGTACCGCATGTGCTCGCCCGCCATGTTCGTGTCTCCTCCCCGCACGTTTTGCGCCTGCTGCGCAGCCAATAAACGTGCAGGGAGGCTCTGACATCGGTGTAATGCCAGCAGCCATGTTGGCTGCTGGCATTACACTGATTGGCTGGCCAGAACCCGTGGTCAGGTGCTGTATAGCACCTGACCATCGAGTTCGGCTCAGTCTGAGCCAGGGAGAGCTGAGGATAGGAAGGGAAAGGCAGTGTAGGGAGGAAAAAAACAAAAATTGTGAAAAAAAAAGAACCAAAAGTCCTTTTTAGGACTACTGTGTGTGGGGGCAGCAGGTTATTTGGTGTGGGGGGAAAAAAACAAAAAAAAAAAAAAAAATATATATATTCTGTGTAGTGTGCAAAGTTGCAGATTAGAGCACATTCTGTTTAGTGTGCACAGTTGCAGATTAGAGCACATTCTGTTTAGTGTGCAAAGTTGCAGATTAGAGCACATTCTGTTTAGTGTGCAAAGTTGCAGATTAGAGCACATTCTGTTAAGTCTTCAAACTAAAATATCAAAGTCACGTATTCCATTCAGTGTGCGTCGCCGCAGTTTAGCAGCACATTCTGTGTACTGTGCAGAGTTGCAGAATAGGAAGAAATACTGTTAAGTCTTCAAACTAAAATTTAAAAGTCACATATTCCATTCAGTGTGCTTCGCCGCAGTGTAGCAGCACATTCTGTGTACTGTGCAGAGTTGCAGAATAGGAAGAAATACTGTTAAGTCTTCAAACTAAAATATCAAAGTCACATATTCCATTCAGTGTGCTTCGCCACAGTTTAGCAGCACATTCTGTGTACTGTGCAGAGTTGCAGAATAGGAAGAAATACTGTTAAGTTTTCAAACTCAAATATCAAAGTCACATATTCCATTCAGTGTGCTTCGCCGCAGTTTAGCAGCACATTCTGTGTACTGTGCAGAGTTGCAGAATAGGAAGAAATACTGTTAAGTCTTCAAACTAAAATTTAAAAGTCACATATTCCATTCAGTGTGCTTCGCCGCAGTGTAGCAGCACATTCTGTGTACTGTGCAGAGTTGCAGAATAGGAAGAAATACTGTTAAGTCTTCAAACTAAAATTTAAAAGTCACATATTCCATTCAGTGTGCTTCGCCGCAGTGTAGCAGCACATTCTGTGTACTGTGCACAGTTGCAGAATAGGAAGAAATACTGTTAAGTCTTCAAACTAAAATATCAAAGTCACATATTCCATTCAGTGTGCTTCGCCGCAGTTTAGCAGCACATTCTGTGTACTGTGCAGAGTTGCAGAATAGGAAGAAATACTGTTAAGTCTTCAAACTAAAATTTAAAAGTCACATATTCCATTCAGTGTGCTTCGCCGCAGTGTAGCAGCACATTCTGTGTACTGTGCAGAGTTGCAGAATAGGAAGAAATACTGTTAAGTCTTCAAACTAAAATATCAAAGTCACATATTCCATTCAGTGTGCTTCGCCGCAGTGTAGCAGCACATTGTGTACTGTGCACAGTTGCAGAATAGGAAGAAATACTGTTAAGTCTTCAAACTAAAATATCAAAGTCACATATTCCATTCAGTGTGTTTCAACGCCGTTTAACAGCCTATTCTGTGTACTCTGTACAGTTCCAGAATTATAAGAAATACTGTTAAGTTTTCAAACTCAAATATTAAAGTCACTTATTCCATTCAGTGTGTTTCAACGCCGTTTAACAGCCTATTCTGTGTACTCTGCACAGTTGCAGAATAGGAAGAAATACTGTTAAGTTTTCAAACTCAAATATTAAAGTCACATATTCCATTCAGTGTCTTTCACCGCCGTTTAACAGCCTATTCTGTGTACTCTGCACAGTTGCAGAATAGGAAGAAATACTGTTAAGTTTTCAAACTCAAATATTAAAGTCACATATTCCATTCAGTGTCTTTCACCGCCGTTTAACAGCCTATTCTGTGTACTCTGCACAGTTGCAGAATAGGAAGAAATACTGTTAAGTTTTCAAACTCAAATATTAAAGTCACATATTCCATTCAGTGTCTTTCACCGCCGTTTAACAGCCTATTCTGTGTACTCTGCACAGTTGCAGAATAGGAAGAAATACTGTTAAGTTTTCAAACTCAAATATTAAAGTCACATATTCCATTCAGTGTCTTTCACCGCCGTTTAACAGCCTATTCTGTGTACTCTGCACAGTTGCAGAATAGGAAGAAATACTGTTAAGTTTTCAAACTCAAATATTAAAGTCACATATTCCATTCAGTGTCTTTCACCGCCGTTTAACAGCCTATTCTGTGTACTCTGCACAGTTGCAGAATAGGAAGAAATACTGTTAAGTTTTCAAACTCAAATATTAAAGTCACATATTCCATTCAGTGTGTTTCAACGCCGTTTAACAGCCTATTCTGTGTACTCTGCACAGTTGCAGAATAGGAAGAAATACTGTTAAGTTTTCAAACTCATATATATTAAAGTCATATATATCGTGTAAGATGAAGAAGGCGGGTAAAAAGGGACGGGGAAGTGGACGTGATCCTGAAAGTTCAGGGCGCGGGTCAGGACGCGGAGAAACTGTGCCTGGTGCCAGAGCACAAGAAAGAAAGACATCCACCATACCTAGCTTCATGTCTGATTTCACAGGGCGTCGCAGGACATCACTCTCGAGGTCCGACCAGTGCGAACAGGTGGTCGGTTGGATGACAGCTGATACTGCTTCCAGTCGGTTAAGCACCACCCTGTCTTCCACCAAGTCCACTCTCAGTAGCCAAGAGTCTGGTCAACATAATCCTCACTCTGATCATCCTTCCTCCCACCATACACGGTCTGGTCAAAGAAGTGATCCCACACTGGGATATAGTGATGAGCTCGTCTCATCACCAATCCTTCATTTGACCCTCTCTCCAAGCACGCTTGCAGAGGAACATGACATCTTGTGCCCTGATTCACAACCTCTAGAGGCTACCCAATCACAAGAAGATGACAGATGTGAACGGCATTTAAGGTCAAAGGAAGTAGTGGATGATGATGATGATGATGAGACACAGTTGCCATTAAATCAACCACTATTTCCGTCTCAAGACCTTGTTGAGGAGAATGTTATACAGTTGTCAATGACTGAGTATGTGGTGGGATCAAGACTTGAGGAGGATGATCAGAGTGAGGAAGTGGAGGAGGACTTGGTGGACGATGAGGTGACTGACCCCACCTGGGAAGGTGTAGAGCCGAGCGATGACAGCAGTCCTGAGGGTGAGCCATCTGCAGCACCGCAACAGGCTGGAAGAGGCAGTGGTGTGGCAACAGAAAGAAGGCGGACCGCACCAAACCGGCCCGCAAATGTTCCACGGAGCACCCCCTTGCGTAAATCTACCTTGCCAAGGGGTAGGTGTTCCGCGGTATGGCGTTTTTTTAAGGAAAGTGCGGACGACAAAAGATTTGTAGTTTGCAACCTGTGCCACACCAGAATGAGCCGAGGCATGAACACTAGAAACCTCACCACCACCAGCATGATCCGACACATGGCATCCAAGCACCGTAGTAAGTGGGAGGAACGCCTGGATCGCCCATCTGTGTCTGCAGGCCACACCACTGCCTCCTCTTCCCCTGTTTTCGGTGCCGGCCAATCGCCTGTCGAAGGCGCAGGCCCGCATACCTCCCGCCCTGCACCTGTAGCATCTGAAGCACCATCAGCGACCACATCCACTTCCCTGTCCCAGCACAGCGTCCAAATGTCGTTACCCCAGGCATTTGAGCGCAAGAGAAAGTACCCAGCCACCCACCCACAGGCCATAGCACTAACCTCACACCTTTCCAAATTACTGGCCATCGAAATGCTGCCATTTAGGCTTGTGGACACTGAGTCCTTCCGCAGCCTGATGGCAGCAGCTGTCCCTCGGTACGCGGTCCCCAGCCGCCACTACTTTTCCCGGTGTGCCATCCCCGCATTACACCACCATGTGTCCCGTAACATCACCCGTGCCCTGACCAACGCAGTTACTGGGAAGGTCCACTTAACGACTGACACATGGACAAGTGTTTGTGGCCAGGGACGCTACATTTCCCTGACGGCACACTGGGTGAATGTCGTGGAGGCTGGGAGCGACTCGGACCCTGGGATGGCACGGGTGCTACCCACGCCGAGGATTGCGGGCCCTACCTCCATCAGGGTTTCCACCAGCACCTATGTTATTGGCTCCTCCTCCTCCGTTTCCACCTCCGAATTCTCTACACACACCGCCACTCCCCCATCAGCCAGTAGCTGGAAGCAGTGTAGCACTGCAGTGGGGAAGCGTCAACAGGCCGTGCTGAAGCTGATCTGCCTTGGGGACAAACAGCACACGGCCTCAGAGCTGTTGCAGGGGATTAGTCACCAGACCGAGCAGTGGCTCTCGCCACTCAACCTGCAACCAGGCATGGTTATGTGTGATAATGGGCGTAACTTGGTGGCGGCTTTGGAGCTCGGCAAGCTCACACACGTACCATGCCTAGCGCATGTATTTAATTTAGTGGTGCAGCGATTTCTAAAAACCTACCCCAATGTGCATGATCTCTTGACCAAGGTGCGCCGCGTGTGTGCACATTTCCGTAAGTCATCTACAGCTTCGGCCGGCCTGTTGAAGCTGCAGCAGCGCTTACAATTGCCAGCTCACCGGCTGCTGTGTGACGTGAGCACGCGCTGGAACTCCACCTTCCACATGTTGGCCCGGCTTTGTGAGCAGCAGAGGGCAGTAGTGGAGTACCAGCTGTTACACGGTCGTCGCCTCTCCATTCAACTTCCTGTAATCAGAAGTGAGGAGTGGGAATGGATGTCAGACCTCTGCGAGGTTTTACGCAATTTTGAGGAATCGACACAGATGGTGAGCGGCGATAACGCTATTATCAGTGTAACCATCCCACTTCTGTGTCTACTGAAACGCTCGCTGCTCACAATTAAAACCGACGCTTTGCATGTGGAAGAGGTGGAAATGGGGGAGGAAGAGCTTACACAAGGTGATAGCCAGAGCACGCTCACTTCGTCTTCTCAGCGACAATTGGAGGAGGCGGAGGAGGAGGAGGAGGAGGAGGAGGAGGAGGAAGACACGGTTGCCTCCGCTACAGAGGGTAGCCATGGAACTTTAGTTCCATCTCTTCAGCGTGGGTGGGCAGAAGAGGAGGAAGAGGATGAGGATATTGAGAGTCAGCCTCCTGGTGAGGACAGCGAAATCTTGACTGTTGGTACTCTGGCACACATGGCTGACTTTATGTTAGGCTGCCTTTCCCGTGACCCACGCGTTGTACGCATTTTAGACAACACGGATTACTGGGTGTTCACCCTTCTGGACCCCCGCTACAAAGAGAATTTCTCATCTCTCATTCCTCCGGTGGAGAGGACAAGCAAAATGGTGCAATACCAGAAGGTTCTTGTTGAAAAATTGCTCCAAAATTTTCCATCTGACAACGCTGGCGGCAGAGTACGTGCTACCTTGGCCAACCGAGAAGGGGAGAAAAGGGGAGCACACAGCAGTTCCGACAAAGGCAGGGCAACACTCTCCAAGGCGTGGGACACCTTCATGACACCCCGCCAGCACCCTCACCCTGATGCGCAGCCTAGTGTCACAAGGAGGGAAAAGTTTTGGAAGATGGTGAAGGAGTACGTAGCAGACCGTGTCAGCGTCCTCAATGATCCCTCTGTGCCTTACAACTACTGGGTGTCCAAGCTGGACACGTGGTATGAACTGTCACTCTACGCCTTGGAGGTGCTGGCCTGCCCTGCCGCCAGCGTTCTGTCTGAGCGGGTATTTAGTGCTGCTGGTGGCATCATAACAGATAAGCGTATCCGCCTTTCCACCGACAATGCTGATAGGTTGACACTTATAAAAATGAACAAGGCCTGGATTTCCCCTGACTTCTCCACTCCACTGGAGGAAAGCCCCGGGGGAACATAAACTCACTTTATATATGTTATTTACAATGATGGGAATACTCTGTATTCCCATTCACCCCTTCCACCCAAAAAACGGGTATATGGTTGACTCTTAATCTTCTCATCCTCCTCCTCCTCTTCCATATGCCCTGTGCTATAATTTTTATATAGGGCCAGCTCACCAGCGGGCCCTGTGATATAATTTTTATATAGGGCCAGCTCACCAGCGGGCCCTGTTTGCCAATTTTTATATAGGTCAGCTCACCAGCGGGCCTTCTCATATAATGTTTTATAGCGTCAGCTCACTAGCGGGCCTTCGCATATAATGTTTAGGATGGTCAGCTCTGCAGCAGACCCTCACCCATAATGTTTTAGATGGTCAGCTCAGCGCACGTTTCCATCTTAATCATGGCCTCAGTTCTGAAAATCAAGGAAATTTTTGGGAGAATTTGCCTCTGCGCACGTTTCCCTCTTAATCATGGCCTCAGTTCTGAAAATCAAGGAAATTTTTGGGAGAATTTGCAGATGATATACAAGTAAATATACAGCAAATATTGTTTGGTAACAATTTTTCGCCTAAAGTCGTTTTTATTTTCCTTTTTGTGTGTTTTATGGTCAGTCTGTAAAAATGGCGTACTACGGGCGAAAGATCGTTCCCAGCAGCGATGTTGGAGTCCAAGGTGCATCCAGACATCCTCCCTATGCTGTCCCTGAACCATTTCTGTAGTGTTTCCATCTTTTTCTGCCCTTTTCCTATGGACCAGGCACCCTCCCCTCATCAGAGCAGGGGGTGCCTGGTGTAATGCTCGAGTCCTCCCATTGACTTCAATGGGGCTCGGATGCTCGGCCGAGCACTCGAGCCTCAGGGGGTGCTCGGTCAGAGCACCCGAACATCCGAGCATTGAGGTGCTCGCTCATCACTACTACTCGCATAAATCTTAAAACATCCAACCATACCCTGCTAGACTGGATCCTCACATCCTGCGCAAGCAGAATCCAAGATTCAGGTGTTCTAGCAAACGTGTTTAGTGATCACTCCATAGTTTACTGTGTCCGCAAAATAAAACCAGTCAAATCAAATTTCAAAGTCATACTCACGAGATCATTTAGAAAATTTAACCTTCAGTCCTTCCTAAATGATTTAAAAAATTGCTCATGGCATAGATTACATCTAATACCTGACCTTGATTCAGCGATTGACTTTTTTTAACTCAGAATTCCTACAGGTCTGTAATACCCATGCCCCACTAAGAAAGGTCAGGGTCAGGGGGGCACATCTACCATGGGTCTCAGCTGACTTGATTCAATTATTCAGTTTCAGAGATTCATTATGGACAAAATTTAAACAATCTGGCTCCCCTCATGATCACACTATATATAGGCAAGTACGGAATACATGTACAAAACAAACAAAACTAGCAAAAGCACAATATTTTAATAACAACTTGGACAATAACATTTCAAAGCCTGCCAACTTTTGGAAGGTTATAAAAAACATCTACAATCCACCCAACCATTCTCACCCATCAAATATAACAATAGACAATGAAACCATACAGTGCCCCCCAGCCATAGCCAATGCTTTCAACAGCTACTTTGTTGGATGTGCCACCACACTGATTAAACAAAACAAAGGCCACTCTGAAGTCCCACCAAGTTCAGAACAGTCACTGGCACCTGCTGCCTGGTCCAACAGTGCAAATGAATTCAATTTCAGGCCAGTAAATGAAAGTGAAGTATATGATCACCTCCTCAACCCAAAACTGAAATCTCAATCGAGCCCTGACCAACTACCAGCAATTTTATTAAAGCTCAGTGCTATGGTCACAGCCCAACCGATAGCAACTCTAATTAATGCCTCTTTGACATCAGGGTATATGCCCAAATCCTGGAAAGTGGCAAGAGTTGTACCTATCCACAAAAGTGGGGATAAAAATGTAGTATCAAATTACAGACCGATATCTCTCCTCCCCACTTTATCTAAAATCATAGACAAATGTGTACATGTCCAACTACATAAATATTACCAACAGACCAGTTTCTTCACCCCTGTTCAATCAGGGTTTAGACCAAACCACTCAACAGTCACGTCTCTTCTAAAAGTAACCAATGATATCCAGACTGGCATGGAAAATGGTGAACTCACTGAAGCTATTTTCCTTGATTTCGCTAAGGCATTTGACACAGTAGACCATAACATTCTTATCAGCAAACTCCATAACTCAGGATTGGGTAATAATTCTCTACAATGGTTCCGATCCTATTTATCAGACAGAATACAGTATGTGTCAGTTGCAAACAATGACTCCCGTCCGCTCAAAATAACAAGTGGAGTTCCCCAAGGCTCCATTCTTGGCCCTCTTCTATTTTCTTTTTATAAATGATCTGCCCAAGGTTTGCAAATCATCTTCAGTACACATGTATGCAGATGACACCATAATCTATGCTAAAAACTCTAGCATATCACAACGAATTACAACATGATTTCTGCAAAGTGGAAAGATGGATAACACAGAACAAACTTTTCTTAAACACAGATAAAACAGTCACAATGATATTTGGCACAAAGCACAAACTGCGTAGTCTCGACAATATCCACCTATCCATTGTGACAGAGTCTAATCGTAAATTGGCCCCAGTAGACTCCTACAAATATCTTGGTATGTGGCTTGACCCTAACCTCAATTTTGGTCACCACATTGACAAATTAACCTCTAAACTTTATCCCAAAATAAGTACACTTTATAGAAACAAATTATGTCTAAGTACCCAGGTGAGAAAACGTATTGTACAACAGATGCTGATGCCAGTCATAGACTATGGTGACGTAGTATATGCTCCAGCGCCAGAAATCCACCTCAGTAAACTTGACACTCTATATAATTCATTATGCCGCTTTATCCTCCAGTGTGTCTACACTACCCATCATTGTGACATGCTAAAAGAACTAAATTGGCTAACACTCAAATCTAGACGTGACCTTCATCTTTCTTGCTTAGTACACAATCACTTCTCTGGAAAACTACCACAATACCTAAGCAGTATGCTCACCCCAGCTCTCCATACTAACTATAACCTCCGCTCCACTACTAACAACTCACTGCGTATACCACAATACAAGAAAGAAGCAGGAAGATCTGCCTTCTCCTTCAGAGCTCCAAAAATCTGGAACAATCTGCCGGAAGAAATCACATCTGCACCCAGTCTAAAATCCTTAAAAGCAAATGTTTCTTTATATCTACAAACAGTGTGTAACTGCAAATAATCCCATTATTTAATAAGTATGTATATTTCTGTATGTTTGTATATAATGTCTCACAATTAGTGTAAATATGTAACCTTTTACTGAAAACTATCCAGGACATACTTGAAAACGAGAGAAATCTCAATGTATTCTTCCTGGTAAAACATTTTCTAAATAAATAAAATAAATATATATATATATATATATATATATATATATATATATATATATATATACACACAAGATATCCAGGAGCAAATCTAGGTGCCAAGGAACGACTGCAATTGGTTGCCAATTTCAGGATCCGGACAACAAGGGAAAACCCCCCAGAAAATCAGACTAGAAATCACAAAAGATGAAGAAATAGGGGCATAACATGATACCCAGTCATTTGTCACTTTTTTTTTTTTTTTACAGTTGTCCACACTATCTTATCACTGTCCAAAAAAAAAAAAAACAACAACTCCTTCCCCAGATTTCCCCAGCACAGAAACAATAACATCAACATAAGCAAGGGCATTTCTTGGACCAAATCTGCCTGTGTCTTTCAAATCAATTCAGTCATACAGAATCTTGAGGTATTTGGGGTCAACCTCCTTTTCTCCCTTCTCACACTCCCAGACATGTCCAACACAGAGATAATAATAGCAGCAAGATCAGCAAGCAAACTGGACCCCAGCTGCCTGTGTCTTACCAGTCACCAAATTTTGGGGTATTTGAGGTCAACCTTCTTCTCTCCCAGAGTGCCTAAAAGACTCCTAAACTATGTTTCAATCCCCCTTTACTTGCCTATCTTCTCTAGCTCAAAAACATGCTGCTCTCTCCTCTCACAAACACAGACTGCCATGCTGTTAGAGCCTGACACCCTTTTATTTGGCTGTAGAAAACTTTCGTGTGGTGGAGAAAAATTTTTCTACCCATTGATTTCAATGCAATGAGCTAGGAGAAAAAAGCAGGAAAAAAGCAGAAAAATTGCACTTTTCACGAGAAATTCCCCTTTATTTCAATATCTACAATGTGCTGCCTTCTCCTCTCACACACACAGAATAGCATGCTGTGAGAGCCTGACACTCTTGTATATGGCTGTAGAAAATGAAGAGAAAACTTCCATGTGGGGGGGGGGAGAAATTCAGTCTTCCCAAAGATTTCAACGCAATGAGCTAGGCAAGAAAAGTGGGAAAAATGAACTTTTTCAGCAGATGGGAAGTGCCATTTTTGGTTTGAGATGAAAAATTTCACCCATCCCTACTGATGCATAGAACAGTGATAGTGGGTGGCAGGGCATTGAAGTGGGTGAACCTGATAAAGTTCCCTACCTCTTTTAGACAAGTGTCTCAGAAAGAAACATCTGAAGGTATTTTTTAAACTTTTCATCACGTAAATGTTTTTCAAGGTATCTGGTTATCTTAGTAAACAATATACATCAACAAAACACCTCTTTCACAAGAGGGTATTTTGCTCTTGAGAAACAGTTTGTTTCCTAACAAAAATTAAATTAAAGAAACAGTTCACTCATCTTTAGTTAGGGATAAGGAATGTGCATTATCACCTCTTCATCATGTGGATGCTTCATGGACATTCTCTTCCTCTACATGTGTATACTTCTGTTGTCACATTATCACACTACAGCAGTTCCACTTTTATTCCCTCTCTCACTCATTCTTATTTTCTCTCTTCTTCAGCTCTCACTCACCCTCCCTATCACCTCAATTTCATTGCACTTCTCATTGCCTCACTCACTCACTCTTTCTTTATTTTCTTTTCTTAACCTGCCACTCTCCTGACTCATTATACTATCAATCCCCTTTCTCATTTTCTCTCTCTAAATATATTTAATTCTATCTCTTTCACACTCCTATCATTACCCCTCACTTCCTCTCCGTCCATCTATTATACCCTTTCTTCTCTCACATACATACATACAAACTCTCTCTTTCTCACTCTCTCTCAGACACCCAAGTAAAATGAAAGGATAGTTTATTATTATGGTATATATGCCTCTCTCTAAATTTGTTTCTCACTCCTCCTCTCACCCCCCAATATATATCACTCCCTTCTAATCCCTCTCCTATACCCTCTTCCACTCACTATGTTACTCCTTCTCTCACTATCTTTATCACACACTCACTAAAAAAGTCTTTTTTCCACCATGTAACCCCTCTTTGATCCTCGCTTCTTTCACTCCATCTCTCAATCTATTTCTTATTCCTCCTCTCACACCCTTTTCTGACTCACTTATTTCCTCATTTCTTCTTTCATTGTCTTTCACTTACTCTACAACCCCTCTATCTGTTTCCTTTTCCATGGATTCTTTAATTTGATATGACTTTACCACTCACAATTCCTCCATTTTGTTTAACAGGTAAAATCTACAGAAAGGGGATAAATAAAAGGAAACAGGAGGTGCCCCTTGTGTTGAACCAGACTAGTAAAATGGACCTCCACCAATCACCCAAGTGAGCTACATTCAGACAATGAATTGCTGTTCATACACTTATGTGGAGAACAGCTTCAGCCCTTAAGGGGATTAATCTAGCTGCCCCAAAACAGCAAATCTGTATTTTATTCCCAAAACGCTCTCCCCAGGGCGATCAACCATGCAAGAACAAAAGGAAAAACCGAGAGGGCACCCAATAGTGTAATATGGTCTTTAACAACAATAAATATAAAGCATTAAAAGTGGATACTCATAATTATGATGGTCAGCATAGAAGTAGTTGACTGAAAGCACATTCAGAGAGATACCAGTCTCTGCTTGGGAACCCCTCACACACAGGATACTCAGGCTCAGCTCCAATATTAAAAAAAAATCAAAATTTAATAAGAAACATTAAATAAAATATATAATACATATATGTGTAAAATCACAAGTGATAAAATATTAAGAACAAAAATATATATGTATCACGGTGCCCGTGATTTCAGTGACTGAGCGACATTGTTACTTCCGGGTTTACCCTGGCCCTATTCTTATTGGCTCTGTGTTGATGACTCCTCCCAGGATTTTGCCTTTATATACTCCCTCCTGTCATTCTACTGGTGCCCTTTCGTGGTGTACCTGTAACTAATGTTTAGTATTACTTGTTCCTGTTTCTGTGTATGACCCGACTCGTCTGATTACGTTATATATAACGCTCCTGTTATCCGATTCCGTTGCTGACCTTGGACTGGCTGACTAATTCCGTGTGTACCGACCTGGCCTGGCTGAGTATCCGATTCCGTTGCTGACTTTGGACTGGCTGACTAATTCCGTGTGTACCGACCTGGCTTGGCTGAGTATCCGATTCCGTTACCGACTAAGGACTGGCTGACTAACTCTGTGTGTATCGACCTGGCTTGGCTGAGTATCCAATTCCATTACTGACTAGGACTGGCTGACTACTCTGTGTGTGCCGACCTGGCTGAGCATTTGGTTCCGTTGCCAATGGGACTGGCCGACTGTCTCCGTGTGTACCGATTAGAGCAACACTGGCTACTGATCGGTTACGTTACTCACACTGCTCACTCCCACTTGCTATACCGTTCTGCGCCTGTTAGGCCTACCCACCCCATTAGTATACTGGGGCTTGTGGGAGCCCGGTTACTCACCAGTGTCTGTGTTTCCTCCAGTAACCCTAGCGTACTAGGGTCCAGTCTGAGCCAGACTCCTGCCCGTGTTGCCTACGTTAACCCTAGTGTTCTAGGGCCAGAATACTGGCAGTGTCTGGTCTATGTTGCCTCCATTAACCCTAGCATGCTAGGGTCAAGTCGCTGCCAACATCCAGTCTGTGCTGCCTCTGTTAACCCTAGCATTCCAGGGACAAGTCACTGCCTGTGTCTGGTCTATGTTGTCTCCGTTAACCCTAGCGTTCTAGGGTCAAGTCTCTGCCAGAGTCCTATCCATGTTTCCTCCTTTAACTCTAGTCTGCTAGGGGATTTCCCTGCAGTTACCCATCACTTTGTGTCACCTATTGGCGGTGTGGGACTGTTGAGGATATTCTTGTTCCTGAACTTGTCCACGGATCAAGCCTGCAAAGTCTTATATTTATCTCTTATTATTGCTACTGTCATATTCCTCATCTTGACTCGAGTCAGATCTGGGAAGTACTTGGTACGGACCTCATCTGGACCTGAGTGAGGTGATTGTACTTTATTTTCAATAAAGCTTTTAACCTTACCTAATTGTCTGAGTGTTCTTACAAAATCGTGACAATATATAAAACCCATTTTGTTTAAACAAGCAATATTGGCCCTTATGAATAAAGTAAAATATTATTAATTCTGGGGAAAACAAACTGCTCCATAAAGGGCAATTAAAATGAAACTATTTAAATGGGGTGTTGACCCACTGAATTCTAGAGAGGTTTCCAATGTATGTGAAATTGGGGAATGTTTCCGTTGGTGTTGTTAGTTTACTAAAGAATTACATAAAATTATAACATTAGATGTTGGTATGTTTTTACATTTTTCTATTGAAAATGGAACCTTGTGTTAAACACGCACGTCTGCCCCTCTTTTAGTTTTAATGTAATTTCATGAGCATTAACTATAATATAGTAAGCTTATCCAAACTATTTTTATTACTGGTTTTTCTTGTCACAAGCACTTAAATTATCATTTAGTGCTCTTCTAAATTAAATCATAAAATGGATTAATAACAACTCTAATTATTGTGTGTATGTAAATCTGAAATGTTTGGAAATAATAATTATGTCAAAAATATATTTGTCTAGTTCATGATACATGTATGGTAAGATATATAAAATTTATTTCATACATAACTGGACAGATCATGCTAGAAATGAATTGTAATGTTCAAAATTTACTATATGCTGCATATTACTCAATTAACTTCTAGAAGTCCTCAGTAGAATGCAGATAGTATGGTGACTAGGGAAGGATATGTGAAAATGACCTCCACAAAACATTCATCTCCTACATCTATTAAGGTGGAATTTATCTCTGAATGCTTTAAACTTCCTGTGAATTTGCTGTAATGGCTTCAGGAAGAAAATCATTCTTATCACCCACCCTAAGGGTGACTTAAGCCCTTGCATGACAACGTGGTGCTCAGAGCATTGCTACATATTGATCTAGCACCTCTGTCATGAGGAGGGTTAAAACAAATAAGAAAAGTATACTTTCTTTCTATTTTGTTTCCAGCATTTCTGCTTGGCATTTTTGTGACCGGTTTTGCAGAAAAGGAAAAAGAAAAACAATTTGTATATTTTTACCATTTCGTTTATGGGTGCTTGTCTTTGTTGTTTAATTCCCAAGACCTTCCAGTTTTCCCTGCTATTTAACACTGCACAAATTACCGTTCATACAAATGATTTGTGGCCTGTCATTCCCATTAATATCCTGCTAAGCTGCCATGTTGCCATTTCATGCAGCTGCAAGAATTTGTCATAAACAATGTATCTGATTTATGGAGGGAAAAGATAGCCTGTTATATAAGATTTACATGTCATTTAGGCAGAAAGTGTGACAAAGTTCTTTGCTTTTAATCACAACCTCAATAAAAATATTCATCAAGACATTGATATGTAATTCAAATATGAATATGTAATGTATGTAATCAAAAACATATGATCAGTTTGGCAAACTAGTCAGTATGGGTACTGTAGGAGAGCCCAGGAGTTTTAAATGTAGGTATTTGCATTCCTTGGATTGACCAGAATTATAGCCTTTGCTTCACTGTTCCATGACCAAAAGTAAAAAAAGTAAATGTAGATCTAAAGCTAATTAGTATTCCATGTAATGTAAATAAGCACAACATATTTAATTAATTTATTCATAAAAATCACTTCTAAATTAGGCCGATATCCCATTATAGCCTTTTTGGCCATTTTTTCTTATCATTGTGGATGAAATCCAGACAAATTCTAGAGCCTAATAAAAATGCCATACACTGAAAGCAAACACCTGGGACTTTGAGAAGATTGCTATGTGACCACTATCACATTACACCAGGAGACAATTTTCTGACCTCATTTTGAACCTCTTGCCTTTTTTGAGTCAGCACCTTTGGCCCATTGTAGACTAATGCATCTCCACTAGCTTTCCATTAATTTCAAGAGGGGTTTTAGTACATTCAAAGAACAAGGGGTCACCCACTAAGACTTGAGGAAAGAAGATTTTGTCTACAACAGTGAAAGGGGTTCTTTTCACACAAAATAATCAGCAACACAGGTTATCAACATCCACAATACTAGCAATATGGTGATTCACCCTGGAGGACAACCATAAAGCAATCCACAGAGGAATGACCTGAGAAAGCACCATATTAGGTATAACAACACAATATAAGCAGTCAGCATAATCACAATAGATATTGGTTACAGATCAATAAAGTCCTTGATAGGGATGAAAATAATTGATACAGCTAGCAAAATTGGTCTGGGATCCTAAATACACTATACTGTAAAACAACAAAAGACAACCATGAAGGAGATAACCTTCTGAGTATAATATTTAAGATTATCTTATGCCAATACCTTCACCCAGTGCTCTTACTAACATTTGAGAGAGGCAATATAAAACACCTCCAGGTAACTTATGCACTCCTGGTATAAACCCCAGGATGATTACCCCCATCTTTCGCCTCCAACACGACTCTCCAAGCTCTTATTCAGCAGAAATATAAGGTTAAATACTGTTCCACAGGAAATACAACAAATCACCTCTAACAATTCTATTGCTCCCAATAGTCGATGTTATATGAGGGGTGTGGGAAAAAGAGCAATAAAACACCACTAAGGTGTATAAACCAGGCCTTTAAATTACCAATAATATTTACTAAAAATTAATTAAAAACAATAAAACAATGGACATCCAAGGAATGCTCTACATGTTTCGTAACAACTGTTACTTCTGTGAAAGCTAAAAGATCCTGCTGCATTTATACATTCATATCTTGTATTCCTTCAAACAGAAATCTTTTTGTGCCAAACTGCTGCACGTCCCACCATTCTCCTCTGGGATGGAGTGCACTGAAACCGGAAGTGACATACATCCACTCCATGTGCTTTCCACTAGTGGAATGTATATTGTAGATGAGGCAAGTTGGGGAAACGTGTACAAAGGTCATTGTGTGCCGAGTGAAGGAGGTGGCTGGGAACATAAGAGGACATGAGGGAAGAGATAAAGGGAGGGGGGGCAGCAGTATGGAGAGCATTAAAGGTAAGAAGAAAGACTTTGTAAGTTATAAGTTGCCAAACAGGGAGTCATTTGAGATGTCTAAGAATGATTTAAGCAGGTTCAATTTTTTTGGTGAGTGTGGTGATTCATGCAGCTGAACTTCAGACAAATTGCATAGGAGAAACATGGGAACCTATGAGGCCAGTTAGTAGGACATTGCAATAGTTAAAGCGGAACAGAATGAGATCATGAATAAGAGTTTTAGTAGTTTTTTGGGACAGGAACAGGTGGGTTTTAGCAATGTTATGGAGGAAGAAGCAACAACTTCTAGTCATGAAGTTATTGTGATAGGAGAAGGAAAGGTAGGAATAAAATATGTTCACTAGACAGCATGCTGAGATGACCGGATAAATGTCAATTCTATCAACTGTAATGGTGAAGCTGGCTGTTGGGTATTCTTGGAGGGAAAATGAGAACTTCGGTTTTGGACATGTTTATCTTCAGATGACAGTGGACCATCCAGGAGGATATGACCAAGAGGTAGTCTGAAATTTGTAACTGAATTTGAGGTAAAAGAACAGGAGTGTACATATAAATTTGGGTATCGTCAGAATATAGATGATACTTTAAGCCAAATGAATTAACAAGTTCACCCAATGAAAGGGTGTACAGGGAGAAAACTAGTGGACCCAGAACTTAGCCTTGAGGCACCCCCCACAGAAAGAAGAACTGTAGAGGAGATTTTATTGCCATAACACACAAAAAAGGAAAGTTGTGAGAGGTAGGAGAAGAGCCATGAAGCAGCTTCATTGCAGAAACAAAGACTGTGGACAATGTGAGCAAGTGAAGTAATATGAGTATAGAGAACTGTCCTTTGGATTTTGCAATCTGGACTCCATTAGCCACTCTATAGAGAGCTGTCTTAGTTGAGTGTCCAATCCAGAACCAACACGGCAAGGGGTCCACAAGTGTGTGAAAGAATGTGGTTATTTGGGAGAAGACAAGGCATTCTAACAGTTCTGAAGTAAGAGGTAGAAGGGAAACAGGTTGATAGAGAGAAAGGAGGGATCAAGGATAGCATTCTTGAGTAGGGGTTTGATTTGGGCCTGTTTGAATGAAGAAGGGAGGATGCCTCTGGAGAGAGGTGTTGAAAAATAGTGTTAATATAGGTGTATGGGGGTGGGGCAGTGTTGAGTTGCGGAGGAAGATGGACGCATGTTATTTGAGCTCCAGGCCATGAATATAGCTTTCATTTTCTGAGCTTTATTTAATGTTATTTTTGTTCTCCCCTTACTCTGGATTCCCATGCTGGGCTGGAGAAAGAAAAAGCTGACCGAGGAAGGCAAAATCATCATTTTCTGCCAAGAGGGCCTAGCCAAACTTTCATTGCCAATGGAGCACATGCTGGATGTCTCTCTCCTGTCTTCACATCTCACAACAGGGCTCCAGCCATAGTGGCCGTATCTACAGTAGTCACACCCTTATTATCTGATACTGTGGCAATGACCCAAAGTTTGTGATAACCAAGGTGAACTTAGCAGACTTGACAGCTGGTCTGGTGTCCAAGAAAGATCTAAAAGGTTTGATGGAAGATATCAAGCTGTGTGTGCTTAATTGGCATTGGGGAAGGAAGATATTATGCAGCTCGGACACAGAGTGGCTTACCTGGAAGATGAGAGGGGTGCATCGGCAGATTATGCCACAGGAATGGAGCTTACTTTGAGGCTTGATGAAATTGACAGTCATGGTAGGCGTGTAATATTGGGGTCAAGGACTTGCCCAAATTGATCCTGTCCAAGAAACTTTCAGCCTCACTAGTCTCTATGGGGTCGATTTAAAGTGATAGTAATGTTTCACAAAAACAGCAGCTCCAATTAATCTTCATAGTATTTGAGCCATAGAGAGTGTTATTTCATTACTGTGAGCATTGTAGTTCAAGAGTAATTGAATGATAAAGTTTCCCCCTCCGTCCCTTTTACCTAGTGTAAGCCCCCACTCCTCAGATGTCGAATCCAGTCCATAGACCAGACATCTCACATCAAGGGTCAATATTCTTACTATAAGAACAATGAAAGCCCTGCCCCCCTTGACAGGTTTTTCAGCTTTTTCCCTTGTCTTAATTGAAGATTGTCCCTCTCTGCGATCTACCTGGACACTCCCTGCTGCTCTAAGTTGAGCAGTGTTACATCAGTAGAAGGGGCTGGGGCTATCAGCCACTAAACTTAATGGCCATTTCAGATGTGTTAAGGGACTGTAACGGTTTTCAGTACACTCAGAAGCGGACAGTTTGGTAAAACACAGTTTTATTGAAATCAGACAGAATAAAGTAACCCTCACGGGTCCAGCAATAGTTAACAACCAATACTGACACGGGACAGGTTACAAAATAACATTAACCCACACGGGTCCAGTATATATATATCAGAGAGCAGTACATATACTGACACAGGTCAGGAACAGTTCGCGTGAAACAGTGAGACACTGATGTGTAGGTGCTACTAGGCAGGGAGGCTGAGAGGCCCTAATAGCGAGGCCCAAGAAACACTCTCTGCGGATGAGTGTCACAATAGTGACTAGGCCCAGGAAGGGTAAGCGAGGCCCTGGATGGATCACGGACTACTGGTGGTACTGCTACCGGAGGAATAACGGAACGCCCAGGAATCAACACAGACTGCGACCCAAGGTAACGGTACTGGACAACAAATGTAACAATGCTAGGCTTGATGGCAACTGCCGGGTGACAGAGCCACCTGAGGCGCCCAGGAGACCAACCTCAGTAAGGAGTAGTGACAAGCCAGCGTATATTGTGCCAATAGAATAGCTCCTACCCGGGCGAGCACCGGACAGCCCTGGTAATAGACGCTCAGGCTTGATGGCGACTGACAGGAGCGGAGACTAACTGAGGCACCCAGGAGACCAACCTCAGTAGCAATGAAATAACAAGCCAATCGTATATTGAGCAAACAAGATCTGCGTCAGCCCTGGGTAAGGAGGAAGGAGTCAAATGGGTCACAGTCACAGAATGGTAAAGCAGCACACGAGGCAACCAACTGGGCCAGCACGCTCAAAGCAGAGCACAAGAGATACTCTCTACTGGACTACAGGACGCGGTAGTGCACCGGGCTGGGGGCACTAGGAGTAGGAACGGAAGCCAATCCGGGTCGATGCGCAGAACTGGAACGTCAGCCAGGCTGGGTCGATACACGGAGCAGGAACGTCAGCCAATCCAAGTTGGTACACGGAGCAAGAATGTCAGCCAGGCTGGGTCGGTACACGGAGCAGGAAAATCAGCCAATCAAAATCAGTACACGGAGCAGGAATGTCAGCCAGGGCAAGTCGGTACACGGAGCAGGAACAGAATGAGAGACAGTAGTCAGGCAGTCCGGGTCATACACAGGATTTCACATGATAACGACAGCAAGCTCTTAGCAACGGGAACACCACGAAAGGGCCCTGTAGAAATGACAGGGCTCAGTACTTAAAGGCTACCACTGGGTGGAGCAATATCACGCTAACCAATAAGAAGGACTCAGGCACAATGCTGCAAAATGTCACCGGCAATACACAGGCACCGTGATAGGGACCCCTTTATTGTGGGAAATTCTAGACCCAATTTATTGGGCATAAAATCCCTTAGCGCAACTTTTAACCACTGACGCTGGTAAGAAAAAAGTAGGAAGATAGAAGAAGATGGGTAGTGGATGACAGGTAAGTGTAACAAAAATGGGCTATCAGTCAGTGCTTGATAGTTTGTCAAGCCACCAATCATTAGCTTTTTTCCTTTGATGTTCCCATTATCTCCGCTATTTAGTGGTTTGGGAACTTAACTCACAAAACGGACGTTTGACCACAAGACATTTTCTGTGGCCTAACGTCCATTGTCCTTTCAGCTGGTAGGGCCTTTGAATACCGACATGGACATTTTATTCTCTAAATCGGCAGAAAATAAGCCCTACCGGCTGTTTTACAGTATCTCTTTAAATCACCCTAAATTTGCTTCCATCATGGGATGTTTGGGGCTTTCGCAAATTCTGTTTGAGAGGGTTCTTAGAGCGCTCAGACCTCGTGGTGCTTCTAGTGATGCTCCTAGGGTTGTGATTGCTTATTTTTATCAGTTCCCAATGAAGGAAAAAATTATGAAAAAATGCAGTGAGATTTGCTGATATACCTAAACCAGGGTTGAATTTCAATTCTTTAATGATCTCTCTCCACATGCTGCAGCTGTGCAGGGAGTTTAAATATAACACAAACCACCTTCGCAACCAGAAGATTAGATACAGTACAGATGGGGTTTTCCTTTCTCCATCACAGTGACCCATGAAGATGCTTCAGCCGCTATTAATTCTTTAAAGGATGTTGCCTCATTCTGCTCAACAATGGGCATCTCATCCCCAGTAGTCCCCATAGGCCATCACCCAATGGGCAGTCTTTACCTTCTAGCTCGTCGGGAGTCTGTCAGGCATGGGAATTGATTTGTTTTTATCAGGTGGGGAATTTGCAAACATTTAACTGTTTGGATTGATGGAGATTGTATTGATGACACCCGGGGTTTTGGAACCTACATGGCCCTGGTGTCAGTAGTTTCTGGGTCTGGCTGGCATTCTGTGGGACCAGAGTCCTAATCACTAGTGACTGAATTGCATATGCATATCTTTCAATTTTTTTCCCATCAATCTTTATGCATGACTTTACATGGTCAGTTTGATGCTAGTACTTGCTTTCTTGTACAGCTAGCCCTTGGTAATTGACAGTGGCACTAGTTTGTTTTATACCATGGCTAATGGTTTTAAGCTGTTTGTCCTATAGCAGATGGGTTCTGGGAACCAGTTTGATAATTCCGAGGCTTCCCTACTGTGCACTGTATGTGGGAGAGATTGTCCAGTGCATGTCTGGTGACCCATGATTGTGGGCTCATGGGGCGTCGGGCAGGCAGGGTTGTTGACTTTTTGCATCCTGGTAGGGAACTTGCAAACTTTTAACTTTTGAGCAGCCAGGGTATTTTGTGTTTTATGTTGTTGACTCCCGGGGTTTTGGGACCTGCATACCCCCGGGGACTCTAGTTTCTGGGTCCAGCTTGCAGACTGTGGGACTAGGCTCCTCCTGACCCCTGGGTGACTATATTGCACATGTATGTATTTCATATTTTGCTTGGGCATCAAACTTATCTGACTGGTGAGAATGTAACTGATGCCTTTCAGTTTCCTTAGACCCCCCTAATACCCTCATTTTGCTTATACCGTACCAGATTCATACACATGTCTATCTCTTTCGCTTCTCCTTACCTGTCCTTTTTTTTTCTCCTCTTTCCACTTTCCCTTGCCTAAAGGGATTTTATTAATGATTCTTGTAATTTTCAGCACCTTTGCATATTCCCTTGCTATCCTGTGACACTTATGGCTCAATATGAGCATTTTCCCCCTACTGCCTTTGGGCACCCTAGGTGCTCCACAGTTTATTGTATTGATCATCTCTACTATTTGATTTTAACTGCGTGACCACCCACTTCTAGTGCTTTTTGGTACTCTTGCTCGCTTTACTGTCCTTCTTCTTCTGATCCCTTTCCCCTCCTCCCTGGGGATGAACCTGGTTGGATTGACTAACTGACTGTCCAGATGGCAGGTCTGAAGATGTGGCCCTTGCCTCCTTTTTCTAGCTATTATGCCCTGAAGAATACTCTCCTTCAATGTTAATGGTTTGAATGCACTTACACTGCGATACTTTGATAGACAGGAAGCTGATGTAGTGTTCATACAGCAGACTCACCTTTTTTCATCTTCTGTCCCTAGACTTCACTCACACTATTATCCAGAGATTAACTTGGCTTCAGCCCTGGAAAAAAGGAAAGGTGTGGGTATCCTCATTTGTCATTTGGTACTTTGAGTTCTTCTAGAACAAAAGGGGGACCCAGAGGGTCATTTCATTTTTTGAAGAGCTTGCTCTTCAATAAACCTTTTACTCTTCCTACAGTCTTTGCCCCTAATTCATCTCAACTCTCTTATCGCACCACCTTTCTCAAAGAGTTGGAAATCTTTGCTCATGGACCATTTGTTTGATGGTGCTCCGAACGTCACCTTGTTCCATGGGCAAATCACAGTTTCGGATCTCCCATCTCAAAGTCTTTCAGTTTAAGCTCTCCTCACTACAACTAATACATTTCTGGAGATCTGATCATCCCTGTCATTGGGACTTCACATTTGTCTCCCCTCAGCACAATACTTACAGCAGACAGGACTACCTGTTTGTTTCCCAGCCTTTATTACATCTTGTGACCGCAAGGACTATTGACCCCACCACCTGGTCAGATCACCCTCCCATTATTCTACAACTTGCCTTCGCAGACTCCCTTCTTACCCAGGGTATGTGCAAATTTAATTATTTACTTTTGAAAGATGAGCAGGTTGTTATTAGAATTTGAGAACAGCTCACAGAATACTTTTGTCTTAAGTCTGCATCGACAATATTTGATCCAGTGGTGTGGGAGGACCACAAGTGTGTTGTCAGGGGATTATTTATCAAGGAAAGCTCTTGCAAAAGTCATGAGGGTATGGCGGTGCATTCAGTCTATACTAACTGAGATTGCGACCCTTGAACATGCCCACAAGGTGGTTTTATTTCTCATAGATCTTGAATTGTTGCAGTGGCATAGAGATGAACTAGCGGTTCTCATGTGCAAAAATGTCACCAGACACTTTTGTGTAAGAGATATAGTCATTACTTATCGGGTAATAAATGTGGCAAGTCCCTCACACGTCTGTTGAAACAACAGTCTAGCGCGAACTAGCAAGAGTTGTTCATGCATCTTTGTATGCAGCCAAATCCTTTATCCCCAATGGATGCACAAAATCAAGGACTTGCTTGATTATGGAAAGATGCTATGCAATCTCTTTGGGCACTCTATCAGAATATGATTCTTTATGGTCTCCTTGGATTAAGTTATTTGCTTCTCCCATCAGGACTCATGAGTTTTAGCAGCAGTGGTGACTTATTGCTTACAACTCTCTTTCTCTTCTCTGGATGACATTCTCCCCTTTCAGGGGGTGACTTTGGTTGCCCTTAACCTCCAGCTCAGTATGGTTTGGTAATTGAGGTGTTTGGCCCCTAGTCCTTGGTGTCCCCCAGGCTATATCCCCTTCCCCTCTGTCCCCCTATTACCCTTTTTTTTCTTTATTCTCTTTTCTCCTTTTTGGTTTCTTCAATTATCCTGCTGCACCTTACACATATTGTCCATTTCAGGCAGTCCACCTTATACAAAAGTAGCACTTGTCAGGGTTTTTACTACTGCTTATATACTGCTCACTTTATCTGTTTTTTACCAACACCCTGCACAGTTACCCTTCTTGAAGGCCTATGTCTCCTTTACATGTTACCTTATAGCTTGAAGGTTTCTGGACACTTTCGCAGATACTGCTTTGAAGTTTTGACATGTATCTACCTGTATATGATTTTACATTGCTGTAAGATTGTTTTATTTCAATAAATGCTTTAAAATATATAAATATATATATATATATATATATATATATATATATATAGGTGTAAGGACTGGTGCCAATGAGACATAATTCTGCACTTGCCAGCTGTAAAATTCAAGAATTGATATCTGTTAAATATCAGTTTTGTCACTGACTTGATCAATAAATAAATAAATCCATATTTTTGGGTAGCTGACATGCTCTAATTCACCATTGTTATAATTAAAAAAATCAAGTGAACATCCCTGGCCTAGAACAAAGATATCCTATATGTAAGCTGTGATTATATCAAATATAACGGGGCTACTCCATGGAGCTAGACAGTGCTCATGTACATCAGTTGCCATTCCATATTCTGGGAGCTAGACCAACACAGATATGCAATACAGTACTACCACCACCATGATTTACTGTTGAAATGTCACCAACTACGCAACCCTAAAAATGGTGAGATCATAATGTCAGTATCACCTGGTGTCTATCTGTATTGATTATCTGTATTTACACTAAGTATCTCAATGCTGTATAGTCTGATATCCCTTGCTAGCTGTTAGTCAGTAGAGATTTGTAACCGATTTGAGTATGTATCTCTACTGACTAAACAGTTGGCTTCAAGTGAGGTTTTATACCATGAGGAATATCAGACTACACAGCATTGAGGTACTTGGTATCAATACAGATAAGCAATACAGATAGACATCAGGTGATACTGAATGGCATCGCAAATTGATTACACAGCTAGATTGTAATGCAGTTTACACAGCAAAGGAGCAGGTCGACCCTTAAGCGTGCAAAATCAGAATGTCACCCTTTTGTTGCAGGAGACATTATGATCTCACCATTTTGATGGTCACCAAATAGAGGGCGAAATTTCAATAGGATGACCACCACCACCAAACAAATGTTAAGCAAATGTTAGACTGCCACCCCTGAGACACTGTGATCAAAGCAATTGTTGTGATTTACTTATTGCTGATGCTGACAGTATGATCCTTTTGCTTACTTCCTTCTCACTATGTTTTCTAGCAGTTTTTCTGCTCCTACATTTCTTTTTCTTATCTTCAACAATGCAATCTCCAACTCAATATATAAGAATTTTTGGAAATAGTTTCAAAGAAACTAATTCATTACAGTGTGGTAGCTCAAATACTGGAAAAAAATTCAGAACTGTTATGTTTAATGTGGAGGTCCAGCAATGTAGCAAGAATACTGCTTTTAAAGCGGAACTGTCATGTCAATAGAAGTCACCTCTAATTCATTGTTAGTATACATTGAATAATGAAAAAAAAGTTTATAAAGTGTTGACACCATTTAAGACCATAACTTCGCATCAGACCTACATGGATAGGAGAGTGTGGACCTACATAGATAGGAATGGGGAAGTGCAATCTATGTGCCTGTGTTGTCCGTCCCTGTCTCTGTCACTCACATGGATTTGCCAACAGGGTAGTTGCATTGGAACCGTGCAGTACAGAGCAGGGACAGACAGCGTAGGCACACAGAGATTACTTCTATTGATATGACAGTTCCACTTTACTGGAGGTTATGAAAGAATCCTATTGAAAACATGCTAACATGTGGTTCACAGGCAGGTTCATGTCTGTTTTTTCAGAATTTTAGCAATCATTGTCTATGCTCTTCATTTTTTCATGAATAAATATTTTAAATCAGAGATTTATTTGAATTTTATTAAAAAAAGCCTTATGTTAATAATAATTTAACTTTCATGTGTAAGTTTCACAGTGCAAAGCTGAAAAGTATACAATGCCCACTTTTTTTTTACCTTAGCTTCATTCAAAAAAGTGACTACAATGCTTCAATATTTTTACCTTCAGTGCCATATCAGATTGAGAAAATGCTACTAAGTTATCTAGGGCTTTAGGCAAAAAAAAAATAAAATTTTTTCAAGCACGGTAAGCAATTCAGTTACCTGTGCAATGAAAAAATGCCAGAAAAAAAATCCCTGTTGGCTACTAAAGTAAGAGGTGTTTCAGCTTATTCAAAATAAAAAAATGCCACAAGTTGTAATTCAATTAAGATCTGGAAAGGGACTCACTTCATCTCTTACATTTAAGACCCAGTTTTTTTCTGACTAAAGTCCTTTATCGGAACTTTAATCATCCAATGCAGCTATTGAAATGGAAAAAAATAGCCCCCAGTGGATGTATTGATATGGGGCCCTACAAAGTACACCCAAAATGTATCCAATGTTAGTAGAAGTATCCCTATGAGTGCCCGTGAGGTAAAATTACCTGCTGGCACTCATAGGGTAAACTT
Source organism: Rhinophrynus dorsalis (assembly GCA_037306005.1). Taxonomy (NCBI): domain Eukaryota; kingdom Metazoa; phylum Chordata; class Amphibia; order Anura; family Rhinophrynidae; genus Rhinophrynus; species Rhinophrynus dorsalis. Next base: position 176,334,960 of record CM074723.1, read on the forward strand.
GAATAAGGTACAACACAACAGCCCCTGCAAAGTAACACTTAATCCAGATGTGCAGAGCCTTCAGCAATCTGGTCATCTACTGTCCATCTTCTTTCTTCTCTCTTCTTTCTTTTCTCTTTTGTTTTCCTTCTTTCTCTCCTCTCTTCTTTCTTCATCTGTCTTCTGTTTTCTTTTCTTGTAGCTGTAAAGACAAAAGATCCATAAATAAATGTTCACTGAATATAACCAGCACATCTGAGTGCCAGAGGGGCACGCAAAGCATTGCAAGCACTTCCACTCAAAGGATTGGCTGGGAGGTGTGTAAGCACACATCCCAACCAATGGCTATGAAGGAAATGGAACAGAAACTTCCCATATGTAAAGACAGCCTCTGTTCAAATTCCCTCATTGTGGAATGGGCATAAGACTATAAGATAAAAGGGGGGCTCTGCTGCAGTTTCTCCACCAATGATGCCATCGAGGCCACACACAGCAGTGGAGAAATAGAACAAGTAAAGGATATTTTTATTTTTGAAAATATTTGAATTTGCGACAACATGGCCACAATTTCTTTAACTTTTGGGGCATGTTATTACGTTTTAACCCGCACATCTATACATAGTTTAACCTTTGGATTCCCAGAGAAGTACAGAACACATTGCCCTGCAATGTGTTGCATACTCCTCTGGCACTCAAGGGGTTAAACTATGCATAGATGTGCTGGTTATATTCAGGGAACACTTATTTATGGATTTTTTTACAGCTACAAGAAAAGAAAAGAAAAGAAAATGGAAGACAGATGAAAAAAGAAGAGAGAAGAAGGAAAAGAATAGAAAGAAGAAAAGAGGAATAGAAGGAGAAGAACAGTGGATGACAGATAAGTGTAACACAGATAAAGCTTGACAGTGTGGGAAATTACTTCAAAAAACAAACTTTTGGCCCAACGTCCATTGTGCTTTCAGCTGGTAGGGCAATTGAATACTGACTTGGACATTTTCTTTTGTCAGTCGGTATCCATTTTTGCCCTATCAGCTGATTTAGGACAGGTGATTGAATCCAGCCCCTAGTATGGTACATCAGATATCAGAAGTCTCAGTGGTTTTGGTGTCAGAATATCTCTCAACATATATCTAGCCAGAATTGCAAATGACATGACAACATTTATTCTAGGTGGTAACAAAAATGCACTGTTTATATTCTGTCAAATTATTTCTTTGTTGACATCAATCATTTTAACAGAGTGAAAAAGGCAAAACATTATTTTTCAGCTAGAGTCATTTACAGATCTGCTCCGGGTTATAAACGGGGACAACATGGACAGGCAAGTTTAGCATGTGCCCAGCATGGTTTTACAATGATAGTATTTTAAAATGTCACCAGCCATGCACCACATATTTTATGATAGATTTACTGCAGGTTGTAATACAATTTCATTTTTTTAACAAAAATAAACATATTTCATATATAAATTTGCTGATTCTAAAATATGAATTTGAAGGATATCTTCCTCCAAACAATTCTTTAAGTATGCAGTGCTATACTATTTAAACTGCATCAGGTGAGGTGTGATTATTTTGAACATATATTTAGAAATTTGATTTTTAAATTGTTTATTGTTTTACAATGAAAGCTATTATTAGTAATGAAGTGTAAAACAGTAAATATAAAAATGCAAAAAAATATAAATACAAATATACATTCAGTCATTCAGAAATGCAATGGACTAGTGTATGAATGAAGAGGTGTTCATTATATAACACAAAGTATACTAATGGTAGAATGCAAAACTCCTATATTCCTCACTCAATGCTAAATTTCTAAAGCATGGCTTAGCTTATATACTTTTGCCTGGCAAGCACGCTATATTAGAAAGCATAGATTAAAAATGACCCCATACCTAAAAAAAGAATAAAAATAAGTATATTTAATTAACAAATATTGCAAGGATTTATTACATCTTAGACAGCCCTATTCAAGGAACACTTCTAACTCTTGCATTAACCCCTTAAGGACCATGCAGTCAAGGGGTGGGCGGCCCTAGAGCACTTTTTTTGGAGTGATGCATTCTGGGATGGTAGCGCGGCGTGCAGCCATGCTGCTATCTCTGAATTCCATGACATTCCAGGACTGTCACCAGTCCGTAACGCGCATCCACCAGTGATGGCACGTCATCAGTTAAGGGGTTAAGCAGATGTTGTAATGTTGTTGCAATTCATATCACAATATGAATAAAGACAGGGAATTCCTCTCTTATTATCTCTTAGTGGATAAACGTTTCCAACAGGCCCACATCATAAATACCTATAAAGCCTCAGAGGAAGACTGTAATTTACCATTGACTGATCAAAGTGTCTGGATCTGGGTTGTGTTCTCTTATCTGATTTCCATTCTAAACAATGCAATGTGTACTTGTATATAAGAGACATTTTCATATTTATCTGTATAACTTGCCTGAGGAAGAGACCTAAGGTCTTGAAAGCTTGTATTCTAAATCTGCTTAGTTAGCCAATAAAGGTATCAACAACTATAGTTGCCTCCTGTATTTCTATGGCTAACACGGTACCAACTCTCATCTTGTATAATAAAGGCATTTTGGGGAAATCTGTAGTTAAGTACTTAGCAGTAGAAATGTCATTCCTTTTATGTTGTTTAGCCTGGACTATCAATGTATTGACTAATTTCTTATTCACTATAGCAATATAGCATAGGTATTTGTATTTGCTAGAGCTGGTTTATGATATCTTGCCGAAAGGATCCATAGTCTATTATAGCTATGGCACCACCTTTGTTGGCTGGTCTAATAGCTATCAAGGGGTTTTCTGCCATGGGTTTAATTACAATATACTCTTGTTTAGTTATATTACAGCCCTTAGTGTGGCTGACTAATGACACTTTCTGCTTGGCGAAAAATTTGCCACAAAAAGAGCCATTTTTTTGCTTCTTTCCGCCTTTTTGGCCATTGAAATCAATGGGAAGAAAATATTTCTACACCCCACCAAAGTTTTCTACAGCCATATAAAAGGCTGTCAGGCTCTCACAGCAGCCATTCTGTGTTTGTGAGAGGAGAGATCAGCATTTTTTGAGCTAGAGGAGGTGAATAAAGGGGAATTGAAGCTTAGTTTAGGAAGTAATTTAGGTAGGACATTTGTTCTCTGTATTAGGGGAGTCTGGGGTCACTCTAGGGGATAAGAAGGGAGGAAGGAGGTTGTCCTCCAAATACTCAAAGTTCCATGTGACTGACAGGCAAGACACAGGCAACCTATTTGCTTGCTGATCTTGCTGTTATTGTCCCTGTGCTGGGTGGGGAAGTCTGGGGAAATATATTGTTGATTTTCTTTTTCAGTTATAATTTTTTTGGACAGACTGTGTTAAGACAACAGGGTGGACAACTTAAAAAAAATAAAAAAAATAAAATAAAAAAAGAATAAAAAATGAAATATCTTAGGTGACAGACAGCTGACTGGGCTTAGGCAAGGCATCATACAGCTTCATCAGTTGTGTTGTGCACTGTACAGTAAAAAAACACAGTGTAGTTGCAGAATGTACAGCAAACGCACAAGGGGAAGGGGAGAGGTGGAGCAGCGTAGGGACGTGAGAGTAAGTAGTAGTCCAAAAACCTACTGCAGCAAAGGTTGTTGCAGCGTGTGCAATCAATGATGATGATCCCTTTACTCCAATGGAGGATGCAGTTTGTCAAGATCCCAGCAAAACTAGGTCCAGCACCACCACCAGTGCCAGTAGAAATATAGAACCATATAAGAAGAACACTGAAGACGACAACAAGTCACATTCAAGTGTTGATGATGCTGGCAACAGCATAATAGAGGAAGGTGTAGCAGCTGAACCGCCTGCTGCATCAGGCAGTGAGACACCAAAACACCTGTTCTCAAAGTAGTAGTAGTGAATTTTGTTATAGTAAAAGTAAAAAGAAATTGTCTGAGACCTCCAAAAGCTTAGAGGAATATAAGGGTAGTAGTGAGCAAGAACTGTCAGGTGATACTGATGCTGCTGAGGATGACCAAATGATGACCGATGATGATGCAGATCTAGAATATATACCTCAAGTATCCTTCTCTTGTTCAGATACAGATGAAGTTTAGAGTGAGGATGATGACAGGGCTATAAGGTTAGCAGAAAGTCAAAGACTGTATCTTCCGCCACTTTTAAGGAGCACTGTGCCTGTCTATAAATTGTTTGAGAAAGCCATTAGAAAGTCTGAGCCTGGACAAGTACAGATGTTAAAATGCACACAGTCACCCTATCAGTCATCCTCAGCATCATTGCCTCTTTAAAGTCCAAGTCCCACTCAGCCACACACACCTGTTTTGAGTACCCAGCAACACAGGTTGTGTTAGATATGACGAGCACCTCTAGTGCTGCTTCTGTAAGTGCTGCACCTTTGACACCTAGTAGTAGTGGCAGTAGAATTACATAAACATCCAGCTCCAGTAGTTGTAGTAATAGCAGAAACCACACATGACAGACAAAACCAGGACAAATATATTAACAGCAGCACAGATGAGGAGGTGGAGGATGGATGTGAAGAAGGGTTGCCAACATCTACCCACCTTGGGACCACTGCTATGACCGATAAGTAATATGTGTCAATAATCTGAGAAGGAAGATAGAGTATGACAATGGTAAAAATACATACTCAAATCACACCATGCCAATCCCCCCCACCACCACTACAATACATATCTGCCACATTGTAGGTTGTCCTTTACTTTTTTTTTATAACTTGATATCATCATGAATATGTGCAAGTATCACTTAAGCAGGAAGTTAGTGTTGTGGGCAAATGACTTATGCATTCAAGCCATATTTTGCTGTGGGACTCACAACTTTGACTTTCAGCCACTTATTTCTAAACTTTGGCCCTCAGAAGAAGTAATATTACAGTAGGAAATGTAGTACCTATAGGAAATATAGACGAAAAATGTGTTAAAATAGGCTGGAAATGTGTTAAAATATGCAAAAAGGAGGAACGTTTTGAATAGGTGGAAAGGCCAAATTTTTCGCAGGAAAAGTGAAAAATTGGCACGTTTTCTCCAAATTTTTCACGGGAAAGTTTTTCACACTTTTTCCCCCACCCCTAGTCACTTGTGATCAGTTCTCTACGTCCATAAGTCATGTAAATGTTCTGATGAAGGGATTAGTGTCAACTGACTCAAAGGTACTTCTGGGTTTAAATCTATGGGTGTCATCCTCAAGATTCATGCTGGTTTTAAAGAAAATCCCTTAATTTAAGGTTCCTTTGAAATTCATGAAGTTCTATTTCAAACTGGAAAGGGTCATGTTAAATAGTGTGTACATAAGTTAATTCTTTAGACAAAATGGTCACTTATATGTCACTTAAAGTGTGATGGTTTAAATTAAATATTATTTGTTCTTTGTTGTGTAGTTATTGGTCCTCTGGCAACCCCACCTGCCCCTTCTGGGTCAGGGTCTCCTTTTTATGGAGCTGGCTTGTGAATGGGTGGTTAAAATCTCTGTTTTTGACTATATTCTGTGGCACTACTCTCACTGTCTGAAGTTGGTGAAATAGCTGATGTTTAGTCAATTGTATCAGTTGTTTGTGTAGTAGTTGTTTTAGGTCTTCTAGTGTATAGTTTATGTCTTTTTTGTGCACCAGTCAGACTCCGGTAGACTTTTATCAAGGTATCAAACAACGAATTGCTCAGAGGTACCCAAGCTGGGTATACTTTAGAATCTACTATAGATGATCACACCCCAGGAAATGTGTGCTCATTTGGGCCCGTCACATCGTGCAGCATCCGGAGCCAAACTGAGAATTGATGAAGATACTGAGTGCCAATGGCTGAGTGCCAATGGTGTGAACTGTTAATATGGATAACAATGATACCTAGTATAACACACCTAGTAGGTTATGCGGAATATCTCCGCTCACTTTAATTCATAGCGGGTCTCCACCGTATTGTACAGCATATAAAGATGATGGTGCTTGCAATCCCACTTATGTATCCCCAACAGGGGGGTCCCAGTCACACAGACTATATGGGGAAAAATTATGTGACTAGAATGAAGACAAGGCAGAGCAGATAAAAAGGAGTCATCATCTGGCAATTGTCATATGATCTACTGGACATATATTGTTAAAAGGCAATTTAGTGACAAATATTACAAGAGGCAAAGGTGTATCACAATGTACACACACTTTGAACCTCTGAACATATTTCGGCAAAGTAACCCAGTAGGTGATCCCTTATCCCATTCACCCCAAGATCCCTAGGGGTGCTGTACAGGGACTGGACATCATTGGGTCTAGGGATTCAGGGCATCCAGACACTTCAATGTTGGTAGTGGTCACTTCCTCCTCCTTACACTCACTGGACACATAACGGTGATTCCAGCTTCTCCTTTTATTTGTATTCCAGTTGCTCATAGTGATAGCAGTTACTATGAGCCTCTCCTGCCTACAGCCTAGCACCTCTCTTAAGTAGCTGCTTGTATTGTGTTTCACTTCCAAAAAAATAAATAAATTACGTTTTTATAAAGAAAAGGCGAAAACGTAATTAAAGGGGTGAAAACTTTCTAGCCATTGAAAATTTGCAAATCATTTTTGGCAATGGGAGAAAATGGTAAAGATTTTAATTGCTTTATTTAAAGCGGATATTCCTGTGAAAAGCAGACCAACTTGTTTTCGCTGCTATTTTGTGGGAACATGACAGGACCTTTTTCCCACCCCTAGTCAGGAGGTACATACAGCGGGACTCTTGCGCATCTCAACGCTGGAGTACACATGCTAATAATGTAACTTGCTGTATAACTGGAGTGTAATAGGGTCGAGGAAAATGTGATAATAAAGAGGCTATACAGAAACCCTAACCTACGAGGTTAACGATAACCAAGATGGACAAGAGTACATGGCGGACTGATAAAATGAGGCAAACGTGTGATCAATATATAGGGAGCTATACTAGAAAAAAACAAGAAATAAACATTTTCTATATAGGATAAATTCAGATGAGAATTATGGATAAACTGATGGAGCAGGCAGCAGGCGGTGTTTGATTGTGCAGATCAACAAATTGTGGTCCCTGTTAGTGAGAAACACAGACTGAGAGTCATCCCATGTCAGTTGGCTAAGACGTTCACACAAGCAGTACCCCTGCACATCGCAACCCTGCAGGTGGACTGCTGTATGGGACACCACAGGGCCAGAGCAATGTTGAAAATAGTAGGGTTTGAGGTATATCAAAGTCAAGTGGAAATATGGCAAAAAGCATCACATGGGTGCTGGGCATAAAATTTGTCAATTTTCTAAACTGGGAAAGTGATCAAGAACCATAGGCTAATCAAAGTATTGTTTTGTAGTGGCAACTTTCTCTGGCACTTTTGTGATATTCATGCAGATACATAGTATGAACCTAGCCACAACATTATGTTATATGCTATTATTGTATGTTGCACTGTGTCCCCATGAGTTATATAGCTGGTAAACAATGGACCTTTAGTATTTGTATTTTACTTCTTCTGTTCCTTTTAATTTTTATGTTTATTACTTTTATACAGTACTGTGCAAAAGTTTTAGGCAGGTGTGAAAAAGTTCTGTAAAGTAAGAATGCTTTAAAAATAGACATGTTAATTGTTTATTTTTTATAAAATTAACAAAATGCATAGTGAGTGAACAGAATAAAAAACTAAATTAAATCAATAGTTTGTGTTACCACCCTGTGCCTTCAAAACAGAATCAATTATTTTAGGTACACTTGCAAACAGTTTTTTAAATTACTCTGCAGGTAGGTTGTTTCAAACATTTTGGAGAACTAACTACCATTTTTCCATGGATTTAGGCAGCCTCAGTTGCTTCTCTCTCTTCATGTGATCCCGGATAGACTCTATGATGTTGAGATCAGGGATCTGTGGGGGGCCATACCATCACTTCCATGACTCCATGTTCTTCTTTACACTGAAGATAGTACTTAACGACTTTGGCTGTATGTTTGAGGTTGTTGTCATCTGCCTATACTTTGCAGCATTGAGGAGACCATTAATTCTGATCAAATCCTCAACTCCATTTACATAAATTCAGCCCAAAACTTGCAAGGAATTTCCACCATGCTTCACTGTTGCTTGCAAACACTCATTCTATACTGCTCTCCAGCCCTTCAATTAGCAAACTGCCTTCTGCTACAATCAAAAATTTAACATTTTGAATCATCAGTCCAGAGCACCTGCTGACATTTTTCTGCATCCCAGTTCTTGTATTTTCATGCATAGCTGAGTCACTTGGCCTTGTTTCCACATTGGAGGCATGACTTTTTGGCGGCAAGTCTTTCAAAAGGACCCCTTCTGACCAGATTCTATGGAGAGTAGATAGATGTACCAACATCCAACTGTTCTCTTCCAATTCTGAGCTGATGGCACTGCTGGATGCCTTCTGATTGCTAAGGGAATTAAGCATGGTATGTCTTTCATCTACTAAACTAAGTTTCCTTGGCTGACCACTGCTTCTATGGTTGCCTGTTTCTTTGGGCTTCTTCAAAAGAGCTAGGATAGCACATCTGGAAACCCCTGTCTGTCTTGAAATTTCTACCTTGCTGATGCAGTATACCTACATTGGGTTTTGTTGCTGATCTCAGTCTTGCCATGGTGTATGACTTTTGACATTAAACTGTCATCGGCAACCTCACCTTGTTAGCTGAGTTTGGCTGTTCCTCCCCCAGTTTTATTCCTTCTACACAGCTGTTCCTGTTTCATTTGATTGTGTTTCAACCCACATATTAAACTGATGATCATTAGCACCTCTTTGGTAAATTTTTTTAATCATACCCCTGACTATATGCCTACAAAATCCCTGACTCTGTGCAAGTGTACCTAGAAGAATTGGTGCTGTTTTGAAGGCAAAGGGTGGTCACACCAAATATTTATTTGATTTAGAGTTTTCTTCTATTTGCTCACTATCATTTTGTTAATTGATAAAGTATTAACATGTCAATTCTTGAAAGCATTCTTACTTTACAGCATTTTTTCATGCCTACCTAAGACTTTTGCACAGTACTGTATATTTTTAATAAATAGTTATATTACTTTAGGTCTAATTGTATTGTACTAGTTCTTAATTGCTCCAAGAATCCTTTCTAGATGTGATCCTACTTTCCCCCTGCTAATGTGTATTTTTACACAGACAGCAGAAAGGAACATTTTTAGCTTTTGGATCATGACTATATTATCTCCATATTGGAGATGTCATAGACTGAGGGTTCTGAGGTACTGCTACTAGTATGACAGGGGTTAGATGTTGCAATAGTACAAGCAGTGAGGGCCATTGGCTCAACATTTTGAACAACAGTGGAAGCACCCATAGCTTGGGTTGTTGGTTTTGACCTGTATTGTTGCTTACTTAAAAATAGTGTCTTGATGGAGGTTGGGCATGGAATAGGTGACTGATGATGATGACCTAGTCCAAGACTGGCATATTTACCTTTCGAAACTTCCAAATAAATCTCTGAAAGAGAAAGTTGTTATTCATTTGGCAAGGTGAAGAGTGAATTATGGCAATTTTTAAATTTTTGTTGAATTTAGGTCATTTTTGGTGAACCCAAAACAGTTATACAGGCGTAAAGTTTAACAGTTTTTTAAGATAACTAGCAACTGGTGTGTTATTCTCCATGGGAGTCGCTAGATTCCCAAAAGACCAGAGGAACTTAGGCCACCCGAATGCACAGTGTTACTTTAATAATAAAATTTTCATCATCATATCATCCAGACACAAGACCTGGGCATTAGCCACCTCATCTTTTATCCAACAATGACCTTGTTCATCTCTAAAGGAAAGCAAATTTCTGCATGCACAGGAAATGCACTAATAGAACTGTAGATATTTGCACATTTATGTGTGTGTGTGTGTGTGTTAATTTTTCTTTAACGTTGCATCTTAATGTAAATATATAGGAGAGGGTTACTTGTGTTGGTGTGAGAATGTATGTTTACAGTGTATTCAAATTTACTGTCTTACAAATATTTTACAAAAAATAATATAAAATACAGATTGTTAACATCAAAACAAATATAAGAACATGTACATACAAATGGGCCATTAACATGGCTTTTTAGTGCTGGAAAGCACAACTAAGAAATAAACTTATGGTGCTATAAGTGGCATCTGCCAGTAGTGATTTGAATGACAGGCATACAAGGATGCCATAACAACTGCCAATATGTTATGAGACCATGGCAACAATTGCTCATCTCAGTGGACTCATGCTGCTGTGCTCTGTACTATCAGGCATGAAATAAGTAATTCCAGGTGCCAAAAAAAAGTAACTTTGATAAAAGAAAGCATTATGTTTAGTAGCATAGATTTTGTCCCAAGGCAAGGAATTTGATAAATAAAGTTTCTCTTTTATTCAACTTATATGAAGCCCTGGATATTTTTTTATCATGCCTTTTGTATATTTCATTCTATTTTTCACAATTTTATTCTGTTTTCCTAATGCCATTTTAAGCCTCTTATGTGTCTGCCATTCAACTCGAAAATTGCATTCACTCTTGCTTCTAAATAGACTTTTGAAATCAAACATTCGCTGTCTTTCTGCCATTCTTGATTTCCATAAACATTGTGCAGAATATGACTAAAACAAATGGATCCTCAAAAATAAAAATATAAGAATTATAAAATATAATATATATATATATATATATATATATATATATATATATATATATATATATAAAGGATCCTCAAAAATAAAAATATAAGAATTATAAAATTTAATATATATATATATATATATATATATATATATATATATATATATATATATGGTGATGCTTTTGCTTCCCAAACGATTTGCACTTAAGTGAAAAATAAACAGGCACACTTTAATTCCCAAAATAGGAGGTTTCTCCTTAATAATAGATTGTGCTGTATTTGGGCTTAACCACAGATGGCAAATATTCTAAAAATCCAAAACTGAGAAATTAACTAGTGAGAAATTACCTATATCAGTTATAGTAACATATAATAATTAAGAGTTTTGTGTTCATGGTTATAATAAGTTTAGTTTGATTAATGGCATCTGAAAGCACAAAAGTATCTTTTTTGATCACAAGAAATATAAAAGGGTATATCATAAAATAGCTAGCAATACATATCACTAAAATGTTGACATTTTATCATAATGTCACCATGTGAAGAAATGTGTAATAATGATAACATATCACAGTATGACATTAATGGTTTTGGTGTATGACAAACTCATCCATTTCTATAAATTATGGGTAAAAGTGAATGATAGGCAATGCATATATGTAAAAAACAAAATAACTTTTCTCAAAGCTGAGTGTGGCAAAGTGCAGTAGTGAAAGAAAAGAATGGCATTATATGAACTTACAGATATGAATGGCTTAGTAACTGAATAAAAACATATATAGCATAATAGAAAAAAAGTATACTTTGTTTATAAGAATGAAAATCCATTAATTTCCAAAAAAGTTAGTATTCTGTTATCTGGGCCTATAATGGTGTATACTGTATCTTGGGTAAATACTGGGCAATCAAGGATATTGCAAGGAAACAAAAAATTCAAGGTTCCTTATCACAATATATGCATAATGAAACAAAGAAACACCAGTTCAATCTCTCAAAAATACCTGGAATTTAAATACCCCCTTGGAATTATTTTTAGAAATCAAGAGACTCTGTCGCTCACGGATGTCTATTATATGCATGTTTCTAAATGTATCCCTACTTTGAAGCACTTTCCAAGCTATGGTATTGCAAAAGAGCCAAACTATTTATTCCACAGTAGAAGAAACATCTGTTTTATCAGCCACCGTCTTTGTATCAGTGTATCAGGGAGTTTGGAATTCATTAAGTATCAATGGCAGTGGAAGAAATAAAACATGAATGTTCTTTGAAAATAAACATTTTTTAAATGGATGCTTTTCTCATGGGCCTAAATATTAAAATACAGATATCACCACCCATAATCAAGTGGAAATATATTACAATGAGCAAGATTTACTATAGCCTAATAGCTGATATCATGCATGTACATATCTGTATTGCAGTACTAATTTACCCTGATTATGTAAATGTGAGTTGGCATGCAGAAAAATGAATGGACTCCCAGTTCTAGGACATCAAATAAAAACTGACTATACGAGGATTAAAAACCGATTCATCCATGAGATAGTTGTAAAATAAGAATATGAGTATATATTACAAACTATATTGCAGATGTTATTTAATAACTATTTTAAAAGCCCGTTTACACGGGCCAAGGTCCATTGAGGTAAAGAGGCCTGTCCTACTCTGTGTACTGCCACCGCCTCACTGGTGGCACGTGCAATGTATTCATGTGCAGTAGAGACTTCCCGAACGTACAGAATGCTCCCAGCATTCTGTGCGTTCGGGCAGTCTTAACTGCGCATGACTGCATCAGACAAACATTCTGGCATTTTATATAATAGGATAATAGCTTTAAAAGAGCTATTTGTATCAGAAAAACATATTCAGTATTATGCTATCTGCTGTGAGATTTATCTTTCAAAAGATATTATGGCTCAAACTTTTGGTCACCTGATGGTAGATGTATAACCATAGTCTATGACTCAACCTCTGCCACAGAGTGTATTATTCAAAAAATGGCATCTTGACTTAAACAATTAAGTTTGAGCTTTAGGGAATAAAAATATATAAACAAAAATATATATTAAAACACATGGAGCTCAAGTCCACAAGTTTCTACCCTCTACACCACATCAATGCTTTTCACATTTACAAGTAATGATTATTTATTGTGAACATGAAACTAGTTGATGTGGGGTAGAGGGTAGAGATTGGTGGACTTATGTTCCATGAGTCTTAATCTTCAATGTCTCAGTGTTGTTTATGGTGTTTACTATGTCAATAAAATCCATTGGTTTCATTTAAGCCACTTGATTTGTATTGCTTGACCGATAGTGCAACCTTTATCCCCTTTTTTCACCCTGAATCAATTCCCTATAGACTGGTTATCCAGAATAAATCTTTAATTATTGTTGGCTCCCTGCCCATGGAGACAGGAATCATTCCTTTTTCATGTTTCGGGGAAGAAAATTCCTCCTACTGAAGGCTTTTGAGGAAGCCATCAGTGGGAGGCATTTGGTGTCCTTGAGTCTAACAGCAAATAATAACGTCTGACTTTGTGGAAATGAAATCACTCTCGGGGAACTCAGGTCTGTTAGTAACAGCTTGATAGCGTCTCCTGATACATGACAGGCATAGCTGTCATGACTGCTCTCCTTGTTATTTAAATAGCTGACACATATGGTATCTGAGCTTTTGCCATAATGCCATAATGCCTATCTAAAGCTTATATGTAAACAGTCAATAGAATTAGTTATATCCAGAAAATTGATTCATAGTGGTCATTAGGATTTTTTTGTCCAGATTAATCTAAGTGGGGGTTCATTATTAGAAGATGATTGTCCCTGTAAGACCTACAATCACCTCTATTTACCAGCCATTTACTCTATGTTAAAAAAAATGTGAGTGGATGTGATTATTGGCAACTTGTTCTTCAAAGGCACATTTGCTCTTTGTATCATTTTATTATTTATTAATGCATTGTTTTGATAATTTCATTATAATTACACACAGTAATGAAATTATTTGTTTTAGGAGCATCATAAAGTGTATTGTTTTATATTTCTTAATTCAGAGATGCTCTTATCTTCAAAAGAAGACTGGAGTAATCATTGGTCAAGCCAACTGCACCACAGGACAGAAATAAAAATGTATAGGCATGGGCAAAAAGTGAGAACAATTTCCTGCCTGACTTTTCACAAAAAGTGGATGATTTTTCTTATTTTTTCCTATGCAAAATTTTCCTCCTTCTCATCAATTTCTATAAATATTTGTTCACTTATGTTTCCTATAGTTCAACTTTTCCCACCACAATATTACTTCTTTTAAGGGCTGCAGTGGAGAAATAAGCATCTGAAAATCAAAAGCTGTGATTCCTACAGAAACATATTCCTTGAAAAATGTAATCCTGCTTAAGTGACACTGGAATGTATTCATGATGATGATGTCAAGAGATAAAAAGACTTACTTTTATGTGTTGCAATATACAGAATATATTGCCCAAAATGGATTAATTAAAATCCTTATTCTCACTGATACCTGATACTGCCATTGCCATTCAAGGCTTCTCAAGTCAGAGTTACTAGATCATTTAGGAAATGTAATCTTTGGTCTTTCCTAAATGATCTAAGAAAGTGCCTTTGGTATAGAATACACTTAATTGAATTTTTAAACTCCGAATTCTTGGATGTCTGTATGTTGTGCTCCATAAGGAAGATCAGGGTAACGAGGTCCATCTACATTGGGTCTCGGCTGAACCTTTTTGAGTTATACAGTTTCAGAGATGCCTTATGGATTAAATGTAAGTAAACTGGCTAATGATCACAATGCATGCAGACAATCAGACAAACAAAACTAGCTACTAACTTGAACAGTAACATATCAAAACTGGCCAACATTTGGAAGGTCATTAAAAATATCTACATCCCCCTAACCATTCTCACCCCTCAAGTATAAAGATAGGGAATTAAACAATACAATTGTCACGGTCCTAGCAATGAAACACAGGACATGTGTGTAAAGGTAACACCAACTTTATTATGGCAGCAACACAAACAGAATATCACAATGACAGGATAGACAAGATATATATATATATATATATATATATAACTAAAGAGAAGCACACAACAGAGCAAGTGACGACTACCAGAAATAGAAGACTGCTACCGTGTGATTCTCGTGATAAAGATATCCCAGCAATGGGACTAGGAGTAGTCTGCAAAGCCACTGGTCCGCACCTGGGAGAAGCCAGACAAGAAGTGAGTAACCAAGGCCACAGGTCCGCACCTGGGAGAGTCAGACAATGAGAAGGCACCAGGAGAAAGTCTGCCAGAGCCACAAGCCTGCACCAGATTGGTTATCTAACAGAACGGAAGGCCACTCTAGCGATAGAGCCACCGGTCAGTGCCAGATTGGGTGGTCAGACAAACCAGAGGTCATGCACTGAGCGGGTAGTCATACAGAGCCACAGGTTTGCACCAGATAGGATGTCAACTGAAGCATGGGTAGTCAGACAAGCCAGAAGTCACACAGGGTACGTTTAGTCAGCCAGAGCCAGAATTCACACACAGAATGGTTAATTCAGAAACAGAAATGGAGCCTACAACTAGGGATGGGCGAAAGTTTTCACCTCAAACTGAAATCTGCGAAAAATGGCACTTTCCTCTTTTTTTCCGACAAAAAGTGAAGATTTTCTGATTTTTCTGACTAGCTCATTCCATTGAAATCAATGGGAACATTAAAGTTACACACAACATAAAACAAATATTATTTTATTTCCCAAAGACATAGTATAAAATGGGCATGAGGGTGCCTGTGTTGGTGGGGTGTGGAAAAAGAATTAGTTGAACAGGGGATGATTCTTGGGGGGGTTGTTTACTTGGATTGGGGGGCATTTAATAAAAAATAAATACTAAATAAAATAAAATTAAAACCCCCATGAGACATGGTATAAAAGGGCTCTGGGGAGAGTGCCTGTGTTGGTGGGTGGAGTCTGGGAAATGAATCAGTTGAAAAGGCAATTTGTTTTGGGGGGTTTCTTGACTGGTATTGGGTGGACAGTTAATAAAAAAAATAAATAAAATAAAAAGTGATAGAGACAGGAACCCCCTGTTGCCACTTGACTTGATAGAGTATTTTGTAGAGGTTGATATGCTAGATTTGTTTTTGAGGCCCAAGCCCTGAGGAAACATTGATTTGTAGGACTTGTTAGAAACAACCACAAAACAATTGTTTATTTTTTTTTTGTAGGACCATGGTTTTTTTTTTTTTTTTTTTTTTTTCAAAGCACAAGCCCTGAGAAAAAATAAAAATGCCTTACTGGCCTAGTACCAGCAAGTCATGTTGGTCAGTGGCCACTGGCCATTATAAAATGTCCTCCTGAGTCCATAATTGTGGAATTTGCAACTTCTGTTCTTACCGCTGCTGCTGAGTTGTTTAAGCAGCAGAATGGTTAGGCAGCTGAAAGGGAATGGGATCAACAATAGCAGTAACATGGTTGATTGATGATGAAGGTTCCACTTGCCACGACTATCTCCAGTGATGCACCTGAGGCAGTAGCAGCACTATAAGTAACACCCCGTCCATCTGGAGAAAAGAAGAAGTTGGCCAATAATTCTTCTCCATCTGCTCCTCCTCCAAAATCATTAGAATATAATTTTTTCCCTTGAGAGCAGGGACTGTGCATCTCATCAGCAACTGCAATGTGCACAGTGTGTGTGATAAATAACATCTGGGGCACAACTATATCCAAACACCATGACACCTGAAACCAAATACTGCCACTGTCACTATACCCCTTGTCCAGACACCGCAAAGGACAACTTGCTGACAGCTTAATAGTAATGATGAACCCTCTCTGCCACTATCCTAGTATATTCTGCAGGATGGAATCTCCTCAGATGCTGCTTGATGACCTGGTATCGATTCTCCTCCACCACACTGGCATGTGTGGTCAATGCACCACACAGTGTGCAATGGGTAGAGACGAACTGCCACATCCTAACATCAACAGAGTGGCTATCATTTGGCGGGTAGGTAACGATGAATGAGGTGGACTCACAGAAGAAGTCGTTGTTACCCTAGAGGAAGAATGTGATGTTGATGGTGAGCTAGTTGTTTCTCTCGTCATGGAACTTCCAGTGTCTTAACAGGTGGAGAAGAATGGTCTCTTTCTTCCTGTCCTTCACATTGCCCTTCACTGTTCGGGAAGAGGATGATGTCCCTGATGTTGCTGCTACTGCCTCAGAATCAGCACTGCAACTAGGACCAGGAGTACTGCTGCCTCTGGCAAGTGGAATTTGTCCTAGTGCTGCATCACTTGTTGACCCCATTCCCACTGTGTCCACGGTGATCTGTGACACACTAGCCAGCTCCTCAGTATCCTGCTGCCCTTGCATCTCAGCAGCAGCAGGAATTAGAGCAGTTGCAAAATCCGCAAATTCCAAAAGCTTATTTCTAGCAGTGGTGGTGGTGATGCCCATCCTCATCTCTGTCTCCCATTTCTTCTCAGTTTCTGATAAAAAGGCCATCAATGTCTCTTCCACCCCAGCTTCTCTACCATTATCATCACCACCACCTCTAGCCTCTATGTGCTGCTGCTCTATCATAGACATCTCACTGCTGCTTGGAGGAGGTGATGAGCAATGTGACAGAGGGTCCCCTAGTGTCACACTTGGCATTTCCTTTTGACCTGAAGAAGAAGGCAGACTAGCAGCAGTAGCAGCAGGCACAGGTAGCTGATCTATGCTCCTGCTGCTGATGGTGGTATTAATTCTGAGCCTGCTCTCCCCCAACAACAGTTCTGGCCTCATCAGGATCATGTTCCACCTGCACACTGTAGTGAAGGGAAGGGGAGGAGGACTCCCAGAGCCAGAGAAATGGTGTGGGATCCTGTGACCACTAGTCTGGATGCTCTCAAATGCTTCCCCTAACACTCCCCTAACACTAGTCCCACCGGCTGCTTCACCATCACCATGTGGGTGTATGTATGTATGTGTATGTGCACATGTGTATATATATATATATATATATATATATATAAAAGAATAAGCCTCATTGCATAATTTATGGTACCCCACACACAGAACATAATTTATGTCTCCTCAGAAAAGAAACTCGCATTGAACAGAATGTCTCATTACATAATTTATGTCTCATTAAGAGACACAACTCCCATTGGGTGATTCAGTGGGGACTTTACTGCTCCCATTGGGTGATTCAATGGGGGCATGTTAATCATACAGGGAGTTGGCCCGCCCCCTCCAGCCCACCCACCACTATCCAACTGACAGAAAAAAATATAGCTGCCACTCTCTCCTGAAGTAGGGAATATCAATAACTTCTCCTGGTCCACACACACTCTCACTAAGGATCATGACCCCACAAACACATTGTGTCACCTCCTACAGATAATTGTAACCCTCCATACACTCTGTTTCAGTATGAGGGTGTAATGTTTCCATAAAATACAAACTCAGGGATAAACTTAATAGCAACTCTTTTATTTAACGCTTTTCATCTCTTCAGTCAACCTCACTGTCTGTTTTCAACTGTCACTCCTCCACTTCCTGCTTCCTGATTCCCTCCCTTTCTCCTTAAAGGGAGAGAGATGCTTTGCTTTATGTTACAGAGGGCAAGCCTCAAACACCACTTTCTATTTGTTCCCTCAGCATATTGCTACGCTGCCTCAACTGAAGAGCCACCCAGGGCCGGCCCAACACATTGTGCTTCCTAGGTCCAAGGATGAAATGCTGCTCCCCCAAACTACACCCACCAAAACACGCCCATATGGCTGCTCTAAGCAAATTTAACCTTTTGAGTGCAGGGGTATGCAGTGCATCGCAATGCGCTGCATACCCCTCTGGCACACTAAGGGTTAAGCCCCAGGTCTTTCAAAGCCAACCAACTCCCCTGGTTACATTCCCTGTACAGTTAGTATAATGTGAAGACAAATGGAAGAACTGCACATTTTAGATTATATTTTAAAACTGTCCATTTTTTTTGCAATTGCAGCAGTGTTAGATAGCAATCTTTCACATAGGACACCACTTTAACCCTTTCATAACCAGGGATGTCTGCTCCTGTACTCAAAGGGTTAGAATTTTCTGCTCCTGTACTCAAAGGGTTATAAAATCTAACAGTACAGGAGCAGACATCCCTAGTTATGAAATTGTTAAAGTGGCGTCCTGTGTGAAAGATTGCTATCTAACTGCTGCAGATGTAAAAAACATAAAATACCATCTATGTCTGTCTCCCCCCCATGTCTCTCCCTCCATGCCACCCATGTCTCTCTCTCTCTCCCTCCATGCCACCCATGTCTCTCTCTCTTCCTCCCTCCATGCCACCCATGTCTCTCTCTCTCCCTCCATGCCACCCATGTCTCTCTCTCCCTCCATGCCACCCATGTCTGTCTCTCTCTCTCTCCCTCCATGCCACCCATGTCTGTCTCTCTCTCTCTCTTCCTCCATGCCACCTATGTCTCTCACTCTTCCTCCATGCCACCCATGTCTCTCTCTTTCTCCCTCCATGTCACCCATCTCTCTCTCTCTCCCTCCATGCCACCCATGTGTCTCTCTCTCCCTCCATGCCACCCATGTCTCTCTCGCTCTCCAATTGCCCACCCAGGACTTACCCCAGCACCCCAGGACATGCCCCATTGCCCACCCAGGACTTACCCCAGCACATGCCCCAATGCTCACCCAGGACTTACCTCAGCACCCCAGAACATTCCCCATTGCCCCCCCAGGACTTACCCCAGCACCCCAGGACATGCCCCATTACCCACCCAGGACTTTCCCCAGCACATGCCCCATTGCCCACCCAGGACGTACCCCAGCACCCCAGGACATGCCCACCCAGGACTTACCCCAGCACCCCAGGACATGCTCTATTGCCCATCCAGGACTTACCCCAGCACCCCAGGACATGCCCCATTGCCCACCCAGGACTTACCCCAGCACCCCAGGACATGCTCCATTGCCCACCCAGGACTTACCCCAGCACCCCAGGACATGCCCCATTGCCCACCCAGGACATACCCCAGCACCCTAGGACATGCTCACCAGAGGACTTACCTCAGCACCCCAGGACATGCCCCATTGCCCATCCAGGACTTATCCCAGCACCCCAAAACATGCCCCAATGCCCACCCAGGACTTACCCCAGGACAGGCCCCATTGCCCACCCAGGACGTACTCCAGCACCCCAGGACATGCCCACCCAGGACTTACCCCAGCACCCCAGGACATGCCCCATTGCCCACCCAGGACTTACCCCCGCCAGCACCCACAGTTGTTCAGCTCCCTGGTGTCTAATGGCAGGCAGTTTGATCCTCTCATGCTGCCTCTCGCACTCCCCGTGTGATCTGATGTCTGAGCGCCGGCAGGTCACGTGAGTCCCGGCGCTCTGACCTCAGTACAGCGCAGGGAGCGAGAGAGGCAACATGGGAGGATGTCTGTGCGCAAGCTGACAGCCTGCCCGCAGAGTGGCTGTTAAGTCAGCGCCTCTGCCGCAAGCTTATTTTTTTTTGCAGGAGACACCCTGCCAAGCGCGCCTGCTGTGACAGTGATTAGTCTGACTCAGCCTCAGTCAGGCTGACAGACTGAGGCTGAGCCACACTAATTACTGTCACAGCAGACGTGCCGCTCGCAGGAGGGAGTCAAAAGTCTTTGTCCTGTGCCGTGTGGACACAGACCTGGCGGCTGGCTGACATACAGTGGGCGGCAAATTGCCGCCCCAGTCAAAGTGCCGCCTGGGTCCATGGACCCACCGGGACCCATGTTAGGGCCGTCCCTGGAGCCACCGTGTGTTATATTGCTATGTTACCATAACTTGATCCTTTGAGTGCCATCTTTGCAATGCGTTGCGTACCCCTCTGGCACTCAAAGAGTTAAGTAAGGAGGAGTTACTGCTCCCATTGGGTGATTCAAAGGGGGAGTGATTTAAATCATGCAGGGAGTTGGCCTGCCCCCACTATCCAGCCCGCCCACCACTATCCAGGTAACTGAAAAAAAAAATGGCTGCCACTCGCTCCTACACCACAGACACAAACACATCAGCCAAAAAAAACACACACACACTCAATCACACACACTCAATCACACACTCACACTCTCACACACACTCAATCATACACACTCACAATAATTCACACACTCACACTCTATCACTCACACACTCTCACTCAAACACTCACACTCAAACACTCACACTCTCACTCACTCACACTCTCACACACTCACACTCTCTCTCACTTACACACTCTCACACACTCACTCACTCACACTCTCACTCACACTCAATCACACACACTCTCACTCAATCACACACAATCACACACACACTCACACTCTCACTCATACACTCTCACTCACACACTAACACTCACTCACTTTCATACACCCTCTCACTCACACTCTCACTCACTCATTCTCACTCAATCACACACACTCACTAACTCACTCACGCAATCACTCACATGCAATCACTCACTCTCGCACTCACACGCATTCACTCACACTCACTCACACCCCGGGAGCCAGCATGATCCACCTTCCACCATAGTCTCACTCACACTCACTCACACCCTGGGAGCCAGCACGATCCACCTTCTACCATAGTATGTGCATTTACCACATGCATTTCAACTACATGAATGAATGCCACTCACTCACACTCACACCCCGGGAGCCAGCATGATCCACCTTCCACCATAGTATGTGCAATCACCACATGCATTTCAACTATATGAATGAATGCCACAGTGGAGGCATAAGTACAAACACAAACTCATTACAATGACACATAAGTCACCCCCTTATGACTCACTTCTGTGTGTGTGTGAGCCTCTGTGTGTGCCTGTGTGTTTCTCACTGTGTGTGTTGCAGGTCGGTATCACACTCTATGTGTCTGCATGTTGTGCATTGCATGTATGTGTGTATGACTGTGTCGATTTTTATGCATCTCAGTGCATGTGTGTGCATTTGCGTGTGTGTCTCTGTGTGTGTTTGTCTTGCATCCATGTGTGTGCATTAATTCCTTTTATATCCTGACGGGCAGCGCCGTCCCATATTGCTAGTATATATATATATATATATATATATATATATATATATATATGTGTGTGTATGTGTATGTATATATCTACCTATATGGGCACAAGTTGTATATAGGCCTGCATGCCCATACTGGATTGTTGGCATTGTAGCATTCTTAATATGGGCAATCTTTTTTTTAACTCTCTCCCATCCCATACCATCTCCTGTATTTTTCTTCTCTTTCTCTCCCCCCCTCCCCACACTCTGCTTTGCACAGGGTATTTACAACCCTCTGCAAGAAGAGTGTGGATTTTCTCTTGGTCTCTGTCTTATCATCAGTCCCGCTGTGTTGACCCCAGCAAACAATACAGCTTTGAATTCAATGTATTAACTGTATTAACTGTGAATTCTGTGTCCTTAAGCTCAGAAATGCTTTAGACTTGAGAAAGGGAGTTTATCCCGAAATCTTGTCAATCCATAATTCTGTTAGTCCAATAAAAAAGGTATTACAATATATTAATTTTGTTTGTTATTTTACATCCTATATAATAAGGATGTTTGTCACGATGCAGTCCTGAGCAGTAGAGACTATGTGCGTTCGGGCAGTCTTTACTGCACATGATTGCATCACCTGAGTGACTGCATTGCATGGAACAGTGAGGTAGCGGCCTCTTAACCCTTTGAGTGCCAGAGAGGTACGCAATGCATTGCAAAGCAATGCGTTGCATACCCCTCGGGCACTCAAAGGGTTAACATTACCCGGACCTTGGCTTGTGTACACTGGCTTTTACACTAGTATGTGTGTGTATATATATATATATTGTTTCTCTGTTTTGTAAATATGTAACTCTTTACTGTAAAAGCTATTCAGGACATACTTGAAAACAAGAGAAATCACAATGTATTCTTCCTGGTAAAACATTTTCTAAATAAATAAATAAAGTGGCCCTCACATACATGGATTTTGGAACGTGTGGTCCACAAATAAAAAACTAGATGCCCCTGCATTGAAATTTATTCTGTGATTTCCTTATCATTATGAAGAACAGATAAAAGATAAAAAAGGCATTTCACTGTAGAAAGAAGAAAAAAGGACAATATGTTTGTGCGTTTGTTAGAAGAAAAAAAAATCAGAACATTGTGAGCAAGCTGGCACTGCAACAAACTGACAAGGGTTTATTATTCTGAGCAACACTCTATCAAATGTGGCCCCTATGAACAGAGAGTAATGTAAGAGAATCATCCTGGGGGCTTTTCTTCTGTGTGTGAGTGGTATCCATCTGTCAGCTGTCAGTGCCAGTGAGAGATATACCGAGCTGTCACTTCTCGTCAGCCAGCATTTGTGAGGCCTTTTGCAGCTGCTACACAACACATACTGTCCTTATTGAAGGCCAGCGAGGAATCTTAGAGATGACTGCATGAGATTGGGAGGAGGGAAAGAGAGATGTCAGAACACTCCAGATGAAGAGTTTAGACCCATCAAAGACTAATAGCTGATTTTTTTTTCTACAAATAGTAAAAAGATGATAATGTTTTTTGTTGTATTTGCACATTTCACACAACTCTTTTTGGGCTATGGTCAGCACCAGTAGTCAGACTACAGAAGATAAAAAAATGAATTGAAAGCTCAGCTCATGGAGTGGACAGACATACTAGCTTAGAAGCCGAAGTCACACAGTGCACTGAACAAATAGTGTATGTGCAATGACGAGAAAAAGAATTACCTATTACGCAAATATAATTTGTTCCCAAACGTGAATCTACCCTTTAAGGACTAGAGGGATGTGCAATGCAATATAAGCTAGTGGGACCTGGGATAAATCTAAAGATTGCCCCCCAAAATTCTGGAGCAAAACAAATAAAAATCCCCCAAATTCTCTTTAAAATCTCCATTTAAAATTGACACCCTGAAAAACATGAATACACTAGCACCTGAATTCACTTTGACACATACCCTCACACACACATACATACACTATCGCACACATTCACATCCTGCATATATTAGAACAGGTTTGCATCCTGGTACACACATGCCTTCACAAGCACATGCATTCAAACACTGGCACACATGTGTACACCAGCACACACATTCACACCCTGGAACACACACACACATTCATATCCTGACACACATTTAAATCCAGACACAGACAGGCATACACTAGCATACTCATTCACACCCTGGCACACATATGCAAGCATTAACATACACATTCACACCCTGGCACACACATGCAAGCATTAACATACACAATCAAACCATGGCATGCACAAGCACACAGATTCACACCCTGGTACACACACATGCATACATAAGCACACACATTTATTCAAAATTGCATAGTGGCTTGTTCATTCAAACACTTACTTATAAAAGATCCGTACATGAACACAAAAATTATTTACTAAAATTTACATTCCCAGCTTTAGATTGGATTACATATAAACCTGTGTGTTGCTGGGTCATTCAAGTGGCTCAGCTGATTTGTCAATGGATTTACGATCCGATGTACAGTGACATCACCAGCCCTTGCACACTGTTTTTATTTATTTCATAGTATTCTACTATCAACAGGCCTGAGAGTAGCTGGGTCCATATAGGCTGAAACCTCTCTAACCCCAGAGATTCTGCCACAGACTTCAAGCACTTATCTGACCCAGTTGGGCTTGGTCCTGGATAAGTGTTCATCAGTGACTGTAGCCCTCTGTGGATGGGTGGTCATGGAACTATTCTTCTCCTGTTATTGACAGGAGCTTAGAGACAAGCTTGGCAGGTCTGTGTGGGAGTGCAGTCTGTAGGAACTCAGTGAATAGTTATTAAGATGGCAACAAATATTTTAATAAAATCTCTAAGGTGTGACTGGAATCTCCAGGTTTGCAAGGTCAGTGACAGCATACATTTAGTTCAGGAAGGCCTTTTTGTAGATACTATTAAGATATGTAGCAGGTTTGATATTCTGGAGCAGAAATTCAATTGAGAAGTTATTCTGAAGTTACAAGAATGGACAAAAATATGTTAATAAAATGGTATGTACAGTACTGTGCAAAAGTTTTAGGCAGGTATGGAAAATGCTGTAAAGTAAGAATGCTTTCAGAAACAGACATGTTAATAGTTTATTTTTATAAATTAACAAAATGCATAGTGAGTGAAAAGAAATCAGTTCTGTTGTGTACATTAGAGTAAAATCACACAGTAGTTAAGTAATGTCCAGCAAATGCACAAGGGACAGGGGGAGGGGGAAAGTAGGAGCAGTGTAGGGATGTGGGAGAAAAGTGGTAGTTCAAAAATTGACTGCAGTCATGGTTGCTGCAGCATGTGCAGTAAATAATGATGATCCCTCTCCTTCTGGGGAGGATGCAGTTTGTCAAGGTCCCACCAAAAGTTCCAAAACCACCAGTACTAAAATTAAAATATGTAAGAAGAACACTGAAGATGACAATGAGTCGCATTCTAGTGTTGATGATGGCATAATGGAGGAAAGTGTAACAGCTGGACCAACTGCTGCATCTGACAGTGAGAAGTACAAAAACACCTGTTCTCAAAGTAGTAGCGAACTTTGTGAAAGTAAAAATAAAAAGAAATTGATTGACACCTCTAAAAAGCTTAGCGGAATATAAGAGTAGCTGGTAAGAAGAAGCGGGCGATGTTGAGGCTGACGTAATGATGAATGATGATGATGATGATGTAGACTGCTGGAAGGATGGCTTAGTTGGTTAAGTCACCAACTGTAGAATCTGTTCAAACCGCAAGGTCACAGGTTCTAGTTCCAGCAGGGTTGACTCAGCATTTCATCCTTCTGAGGTAGGTAAAATGAGTATCATTAAATTGGGTAATAATATCAATACCCCAGGACATACTTGAAAATAAGAGACAATTTCAATGTATCCTTCCAGATAAAATACTTTGATATCCTGAATATATCCCTCCACACCTTCCTCTTGTTTAGATACAGATGAAGTTTAAAGTGAGAGAAATTATAACATGGCCAGAAAGTTAGCTGAAAGGCAAAGGCTCAATCTTTCACCACTGAAAAGAAGCACTCTGCTTGTCTGTAAACTGTTTGAGAAAATAATTGGAAACTCTGACCCTGGACAAGCAAAGATGGCAAAAAATACACAGTCATCCTGTTGGTCATCATCACCAGCTTCATCACTGCTTCCAAATCCATGTCCCACTCAGCCACACACACTTGTGTTGAGTAACCAACAGCAACAAAAACACAGGTCATTAACATCCACAACCCTAGTTATGATGAGTGCCGCCGCTGCTGCTGGATGTGCTCCACCTTTAACATCTAGATATAGTAGCAATAGAATTGCATCAACATCAAGCCTCAGTAGTAGCAGCCCCTCAGGAACTCTCAGTTCATGAAGTACACAGTATGGAGATACGTCACTATAGATCCAAACCCTCAGCATGTTGCTATTGAATTTCTGTGCAAAAAAGCATGTGAGCAGGGGTAAAGCAGGCTCACACATAGGCACCTCATCAATGAGATCTCAACAGAAGCACACCTAACTGAGAGACACACTTTCAGCAGGTCAGAGGTACCACAACTAGCAGCAGGAGAAGCACTCCAAAAATTTCCCAGTGCTCTGGAGAAAATAAGAGTGTCAGAGAATGTGTCACTACCAACAGTTAGCTCATTCCAAATAACACATATTCCTTCTGCTGCAGAGGAGAATGATAACTCTTGGTTTTCTGTAGGAGATGGCAAGAGTCATAGACTGCCATCACATGCTGCCTCTGCCTCCACCATCTCCACTAATGATGTTTTTAAAACAATAATGTTACAGGGTTTTTCTGCCATGTACTGCCAACCCACACTGACTTCCTGGGAAGGAGTCAAAAATGTCACAAACCCCCCCCCCCCCAAAATGCACCTGTGTAATAGCAAGGTTGCCAAGATGTTGGCAGTGAATATGCTGCCATATTCTTTGGTAGAAAACCAAGGTTTTGGAGAATGTATGCCATGTGTAGCTCCACGATGGCATACCCCAAACCGCAGTTATTTTTCCAGGATGGCTGTGCCAGAATTGTTCAGGCAGGTGCTTAGTGTGGTGAGCAAAGGGCTGAATAGTGCTTATGGCAAAAAATCCACCTGACAACAGATATGTGAACAAGTGGGCAGGGAACAGTCTATATGACTGTCACTGCTCACTAGGTTTCCCTCACACCACTAGCAGTGGGCAAAAGGTCCAGTTATGTTCCAGAGAAAAAAATCAGTGAAAACCATATGGTGTTATGCTTCTTAGCAGGATAGGCTGCTTTAAATAAGTCCCTTAAAATGTTCACCATTTTTTGCCTATTGCCAAAATGTTTTTGCTATTTTTTTCAGTAGCTACAAACTTTGCGCCTCTTTACTTACATGTCATTTTCAGGAAGTGAAACACAATACATGCAGCTAGAGACAGAGAGAGAGAGAGAGTGATTGGTCAAAGTCCCAATGGCAATGATTACTTTTGAGTGGAAAAAGTTAAGGCTGTTCTCTCCATATTACATAGTTCAAGTATTAAAAATTTGCTAAAACATTTTTACATTATCTATCCTTATATGGAAATATTGGATAAAAGTTGACCATAACATGCTAGATGTATTAATAGTCATAAATGAAATATTTATTCATAGTGTCTCCCTCCATAGTGCATGTTCATAAATCCAAACATTCAAGTTTAATCTCAGCCAAGATATACTCATGCTGATTATTTAATTCATGTTACAATATACTATTATATACTATTTTATTATAGTTTATTATCATTCTTCACTGACACACATTGTGTTTAATTTTACATCTTCTTGTATTTCCGATTTCTACTCTTACCACAATTGAGGGAGACACTATGAATAAATATTTAATTTATGACTATTAATACATCTAGCACATCACAGTCAACTTTTATCCAATATTTCCATATAAGGATAGACGATGTAAAAATGTTTTAGCAAATTTTAAATACTTTAATGTCCCATTGCATTGGGACTTTGGCCAATCACTCAGATAGATTGATAGGAATAAGTCTTAAATAGAGGACCACAACTTCAGAACTTTCATTCACACATTCGCAACATACCCCTGCGGAAGAGGTTTTACTTCAAAATGCATTGGATAAAGAGGCCTGCCAAGTCTGGTTCCCTGCAACTCCTGAAACAAGACGAGGACACTGAACCAGTGTCATCGGAAGGGGAGACCAAGGCAGTAGAAGGCTATTTTTCTGAAATAGGATTTCCAAAGGTTATCACGCAAGAGGAGTACAATGTAAGAGCAAGAATAAAGGGGGCACTGACTGGGAGATGCAGTTACCATAGTGGTTGTATACAGAGATGTGCGATATATATTAGACATCTGGTAATTATATTTTGGTGGCTTACACCATCCTGAGCCCATCTGTATTCCATTTACATACCGCCTGCCTCCATCCCCAACTTTCTTTGTACTTATACTTAATACTTTGTTTATTTGGATACACTGTTTATAACCCCATTGTATCTATACTGCGAGATTTTTGTATCTGTGCAATATATATATATATATACACACACACACATATTTTTAGCACTTTTTATTACTATTTATAAATATATCAGATTTATACATGCAGTATTATATAGATGTTTTACTTTTTTTAATTTTTATTTCAATACTTTTTTTTATGATCTACATTTAACTGTTATATGTGGTTCTCAATAACATACTACTCTTCAATTCTTTTTATTTTGTTCCCATTCTTTTACGTATCACCCTCCATTTCATCTCAGAGCGCTTTATCCTTTCTCCTACAGTGACTGTCTATCTAAAGTGCCTAGGGATCCTGTGGAAAAAACTGCATTTTCCCATGGTCATTGTTCATCCAAAAGTTATCGTTACAACTCTATGTCTTTCATATAATCCATCAATACCAATAACTTTTATTGTGCTCTTCATATCCTGTTCTGATGAATATTGTGTTGTTTGAACTTTGTAATATCACGATCCATTTTTGGAAAGGTGCTTATACCATATTTTCTACTCTTTGAATACTATTACATTTATGTACTAACTGACACATTTTCCATTATTCTCCACTCAATAGTGTTGAAATTCCATCTCTTGCTATTAGCCAATTATTTTATTTATTGGTGTACTCACCCATCATTTATATACTCCAGCTATACTGAGATTGAGAGACAATTGGAGAAGTGTCGATGATGGTTACAGATTTTTACTGTTTGACTTATGATATCTGATCATATAGATCCGCTATTTAGTTTACTATATATACAGTACATATTGTCATTAGTCTACATATGGTTATTGGATAGTTCCTTAGGAGCGCAGGTATTTTTCTCTTTATCCTTTAAGTACTACAAATCAATGTTTCCACAGGGCTTGGGCCTCTAACAACAAGTATAAGTCCTGTAAATTATCCTCTACAAAATACTCTATCCTGTCAACTATCAGTCTGCCCCAGTCACAGCTTGCGTCAGGAGATCTCTGACCCTGTCTTGTTACATATCAGTTCCTTATTGTATTTGTTTGTTTTTGTTATCAATTTTGACCAATCAAAAAAACATAATCGCTGGCTTGAGAATAGGTGATATGATGCATGTGTTCTGCTTTGCCCATGTGTTAAATTTAGTTGTGACCAGATTCCTGACAGAATCTAAAACCCTCAGAGAGATGCTTAATATTGCCTCAAAAATCTCTGCTTTAGTCTCATTTTAGTCAGTCTTACAGTGCACGTGCCTCTCTATATTCCATACAAGAGCATAACAACCTGCCCCATCACAATCTGAAAATGGAGGTCCCTACCAGTTGGAATTCCATACTGTGCATGCTAGAGCATTTGTATGATCAGAATAAGGCCATTAGCAAGTATATCATGCAAAACTGGAAGGCGTTGGAGGGAGCCTTTTAGTCACCTGGCCAATGGCAACTAATATGCAATGTATGTGAGCTGCTGAAACCCTTTGAGGAGGCAACCATGCTGGTGAGTCACATAGGGGCATGAATTAGTGAAATGGCTGAGGAATCTGATGAATGTTACCATAATGACAACAAAGAAATGCAAAAGCTAGTAAAGGACATATTAGCTTGCACTGAATAAGATCCACGCATCTTGTCCATTAAAAGCAATGAAGAATACATTCTTGCCACTTTGCTGGACCCCCATTATAAACACAACATTTCAGAATTACTGCCAAAGCGTCATCAGCAGTTTGTCACAACAAGTCATGACGATCAGCAGCATCTCTCTGAGGGATCAGATTCTGCTACGGAATATAAATATATGCTTATTGATGAAGTGGAGGGTTGCTGTGTGGAGGATGAGAGGGAGTAAGTCTAGACAACACAGTGAAAAAGAATACAGAAAAGCTTTTCAACCAGCAGCAGTAGCAGGAACACCAACATCATCAACCAGAACATCCCATTCTGAACACAGGGAAATTAATGGGTCTCAGCTGGGGTGGCAAAAATCCAACATTGGTGGGGGTGCTGGCACTGAGGGTGGTACATCTCTTTGGGACTTGCTCCGAGTATGGGTTAGTAACTGACACACAGGAACACCATGTAGCTCCTAGGAGTGGTCCCAGGAAGAAGTAATATTGTGGTGGAAAATGTTGCAGCATAGGAAACATAGGTGACTAAATTCTCAGCAGTGGCAAAAATAAGAAAACTGTTGTGTTCCATGCAGGAAATGTTATTTCTCCCTCCCCTAGTTGTGGGCAAGCAATTTTTTCAAGGCATAAGTTGCTGTAGGACTCACAGTTTTACTTTCAACTATTTATTTCTCCACTTCAGCCCTCAAAAGAAATTGTAGCATGGCGGGAAATCTTGCAATCATAGAAACCATAAGTGAAATATGAAATTTATTGGCAGTGGGGAAAAGGAGAGCATTTGATGTATTGTCTATGGGTAGGAAGGATCGCAAAAAAAAGCAGGAAATCATAGTTTTTTGGGGTCTTATTTGTCAAGCTAAAAATGTGCGATTCTGGAGCAAACCAACTTCTCCATGGTGGGAGAAATGACATTTGTCATTGATTTAAATTAAGATTTTAACCCCTTGAATGCTAGCATGTTCTCCAATATACTGCAAAGAAATGCATTGTCTCTAAAATTCAAAGAGTTAAAAGCCCACTTTAAAAGTTTTTAAATTGTGCAGTTTCCAGTTCAACCCTAACATGCCATCGATTTACTCCAGAATTGCACATCTTTATCTAGGTTATAAAGGCTCTTTGTATTTTAAATGCTATGTGTGTTAGATTAGAGTGGGAGGAATGTACAAAGCAGCTAGCATTGCTTATTTTCTGCACTGGGATTTTGGCTCCAAATCATGCACTTATCATTAGGGTATGAGTTAAGATCAATGCTGGGTAACATGAGGCTCTTCATCTGTTGTCAAACTACATATCCCATCATTTGCTGGTAGGGAATTAAGGGATTTATTGTCTGGCAACAGCTGGAGGGCCTCACATTGCCCACCTCTGCTCTAGAGTGTATGAATGGATTAGGCACAAAAACAAACCTGCCTTTGTTAATGTTAACAATCCCAAACTCCAACCCTGTAATATGCAAAGGAAAGGGTGTAAAGTTACACCACTTTCCTACCTGACTTGATATATATAGTTGTTTCTGTTTATTTGACTTTTTTCTGCCCCCATTATTTTTTATTGGCAATATATATTTAATGGTTGCATATAGAAACATACATAAGGAGAAATGCATGCATGTGAAATGTTAATTGAAAACGAGCACAAGCAATTGGGGGGATATTCACTAAAGTGTCATAAAGAGGTGATAAAGCAGAGATGACTTCTCCAGTGATATCACTTCTCCAAGTCCTATGTTATTCTACAGATCCTATGCAATAGGATTTCTTCAAATTTGGAGATCTTAGTGCATTGGCTCCCTAGAATAACATAGGAACTGGAGAAGTGATATCACTGGAGAAGTCGTCTTTGCTTTATCACCTTTTTTTCACACTTTAGTAAATCTCCCCTGAGGAGTTGTGGTGCAACCCCATTTTATTTTTAATCTAACTCTAGATAGATCTACCCTACCGTCCCTTATGTCAATTTATCTATCACTAGATTGACCTCTCTGTGCTATGATATAATTACTTCCGTTAACCATATTATATCAACAGAAGGGAACTGTGATCTACTTAACATATTAATTTGCACATACCAGTATAAACAATCTGATAGCCTTCATAGTTAAACCTCATTCATTTAAGAGGAGTTAATTTCTACACAGATCAAATTAAATGAATTAATGCTTCATAGAAGAATAATGTATAAAGGCATACTGGATGAAAATGTATTCAAAGAGCTATCCTTTTCCTAATTTTAAGAAGAGGTTAAGAAGAAGGTAATACAGATTGTGAATACATACTTGCTATATCTATTTACTGCTCTTAAAACAAACTCAACTTAACCTGTTATATATAAACTAGTTGAACAGCCCGTTACACAGGCCACAGTGCCTCTGGCAGCCGGTCGCGGGGCAGTCACGCGCAGTGGAGACTGCCCGCGCCTCGGCTGATATAGAGCCTCTGGCAGCCAGTTGCGGGGCAGTCACACGCAGTGGAGACTACCCGCACCTCGGCTGATACAGAGCTGGACGCTCCTTCGGAGCGCCCAGCCCTGTATCAGCCGCGGCGCGGGCAGTCTCTACTGCGTATGACTGCCGCACGCGCAGTAGTGTCTACTGCGCATGTCGGGCGTTACACACAACTTGGCGAATTATTATATAGGATAGGAATAGCTTGTTAAATAAAAAGATCATACTCATACTGTCAAATCAATGGTTTTGTATAGTCTATTCAAAAATATACATTTACACCTATTTAGTTGTACTGCTTTTGTTAGGTTTTAATGAAACACTGATTTCAATGTCGGCTCTATTTATCGATTTATTGCAATACTAGTTGAAGAGCCCATTACTCGGGCCACAGTGCAACAGCCAGCCAGTCGCGGGGCAGTCATGCACAATAGAGACTGCCCGCGCCGTGGCTGACACAGAGCTGGACGCTCCTTCGAAGTGCCCAGCTCTGTATCAGCCATGGTGCGAGCAGTCTCTTCTGTGCATGACTGCAGCACAGGCAACAGTCTCTACTGCGCATGATTGTGGCGTTACACACGTTTTAGCGAATTACTATATAGGATAGTCCAAGTAATATTTTAAAGATGTTATTGTTTAAAAGAAAGATGATATGTCATAACACACATTTTAATATATACTGATATACTGTATATGTAAAAATTAAATAAAAACAATATGTATAAAGAATGCAGGAATGTAAAACATAGTATTTATATTAAAATAACTACCACCATAAATATGAATAAACAAGACACAAAAAAACACTGACCCCTACTACAGTATATGCAGTGTAAGGAATTGTATAACTAATGCCCTAAATATCCAGAACAGATAAGGCACACTTACTGTAGGTTGGTATCCTTCAAACAACAGTCAAGTATTTCTATTTACAGTATTTCTTTGCATTTTATATCTGTAACAATGTGTTACTAAATGTTTTGGTTTAAAATCTCATAAAGAATAGTGGCATTTATATTTATATTCGAATATACTGAAGCACAATGCTTGTTGTGAGAAGGTGTGACCATCAAGTGAGATTGCTACATACAGGGACCTACTAATATAAAGAAGAGACAAATACATAGATAAATATAACTGTTGTATGAAGTACATACAGCCTGCAATAACGTTAGCATCATATGAATGCAAGTCATTTGTTGTTTAAATGATCCCTGCTTATGAATTGTATTTTATTACTGCCCCTTTTTAAAAATTATTCACTTTTTTCTGTTTAATGTATAAAAATATAAGAAATGGCAGCATGATGCATAACAGGTCTGCATCTATCTAACATTGTAATAAGGCACTTGACAACTTCTCCAAACGAGATCCCCCAAAGAATAGGGATGGAGTTGGTTACGTTGAACATTATATACATGTATCATAATATAAGAAGCTGTAAATAATCTGTGTCCAAGGAAATAAGTCAACGGGGAATCTGTATCACCATCTACCTGTCGGCATTTGCCTGATTTAGGTGATAACTGAAGCTTCACTTTCTGCTACTCACATTTTTGCACACAAATATTTTCAAAATTAGAAACAGAAAAGTTCAGCATATAGAAGGTAGCAGGGAAAGGAGAATTTCATCTGAACAATATAGAAATATTCTACACAGTACTTACAGGTCATTGTAAAATTGTGAAGCATAACCACATAATTCTTATTTTTAATTAACAGTTTCAGTAAGAATTTGTCACTTATTACAAACAATAATTAACCATTTGAGTACCAGAGGGGTAGCCACCATATTGCTTCTCAAATGGTTAAGCAGTAAAGATGAGCACTTAACTTTACACTCTTTTTGTAACCCCCATCCTCATGACTCCACATGATGATTTAAAGTAACATTATCTGGAATTACACAATATTTAAAGGTGTACAAGCCTTTGCTTATAGCAGTTAGATAGGTATTACATGCTCTGTTATGCATTTCTAGACTAAAAGATGGGGTGATTCTAAGACAATCTGTCTGTGACACTCCATAGCAGGAGCTAAGTCAGGGCACTGGAACACTGACAGGGTATGCTATGATGGAAGCATTACATGGCTTTGTTATAATATGATGATAAAATAATACTACTACTAATAATAATAACAACAGTAATAGTAATGTTAATTATAATAATAATAATACACAAAGATACTATTTTTTAAAACCCAAAAGGTATTATTGGGTTAATAATTTATGTATCACTTTAAAGGAATAATCCCCCCTCTTATATACTTGATATTTACTTGCTATAAAATCAATTTACTTATATTTATTTAACTCTCTGTTTTGCTTTCATGCACACACTCCTTACACCCTACCTGTCCAGAGAACAAGTAGACATGGCTGTTATTATTACTGAGGAAAATGGTGTCTGGCTCCCTGAAACATCTATAGCACTATCTTTATGCATCCCTTAGCACATGATCTCTTAGGAGTGCTTCCATTGCTGCTAGTCATCATCACACATCTGATGTGATTTTGTGTCTCCTAATATGACCTGTGGTTGTGCTACAGATGGGATCTAAATAAGGATGTGGTTAAATGGTATCCTGCATCTTCCTGCTCATACATTTTTTAAAAGTAGGGGTGGGCGAAAGTTGCCACCGTGTTCCCATGAGAAATTTCGCAAAAACCATGTTGTTATCCACTTTTTCACTGGAAAATCTGCTTTATAATTAGTGGTTACAATTTTCACATTTTTTGCCCATTGGTCCAAATTTTTCACCATTTTATCAATGGCTAGAAAGTTTTCGCCCATTGACTTACATTGTTTTTGCACTTCCGCTATAAAAACGTGACATTTTTGCTGAAGGCAGACACAATAGAAGCAGCTACAGAGCGAGATAGACATGCTGTGCTGTTTTCTTATATGATATTTTGCAAAAAGTGAGGCAGGAGAGGCTCATAGTGACTGCTATCACTATGAGCAAGGTGAAAAATAATCAGTGGAGGAGCTGGAAGGACCCTTATCATGTGTCCACTGAGTCTGAGGAGGAAGGGACCACTACTGTACCAGTGCTGTCCAGTCCCCCTAAATCACTCCAAGGGATCTTGGGGAAATTAATGGGAAGGGAGGGAGAAAAGGAAATGGGAAGGAAGAGAGAAAAGGGTAGTACTAGTGAGAGCAGGACAGGTCAGCTGCCTGTGTCAGCTGTAAGATGTGCTGCCCCTGCTGCAAGACGTGCTGCCCCTGCTGCCAGAGCCACCATTGCTGTACCTGCAGCCACTAGTGTTGTACCTGCTCTCAGATGTACTGCCACTAGTGTTGAACCTGCTGCCAGTGCTGAACCTGCTGCCACCAATACATTGCCTACTGCTGGTGTTTCTTCTAGTACTCAGGGGGGGAAGGAGTAAATTCTGCCATGTGTGACAGCAGGGGACCCTCTGTTACATTGCTCGTCACCTCCTCCAAGCAGCAGTGAGATGTCTGGAATAGAGCAGCAGCACGTAGGGACTAGTGGTGATGGTGGTGTTGGAGAAGCTGGGGTGGACTAGCGACTAGGACAGGTTCCACTTGCCAGCTGTAGCAATACCCCACCTGATCCTAGTTGCAGTGCTAAATCTGAGGCAGTAGCAGCAACAACATCAACATTATCTGCTGCCACAGAAAGTGAAAGGGAATGGGGAGGACAAGAAGAAATAGGCCATTCTTCACCACCTGTTCCCTATCCCTCCCCCTAGAAGTCATGGGTGTGGGACTATTATTCTCTTCCGGCAGGCACAGTGCAGTAATCATCAACAATGGTACAGTGCAATATTTGTGACAAGTTAGTGAGAAGGGGAAAGAAGGGAATATACCTTGGCACAACCGTCCTGATAGCACACATGAAACACAGGCACCATGACATTTACAACAAACATGTTAATGCCAAACACCAGTTACAGAAATCTAGCACCGCTGTTACTGTACCCCCTGAATCTTACAGAAAGGTGGAGATCAAAGAGAAGGAAGAATAACGAAACCAAGTATCATGGTGCCCGTGCTTATGGTTGCAGGCAGCGACATTATTACTTTCTGGTTCACTGCCTCTCTTTTATTGGTTTTGTGAAGTTGACTCTGCCCAGGGCCAGCTTTTATATACCTTGTCTTGTTAATACCTGGGCACCCTTTCATGGTGTACCTGTTCCTGCTGTTAGTTCCTGTTTATGCTCTGATCGTGTATGACCTGGCCTGCCTGATGACATTCCTGTGCATCCTGATTTGCTGTTTCCATTGCTGACTGATCCAGCTGGGAACCCGCTCCGTTGCTGACTGATCTGGCTGAGAACCCACTCCGTTGCTGACTTATCTGGCTGAGAACCCACTCCGTTGCTGACTGATCTGGCTTAGAACCCGTTCTGTTGCTGAATGATCTGGCTGAGAACCCGCTTTGTTGCTGACTGATTTGGCTGAGAACCCGCTCCGTTGCTGACCGTATCTGGCTGAGAACCCACTCTGTTGCTGACTGTGCCTGCCTAGAACCCACTCCGTTTCCTCTATCTGGCTAGCAATCCACTCTGCTGCCTAGTCTGTTGCGCTTGTCTGTAGTAGCTCCGCGTGGTGCTTCCGTTATCTTGCCAACCGTAGGCTGAGCATTTGTGCTTTAGCCGCTTACACTGGTTTACCGCTGCAGGCGGTGTGCACATGCGAAGTACTGGTTCAGTGCTGTATAGCTCTGTCTGTGTTACTCTGTGATCCATCCGTGTCCTCCTCTGCTATCCTAGCTGGGATCACTCCCTGTGGGAGTTGCAGACATTACCCTGGGCGTTACCTCAGGACCCTTTCAGTGCCTAGATCCTCTAGGCAGGGTCAGTGCTCCATTGCTTCCTGCAGTATCCGCAAGGCTCAAGAGCCAGCTGTTGCATGACATTACACCTTGCACATCGTGCTGGGACACAAGTTGCCTTTCGTGTTGTGCTGCCTCTATCCACCCCTAGCATTCTAGGGTTTTTTTCTACCAGTAGCGGTTGCCTTGGTCTTGCTGTGACCCTAGTCACTAGGGTTAGTGTTGCCTTGTTGCTGCTGGGTTCAGTGTCTCCCAGGTGCCTGTGTCATGCTGTGACCCTAGTCACTAGGTTTAGTGCTGCCTTGTTACTACTGGGTTCAGTGTCTCCCAGGTGCCTGTGTCTCTGGACTCCTAGTGACCTAAGGTCCTGCCGCCAATACCTGGGCTGCGTAGCTTCCGCTTGTCCCTAGTTCACTAGGGTTTGGGTTGCCAGTAGTCTTGTGGGCTTCCAGTCTATTGGGTTCAAGATCAGAACTCTCTTCAGCCATTCGTTGCCTCCATTTCTCCAGTCTATTGGGTTCAAGATCAGAACTCTCTTCAGCCATCCGTTGCCTCCATTTCTCCCTAACTCACTAGGGACTGGCTTGGTATTACTATTACTGTTCCTTTATTGTGGGCTTGTGGGCCTAACTTGCTGTATGTACTTTATTTCAATAAAGTTATTTTAACATTACCCGTCGAGTCTGAATGTTCATCAAAAACCGTGACAGTACGAAAGGGCCAATGACCTCAGACAATTCTGGTGAAGGAAGCTCCATGAATATCCATTGGAGAATGGATATGTATGAACAATGTCTCCATCAGTTGTCAGTGGCTGTGCAAACTATTTTGGAGCGGACCACACATATGGACAGACCTGCTCAAACTTTGGTGGCTACTCCAGTTCAAGCGCAGACGGTCCAAAATTCCAGTGTGAACCCGCCATGTAAAGGACTATCTGCTACCGCGCCACTGCCGTTAAGATATGATGGGGAACCAACCCTACGCAGGGGATTCCTTAATCAGCTCAAATTTTTTTTCGAACTAGCCTCTCAAGTCTTTCCTACTGAAAGAAGTAAGATTGGATTTACGATTTCGTTGTTGACTGGCAGAGCCTTAGCTTGGGCAAACCCTATTTGGGAGACGGCAAAACCAATTACTGCCAATTTCAGTGAATTTGTGAGGGCCTTTCATAGTGTGTTTGAGGTTCCTTGGCGCAACATCTCAGCTGCTAAGCAAATAATGAGTATCCGACAGGGCAATCGAACAGTCGCGGATTACTCTATTGAATTCCACACTTCGGCAGCTGAGTTGGGATGGAACGAGCAGGCCCTCGTAGCTGCATTCGCACAGGGTCTCAGTGAACGAATAAAAGATGAGATAGCTGCCTGTGAATTGCCCGATACCTTAGACAAATTTATTGAATTTGTGAACCTTATTGATACACGTATCAGAGAGCGGACGCAAAATAGAGACCGCAAACCAAGGTCCTCCACAGGGCAGTGGCACAAAAATGAACTCCCACCCTTGCCTCCCTCTCCTCCCGCACCTCCAGGGCATGCCGAACCTGTTGAGCCTATACAGGTGGGATTATTGCTAGGTTAACAAGGGAGGAACGGTCATTTTGCCGCAAAAATGGGCTGTGCCTTTACTGTGGTAAAGGAGGACACCTGCTGCAGAATTGCGGGAGTTACAGATATTACCCATAAGGACCCTTTCAGTGCCTAGATCCTGCCCCCAGTACCTGGGCTGCGTAGCCTCCGCTTGTCCCTAGTTTACTAGGGTTTAGGTTGCCAATAGTCTCATGGGCCTCCAGTCTATTGGGTTCAAGATCAGAACTCTCTTCAGCCAGCCATTGCCTCCATTTCTCCCTAACTCACTAGGGACTTGCTTGGTATTACTATTACTGTTCTGTTATTGTGGGCTTGTAAGCCTAACTTGCTGTATGTACTTTATTTCAATAAAGTTATTTTAACCTTACCAGTCGAGTCTGAGTGTTCATCAAAAACCGCGACACCAAGACAGACACTGGAAGTTCCATGACGAGCGAAACAACTAGCTCGTCATCAACATCACCTTCTTCCTCTAGGGTAGAAAGTACATCTCCTGCCAATCCACCTCATTCATCGTTACCTCCCCCGCCAAATGATAGCCACTCTGTTAATGTTAGGATATAGCAGTTCATCTCTACCCATTGCACACTGTGTGGTGCACTGACCACACATGCCAGTGTGGTGGAGGACAATAGATACCAGGTCATCAGGTGGCATCTGAGGAGATTCCATCCTGCAGAATATGCTAGGATTCTGGCAGGGAGGGTTCATCATTACTATTAAACTGTCAGCAAGTTGTCATGTGTCCTTAGCAGGGTCTGGACAAGGGGTACAATGACAGCGGCAGTACTTGGTTTTGGGTGTCATGGTGTTTGGAGACAGTTGTGCCACCAGATGTTATTTACCACACACACACTGTGCACATTGAAGTTGCTGATGGAAACCACAGTTCCTGTCTCAAGTGTAAAATATATATTCTAATAACAACACACCCATGATGAGTTTGGAGGAGGGGCAGGTGGTGAAGATTTAATGGTCAACTTTTCTCCACATATACTGGGGACTACTTATTCTTCTGCTACTGCCTCAGGCTCATCACTGGAGCCAGTCGTGGAAAGTGGAACCTTCATCATCCATCTTCCATATTACTTCTATTGTTGATCCATCCCATTCCCTTTCAGCTTCCTAATCATCCTGCTGCTTAAACATCTCAGCAGCAGCAGTATGAACAGAAGCTGCAACTCAGGAGGACATTTGACAGTGGCCACTTATTGGCAATATACTTACATTTCATGAATCTAGGATGCAACCACTTAAAATTGCCAATCAGTGGACCTGTGCTGAAGATACCCTTATTTTTTACATCACTTAATTTCTTAGGACGACTAGGGGCAACATATCCCCATCTTGTTTTTGCTCTTCTGTACATGATTTTGCTAGATGAACTTATTCGTCCGTCCAATAAGGGATCTTCCAATAAGATGTTCCAATGTTTAGGTATGACATTTTGGATGGTAGTTGAAAAGGTGTTATACTGAGTAATGATGGCTGGTTTCTTTGGCTGTTATTGTCAGATTTTTCTTTTTCATATTTTTTATTTTTGGCCTTTGGTGCCAATAATTTGTTCCTCTCCAAATTGCAAGCTCAATTTTGTGCTACTTGTATACTGCAGCTGCATATCCCCTTTCCAGAAATTGTGTCCCCAGGGTTTCTCCCTTTTCTTTGAAGTCTTCCAGGGAGCTACAATTTCTGGATAAGCGATGGTATTGACCAAAGGGGATATTCTTATTCCACTTAGGATGAAGATAACTGTTAGCCTTCATGTATTGATTTTGGCTAACATCCTTTTTGTAAATAGAGCTAACAATTGTTTCCCCAACTTTTCAATAGGCATAAATCCAAAAATTCTATATAGTCTTTGGCTGCTGCAGAGGTAGAATGTAAACCCATATTATTAGAGTTACAATATTAGATAAAATTATAAAGCTCTTCTTCAGAGCCCTT
The DNA here is from genome assembly GCA_037306005.1 of Rhinophrynus dorsalis. NCBI lineage: Eukaryota > Metazoa > Chordata > Amphibia > Anura > Rhinophrynidae > Rhinophrynus > Rhinophrynus dorsalis. The sequence goes on from CM074723.1 coordinate 176,375,461, forward strand.
CCAAACAATCAGGATGTCATCTATGTATCTGCCATAGAACATTCCGCTGCCCCCATCTGCTAGGAGGCCATATTGCTAGGTCTTCCCATAGACCTATGAAAAGATTTGCATAAGAGGGGGCAAACCTGGTGCCCATGTCTATGCCCTTGATTTGTAGATAGAAGGCATTCTGAAATGTGAAGTTATGACACAAAATGAATGATATGCAATCCAACAGAAATTCACTTTGTTCATGGCAAATTTGGGGGTCCAACTTCAAAAAATACCTGATGGCCTGTAATCCCAAAGTATGGTGAATACACGTGTATAGTGAAGAGACATCTAGTGTTGTCCAAATATATTCCTCACTCCACTGAATAGATGATAATTTCAATATTACATCTTGCGTATATGCAGACAACTCTATAACATATTTTTGGAGGAAGGAGTCTACATAAGCTGACAAGTTAGGTGGCAGCTATTATGGGCCTCCCTGGTGGATTAGTCTAATCTTTATGTATTTTGGGAATATGGTAAAAGAAGGCCACCTCTGGATAATATACATATAGGAAACTAAATTCCTGTTTTGTAAGTATACCTTGGATAAGTCCCCTTTCCAAAAGTTCCCACAACAATTCGCTATTGTTACGGTACCTTGCAGCGGCTGCTGGAGCCGACTGGGGTGTCCTCCGGTGGCTTCAGCCACGGTGTCATCCGGTGGCTCCAGCCGCGTGCTCTCTAGCGGCTCCGCCCGCAGTCTGTCTGGCGGCTTCAGCGGCATCTAGTTGGCTTTGAAGCCGCAGGTGCTGGCAGCTCGCTCAAGGCTGCTTCTGTGCCAGGTTCCATACAGGCGCACGTCGGACGTGCGTTCCATTTAAAGGTACAGTGTACCTTTTGTGACTCCTCCTCTTCCTGGCCCTTTTGCTTTTAAACTGCCTGGACACTAGGTTCAGTCACCCTTGTGTGATGTCCAGTGCAGTTGGTGTGGTTTTCTGGTGCTCTCCTAGTTTGTCTGACTACCTGCTCTGTGTATGACCCTGGCTAGGCTGACATTCCCTCTGGTGTGGACCTGCGGCTCTGGTAGACTAACTCCTCCATGTATGACCCTTGGCCTGGCTGACTACCCCTTCTGGTGCTGACCTGTGGCTCTGTCCAACTACCTGCTCTGTGTATAGCCCTTATGGCTAGTCCAATAACCAATCTGGTGCAGACCTGTGGCTCTGGTTTACGGTTGCGCTGTCTCATTCTGGCGTCTGATTACCCAGTTGGGGTTTACCTGGGGTTGTCCACTGCACATCCTGAATACCAACGCTTCAGTGGACAACTGATTGGTGACCGTGGTGGCTCTGGCAGACTTCTCCTGATTCCAGTTACTATAACTGTGCTACACAGGTGTGCACCTGTAGCACCATTTCCGTTACGTTTTCCATGCAGGTGCGGACCTGTAGCCGTTCCCTTCTCGAGTGCTTAGTCTCTGCAGGTGCGGACCTGTAGCACTGTTCCCTTCTCTGGTGCGCTTCATATACAGGTGCGGACCTGTAGTACGTTCACAGGTGCGGACCTGTGTCGGTCTCTCTACTGGCCTTCTGAACTCCATCTGTGCCATTACAGCTGCACTTTCCCTCCTGACTTGCCCATATTGTATGGTGTACTTGCTGTGTTGTTGTTATTTGCATTGTGTATTAATAAGGATTGTGTTACCTTTAGTATTGGTCCAGTTCTCGTTACTGAACCCGTGACAGCTATACACACCTGTGGGATTGTAAGTTTTTCCCCCATTAACTGTAATGCTTTCTGAAGGTAAATGGCAGTGTACTGAACAATAATCGAGCCACCCTTGTCGACTTCTCTGATCATAATTTATTTAATGCACAGTAGATGGCAGCATGCAGAGGACACAGCAATAAGCAGGGTGCAGTACCTGGGATGACCATTGGTGGAGCACATTGGATGAATTGAGGATTAGCTGAACTATACTGCTGGGCCAAGACCTGGCCAATGGATTCCTGTCTTATATATACTGTTATTCTAGCACCAGACAGGTAGATTCCACTCTGATCTTCCCTACCAGTACTTGGTATCTGGATATGACAGAGGAGCAAGTGCAACACAAAAAAAAAACTGCAAATTAAACTACCCAAATGGAAGCAGGCAAAGGGAAAGAGGAGATATAGGCAAGGAGATGGGAAGCATGGTGAGACACGCAGAAAGACTTATATTGGAACTTACATTGAAAGTAGAAGCAAATTAGAGGTTTTATACAGTCCCTCCCCTCGGTTTTAGAGTCCCCCACCAGGGGCTTATGAGAAACTTACAGGCAAAATCCATATTAATTTTCCAAATTTTACACATATCTATGACCCTACACGTTAACCAAATACTGAAGGAAACCATGAGAGAAATGGAAAACAAGAATCTCATCAATAACAAATTCTTCATTATTCATTAAACAGGGAAGTAGATAGACAAAATGATTCTGAAGGTATAGTTTGAGTAAAGAAACATTGAAATTAGGCAACATCTTGAAGCTTGCAGGAATGGCAAGCTTGTAGGTGACAGGATTGATCTGTTCAAGGATATTGAACTTTGAATAACAAGCGTATTAATATATTAGATATATTATCATTAAAAAGATTCGTCCGACGAATCTGTTTAATGATACTATATCTAATATATTAATATGCTTAGCGATGTTATCTATTTTTTGACATTTTGAGTTTTTGGTAATTAATAAATATCATTAAGTGTATCATCTGGAGAATATTGACTGGAGTCTTTCCTGAAAGATATTGAGGATAGAGTTTCTACAGGCAATCTAAAACTAAGTTCTGGTGAGTTTATGCAAAGTGGGGGTATGGTGATTTAAAACTATACAGATCTACTCTTAGATGGCGCTGCATCCTGCTCTTGTCTTTTTGTCTTCACTATAGTTGCTTCGGGGCATCAAGCACAACCACAACTGCAAAAAGAGGGGGCTGCATCCGGACAAACAAGAGTGATCTATTGCAATAAAGGACTGAATATATTTCCCTGCAAAGCTTAAGAAGCATAAACATCCTTTGAGACGATAAATCTATATTAATCCCACACATTCATTTGGAACTCTCTATACTCTGTATCCTATATATGTTTCGATGCCAGCCTGATTTAAGCGCTTTTTACTTTTTTTTTTTTTTGGTTTGCTACATCAATTTCAGTCCCTGAATGTTCATCCTCATCACAGTCACTAGTAATATGATGATCACCCCCTCCTTCACTCCCATCTCTAACAAGTTGCTGGGCTTTCTTAGTAATAGTACTAGTGGCGGGACCGCTTGGGGATGGCAAGTGTGACTTAGGGTTCCCTGCTGTCACACTAGGCATCATCTTCTCCTTCCCCCCTCCTGAGAATTACAAGACACAGTGGAAGCAGGTTCAGCACTGGCACAGGCACAGCACTGGTGGCAGCAGGGGCAGCACTGGCAGCAGGCACACGCAGCTGACCTGTCCTGCTCTCACTACTACCCTACATGTTTTATAGCGAAAAGGCAAAATAACCCATTAATAAAGAGTCAAAAACTTTCTAGCCTTATACAAAATGGTGAAGAATTTTTGCCTGTGGGTGAAAATGGTGAAGATTAAATCGTCCACCCCTAATGATGAGTGCAGGTGCTGCTGTTGGAAGTGTAGTGCCATTAACAACTACTGGTAGTACAATTTTAGCATCTAGGCCCCTTTAGTAGCAGTAGCCCCTCAGGAATCCTTCAGTCTAGGAAATTTAAAGTGTGGAGACACTTCACGAAAACATGTTGCTGCTCTGTTGTCTGTGTAAAAAACATGTAGAAATTGGGAAGACTGGATTCCATTTAGGAACTTCCTAATTGAGATCCCACCTGAAACAATACCGCAGGTCTAATTGGGAGACAATTCAGCAGCAGCAGCACATCAGACATGCAACAACTAGCAGCAGTGGAAGAACTCCTAAGAGTTCACTTTGCTAAGGGGCATATAATAGTAGTGTTATACACGTGCCAGGGATTAAGCCAAGATTTCCTTCATTTGCAATAACACTCATGGCTCCCGCTGCTGTTCTGCAATTGCAAAACACTGAAGAGTATAAGTATAAGTCATGTTGTTAATGCAATAAAATTACACAGTTTTTCCCTTATGACCTGCCAACTCGCACTTGCTGAGTTCTTAGGAAGGAGAAAAAAATCCATGAATAGTAAAGTTGCTGAATGCTAAAGTTGTCAAGATGTTGGCAGTTGACATGCTCCCGTATTCTTTTGCTGAAAACAAATGCTTTAAAGAACTCATGTCATGTGTTGGTGCAACACATAACATCAGTTCTTTAAAACATTTGTTTTAAAGGCATATCCAAAGCAGCAGTTAATTTACAAGGATGGCTGTGCCAGAGGTAAACACACAGGTGGTTAGTATTGTGGCCAGAGGGATGGAAAGATCATACAGGAAGAAAATTCACCTGACAACAGATATGTGGAAAACGTCCCAGAGTGCAAACTATATAACTGTCACTGATCACTTAGTTTCCCTCAGACCAGTGGACAATAATAGCTGGTAGCATCCTGTCAGTAATCTTGCCTCTGATTTCCTCCCAACCAGTGGGCAGCAACATTATACAACATCCCATCACTGCTAATCTTGTTTCTGGTTTTAGTACTATTATTAAAGGGTACCAGCAGGATATCATATACAGTTAGCATGTGGTAAATAAATGTAAGTGGGTGATAGACAAACAGCTTAAACTCCACTCCTTATTTTGTATCTATTGGAAATGGCTCCAACATAATAGCTACCTTGAAAATAGATAATATGGTGCATTTACCCTGCTTCACCCATGTTCTAAATTTAGTTGTGACTAGTGATGAGCGAGCACCCCAATGCTCGGGTGTTCGGGTGCTCTGACCGAGCACCCCCTGAGGCTCGAGTGCTCGGCCGAGCACCCGAGCCCCATTGAAGTCAATGGGAGGACTCGAGCATTACACCAGGCACCCCCTGCTCTGATGAGGGGAGGGTGCCTGGTCCATAGGAAAAGGGAAGAAAAGGATGGAAACACCACAGAAATGGTTCAGGGACAGCATAGGGAGGATGTCTGGATGCATCTTGGACTCCAACATCGCTGCTGGGAACGATCTTTCGCCCGTAGTACGCCATTTTTACAGACTGACCGTAAAACACACAAAAAGGAAAATAAAAACGACTTTAGGCGAAAAATTGTTACCAAACAATATTTGCTGTATATTTACTTGTATATCATCTGCAAATTATCCCAAAAATTTCCTTGATTTTCGGAAGTGAGACCATGATTAAGAGGGAAACGTGCGCAGAGGCAAATTCTCCCAAAAATTTCCTTGATTTTCAGAACTGAGGCCATGATTAAGAGGGAAACGTGCGCAGAGGCAAATTCTCCCAAAAATTTCCTTGATTTTCAGAACTGAGGCCATGATTAAGAGGGAAACGTGCGCAGAGGCAAATTCTCCCAAAAATTTCCTTGATTTTCAGAACTGAGGCCATGATTAAGAGGGAAACGTGCGCTGAGCTGACCATCTAAAACATTATGGGTGAGGGTCTGCTGCAGAGCTGACCATCCTAAACATTATATGCGAAGGCCCGCTAGTGAGCTGACGCTATAAAACATTATATGAGAGGGCCCGCTAGAGAGCTGACCCAATAAAACATTATATGAGAAGGCCCGCTGGTGAGCTGACCTATATAAAAATTGGCAAACAGGGCCCGCTGGTGAGCTGACCCTATATAAAAATTATATCACAGGGCCCACTGGTGAGCTGGCCCTATATAAAAATTATATCACAGGGCCCGCTGGTGAGCTGGCCCTATATAAAAATTATAGCACAGGGCATATGGAAGAGGAGGAGGAGGATGAGAAGATTAAGAGTCAACCATATACCCGTTTTTTGGGTGGAAGGGGTGAATGGGAATACAGAGTATTCACATCATTGTAAATAACATATATAAAGTGAGTTTATGTTCCCCCGCGGCTTTCCTCCAGTGGAGTGGAGAAGTCAGGGGAAATCCAGGCCTTGTTCATTTTTATAAGTGTCAACCTATCAGCATTGTCGGTGGAAAGGCGGATACGCTTATCTGTTATGATGCCACCAGCAGCACTAAATACCCGCTCAGACAGAACGCTGGCGGCAGGGCAGGCCAGCACCTCCAAGGCGTAGAGTGCCAGTTCATACCACGTGTCCAGCTTGGACACCCAGTAGTTGTAAGGCACAGAGGGATCATTGAGGACGCTGACACGGTCTGCTACGTACTCCTTCACCATCTTCCAAAACTTTTCCCTCCTTGTGACACTAGGCTGCGCATCAGGGTGAGGGTGCTGGCGGGGTGTCATGAAGGTGTCCCACGCCTTGGAGAGTGTTGCCCTGCCTTTCTCGGAACTGCTGTGTGCTCCCCTTTTCTCCCCTTCTCGGCTGGCCAAGGTAGCACGTACTCTGCCGCCAGCGTTGTCAGATGGAAAATTTTGGAGCAATTTTTCGACAAGAACCTTCTGGTATTGCACCATTTTGCTTGTCCTCTCCACCGGAGGAATGAGAAATGAGAAATTCTCTTTGTAGCGGGGGTCCAGAAGGGTGAACACCCAGTAATCCGTGTTGTTTAAAATGCGTATAACGCGTGGGTCACGGGAAAGGCAGCCTAACATAAAGTCAGCCATGTGTGCCAGAGTACCAACAGTCAAGATTTCGCTGTCCTCACCAGGAGGATGACTCTCAATATCCTCATCCTCTTCCTCCTCTTCTGCCCACCCACGCTGAAGAGATGGAACTAAAGTTCCATGGCTACCCTCTGTAGCGGAGGCAACCGTGTCTTCCTCCTCCTCCTCCTCCTCCTCCTCCTCCTCCGCCTCCTCCAATTGTCGCTGAGAAGACGAAGTGAGGGTGCTCTGGCTATCACCTTGTGTAAGCTCTTCCTCCCCCATTTCCACCTCTTCCACATGCAAAGCGTCGGTTTTAATTGTGAGCAGCGAGCGTTTCAGTAGACACAGAAGTGGGATGGTTACACTGATAATAGCGTTATCGCCGCTCACCATCTGTGTCGATTCCTCAAAATTGCGTAAAACCTCGCAGAGGTCTGACATCCATTCCCACTCCTCACTTCTGATTACAGGAAGTTGAACGGAGAGGCGACGACCGTGTAACAGCTGGTACTCCACTACTGCCCTCTGCTGCTCACAAAGCTGGGCCAACATGTGGAAGGTGGAGTTCCAGCGCGTGCTCACGTCACACAACAGCCGGTGAGCTGGCAATTGTAAGCGCTGCTGCAGCTTCAACAGGCCGGCCGAAGCTGTAGATGACTTACGAAAATGTGCACACACGCGGTGCACCTTGGTCAAGAGATCATGCACATTGGGGTAGGTTTTTAGAAATCGCTGCACCACTAAATTAAATACATGCGCTAGGCATGGTACGTGTGTGAGCTTGCCGAGCTCCAAAGCTGCCACCAAGTTACGCCCATTATCACACACAACCATGCCTGGTTGCAGGTTGAGTGGCGAGAGCCACTGCTCGGTCTGGTGACTAATCCCCTGCAACAGCTCTGAGGCCGTGTGCTGTTTGTCCCCAAGGCAGATCAGCTTCAGCACGGCCTGTTGACGCTTCCCCACTGCAGTGCTACACTGCTTCCAGCTACTGGCTGATGGGGGAGTGGCGCTGCGTGTAGAGAATTCGGAGGTGGAAACGGAGGAGGAGGAGCCAATAACGTAGGTGCTGGTGGAAACCCTGATGGAGGTAGGGCCCGCAATCCTCGGCGTGGGTAGCACCCGTGCCATCCCAGGGTCCGAGTCGCTCCCAGCCTCCACGACATTCACCCAGTGTGCCGTCAGGGAAATGTAGCGTCCCTGGCCACAAGCACTTGTCCATGTGTCAGTCGTTAAGTGGACCTTCCCAGTAACTGCGTTGGTCAGGGCACGGGTGATGTTACGGGACACATGGTGGTGTAATGCGGGGATGGCACACCGGGAAAAGTAGTGGCGGCTGGGGACCGCGTACCGAGGGACAGCTGCTGCCATCAGGCTGCGGAAGGACTCAGTGTCCACAAGCCTAAATGGCAGCATTTCGATGGCCAGTAATTTTGAAAGGTGTGAGATTAGTGCTATGGCCTGTGGGTGGGTGGCTGGGTACTTTCTCTTGCGCTCAAATGCCTGGGGTAACGACATTTGGACGCTGTGCTGGGACAGGGAAGTGGATGTGGTCGCTGATGGTGCTTCAGATGGTACAGGTGCAGGGCGGGAGGTATGCGGGCCTGCGCCTTCGACAGGCGATTGGCCGGCACCGAAAACAGGGGAAGAGGAGGCAGTGGTGTGGCCTGCAGACACAGATGGGCGATCCAGGCGTTCCTCCCACTTACTACGGTGCTTGGATGCCATGTGTCGGATCATGCTGGTGGTGGTGAGGTTTCTAGTGTTCATGCCTCGGCTCATTCTGGTGTGGCACAGGTTGCAAACTACAATTCTTTTGTCATCCGCACTTTCCTTAAAAAAACGCCATACCGCGGAACACCTACCCTTTGGCAAGGTAGATTTACGCAAGGGGGTGCTCCGTGGAACATTTGCGGGCCGGTTTGGTGCGGTCCGCCTTCTTTCTGTAGCCACACGACTGCCTCTTCCAGCCTGTTGCGGTGCTGCAGATGGCTCACCCTCAGGACTGCTGACATCGCTCGGCTCTACACCTTCCCAGGTGGGGTCAGTCACCTCATCGTCCACCAAGTCCTCCTCCACTTCCTCACTCTGATCATCCTCCTCAAGTCTTGATCCCACCACATACTCAGTCATTGACAACTGTATAACATTCTCCTCAACAAGGTCTTGAGACGGAAATAGTGGTTGATTTAATGGCAACTGTGTCTCATCATCATCATCATCATCATCCACTACTTCCTTTGACCTTAAATGCCGTTCACATCTGTCATCTTCTTGTGATTGGGTAGCCTCTAGAGGTTGTGAATCAGGGCACAAGATGTCATGTTCCTCTGCAAGCGTGCTTGGAGAGAGGGTCAAATGAAGGATTGGTGATGAGACGAGCTCCTCACTATATCCCAGTGTGGGATCACTTCTTTGACCAGACCGTGTATGGTGGGAGGAAGGATGATCAGAGTGAGGATTATTTTGACCAGACTCTTGCCTACTGAGAGTGGACTTGGTGGAAGACAGGGTGGTGCTTAACCGACTGGAAGCAGTATCAGCTGTCATCCAACCGACCACCTGTTCGCAGTGGTCGGACCTCGAGAGTGATGTCCTGCGACGCCCTGTAAAATTACACATGAAGCTAGGTATGGTGGATGTCTTTCTTTCTTGTGCTCTGGCACCAGGCACAGTTTCTCCGCATCCTGACCCGCGCCCTGAACTTTCAGGATCACGTCCACTTCCCCGTCCCTTTTTACCCGCCTTCTTCATCTTACACAGAATATGTGACTTTAATATTTGAGTTTGAAAACTTAACAGTATTTCTTCCTATTCTGCAACTGTGCAGAGTACACAGAATAGGCTGCTAAACTGCGGTGACACACACTGAATGGAATATGTGACTTTGATATTTGAGTTTGAAAACTTAACACTATTTCTTACTATTCTGCAACTCTGCAGAGTACACAGAATAGGCTGCTAAACTGCGGTGACACACACTGAATGGAAAATGTGACTTTAATATTTGAGTTTGAAAACTTAACAGTATTTCTTACTATTCTGCAACTGTGCAGAGTACACAGAATAGGCTGCTAAACTGCGGTGACACACACTGAATGGAATATGTGACTTTGATATTTGAGTTTGAAAACTTAACACTATTTCTTACTATTCTGCAACTCTGCAGAGTACACAGAATAGGCTGCTAAACGGCGGTGATACACACTGAATGGAATATGTGACTTTAATATTTGAGTTTGAAAACTTAACAGTATTTCTTCCTATTCTGCAACTGTGCAGAGTACACAGAATAGGCTGCTAAACGGCGGTGATACACACTGAATGGAATATGTGACTTTGATATTTGAGTTTGAAAACTTAACACTATTTCTTACTATTCTGCAACTCTGCAGAGTACACAGAATAGGCTGCTAAACGGCGGTGATACACACTGAATGGAATATGTGACTTTAATATTTGAGTTTGAAAACTTAACAGTATTTCTTCCGATTCTGCAACTGTGCAGAGTACACAGAATAGGCTGCTAAACGGCGGTGATACACACTGAATGGAATATGTGACTTTGATATTTGAGTTTGAAAACTTAACACTATTTCTTACTATTCTGCAACTCTGCAGAGTACACAGAATAGGCTGCTAAACGTCGGTGATACACGGAATGGAATATGTGACTTTAATATTTGAGTTTGAAAACTTAACAGTATTTCTTCCTATTCTGCAACTGTGCAGAGTACACAGAATAGGCTGCTAAACGGCGGTGATACACACTGAATGGAATATGTGACTTTAATATTTGAGTTTGAAAACTTAACAGTATTTCTTATTATTCTGCAACTCTGCAGAGTACACAGAATAGGCTGCTAAACGGCGGTGATACACACTGAATGGAATATGTGACTTTAATATTTGAGTTTGAAAACTTAACAGTATTTCTTACTATTCTGCAACTGTGCAGAGTACACAGAATAGGCTGCTAAACGGCGGTGATACACACTGAATGGAATAGGTGACTTTGATATTTGAGTTTGAAAACTTAACACTATTTCTTACTATTCTGCAACTCTGCAGAGTACACAGAATAGGCTGCTAAACGGCGGTGATACACACTGAATGGAATATGTGACTTTAATATTTGAGTTTGAAAACTTAACAGTATTTCTTCCTAGTCTGCAACTGTGCAGAGTACACAGAATAGGCTGCTAAACGGCGGTGAAACACACTGAATGGAATATGTGACTTTAATATTTGAGTTTGAAAACTTAACAGTATTTCTTACTATTCTGCAACTGTGCAGAGTACACAGAATAGGCTGCTAAACGGCGGTGATACACACTGAATGGAATATGTGACTTTGATATTTGAGTTTGAAAACTTAACACTATTTCTTACTATTCTGCAACTCTGCAGAGTACACAGAATAGGCTGCTAAACGGCGGTGATACACACTGAATGGAATATGTGACTTTAATATTTGAGTTTGAAAACTTAACAGTATTTCTTACTATTCTGCAACTGTGCAGAGTACACAGAATAGGCTGCTAAACGGCGGTGAAACACACTGAATGGAATATGTGACTTTAATATTTGAGTTTGAAAACTTAACAGTATTTCTTACTATTCTGCAACTGTGCAGAGTACACAGAATAGGCTGCTAAACGGCGGTGAAACACACTGAATGGAATATGTGACTTTAATATTTGAGTTTGAAAACTTAGCAGTATTTCTTCCTAGTCTGCAACTGTGCAGAGTACACAGAATAGGCTGCTAAACGGCGGTGAAACACACTGAATGGAATATGTGACTTTAATATTTGAGTTTGAAAACTTAACAGTATTTCTTACTATTCTGCAACTGTGCAGAGTACACAGAATAGGCTGCTAAACGGCGGTGATACACACTGAATGGAATATGTGACTTTGATATTTGAGTTTGAAAACTTAACACTATTTCTTACTATTCTGCAACTCTGCAGAGTACACAGAATAGGCTGCTAAACGGCGGTGATACACACTGAATGGAATATGTGACTTTAATATTTGAGTTTGAAAACTTAACAGTATTTCTTACTATTCTGCAACTGTGCAGAGTACACAGAATAGGCTGCTAAACGGCGGTGAAACACACTGAATGGAATATGTGACTTTAATATTTGAGTTTGAAAACTTAACAGTATTTCTTACTATTCTGCAACTGTGCAGAGTACACAGAATAGGCTGCTAAACGGCGGTGAAACACACTGAATGGAATATGTGACTTTAATATTTGAGTTTGAAAACTTAACAGTATTTCTTCCTAGTCTGCAACTGTGCAGAGTACACAGAATAGGCTGCTAAACGGCGGTGAAACACACTGAATGGAATATGTGACTTTAATATTTGAGTTTGAAAACTTAACAGTATTTCTTCCTATTCTGCAACTCTGCACAGTACACAGAATGTGCTGCTAAACTGCGGCGAAGCACACTGAATGGAATATGTGACTTTGATATTTTAGTTTGAAGACTTAACAGTATTTCTTCCTATTCTGCAACTCTGCACAGTACAAGAATGTGCTGCTAAACTGCGGCGAAGCACACTGAATGGAATATGTGACTTTGATATTTTAGTTTGAAGACTTAACAGTATTTCTTCCTATTCTGCAACTCTGCACAGTACACAGAATGTGCTGCTAAACTGCGGCGAAGCACACTGAATGGAATATGTGACTTTGATATTTTAGTTTGAAGACTTAACAGTATTTCTTCCTATTCTGCAACTCTGCACAGTACACAGAATGTGCTGCTAAACTGCGGCGACGCACACTGAATGGAATATGTGACTTTGATATTTTAGTTTGAAGACTTAACAGAATGTGCTCTAATCTGCAACTTTGCACACTAAACAGAATGTGCTCTAATCTGCAACTTTGCACACTAAACAGAATGTGCTCTAATCTGCAACTTTGCACACTAAACAGAATGTGCTCTAATCTGCAACTGTGCACACTAAACAGAATGTGCTCTAATCTGCAACTTTTCACACTAAACAGAATATTTTTTTTTTTTTTTTTTTTTTTTTCCCCCCACACAAAATAACCTGCTGCCCCCACACACAGTAGTCCTAAAAAGGACTTTTGGTTCTTTTTTTTCACAATTTTTGTTTTTTTCCTCCCTACACTGCCTTTCCCTTCCTATCCTCAGCTCTCCCTGGCTCAGACTGAGCCGAACTCGATGGTCAGGTGCTATACAGCACCCGACCACGGGTTCTGGCCAGCCAATCAGTGTAATGCCAGCAGCCAACATGGCTGCTGGCATTACACCGATGTCAGAGCCTCCCTGCACGTTTATTGGCTGCGCAGCAGCCGCAAAACGTGCGGGGAGGAGACCCGAACATGGCGGGCGAGCACATGCGGTACTCGTACGAGTACCGCCATGTGCCGAGCAGAGCGATGCTCGAGCCGATCCGAGCATCGGCCGAGCATGCTCGCTCAACACTAGTTGTGACATAATTCCTCTCAGAAACCCTTAGAGGCATGCTAAATATTACCCACAAAATACGTAGACATTTTATCCTCTCCTACAGTGCTCACAATGTGTTATATTCCATAAAAGAGCATAACATCCTGGTGATGGGCTCCAGGTTAGAATGGAGGTCGCTATCAGATACAATTGCACATTGTACAAACTAGAACATGTGTATGAAGAGAATATGGCCATTAAGCAGAATTAATTGCATAACTAGAAGGCGTTAGAAGGAGTATATTTGTCACCTGGTCAGTGGCAATGCATGTGTGATATATGTGAGCTGAAGAAACCTTTGGAGGAGGATACCTTGCTTGTTAGTTCAAGAATGAGTGAGATACTTCCAGTTATATATTTACTTTAGAAAATACTGAGGGGCATTGTTGAAGAATCTTACAACGTTGACAACACAGAAATGAACCAGTTTGTAAATGACATTTTAGCATGCTTTGATCAGGATCCTTGAATAATGTCCAATAAAAGTAACAATTAATACATTATTTCTAGATAAGTTATGTTGTAGACATAATTAGAGCAATACTTCCACTTACATATTTACTGCAGATAATACTGAGGAGCATGACTAATTAATCTTAAAATGATGAGATTAATTTCAATACATATACTGAGAAATTTTTTTTTAACTTTCTTTTCATTGTCGTTTCTGCGTCGGCTGTTTGACTCAAGGGACTCAAGTAAAAAAAAAAAAAAAAACTGGGTCTTAACTTTCCTGCAATAACTTGAGTCCCTTATCGGATTTACATGGCTAACGCAGATATTTGAATTGATCATTACAGTGTTTTCATCATTTTATAGGGGTGAAAACACCTCTTAACTTTATCACACAGTGGCTCTTTTTTTGGCCAGTATTTTTTCACAGCACAGGCATTTGACTAGCTTTCTATGCTTGAAAAAATGTCGTTGTCAGAAAACATAGCCGTCTCCAACATTTGGATCAAGCTCTTAATCTAGCAGCAGTTGAAGGGCTTCACACTGCTCACCACTACTGTGACCTTCGATCCCATGGTAGCCATAAAGCTACACAGACTAACCCCCCGAGCCTTGTCCCAGGATATCCATATCCCCCACATACTGACCTCCCAGCCTTGTCCCACAGTAACCTCAGATACACACATACTGATCTCCAGCATTGTTCCACTGTAGCCATAGAGCCAGATATAGAAACCCCCCAGCTATGTCCGTCTGCAGTACTAGCCATAGACCCACACATACTGAGCCCCAGCCTTGTCCCACACTAGCCATACTAGCCTACATAAACTGAGCTCCCAACCTTGTCCCACTGCTCTAGTAGGATCCTGACCTTCAGCTTTTTCCTGCTGCACTGATATAGCCAGAGCCTCACATACTGAGCCTAACTTCTTGTGGGCAATGGTAAAGTTTGTGCAGGAAATATATTGGGTTAGCAAAAAGGATACTATTTTGGGGGGGTTTATTTGTGGGAATAATCATATAAAAAGTGACAAATAGCTGGTTTTCTGTAAAACAATCCATCACCTATACCACTGTGAGCACTGAATGCATTAACTGCACGTGTGTTCCATATTTAAATGCTTGTTCCTTACTAGTATATATAGTTTTGACAAATTTACAATATGTGACTTATGTATATAATTGTCACCTCATCAGTAGCCAGAGAGAAAAAACTACATACTTCAGGGCTGCATATGGATCACTATATAGAAGTGGGCAACCTTTGTCTATACAACTGTTGTTTGACTACAATTGATATCATCTTGAAACAGCCATGACCCTCAGTCTGCTTGCTGGACTACAATTCCTACCATCCTCAGCAGACAACTGGCCATCTGAAAAATATGGGAACTGTAGTTCAACAACAACTAGAAAGCCAAAGGATTCCCATTACTGTTCAAGGGATACAAAGGGATATAAAGGTTCTGTTGCAGGCCTGACATTTCTTATATGGATGGTATTAACTCCTTGAATGCTGGAAAGGTCTCTAAAGCATTGTTTTGGAATATGTTAGAAACCTCTCTAGCATACAAGGGGTTAAAGGAATGAAGTAGCAAACGTACATTACCATTTGTAACCTGACTTGCTTATCTGGATGTCTTTACCAGTCATGATTATGAATAAAGAGAGTTAAACTTTTGTGTGCCAGAGAGAAAACCAGCCATTGCAATGCAATGTGTTGGCTACCTCTCTGGCACCCAAAGGATTAATGCAATATTTTAAGAAAAAAAAATAATAAAATGAAATTGAATTACTAACACAGCATGTAACTGCAGTGTTACAATGCTTCACTAATCTGTTCAAGAAAATTGTGAGGAATAATGTACTGAACTGTATTAAAATGAATGACACTATAATTGGCTATACAACAATAAACTAAAATGTTATACCTGGGTTAAATGCCACTCAAATAATGCTTATGAAACAAACAATTAAGTAGGAATATGTTTTCATGTTCATTTGACTGAACGGCATTGGCCTGGAGATGACCCACCACATGATTTAGATAGATAGATAGATAGATAGATAGATAGATAGATAGATAGATAGATAGATATCTGGGTGTGCTCTGCTTGTTTTGGAAATGCTCTAAATAAAAATAATGGACTGTCTTTTAATAAGTCTCATTGTGAAGATACCTCACATCAAACAACATAGTGCAGCTTGGAGGCAAACAACGGGCATGTGTGATCTAGCTGGAAGAGAGACAAATGGTGATGGGAGCAACTCCATCTAGGGACTGCTGACAAGAAAATGGCATTCGCAAACTGACACATCTGTCAGGGTGGAGAATATTGGCACCTGTCATGCAATTTCAGTCATGAGTTTTAATAAAGCTGCTTTCCCTTAGGTAAAATTGGGACTTGACTGTAATATTAGCTTTGAGCACGTCTTGTTCCCCCCTTTAGAGCTTTTCTGTACGTGAAGCATTTCAGATGAATCTTAAAGCAGAAGTACTGATGTTTACTAGGTCATTCTCTATTTTTGCTAGGTTTAATCTGGAAAAGATGTGCTGAGACTTTATTTTCTTTTTAGCCTTAACAAAATGTCTCTGTATCTGTGTATGCCAGATTTCATTCAATTTTTTTCTACCTATCTTTTACTTTTCAGATTGGCCATCATTTTGAGTACATTTAGCCTCAGGAAGTATGTATGTCATAAAAACCTGGGTTGGGATTGGTTAGGTGTCAGTCAATAAATCAGGCAGACTTTAATTATCCAGCATGTTATGGGAAGTGGTGACAGGCATCTGGTTTGGAAGATAGCGTTTTTTTCCTATGGTAACAGCTACGTAAAACCGTGGGTTAAGGAGAGTGTAAATGTTCATGTTAAGGGGAGTAGAAAGGTGGAACATGAGTGGAAATACCATAAAGAGCTTATGAATTCTTGCAGTTAGTCTCCACAATTATATCTCTGTTTGTGCTATACAAAATCTGTGCTCTGCAGAATTAGGCTAATGTGTATTTGCTACAAATGATTTTTGTATTATTGTTTGTTTTCTATTTTGCATCTTAATGCTCTTTACAAATTGAATATACTTGGGGATTATGATCACCTGGCCCACCTCATGAACTATTTTTCTGAAGCAACAATAGGACCTCAGATATTGGTAGCTCTCAGGACTGCATGAATCTGATTTTTAACCCACTAGTGATGAGGAATTTTTGAGGACAAAAGCAATATTGGCCTTTTAAGTATGCCTTTCTTCAACTGTATTTTTCCTTTAATTCATTTAGCTCACCCACAGACATTTTATACCATTTTTAAGCATAAGTAGGCCTTTATTTTGATACCACATTTATATGAATAACCCACTATTTCATCTGATAAAAATGAAAAAAAAAGTGAAAAAAAACTTTTTATAGGCTTTCCTCTCATAATTTGTGTTCAGTGGGTTAATTTTGAATAGGTGAATATAGCAAAAGTGAATGCTCTCACGCCTAAAATATACCACGCCAGTTGGTAACTTAGGACTCACCAATAAACTGAAAATGACTCGGGTGTCTGGTCATCACGGTCCTTCCACGACTGACATCACTGTGAGTCACTCTATAACTGTTGCGGCCGCACTTCCATCAAAAAACAAAAATTCATAGAGGAAAACTCATAAAATCACTTCCGTTTATTGTAATCCAAATAAAACCACATATGGAAAATCAAAGGTGACACAATGTAGCAATGATATTCATGGAGGGATATAAAGACCCCCTCACTTCATCTGACATGTTTCGTGCTCAAGGAGCTTAATCTTAGACTTGATGCAGAGTTGCTAGTATCGCTACTTTTCAAAACTCGCTACATAAACTTGATTGGTTAAACATAACCTCTAAAAGCAACGTAACCACAAGGACCTGCTACTCTTCCTCATCATATTCAAACACCAGACTTGTTTAACCCTTCCCCAAGCATCACTTATCCCGGTATCGACAGATATGCTTATAATAAGCCAGGAGCATCAAAGGGCACCGGTAAAAACCCCCCGTTCATAATCTAAGGTGCACGTGCTTACACATATAAACATATAGACACTCACATATATAAAAAATAAAAATAAATGCACCGGGGCTTCAAATAACTCAAAGAACCCAAAAGAACACCAATAGAGTTCCCGTCCATATTCTCAAAAACACGGACTTACCTACATAAATATAAATATAGATATACATGTATGCCTGAATAGGATTTCATATACCGGGGTTTAAACTCCACCACTATTATCTCTAGATCACTATATTATTTCATAAGACAACATAAACCCACTCAGTACATGCAAAATATATATATATATCTATATAAACACACAGTCGCGGTTCATTTTAACCCTCCACATATGAAAACATAAAGAGTCAAATAAATCCCAACGATATCCATCAACAACAATAAATAACTATCTTTATACTTAAGTAAATAAAGTATCAATAATAATATAAAATAGTATAATATAAAGCACGTGCACCTATACACCAGATTTAAAAGATGTGGGAAATGTCCCACTCCGAATTTAACCCCTTAGGGTTGCAGGTATGCAGCTGGAAAATCCAAAACGCCTCACGTCTACTGATCTACCTAACTACATCCCCACCCCTCGAGGGGAGCCTAACCCTTTCAATGCCCTGAAACTCACATAACGATAGATCCCCTTCATGGCACTCCAAAATATGTTTTGCCACTGCGGAATCTTTCCTATTCCTCTCAGTCTGATAGATGTGTTCCCTAAGCCGTTCTTTCAAATGGCGTATAGTATGCCCTACATACTGAACTTATTTAATTTCTTATCCATGCTGTACAGTATCTCCTATGCCACAACTTTTTCGCCTTCGATGGAAGTGATTTTACGAGTTTTCCTCTATGGATGTTTGTTTTGTTATGGGAGTGCGGCCGCAACAGCTACAGAGTAATTTTGAATAGGAACTGGATAAAAGGTATGAACGGTCATTCACACCTCTGAAATGTCACTTTTTAGGGGGGAACTTGTCCCTATGTGGCAAAAATCCATATGTCCCTCATTCTGTTCCTGGTGTCCCTCTTTTAGATGATCAGATAATGTGGTGTGTTTTACATTGCTCCACAGTAATAAAACTCACATTAATATTTGTTTATACTTCAGTATAGGTGTCTATAAATTAGACTGTGCAGATAAAATAATTTGGGCTTGCTCTAAATCATTTATTTAGTGACACAAAGAGTTGGCAATAGGTAATAGGTCACCAAACCTGCTCTACCTCTAGTTCTGCCCAGCACCTAAATTTAATTAAATGTGCCCCCCATTGTGGCCATTTCCTCTTTGGAGATGTGTGTTTTCTGCTTCTCTCTTTCTCACAATCACTATGGGGAAGTGGGAGGCATAGAACACTGACAATGTCAATGTATACTATACATTGCCTTCGTCATTGGCGTATACAGCATATGTGATTGATGTAGCAGTGTTCACATGTACCATGCCACAGTGGAAAGGCTGTAACTCCCTGGCATGCTTACAGCACACCCTGAGGCACAATTAAATTATGTTTTTGATGGGTGGAAATGACAGTCCGAGCCGTCACTCATTGTGAAGGGTTAAATTACCCTTGTGTCTAACTGCCCCTAAAATAAACACAATTGTTTCTTTATATTATGACGATCTCTAAGGGAGGTTATTCTAAAATAATTAAATTCGTCAAGGCAGCAATGTCATGTAATGTTGTGCACACAGGAAGTGGTATTCATAGTTGCATCAAATAAATCACTCAAGTGTTCTTTAAAGTGAAAGGTTGGGTCTGTATTTCTGGGATTGGTTGAAAACCATTGTCTGTCTGTCTATCTATCTATTTTAGAAAGTGTTTACCATTAGAATACATTTAGATTTCTCTCATTTTCAAGTATGTCCTGAAAATGGAAAAAAAATCTATATCTAGCCCTCTAGTCAGACCTACATGCCTGAACATCCATTGAAAAAAAAAATCATTTTCTAATTCTTCTCCTTCACTTCTATCAGTCAGTTGTATAGCGGATATGAAGTATATAGTCTAGATCATTCTATTTAATAGATTAGTTAAATAAGGGATACCTATACTTTGTTGTACAAAAACATTTAATTATACCTCCTTACCACCCATACACATAGTCAATACTCAAACCCATTTGCCCACCTTTCCAGTTGCTTCTTGATGCTTGACAGACATAGTCTTGGAGACCAAAGTTTTACTATTAAAATGTTGCCCTCTATTTGGCAACCTACAAAACACTGCATTAAAAATGTGGCCTGCTTGAAAAAGGGGCGACATCAGAATGTCTCCCTCATCAAAAGGGCAACATTCTGATGTAGCAGGCTTAAGTGTCTGTGTAGTCTCCCTTGCTCAGCACCCCCTAAGGAATGCTCAACACCCTATAACTGAAAACCCACTATGGCTTCAACCAGCCATACTTTCAGCCATACCACTACTGATTAACTATATGATATTTGACCTTTGTTCTTTTTGTGTTTTAATACATTTGATGGGATTTGCAGTGTATACATATGAAAGAGTTGTTCAATAAAGTGTGTCAGTTTGGAGTAAGCAGTCTCTGCATCTACCTCTTACTCAGATGGTCTAAAGAGTCCGCTATGACTCCCATCCATCATGCGCATCTAGAGCTATTCACCTCCGGCTTACAGCTTTTCTCGCCTACGACTATCCGATCCAGCAGTTTGTCGACTCCCGGCCAGCACACCTTGTTCAGCCCGTAGTCGGAGCCCGAGAGCACGATCGCTCGACCTATGCCCTCGACCTGCTCCCATTGACAACTGGCCACAAGATTTGATGTTTACCAACCGACCTGCAAGAGAAGAGTTCCAGAACGATGGCCCAGGACACCCCGGCATCTTGGGTTCCCGTTACAGCCCCCAAAAATTGCAAACATGTTATAGACAATCAACTGCAATGCATGTTCTCACTAGAACTGCAAGAATTTCATCCACAGCGTCGTACTGGCTGTTTAACCCTTTGAGTGCCACAGATCTACCACTGGCACACAAAGGGTGAATGCATAGCTCCTGTCACAGGTGCATACACAGTTAATATAAAAGCACACTGCTACTGTCCTCCTTCCATCATGCTCTCTCCATCCCCCTCATTCCTTTTATTCCCCTGCATAAAATAAATTGATATGATCCACGGCTTTCACATCTTTGGGTTAAGCTGTGGGTTAAGGCATAGATGGAGGCTACTCAACACTTAAGCCTGCAACATCAGAATGTTGCCCTTTTGATGCAGCCGACATTCTGATGTCATCCTTTTCAAGCAGACAACATTTTTAATGCAGCATTTTGTTGGTGACCAAACAGATGGCAACATATCAGGAGTATACTGAGACCAGAACTTGTGTTATATTCTTTACTAGCAGTTAATTGATAGTCCTCCTTCGCTGTTTAAAGCTATGGGTAATACAAACAGCTGAAGTGAAGTTACTTCTTACTTTCTTATCAGATAAGAGCAATCCTTTCCCACAGTGTCAGCTTCCATTGCTAATCACCTTACCCAAATGTAATGCCCAACATTTTCATTTGGTTCTGGGCCTCAGGGAAACCATCTGGAAAGGGGAAATCCCTCTTCTTCTTCCCAATCCAGGAAAATATGACACTTATCAAGGTTGATTATTGATGATTGAACCAGACACCACTGAATAGGGATGTAGGACATTTGTCACCACCACCACCACAAATGGTAACTTGCTGCCCCTGAGACTAATGAATAGCTTTCTGTGATTGTACTGATTAACAGTGTGATGTTGTTTTTGCTTATGTTACTGATGGTATAAACCCTTTGCTTACTTCTTTTTCACTATGCTTTCTACTTTTTTTTTGGTGGGGGGCTACCTCTCATACCCAAAATACAACCTTCTACTCAATCTGTAAGGATTTTTTTGTTTAAAGCAGGGTAGCGAGAATGCTGCTCAAAGCATGCTAACATCATTAACCAGCTGGTTCCTGTCTGAGTTGTCCTTATTGTAAGAATCATTGACCATGATGCTCTTCAGGTTTTTCTGTAGAAAATATATAAGTAGAGGTATCTCACTAATTCCTGCCTCAGCATCACTAACCAGCAAGGTGGCCTCCTCAGAAGGTTTCAGCATACATCACACATTTGTTTCTATGGAACAAGTGACAAAGACAAAGCTTTCCAGCTATCATTGTATAGTCACTAATGGACTTATTCTTTTCATGCAAACACTCTAGCATGTACAATGTGGAATTCCACTTGGTAGGGACATCATTTTCAAGCCGGGGAAGAAGCAGGTTGTTATGCCCTTGTATGGAATATAATGCACTGCAAACACTGTAGGACTGAATAAAACTTGCAAGGGTTTTGTAGATGATATTTAGCATTTCCTTAAAGGTTTTGGATTCTCAAAACACTAGTAACACATGTGTGAAGGGTGCATGCACCATATCACCTATTCTCAAAGAAGATATTATATTGGAGCCATCAGCATACACAAAGCCACTTTTCAAGTAGTGGGGTACAAGCCATTAATCTATCACCTGCTCTAGTTTATTTAACACATGTGTGGCTTTGTAGGATTGTCTCTTAAAGCTTGACATTCACAAAGTGGTGTTCTGATGGTATAAGCTACTCTGCTGCAGTCCTTTAATAACACTACCAGAAACAGAAGTAAGATTAGATATGAACTGATTTTGTATGCTTTTGCTTCCCACTGGTGGGAATGAAACCTAGTGAGCTGTGACAGTCATATAGTCTGTACTCTGCCTACTTGTCCACATTTATGTTGTCAGGGGAATTTTCTTTCTGTATGAGGTTTCCAAATGCCATCCCTATGCACACCACACTGACCAACCACAACACTGGCACAGCTGTCCTTGACAAAACTGCCACTGGGATGCAACGCATGACACCGGTTCTTTAAAACCTCTGTTTTCTACAAAATAATAGGACAGCATGTTAAGTGCCAAGATTTACAGAATGGAAGAACTATTTAACTTTATTGCATTAAAAGAATGACTTGTGGAGATGATGGTGGTAGTGGTGGTGGCGTATGTGGGCATTATTCTTGCCTTCTCATCTAACAACTCAGTCCTAGTTCTCTGGGTTTTGCATATGAAGGACAACAGCAGAAGACATGAATGTTGTTTTATATGAAAGAAATGTATCCCAGAGCGCACTTTAACTGCAACAGCAGATACAGTCATCTTCTAGAGTTATGGATGATAATGATGATGACCAGTATTGCTGCTTCCTCAACATCAGTACGTGACTGGGTGGAGGATGGGATTGACAAGTTGATTGTGTATTTTTAGGTATCTTTAGTTATCCACAGTCAGACTTTCCAACTGATTCATCGAAGAGTTTATAACAGTTATAGTTAGTAATCCTTTTTAGTGGAAGTCGATTTTATGGCCATATCATTATCACTCTCATTTTATTCTTCATTTGTATCAGAAGAAGGGTGGATGGAGGAGGAATATAAATTGGATCAACATCACCATAAATAATTTGGTTCTCATCAGCATTGTCCACTTCCTCCCCTCTATTTTCATATTCTTTTAGGAGTTATGAAGTCTCAAACAGTTTCTTTTAATGCTTACCTTTATAGCAATTTACAGAACATGCATAACTACTTTGTGAATGGGTGTTACTGTCACACTAAAATGCAGCAGTTGGATTAAAGCTTTCTCCTCTATGGCAATAATACTAGTAGGAATGGGCCTCAAAAGAGAAACAGGAGAAAAATGTCACTTCCTGTCTAACGGAAAATTTCCCCCGAGAAGTGACATTTTTCTGCTTTTTTCCACCTAGCTCATTGCACTGAAATCAATGGGAAGACTGAATTTCTACTGAGTACAATTTTCCCTTATTTTCCCACAGGCATACTTATCACGGTGCCCGTGCACCCCTTGTTGTTTTCTGTCAGTCTATTCTGTGCCTTGCTCCCATTGGCTACTCTGTGTTTGTCCCACCCAGTATGGCCTTTATATACTGGGATCTGGCACACCTCCGATGCCCTTTCGTGGTGTTCCTATACCAGTGCTTGTTTCTGCTCAGTGATTCCCAGTGTACCGACTTGGCCTGCCTGACTACTCTGCATCTTGTCTCCGGCTCCTGTGTACCGACCCGGATTGCCTGACTATTCTTCTGCGCCTGCTCCTGTGTACTGACCCGGCTTTGCTGACATTCCTGCTCCTGTGTACCGACCCGGCTCGGCTGACGTTCTTGCTCCGTGATTCGACCCGGCTTGGCTGACGTTCCTGCTCTGTGATTCCACCTGGCTTGGTTGGCGTTCCTGCTCTGTGTCGCCTTGGTGACATTCTGATCATCAGGCAATTGTGTCTCAGTTTCCGCTCCTGCAGAGTACAAGTGGCCTAGTCTCTGTTACTGCTACGGCAGTCTGCCATTGACCTTGTCCTCCGTTACTGCTCCTGCAGTATACTAGTGGCCTAGTCTCCGTTACTGCCTCTGCAGAGTGCAAGTGTCTGCCTTCGATACAGCTACAGCAGTGAGCCTTTGGCCTAGTGTCCATTACTGCACCTGCAGAGTGCAAGTGTCTGTCTCCGTTACTGCTACGGCAGTGTGCCATTGGCCTAGTCTCCGTTACTGCACCTGCAGAGTGCAAGTGTCTGTCTCCGTTACTGCTACGGCAGTGTGCTATTGGCCTAGTCTCCATTACTGCATCTGCAGAGTGCAAGTGTCTGTCTCCGTTACTGCTATGGCAGTGTGCCATTGGCCTAGTCTCCGTTACTGCTCCGGCAGAGTGCAAGTGGCCTGTTTCCGTTACTGCTACAGCAGTGTACTATTGGTCTTGTCTCCGTTACTGCTCTGGCAGAGTGCGAGTGGTCTGGTCTCCGTTACTGCTACAGCAGTGTCCTATGTTGCTCAATTCCTATTATCACTCTGGCAGTTCACGTTTGTTCTGCTATCCTGTTTCTGGGTGTTACGAATCCTTAAGCTGTCTATATGGAGAGAGCTCCATCACAGACCTCTCCGCACATGGGACTGTTTACACTCTTTGAAGACCATTAACTCATGCAGTACCTTTCTCCTGGGAATACAACATATTCTGCCTGACCTGTGTCAGTATAGACTCTTGTGGACTTTATGGTTATACTGGACCTGTGTAGGCATATGTATATGTAACCTGTCATGTGTCTGTATTATTCAACTTATATACTACAGGACCTGTGAGGGTTATTTTATTACTGTGATTTCAATAAAACTGTGCTTTATCCTAAACCACTGTGTCTGTGTGTCAAACAAACCGTTACAATACTATAAAAGAGGTGTCACATTTCCACAGCATGCCATTTTGTTTGTGAGAGGAAGAGAGAGCAGCTAATTTTTGAGCTAGAAAAGACAGTGGAATTGAAGCTTAGTTTAGGGAGTCTTGTAGGCAGGATATTTTTTCTCTGTATTAGGGGAGTCTGCGGGACAGAAAGGGAGAAAGGAGGTTGACCCCAAATACCCAAACATTCTGTCTAAAAGACACTGATTTGATCTGAAAGACTAAGGAAGCCAAGGTCCAAGTTCTTTGTTCATCTTGCTGTTAATTTTATCTCTGTGTTGGAGGTGCCTAGGGGTGTAAGTGAGAAGGGAGCAAAGGAGGTTGACCCCAAATATTCCAATATTCAGTCTGCCCGATTTGATTTGAAAGGCACAGGCAGCTGTGGTCCAAGTTCCTTGTTCATCTTGCTGTTATTTTTATCTTTGTGTTGGAGGTACCTAGGGGTGCAAGTGAGAAGGGAACAAAGGAGGTTGACCCCAAATATTCCAATATTCAGTCTGCCCGATTTGATTTGAAAGGCACAGGCAGCTGTGGTCCAAGTTCCTTGTTCATCTTGCTGTTATTTTTATCTTTGTGTTGGAGGTACCTAGGGGTGCAAGTGAGAAGGGAACAAAGGAGGTTGACCCCAAATATTCCAATATTCAGGCTAACCAATTTGATTTGAAATACACAGGCAGCTGTGGTCAAAGTTCATTGCTGTTACTATCTCTGTGCTTGGGAGTCTAGGGAAAGAAGCTGTTTAACTTTTATTTTGTTTTTGTTTTTTACTTTGATAGAATAGGCTGGACAAAAGTTTTAAATTTTTTTTTAAAAAAGTGACAGCTAACTGGGACCCTGATGTGAGCTGTGTGACTGAGGCAGTCTTGATTGATACCAGACAAAATAGAGTATTTTGTTGAGGGCCAAGGCAAGACATCACACTCCATCAGTTCTGTTGTGTACTTTACAGTAAAAACATACACATTAGTTGAGTAATAACCAGCAAACATACAAGGGGGAGGGGGGAAAGGCATAGAAACAGTGCAGGGACATGGTGGTAAAAGTAGTTCAAAAACTGACTGCACCCATGTTTGTTGCAGCATGTGCAATAAATAATGGTGATCATTCTCCTCCCAGGGAGGATGCAATATCTAAAAAACACTGAGATGACAAAGCATCACATTCTAGTGTTCATGATGGCATAATGGAAAAAGGTGTAGCAGCTCAACCAACTACCGCATCTGACAATGAGACAAATAAGCACCAAAACATCTTTCCTCAAAGTAGTAGTTACCTTTGTGAAGATAAAAATAAAAAGAAATTGTTTGAGATCCTCTAAAAGCTTTGAGGAATATGAAGGTAGTGGGCAAGAAGCAGTGAGTGATGCTGAAGATGGCCTGTGATGACTGATGATGATGATGATAATGACATAGATCTAGAATATATCCCCCCAGCATCCTTCTTCAGATATAGATGACTTTGAGAGTGAGAAAGATGATGACATGGCCAGAAAGTTAGCTGATAGACAAAGGATCAATCTTCCACCACTGAGAAGGAGTACTGAGCCTGTCTATAAACTGTTTGAGAAAACCATTGGAAACTCTGACAATGTATAGGGACGGGTGAAATATTTTGCCTCAAACCAAAATTGGTGACTAATGGCACTTCCTGCTTGGTGAAAACTTTCTGATGAAAAGTGCAATTTTCCTGCTCATTGCATTGAAATCAATTGGAAGAAAAAATTTTCCCCACCACAGAAACGTTTTCTCTACTTTCTACAGGCTCTCACAGCATGCCATTCTGTGTTTGTGAGAGGAGAAAGCAGCACGCTTTTTGAACTAGAAAAGATAGAGGAATTAAGTATAGTTTAGGGAGTCTTTTAGGTAGGAAATTTGTTCTCTGTGTTAGGAGAGACTGGGGGCACTCTGGGGGAAGAAGGTAGGAAGTAGGTTGACCCCAAATACCCTAAAATTCCATATGACTGATGGGCTAGACACAGGCAGCTGGGGACCAGTTTGTTTGCTGATCTTGCTGTTATTTTGTCTGTGCTGGGGAAGTCTGGGGAAAGAAGTTGTTGATTTTCTTTTTCAGTTATAATTTTTATTTTGGACAGACTGTATTAAGATAGGGTGGACAACTTAATAATAATAATAATAATAATAATAATAATAATAATTATAATAAAAACATAATACAGAAAAAGCAAACAAACAACTTAATTAAATATATTAGGTCACAGACAGCTGATTGGGCTAAGACAAGACATCAGTTGTGTTATATACTGTAGAGTAAAAAACACACACACAGTAGTAAAGTCATGTCCAGGAAACACACAAGGGGAAGGGGGAGGGGAAAGGTGGAGTACTGAAGGATGTGAGAGTAAAGTAGTAGTTCAAAAACTGACAGTAGCAATGGTTGCTGCAGCATGTACAATAAATTATGATCATGCCTCTCCTCCAAGGGAGGATGCAGTTTGTCAAGGTCACAGCAAAACTTCCAGCACCACCAGTGGCAGTACAATAAAAAAAACATGCAAGATGACATATAAGAAGACCACTGAAGATGGCAACAAGTCAGATTCTAGAGCTGACAATGGCAATAGTGTAATAGAGGAAGGGTAGCAGCTGAGCCATTTGAGCATCAGATAGTGAGACAAACAAGCATCAAAACACCTATCCTGAAAGTAATAGTGAACTTTATCAAAATAAAAGTAAAAAGAAATTGTTTGAGACCTCTAAAAGCTTAGTGGCATATAAGGGTAGTGGGCAAGAAGTGGCAGGTGATACTGATGCTGCTGAGGATGACTTTAAGATGACTGATGTTGATGCAGATCTAGAATATATCCCTCTATCCTTGTCTTGTTCAGATACAGATGAAGTTGAGAGTGAGAGAGATGATGATGACATGCCCATAAAGTTAGTAGAAAGGTGAAGACTGAAAAGGAGCACTGTGCCTGTCTATAAACTGTTTAAGAAAACCATTGGAAAGCCTGACCCTAGACAAGTAAAGATGGCAAAAAGTACACAGTCACTCTATCATTCATCATCAGTATCATTGCCTCTTCCAAGTCCAAGTCCCTCTCAGCCACACACACCTGTGTTGAGTACCCAGTAACAACAACAGCAACACAGGTTATTAACATCCACGATGTTAGATATGACAAGTGCCTCTGCTGCAGCTTCCACTGAACGGAGGTACTTCACACAGGATCCTAAAGCTAAGCATGTTGCTATCTGTTGTCTGTGCAAAAAGCATGTAAGCAGGCTCACACCTAGGCATCTCCTATATGAGATCCCACCGGAAACACAACCACAGGTCTGACTGGGAGACACACTATCAGCAGGTCAAAGGTGCCACAAATAGCAGCATCAGAACCACTCCAAAAAGTCCCCAGGGCTCTGGGGTAGAAAAAGAAGTATTGCTGTTATTTATGTGTCAGAGAGTGTTCTACTGCCAACAGTTAGTTCGGTCCAAATAACTCATATGGCTTCTGCTGCAGAGGAGTATGATGACTCTGTCTTTGCTGTAGAAGATGGCATGAGTCATAGACTGCCCACACATGCTGCCTCTACCTCCACCCCTCCTCTAGTCATGTTGTTAAAGCAATAAAATTCCAGGGTTCTTCTGCCATGCCCTGCCAACCCACACTGACTGAGTTCCTGGAAAGGAGTCAAAAACGTCACAAAAACAATTCCAAAGTGTGCCTGTGAAATGGCAAGGTTGCCAAGATGTTGGTAGTGGACATGCTGCTGTATTCTTTTGTAGAAAACCGATGTTTCAGAGAACCGCTGTCATGTGTAGCTCCATGCTGGCATATCTTAAGCCGTAGTTATTTTTCCAGGACAGCTGTGCCTGAATTGTACAAGCAGGTGGTTAGTGTGATGAGCAAAGGGCTGAAAATGAGTATGACAAGAAAATCCGCCCGGCAACAGATATGTGGATAAGTGGGCAGAGCACAGACTATATGACTGTGACTGCTCACTGGGTTTCCCTCCCACAACCACTAGTTTACAGCATCAAGTGACAGCCAGTAATCGTGCTTCTGGTTCTGGCAGTGTGATTAAAAGGCGGCAGCAGCAGGATAGCCCAGAGTTTTCAGAGACAGTTCCACAAAGCCGTGGATGTTTTAAGTAAGCTAGAGCAGGTGATAGAGGAATGGCTTGTACCCTGCTCCTTAAAAGCTGATTTTGCATCTGCTGATAACAGCTCCAACATAATTGCTGCTTTGAGAACAGGTGATATAGTGCATGTGCCTTGCTTTGCCCATGTGCTAAATTCAGTTATGACCAGATTCCTCAGAGAGATGCTTACTATTTTTTTACTTTTTTTTTTGTTTTGTATTAGTCACTCCTACAGCGCATGCAGCACTCTATATTCCATACAAGACCATAACAACCTGCCCCATCACCAGCTGAAAATGGAGGTCCTTGCCAGGTGGAATTACACAATGTTCATACTAGAGCATTTGTAAGGGCAGAAAAGGCCATTAGTGAATACACCATGGAAAACTGGAAGGTTTTGGAGGGAGCCTTTGTAATCTGGAAAGTGGCAGCTAAAATGTTATGTATGTGAGCTGCTGAAACCCTTTATGGAGGCAACCATACTGTTGAGTTGCATTGGAGCAATAATTAGTGAAATTCTACCACTGATCTTTTTATTGCAGAAAAAAATTAGGAGCATGACTGAAGAATCTTACCATAATGAGAACACAGACATACACCAGCTGGTAAAGGACATGTTAGAGTGCTTTGAACAAGATCCTCGCATAGTGTCCATTAAAAGCAACAAGTAACACGTTCTTGCTGGATCGCTGCTTCAAACACAACATTTCAGAATTTCTGCCAAAGGGTCACCAGCAGTTTGTCATAACAAGAAGTTATGACGATCAGCAGCAACTCTTTGAGAAACCATATTCTGTCAAGCATTATCGAGATATGCTTATTGATAAAGTGGAGGGTTATATTGTGAAGGATGAGAGTGAAGTGAAGGCATAAAAGAGTGAAGTGAAAGCACAAAAAACATCTAGACAACAGAGTGAAAAGAAAGGCAGCAAAGCATTTCAACCAGCAGAAGCACCTACATCATCAACCAGAATATCCCATTCTGAACGCAGGGCAATTCAAGGGTCTCAGCAGGGGTGGAAAAAAACAACATTGGTGGTGGTGGTGTTGGTGGTGGTGGCAACACATCTTTTTGGGACTTGATCCCTGAGTATGGGTTGTTAAATGACACATAGGAACACCATGTAGCTCCTAGAAGTGGTCCCACTGCATGTAAGATGGTTTCTGCATACAATGACAATGACCCCCATGGACTACTGGCACAAAGCAGTGTGCGTGACCAGCATTGACACATACTGCACTGGAAACCCTTAGTTGTCCTCCAGCAAATTTTGTGCCTGAGCCGGTTTTCAGTGCAGCTGGTTACAATGACGATGCCATACAATGACCACAGGACATGGTTATCAAGAATCAATGTTGGGAGACTAACATCCTTAAAAATGAAGCAACATTCCATACCATCTGAGTATCAGGTAGTAGAAACTATACCCAATAGAGAAAGCCAGGACAAACATATTAACAGCAGCACAGATGAGGAGGAGGAGGATGGATGTGTAGAAGGGTTGTTAACATCTACCACACTTGGGACCACTGCTATGACCAATAATTAATGTGTATCAGTAATATGAGAAGGATAGCTTACATCTGACATACAAACTGCTATAGGAATATGTATATATATATATATATATATATATATATATATATATATATATACACACACATCAATCATACCATTCCAGTCTCTCAACACCACTAACATACACTTCTGCCACATTGTAATGCAATTTATATATATCAAACATTTGCTGGTGGGCAACAAAACGTTTCCATGGCAGTACAAATTAGGGTTGGCTAACACATTGTTTTGCTTGCCAGTAGTCCATGGGGTCATTGTTTCTACCACGAATGTAGCTATCCTGCAAGTATGCTGAAACCATCTGACAGTCAGTGGGACTACTCCTAGGAGCTACACGGTGTTTCTCTGTATCAGTTAAAAAACCCATAATCAGGGAGAAGGTCCCACAAAGATTTACCACCACCACAAATGTTTGATTGCAGCCCTTGAGATTCATGAATTGCCCAGAGGGATTGGGATATTCTAATTGAAGTAGCTGCTCCTGTTTCTGCTGGTCTTAACCTTTTGCTGCCTTCTTTTTCATTATGCCCTACCTTTCTCCTTCTCATCCTCCACAATGCAACCCCCTCAAAAAGCATATCTTTATATTCTTTGACAAAATTTTATTCCTCAGAGAGATGCTGCTGAGCATCATGACTCTTTGTTGTAACAAACTGATCATGCTTTGACAGAAATTCTGAAATTCTGGTACAGTATCTCAGTGACCTGAAATATTAGTGACTCATGTCTTGAAGCTGTCCATAGGATGGTGTCGCAAAGGCACCACTGAAACATTTCAGGCCATTGAGGTACTGAAGTCAAAGAAATTAAAGTTCGAGCTGCAATAACTTTTGAATAAAACACCTCTCAGCAGTGGGAGTACCCCTGTTTAACTCAGGAGGATAAACTCCACAATATACATTTTTATATATTAAGTGTTAATAACTCTTTAAAATAAAGTCTAGGAGGTAGGAGTATATGAGGTTTACTCTTTGTGGGCACTCTCAAGTGCATTTTAAAACTGCCACATGTGAAAGTAAAAATAATGCATTTCATTTGCCATTCATTTTTGTAAAAGAGACTGTGGTATTTCTCTGAGGGATGACTTATTCAGATAGTTTAAGCTTCTTGCCTATTGTGAAATATATCAAGGACTCCTACTTACTACAAATACGAAATAAAATGTGAAAAAATACCAAGTCTTGTTTATTTTTCACATCTTATAGTGCATCATTTCATGAAATAACATATTAAGAAGAAATTGTATACATTTTCAAAAGTTTTTCTCAAATGAAAACGTATTTTAATGGCAGTGAATGTATTGGAATACAGTTTTAGGTACATATGAATTATATCCATTTTGCTTATATATAATCCACTTGTTAATAAATAATTTGTATTGCACTTTTGCGGAAAATAGCGTTGGGTTTATGCCATAATAAGTTCTTAAGACGTATCCATCAATGCATGTGTTTAACTGAGTATTTAACCTTTTGGATGCCAGAGGGGTTAGCAGTGCATTGCTGACCCTGCTAACATTCAGTGGGTTAATTTGTAAATGGAAGATATTACTGAATTTACACATGAGTTTATGTCCATATGAGAACCTCTCACATTGATTGAAACACATTTTTACTAGTGCCATTTTAAATCCTTCACAGACTAGAAACAGAGCCAGCTGGCTGAGAAAATGTCAGTGTCTTTTCTAATGGGAATGCTATAAATCCCTTTTTTCTTACCTGATTACTGAAATGAACATTTATATCCAATGAATGAATTACAAGATGAGCATGAATATAATGCGAGAACTCTTTTGACAAGTTGATTTTGAGTCAATTGAGAAATAATGTTTTAATATTTCTATAATTTGTATTCTGTAACTATGCATTACTAAAAGAATTGAGAAACTATATCCATATAACATCACATATATACTGTAAGTATGCTGAAATGTGTTATTTAAATTATTTATAGATAGAACTATTTTAATTTAAACAAAAACGTGTTTTGCATGATAATTATATGAGAAATTCTTAGAAATATAATTAATTCCACATTTTCTTGAAATAGGGAAGCAGATGTATAAGGGGAGCAATAGCATACAATGTGCCCTGTACAACTGATTGTAGGCATTAGTACATATACCTGCACAAGCTTCCAAAGCACCTGATCTTTTTCTTTCTTTTTTTTTTTTTATATAGCGCACACAGATTACGTAGCGCTTTACACTCATATTGGTTCCTGTCCCCATTGGGGCTCACAATCTAAATTCGCCTATCAGTATGTTTTTTGGAGTGTGGGAGGAAACCCACACAAACATGGTGAGAACATACAAACTCATTGCAGATGTTGTCCTTGGTGGGATTTGAACCAAGGACCCCAGCGCTGCAAGGCAACAGTGCTAACCACTGAGCCACAGTGCTGCCATCCAAAATTGGAACAAACAAATGGGACATGCTCCTATTTCCCCTGCTGATGTCATACTGTGCCTGAAACTGGCAACAAAGGAAAAGAACTGAGAGAAATCCCCATATACTCTCACATATTCACCCTCAAAGTCAACCAGCTACTTTTGCACAAATTGTTCTTTACATAGACAAAAAATATTTTAAGTCTATAAATTGACCTTTAACGACAAAATGTTTTGTAACAAGTTTGCACATGCCCACCAGTATGTAAAATAAATGCTATATTATATATATTTAATAATAGTAAGGGAAGTGTACAAAACAGGTGCAAAATACATCTTATGTGTCAGCTCAGATATGGACATTTCCATTAATATCTGTATGTTAAGTCACTGCTAGCAGCACATACTATTTAATTTTTTTAGGCAAAAGAAGTCATTGTGTCAGAGTCAATGCACCTTGCAGTTGTGCATGTTAAACTAAGAGTGTTAACCAACCAACACA
The DNA here is from genome assembly GCA_037306005.1 of Rhinophrynus dorsalis. Classification (NCBI taxonomy): domain Eukaryota; kingdom Metazoa; phylum Chordata; class Amphibia; order Anura; family Rhinophrynidae; genus Rhinophrynus; species Rhinophrynus dorsalis. The sequence continues at coordinate 176,408,918 of CM074723.1, forward strand.
CTGACTCTCCACAGTTTAAAACAATGAGGCAGATTTACTAAGAAAAAGTAAGGCAGTTTTGAAGCATGCCAACTGCGTTGAAGGGGACAAATACAATTTGCCTTATTTAAATGGGCATTTTAACATCTGGAATGTTAGAGATTTCGCCAACATATTTGCATGCAATTGTATGGCTTTCTTCTTGCGTTCAAGATTTTAACATCCCAATTTAACCCTTTGAGTGCCAGAGGGGTGTGCAACACATTGCATAGCAATTCTTTGCATAACTCTACGGCACTCACAGGGTTAAATCAGTGCAAATTTGGGGAATGCTTATGTGCTCCTTATGTACAGTTAGTATCAAATAATTCTTACAGCAGCTCACACAGATGCATATTGTTTAGTTATACATCTTTAACTAAAAGGTATTCTATGGTTTACAATTTTGTTCTCAGTTTCAAAGTTTAAATATAAAGTGTACCAAAAGATGCTCCATAACAAATTATTAGATCTCAAGCTTGATTTCCTTTTAATAAACTATAATTTTCTACTGTCAGTGGCATAACTATAGGGGTCGCAGGGGTCGCACCTGCGACCGGGCCCGTTACTCCAGGGGCCTGGCCGTCCCCTGCGACTCCTCCACCTGGCGCCCACAATCTCCCTCTGGTGCTCTAGTAAAGCAGAGCACTGGGTGATCTCCCAGCGCTCTGTATTACTAAGAGGGCCGCGCGGGAGCTCCAGGGAGGTAGGAGATGGGAGGGATTTTTTGAAGATTGAGGGGCATTGTAGAGGGGGTCAGTGTGTTCGAGGGGGGCCAATGTGGGGGGGGCATGGGCCTTCTTGCACCAGGGCCTGGAGGCTTCTAGTTACGCCTCTGTCTACTGTGGTCACAGGGTAGCACTTTTGTGACTGCATAATATGGAATGCTTTAGTCTAAGACTTCAGGCTTCCCATAAAATTTTTCAAAAATATGTCACCATTTGGAGTTGTTTCTAACAGTTTAAATCAAAACAAAAAAACAAACAAAAAAAAAAACCTCTAATAACAATGTGCCAACAAGAATCTTGTTTTACCCTCCAGGAAAAGCAAAACAATAAAACTTATCTATTTTCTAGTCTGTACTTTAAGACAGGTAATATCAGTTAGTTTGTTCTCTTCTATGATTTATCTGTAATTAATATTAATTTGAATTTCACAGATGTATGTTGAAAAGGGATGGCCAAAAGATTTCACCTCAGAAGAGAAATAGGAAAAAAATGGCACTTTTCACCAAGCAGGAAATCATTGTAAAGACAGAACTTCTCCCTACCACAAGGCAAGTTTCTGGTCTTTTCTTGAAGGCATATAAAAGGGTGTCAGGTTCTCAAAACATGACATTCTGTGTTTGTAAGCGGAAGAGAAAGCAGCATATTTTTGATCTAGAGACAGGCTAATAAAGAGGAGTTGAAGCTTAGTATAGAGAGTATTGTAGTCAGTACATCTGGTCTCTGTATTAAGTGAGTCTGGGGACAGGGAGTGAGAAAGGAGGTTGATCCTAAAGACCCCCAAATTCTGTGTGACTGACTGGGAAGAAACAAGCAGCGTGTTCCAGGTTTCCTCCAGATCTGGCTATTATATCTGTCCTATGGGAGACTGGGAGTGTGAGAAGGGATCAAAGAAGGTTTACCACAAATACCCCCATATTTTGTGTGACCGAGACACAGGCAGCTGTGATCCAAGTTCCTTCCTGATCTGGCTGTTATCTCTATGCTAGTGGAGTCTATGGATGTAAGATGGGAGCACAGGTGTTATGGTTTTCAGTACACTTAGAGGCAGGCAGTTTGGTAAAACACAGTTTTATTGAAACCAGACAGAATAAGGTAACCCTTGCAGGTCCAGCAATAGTTAACACTTAATACTGACACAGGACAGGTTACAAAATAACATTAACCCACACGGGTCCAGTACATATATCAGAGAGCAAATACATATACTGACACAGGTCAGGTGACAGTTCACGTGAATCAGTGAGACAACGATGTGAAGGTGCTATTAGGCCGGGAGGCTGGTAGGCCCTAATAGCGAGACCCAAGAAGCACTCTCTACTGGAGAGTGACACAATAGAGACTTTGACCCCAAAGGGTGAGCGAGGCCCTGAAGGAATCGCGGACTACCGGACAGTACAGTATCACGGTAACCGGAGGAACAGTGGAACGCCAAACGAAATCAGCATGAACTGCGACCCAAGGATAACGGCACCGGACAACAAGGGTTAACGGTCACTTCAACTCGATGGCAACTGCCAGGTGGTAGAGATGACTGAGGCGCCCAGGAGACCAACCTCAGTAGAGGAGCAGTAACAAGCCAAGCGTATGGTGTGCCAACGAGAATAGCTCCTACCTGGGTGTGCACCGGACAGCAATGGTTAATAGACGCTCAGTCTTGATGGCGACTGCTAGGTGGTTGAAAACTAACGGAGGCACTCAGGAGACCAACCTCAGTAGTAGTGCAGTAACAAGCCAAGTGTATAGTGAGCAATCTAGATCAGCTCCAACCCTGGGGTATGGAGATACAAGGCACAGGAGCATAAATGGTTCTCAGTCGCTGAACGACTAGAGCAGCAATCGAAGCAACAAACTGGGTCAGCATGCTCTAGACAGAGCACCGAAAGTACTCTCTACCGAAATACCGGGCACGGTAGTGAACCGGGCCAGAGATGCACAGAGCAGGAATGCTAGCCAATATGGGTCGATGCACAGAACAGGAACGTCAGCTAGGCTGGGTTGGTACACGGAGCAAGAACATCAGAGAATCCAAGTCAGTACACGGAGCAGGAACGTCAGCCAATCCAAGTCGGTACATGGAGCAGGAACGTCAGCCAGGCCGGGTCAGTACACGGAGCAGGAACCTCAGCCAATCCAAGTCGATGCACGGAGCAGGAACAGAATCAGAGAGAGTAGTCAGGCAGTCCAGGTCATACACAGGATTCACGCGATAATGACAGCAAGCACTAAGCAATGGGAACACCCTGAAAGGGCACTGCAGAAGTGACAGGGCTCAGTACTTAAAGGCTATCACTGGGTGGAGCAATAGCACGCTAGCCAATAAGAAGGCATCAGGAACAATGCTGTCAAAATGTTGCAAGCAATACACAGGCAACGTGATAACAGGTGAATAACCTCAAAGACTCCAACATTCTGTGTGACTGACTGGCAAGACACAGTAAACCATGATCAAAGTTTCTGCCTGATCTGGCTTTTATCTCTGTCATAGAAGAGTCTGGGAAAGAGGCATTTGAACAGGGAGTGTTTTTTTCTTTAGTTTTTTTGTTTATTTTGCCAGTGATAGGGATGGGAAGATAGTTAACTAAAATAAAAAAAAAATTGACAGGTGACAGGGACAGTAGTGTGAGCTGTGACTGACATAGAGTGATACTAGACCAGACCGAGTAATTTAAAGAGATCCAAGGCAAGATATAACACTAGGGGTGGGCGAAAGGTCCCGTTGTGTTCACGCAAAAAAAAATCTGTGAAAGCTAACTTTGTTGTCCACTTTTTCATGAAGAAAATCCAATTTAAAACAGTGATTAAAATCTTCAGATTTTTCGCCCATGGCCAAAATTATTTGTCATTTTTTCAATGGCTACAAAGTTTCTGCCCCTTGTTTAACGTACTTTTTGCCTTTTTTCTATAACATTATGATGTATTCCAGGAAGTGAAGCACAATAGAAGTAGCTACAGAGCGAGGTAGCCATGCTGCACTATTATGCTGTGATCTTGAGGCAAAATTGAGGCAGGAGAGGCTCATAGTGACTGCTATCACTATGACCAATTTTAAGAGGAGAAACTGGAAGGACCGTTATATGTCCACTGAGTCTAAGGAGGAGGAAGAAGTGACAACTACAGATCCAATGCTGGCCAGACCACCTAAATCACACATAGGGGTCTTGGGGAAATTAATATCAATGGAGGAAGAAGAGGGTAGTAGTGAGAGAAGTACAGGTCAACTGCCTGCTGACAGACATGCTGTGCCTGCTGCAACCATTGCTGCCCCTGCTGCCACAAGTGCTGTGCCTGCAGCCAGTGCTGCCCCTGTTGCCACCAGTTCTGTGCCTGGTGTCAGAAGTGCTGCCCCTGCTTCCACCAGTGCTGTGCCTGCTGTCAGATGTGCTGCCCTTGCTGTCCTCAGTGCTGTGCCTGCTGTCAGACATGCTGCCCCTGCTGCCACCAGTATTGTGCCTGCTGCCAGTGCTGCCCCTGCTGCCACCAGTGCTTCTTCTTTGCTGCCTAATCCTCCTGCTGCTTAAACAACTCAGCAGCAGCAGCAGCAAGAACAGCAGCAGCAAATTCTACATCGGGTATTTGACAATGGCCAGTGGCCACTGACCAACACGACATGACCTGATGGCACTAGACCAGTAGGTCATTTTTTTCCCTCAGGGCTTGTGCTTTTAAAAAAAAACAAAAAGAAAGCATACGCCTACAAAACAATAAACTATTTTTGGGGGTTTGTTTCTAACAAGCCTAAGTCCTACAAATCAATGTTTCCTTAGGGCTTATGCCAAACAAGTCTAAGTCCTACAAATCAATGTTTCCTCAGGGCTTGGGCCTCTAACAAGAAATCTTACAAATCATCCTCTACAAAATACTCTTTCACGTCAAGTATCAATCTACTCCAGTGGCAGCTTACGTTAGGGGGTCCCTGTCTCTATTTCTTATTTTACTTTATTACATTTTTTTTATTAACTGTTCCCCCAATACTAGTCAAAAAAAATTCCAAAACAAATTCCTTGTTCAACTGATTCTTTCTCCAGACTCCACCCACCAACAAAGGCACCCTCCTAGAACCCTTCTGTACCATGTCTTATGGGGTATTTTTAATTGTATTTAGGATTTATTTTTTATTAACTGCCTCTCAATCCCAGTAAACAATCCCCCCAATAAACATTCCCTGTTCATCTGATTCTTTCCCCACACTCCACCAACACAGGCACCCTCGTGCACCTTTTATACTATGCCTTTGGGAAATAAAATAATATTTGATGCGTGTTGAGTGTAAATTCAATGTTCCCACTGATTTCAATTATATGCGCTAGGCGAAAAAAGAGGAAAAACAGCACTTTTCACTGGAAATAATTTGACAAGCACTAAGTGCCATAATCGACCAATTTCAGTTTGAGGCAAAAATTTTACTGCTGGCACTAGGCCAGTAGGGCATTTTTTTCCTCAGTGCTTATGCTTAAAAAAAACAAAACAAAACATAGGTCTACAAAAAATAAAAAATTTGGGGGGCTTGTTTCTAACAAGACTATGTCCTACAAATCACTGTTTCCTTAGGGCCTGTGCCCTTAAGTCTAATTCCTAGAAATCAATGTTTCCTCAGGGCTTGGGCCTCTAACATCAAATCTTACAAATCATCCTCTACAAAATACACTGTCATGTCAAGTATCAGTCTACCCCAGTGGCAGTTTACATCAGGGGCCCCTGTCTCTATCACATTGCATGCAAATTAATTTTTTTATTTATTTATTAACTGTCCCCCCAAAACCAGTCAAGAACCCCCCCAAAACAAATTCCCTGTTCAACTGATTCTTTCACCAGACTCCTCCCACCAACACAGGCACCCTCCTCAGACCATTTTTATACCATGTCTTATTTGGTTTTTTTAATTGTATTTAATATTTATTTTTTATTAACTGCCCCCCAATCCCAGTAAACACCCCCCAAAAAAATTCCATGATCAACTGATTCTTTCCCCACACCCCACCAACACAGGCACCCTCATGCCTCTTTTATGATATGCCTTTTGGAAATAAAATAACATTTGCTATATGTTGTATATAAATTCAATGTTCCCATTGATGTCAATGCAATGAGCTAGGAGAAAAAAGAGGAAAAACTGCACATTTTGCTCGAACTTTTTCACCAAGGGGGGAAGTGCCATTGTTCACTGATTTTGGTCTGAGGCGAAAATTGTTGCCCATTGCTACATAACACTGCATCAGTTCTATTGTGTACTTTACAATAAAAATGCACACACACACAATAGTTCAGTTATGTCCAGAAAACACACAAGGGCTAGGGGGAGGGTGAAAGGATTAGGAGCAGTGCAGGCATGTGTGAGTAAAGTGGTAGTCCAAAAAATGACTGCAGCCATGGTCAGCATGTGCAAAAATGATGGTGATCCCTTTCCTCCCTGGGAAAATGTAGTTTGTCAAAGTCCCACCCAAAGTTAATAAGTCATCTAAAAGCAACGAAGAAGATGACATTGAATTGCATTGAAATGCTGTTGACATAGTGCAAGAAGGTGTAGCAGCTCAACCAACTGCTGCATCTGACAGTGGGACAAACAAGCACAAAAACAACTGTCCTGAAAGTAGTAGTGAATATTGTAAAAATCCCTCAAAGAGCAAAAGCAAAAAGAAAAATGTTTGAGGCCTCTAAAAGCCTAGTGGAATATAAAAGTAGTGGGGAAGAAGCAGTGGGTGATGCTAAGTATGACCAAATGACTGATGATGATGTACCGTAGATCTAGAATACACTCCTTCTGCATCCTCCTCTTCTTCAGAGACAGATGGGGTTGAGAGTGAGAGAGATGATGATATTGCAAGAAAGTTAGCTGAAAGGCATAAGCTCAGTCTTCCACCACTGAAAAGGAGCACTGTGCCTGTCTATAAACTCTTTGAGAAAACAACTGCAAAGTCTGACCCTGGACAAGCAAATATGACAAAAAATATACAGTTGTCCTGTCAATTATCATCAGCATCATCACCACTTCCAAGTCGAAGTCCCACCCAGCCACACACTCTAATAGTGTTAAGTAAAAAACAACAATGCAGGTTATCGGCATCCACATCCTTAACTGTGATGAGTGCCTCTGCTGCTCTTGGAAGTGCAGCACCTGCTACACCTAGCAGAAGTACAATTTCAGAAACATCTTGCCCTACAGTAGTAGTAGCAGCCTCTCAGTCACCCCATAGTTTATGAAGTCCATAGTATGGAGATACTTCACTCAGGATCCAAAAGCTAAGCATGTTGCTATCTGTTGTCTGTGTAAGAAACATGTGATGTGAGCAGGAGGAAAGCAAGCTCACACTAAGGCACTTCCAATTGTTCATGACAAGCGGCACCAGACCTGGATACAATGTAACTTGTAACTTGTTTATCACTCACTGATCTGAAGATATAACAAGGTGCATACTGGAAAGATGAGCCGATCCATCCATAGCTTACGGAATTGTAGAGAAATCCACTGCACTCAAATGTTCTCCATTAAAATCACTTTCTTTATTCAAAAAATGGAACACAGACACTTGGGCATCACAGTCTCACATATTTCACACAACAGTGCTTATTGATAGACTGTCTATGAGTAAGCACTGTTGTGCAAAATGCGTGAGACTGTGATGCCCCAGTGTCTGTCTTCCATTTTTTGAATAAAGAAATTGATTTTAACAGAGAACATTTGAGTGCAGTGGATTTCTCTTAAATTCCTCACACTAAGGCACCTCCTCAGTGAGTTCCCACCTAAAGCACAACCACAGGAGACACACCATCAACAGGTCAGAGGTTGCACAACTAGCAGCAGCAGAAGTACTCCCCACAATTCCCTGGGTTTTGGGGCACATACTAGAAGTGCTGTTGATGTGTCAGAGAGTATGCCATGATTTTCTTCCCCTGCTGCAGAGATTTTGATTTTGTATTTGGAGATGCCAAGAGTCATCGAATGCCTACACATCCTGCCACCTCTCCCACCACCTCCACAAGTCATGTCATTAAAGCAAAAAAGTTACACAGTTCTTCTACTATGTACTGCCACCCCACACTTACTAAGTTCTTAGAAAGAAGTCAAAACATGCTCATAAATAATTCAAAAGTATGCCTATGGAATAGTAAACTTAGCAAAATTTGGTGGCTGACATGTTGCCCTTTTCTTTTGTTAAAAACAGAGCCTTTAAAGAACTGATATAAAATGTTACACCCTGCTGGAATATCCCAAACCCCAGTTATTTTTCAAGGATGTTTGCACCAATGTTACGGGAAGTTAGTGTTGTGGGCAAAGTTGTGGCAAAGCCACTCAGTCTGCAAACACATTTTTTGAGGTATATTTGCTGTAGGACTCCCAGTTTTTACTTTTGGCTATTTATTTTTCTACTTCAGCCCCCAGAAAAAGTAATATTGTGGTGGGAAGTCTTGCAGTCATAGAAAACATAGGTTAAATATGGCAAAGTTCTTGAAGGAATTGTATTGGCAGTGGCAAAAAGGAGAACAATTTTTGTTAACATTCTTTGTCTAAACTATAGACAAATTGGAACAATTACCAATTACTGAAATACTATAAAGATGTACTTTTAAATACAATTTTTTTCTTTTCATATATTATTTTCATTATGGGTGTGAGGATTACCTATTTCAGTGTCTAATCTGGCTAAGGTTCCTGGAAAATGTACCTTTATTAGTGTGGGGCCTTCTATGATGAGTGGTTCCTATTCCCTTTCCCTGTGTCCTCTATATAAAACCCAGCCTCTAGTTTTCATTATTAATTTTAATAGGGATTTTATGCTTACTCTCTCCCTTTCCTTTCCAAAGGGAGAGGCTTCAGAAAAGATACCTGCCATATATTCTTTCCAAGAAACTCATGGGCACCTGCTGTTAGCTTGCATGAAAGGATGAGTGGTCACAGGGACATGGTGTAAAACACGAGGAGTGCCCCCCCCCCACACACACAAAGATAAGTCCACCAGTTTCTACCTCCACCAGGGATAATACATGGTTATACATATCCTATACATGGTTTCAGATTCTCCATATTTAAAGGGATAGTAATACTTCGTTTTATCTTTATTTTATTTTGTAGGCATTAAAAAAACATGAAGAATGATATGTCTTATTTCTCAAAGCTTTATGGTTTGAGAGATATTCACAAGCAAAGTTTCCCTTCCTGCCCCTTTTAGCTAGTGTAAGCCATCTCTTCTCAGATGTGGAATCTGGTTGTAAGACCAGACAGATAACAGCAGAGGACAATCTTCTTTCTAGAAAACAATGAAAACAGTGCCCCCCTTGACAAGTTTTTCAGGTTTTTCCCTTATCTTAATTGATGATTGTCCCTCTCTGCAGTCTATCTGGGAACCTCCCTTCTGATCTGGCTGAACAGTGTTACATCAGTAAAATGGGCGGGAGGGGTAGACTTTGTCATTGAATTACTCGTGAACTACAACTCTGACAGAATTGAAATAACACTCTCCAAAGTCCAAATACTATGATGATTAATTAGAGCTGCTTTTATTATGAAACATTACTATTCCTTTAAGTTAAACTATATATTAGGAATATGAGGCTCTTTGTTTAAAAGAAATACTTATCTCAATAGGTGTCCTTCAAACAGCAGCCAAATAACCTTATGAGCTATGAGGCTATTAAAGTTATTGTTTATGTTAGGAGGTGTGAAATCAGCTAAATCAACACAAATCTTCTAGAAATGCAAGTGCATATATTATGCAAAATATATGAACATCAATATAATCAACTGCTGTATGAAGGACCCCTACTTCACCTTAAAGTCCTGTATGCCAAAGACGGCACTCCATATTTTTCAGGTCCCATGAGCCCCGTCAGGGGCCAAATACAGTTCAGTCAAACACAAAGGTAAGTAATCAATAGATGAAATATACTAATATGATTCCATACGAACCTAAGAGCTTGAACTGTTTTAGTGCTGCACCAACCTAACGCCATTTTACTATTATGTATGTAGAAAACATTCCTTTGTATACCCCATCTGCAAAGGAAAGGATATGTATACATATTTTGGGGTAATCCTTTCCATTGCTCTTTGTTTAACTACATGTACTAAAAATGTACAGATGAAAGTGGCATATCTTAACTCAATGAACTATAGTGTAGGATTGTATGAGCCAGTATGTCCTAAAGCATTCATACTCTCTATTACATACCCAGAGATTCAAATGCATGTGTATGGAACCAACATCCCAGCACAGAAAGTGATCTATACTGGTGGAATTCTACATTCACCACATTGTCTTTAAATAAAATGAGAATTAAATGTATGTTCCATTCATGCCTCTTTAAGTGAGTTTCAAGAACCATTTGACTTTCAAAAACATGTTACTTAAAAAATGGGAGGGTTTATCACAAAGATGTTACAATATTTCTAAACAGTAATATATCACTCCTCTTTTTTACTTCAATTTCTTGTAAAGTGCGGGGAATGTTTCATATATCTCTTTCTCTATGAATCTGTGTTTGTCGTGAAATGCCATCCAATGTTGTAGGAAGCAGCAATAGTACAGAAACTCATCTTTGTTAAAATATTATTCATTTCCAACAACCCTCACAGTGCTTCGTATACGTTGCTAAGAAATTCTGTACATTCAACTCCATTCATCAGAAAAAAAAATCTGGTAAAACAAAGTTTAAATATTTGTTAACATTTTAAACAGGCTTGTTTGGTGAGCTTTCACTTTAAGGTTTTAGAGCTAGAGATCTATAATCCTTCAAACTAAAACCTGGATAAACTTAAACTTCTGTTGTAAAAATGAATAATACAAAAAACCCCACAAAAAAACCTGAAAGATAGACAAGTACCTCAAATGTTAAGTAAACATGTTTTTCAACTCCTTGTATGCAGCTGTGCAGAGGTGTTTTGCCAGATGGGAAGGCCAGATTTAGAAATATATACCAGAGATTATTGGTCTCAAACCAGCATAAAACATGCTACTGAAGAAATGACAGTAAGCCTCCAGGCTTGGTTGAAGCCGAGTTGTTGTCTTGAACTTACCCAGGGGCCTACACTGGACAGAAGAGGTATTGGATTTTTAAAGCACTATATTCAGGTTTTCATAAAGCTGGAGTCTGAAAACAATGGCAACTGAATATGTGAATGTATTATTGAGATTTACCTTTTCAAAAAGTTTGCTGCTACATCATTACTACCGCATATATCATGTTATGTCCTTTCCATAAAACAGTAGGTGTCCTAGAACACTGAAATTGTTAACGTTATACATTTGATAAGCAGCAGCTATTTCTGCTTTAGGATATGCATGCAATGAGCTATTTGTATCTCTTCCAAATGCATACTGGAATGGAAAAAGTCTTTATCATTCACTCAGCTAATGTTAATTGTAGTTGCTGTTTCTATTGTTTTTGTGAGGTTTATAGCTCTGATATGCATCTGGCTGATGTTGACATGGAAGTTGTCAACTTAGATTTTATTCCATTTCTTGAAAAAATGATACAATCTGTTTATTCCTGGTTTCCATAAAAACAAAGTATGTAAATATAGTGCTCAAATAAACTGAAAGATTATCTATCTATCTACTCTTTTTTATAAAAAGTAGGTGCTAGTTCTTTTATCTGAATAAAATGTCACCCATACTTTTTATCCCGCTCCTCTGCTCTGTTTACTTTATATTGATTGTTTTATAAACTCAGATCAAAATACAGCTTTCAGTTAATAGATGAGCTGCCCCAGAATGTTCTATGGACAAAGAAGCTGACAAATATACTGTCACACAGCCTATGGAGGGATTCCAGAAAAAACAATAACCTGCAATGTAACAGGAATCTGACCTACACAACTTGAAATTAATACAAGAAGATAGTACACAATTTGATATTCATACAGCGTGTACCTGACATGTAAACAGTAAAAAAAAAGCTTACAATCAAGCATGACACCATGCCTAAAACTAATGCATGGCAACCATTTAACCCACTGAGTGCCTGCCCAGGGATTTCAAAAAACATTGCAAGGTACTCAACATAGGAAGTATATAGAAACTACAACTCCCTAGGATCTTATTCCCAAACCAACATTGTAAATTATTTTAAAAATCATAAAATCATATCCACATAAAGATGATAAGACAAATTTACTGAACAATATAAGGTCTCTTCCATGTGGGCACCCGCGTGGCCACTTTCAGAAGCACATATACATGCATCAAAAATGTATTTATGGAACATATTTACATGTATGTTCAAACTAAAGATTCACATAGTACAAATGCACCACATATTCTTCCCACATAATCATGTGCTCACAATAGATACTTTACTCACACAGAACATACAGTATACACACCCTAAGCACAAACAATGTGTCCAACTCAAACACATGCTCATATATTAACACTGCTAAACACAGATTTGATCTACTAATAAGGCAGGAAGAAGGCAATCTTGTAATGGTCATAGACGCATGGCAGAGAGATGAATATGATCCATTCTGGCAATAACTTTTAAGTTACATATATGTTTGAAAACACTGATCCCTAACAGTTAACGTAACAGTTTAACTCTGCCGGTGATCATTGAAGCTATAGTAACTTTGCTTTGCGATGTCACAGACACTCACAATCTAGCAGTGCAGGAAACTTATAACCACTAGAGGCACATGATTTGCCCGGCTATTGATTGGATGGGGAAATTTGCTTTGATTCTCTGTAACCCGTTGAGGCTAAGATTTATCTGAGGTATACAGGAAGTAATTTATGTACTCACTTTTACTCTGTATCAGGAACCTGGCTGTTGTGGATATATGTAAGTTACCTCAAATAGACTGCTAAAAATGACTAAAATACTATCCTTTTTTTTGGTGGTATAGTCTAGAAATATAGCATATGAGGGTAATAATGTTATACATCCCATACTCATCAATCCTTATTGTCACTATTTACTAGTGAGTTTACTTTAGTGAGCCATATCTGAGCTATTTTAAGTATTATTTTGGTCGAATCTCAATAAAGTTTTTTGTTTTTATTCTTGGCTTATATTGACTCAAGAGTGCACCCAGTCAACATTCTTTTTCTCTAGTTTTCTCTTGGTATATATTTTATGTTGAGGTAGCACCTTAGGATATGTTTCAACTAATTGATCCTCCGTAGTCATGCTGGGGGAACTTAGTTATTCCTCCCATGATGATAATTTAGGGGGCAATTATCCTTTAATACAGAATTCTAGCTGACTGTGCAGTTCTAATTTCTTCATATGCATTATGCCAGAGCCAGGAAGCAAGGAATGAATGAAAAGTTGAATTTTGTTCCCTAGTGAAATTCCCCCAAAAAATGTTTTGCTTTTCCCACTGGAAAATCCACCCATAGAAAATTATTTTTTTATTATTTTCCACTAATGTTTGAAATGTTCTTGTGAGAAGTTTGATGTTTTTCCATATACAATATGTTTCTCTATGGGACAGGAATTCCCACCTTCATAAAATAAAATGCCTGAACTTGCCACCTTGTTGAACAATCTTCACATTTTAATACAGCCATATAGGTGTATTTAAAGAGAGAGAGAAAATTTGTGAACAGGCTTCCATAGCAATGTTTTCCATGCAAAAATTATGAACAGTCTTGCTTAGCAGTGCAAACTGCTATGTATGACAAGTCCAACATTTATAATTGGTGGAACACAATCCATTCCAAACCAGGCCAGCAGTATGTCACCTTTGCCTTTCAAAAACATATGCCACCCATCTATGACAATATAGGTTTTGCTGCAAATTTAGTTCCTGCTGTTGAGTTGTCTGCGTATCAAATGTCACTGCAGATCCTGTCTCCATCTAGCCCATGATGAGTGGTAGTAATATTAATAGGAGGAGTGTGACTGGAGTCATTTAGCATCAGTGGCAGGGGACAGTTGGTGGTGATGGCCATGGTTCTTCTTAGTACTAGCCCTTGTACTTGGAAGACAGCAGTGGCAGCAGCAGCACAACAAGCCACTTTAAGAAACAAATATTGTGAAGGAGTCAAGGACTGGGATCACACAACATGTATGTTGGCACTCATAAGTTCATCCAAATTACCAACATCAAGCTCAAAGTGCTGCTGGTTATTTTAAACCATCCCCCAAGAAATCACTTGCTGTCAGTCACTGACTGAGGCTCTTGGCCATTCCGCAACATATAAATCAGTCACTTGATGATGGGTGGGTGGGTGACTGACATTCTATTTCTCTCCACAACATTGTGTTTTGTGGTCATAGTATACTGCCACATCCTTCCATCTGTAGTGACACTGTCTGCTGGTGGTGGAGGTGGTGTTTGTAGCATTACTTTGATTGGGGACCGGCTGAACTTGCCTGCTGGCTGGAAGTGGGACTATCAACAATTTTCTCTTGTGCAATGGTTGTTACCTTGCTGTCAATTGGCATAGGTGCTCCCAGTTTGGAAACAGATATGGGTCTCATCATATCTTTAGCATGTGACAGTTTTGCCTTGGATAGGGAGTGTATACTGTGCATGTTATGGTGGTTGTGCTTCACATTTTTTTTAATCAGGGAAGATGTGCCAAGGCGTGACCCCCTCATTTACTCTCTCATTGAGCAACACTCCCACTGAGCACAAAGCTGATGCTGAGTATTGAACAGTTACTGCTTTCTAAGAAAAATAATACTACATTTTCAGGGCAGGTAAAAGTGAAGAGGGATTGAACTGTCAACTGTCACCACTAGTGTTGAGCGAGCACCCCGATGCTCGGGTGTTCGGGTGCTCTGACCGAGCACCCCCGGAGGCTCGAGAGCTCGGCCGAGCACCCGAACCCCATTGAATTAAATGGGAGGACTCGAGCATTACACCAGGCACCCCCTGCTCTGATGAGGGGAGGGTGCCTGGTCAATGCCCCCTTCATCTCCACAATGCCCCTCTTCCACAATGTCCCCCTTCCACAATGTCCCCCTTCATCTCCACAATGTCCCCCTTCATCTCCGCAATGCCCCCTTCATCTCCGCAATGCCCCCTTCATCTCCGCAATGCCCCCCTTCCACAATGTCCCCCTTCCACAATGTCCCCCTTCATCTCCGCAATGTCCCCCTTCATCTCCGCAATGCCCCCTTCATCTCCGCAATGCCCCCTTCATCTCCGCAATGTCCCCCTCCATCTCCGCAATGCCCCCTTCATCTCCGCAATGCCCCCTACCTCCAGTCCCTGGTGGTCCAGCGGAGCGTCTGTAAGATCTGTGCCTCCTTCGGCACAGATCCCTGCCACCCGAACATGGCGGGCGAGCACATGGCGGTACTCGTATGAGTACCGCCATGTGCCGAGCAGAGCGATGCTCGAGCCGATCCGAGCATCGGCCGAGCATGCTCACTCAACACTAGTCACCACCTGAAGTGCCTTCTTGTGCTGTTGCTGCTGCACTTGCTGGTGCTGCTGCCTTGATAGTACTACTGTTAGTAGTTAGTAGTGCATGCCCCACATCACCACCATTTGGTAGAAATCCATCATCATCTTCCTCATCATTTCTCCCACCACCAATACATATATCCATTGTGGGAAGAGTGGATGCATGATGATCATGCTGCTTTGCATGCTGCTGTGACATATGATGATAATCATCATCAGTGGCAATAGTACTTACAGGCAATTCTGTACCTTAGTACTGGGGGTGGTGGTGGGGATAACCATTTCCTCCGGATCTCTCTTCCAAACTTCATTTGCCACCTCCAGTAACACACTCATGATTGTCCCACTATCAATACCGCCGTGAAAGTGTAATTCTTGGAATGTTGTTGCTGATTATGGAAAAATCCATTTTCTGACTTCCATGTGCATTCCATTTCTTTTTGTGTCCATACTTTTCTACCTCTCCCCCTCCATAATACAATGTTCAACTCAATATACAAGTATTTATTTATAAGCTTAAAAGAATCCGATTTCTCAAAGAAATCCTGATTATGCCATAGAACAAATTGATCACCCCTTTGGCATAAATTCAGATATTTTTTGCTTATGGTGTACCAAGAATGTTGTATTCCTTATTGCTTTTTTATAGATAATATTCTAGGATCCTGGTCAAAGAATGCTAACATAGTCAACAGATGGTTCATGTCTGTATTATACTTGTCAAGGTTTTGCTGAGCTGCTCCCATTCTGCCTATTGATTCTGCTGTCTGAGCTAATCTTGCGTTCTGCTATCCACTGCTGCTTTCTTCTGAGTTTCTGGCTTTGGCTGTATCAGCTGATCTCTCTGATTACTCACCTGACTGTTATCAGTCAACCCTCTCAGGGTATTTATAGTGGCTTGGCTTACTTCTTAATTGTCCTTGTGTTTGTTTGCTGACCTGTTGCTGCTGACTGCTATGGACTTTTCCTGCATTCCTGTTTGCTGTGTTCGGGACCATCGGCTTGTTCCAGACATTGCTGACTTCTGTGCTTCTGACCCTAGGCTTGTTCCTGACATCGCAGACTACTGGTTTCCTGACTCCAGCTCGGCTAAATCCCTGTCTTGATTCCTGACCCTGGCGTGTCTTTTGGTTTATGCTCTGGGATCGTGCTTCTGTTTTTGTTGCACTAATAAAGGTGTATTGCATTTTACCTTTTTGTGTCCTGTCTCTTTCCTGGTCCCTAATAATAATTAAGAACAGGATAGTTGGCCATGAGCTTTTACTTTTTTTTGTAATAAATAAATAAGTGTATGTTTTTCACTTACTCTGGACCAGCACAACTAAACAAGGTGGCCTCCTCAATGGGCTTCAGAAGCTTACAGAGGTTACTCTGATATAAGATCCCATTGACCAGGTATAGCTATCTATCTATCTATCTATCTATCTATCTATCTATCTATCTATCTATATCTATCTATCTATCTATCTATCTATCTATCTATCTATCTATCTATCTATCGATCTATACATATATATATATATATATATATATATATATATATATATATATATATATATAAATCTTGTGGGTGTTGGGTTGCACTGTATGAAACAATATACATGTAGCCTGGGTGCTCGAATCAAAGAAGAAAAACATACAGTTTTGTTATTGTAGAAGCGGCAACTCACAGGGTCTTGTACAGATGTGAAAATCACATCTGCAAAACACCCTGTAAGTGCCATTTCAACAATAACAAAACTGTGTGTGTATATATGTCCCGCTAAGGACACATGACAACTTGCTGACAGTTTAATAATAATGATGAACCTTCCCTACCACTATCTTAGCATATCATGCAGGATGGAATCTCCTCAGATGCCACTTGATGCTCTGCTTGCAATTTTCCTCCACAGTGTGCAATGGGTGGACATGAACTGACACATCATAACATCAACAGAGCGACTATCATTTGACGGGGAAGGTAATGGCGAATGAGGTGGATTGGCAGAACATGTAGTTGTCCTAGAGGAAGAAGGTGATGGTGAGCTAGTTGTTTTGCTTGCCATAGAACTTCTAGCTCTGACTGGATTTCTTTAATCTTCTTCCTATTTGATATCCACCTCGCCTCTTGTTGCCTTTCTGGAGGTTCAGGGGGTACAGCAACAGCAGTGCTTGATTTCTGTGGTAGGTGTTTGGCTTTAACATGTTTGAAATAGTGGTGGTGTCTGTGTTTAATGTGTGTTATCAGGGTGGTTGTGCCAAGGTGTGTTCCCTCCTTTACTCTTCTCCCTGACCTCACAAATTGTGCACAGTGCTGTTGGTGATGATGTGCCTATCCCAACAGAAAAATACCCCACACCCATGACTTCTGGGGATAGGGAACATGTTTAGAAGAATGGCCTCTTTCTTCTTCTCCTCCACATTCCCCTTCACTGTCTGGGGCAGAGGATGATTTGTTTGTCAAGGTCTCAGCAAAACTAGTTCCAGCACCACCAATGCCAGTATAAATAAAGAACCATATAAGAAGAACACTGATGACGACAACAAGTCACATTCAAGAGTTGGTGATGCTGGCAATAGCATAATAGAGGAAGGTGTAGCATCCGCCTGCTGCATCAGATAGTGAGACAAACAAGTACCAAAACACCCATAGTAGGGAACTTTGTTACAGTAAAAGTAAAAAGAAATTGTTTGAGACCTCCAAAAACTTAGAGGAATATGAGGGTAGTGTGCAAGAACTGTCAGGGGATGCTGATGCTGCTGAGGATGACCTAATGATGACTGATGATGATGATGCAGATCTAGAATATATCCCTCCAGCATCCTTCTCTTGTTCAGATACAGATGAAGTTGAGAGTGAGGATGGTGACAAAGGCTGTATCCTCTACCACTTTTAAGGAGCACTGTGCCTGTCTATAAAGTGTTTGAGAAAGCCATTGGAAAGTCTGACCCTGGACAAGCACAGACGTCAAAAAGCACACAGTCACCATATCAGTCATCATCGGCATCATTGCCTCTTTAAAGTCCAAGTCCCATTCAGCTACACACGCCTGTTTTGAGTACCCAGCAACAGCAACACAGGTTAACATCCACAGTGTTAGATATGACGAGTACTTCTGGTGCTGCTGCTGTAAGTGCTGCACCTTTGACCTAGTAGTAGTGGTAGTAGAATTATATCAACATCTAGCTCCAGTAGTAGTAGTAGTAGTAGCAGAAACCACACATGACAGACAAAGCCAGGACAAATATATTAACAGCAGCACAGATGAGGAGGTGGAGGACAGATGGTACCACTGCTATGACCGATAAGTAATGTGTGTCAATATTCTGAGAAGGAGGATAGAGTATGTCAATGGTAAAAATACATACACAAATCACACCATGCCAGTCCCCCCACCACCACCACAACAATCCATATATGCCACATTGTAGGTTGTACTTTATTTTTTTTATTACTTGATATTATCATAAATATGTGCCAGTGTCACTTAAGCAGGACGTTAGTGTTGTGGGCAAAGGACAAATGCATTCTTCATGCTAATACATTTTTCAAGCCATATTTTGCTATAGGACTCAAAACTTTGATTTTCAGCCACTTATTTCTAAACTTTAGCCCTCAGAAGAAGTAATATTACAGTGGGAAATGTAGTACCTATAGGAAATATAGGCGAAAAATGTGCTAAAATAGGAGAAAAATGTATTAACATAGGAGGAAATTTTGTTAAAATCGGCGCATTTTCGCGAAAAGTCATGCAGGAAATTTTTCACACTTTTTGCCCACCCTTAGTAATAATGATAAATCATCCCTGCCATCAGCTTAGCATATTCTGTGGAATGGAATCTCCTCAGATGCTGCTTGATTCCTTGCTTGCGATTTCTATCCACCACATATGCCATATGTGGTCAGTGCATCACACAATGTGCAATGGGTGGACACAAACTGCCACATCCTTGCATCTACAGAATCACTATCAGCTGGTGAGGGAGGTAATGATGACAGAGGTTTTACACCAGAAGAGATGGAGGTAGAAGGCCCCGTGGGAGACAGAGCGAGGACAGTTGCTACGTCTTCCCTCGCCCAGACAAGAGCTCAAGAAGATGATGACAAGGCATGTGTTTCTCTTGCCATTGAACTGTCAGGCTCAGGCTGGGTTTCTGTATTCTTCTTCCTCTTTGATTTTTCCCTACATTCTTGGTGCCTTTGGAGAGGCACAGGGGACACAGCAACAGTGGTTCCTGATTTTTTTGTTTGGGTTTGCCTTTAACATGCTTGTCAAAAATGTCATGGTGTCTGTATTGGAAGTTGTGCCAAGGTGTATCCCATCCTTTCCACTTTTCACTGACTTGTCACACATAGTGCACAGTGCTATCACTGATGACTGCACTGTGTCTGCCCCAAGATAAAAATAGTTCCATCTCCATGACCTCAGGGGGGAGGGGAAAGAATGGCCTCTTTTATCTTCTCCACAATCCTCTTCGCTGGCTGGGACAGAGGATAATGCCACTACTGCTGGTCTGTCAGAATCAGCACTAGAACTAGGACCAGGATTGTTGCTGGCAAGTGGAACCTGTCCTAGTCCCACATCACTACTGCTGGAACCCAATTCCAGTGTGTCCTTGATGGTCTGTGACACACTAGCCTGCTCATCATCAGCCTGCTGTTGAGACAGATCAACATCTGGTCCGTGCAACTCAGCAGCAGCAAGAATTACAGCAGCAGCAACAGCAGACTCCTCAATGTCACTGCTTGTAGTGATGGTGATGCTCATCCCAATATGCATATCTGTCTCCCATTCATTTTCACTTTCTGCTAAAAAGACCCTCATTCTCTCCTCCACCCCAGCTGCTCCACCATCATACTCACTCTCATCACCATCACCACCAGTATCTTGCTTCTGCTGTTCAGGAGTGGGATTGGTTGTGTGGACCACAGGTACTCTTTTCCTCTTAATTTGCTCCACAGAATGGGAAGTTCTGGAACTTGCCTTAGAAAAGCTGCACCATCACTGGAGTACTGTAACCAATGCCAGTTATAATGCCACCATTTTAAGATTAAACCAAAGAAGCACCCAATCTCTGGAATTCACTACCACACTTTATCAGAATCTCCCTTAATTATGGTAATTAAATGTTCCCTCAAGGCCTATCTATTCAAAGAAGAGTACTCTCTAGCTACCCCATAACATCAACTATAACAGTACTGCATTTTCAACTAGCCTAACAGACCAACATTGTAGTTGATGCAACCTTTCATTCCTTCTAACTAAATGGAAAACCATCTAAATTTACCTAGTGAATGTTCCAAAATTGTAAGTTTTATTGAGAAGAGCCCTGTATGCCAATTGTATCAGTCTGTATGTGTGTCATGATGATATTCCCTAATTGGGAAGCATTGCAGAATATGTTGTTTCTTTGAAAATTAATGATAATAATAATCACCATCACCATCATGCCAGTAGTAGCTGTAAAGACAGGAGATATGAAATCCCAGATGCCAAAGACAGCAATGCCTAACAGCACTGCAGAATAAGTTGGTGATATGTAAATGGAGAATGACACTAATAACAATTATGTTACTATAGTGGTCTCATTAAGACTTAGTTTACATGACTAAAAATATCACCCAATTAGTACCCTGTAGTTTCTTAAGGGCAAGGACACTCTAGGGGCGGGGTTACGTGTGATCTATGCGGGGTGCATTTCCCAGTATTCCTGGAGTGTACTGTATACTGATCTGACAATCAGCTCATTTGTGGGCATCTGCAGTGTGCCCTTCATGATCATAAATTGATAGACAGTTGTAGGAAGTTACTTCTACAAAAACAAAAAATGAAGATTGGGAGCAATCCAACTACATCAACCCCAGAGGGAACAAATCAAACTTTTTGGCCATCTGGTTGCAGCAGATTTGTCTCCACGACATATGTTGTCCAAACTCATAATGATCAGAAGTATCAGTTTATACTTATTTATCTCCTAACCGAAACCTGTACTTGAGTTACTTAATTTGGCATATTGAGACTAAAAAAGAATATTGGTACATTTTTTTTATATCTGAGTGCTTGGCTGGCTATTAAAAAACTGTTATATTTATTATAGAAGTATGCTTTTTGGCAGGTGATGTTGCAATGTACTTTTAAATGGATAGCTAAGCACTAAATCACATAGATACAGATCATAAATAAAGTAAATTTGCTTTAATTGTGCAGTATGCATATCTATTAGTTCAGTCTTATGATTATGGACCCATTTTTGCATGTTACTATGAGCGCAATTGCCAACATAGCTTGTTAAACACTGCTATAGTGTGAATTAAGGATATTTGCATTTAAAACAAAATCACTGGAACCCAAACACTCTCCTACAGCTACATCTGATACAGTCTCATTTGTAAATAATAACTCTAATATGGCTTCCTTACCAATAAATGCTTTTCTCTTAATGCATTGAGGGATGCAGGGACCATGGGGTATAGAAGCATGCCTATAGGAGGCAGGGCACTTCCTTGTGTCTATACCCCTCCTCTAACTGTCTGTCAGTTTTCATTTAGCAAAGTCAGGAAGGTAATAGACACTAGAACAGATCCTTCGATTAACAGCAGGGCATCCCTTACACAAGTTAGTTTTCTGTGGGTGGGATGCCCTGTATCCTTCAATGGACTAAGAGAAAATTATTTATTGGTAAGTACAAAAATCCCTTTTCTCTAGCATCATTGCTGGGGTCCATGAAATCAGTTACAAAAATTTGAGAGGGAAGGAAGAAAACTAATGAACAACAGCTTGCAAAACATTGCAGCCAAAACTAGCATCCTGATATGCTTTATAAAATGTTGTGAACATGTAAGCAGATGATCATGTTTCTGCTTTGCAGAGCTGGTAAAACAGTAGCTTGATTTTTTATTGCCCATGAAGTGCTGATGAGCTGTAATCTGGAAGGGCACTGTAAGTGACTTAAGTCTATAAGCTTGTTTGATGATTTGTTTGATCCATGTGGCTATGGTAGTTTTTGACACCAGCTTGTACTTCTTTGGGCCTTCTGAGATTAAAATAGTGTGTCTGTTTGTCTAAAAGACTGGGCCACTTGTACATATTTGTGAAGGCATCAAACTACATACAATGTATGCAGGAATTCCTCTTTCTTGTTAATAGAGTTAGGTCACAAAGAAGGAAGAACTAACTCCTGATTGATATGAAATTACTTTTGACTGAAAGTCAGGCACAGTCCTTAAGACAACTTTATTCTAATGGAAGATGAGGTATGAAGAAGCACAGGATAGAGCGCTGAGTTCTGAAACTCTTCTTGCTGATACTATAGAGATTAAGACTGTTTTATATGTCATATCTTTAATAGAGGCTGAAGACAGTGGTTCACTCAGAGAGGACTGAAGTACCTCTAATACTAAATTCAGATACCATGGTGGAATAGCCTGTAAAAACTCTAAGACTGAGTTTAGACGGAAATGTAATGATTCTATAGAATACTGATTACAGAATGAAAAATATATTCTCCAGATTAGGTTATATATTCTGTCTGAAACCACTTTACTTGGATCTGTGGTTTATCTGCTTAGGCAGTCCATTTCCCAGCTGTCCACCTTAGAATGTATATGGCTGATAATGCAGAGACCATAGGAGGATTCTTTCTACTTCCATCCAAGCTACTTTACTCTTTGTTCCTCCTTGATGGTTGATGTAAGCCACTGCTGTTTTCATTGTTGAGCTGAATTCGAATGGGAAGATTTTGTAGGTGATTTGTCCATTTCACAGTACATTGTAGATGGCTCTCAATTCCAGAATGTTTATTGGTAACAGAGACCAGAGACCCTAAAGGACTGAAGACCATATACTGCCCCGTCTGAGGAGAATGACATCTGTTGTTACCACCTTCCACTCTGAAGGTTGACAGGTTTGTACTTGAGCCACTATTGTAGTGACTGTCTAATGATTTTCAGTAGAGTTATTGTATGATGTAGGTGTTTTTTGTTTTTCGACCAGTTGTGGAGCAGTTCCAGTTTTCAGTGATGCAAATGAAACTGTGTGAATGGAAATGGAAATGTGCATGCCATTTTCCCACCAGCCTCATAGCCCTCATGAAATCAAGATTGAGAGGGCTGGTTGTTTCAGAGTTTGAATTTTCTCTTGAAGGTCTGAGATTTTGTCCTGTGAGAAGCTCACTCTTTGACTGGCAGAATAGAATATTAGTCCCTGGAATTGATTCTTCTATGATAGAACTATGTTCAATTTGGGTAGACTGATGATCTAGCCCTGATCTGACAGTGGTGAAATAAAGATGTCCCAGATCTAGTTCCAGGGACGATGCATTTAGTAATAGATTGTCTAGATATTGAGTCAAATTGAATCTAAGTGATCATAGATGTGCTGTGAGAGGGGCCATCACCTTGGTGAACACCCTGTCACGGTTTTTGATGAACACTCAGACAGAACGGTAAGGTTAAAATAACTTTTTTAGAATAAACACGAGTGTAGGCCCTAAGACCCACAATACAGAACAGGTAAATATATACAATGGGTTACAGCGATAAGGACCAGAATAGGTAAAACAGGATGAACTAGTAACAATATATATATATATATATATATATATATATATATATATATATATATATATATATATAGCAGGATCTGGCAGAACCCGAGAGGTTGAAGGTACACAGTCCCAGAACTGATGGCTAGATGCCAACACAGGAGTCAACTAATAGGACATGACAACCCAGACGCCTGGGTACTGGAACCTGTAAGGGCACTCAGAATGGATTGGGAACCAACTGACAGTGAAGACCTCTGGCAGAACTGGCAGGGTTAAGGGTACACAGCCCAGGAACGACAGCAGGACTACAGTAGAATTTCTATTGTACACACCGCCTTGGGCGGTTAATAGAGCAGCTCGAACACAGGGCTCACCCTTTGGTTAACAGATAACAGCACCCGCGGCGCACACTGAGAATGCAACGCCCTGTAAACTGGTGACCTCACGGGGTCACCAAGTGGCACAGACACACACAGTAGTAATGTGGAAAGGAATCCATGGTCGGCAACAGCCACAGCGCAGTAGATAGCCAGAAACGGTCAGCAACGGAATGATGCAATGGCCAGATGCAGACAGCAACGGGGCAGGTCTCAGCCAGCTATGATCAGCAACGGAGCGGGCTCTACAGCCAGATACAGTCAGCAATGGATCGGTTCTCATCCAGATACGGTCAGCAACGGAGCGGGTTCTTCAGCCAGATACAGTAAGCAACGGAGTGGGTTCTCAGCCAGATACGGTCAGCAACGGAGCGGGTTCTACAGCCAGATACAATCAGCAACAGAGCGGTTCTACAGCCAGATACGGTCAGCAACAGAGCGGGTTCTTCAGCCAGATACAGTCAGCAACGGAGCGGGTTCTCAGCCAGATGCAGTCAGCAACGGAGAGGGTTCTTCAGCCAGATACGGTCAGCAACAGAGCAGGTTCTCAACCGGATACAGTCAGAAACGGAACAGCAGCAACAGGAACTCAGGAGTGTAGTCAGGCAGGCCAGGTCATACATGAATAATCGATAGCACAAAATAGACCCAGGAACTCGTACACCACGAAAGGGCACCTAAGAGAGGACATCCCAGGGTATATAAAAGCAAGCCCTAGTAGAAGCAATTAAGGCTAGCCAATCAGAGAACAGCAAAGATAACAATGTCGCCGTTCAAAACAGGAAGCACGGGCACCGTGATAGTACCCCCCTCTCAACGACCCCCTCCCCGCGGAGGAGGACCAGGCTTAGAGGGAAATTTGGCATGGAACTGACACAATAATACTGGTGCATGAATGTCAGCATGCTTGACCCATGAACGTTCCTCTGGACCGTACCCCTTCCAATGAACCAGGTACTGGAGTTGCCCATGCACCCTGCGTGAGTCCACAATACTTTGAACCTCATACTCATCGTGATCTTGGATGCGTACCGGTGCTGGCACCACCGGAGCAGATGTATAGCGGTTACAGACAAGAGGTTTATGTAGGGATACATGAAATATGTGAATATGCATATTAGTGGGGAGGTCCAATGCAATGAAACTGGATTGACCCGCCGGAGGACTTTGAATGGGGCAAGCTTGTGACAAGTAGTTTGTAGATTCAAGTTTTTTGATGAAAGCCACACACAGTCCCCAACCTGATACACCGGAGCCGACAGCCTCCTGTTGTTGGCATGATGCCTGTAACGTTGAAAGACTCACGTAGCGAAGTCTGTACTTGTGCCCATGTGGAACGAAGCGGTCTGAGGTGTTCATCAAGGGCTGGCATTTGTTGTGCCTGAAAGGCATCCGGAAGCAGGGATGGTTGGTACCCAAAATTGACAAGAAATGGGGAGCTTCCGGATGAATTATTAATTGCACAGTTCCTCGCAAACTCTGCCCAATGTAACAACTCAGCCCAGTCATCATGATGGTTGGATACAAAGCAGCGGATAAATTGTTTGAGCCCCTGGTTAGAGGTTCAGCAGCTCCATTAGTCTGAGGATGGTACGCAGACGACTAAGACAATTGGATACCCATTTGCCCGCAAAATGCCCTCCAAAACCTGGAAATAAATTGACTGCCCCGGTCTGATACCAACACTTGGGGTACCCCGTGGAGTCTGAATACCTCACGAGCTAACACAATTGCCAGCTCCTTAGCAGAAGGCAGACCAGGCAAGGGCACGAAATGGGCCATTTTTGAAAATCTGTCTACCACCATCAAAATATATGTGTAACCCTTTGAGGCGGGTAATTCACCCAGAAAATCAAGAGACACATGTGACCATGGACGATCACCGTTAAGAACAGGCTGAACAAACCCACTGGCAGATGGGTATTTTAGAATGGGCACAAACAGCACAAGCTGCCGTAAAATCAGCTCAATCCACCCTTAGTGTGGGCCACCAGAAGATACGAGATAAAGACCAAATTAATTGATCTCTGCCCACATGGCCAGCTGCTCGTGAGGCATGATATGTTTCAAGGAGTCTCGCCCGAAAAGGTTCCGCTACAAATCATTTGCCCATGGATTTTTCAGGGGGAGATTCAGCTTGCTTTGCCAAGATCTCTTGACCCAAAGGAGACGTGATGCTATTCCGCAGGGTAGCCAGAATGCGATCTTGAGGAATGATAGGAACTGGCTGTTCCTCAGACTCCAATTCAGGACTGTGCTGCCTGGACAGCGCATCAGCTTTTACATTCTTATAATCGGGTAAATAGGAAACAACAAAGTTAAAGCGAGAAAGGAAGAGAGCCCATCTGGCTTGTCTTGGAGACAGTCTTTTAGCTTCTGAAAGGTACAAAAGATTTTTGTGGTCGGTTAAGATGAGAATCAGTACTTTGGTGCCTTCCAACAAGTGACGCCACTCATGTAAGGCAAGGATAATTGGCAATAATTCACGGCCACCAATCTCATATACCGACTGAGCTTTCGTTAATTTTTTGGAAAAGAAGCCACGCGGTTTGAGTGGTTGACCCGGACCAGACCTCTGAGAAAGTACCACACCTACACCAGTATCAGACGCATGTACTTCAAGTATATACGGTAAGGTAACTTTAGGGTGCGGCAGGACTGGTGCAGAAGCAAACGCTGCTTTGAGTGCCTCGAAAGCCTCCTCAGTCCCCTTGGACCACTCTGACGCCTTGGCACCCTTATGTGTCAGGTCTGTGAGGGGTTTGACAATTCTGGAAAAATCACAGATAAATTTACGATAATAATTGGCAAAGCCAATAAATCTTTGAATAGCCTTGAGGCCCTTGGGACGTGGCCAATGTAGTACGGCAGACAATTTCTCTTTGTCCATGGAAATGCCCTGATTCGAAATTACATATCCAAGGAATGGTACCATGGTTCTATGAAACTCATATTTTTGGAGTTTACAAAACAATTTATTCTTCCTTAATCTCTGAAGTACTGTAGCCACGTGGATGCGATGTGCCTCCAAATCAGGAGAATAAATTAAAATATTGTCTAAATAGACAACTACACAGGACTGCAACAAGTTGCGGAGAACATCATTAATTAGTTCTTGCAATACTGCTGGGGCATTACACAACCCGAACGGCATTACCAAGTATTCGTAGTGCCCATTGCAAGTATTAAAAGCGGTTTTCCACTCATCACCCTCCTTGATGCGAATGAGGTTATAAGCAGCTCTCAAATCTAATTTGGTGAAAATAGTCACGCCCTTGAGACAGTCAAACAGCTCGGTGATGAGTGAAATTGGGTAGGCACTTTTAACCATCAACTTATTAAAGCCTCTATAGTCGATATATGGCCTTAATTCCCCGGACTTATTTTTTACAAAGAAAAATCCAGCCCCCGCGGGCGAGGATGATCTGCGAATTATGCCCCTTCCCAGGGCATCAGAGATATACTCCTCCATGGCCCGATTCTCTTCACAAGAGAGAGGATACATTCTGACCCTAGGAGGAACAGCACCAGGTGCAATATCAATGGCACAGTCATACGCCCTATGCGGTGGCAAAGTGCTAGCCTCTCCCTTACTGAAAACATCACTGAAGGATTGGTATTCAGGCGGTAGGGAGGGAGAGGTTAACATAATTCTCTTAGGCTGGCGTAGACAATGATTCGTACAATGCTCGGACCAGGCCACAATCTCACAGGAGTCCCAATTAATTCTGGGATTATGTGTTCTTAACCATGGAAACCCCAGAATGACCGCATAATGGGGTGACTGGATAATCTGAAAAGACAGGGTTTCGAAATGTAATGCTCCGGTCTGTACTAAGAGCGGACCTGTCTCATGGGTGACCTGGGGAGGCACCAAAGGTCACCCATCAATGGCCTCAATTTGCAAAGGATTGTCCAATAACACCAGCGGAATGTTATGTAAAGCAGCAAATTCCTGGTCCATGAAATATCCCGCTGCTCCAGAGTCTAGCAACGCAGATGCCGTAACGGATAGGTTGGAGGAGGAAATGATCACATCAACCACCGGTTTGGAAGGCATGACCTCTGGGGACTGCTGAATACCACCTAGGACCTGTCCCCTAAGGAAACCTAGGTGCGTGCGTTTCCCGTCCGGGTTGGACAATTGCGCAACAAATTACCTCTTTTGCCACAGTACAGATATAGGCCATTCTTATGGCGAAATGACCTTTCTTTCTTAGTAAGTCTAGTAAAGCCCACCTGCATGGGTTTGGCAATTTCAACATGACCAGGAGGCGTGGGAGGAGAGGGAGGCAAGGGTGGGAGAATATTTTTGTGCCACTGACTTACAGGAGAACTTGGTTTGCGGTCTCTAGTCTGAGTTCGCTCCCTGATCCGAGTATCAATTAGATTAACAAATTAAATAAATTTGTCCAGAGATTGGGGTAGTTCCCGGGCCGCAATCTCATCTTTGATATGGTCATTTAGGCCTTGGGCAAATGCCGCTACCAGCACCTCATTGTTCCATGCTAACTCGGCTGCCAAGGTACGAAACTCAATAGAGTAATCCGCAACTGTACGGTTGCCTTGTTGGATATTCATAATTTGTTTGGCAGCCAAGATATTGCACCCAGGGATCTCAAAGACAATTTGAAAGGCCCTCACAAATTCACCAAACTTGGTAGTAATGGGCTTAGCCGTCTCCCAAATTGGATTCGCCCAGGCTAGAGCCCTGCCAGTCAACAGCGAGATCATGAATACAATCTTGCTTCTCTCCCTAGGAAAGGCTTGGGGATCCAGTTTCCAGCTGGTTGAGGAAACCGCTACAGAGGGTAGGTTCCCCATCATACCTTAACGGTAATGGTGCCGTAGCAGATAGCCCTTTATACTGTATATTGACATTCGGATCTTGGACTGTCGGTGTCTGAACTGGGGTGGCCACCGAGGATGGAACCGGTCTGCTCAAGTGTGCGGTCCGCTCCAGCATAGTTTGCACCGCCACTGACAGTTGATCGAGACGTTGCTCATACATATCCATTCTCCAATGGATATTGCCCGAACTGTCTTCACGGGACTTGTCTGAGGTCATTGGCCCTTTTGTACTGTCACGGTTTTTGATGAACACTATATATAGCAGGATCTGGCAGAACCAGAGAGGTTGAAGGTACACAGTCCCAGAACTGATGGCTAGATGCCAACACAGGAGGTCCACTAATAGGACATGACAACCCAGACCCCTAGGTACTGGAACCCGTAAAGGGGAATGGACTGGGAACCAACTGAGAGTGAAGACCTCTGGCAGAACTGGCAGGGTTAAGGGTACACAGCCCAGGAACGACAGCAGGACTACAGTGGCCTGAAGTTCACTAGAGGAAGACTGGCACAACCCAGACTCCTGGGTACTGACCCAACTGGAGCAAGGCAACACTGACCAAGGCCCTAGACCGCTGGCAGGAGGCAACCGTGCATATGCAGTCTAACCCAGGAAGGGTTACAGGAGACCTAGGCAGCTGCTACTGTATAACCCTAGAATGCTAGAGGTGGATCGATATATGGTAAGTAATAGGAAAGCAACCAGCGTCCCCTCAATCTGCAAGGTGGAATATGCAACACTGGCTCTTGAGCCCAAGGCTCTGCAGCAAGGAACAGTAGTGCTCTTTTACCTGGAAGCTCCAGGTACATACAGGGTTAATGGTCAACGCCTAGAGAGTAACTGCAGCTCCCAGAGGGAGTGATCCCAGTGCTACTAGGGAGGCAGACACAAAGAGTGATCAAAGTAACTCAGTCAGTGTGATAAAACACTGTACCGGTACTTCGATTGTACACACCGCCTTGGGCGGTTAATAGATCAGCTCGAGCACAGGGCTCACCCTTTGGTCGACAGATAACAGTGCCCCACGGCGCACACCGAGAATAAGATGCGGTGACCTCACGGGGTCACCAAGTGGCACAGACACACACGGTAGTAATGTTGAAAGGAATCCACGGTCGGCAACAGCCACAGCGCAGTAGATAGCCAGAAACGGTCAGCAACGGAACGGTGCAATGGCCAGATGCAGACAGCAACGGGGCAGGGGGCAGGTCTCAGACAGCTATGATCAGCAACGAAGCGGGTTCTACAGCCAGATACGGTCAGCAACGGAGAGGGTTCTTTAGCCAGATACGGTCAGCAATGGAGCAGGTTCTACAGCCAGATACAGTCAGCAACAGATCGGTTCTCAGCCAGATACGGTCAGCAACGGAACGGGTTCTTCAGCCAGATACGGTCAGCAACCGAGCGGGTTCTCAACTGGACACAGTCAGCAACGGAACAGCAGCAACAGGAACTCAGGAGCGTAGTCAGGCAGGCCAGGTCATACACGAATAAGCGATAGCACAAAATAGACTCAGGAACTCGTACACCACGAAAGGGCTCCTAAGGGAGGACATCCCAGGGTATATAAAGGCAAGCCCTAGTAGAAGCAATTAAGGCTAGCCAATCAGAGAACAGCAATGATAACAATGTCGCCGTTCAGAACAGGAAGCACGGGCACAGTGATACACCCATAGTGATGTGGCTAGTCCAAAGGGAAGAGTAACAAACTAATAGTGTTGGTTTTGAAATGCAAAATGCAGGTACTGGTAGTGTTCTGGATGTATTGTATTGTAACATGAAGGTAAGCGTCTTTGATATTTAATGATGCCATGTATTCCATTGGTTATTACTGATCTGACTGATTCCATTTTGTATTTTTGTACTTTCAAGAATTTATTTAGACCTCTTCAATACAAAATCAGACGAAGACCTCCACCCTTTTTTGGGACTATAAACATATTGGATAAAACTTTGAACCTTTGTTTTTTTTGGCACATGCACTGTCACTCCATTTTTGATAGGAATTGGTGAATGTAAGGGATGGGAGAAAGTTTTTACCTCAAAAGCAAAACATAAGAAAAGTGGCACTTTGCACCGACTGGCACATTTTTCTGCTTTTTTTTGCCTAGCTCATGGCATTGAACTCAGTAACAAGTTTCCCTTAGTTTCCTGCAGCCATAGTATTAAAGAAATGTCATGTTCCCACAGTATGAAATTTTGTGTTTCTGAGAATAAGAGAGAGCAGCACATTTTTGAGCTAGAGAAGTCAGGTTAATAAAATGAAGTTGAAGCTTAGTTTAGGGAGTACTGTAGGATGAACATTTGTTCTTTGTATTAGGAGAGTGTTGAGGCACACTGGGGGAGAGGAACATTGAAAGGAGGTTCAGGGCTGTCAGGGCCAAAGCCTCTTGGGGGATAGCCTTTTGAAGAGCCACAGCTGCTCTGTCCACCTAATCAATCCTAGACCAGACAGTTTGACACATACAGTTGGAGACCATAAAGTATAACACACAATAATACAACTATTTAACACCTGCAGGCCCATGAAAAACTGTAGTCCAAATTCTTAAAACAGGAGTCCAGCATCTGTTACATGTATTAACAGATGCACTTGTAATGAAACATAGGTCCCTTACAGTGCTCTTTTATGATATGCGTCGGTGTTGAATGAGGCGATACAGTGCAGTTAGAGACATCTTTTGGTACACTGTCAGTGATTTAGTTCAGTGTTGCTTCCTAATGATATGTTTTGGAGGTAGGCTAGAGTTGTAGAAATTCAGTGCTGGTAGAGCAGCTTTGTGTAGTGTTATTGTTGTCTGGTGATGTGTAGT
Organism: Rhinophrynus dorsalis; assembly: GCA_037306005.1. Taxonomy (NCBI): domain Eukaryota; kingdom Metazoa; phylum Chordata; class Amphibia; order Anura; family Rhinophrynidae; genus Rhinophrynus; species Rhinophrynus dorsalis. The sequence continues at coordinate 176,440,591 of CM074723.1, forward strand.
GTTGAGCGAGCATGCTCGGCCGATGCTCGGATCGGCTCGAGCATCGCTCTGCTCGGCACATGGCGGTACTCGTACGAGTACCGCATGTGCTCGCCCGCCATGTTCGGGTCTCCTCCCCGCACGTTTTGCGGCTGCTGCGCAGCCAATAAACGTGCAGGGAGGCTCTGACATCGGTGTAATGCCAGCAGCCATGTTGGCTGCTGGCATTACACTGATTGGCTGGCCAGAACCCGTGGTCAGGTGCTGTATAGCACCTGACCATCGAGTTCGGCTCAGTCTGAGCCAGGGAGAGCTGAGGATAGGAAGGGAAAGGCAGTGTAGGGAGGAAAAAAACAAAAATTGTGAAAAAAAAAGAACCAAAAGTCCTTTTTAGGACTACTGTGTGTGGGGGCAGCAGGTTATTTGGTGTGGGGGGAAAAAAACAAAAAAAAAAAAAAAAAAATATATATATTCTGTTTAGTGTGCAAAGTTGCAGATTAGAGCACATTCTGTTTAGTGTGCACAGTTGCAGATTAGAGCACATTCTGTTTAGTGTGCAAAGTTGCAGATTAGAGCACATTCTGTTTAGTGTGCAAAGTTGCAGATTAGAGCACATTCTGTTTAGTGTGCAAAGTTGCAGATTAGAGCACATTCTGTTAAGTCTTCAAACTAAAATATCAAAGTCACGTATTCCATTCAGTGTGCGTCGCCGCAGTTTAGCAGCACATTCTGAGTACTGTGCAGAGTTGCAGAATAGGAAGAAATACTGTTAAGTCTTCAAACTAAAATATCAAAGTCACATATTCCATTCAGTGTGCTTCGCCGCAGTTTAGCAGCACATTCTGTGTACTGTGCAGAGTTGCAGAATAGGAAGAAATACTGTTAAGTCTTCAAACTCAAATATCAAAGTCACATATTCCATTCAGTGTGCTTCGCCGCAGTTTAGCAGCACATTCTGTGTACTGTGCAGAGTTGCAGAATAGGAAGAAATACTGTTAAGTCTTCAAACTAAAATATCAAAGTCACATATTCCATTCAGTGTGCTTCGCCGCAGTGTAGCAGCACATTCTGTGTACTGTGCAGAGTTGCAGAATAGGAAGAAATACTGTTAAGTCTTCAAACTAAAATATCAAAGTCACATATTCCATTCAGTGTGCTTCGCCGCAGTGTAGCAGCACATTCTGTGTACTGTGCAGAGTTGCAGAATAGGAAGAAATACTGTTAAGTCTTCAAACTAAAATATCAAAGTCACATATTCCATTCAGTGTGCTTCGCCGCAGTTTAGCAGCACATTCTGTGTACTGTGCAGAGTTGCAGAATAGGAAGAAATACTGTTAAGTCTTCAAACTAAAATATCAAAGTCACATATTCCATTCAGTGTGCTTCGCCGCAGTGTAGCAGCACATTCTGTGTACTGTGCAGAGTTGCAGAATAGGAAGAAATACTGTTAAGTCTTCAAACTAAAATATCAAAGTCACATATTCCATTCAGTGTCTTTCACCGCCGTTTAACAGCCTATTCTGTGTACTCTGCAGAGTTGCAGAATTATAAGAAATACTGTTAAGTTTTCAAACTCAAATATTAAAGTCACATATTCCATTCAGTGTCTTTCACCGCCGTTTAACAGCCTATTCTGTGTACTCTGTACAGTTCCAGAATTATAAGAAATACTGTTAAGTTTTCAAACTCAAATATTAAAGTCACATATTCCATTCAGTGTCTTTCACCGCCGTTTAACAGCCTATTCTGTGTACTCTGTACAGTTCCAGAATTATAAGAAATACTGTTAATTTTTCAAACTCAAATATTAAAGTCACATATTCCATTCAGTGTCTTTCACCGCCGTTTAACAGCCTATTCTGTGTACTCTGTACAGTTGCAGAATTATAAGAAATACTGTTAAGTTTTCAAACTCAAATATTAAAGTCACATATTCCATTCAGTGTCTTTCACCGCCGTTTAACAGCCTATTCTGTGTACTCTGTACAGTTCCAGAATTATAAGAAATACTGTTAAGTTTTCAAACTCAAATATTAAAGTCACATATTCCATTCAGTGTCTTTCACCGCCGTTTAACAGCCTATTCTGTGTACTCTGTACAGTTCCAGAATTATAAGAAATACTGTTAAGTTTTCAAACTCAAATATTAAAGTCACATATTCCATTCAGTGTGTTTCAACGCCGTTTAACAGCCTATTCTGTGTACTCTGCAGAGTTGCAGAATAGTAAGAAATACTGTTAAGTTTTCAAACTCAAATATTAAAGTCACATATTCCATTCAGTGTCTTTCACCGCCGTTTAACAGCCTATTCTGTGTACTCTGTACAGTTCCAGAATTATAAGAAATACTGTTAAGTTTTCAAACTCAAATATTAAAGTCACATATTCCATTCAGTGTCTTTCACCGCCGTTTAACAGCCTATTCTGTGTACTCTGTACAGTTCCAGAATTATAAGAAATACTGTTAATTTTTCAAACTCAAATATTAAAGTCACATATTCCATTCAGTGTCTTTCACCGCCGTTTAACAGCCTATTCTGTGTACTCTGTACAGTTGCAGAATTATAAGAAATACTGTTAAGTTTTCAAACTCAAATATTAAAGTCACATATTCCATTCAGTGTCTTTCACCGCCGTTTAACAGCCTATTCTGTGTACTCTGTACAGTTCCAGAATTATAAGAAATACTGTTAAGTTTTCAAACTCAAATATTAAAGTCACATATTCCATTCAGTGTCTTTCACCGCCGTTTAACAGCCTATTCTGTGTACTCTGTACAGTTCCAGAATTATAAGAAATACTGTTAAGTTTTCAAACTCAAATATTAAAGTCACATATTCCATTCAGTGTGTTTCAACGCCGTTTAACAGCCTATTCTGTGTACTCTGCAGAGTTGCAGAATAGTAAGAAATACTGTTAAGTTTTCAAACTCAAATATTAAAGTCACATATTCCATTCAGTGTGTGTCACCGCAGTTTAGCAGCCTATTCTGTGTACTCTGCAGAGTTGCAGAATAGTAAGAAATACTGTTAATTTTTCAAACTCAAATATTAAAGTCACTTATTCCATTCAGTGTGTGTCACCGCAGTTTAGCAGCCTATTCTGTGTACTCTGCAGAGTTGCAGAATAGTAAGAAATACTGTTAAGTTTTCAAACTCATATATATTAAAGTCATATATATCGTGTAAGATGAAGAAGGCGGGTAAAAAGGGACGGGGAAGTGGACGTGATCCTGAAAGTTCAGGGCGCGGGTCAGGACGCGGAGAAACTGTGCCTGGTGCCAGAGCACAAGAAAGAAAGACATCCACCATACCTAGCTTCATGTCTGATTTCACAGGGCGTCGCAGGACATCACTCTCGAGGTCCGACCAGTGCGAACAGGTGGTCGGTTGGATGACAGCTGATACTGCTTCCAGTCGGTTAAGCACCACCCTGTCTTCCACCAAGTCCACTCTCAGTAGCCAAGAGTCTGGTCAACATAATCCTCACTCTGATCATCCTTCCTCCCACCATACACGGTCTGGTCAAAGAAGTGATCCCACACTGGGATATAGTGATGAGCTCGTCTCATCACCAATCCTTCATTTGACCCTCTCTCCAAGCACGCTTGCAGAGGAACATGACATCTTGTGCCCTGATTCACAACCTCTAGAGGCTACCCAATCACAAGAAGATGACAGATGTGAACGGCATTTAAGGTCAAAGGAAGTAGTGGATGATGATGATGAGACACAGTTGCCATTAAATCAACCACTATTTCCGTCTCAAGACCTTGTTGAGGAGAATGTTATACAGTTGTCAATGACTGAGTATGTGGTGGGATCAAGACTTGAGGAGGATGATCAGAGTGAGGAAGTGGAGGAGGACTTGGTGGACGATGAGGTGACTGACCCCACCTGGGAAGGTGTAGAGCCGAGCGATGACAGCAGTCCTGAGGGTGAGCCATCTGCAGCACCGCAACAGGCTGGAAGAGGCAGTGGTGTGGCTACAGAAAGAAGGCGGACCGCACCAAACCGGCCCGCAAATGTTCCACGGAGCACCCCCTTGCGTAAATCTACCTTGCCAAGGGGTAGGTGTTCCGCGGTATGGCGTTTTTTTAAGGAAAGTGCGGACGACAAAAGAATTGTAGTTTGCAACCTGTGCCACACCAGAATGAGCCGAGGCATGAACACTAGAAACCTCACCACCACCAGCATGATCCGACACATGGCATCCAAGCACCGTAGTAAGTGGGAGGAACGCCTGGATCGCCCATCTGTGTCTGCAGGCCACACCACTGCCTCCTCTTCCCCTGTTTTCGGTGCCGGCCAATCGCCTGTCGAAGGCGCAGGCCCGCATACCTCCCGCCCTGCACCTGTAGCATCTGAAGCACCATCAGCGACCACATCCACTTCCCTGTCCCAGCACAGCGTCCAAATGTCGTTACCCCAGGCATTTGAGCGCAAGAGAAAGTACCCAGCCACCCACCCACAGGCCATAGCACTAACCTCACACCTTTCAAAATTACTGGCCATCGAAATGCTGCCATTTAGGCTTGTGGACACTGAGTCCTTCCGCAGCCTGATGGCAGCAGCTGTCCCTCGGTACGCGGTCCCCAGCCGCCACTACTTTTCCCGGTGTGCCATCCCCGCATTACACCACCATGTGTCCCGTAACATCACCCGTGCCCTGACCAACGCAGTTACTGGGAAGGTCCACTTAACGACTGACACATGGACAAGTGCTTGTGGCCAGGGACGCTACATTTCCCTGACGGCACACTGGGTGAATGTCGTGGAGGCTGGGAGCGACTCGGACCCTGGGATGGCACGGGTGCTACCCACGCCGAGGATTGCGGGCCCTACCTCCATCAGGGTTTCCACCAGCACCTACGTTATTGGCTCCTCCTCCTCCGTTTCCACCTCCGAATTCTCTACACACACCGCCACTCCCCCATCAGCCAGTAGCTGGAAGCAGTGTAGCACTGCAGTGGGGAAGCGTCAACAGGCCGTGCTGAAGCTGATCTGCCTTGGGGACAAACAGCACACGGCCTCAGAGCTGTTGCAGGGGATTAGTCACCAGACCGAGCAGTGGCTCTCGCCACTCAACCTGCAACCAGGCATGGTTGTGTGTGATAATGGGCGTAACTTGGTGGCGGCTTTGGAGCTCGGCAAGCTCACACACGTACCATGCCTAGCGCATGTATTTAATTTAGTGGTGCAGCGATTTCTAAAAACCTACCCCAATGTGCATGATCTCTTGACCAAGGTGCGCCGCGTGTGTGCACATTTCCGTAAGTCATCTACAGCTTCGGCCGGCCTGTTGAAGCTGCAGCAGCGCTTACAATTGCCAGCTCACCGGCTGCTGTGTGACGTGAGCACGCGCTGGAACTCCACCTTCCACATGTTGGCCCGGCTTTGTGAGCAGCAGAGGGCAGTAGTGGAGTACCAGCTGTTACACGGTCGTCGCCTCTCCGTTCAACTTCCTGTAATCAGAAGTGAGGAGTGGGAATGGATGTCAGACCTCTGCGAGGTTTTACGCAATTTTGAGGAATCGACACAGATGGTGAGCGGCGATAACGCTATTATCAGTGTAACCATCCCACTTCTGTGTCTACTGAAACGCTCGCTGCTCACAATTAAAACCGACGCTTTGCATGTGGAAGAGGTGGAAATGGGGGAGGAAGAGCTTACACAAGGTGATAGCCAGAGCACCCTCACTTCGTCTTCTCAGCGACAATTGGAGGAGGCGGAGGAGGAGGAGGAGGAGGAGGAGGAGGAGGAAGACACGGTTGCCTCCGCTACAGAGGGTAGCCATGGAACTTTAGTTCCATCTCTTCAGCGTGGGTGGGCAGAAGAGGAGGAAGAGGATGAGGATATTGAGAGTCAGCCTCCTGGTGAGGACAGCGAAATCTTGACTGTTGGTACTCTGGCACACATGGCTGACTTTATGTTAGGCTGCCTTTCCCGTGACCCACGCGTTGTACGCATTTTAGACAACACGGATTACTGGGTGTTCACCCTTCTGGACCCCCGCTACAAAGAGAATTTCTCATCTCTCATTCCTCCGGTGGAGAGGACAAGCAAAATGGTGCAATACCAGAAGGTTCTTGTTGAAAAATTGCTCCAAAATTTTCCATCTGACAACGCTGGCGGCAGAGTACGTGCTACCTTGGCCAACCGAGAAGGGGAGAAAAGGGGAGCACACAGCAGTTCCGACAAAGGCAGGGCAACACTCTCCAAGGCGTGGGACACCTTCATGACACCCCGCCAGCACCCTCACCCTGATGCGCAGCCTAGTGTCACAAGGAGGGAAAAGTTTTGGAAGATGGTGAAGGAGTACGTAGCAGACCGTGTCAGCGTCCTCAATGATCCCTCTGTGCCTTACAACTACTGGGTGTCCAAGCTGGACACGTGGTATGAACTGGCACTCTACGCCTTGGAGGTGCTGGCCTGCCCTGCCGCCAGCGTTCTGTCTGAGCGGGTATTTAGTGCTGCTGGTGGCATCATAACAGATAAGCGTATCCGCCTTTCCACCGACAATGCTGATAGGTTGACACTTATAAAAATGAACAAGGCCTGGATTTCCCCTGACTTCTCCACTCCACTGGAGGAAAGCCCCGGGGGAACATAAACTCACTTTATATATGTTATTTACAATGATGGGAATACTCTGTATTCCCATTCACCCCTTCCACCCCAAAAACGGGTATATGGTTGACTCTTAATGTTCTCATCCTCCTCCTCCTCTTCCATATGCCCTGGGATATAATTTTTATATAGGGCCAGCTCACCAGCGTGCCCTGGGATATAATTTTTATATAGGGCCAGCTCACCAGCGGGCCCTGTGATATAATTTTTATATAGGGCCAGCTCACCAGCGGGCCCTGTTTGCCAATTTTTATATAGGTCAGCTCACCAGCGGGCCTTCTCATATAATGTTTTATTGGGTCAGCTCTCTAGCGGGCCCTCTCATATAATGTTTTATAGCGTCAGCTCACTAGCGGGCCTTCGCATATAATGTTTAGGATGGTCAGCTCTGCAGCAGACCCTCACCCATAATGTTTTAGATGGTCAGCTCAGCGCACGTTTCCCTCTTAATCATGGCCTCAGTTCTGAAAATCAAGGAAATTTTTGGGAGAATTTGCCTCTGCGCACGTTTCCCTCTTAATCATGGCCTCAGTTCTGAAAATCAAGGAAATTTTTGGGAGAATTTGCCTCTGCGCACGTTTCCCTCTTAATCATGGCCTCAGTTCTGAAAATCAAGGAAATTTTTGGGAGAATTTGCCTCTGCGCACGTTTCCCTCTTAATCATGGCCTCAGTTCTGAAAATCAAGGAAATTTTTGGGAGAATTTGCCTCTGCGCACGTTTCCCTCTTAATCATGGCCTCAGTTCTGAAAATCAAGGAAATTTTTGGGAGAATTTGCCTCTGCGCACGTTTCCCTCTTAATCATGGCCTCAGTTCTGAAAATCAAGGAAATTTTTGGGAGAATTTGCCTCTGCGCACGTTTCCCTCTTAATCATGGCCTCACTTCAGAAAATCGATGAAATTTTTGGGAGAATTTGCAGATGATATACAAGTAAATATACAGCAAATACTGTTTGGTAACAATTTTTCGCCTAAAGTCGTTTTTATTTTCCTTTTTGTGTGTTTTACGGTCAGTCTGTAAAAATGGCGTACTACGGGCGAAAGATCGTTCCCAGCAGCGATGTTGGAGTCCAAGGTGCATCCAGACATCCTCCCTATGCTGTCCCTGAACCATTTCTGTAGTGTTTCCATCTTTTTCTGCCCTTTTCCTATGGACCAGGCACCCTCCCCTCATCAGAGCAGGGGGTGCCTGGTGTAATGCTCGAGTCCTCCCATTGACTTCAATGGGGCTCGGGTGCTCGGCCGAGCACTCGAGCCTCAGGGGGTGCTCGGTCAGAGCACCCGAACATCCGAGCATTGGGGTGCTCGCTCATCACTAGTGATGTGCAGTCCCTTGTGGAGTAATTTACGATGTAACATTATTTAATTTGTGATGTTTTATGTTAAACTGTCCATATGTCATTGATGATTCCATTTGGGATATGATTTCTAATGTCATCAGCAAACCACAATGGGAAGTGGAGTTAAGTTCAAAGAACTTAAACATATTTTCTGCTTTATGTGCATTTAAGTGAGAACTAAACCATGTCTTTAACCCCTTAGTGATGTGCTCGGACTCATCTGTAAATTTCACTAAAGGACAGATGACCGTCCTGGCATATCATGTATTTTTTGCTCACATCGCTCCTGCAGAAGCTCTGTGAGCACTACTGGCATCTGAAACTGACCTGAGTGGTCAGTATCAGACCCCACCCCTTGAATTTATTTATACATTTAAAATCAAACTATTACTTTATACATTTCTCTTGTTTACATTATTGTTACTGCTTTTTCTATTATATATATATATATATATATATATATATATATATGTATATTTTATATTTTAAAGTATAAAATATTAAGCAAGAATAAAATGTATTTTAATTGATTTCAACATATTTATATATAACTTCTTGAAAATCAATAAGATATAATTTTCAAAAACCTTTTATACAGATTTATAGGAGCAAAATTTGAAAAAAGTCACAGTGCTTGCAACGCTGGCATTAGACTCTAACACCATGAATTGCACTTTAGGTCATGTACTATTGTGTATGATCGCTGTAATGCATACTGGTGGACACCCTTTGCCAGTCTTCGTAAACCCTGCATGCTAGCCCCATAGCATGTGCAGGGAAATGGCGTACACTTATGCCATTATCTTTATACCTTGCTTCTTATGTGATTTCTAGGGACTGGCAAAAACTTTCAACCAAAAAAAAAAAGTAGGAAAACCAGCATTCCTGTGAAAGTGCCATTTATTAATTTTTTGTCCACATCCCCAAGCTTTGCTCTATTGCACTAAAACCACACATACTGACCCCCAGCCTTGTCCCACAATAGCCACAGAACCACTCATACTAACCCCCAATTTCCAACGCCTTATCCCATGGTAGCCAAAGAGCCACACTTACTGACCCCACAGTAGCCATAGACCCAAACATAATGAAAACTCTACCTTGTCCGACTGTCTGTTATCCAGGATGGGTAGTATGAGGCCCTCCAGCTGTGGATAGATGACAACTCCTATCCTTCTCCAACAGTCAATGTCAGGTTGGAAATTATGGGAGTTATACTCTGGTGGGCCAATCACTGCCGTGACCCCCAGCCATGTCTCACAGCAACCATAGAACCACACAGATTAAACCTTACCAGCCTTGTCCCACGGTAGCCATATTACCAAGTGTACAGACCCCTAGTCTTGTTCCACTGAATTGGTAGCCATAGGACCACACATACTCACTATCTGCCTTGTTCAACTACATTGGTATAACCAGAACCCCACCCTCCATGGTATTCATTCTAATTTCCCATGGGGATATCTCTTTTGGTTAGCATAAATCAAGCTTAAAAATAATATTGATAAACAAAAGAAGAACACTGGGTACAGATTAAGTCATGTCATAATAGCTGCTTGTTAATATTCATATTGTGGAACTTGCAGCTCTGAATTATATAAATTATATGAATTGTATCAAGAAAAGGGGGAAAAAACAAAGTAAACTTTATTGAGGGCACATAATGATCCATGTGTTACACCCCTAAATGCTCATTTCACCCAGCCCGGCTTTATCAAAGGCGGGTCGGGCAAAACTTTTGTCTGGTGGTGTAACATATGGGTCATTATGTGCCCTCAATAATTTTTTCTTTGTTTTTCCCCCTTGTTTTGGTTCAATTTGCGGAGTTCTATAAATGAAGGAATTTTCTTGGAAAAAACATCAAATTACCAGTTTTCCTCCAAAATTCCCACAGGAAAAAAATTTTACTTTTGCCCATACCTATCAATTTCCTCTGCATCTTGCTTGCAACATTCATCAATACAAGGTGTAGAGGAAAGGTAAAGCACAAAACACCCACATACTGTCTCATTGCCCTTCCCTTGTCCTTCCCTTCCCCAGCTCAACTATAAATAAGTTGTAGATTTATGAAGAGTAGACTGTCTCTCCAAAACTAAGGTACAAATGATCAATATAATTTACCAACTAATAGTCAGAGATGCTCAATGAGGAATGAGCTTGTCAGGGTGCAACCTCTTTTATCTCACAAATGCCATACACAGAGAAGAAATATCCTGAAGCACATCATATTGATCTACCCAAATTACAATCCAGCTGCAAAGTACAGGCAATTCCTCTCTGAATTAGAGAAACAGCTAACCCCAGATGTAGCTTTTAGCCTTCTTGGAACTCATTACTGAGGTGCAGCTGTTTTTAGGCACTAGTGAGCAAAGGGTCCACATCTGTATTACTCTGGATTAACAATGACCAAGAGTTGTTTGCAGATATAAACCAATGGCCAGAGATGCTCCACTAAGAAAGAACCTGTTAGGGTATATTGCAAATTCCACAGGACCTCATCCAACCCAGGTTACAATCTCTTTTATTCTCACACAGTTGCACCTCACTGACGAGGCCCAAGAAGGTCAAAATATATGTTTGGAATTTCCTTATTCACTCGTTTAGTGAGGAATTGCTTGGTTACTGGCTGGACTGTCATATTGGCAAAATCAGTATGACTTACCAGATCATTTGGCTTGCAAAAATGCTTTATATTATAAGCTCAGTTTAATGTATGGCTTTACTGACGTGCCATCAGAAGGGATTGCCTGTAGTGAGTGGGTAAGGAAAAACTGGGATGTTAACACAATCCATTTTGTAAATGTTTGCTCCTCCCACTACTGTTGTTTACTTAGAGCCTGAATAATACCACATTCCAGTATGTACTGAGTCTTTTATTTTAATTTACTCAAGTAAATTATAGGTTAAAATGGGCTTGAAAAGCTAATAAGTAATGCCATATACTATGCCTTAGAATCTTCCACTGCAATGATCAGCATCTGTGCATATTTAAAAACACATTTTAGTGCACTCCATTAAATACTATCATTGTCATTTGTGTCAGTGAAAATCACTGTGTTATGGTGAAGCAGCTAGAATGAAAAAGCAATTTAAGGCAAAGAAAAGCGAACTCACTGTTCTAAAACACCATTTCAGCCATGTATCATTAAATAGAGCTTTTAATATAGAGCATGATTGTAAGATATATGATATGGTAAGATTTAATAGATAGGATTTGCTTAAAATAAGGTGCATTGGCAGGGCAAGCAAGCTTAGATATATTTTGGTCAAAACCACAATTTTAAATAAGTGAGTTAATATATGGGAAATAAAAAGTTGTATCTTGATAGCCAGTAGAGTAGATGAGATTCAATGTACTTTTTTAACAAAAAATTCACAAGAATGATGTAAAGCTCTTTAGTAAACATGCAGTCTGTATAGATATGACATGATATGGATAATGTTAGACCAATGTCCTGAAGGAAATGTTCATTAATACAGAGGTGTGAGCCTGTTAATCTGGGAGCTGGCAAGACAATTAGTGATGAGCGAGCACCCCAATGCTCGGGTGTTCGGGTGCTCTGACCGAGCACCCCCTGAGGCTCGAGTGCTCGGCCGAGCACCCGAGCCCCATTGAAGTCAATGGGAGGACTCGAGAATTACACCAGGCACCCCCTGCTCTGATGAGGGGAGGGTGTCTGGTCCATAGGAAAAGGGCAGAAAAAGATGGAAACACTACAGAAATGGTTCAGGGACAGCATAGGGAGGATGTCTGGATGCATCTTGGACTCCAACATCGCTGCTGGGAACGATCTTTCGTCCGTAGTACGCCATTTTTACAGACTGACCATAAAACACACAAAAAGGAAAATAAAAACGACTTTAGGCGAAAAATTGTTACCAAACAATATTTGCTGTATATTTACTTGTATATCATCTGCAAATTATCCCAAAAATTTCCTTGATTTTCGGAAGTGAGGCCATGATTAAGAGGGAAACGTGCGCAGAGGCAAATTATCCCAAAAATTTCCTTGATTTTCAGAACTGAGGCCATGATTAAGAGGGAAACGTGCGCAGAGGCAAATTCTCCCAAAAATTTCCTTGATTTTCAGAACTGAGGCCATGATTAAGAGGGAAACGTGCACAGAGGCAAATTCTCCCAAAAATTTCCTTGATTTTCAGAACTGAGGCCATGATTAAGAGGGAAACGTGCGCTGAGCTGACCATCTAAAACATTATGGGTGAGGGTCTGCTGCAGAGCTGACCATCCTAAACATTATATGCGAAGGCCCGCTAGTGAGCTGACGCTATAAAACATTATATGCGAAGGCCCGCTAGTGAGCTGACCCTATAAAACATTATATGAGAGGGCCCGCTAGAGAGCTGACCCAATAAAACATTATATGAGAAGGCCCGCTGGTGAGCTATATAAAAATTGTCAAACAGGGCCCGCTGGTGAGCTGACCCTATATAAAAATTATATCACAGGGCCCGCTGGTGAGCTGGCCCTATATAAAAATTATATCACAGGGCCCGCTGGTGAGCTGGCCCTATATAAAAATTATAGCACAGGGCATATGGAAGAGGAGGAGGAGGATGAGAAGATTAAGAGTCAACCATATACCCGTTTTTTGGGTGGAAGGGGTGAATGGGAATACAGAGTATTCCCATCATTGTAAATAACATATATAAAGTGAGTTTATGTTCCCCCGGGGCTTTCCTCCAGTGGAGTGGAGAAGTCAGGGGAAATCCAGGCCTTGTTCATTTTTATAAGTGTCAACCTATCAGCATTGTCGGTGGAAAGGCGGATACGCTTATCTGTTATGATGCCACCAGCAGCACTAAATACCCGCTCAGACAGAACGCTGGCGGCAGGGCAGGCCAGCACCTCCAAGGCGTAGAGTGCCAGTTCATACCACGTGTCCAGCTTGGACACCCAGTAGTTGTAAGGCACAGAGGGATCATTGAGGACGCTGACACGGTCTGCTACGTACTCCTTCACCATCTTCCAAAACTTTTCCCTCCTTGTGACACTAGGCTGCGCATCAGGGTGAGGGTGCTGGCGGGGTGTCATGAAGGTGTCCCACGCCTTGGAGAGTGTTGCCCTGCCTTTCTCGGAACTGCTGTGTGCTCCCCTTTTCTCCCCTTCTCGGTTGGCCAAGGTAGCACGTACTCTGCCGCCAGCGTTGTCAGATGGAAAATTTTGGAGCAATTTTTCGACAAGAACCTTCTGGTATTGCAACATTTTGCTTGTCCTCTCCACCGGAGGAATGAGAGATGAGAAATTCTCTTTGTAGCGGGGGTCCAGAAGGGTGAACACCCAGTAATCCGTGTTGTCTAAAATGTGTACAACGCGTGGGTCACGGGAAAGGCAGCCTAACATAAAGTCAGCCATGTGTGCCAGAGTACCAACAGTCAAGATTTCGCTGTCCTCACCAGGAGGATGACTCTCAATATCCTCATCCTCTTCCTCCTCTTCTGCCCACCCACGCTGAAGAGATGGAACTAAAGTTCCATGGCTACCCTCTGTAGCGGAGGCAACCGTGTCTTCCTCCTCCTCCTCCTCCTCCTCCTCCTCCTCCGCCTCCTCCAATTGTCGCTGAGAAGACGAAGTGAGGGTGCTCTGGCTATCACCTTGTGTAAGCTCTTCCTCCCCCATTTCCACCTCTTCCACATGCAAAGCGTCGGTTTTAATTGTGAGCAGCGAGCGTTTCAGTAGACACAGAAGTGGGATGGTTACACTGATAATAGCATTATCGCCGCTCACCATCTGTGTCGATTCCTCAAAATTGCGTAAAACCTCGCAGAGGTCTGACATCCATTCCCACTCCTCACTTCTGATTACAGGAAGTTGAACGGAGAGGCGACGACCGTGTAACAGCTGGTACTCCACTACTGCCCTCTGCTGCTCACAAAGCCGGGCCAACATGTGGAAGGTGGAGTTCCAGCGCGTGCTCACGTCACACAGCAGCCGGTGAGCTGGCAATTGTAAGCGCTGCTGCAGCTTCAACAGGCCGGCCGAAGCTGTTGATGACTTACGGAAATGTGCACACACGCGGCGCACCTTGGTCAAGAGATCATGCACATTGGGGTAGGTTTTTAGAAATCGCTGCACCACTAAATTAAATACATGCGCTAGGCATGGTACGTGTGTGAGCTTGCCGAGCTCCAAAGCCGCCACCAAGTTACGCCCATTATCACACACAACCATGCCTGGTTGCAGGTTGAGTGGCGAGAGCCACTGCTCGGTCTGGTGACCAATCCCCTGCAACAGCTCTGAGGCCGTGTGCTGTTTGTCCCCAAGGCAGATCAGCTTCAGCACGGCCTGTTGACGCTTCCCCACTGCAGTGCTACACTGCTTCCAGCTACTGGCTGATGGGGGAGTGGCGCTGCGTGTAGAGAATTCGGAGGTGGAAACGGAGGAGGAGGAGCCAATAACGTAGGTGCTGGTGGAAACCCTGATGGAGGTAGGGCCCGCAATCCTCGGCGTGGGTAGCACCCGTGCCATCCCAGGGTCCGAGTCGCTCCCAGCCTCCACGACATTCACCCAGTGTGCCGTCAGGGAAATGTAGCGTCCCTGGCCACAAGCACTTGTCCATGTGTCAGTCGTTAAGTGGACCTTCCCAGTAACTGCGTTGGTCAGGGCACGGGTGATGTTACGGGACACATGGTGGTGTAATGCGGGGATGGCACACCGGGAAAAGTAGTGGCGGCTGGGGACCGCGTACCGAGGGACAGCTGCTGCCATCAGGCTGCGGAAGGACTCAGTGTCCACAAGCCTAAATGGCAGCATTTCGATGGCCAGTAATTTTGAAAGGTGTGAGGTTAGTGCTATGGCCTGTGGGTGGGTGGCTGGGTACTTTCTCTTGCGCTCAAATGCCTGGGGTAACGACATTTGGACGCTGTGCTGGGACAGGGAAGTGGATGTGGTCGCTGATGGTGCTTCAGATGGTACAGGTGCAGGGCGGGAGGTATGCGGGCCTGCGCCTTCGACAGGCGATTGGCCGGCACCGAAAACAGGGGAAGAGGAGGCAGTGGTGTGGCCTGCAGACACAGATGGGCGATCCAGGCGTTCCTCCCACTTACTACGGTGCTTGGATGCCATGTGTCGGATCATGCTGGTGGTGGTGAGGTTTCTAGTGTTCATGCCTCGGCTCATTCTGGTGTGGCACAGGTTGCAAACTACAATTCTTTTGTCGTCCGCACTTTCCTTAAAAAAACGCCATACCGCGGAACACCTACCCCTTGGCAAGGTAGATTTACGCAAGGGGGTGCTCCGTGGAACATTTGCGGGCCGGTTTGGTGCGGTCCGCCTTCTTTCTGTAGCCACACCACTGCCTCTTCCAGCCTGTTGCGGTGCTGCAGATGGCTCACCCTCAGGACTGCTGACATCGCTCGGCTCTACACCTTCCCAGGTGGGGTCAGTCACCTCATCGTCCACCAAGTCCTCCTCCACTTCCTCACTCTGATCATCCTCCTCAAGTCTTGATCCCACCACATACTCAGTCATTGACAACTGTATAACATTCTCCTCAACAAGGTCTTGAGAAGGAAATAGTGGTTGATTTAATGGCAACTGTGTCTCATCATCATCATCATCATCCACTACTTCCTTTGACCTTAAATGCCGTTCACATCTGTCATCTTCTTGTGATTGGGTAGCCTCTAGAGGTTGTGAATCAGGGCACAAGATGTCATGTTCCACTGCAAGCGTGCTTGGAGAGAGGGTCAAATGAAGGATTGGTGATGAGACGAGCTCCTCACTATATCCCAGTGTGGGATCACTTCTTTGACCAGACCGTGTATGGTGGGAGGAAGGATGATCAGAGTGAGGATTATTTTGACCAGACTCTTGGCTACTGAGAGTGGACTTGGTGGAAGACAGGGTGGTGCTTAACCGACTGGAAGCAGTATCAGCTGTCATCCAACCGACCACCTGTTCGCAGTGGTCGGACCTCGAGAGTGATGTCCTGCGACGCCCTGTAAAATTACACATGAAGCTAGGTATGGTGGATGTCTTTCTTTCTTGTGCTCTGGCACCAGGCACAGTTTCTCCGCGTCCTGACCCGCGCCCTGAACTTTCAGGATCACGTCCACTTCCCCGTCCCTTTTTACCTGCCTTCTTCATCTTACACAGAATATGTGACTTTAATATTTGAGTTTGAAAACTTAACAGTATTTCTTACTATTCTGCAACTCTGCAGAGTACACAGAATAGGCTGCTAAACGGCGGTGATACACACTGAATGGAATGTGACTTTAATATTTGAGTTTGAAAACTTAACAGTATTTCTTACTATTCTGCAACTGTTCAGAGTACACAGAATAGGCTGCTAAACTGCGGTGACACACACTGAATGGAATATGTGACTTTAATATTTGAGTTTGAAAACTTAACAGTATTTCTTACTATTCTGCAACTGTGCAGAGTACACAGAATAGGCTGCTAAACGGCGGTGAAACACACTGAATGGAATATGTGACTTTGATATTTGAGTTTGAAAACTTAACACTATTTCTTACTATTCTGCAACTGTGCAGAGTACACAGAATAGGCTGCTAAACGGCGGTGAAACACACTGAATGGAATATGTGACTTTAATATTTGAGTTTGAAAACTTAACAGTATTTCTTACTATTCTGCAACTCTGCAGAGTACACAGAATAGGCTGCTAAACGGCGGTGAAACACACTGAATGGAATATGTGACTTTAATATTTGAGTTTGAAAACTTAACAGTATTTCTTACTATTCTGCAACTCTGCAGAGTACACAGAATAGGCTGCTAAACGGCGGTGATACACACTGAATGGAATATGTGACTTTAATATTTGAGTTTGAAAACTTAACAGTATTTCTTACTATTCTGCAACTGTGCAGAGTACACAGAATAGGCTGCTAAACGGCGGTGAAACACACTGAATGGAATATGTGACTTTGATATTTGAGTTTGAAAACTTAACACTATTTCTTACTATTCTGCAACTGTGCAGAGTACACAGAATAGGCTGCTAAACGGCGGTGAAACACACTGAATGGAATATGTGACTTTAATATTTGAGTTTGAAAACTTAACAGTATTTCTTACTATTCTGCAACTCTGCAGAGTACACAGAATAGGCTGCTAAACGGCGGTGATACACACTGAATGGAATATGTGACTTTAATATTTGAGTTTGAAAACTTAACAGTATTTCTTACTATTCTGCAACTCTGCAGAGTACACAGAATAGGCTGCTAAACGGCGGTGATACACACTGAATGGAATATGTGACTTTAATATTTGAGTTTGAAAACTTAACAGTATTTCTTACTATTCTGCAACTCTGCAGAGTACACAGAATAGGCTGCTAAACGGCGGTGATACACACTGAATGGAATATGTGACTTTAATATTTGAGTTTGAAAACTTAACAGTATTTCTTACTATTCTGCAACTGTGCAGAGTACACAGAATAGGCTGCTAAACGGCGGTGATACACACTGAATGGAATATGTGACTTTGATATTTGAGTTTGAAAACTTAACACTATTTCTTACTATTCTGCAACTCTGCAGAGTACACAGAATGTGCTGCTAAACTGCGGCGAAGCACACTGAATGGAATATGTGACTTTAATATTTGAGTTTGAAAACTTAACAGTGTTTCTTCCTATTCTGCAACTCTGCACAGTACACAGAATGTGCTGCTAAACTGCGGCGAAGCACACTGAATGGAATATGTGACTTTAATATTTGAGTTTGAAAACTTAACAGTGTTTCTTCCTATTCTGCAACTCTGCACAGTACACAGAATGTGCTGCTAAACTGCGGCGAAGCACACTGAATGGAATATGTGACTTTAATATTTGAGTTTGAAAACTTAACAGTATTTCTTACTATTCTGCAACTCTGCAGAGTACACAGAATAGGCTGCTAAACGGCGGTGATACACACTGAATGGAATATGTGACTTTAATATTTGAGTTTGAAAACTTAACAGTATTTCTTACTATTCTGCAACTGTGCAGAGTACACAGAATAGGCTGCTAAACGGCGGTGAAACACACTGAATGGAATATGTGACTTTGATATTTGAGTTTGAAAACTTAACAGTATTTCTTACTATTCTGCAACTGTGCAGAGTACACAGAATAGGCTGCTAAACGGCGGTGAAACACACTGAATGGAATATGTGACTTTAATATTTGAGTTTGAAAACTTAACAGTATTTCTTACTATTCTGCAACTCTGCAGAGTACACAGAATAGGCTGCTAAACGGCGGTGATACACACTGAATGGAATATGTGACTTTAATATTTGAGTTTGAAAACTTAACAGTATTTCTTACTATTCTGCAACTCTGCAGAGTACACAGAATAGGCTGCTAAACGGCGGTGATACACACTGAATGGAATATGTGACTTTAATATTTGAGTTTGAAAACTTAACAGTATTTCTTACTATTCTGCAACTCTGCAGAGTACACAGAATAGGCTGCTAAACGGCGGTGATACACACTGAATGGAATATGTGACTTTAATATTTGAGTTTGAAAACTTAACGGTATTTCTTACTATTCTACAACTGTGCAGAGTACACAGAATAGGCTGCTAAACAGCGGTGATACACACTGAATGGAATATGTGACTTTGATATTTGAGTTTGAAAACTTAACACTATTTCTTACTATTCTGCAACTCTGCAGAGTACACAGAATGTGCTGCTAAACTGCGGCGAAGCACACTGAATGGAATATGTGACTTTAATATTTGAGTTTGAAAACTTAACAGTGTTTCTTCCTATTCTGCAACTCTGCACAGTACACAGAATGTGCTGCTAAACTGCGGCGAAGCACACTGAATGGAATATGTGACTTTAATATTTGAGTTTGAAAACTTAACAGTGTTTCTTCCTATTCTGCAACTCTGCACAGTACACAGAATGTGCTGCTAAACTGCGGCGAAGCACACTGAATGGAATATGTGACTTTAATATTTGAGTTTGAAAACTTAACAGTATTTCTTCCTATTCTGCAACTGTGCAGAGTACACAGAATGTGCTGCTAAACTGCGGCGAAGCACACTGAATGGAATATGTGACTTTGATATTTTAGTTTGAAGACTTAACAGTATTTCTTCCTATTCTGCAACTCTGCACAGTACACAGAATGTGCTGCTAAACTGCGGCGACGCACACTGAATGGAATATGTGACTTTGATATTTTAGTTTGAAGACTTAACAGAATGTGCTCTAATCTGCAACTTTGCACACTAAACAGAATGTGCTCTAATCTGCAACTTTGCACACTAAACAGAATGTGCTCTAATCTGCAACTTTGCACACTAAACAGAATGTGCTCTAATCTGCAACTGTGCACACTAAACAGAATGTGCTCTAATCTGCAACTTTTCACACTAAACAGAATATTTTTTTTTTTTGTTTTTTTTGTTTTTTTCCCCCCACACAAAATAACCTGCTGCCCCCACACACAGTAGTCCTAAAAAGGACTTTTGGTTCTTTTTTTTCACAATTTTTTTTTTCCTCCCTACACTGCCTTTCCCTTCCTATCCTCAGCTCTCCCTGGCTCAGACTGAGCCGAACTCGATGGTCAGGTGCTATACAGCACCCGACCACGGGTTCTGGCCAGCCAATCAGTGTAATGCCAGCAGCCAACATGGCTGCTGGCATTACACCGATGTCAGAGCCTCCCTGCACGTTTATTGGCTGCGCAGCAGCCGCAAAACGTGCGGGGAGGAGACCCGAACATGGCGGGCGAGCACATGCGGTACTCGTACGAGTACCGCCATGTGCCGAGCAGAGCGATGCTCGAGCCGATCCGAGCATCGGCCGAGCATGCTCGCTCAACACTAAAGACAATGTCTTTGTATTATTAGTGGGACGTGAAGCCCATGCCAAATTCAGGCCCATGTTTAATGTGTTGCACATAACCATTAATTTAAATTTCCAGATTTTTCTTTTCCTCTGTGTTCTAATGTTCCTTTTGAGTATGGTGGCCATCATATTTTTAGACATTGGGATGGTCTGGAAATGTGGGCCAGCTGGTGTATCAACCACTCTTTTGTATTCTGTGTGGAGGTTCATTATTGTCCTCAATATCTGTCCAGTTTCCCCAATGCAGTATCCTGTATGTATCTTATCCACAGGGGTCACATTTGAGTAATTTGTCACATTTAAGTAATTTGTATACTGCAGCACAGGATTGTCTTCTAGGATCAGTATCAGGTACTACAGGATATTGCTTCTCTATGTATTACACTTGTGAAATGAAGAGATTGAACCTTGTTTCTATAGAGCTTGCTATATTCACTAGCAAGGTTGTTCCTAGTTCAGACTATTGCTTTCCAATCTCATTTACCAAGATTTTCATGATTAGAGTGAAAAATACAGTATAATCGCATAGGACTGAATAATTTAAATACATGTCCTACAAACAGCAACCCAATATGTATGTTTTTATATTTTTTTGCATTACAACTACACTTGTTTAGATATAATGAGCATTGTTGAAATTTGCCTTTGGTTCACACCTCTTCACAAGAAACAGTTGATTTTAATAGTACTGAAAGATTCATATGGGTCATTTTAATTTATCATACTGTAAAGTGAAACAGATCATTGACTATAGCAGAATGCAAGAGAAAAATATATATGGCTATAACTGACTGCTGTTTGAAGTTAAGTTATTAAATTAAAATAAATTATTCATAGGTTACATTTCCCCTTTACTTAATTCTGCACAAGAAAGTAAATTGTGAAATTCGTGTGAAATTTAGTTTGGTTAATAAATTTCATACTCCTGATACAGAAAATGAAGCTCATCAACTGCTCAATAAAATGTGCGTGTGTGAGATTTTTTCATTTTTGTCAACAACTGAATGAAACAAAATAACTAAGCGAAAGGATACCACCCTTGAATAACAAATAGTAATGGTTTCTCATTGGCATACCTAAGAACTCTCCAGATCTAACCCAGAGACTCCAGTTTTTTTAAATAATTACCAAATCTCTGGGGACAGAGGGTGATTATCAGGGCTCAGTGAGTACCTTTGTTACTCTTCTCATTAGATACCCCACCCACAGGCCATAGTGGACCTCCAGAGGCTTTGGGACAAGAAGGTTCTCAGGTATGTTCATTCTGAGAAATATGTAATGGGATTCTGAGCAAAAACAGGAGCTGTACTCTATTTTGTAGCCCCTCTCCTCCTGCCTTACATTATTTTACTAAACTATTTAAACTGACAATTCCCAACCCCCCGGCCCATAATGCCACTCTTGCCAAGGGGGGGGGACAATGGGGAAATCTTTAGACATTTCAGACAACTTCTTCGCTTTACGTCTTGATGAACTGTATGTGTTAAATAAGAAGAGAGGCAATGGTGTAACTTTATGCTATTTTCCTGTGTATGTATGTATGGGGCTGGCATTTGGGTCTTGCTAGCATTAAAACAGAAACAACAGTAGAGTGTATCCAAAAAAATGACTGAGGGAATACTGTAGAATATTTAAAATGTATAAAATGATTTAAAAACTGATTCATAAAATATTATGCACTTCATCAATCATACACTGTGGATCAAGAGTTCCCAAACCTGTCCTCGGGCCCATTCATTGTTGCAGGTATTCTGCATTTCCTCACATGAACACAGGTGAATCTATCAGTGGCTCAATCATTCTGAAGGGTTTGTCAGAGTTAACAGAATTCATCTGTGTATTATTGAAGATATCTGGCAAACTGTTGGGAGGGCCTGAGGATAGGTTTGAGAGGGTCTACTGTAGTTCAGTTTAGCCTTAGTTAATGTATAAAATCTAAATATAATCATTATTTAGTACAGCAGGTATATATAAAATAAAAAAATATCTTGCGAAAATATTGTAGCAAAGAGTATATTTGCTTAAAAAGAGCATTCAGATTCTTAAAAAATGTTTTTGATTCTGTATATACATTTTAAATATTCTACAGCATTCCCTCAGTCTTTTTTTATGAGAAATGTGGAACACATTATCCTGAAATTGCATTGGTCTGTGCAATTTTATGTTGGTAAAGACACGTTTTATGATATTTTTAGCCTGATAAATGACACTAATAGCCATTGGAGACTATAGACTTTCCTATATTTCCACAATTATGTCCATTTCAATATTGTTTGGATAGGTTGAAACAATTCAGATGTTGTAAACTCAGTACCACAGTACCTGTAGATACAGGCAACATGCAATTACCTATTTCATGCAAAATGAAAAAGAGAATTGAATTTTTTTTCTTTACATTTAATTTTGTAATGGTTGTAGTCATTGTTTGTTTGTAAAACCTTAATTATTTTCCCATATCATTTTAAATCACTTTACCTAAAACATTTAATATTGTACAGTTTTCTTAGAAAATGTCTGAGATTATGGGCTAGATTTAAAGGTTCATGTTAAAACAGCCACTAAGTAAAAAAGGCCTATCGGCCGCAAATAGTACGTGATTTAAGGCGGATTCGACAGGTAGTCTACAAGAATAGCTAACGAGTGTAGGCACAACAAAAACACATAACACAAAAATTCAAACTTACAGCCAATACCAAGGCCCCAAAGTATCAAAAATGTTCAAATACACCTATATATATACCCCAAAATAACGGTCACACCTTGTTTGTGTTTCGAGTTTTGGCAAGCTAGATCACAGGACCCAGGAGCTGAGGATATCGTTTAGAGCGAGGGAGAGAGGAGCTGACATTGGAGGTAGAAGGAGTTTTGATTTTGGAGTTTGGAGAGGAGAGATCTGCACTTAAATAAACACATATCACACTTTTGCACATATCACATACACCCATACAAACACAAACACATACACATACATACACGTAGTCCTTTTTTTCATAACACTTTACACATTTGTTTAAATTTTATTTTTACAGTGTGAATCATTGAGTGAAAGAGTGTGACAGAGAATGAGTGGGATCGAGTGTGTCTGTGAGGGCCTGTGGGAGTGCCTGGGATGGGCGGCCAGGATAGGCGGACAGGAGAGAGGGATGGGGAGAGTAGAGGAGGAGGAAGGTCAGGAGTGCATCCCTGAGCAGAGTAGGGATAGGAGAGGGAGATTCACAGGGCGGAGGGCGACCTGTCCCAGAAGAGCAGGCACACAGAGGCCCAGGACAGAAGCTGCAGTGGGACGAGGGGTACCTGCTGGGGACCACCACACACAGGCAGGGGCATCGCAGGCAGGACACTCTGGTTCTGACACATCACAGGCCGGAGCTGAGGAGGAGAGAATCAGGGATCCTCGCTATATAGAGGAAGAGAATAGGGCCCTCATGGAGGCTGTTTTGGAGAGGGAGAGTGTCCTCTTCCCAAGGGAGGAGGTCCCCGGCCTGGCTGAGAGGAGGAAGGCCGCCTGGAACCAGATATGCAGCGGGTGAATGCAGTGGCCACCTGCAGATGGGATGTGGAGTCTGTTAAAAAGAGATGGGGCGACTGTAAAAGGCAGGTGTAGAAGAAGATTGGGGTTGCAAGTACAAATGTAAAGGTTCAACCAGGCCCAAACTTGTCCATGTCCCAGGTTAACCCTCTTGTTGCTGTGCTGCTCACACACGATCCACACAAACCATGCTCATTAAAAGTGTTGTATGTTAAACATCATAACTGATTCTACACAATGTCAATCATGTACCCACAGGGAAACTAGCACATAACCCCTTGAGTGCTAGATGGATTATCAATGCAACGCTCAACAGTGCTTTGACAACCCCTCCAGTACTCAAAGGGTTAACCAGAAAACAAACACAAGTCGATAGACTAACAATTACATGCTACACAGGGGACATTCACTAAGCGGTGAAAAAGAGATGTTGGAGAGAAATGAACCCTTACATACCCTCACTTCAACAATCCCAATGTCTATGGAGACACAGGTCACACATCACAGTGCCACTGAGAATAACTGGTTGTATGTGCAACACACAGGCCTAAATAATTCCCTGGATATGTACCTCTTATATGTGTACAAATATATCCTACCAAGATATGAACCCAGAGATCAGTTTGGTATGTTTGATTTCCTTACAGGATATATATGTGCAACCATCAAAACTTAAGTTTTATTGATATCATCAATAAAAAGATACCTAGTATATCCCATCTAAGTGAGGTGGGATATACTAGGTATGTGTTTATTTATGATATCAATAAAACTTAAGTTTTGATGGTTGCACATATATAGCCGATAAGGCAATCAAACGTACTGAACTGATCACTGGGTTCATATCTTGGTAGGATATATTTGTACACATATAAGATGTGCATATCCACATAGATATTAGACGATTTTTCTTTCTGTGTACATTGTGCAAGATTGTAATGGTTAATATCACCTTGATGTAATATTGTTGGCATTCAAAAAAGCTGCAGATTCCAGTCATTTGACCAGACGGAGGCTCTTCAGCAGAGCCCATATTTCGCTATATAAAGATGAATACTCCATTGGAATAGTCCACAAAGTGTGCCTGGTTTGCAAGCTCACTCTGTAGACCATTCCAATTAAGTATTTATTTATAAATAGCTCCATTTTGGCTCTGCTGTAGAGCCGCCATCTGGTCAAATGACTGGAATCTGCAGCTGTCCCATAGAGCGCTGACTTGAATGAAACAGACAAGAAGAGCTAACTTTACCAAGTGATATCTGTCAAACCATAAGGGTTTGAGAGATAGGACTTACATCGATCCACATCTTTTAAGAATGCCTACTATTTTACATCAAGGTGAAATAAACCATTACTATCCCTTTAATCCTGTCATTGCTACTTTTAAGAATCACACCATCTCATTTACCCACACAGCTTACGGGCGTCAAGCACAGCAGGAGCCCATGAAGGAGGCTGAGTCAGTATCCGGTGAGGAGTATACAGAGGAAGGGACCAGCCGGTGGTCACCGTACCCACCTTCATCACCTGCTCAACCACCTGCTTCATCTGATCCAAAACCTGCTCAAACCTGCTCAAACACCTGCTGCACCACCTGCTTAACCTGCTCCAACACCTGCTACACCACCCCAATACAGTGCCTGGATGCTACAGGTAGACAGTGGATGCATCCCATCACCTTCATGAGGTACTACCCTTCAGCAGCAGCAGCACCACCACCAGGGAGGCAGTGGCTTCTAGGGACAGTGGCTACCCCTCATTATGGCCCAAATGATGAACAGATGGACCTACCCTCATGGATAGCTCCCCAGCATGGCCTCAGGTATGATCCCAGGTGGGGTCCAAGCACCTACCAGTTGCCAAGGTATGACCCTTGGCCACTGGATTACCAACACCTGGGCCTGATTGGGGAGTCCCAGCTCCCTCTACCGAGGGAACACTTTACCCCACTACCACAGACATCATTTGGCAGCACTGAGTCCCTAGATGTGGTGGGCACATGCCTATCATCTGCAGCAGCCTCTCCACCAGCGGACTCAGCAGAAGCAGACACAGCAGCAGAAGACACAGCAGCAGCAGACATTCCACTAGCAGCAACCACACCAGCAGACTCACCAGGCACATCCACCACCAGCAGTACACGCATGAGGGGGGTAGAGGCAGAGTGCATGGTGCTTCAGAGGAGGCTAATCCAGGGAATTTCAGAGGGCCAACAGGAACCTCACAAGGCTCAGAATAGAATACCAGAGGAACACCTCAAGAATTGAAGCACGGATACATGCCCTGGAGGTATAGCACACGGTACAAAGCACACAACTCTGTCAGTACCATACAGGGATGATGGACATGATGGGGCAGCTGCTGTTGGAGTTCACAGACCATAACCACAGGAAGAACCTGCATGTGGAGAGGGAGCAGAAGTCAACAGAGGTGTCCACTGCACCCACCACTCCCTCCAGTGTGACCACTGAAGGTACACCAAGGGTGAAAAGGGTGACCAGGCAGTCAGCCAGGGCTATCCACCTCTGGCACCCGGTCGAAGGTCCCACCCAAAAAAAAAAAAAAAACTGCTCAACTTGCTATTTTCACCCTTAATAAAAAGAAAAAGATTGTGCTTTTGACTTCTGTCTGATATTATTTGTGGTTAGTGATAGATTGGGTGGCAGAGATGTCTTCAATGCATTGCCAAGCAATGCAGTGAACACAACTTCAGCCTAGGTAATATGTGGGATGTTACAACATGGGTTCTCACACACTGTTGTACAAATTCAACTGGCAATCCATCCCTGGAGCCAAATAACATGACAGTGTTATATGGTCATTATGTTGGGAGAATTTGTACAAAACATACCCCTTAGAACAACTGGTGCAACACTGTGAACATTCATCTGCATCAATTGTTGTGTTTAAGGGGTTAACCAAACAAACAGCTATTTGACTTAGCAGAGAACTAACAAGCAGGATAGGTGGAACATGCAGCAAAATAGTCTTTGATTCAATCTCTTATTGGGAAACTGACTTACTGGGGAACCCAATGTTCACCCTAGGATTTCAATTTATGTGCACTCCAGTAAGTGAGTTTCACAATAAGAGTATGAATCACAACCTAATTTACTGGAGAACCCAATGTTTACCCTAGGATTTCAATGTGTAGCACACACATTGAAACCTTAGGCTTAGCATTGGGTATCTAGTAAGTTGTGTTGTTGTTTTACTAAGGTTGTAACAGACTTCACCATTGATAACACTTGTCCACTTAGGCTGGTTGTATTTTGATGTAGCCCATGTACTGGGATATGTCAAACTAAAGCAATCTCAGAACATTGATTACATTGAGCAACACAGAAACCGTTGACATGAAATCATTGTGGAAGTACGTCCCCCGTATCACCTCTTTATCACTCACAACACACATTAGTGTATCACCGTCATCATCTCTTTGCATGAATACATCACAGAGTCTACTAAAGGCCAAACAAGTAGTGGACTCCTGTGATGTAGGTCATACCTTCCCATGTATGAGGGATACTCTAGCCTTGAGTGTGGGTCCACATTGAGACATGTCTAATCCAACATTTAATCATACAGACACAGATAGAATAGTGATGGTTCTCCTTTATAGTGTCTCAAACTACAGTAAAACATACATGTGTTTTTGGGTATATTACCTATATATGCATTGAACACTTGTATGAGCACACAAAAGGTACATTTCAACTAAATATGAATAATTTAGAAACACTATTGAACTGCTCATGTGTTGTCCACAAAGTTTGTTAGCTCTGTAGATGAGCATTCATACTGTACAGGTTTGATACCTGGATGTTAGTACACACATGAATTTGTGTCTTGTGTGGATATGTGAATGTTCTAGTAGAGGTTGGACATCAGGTCAAACATTGCATCACCAACACAATCACTTGAAACATCAAGAAATGAGCTTCATGGAAGTAGATCATGCTATGGATGCCTGTGGAACAAGAGGACAGGATTTGGAGCAGCACCCTCAAACTGATGGTCATGCATCAGCTTCAACATCATTCCCCCTTAATCTTTTACATTACAGGGGAGTACACAAACCCTTCCTTTGTAATGTGTTGTCTACTCATCTGTAGCTCAATATGGAGAGAACCAAGGTGATGTCAAACAGCTCTAGGGTTATATATCCCTGACATAAATACACACATCAACAAATATGTTTTAATAGCTCCATGAAACAAGTGAATTTGGGATGCCACTGTAAGAGTGACAGTGTCAGCCCAATTTGACTTGTTTCATGGAACTATTAAGACATATTTGTTGATGTGTGTATTAACGTCAGGGGAACATATCACTGCACACAGAGGTCAGCATGGTGTCCCATAGATCTGATCCACGTTTCATGCCCTCTATGTTGTGTAACACACTACCACTGCAGATCCATCCCTCTGCTGCTCATTTCAGCTATAGCTACCTACAGGTCGCATGTTCACTCCAATGGCCCTTTAACCCCTGATATGACAGAGAGTTATCCAATGCATTGCACTGGATAACGCTCATTTGCTACAAGGATACCATGGTTGCTATGGCTATGATCATGGCAAATCACGTTAGTTGCTGTCAGTCAAGCCCTGGAAGATGCTGAACATGGGTTATGTGTTGTACTTTGGTTCTCCTGGGGGTAGGCATGATATCCTTGAGGTAGTAATGTTAATGTGGAGAAGGGAATGGAAGATGGTTTTGGAATCCACACACACAATATGCCACGTCCATGGTATGGATGATGTTTGGGGACATACTGCTGCCAGTGTCAGTGTTGTGTCATTGATCCTGTGAGGTGAAACAGAACATCATGAGTGGAGTGGTTATTGTGTTGGCCCCAATTCACAGGACTGATGATGGGTATGCATGAATTGTGTGAATGCCTGTTTCATACTCACAGCTGAAGTAACATAGTGACATAGTAACATAGTAATTTAGGTTGAAAAAAGACTTGTGTCCATCTAGTTCAACCCTTTTCCTATTCCTGTTTACCATCGTTGATACAAAAGAAGGCAAAAAAAAAAAAAAACCCTCAATATAGCAATTTAAAATTCTGCCTTGAATGGGGGGGGGGTTGATTCCTTCTTGATTCAAAATGGCAATCAGATTTCTCCCTGGATCAACAAGCCCTAACTAAATATTGACCCCAATACTAACGTACATAGCCCTCTATGTTATGCTTTTTTAAATAAGTATCCAGGCCCCTTTTAAAGGCATCTAATGTATTAGATAGCACCACCTCCTCAGAAAGTAAATTCCATACCTTTATTGTCCTTACTGTAAAGAAACCCTTCCGCTGTTGTAGATTAAATCTCCTTTCCTCAAGTTTAAGCGGGTGGCCCCTTGTCCTGTGTACTGTTCTGTTAATGAACAGGTTTTTGGAGAGCCCTTTATATTGGCCTTGAACATATTTATATAGTGTTATCATATCCCCTCTAAGACACCGTTTCTCTAGTGTGTACAAGTTTAACTTTTCTAGCCTTTCTTCATAACTAAAACTTTCCATTCCCCTTACTAGTTTTGTAGCCCTCCTCTGCACTCTCTCTAGTTCCATAATGTCCTTTTTCAGAAACGGCGCCCAGAATTGAACGCCATATTCTAGGTGGGGTCTTACCATGGACCTGTAAAGAGGCATAATTATATTTTCCTCCCTTGAGTCAATACCCCTTTTAATACATGCCAATATCTTATTGGCCTTTGCAGCTGCCAGCTGGCACTGCATGCTACTGCTAAGTCTATTGTCTACCATTACTCCCAAATCCTTTTCATTTGTAGATTTCCCCAGAGAAACACCATTTAAACTATATGTTGCATTTTTATTATAATACCCAAAATGCATAACTTTACACTTGTCTATATTGAATCTCATTTGCCATTTGCCTGCCCAGTTACTCAATTTGTCCAAATCCTCTTGTAATGAAGACACATCCAGTTCAGACTTTATTACCTTACTTAATTTTGTGTCATCGGCAAACACTGATACATGGCTCCCTATGCCCTCTAGGAGGTCATTAATAAACAAATTAAAAAGAAGAGGACCCAGGACAGATCACTTATCACTTTTATCCAACTGCAGAACCTGCCATTTACTACCACTCTTTGGATTCTATCTTTCAGCTAATTTCCGATCCACACACAAACATTTTCCCCTAGGCCTATTTCATTCAATTTGTACAGTAACCTCTTGTGCGGAACTGTATCAAATGCCTTGGCAAAGTCTAAATACATCACATCAACCGCCGCTCCCTCATCTATATTATTACTCACTTTTTCATAAAATGCGATAAAGTTCGTTTGACAAGACCTGTCTTTCACAAAGCCATGTTGGCTATTGCTAATGATATTCCTGTTCCAGCAGAATTCTTAAATATATTCCCTTAGCAACCTTTCAAACAGCTTCCCTACCACAGATGTCAAGCTTACAAGTCTGTAATTTCCTGGCTGTGACTTTGATCCCTTTTTAAATATGGGCACCACATCTGCTTTACGCCAATCCATGGGTACCATACCTGAAATAAAAGAATCCCTGAAAATCAAATATAACGGTCTGGCCAGGGTCTGGCTTAGCTCTTTAAGTACCCGTGGGTGTATACCATCTGGCCCCGGAGCTTTGTCTACCTTAACACCATTCAATTGTTTTAACACTTTTTCTTGTGTTAGCCAGTCCCATGCTTGCTGAGACTGTTCTGTAAAAGTAGCTTGCAGAGACTGTTCTGTAAAAGTAGCTTGCAGATTCTTGTCCACTGGATCTTCCTTGGTAAAAACAGAAGAAAAGAAATTGTTTAAAATATCTGCCTTCTCTCTGTCCCCTTTGACCATCTCACCCATTTCAGATAACAAGGACCCAACATTATCAGACTTTAATTTTTTGCCATTAATGTATTTAAAGAATTTTTTTGGGTTTCTTTTGCTCTCCTTAGCAATATTTTTTTTATTCTCCAGTCTAGCTAATTTAAGCCTTTTTACAGGTTTTGTTGACATTTTTGTATTCTGCAAATGCCTCTGCTGATCCCTCAGCTTTGTAATGTTTAAATGCCGCTTTCTTGTTATTTATTTCATGAATTACTTTACTGGTTAGCCACATTGGTTTTAATTTACTTCTTTTGTATTTGTTTCCAACAGGGATAAATTTATGTGTATATTTTTGCAATGTTATTTTGAAGGCATTCCACTTACCTTCTGTGTTTTTTCCTGAAAATATTTTATGCCAGTCAACGAGACCAAGGGATGAATTAAACCTGCTAAAGTTGGCCTTTTTAAAATTCAGTGTTTTGGTGGAAACCATACCAAATTGCTTTTTTGAATTAATCTCAAAAGATACCATGTTATGGTCACTATTCCGCAAGTGCTCCCTAACTTGGATGTTAGAGATAAGTTCTTCATTGTCAGTTATTACCAAATCCAGACATGCATTCCCTCTGGTTGAGGTCTGCACTAGTTGTGACAAAAAATTGTCATTCAACAAGTTCAGAAACTTGCTGCTTTTACCAGAATTAGCTGTTCCATTTTTCCAGTCTATTTCTGGATAATTAAAATCCCCCATAATTATAGTTCTCCCTATTTGAGAAGCCTTTTCTATTTGCATTAATAGCTTTGATTCTTGAAGGTCACCAATGTTTGGTGGTTTATAAGAAATACCCACTAATATTTTCTGGGCAGTTTTACCCCCAGTGACTATTTCAATTCACAGGGATTCCACATGTTCACTACTATCATCACATATATCTTCCCGCAACTGAGGGAATAATGCTGGTTTGACATACAGACAGACCTCACCACCTCTTTTGTTTGACCTATCTTTTCTAAATAACATGTAGCCCTCCAAATTGATTGACCAATCATGTGTGTCATCCCACCATGTTTCTGTTATGCCTATCAAGTCATAGTTTTCAATTTCAGCTACCAGCTCCAGTTCCCCTATTTTATCAGTTAAACTTCTGGCGTTTGCAAGCATACAATTTATGCCACTGCTGTGTTCCATTTGTGATTTAGTTTTGACGTGGTTTATAGGCTTCTCCCTATCATCTGTACTAACCCCGCCTCCAGATCCTCCCACCTGGTTATTAACTATATTGCCTTCACTTTCTATACTATCTATCCCAGTATTTATTGGCCCCTCCCCCCCTTCCTAGTTTAAAATCTCCTCCAACCGTCTAGTCATCCTCTCCCCAAGCACTTGAGACCCTCTTGCATTCAGGTGCAATCCATCCTTGCTATAGAGATTGTACCCCAAAGCAAAATCAGCCCAGTGCTCTAAAAACCCAAAGCCCTCCTTCTTACACCAAGACTTCAGCCATGCATTGAGCTCCCTAATCTCCCGCTGTCTCTCTGGCATAGCCCATGGCACAGGTAGTATCTCTGAGAATACTACCTTGGAGGTCCAGTTCCTAATCTTACTGTCTAAATCCCTAAAATTACCTTTTAGGGCTCTCCACCTTCCTCTTACTTTGTCATTGGTACTAATATGCACCAAGACAGCTGGATCCTCTCCAGCCCCTCCCAATAATCTGTCCACCCTGTCTGCAACATGCCGAACCCGGGCACCCGGGAGACAGCAAACCATTCGGTTGCTGCGATCAGAGCCACAGATTACCCTGTCTGTTCTCCTAATAATGGAGTCCCCTACCACCACAACCTGCCTAGGCTTCACTTTCCTCTGCATCCCCTCTGTACTAGAGGAGCTGTTCTCCCGGCTGTTAGGGAGAACAGTCTTCTCCAGCAATTCCACTTCTGGGTTTGCCTCCCCAACATCTTCACTTAAATGAGCAAATTTGTTGGGATGAAAAAACTCAGGACTGGCTGCCCTCTTCCTCTTCCCTCCCCCACTGCAACCACTTCTAACTGTTACCCAGCTATGTGCCTGGTTCCCTTCTAGCTGATCTCCTCCCTCTTTGCTAGGTGACCCAGCTAGACTCTGCTCAGTTAGCAAAAGACTCCTCTCAAGGTTGTCAATGTCTCTCAGTGTTGCAATATGACCCTCTAGAGCTACAATCTGAGCTTCTAGAAGGGCCACTTGCTCACATTTGCAACAGCGGTATGGACCTTGGAACTGCTGTTCCAAACATGCATACATATGGCAAGATGTGCACTGAGTGAGATGTCCAAACTTGCTCATCATGTATCGTGCAAATGTGAGTTCTTACAGATATAAACAATTATTTTACCTTTGTTCCTCTAACTCCTGTGTTGCACTAACTCCTGTGTTTCACAAACTGCGCACTTATTCCAGAGCACTTAGGAAAGAGCACACTCTATTTGTGAGCAAGCTCTGTGAGTCCCGTACCTAGATTTATACAGGCCTACACAGGGGATTGTTCACAAACCCCACCGTTAATTAATTACACACACTCCCAGAAAAAACACAACCTTTTACACTTTAACCCTTTAACCTTCTTACTGCAGGTTAGGATGAACACACATAAACACTTTTCCAATGCTGGGATGTCCAAACTGTTCTCTTAATCCAGAGCACACTTCAATTTGTGGTCCCTGATGAGCCTGCCTCTCATCTGAGCCCCTCTCAGGGTCTCCTCACCATGGCCTATGTCCACGGGACATGGGGGGGCCTGGATATCATCCACCAGCCTAGTGTCCACTGAGATGTTGTACGGTATTGCACATGCCATTATGATGTCACACACTTTTCCTGGGGCATACTGAAGTGCTCCCCTGAGTGGTCCAGACATCTGAATCGGGCCTTGAGGAGGCTGAAGGTCCGCTCAATGGCATTCCTCATTCTGCCATGAGCCTGGTTGTATCACTCCTGGGCATCTGTTTGGGGCTTGGCGACCGGGGTAAGTAGCCATGATTTGCATCCGTAGCCAGCATCACCTGTGGAAAGTGAGTGGCATAGTGAGACTGGGAGCACATGTTGTGTGAATGATGTTTCCTGAGGTGGATGTACTAGCTGTGAGCCAGGAGCATGGTGAACAGTGTTGTATGTACACCTGTGGATGTGGTATGATTTAGTATTGTTAACTCACCCAAAAGCCAACCCCCTGTGTAAGTTCCATTCTCAAAGTCTTTGTGTACTGAGGAGTTTTGGAGAATGTAGGAATCATGACAGCTCCCGAGATACTTTGCACATACATTTATAATCCTCATGTTGCTGTCACACACCATCTGCACATTCATGGAGTGGAAGTTTTTGTGGTTAATTAAGATATGTGCTGGATCTTTAATACAGACATGGGTGCAATCCATTGCATCCATGACCCTAGGCATGACTCCCCTTGTGTAAAAGCCCTTCTTCAGATGTGTCCACTCCATGTCGGTGGTGAGAAAATGTATATAGGTACTGGCCTTGCTTTTGAGGGCTGGCAAGACCTGGGCCTGCACCCTGCAGAATGTGGCCTGTGACATACCAGATGCATAACCATCAGTCGACTGGAAGGCATCACTTGCCATAAAGTGTATGGCGCACAGGAGTTTTTGCAGGCCAGATAGGGTATGGTTGTGGATGTAAGTCGGATCCACCTGATCTTTGTTGACCTCATACAAGGCAATGATGCTGTGCGGCCTCAACCTGTAGCGATCAATCATCTTGTCATCGGTCATTCTAAAGAGAGTGACCCTTGGGCAGTATACCCTGTGCCTTGGCAGTTTTCTATACATCCTACATTGTTCCAGGGGTCCCTGTTGCAGGTGGGGAGCATCCTGTTGCTGCGGAGCATCCTGTTGCAGCAGCTGTGCATCTGCAGGCAGGTGCTGTCCTCCAGGTGAGGATGGGTTCATGTGTGGCTCTTGAGCCAGAGCCTCCTCACTTGCAATAGGTCAAGGCTGTTGATCAGGTGTGCCTGGAGGTTGCTGGTGTTCCCTAGCTCTCTCCATTGCACGCCTTCTCTGCAGTATTTGCTTCAATATGTAAGACAACATACTGATTGTTTTCTCTCTCTATCTCTCTATCTCTCTCTCTCTCTGTCTCTCTCTATCTCTCCCTGAGTATAA
This sequence comes from Rhinophrynus dorsalis, assembly GCA_037306005.1. Classification (NCBI taxonomy): domain Eukaryota; kingdom Metazoa; phylum Chordata; class Amphibia; order Anura; family Rhinophrynidae; genus Rhinophrynus; species Rhinophrynus dorsalis. The sequence continues at coordinate 176,474,889 of CM074723.1, forward strand.
AACAAGCCACAAGTGAGTGTGGTGCGCTATCCCTTTAAGTACTTGGTAGGGCATTGTCTAGGTGTAGGGATGAGGTGAGTGAGGACCAATGTGAAGGTGTTTGCTGTCCAGTTAAGTGTTTGCAAGTGTGTCTGTGTTTTAAAATGTGGTGTGTTCTGATTGTTGTGTCTCTGTCAGTTGCAGGTGTGAAGTTGTGGGGTGCAGGTTGTGTCTGGATCGTCTGGTGATGTTGCACAGGTGAGCTTGTTTCAATTGGCAGGTGTCCATGTTGTGTGCTAACCCCCACTGTTCCGTGCCATGTTGAGTTGGTGTTTTTTTTTTGAAGGCCAATCCCTGTGGTGTTGCTTGGTTGTTCTGTTGTGTGTGAGAGTGATTTGTGTTGCATGGGCATGTTTTTTGTGTTATTTCAGCATTGCACAGGTAAATTTTTCCATTTGCATGCTTGTGTGGTATGCGGCTTGTCTGTCTTACTATCTAACAGTTTTTTTTTTACCATTATGTGTCTAATAGCTAACAAAACTGGGTATCGTTTTTCAGCAGTTAGCAGTACAGCACTCCTTTAAATGGCTCTGGGGAATCTTGTTCCATGCATCTCAATGCACGTAAGTCTATCGGCCATAAGGATTATCAAACTGAAGTTAGCTGTTCTTAAGACGGACCTTTAAATGGCTTACTGCATGTTAAAACACACGACTGCCGTTTTTTTTGCTAACACCTGCCTTTAAATCTACCCCTATGTGTCAAATAAGTAGTGGTTCCATATGCCAATTAAAGAAAAGGATATTTATTTTTGAATGGCATGCACAGTTGAATGTATCTACATTTAAGCATTTATGATTTACCAACCATATTTCTTGTTTAGATTATATTTGTTTAACCCCTCCTTTACCAGTGTAGTTGGAACATAGTGCTTTACTTTCCATGCTAGTCAATGGAGGGGTTAAGTTTTGGAAATGCAGGTGTGGAAAGGGTGCATAGAGGAACCAGGGTTTACTGCAGAGTCAGATGGGAGCCCATTGAGCTATTGTCCTATCTTTTTTTTCCAAACCAAAAGTTTATTGAGTTTTTAAACAGAAAAGAAACAAGCAAGAACAAATGATGAAGACAAAATTAGAATGAAGTAAAATATATTACAAAACAAACAAACAAACAAAAGTAAAAAGCCAGGAAGAGGAGAATTAAATCAGGCCCTCAGCAGGAAATTATTTTCGGTACCAGAATTTCTATTTTGCCAAGGGGGCCAGACAGACAAAAATTGTGAAAATTAGCCATATCAATTGCAGTTAGATGTTCTAGTTTGCAGACATAATTTATTTTATCTAATATGCAGTTCCAGGACAAGTCTAATTTTTTCCACTGGGAGCCAATGCTGTATCTGACAGCAGAGAAGATTTTGGATAAATAGTTTATCTTGAGTTTTATTAAGAGAGTCTACCTTCACGCCGAGGAGTGCTTCAGCAGGAGCAAGGCTTAGAGGTCTGGGTAACATATGAGAGAGTTGGAGGGTCACTTTGTTTCAAATATGTCTAACTTTTGGGCAAGTCCACCAGATGTGAAGAAAGGTACCAGGTTCATTGCAGCCACGAAAACATTGATCTGAAGCATCACTGTACATGAGGGAAAGTTTAGAAGGTACTAGATGGAAAAGGTGTAGCATTTTATAAGATTGCCCAGAGAGGTTCAGATTAAGGTAGTTTTCATGTACACTTAGCATAATTGACCTCCCCTCTTCCTCTGACCAGGAATGATTTAAGAGAGATTCCCATGTATGTTGGCAATTAAGTTTAGATGTATCAAAAAGCAAGGTCTTGTATATCAGAGAGATTGACTTTTGACTGTGATTCCAAAGCAAAAAAAAAGGATTCAAACCTGGTAAGTGGAAATGTGATGTAGTCTCCAAGGAATGGAGACAAGACATCCACAACAGAGAGATAAGTCAATTCATCTTCAGAAGAGTCCTTAAGCTCATTTTTAATAGCATCCCAAAATAGAAACTCATGTCTGAAGATCAAAGATCTTAGATTTTCAAAACCAGAAGCAAAGAGTTTGTTAACAAAGGCACATTGTGTTCGGTTTCACTGGAAGAATGAGGAGGTAACAGGAAGAAGATTAGTTCTGAAATCCATTAATTTAAGCTTGAATCTATTTCTATCCCAAATCCATAGGTCATTTTTGGTAGAATTCAAGACATTCGGTAGCTTAGATGATCTCTGATGTGGTAAAGACCAGATCCATTCCAACAGCTGTTGTCTAGAAATCATACGGGATCCTAATTCAATCCAGCCAGGAGTTAACCATTGAAGATCGTGAGTAGAGCAAAACACCTTGAGTTGAGCAAGTCTAGCAGCGAGATAATAGTAATAAAGGTTAGTCTTCAGGACCCCACTATGTTGTTTTTCTCTATATAAAGTTTCTTTTTTAATACGGGGGTGTTTGTGTAGCCAAATAAAGCTGAATAGTTCGTTCTGAAAGCTTAGAAGATCGGATTTATTAATGCGAATTGGTAGAGTTCTAAACAAGTAAAGAATTTTAGGGAGAAGACACATTTTAATTGCATTAATTCTCCCAAAAAAGGAGAGAGGTAAGGAGCTCCAGTTATATATCTTTTCAGAAATGGTCTTCCAGAGAAGCCTGAAATTAAAGGAAAAGGTTCTGTTCAGCAGCTTAGGAAACTTGACACCTAGATATTCGATAAAATCATCTCTCCAGCAGAACTGGAATTCCTCTGCTATAGATCGTTGGATGTTCAAATCCAAATTGAGGCATAGAATATCAGTCTTGCATTGATTGACAACAAGACCAGAGATTTCCCTGAAGACTGTCAGCTTGTTCCATAATGCTCTAATAGATAAATAAGGTTCAGATATAAACAATAGGAGGTCATCAGTGTATAGATTTAGTTTGGAGTTCATAACATCATTGATGCCTCTAATTTTTTCATCCATTCTAATAGCTACTGCCAGAGGTTTGATGCAGAGGGCGAAGAGCATTGGCGATAATGGACAACCCTGTTTAGTGCCCCTATGTCAGGCTTGTTATGGTTGGAGCGTAGGAGCAGGGAATGCTATCTCTTGCCAGACACCCCTACCAGGTGATCCACAGAGGTATACAGGTAGAACACCTAGGTAGGAGTGACAGCACGGGAGTGTAAGGGTTAAGCAAAGCATAGTCAAAAACAGTCCAGAAGATCAGGGCAGGCAGCAATCAGGCAGAATCAGTAAAACTAGCCAAGGTCAGGAAACAGGCAAGCAGGGAAGTCCAGGAGGCAAGCAGAAGGTCAGGCAATGAGAAATCCAGCAGAGGGTCTGTAGCACAGCAAGAAAAGAGGCACTGAGCACTGGAAGCTTAGAGCACACAGGAACCAAAGTTCTGGAACACTGAAGCAAAGTGGACACAGCCTGAGGGGTTTTTACAGTGTCATGGGTTTTCACCCCTCCCCTCTGCTGAACAAACCTCTCACTGGATTGGCCAACAGAGGGGTGTGCAACCACAGCACCTGCCTCACTGTTTACCTGGAAGCACACTATTGGTGGACAGTTGATGAGAGAGGCAGGCTTCACCTCCCCCCTACAGGTGTACAACACCATGGTTTGATCTGGGCACTCTGTGGATACCTTCCCTGGAGACTCCTTCAACTTTAGGCCATGGCTTAGGCCTACTGCACTATCGCGTTCGCGATCGTGTTTGCGATCGCAACCGCGGGCAGACGCTGCTACTCAAGGCCGTGGCTTCGGCCTACTCAGCGATTGTGGAGCATCTGGGAAGCCCCCAGCAGCGACGGATGGCTGGGACATGGAGGTAGGAGCTAGAGGGGCATGACACCCTACCGACTGTGATTTCTTCACTCTCCAGCCCCATCATCCTTAGAAGACCAACAGGATTACAATGAATGGCGTTAAAATATTGGTCGATGTAGCCATTTAGTCCAAAAATAGATATAATGTTCTGCAAATAAGACCAATTGATGGAGTCGAAGGCCTTAGATATATCAAGAGAGAGAAGGATGAGTTCTTTATTCTGGAACCTGAGCATATATCAACGATGTCAAAAACTCTTCTGATGTTATCACTAGTATCACTCTTCCAGGAATTAAGCCACATTGATCCGAGTGGATCAGGAAGGGCAAGAACTCTCCCAGTCTGTTAGCGAGGAGCTTAGAGAGGATTTTAAGATCTGAATTGATTAAATCAATATGTCTATAATTATTGGAGTCTTCAAGGTCCTTTCCAGGTTTACCAATCATGGTAACAAAGGAGGTGTTAGCGTCCTTGTTCAATCTTCCCTTGCATAGAATAGCATCAAAAAATAACTTAAAGTGATAGTAATACTTCGTTTTAACTTTATATTATTTTGTAGGCATTAAAAAATGTGAAGAATGATATGTCTTATCTCATAAACCTTTATGGTTTAATTGATATTTACAAGCAAAGTTTCCCCTCCCGCCCCTTTTACCTAGTGTAAGCCATCTCTTCTCAGATGGGGAATCTAGTTGTAAGACCAGACAGATAACAGCAAGGGACAATTTTCTTTCTATTAGAACAATGAAAGTCCTGCCCCCCTTGACAAGCTTTTCAGGTTTTTCCCTTATCTTAATTGAAGATTGTCCCTCTCTGCAGTCTACCTGGGCACCTCCCTTCTGATCTGGCTGAAAAGTGTTACATCAGTAAAAGGGGCAGGAGGGGGACACTTTTTCATTGAATTACTCTTGAACTACATCTCTGACAGAATTGAAATAACACTCTACAAAGTCCAAATACTATGATGATTAATTAGAGCTGCTTTTATTATGAAACATTACTATCCCTTTAAGCTGAGATAACTCTTTTAAAAACATTTGTAATAAAAATTAGTGAAACCATCAGGGCCTGGGCTCTTGTTGTTCTTCAGACTTTTAATACCATTCTCAATTTCATCCAACTGGATGGTTCTATTAAGACGAGAGCGGCCCTCTTCATTAAGGTTAGGATGTGGTAAAGTTGAGCAGAAGGATTGAAACTTCTTTTCGTCAAATTGCAAGGTTCCAGAAAACAGATTTGTGAGGCATGATTCAAATTCTTTAAGGATTAATTTTAAGTTTGAAGTCTTACCGGTAGGGGTATTAATTCTAATAACAAATTGGACAGGCTTGTGAGATTCCAGTTGATGTGCCATCAATGAATGGGCTTTGTTGCCCGAGAAAAAAATATTTTTGTCTAACCCAAAGGAAATTCTTTTCAGCTGCTTTATCCAGAAGAAGATAAATTTGTTCCCTTAACTTGCAGATGGTCTTAGCTCTACTGAGGGTCGGACTAGAGGACTGGAGAGAAACCAGGTCAACGAGGAACTCTTCAAGCGATCTCAGAAGACCTTCGCGATCTCTTCTCCTTTGGTTGGCCAGATTTATCAGAAAACCTCTAATAACAGGTTTGTGGGCAAGCCAAATAGAGTAAGCATCAGAAACCTCTGTAGGAAGATTCTCATTGAAGTATTGCTAGAGATGGGCAGAAAGGGTCAACTTGGTCTCCCTCATTAGTAGGAGACGCTCATTGATCCTCCATCTAAATTTCCTAGTAGTGCCAAAACCACAGGAAATCCAGAAGGAAACCGCGGAGTGATCACTCCAAACTTGGGGGGTGATAACAGAGTTCGACACATAATCCATCAGGGCTTGATCAATCAGGAAGTAGTCGATTCGAGAGGACACATTCTTCGAAACTGAGGAGAATGTAAATTCTCTCTGCCTTGGGTTTAGCTCCCTCCAAGGATCAAAGACTCCCAGGGCATTCGTAAAACTGGTAATAATTTTGGAGTGACCAGCTCTGAAAGCATCATGGCTGGATCTGTCTAAAACGTGATGCTGACAGATGTTAAAGTCACCTCCCAGGATCAAATTGCCTTTCTTTTTATCTTGTATAATTGTTTTAAGTTTTTGAAAGAAGGGCTTCTTAGCAGTTTGTGGTGCATGCATGTTGACAAGAGTAAGTGGAGTATCACCCAAATGATCAGCAATGATTAAATAGTTGCCATTTTGTTACGGTTTTCTGACACTCAGACAGGGTTAGAGATAAAACACAGTTCTATTAAAATAAAATAAGGAACAGCGCCCCTGAGGGCCAGAATCGGTAATACAGTACTGAGTGATATACAGGCTCGATATAGCAAGAGTAATAAAAATATAGCATAACACAATAAAGGGTTAGCACTAGTGATGAGCGAGCACCCCAATGCTCGGATGTTCGGGTGCTCTGACCGAGCACCCCCTGAGGCTCGAGTGCTCGGCCGAGCACCCGAGCCCCATTGAAGTCAATGGGAGGACTCGAGCATTACACCAGGCACCCCCTGCTCTGATGAGGGGAGGGTGCCTGGTCCATAGGAAAAGGGCAGAAAAAGATGGAAACACTACAGAAATGGTTCAGGGACAGCATAGGGAGGATGTCTGGATGCACCTTGGACTCCAACATCGCTGCTGGGAACGATCTTTCACCCGTAGTACGCCATTTTTACAGACTGACCGTAAAACACACAAAAAGGAAAATAAAAACGACTTTAGGCGAAAAATTGTTACCAAACAGTATTTGCTGTATATTTACTTGTATATCATCTGCAAATTCTCCCAAAAATTTCATCGATTTTCTGAAGTGAGGCCATGATTAAGAGGGAAACGTGCGCAGAGGCAAATTATCCCAAAAATTTCCTTGATTTTCAGAACTGAGGCCATGATTAAGAGGGAAACGTGCGCAGAGGCAAATTCTCCCAAAAATTTCCTTGATTTTCAGAACTGAGGCCATGATTAAGAGGGAAACGTGCGCAGAGGCAAATTCTCCCAAAAATTTCCTTGATTTTCAGAACTGAGGCCATGATTAAGAGGGAAACGTGCGCAGAGGCAAATTCTCCCAAAAATTTCCTTGATTTTCAGAACTGAGGCCATGATTAAGAGGGAAACGTGCGCAGAGGCAAATTCTCCCAAAAATTTCCTTGATTTTCAGAACTGAGGCCATGATTAAGAGGGAAACGTGCGCAGAGGCAAATTCTCCCAAAAATTTCCTTGATTTTCAGAACTGAGGCCATGATTAAGAGGGAAACGTGCGCTGAGCTGACCATCTAAAACATTATGGGTGAGGGTCTGCTGCAGAGCTGACCATCCTAAACATTATATGCGAAGGCCCGCTAGTGAGCTGACGCTATAAAACATTATATGAGAGGGCCCGCTAGAGAGCTGACCCAATAAAACATTATATGAGAAGGCCCGCTGGTGAGCTGACCTATATAAAAATTGTCAAACAGGGCCCGCTGGTGAGCTGACCCTATATAAAAATTATATCACAGGGCCCGCTGGTGAGCTGGCCCTATATAAAAATTATAGCACAGGGCATATGGAAGAGGAGGAGGAGGATGAGAAGATTAAGAGTCAACCATATACCCGTTTTTTGGGTGGAAGGGGTGAATGGGAATACAGAGTATTCCCATCATTGTAAATAACATATATAAAGTGAGTTTATGTTCCCCCGGGGCTTTCCTCCAGTGGAGTGGAGAAGTCAGGGGAAATCCAGGCCTTGTTCATTTTTATAAGTGTCAACCTATCAGCATTGTCGGTGGAAAGGCGGATACGCTTATCTGTTATGATGCCACCAGCAGCACTAAATACCCGCTCAGACAGAACGCTGGCGGCAGGGCAGGCCAGCACCTCCAAGGCGTAGAGTGACAGTTCATACCACGTGTCCAGCTTGGACACCCAGTAGTTGTAAGGCACAGAGGGATCATTGAGGACGCTGACACGGTCTGCTACGTACTCCTTCACCATCTTCCAAAACTTTTCCCTCCTTGTGACACTAGGCTGCGCATCAGGGTGAGGGTGCTGGCGGGGTGTCATGAAGGTGTCCCACGCCTTGGAGAGTGTTGCCCTGCCTTTCTCGGAACTGCTGTGTGCTCCCCTTTTCTCCCCTTCTCTGTTGGCCAAGGTAGCACGTACTCTGCCGCCAGCGTTGTCAGATGGAAAATTTTGGAGCAATTTTTCGACAAGAACCTTCTGGTATTGCACCATTTTGCTTGTCCTCTCCACCGGAGGAATGAGAGATGAGAAATTCTCTTTGTAGCGGGGGTCCAGAAGGGTGAACACCCAGTAATCCGTGTTGTTTAAAATGCATATAACGCGTGGGTCACGGGAAAGGCAGCCTAACATAAAGTCAGCCATGTGTGCCAGAGTACCAACAGTCAAGATTTCGCTGTCCTCACCAGGAGGATGACTCTCAATATCCTCATCCTCTTCCTCCTCTTCTGCCCACCCACGCTGAAGAGATGGAACTAAAGTTCCATGGCTACCCTCTGTAGCGGAGGCAACCGTGTCTTCCTCCTCCTCCTCCTCCTCCTCCTCCGCCTCCTCCAATTGTCGCTGAGAAGACGAAGTGAGGGTGCTCTGGCTATCACCTTGTGTAAGCTCTTCCTCCCCCATTTCCACCTCTTCCACATGCAAAGCGTCGGTTTTAATTGTGAGCAGCGAGCGTTTCAGTAGACACAGAAGTGGGATGGTTACACTGATAATAGCGTTATCGCCGCTCACCATCTGTGTCGATTCCTCAAAATTGCGTAAAACCTCGCAGAGGTCTGACATCCATTCCCACTCCTCACTTCTGATTACAGGAAGTTGAACGGAGAGGCGACGACCGTGTAACAGCTGGTACTCCACTACTGCCCTCTGCTGCTCACAAAGCCGGGCCAACATGTGGAAGGTGGAGTTCCAGCGCGTGCTCACGTCACACAGCAGCCGGTGAGCTGGCAATTGTAAGCGCTGCTGCAGCTTCAACAGGCCGGCCGAAGCTGTAGATGACTTACGGAAATGTGCACACACGCGGCGCACCTTGGTCAAGAGATCATGCACATTGGGGTAGGTTTTTAGAAATCGCTGCACCACTAAATTAAATACATGCGCTAGGCATGGTACGTGTGTGAGCTTGCCGAGCTCCAAAGCCGCCACCAAGTTACGCCCATTATCACACACAACCATGCCTGGTTGCAGGTTGAGTGGCGAGAGCCACTGCTCGGTCTGGTGACTAATCCCCTGCAACAGCTCTGAGGCCGTGTGCTGTTTGTCCCCAAGGCAGATCAGCTTCAGCACGGCCTGTTGACGCTTCCCCACTGCAGTGCTACACTGCTTCCAGCTACTGGCTGATGGGGGAGTGGCGGTGTGTGTAGAGAATTCGGAGGTGGAAACGGAGGAGGAGGAGCCAATAACGTAGGTGCTGGTGGAAACCCTGATGGAGGTAGGGCCCGCAATCCTCGGCGTGGGTAGCACCCGTGCCATCCCAGGGTCCGAGTCGCTCCCAGCCTCCACGACATTCACCCAGTGTGCCGTCAGGGAAATGTAGCGTCCCTGGCCACAAGCACTTGTCCATGTGTCAGTCGTTAAGTGGACCTTCCCAGTAACTGCGTTGGTCAGGGCACGGGTGATGTTACGGGACACATGGTGGTGTAATGCGGGGATGGCACACCGGGAAAAGTAGTGGCGGCTGGGGACCGCGTACCGAGGGACAGCTGCTGCCATCAGGCTGCGGAAGGACTCAGTGTCCACAAGCCTAAATGGCAGCATTTCGATGGCCAGTAATTTTGAAAGGTGTGAGGTTAGTGCTATGGCCTGTGGGTGGGTGGCTGGGTACTTTCTCTTGCGCTCAAATGCCTGGGGTAACGACATTTGGACGCTGTGCTGGGACAGGGAAGTGGATGTGGTCGCTGATGGTGCTTCAGATGGTACAGGTGCAGGGCGGGAGGTATGCGGGCCTGCGCCTTCGACAGGCGATTGGCCGGCACCGAAAACAGGGGAAGAGGAGGCAGTGGTGTGGCCTGCAGACACAGATGGGCGATCCAGGCGTTCCTCCCACTTACTACGGTGCTTGGATGCCATGTGTCGGATCATGCTGGTGGTGGTGAGGTTTCTAGTGTTCATGCCTCGGCTCATTCTGGTGTGGCACAGGTTGCAAACTACAATTCTTTTGTCGTCCGCACTTTCCTTAAAAAAACGCCATACCGCGGAACACCTACCCCTTGGCAAGGTAGATTTACGCAAGGGGGTGCTCCGTGGAACATTTGCGGGCCGGTTTGGTGCGGTCCGCCTTCTTTCTGTAGCCACACCTCTGCCTCTTCCAGCCTGTTGCGGTGCTGCAGATGGCTCACCCTCAGGACTGCTGTCATCGCTCGGCTCTACACCTTCCCAGGTGGGGTCAGTCACCTCATCGTCCACCAAGTCCTCCTCCACTTCCTCACTCTGATCATCCTCCTCAAGTCTTGATCCCACCACATACTCAGTCATTGACAACTGTATAACATTCTCCTCAACAAGGTCTTGAGACGGAAATAGTGGTTGATTTAATGGCAACTGTGTCTCATCATCATCATCATCATCATCCACTACTTCCTTTGACCTTAAATGCCGTTCACATCTGTCATCTTCTTGTGATTGGGTAGCCTCTAGAGGTTGTGAATCAGGGCACAAGATGTCATGTTCCTCTGCAAGCGTGCTTGGAGAGAGGGTCAAATGAAGGATTGGTGATGAGACGAGCTCATCACTATATCCCAGTGTGGGATCACTTCTTTGACCAGACCGTGTATGGTGGGAGGAAGGATGATCAGAGTGAGGATTATGTTGACCAGACTCTTGGCTACTGAGAGTGGACTTGGTGGAAGACAGGGTGGTGCTTAACCGACTGGAAGCAGTATCAGCTGTCATCCAACCGACCACCTGTTCGCACTGGTCGGACCTCGAGAGTGATGTCCTGCGACGCCCTGTGAAATCAGACATGAAGCTAGGTATGGTGGATGTCTTTCTTTCTTGTGCTCTGGCACCAGGCACAGTTTCTCCGCGTCCTGACCCGCGCCCTGAACTTTAAGGATCACGTCCACTTCCCCGTCCCTTTTTACCCGCCTTCTTCATCTTACACGATATATATGACTTTAATATATATGAGTTTGAAAACTTAACAGTATTTCTTACTATTCTGCAACTCTGCAGAGTACACAGAATAGGCTGCTAAACTGCGGTGACACACACTGAATGGAATAAGTGACTTTAATATTTGAGTTTGAAAAATTAACAGTATTTCTTACTATTCTGCAACTCTGCAGAGTACACAGAATAGGCTGCTAAACTGCGGTGACACACACTGAATGGAATATGTGACTTTAATATTTGAGTTTGAAAACTTAACAGTATTTCTTACTATTCTGCAACTCTGCAGAGTACACAGAATAGGCTGTTAAACGGCGTTGAAACACACTGAATGGAATATGTGACTTTAATATTTGAGTTTGAAAACTTAACAGTATTTCTTATAATTCTGGAACTGTACAGAGTACACAGAATAGGCTGTTAAACGGCGTTGAAACACACTGAATGGAATATGTGACTTTAATATTTGAGTTTGAAAACTTAACAGTATTTCTTATAATTCTGGAACTGTACAGAGTACACAGAATAGGCTGTTAAACGGCGGTGAAAGACACTGAATGGAATATGTGACTTTAATATTTGAGTTTGAAAAATTAACAGTATTTCTTACTATTCTGCAACTCTGCAGAGTACACAGAATAGGCTGCTAAACTGCGGTGACACACACTGAATGGAATATGTGACTTTAATATTTGAGTTTGAAAACTTAACAGTATTTCTTACTATTCTGCAACTCTGCAGAGTACACAGAATAGGCTGCTAAACTGCGGTGACACACACTGAATGGAATATGTGACTTTAATATTTGAGTTTGAAAACTTAACAGTATTTCTTATAATTCTGGAACTGTACAGAGTACACAGAATAGGCTGTTAAACGGCGGTGAAAGACACTGAATGGAATATGTGACTTTAATATTTGAGTTTGAAAAATTAACAGTATTTCTTACTATTCTGCAACTCTGCAGAGTACACAGAATAGGCTGCTAAACTGCGGTGACACACACTGAATGGAATATGTGACTTTAATATTTGAGTTTGAAAACTTAACAGTATTTCTTACTATTCTGCAACTCTGCAGAGTACACAGAATAGGCTGTTAAACGGCGTTGAAACACACTGAATGGAATATGTGACTTTAATATTTGAGTTTGAAAACTTAACAGTATTTCTTATAATTCTGGAACTGTACAGAGTACACAGAATAGGCTGTTAAACGGCGGTGAAAGACACTGAATGGAATATGTGACTTTAATATTTGAGTTTGAAAACTTAACAGTATTTCTTATAATTCTGGAACTGTACAGAGTACACAGAATAGGCTGTTAAACGGCGGTGAAAGACACTGAATGGAATATGTGACTTTAATATTTGAGTTTGAAAACTTAACAGTATTTCTTATAATTCTGGAACTGTACAGAGTACACAGAATAGGCTGTTAAACGGCGGTGAAAGACACTGAATGGAATATGTGACTTTAATATTTGAGTTTGAAAACTTAACAGTATTTCTTATAATTCTGGAACTGTACAGAGTACACAGAATAGGCTGTTAAACGGCGGTGAAAGACACTGAATGGAATATGTGACTTTAATATTTGAGTTTGAAAACTTAACAGTATTTCTTATAATTCTGCAACTGTACAGAGTACACAGAATAGGCTGTTAAACGGCGGTGAAAGACACTGAATGGAATATGTGACTTTAATATTTGAGTTTGAAAAATTAACAGTATTTCTTATAATTCTGGAACTGTACAGAGTACACAGAATAGGCTGTTAAACGGCGTTGAAACACACTGAATGGAATATGTGACTTTAATATTTGAGTTTGAAAACTTAACAGTATTTCTTATAATTCTGGAACTGTACAGAGTACACAGAATAGGCTGTTAAACGGCGGTGAAAGACACTGAATGGAATATGTGACTTTAATATTTGAGTTTGAAAACTTAACAGTATTTCTTATAATTCTGGAACTGTACAGAGTACACAGAATAGGCTGTTAAACGGCGGTGAAAGACACTGAATGGAATATGTGACTTTAATATTTGAGTTTGAAAACTTAACAGTATTTCTTATAATTCTGCAACTGTACAGAGTACACAGAATAGGCTGTTAAACGGCGGTGAAAGACACTGAATGGAATATGTGACTTTAATATTTGAGTTTGAAAAATTAACAGTATTTCTTATAATTCTGGAACTGTACAGAGTACACAGAATAGGCTGTTAAACGGCGGTGAAAGACACTGAATGGAATATGTGACTTTAATATTTGAGTTTGAAAACTTAACAGTATTTCTTATAATTCTGGAACTGTACAGAGTACACAGAATAGGCTGTTAAACGGCGGTGAAAGACACTGAATGGAATATGTGACTTTAATATTTGAGTTTGAAAACTTAACAGTATTTCTTATAATTCTGCAACTGTACAGAGTACACAGAATAGGCTGTTAAACGGCGGTGAAAGACACTGAATGGAATATGTGACTTTAATATTTGAGTTTGAAAACTTAACAGTATTTCTTATAATTCTGCAACTCTGCAGAGTACACAGAATAGGCTGTTAAACGGCGGTGAAAGACACTGAATGGAATATGTGACTTTGATATTTTAGTTTGAAGACTTAACAGTATTTCTTCCTATTCTGCAACTCTGCACAGTACACAGAATGTGCTGCTACACTGCGGCGAAGCACACTGAATGGAATATGTGACTTTGATATTTTAGTTTGAAGACTTAACAGTATTTCTTCCTATTCTGCAACTCTGCACAGTACACAGAATGTGCTGCTACACTGCGGCGAAGCACACTGAATGGAATATGTGACTTTGATATTTTAGTTTGAAGACTTAACAGTATTTCTTCCTATTCTGCAACTCTGCACAGTACACAGAATGTGCTGCTACACTGCGGCGAAGCACACTGAATGGAATATGTGACTTTGATATTTTAGTTTGAAGACTTAACAGTATTTCTTCCTATTCTGCAACTCTGCACAGTACACAGAATGTGCTGCTAAACTGCGGCGAAGCACACTGAATGGAATATGTGACTTTGATATTTTAGTTTGAAGACTTAACAGTATTTCTTCCTATTCTGCAACTCTGCACAGTACACAGAATGTGCTGCTACACTGCGGCGAAGCACACTGAATGGAATATGTGACTTTGATATTTTAGTTTGAAGACTTAACAGTATTTCTTCCTATTCTGCAACTCTGCACAGTACACAGAATGTGCTGCTACACTGCGGCGAAGCACACTGAATGGAATATGTGACTTTGATATTTTAGTTTGAAGACTTAACAGTATTTCTTCCTATTCTGCAACTCTGCACAGTACACAGAATGTGCTGCTAAACTGCGGCGAAGCACACTGAATGGAATATGTGACTTTGATATTTGAGTTTGAAGACTTAACAGTATTTCTTCCTATTCTGCAACTCTGCACAGTACACAGAATGTGCTGCTAAACTGCGGCGAAGCACACTGAATGGAATATGTGACTTTGATATTTTAGTTTGAAGACTTAACAGTATTTCTTCCTATTCTGCAACTCTGCACAGTACTCAGAATGTGCTGCTAAACTGCGGCGACGCACACTGAATGGAATACGTGACTTTGATATTTTAGTTTGAAGACTTAACAGAATGTGCTCTAATCTGCAACTTTGCACACTAAACAGAATGTGCTCTAATCTGCAACTTTGCACACTAAACAGAATGTGCTCTAATCTGCAACTTTGCACACTAAACAGAATGTGCTCTAATCTGCAACTGTGCACACTAAACAGAATGTGCTCTAATCTGCAACTTTGCACACTAAACAGAATATATATATTTTTTTTTTTTTTTTTTTGTTTTTTTCCCCCCACACCAAATAACCTGCTGCCCCCACACACAGTAGTCCTAAAAAGGACTTTTGGTTCTTTTTTTTTCACAATTTTGCTTTTTTTCCTCCCTACACTGCCTTTCCCTTCCTATCCTCAGCTCTCCCTGGCTCAGACTGAGCCGAACTCGATGGTCAGGTGCTATACAGCACCTGACCACGGGTTCTGGCCAGCCAATCAGTGTAATGCCAGCAGCCAACATGGCTGCTGGCATTACACCGATGTCAGAGCCTCCCTGCACGTTTATTGGCTGCGCAGCAGCCGCAAAACGTGCGGGGAGGAGACCCGAACATGGCGGGCGAGCACATGCGGTACTCGTACGAGTACCGCCATGTGCCGAGCAGAGCGATGCTCGAGCCGATCCGAGCATCGGCCGAGCATGCTCGCTCAACACTAGTTAGCACTCAAGCTGGTAGTCAGTCTCTGTGATGGTGATTAGCCAACGCCCGGTATACAACAGTCCCAGTAGTAGAGGTGTAGCAGCTAGCTCAAGCAGAGCGACCAAACTGAATCACGACCAGATCTCGGTCTGGAAATGCCCAAGAGTATAGAGTAACTAACTGCAGCAAGAGCCAATACCCCATTAGGGGTGAGCAACAAGGAGAGATACTACCTGAGCCAATGGAGCCAGAATAGGAAGCACCCCTGGTGCGGTAGGAGTGGACACTGTGAGTCCCAATGGGACCTGAGCCTAGCACCCCTTAGGTGCTGTAACGGAGGAAGCACTGCCCAAGCTGAATACTAGAGCCAAGTACGGATGGATGGAACCACACAGTGAGCGAGTAGGACCTGAGCCAAAGCACCCTTCCGGTGCTGACATGGAGCTTACACTACCAAAGTATCGGAATGCCCTTTGCACCACGCGGTGCAACACACTGGAGAATGGCACCAAACAGATATACAACTCTGCAATGTAAAGCTAGGCTCGGTATGCAGGTAATAGCTCAACAGGTGTAAAAGAGGCTCAGTAACGGAGGCAACAAGCTTAGCAGGTGTATGCAACGGCTTGGTATAACGGAGGCAACTGGCACAGCAAGTGTTAAGACAGGCACAGACACAACGGCCACAGCTCGGTAGTAATCTCTCAAGGCTCAGTAAACGGAGGTAACCAACAGGCTCAGTAACAGAGGCCACAGAGTAAAGAAAGTGTGATCAGTTGGTGCTAGCTGTGAGCAGGCTCAGAATGTCGCCAGGCAGAAGCGGAACGCAGAACTGGAAGGATCATGGAGCAGGAACCTCAGCCAGAGTCAGTTGATCACGGAGCAGGAACGTCAGCCGGAACCGGGTCAATCACGGAGCAGGAACGTCAGCCAGAGCCGGGTCAATCATGGAGCAGGAAGTCAGCCAGAACCGGGTCAATCACGGAGCAGGAACAGAGTAGTCAGACGAGCCGAGTCGGTACACAGGAATACAGGATCACAGCAACAATAGCGCAGGCACAGGAACACCACGAAAGGGCACCTGACAGGTGCCATAAAGCTCAATATAAAGGAACACCCTGGGTGGGCCAATCAGCCTCCTCCAATGGACGAGCCCCAGCACAGAGAGTGACAGGAAAGCACTGGCACCGTGATACATTTGGATTTTCAAGGATATTGTCTGCGGTAAATGGAACAGAGTTTCTAATCAAAATAGCTACTCCATCTTTCCTGCTGTTGCTGCAACTTAGATAAAAACGTCTATATTTCTTATAAAAGAACTTAATGGTATTTGACCATCTAAATTTGGTCTCTTGAAGGAAGAGGAAGTTAACACTTTCAAGAGAGATAAAGGCCTTTCTCCTCTTCCTGGCTGAGGCAAAACCTCTAACATTTAAAGAGGTGAAACAGAAATTGTTATATGACATTGTGAAAAAGGGTTATGAACTATAACTTTATCTGCCTATGAGAGGATATAGGCATTCAGGAGGTACATTGAGATACAACTCCTGTGGATCGCGAGTGTCACTCCCGCCAAAAAAAGGAACAGAAAAAAAAAATTAAATCATCAACAATAATATTCTGTTACAGAGTTAAAATATGCTTCCCAACAGCACCAGTAACAGCAGCTCCAAATGTATTAAGATGTAGTGATAACTATTATTGTAAATATAAACAATAAAATTATCAAGGAAACTAGCACTGGTGGGAAAGAGCATAGGACAGGTATACAGAATTAAAATATGGTTCTTAACAGTGCCAGTGACAGCAAATCCAAATGCATTAAGATGTAGTATTAATTGTTATTTTAAATATAAAAATTAAAGTTAATTAGCGAACCAGCACTGGAAGGAGAGAGCATAGAACAAGTATAAATAAGTATAATAAGTGCTAATTACCGTAAGGAATATATTGAGTGCAAACATCAGGTAATAAATTAGAAACAAACACTGTATTATTCAGATGGGCAGACATTTACACTCTAGGGCAAGGAGCTTAAGTTTGCAAAGCCAGATATGTATACAAATATAGCGGACTGTGCACACAGCCCACTGCACAGCACCAGCACATAAACACGTGGAGAAGGAATACTCTACAGGCACTAAAAGACGTAACTGTCAGTCAATTTTATACTATACCATCACATCCATGTAAACAAGCAATGCCCGTCCCTAACTGATGCAGACACAAGAGAACACCGTGGACCACCTATTTCCCCAGCATTTATTGACAGGTTAGGAACATAATGACACTCAATCTGGATGCCATTTGCAAGCTTTTCTCGGCTCTTCTGAGGTTCATCCAGGCATTTCAGTGGCAGTATTTCTGCTTTCAAAACAGGTTGTTTTAGTTCTACATTTCAGTCACTTACGTTTAGATGTATTTCAGAGCATGTGCCTCTCTACGGCAGTCATCTGAGCAAAGTAGGGAACTTTTTCATCTCTCTTGTTCCCCCATCTAATTAGCAATGTCTCCCACTCTGCCTCAGGACAGGGACTCTTTCCTCCCCTTGGTCCACTCCTCTTCCTTTAATTTTCTTGACCTTCTCCCCTTTGCTCCATACCCTCCAGCCCATTCCTCTCCCTGTCATACCCTTGGCCCATTTCTCTCACTTCCTTGACTTAATCCCTTAATTTCCATCTCTCTGGCTTGCTTCTCTTTGGAGCGCTTTCCTTGGCCTACCCCTTGTCCTTCACTCAATACAGTTCACTGGCCTCTTCTCACACCTGCTGTCCTACACTCTTTTTCATGTGCCCTCCCTTAGCAGTAAACCCTGTCCCACCTCTGTTCATTCTGGATTGATTTGAAGATATTTTTTATTGCTGTAATAAACCTGCTTTGTTTTCTCTTGTTCAGCCATGGCATATCACTAGATCCTATTGGCTCAGCCTAGTTTAAAGGAACACTAAGTTTAGGATTAGATTTTAGGGATTTTACATAAAATAGCAAAATGTTACAAATGCCAGCTCAAAGTAAGGTATAATTAACATTTATATCACATAATTTTTTGTGTGGTAGTTGCTTTAGCTCCAAATTTCTCTGCACTGTAGCTTCCTTTAGTGTCTAGCCTATAAGAGCCATACTCACCATTTCCACCCTTTCTTTCCCTCCAGCCACTAACCACAACCCTGATCCTACCTCCTACCACCCTCCTTTTTCTCCAGAAACAAGCACTCTGACAACAAAATAGGGTGGCAAATTGTGAGGTCACAACTTTTATTAATTTGGGATTTTACCTACTTTTAGGACCCCAGGAGTACCCTCCCCCATCCTACATAGCATCCCTAGGGGCCCTAATAGTTTGGGTTTGCCTTCACCCAGCCTATGGCTATGGGAGGTAAAGGGCGAGATCTTTTCAGGCAATCCTTTGACCATTCCACATAATCTCTCTGCAAAGTATCTTGCCTATTTTTGGCCACTGCTACCAGTTTGCTCACCTGAAATGCCACTTTGAAGGCCATAACAAATGCTGTCTTAAATAAAGTTCTTTCATATTGATCTTTAACTACTCCCCTCAATGCCTTACACATTTGCACAATTTCTGCTGGTCTATGGGCCTTCTGGTGTCTGTCACTTTTAGACGCTTTCTCCCTCAACCTTTCATCTCCCTCCTAACAGCAAAATTGTCTGGTAACATCACCTCCCCCCTAACCTTTGCAAAAAATGAAATGTCTGGCAATATTGTCAATGCACTCCCCCTTGGGACCCCCTGCCTCCATAGATCGTTTAAACATTCTAACAACACCCTGACCTTCACTTTCCTTGTTGTTCCTTGTTGTTCCTCAATCCTGAAAGGCTTTCTTGTACGCCTTCCAAGTGCTTGAGGCTAGGAATGCTGTAATCACTTAATCTATATCGTCATCCCCCAACTGCCATACATATTTAGTACACAGTCTTGTTAGATGCTGGTACTAATGCAAAGAAAATGTCCCACTTATCCCTAGACAATTCATCCACCAGAGTGTTGTCAACCCCTGCCACATGGCATGCTGTAAACTTAAGATAATGTAGAAATGGGCAAAAATTTTCTAATCAAACTGAAATTGGTGAAAATTGTCCCTTTCCACTAAAGTGAATAATTTCCCACGAAAAGTGCAGATTTTCCGCTTTTTTCGCCTAGTTAATTCCATTGAAATCAGTGGGAACATTACACACAACACACAGCAAATATTATTTGATTTCCCAAAAGCATAATATAAAATGGGCATGAGGGTGCCTTTGTTGGTAGGGTGTGGGGAAAGAATCAGTTGAACAGGGAATGTTTTTGGGGGGTTTGTTTACTGGGATTAGGGGCAGTTAATAAAAAATAAATCCTAAATACAATTAAAAAAAATCCCATAAGACATATTCTGGCAGGGATGGCATCTCCTCAGATGCCGCTTGATGCACTGCTCGCAATTCTTCTGTACCACACAGGCATGTGTGGTCAGTACACTACACAGTGTGCAATAGGTGGAGATGAACTACCACATCCTAACATCAACAGAGTAGCTATCATTTGGCTGGGGAGGTAACAATGAACGAGGTGGAGTGGCTGAAGATGTAGAGGAAGAAGGTAATGGTGATGGTAAGCTAGATGTTTCACCTATTATGGAACTTCCAGTCTCTGCCTGGGTTTCTCTATTCTTCCTCCTCTTTGATCTTAGCCTTGCCTCTTGTTGCCTTTCTGGAGAGTCAGGGGGTACAGCAACAATGGTGCTTGATTTCTCTGTGTGTATGTTTGTCTTTAACATGTATGACATAAAAGTCATGGTGTCTGTTTCTCATGTGTGATATCAGGGAGGTTGTGCCAAGGTGCGTTCCGTCCTTTCCCCTTCTCACTGACTTGTCACAAGTTGTGCACAATGCCATTGGTGATGACTGCACTGTGCCTGCCACACAAGAAAAATAGTCCCACACCCATGACTTCAGGGGGGAGGGAGCAGGTGGAGAAGAATGGCCTCTTTCTTCTTGTCCTCCACATTCCCTTTACTGTCTATGCTGGCAGTGGATGATGTTGCTGCTGTTGCTACTACTGCCTCAGAATCAGCACTGCAACTAGGACCAGGAGTATTGCTGGTGCTGGCAAGTGGAACCTGTCCTAGTCCCTCATCACTTGACCCCATTCCCGATGTGCACATAGTTGTCTGTGGCACACTATCTTGCTGCCCTTGAAACTCAGCAGCAGCAGAAGGAATTAGAGCAGTTGCAAATTCCACAAATTCCAGAAGCCCATTGCTAGTGGTGGAGGTAGTGATGGCCATCCTCATCCCTGTCTTCCATTTCTTCTCAGTTTCTGCTAAAAAAGCCATCAATGTCTCTTCCTCCCCAGCTTCTCCAGCATCATCATCATCATCACTACTAGTCCCTATGTGCTGCATGCCTTAAGAAAGGGGAGGGTAGGGGAAAGATGTTATGCACCATGCATCTCCACACCAATCTCCTGAGTAGAACCAAAACCTGCTGTGAATCATATGACAACTGATTGATAACATATACAATGCTCATATTGCCTGTCCCAAATATTACTTCCCAATTGGCTAACTTCACATTCCACAACTCCGATGCTACCACAATAGGAAAGAACTCAGCAACGTGGTCTTCCTCCACAACCTGACACCATTAAAGCCCTTCAAGAAAGATTCCCAAACTTTCAAGCCTTCCCTGAGCTGCCTGGTAATCTTGATTTTATGCACCAGGAGCCTTTGGATCTCTCCAATCATTTGCTGAAAGATGTACCAATAGGGAAGACCCTTAATGCAAAATTCAACAAACCCAACAAAAGCTTGCATCTCCCTCAATGTGACCTTTGCCTTTGCAATCCTCCCTGCCACTGCCGCCCTAGCTTTAACAACCTTATCTTTAAGGAAGCAAACCATTCCTTCCTCAGAATAAATTTCAATACCCAAATAAGATAACCTATTGGTTAGCAAGACTGTCTTGTCCCAGCACCCCCACTTCTTCAAACAACTGCTCTGCACATTGCAACAGCTTCACACATTGCTCACTGCCCTTGTCCCCTATAAACAAAAAATCATCTAGGTAATGAGCCACCCCTGTGACCTCTGACCTATGCTGAATGGCCCAATGCAATGCAGAACTAAACTTTTCAAAATATGAACAAGAAACCGAACAACACATGGGTAAACATTTGTCAACATAAACCCCCCTTTTAAATAACTGCCCGTGAAGCGAAAACTCTCAGAGTGCAATGGCAGCAATCTAAAAGCTGCTTCAATGTCTAAATTAGCCATCAAAGCCCCCTGTCCCCTGTTCTGCACCAATTGCAATGCATCCTGAGTTCCTGTTGCTACGCTCTGTTGCTGACTGTATCTGGCTGAAGAACCCTCTCCGTTGCTGACTGTATCTGGCTGAAGAACCCGCTCCGTTGCTGACCGTATCCTGCTGAGAACACGCTCTGTTGCTGACTGCTGCTGGTTGGAAAACCCGCTCCGTTGCTGACTGCATCTGGCTGTAGAACCACTCCGTTGCTGACCGCATCAGACTGAGAACCCGCTCCGTTGCAGACTGTATCTGGCTATAGGACCCGCTCCATTGCTGATCAATGGTGGCGCTGTTCCGCTCCGTTGCTGTCTCCGGTTTGGTTTACCGGCTCCGGTACCAACCGTGTCCGGTTGTGCCCTGGGCGACCCCTTGTGGTCATCATGATACTGGGCCTTGCATTGTTTGTGGTGGTGCGCCGCGTGGTGCTAGTCCTTGTTGACCAAAGGCTAAGCTTGGGCTTAAGCTGCTCCTATAACAGCCGCTGGTGGTGTGCACATTCGAAGTACCAGTACAAATGTTCTTACATTGACTGTGTTACTCTGATCTCTCTCTCTCTGTGGCCTTCCTACCTTTAACACTGTGCTCACTCCCTCTGGGAGTTTTCAGTAAGTCTCTGGGCATTGACCATTAACCCTGTGGATACCTGGATAGTCCAGGTAAGGGCTTACACTGTGCACCGCAGTAACCTTGAGCTAAAGCCAGCGTTGTACATTCCATACTGTAGGTTGTGTGGTCACTGGCTGTGTTACAATTTCCTGTTGTCACCTCGATTCACCCCTAGCGTTCTAGGGTCTGTCTCTAGCAGCTGCGTTGGTCTCCATTACCCTTCCAGAGGGTAGTGTTGCCACTCCACGGTTGCCTGGTATATGCGGCCTGTGCCTGGGTCTGAGTTTCCTTGTTACCATATCATACAGTCTGGGTCAGAGTTGCCTCGTTACCATATCATACAGTCTGGGCCAGTGTTGTCTCGCTCCTCTGGGTTTGGTGCCCAGGCATCTGGGCAGTGCCAGTCCTGTTACACATGCAGCTCCGGTGTACGCTCACCTATGGTTAGCTCTCGAACGGGTTGCCTTCGACCTCACTGATCCTGCCAGAGTCTTTACTACCAACTTGCAATCTGTTGTTCCAGTCCACGTATTCTAGTACTGCAGGCTGCTTCCTATTGTGTATTTATATCGCTGTTTGATTTGCCTTGTGGGCCCCAGGGCCTTATTCCTTGTATGCTCTCATTCAATAAAGTCATTTTAACCTTACCATCCTGTCTGAGTGTTCATCAAAAAACTGTGACACACATTCATCATCTCCCATTTGGCCTCCCCCCACCTCCCCTTGTTCCCAGCCTGACCCCCCCTTAACCGAACCTGCCCTCCTGACCCCTTTTCCCAGCCCACCTCCCTCTGCCCCTACTACCCTCTATCCACTCCCTCTCTTCCTCATCTTTCTCCTCCTCCCACTGCTCCATCCCCTGCCTGGCTCTGCTTCCCTCTGAAACCTGTCAATATTGGGCACCCCCAGAAGTCCCCTGTTCCCTCTGCCTACTCCCCCCTCTAGGTCCCAAGCTACCTCTACCCCGTCTGCCTCTCTCCCTAACTGAGCTAAGCTGGTTGCTCCACAGGCCCCACCTATGAGGGTCGCCTAATGACTTCCTCCCCTGTGGCCTGCTCCACTATGGCCCCCCAATCTTGCACATATGCCCCTGGTCCTCTTCATAAGCCCCCTGCCTCCCTACCTGCCGCCGCTTCCCCTACTTGTTATGGGCAGCTGTGCAGGCTCCTGGTGCAGCCCCTGGCCTAGGTCCTCCTTAGGACCTAGCCGATTCCAAATCTAGAGGGTATTTGAAATCCTGCAAGACGTGGCCTTCACACAGGCAGAAGCGGTGGGCGGAGCAACCACACTCCATGCCTCCCCCAGCCATAGATAATATCCATGGGACACACTTATCTTTGTTGAGTTCGCTGGGGAGTCCACAAACTTTGCTGGGCGGTACCTTCTTTTCACTGGCCTGCTGGAACCCAATTCCATTCTTAGTCTGGATGCCTCACCACAGCAAGTAATCACAGCTCCTCTTCGTTGTCTTCTTACAGCAGCCCAGCACCTGGAAATCAGGTAAGCCTCACCCCCTTTTTTCCTGTCTCACTGTGCTACTTGACCCAGTGAGGGAGGGGGAGGGGACCCATTCCTCACTGGCTCACTGGACCATATCAGACTTTGGGCTCCATTACGGCACCATTCGCCTTTTGTTCTTCCTTCTCCCTGTGGCTTCCATCCACCGGCCAAGCCCAACAGAAGCATTTGCAGTGATTCAAGTTCTAACAGTGCTGCCAACTGTACAACTGACTGCAAAACCACTGTTTGTCTCCCAATTTGTGACTCTCAGTAATTAATCAACAAGGCAGACTGCAGTATCCTACTTCCATTGCCACAGCAGCCACCCTGCTGCTGCTGCTACATGGCTGGCCTCATATCTCTGCTTGCTCTAGGAATTACTGTAGCTTAGTTTCCCTGTATCTGGGAATGCTCCCACCACTACCATTACCTTCACCTCCATCCCAGCTAACCTGCTCTCTATGGCAGCATATTGATTTATCTGTTGTGGTGCCTCCCAGTTCTCCCAGGATGAGCTGACCTATTTCTAGTTACTCTCATATTCCCTGCATCTTTTGACTACTTTGAAGCAGTTCTACTACCATAGCTCCTTCCAAACTGCTATCTCCAGTGGATATCCTGTCAGTTGGACCCTCCTATGGACATTACTGCTGTTATTTCTATACTACTCGATGAACACTAATTCTACCATAGTATTATCTACAGCTACTGTTTGACTATTCCTGTGGGTCTATACCTTACTGACCCCCAGGCTAAGAGAGTCATTTCTTTTCATTTGCCCCTAGCTATTTATTGCTATTGTTGTCTGGGTAGTTCAACATTTGCTTTATTTTGTTCTTCACACAACTTACAGAGTGTTGCTTCTACGCTATGCATTTTTGAGATGAAAAACACATTTGTTAGACACTTTTTGAAAAAAACATGAAATTGATCTAATTGGTAAACAAATGTATTTAATATTAAAAATGATTCTGGAATACTTGCAATTATTTTATTTCATAACTAGTGTAAAAGCCCGTATACATGGGCCAAGGTCCAGGTGATGTTAAGAGGCCGGTCCTGCTCTGCATCCTGCCACCGACGCAGTCATGCACTGTAGAGACTGGCCGAAAGCACAGAATGCTCCCAGAATTCTGTGCATTCAGGCAGTCTGTACTGTGCATGACGGCTTTTGACAAACATCCTAGTGAATTATTATATAGGATAACATGTTGACTGTATAATAAATGTATGTTAGTGCAAGTTAGTTTTTTCCCAGAGAGTGATAAACTCATATATAACAGCTTTTACATCTCTTATTTCTTGTTGTGTAATATGGAATCATCAAATCTGTACAATTTAACTTACACAGAAAATATAAATAAATGAATCTGTAAGAAAACAAACACAAACACTGGCAAATATGAAGGACATACAAGGAAACACGAAAAATGGAAATTGTAAAACAAAACTTCATGAAGCTATTAACGACAAGTACAAATCATTGAATCTAGGAAGCTGTTTAAAATTAATCTACTTAAACATATTAGACACTTTCACATTGTATTTAAATAATACTGAAATTATAGGCCTGTCATTCTAAGCCCTGTCAAAGGTGTTTCTTTAACCACAGTGATTTAGAATTTATCTTGTAAGGTTGAGGCAAATTTGACATTAGAGTCAATGGACAGAATACACAAATTTTACATTTGGTGCACTGTGCCACTGCAGTATGCATCCAAATAAATTTAGGTGTAAAGGGAAAAAATGTGTTTTGGCAGTTAATCTTTCAAAAAAAGACATAGTCACTGACGTATGAAGCAATGAAACACACACACATTATACATTATAGATAGATAGATAGATAGATAGATAGATAGATAGATAGATAGATAGATAGATAGACAGGTAGATAAATATGCTAGGCAGCACTTACAGGGTTACTTTCAAAGTGTTCAAAGATATTTAATTAAATTGAGGTTTTAGACACGTTACATCGCCTATATTGTGGCAGAAACATTGATTTAATTAAATCTACCACCAACAAGTCGCATGTATGATCTGAACCTTGGACACAGCACCCAGGCATGTATATATCTTCACATAGAATGCTACCACCATGAACTTTTTCTCTCTCTTTCTCCCCCTCTTTCTCTCTCTCTTATATATATATATATATATATATATATATATATATATATATATATATATATATATATATAGATAGGATAGATAGACACATACATCAATATATATAAAAGTATAAAAGGCCAGATGTATGTTTGTCTGATTCAGACATGAGCAGTAGAGACTGCACAATGCAGTCATTCACAGCAGAGACTGCCCAAACACAGGCCAGATGTATTGTATGTTTTGTCCGATGCAGTCATGCGCAATAGACACTGCCCAAACGTGTACACAGGCTTTTACACTAGTTCATATATATGTACACACATATACTCAAATAGATAGATAGATTGTTTTTATAGTGTCTTGATCAGAAGGTGGTATTTATGTCATGCATACCAGAGACCTACCATTGTACACTAGTTTAAAAAAATATATATATCATGTTTAATAACCTCTCGCATGTCACATACTATGAACAATGTTTTTGCACTAAAGGAAGGAAGAAAATATATATTTGCAAAAGAGAGACAGATACAGGGAGACAGACATACAGACACAAACAACAGAGTTTTGGGGATCCAGCTTTCATGTATGCAGTACCCACATTTTGAAACAGTCTGCCACACACAATCAGAAACTCCCCATCTTTAGGCATTTTCAAAAGAGACTAAAACATTCGTTGTTATCCAGGAACCTGATTAATATATCATAGATTCTAAAAGACTTCTGTCCATATGGATACTCACTATACATATTCTCTACTCTTAAATTGTTCTCTTCACTCCTGTTACTTGCTATCTGATTATTCCAAAATATTTATATACAAATTATACGGATCAGCACTGGAATGTGAGTACAAACTGATGAAGTTGGAGAAGCCTGCAAAAAAAAAAAAGGGGGAACTGGACAGACAGGACATAGCTATGCTCACAGAATAAGATGAGTAGAAAGTTTTCCACAGTCTCAGAAGAGTTCTACCATATTCCATAATCTACTTTAAATGCACAATGCTATCCTTCCCAATTCTGAGTAGTAACTTAGTAAGCAGGTTTGTTTTTTCACTTATCTAATAACAGTAGTTAAGCAGAGTGCCCCTTTGGTAGTGTCTATGCCAATGTGCATCATTATTGTACTGCTTATTAGTGCTAACCATTAGACTTGTACATTCATTAAAAAAAAAAAAATTACTGAAAATCACGTGTTTTGTGAGTTTCAGACTAAAATGACATACTAAGCAGTAGTTGAACCAAGTGACAGAAAGCAAACAACAATTTCCAGGGGTTAATTAAAATCGATTTGTTCATTCATTCAAGGCTTTTCAGCAGAGCAAGTGGGAAGGAACTGTGTAGGAGAGTAGACAGAAAAAATTATTTATAGCCAACACAATCCTGGCAGGAAGTAGCGGGACAATAATTTTAGTCATGGCTGTGATTGATAGTTGTAACAGCATGTGAATCCTTACTTTATCTGTGATGCATTTTATACTCTGCTAAATCCTAATTTACAAGCGGATGGCCCCTTATATATTATCTGGATGCAGCATGTTTTCCTTACTTGCAATTTTAGCAAAAAGAGAAGCAGCATGTCCCAGGCTTGTGCTCATCTTCTCCCTGCATTGTTGGAAGAAGCAAAACAGTGTATTTATTATGATTCTCTTAATGCTGAAGTTTGGCTGTAGTACTACTTACTAGTATAGCAGAGAGGCATAACTGCACACAAAAATAGGTAGCATGTACATGCATTGTTCCATCCAAACTCCACTGCTGTCCTCAGCAACTACTTTAATATTCCAGAGTGTGTTAATATATTTTTCAAAAAAGTCTAATTATATTTACTGTTGAAACATCACTGTACAAATGTGGATACAAGTAGGCAGTGTACATGAGAATTGTTCCATCTAGACTCCAGAAAAAACATAACCACTATCTTAGCGCTTTTGATTTCCTGAGGAAGAGGAAAGTGAATCCACAAAACATGTTGGAGAAGGAGAAATGCAATATATTACCCTGTTATTATAGCTGGATACAAGGAAAGGGAAGACAAGCACAAAAAAAATCTAAGAGTGGCTATTTGTATGTCGAAATGCGTGATTGAAATAAAATTGTACTCACAAGAAATATTCTTGTTTAGAAAGCCCACATAGAGAACCAGATCCAGTTCAAAGGGATGTCGATCCGGCTGTTGGTGATTCCACATCACATTCTGATAGTCACGGTGGTAGAGTAGCAAAGTCTCCTATCAGGTGGAGGAGAAAGATCCTTCTAAGGGTAATATTGCACGCCTGATCATCTATATACTACACTGTCTGGACTCTGATACATTGTTGCCACTTTGATCTCAGGTCTGTAGTCAGCATATATCTGGTGAGTAGCATCTATTTGGGGCTTGAATGTATGGGTATCGTTATCCTGCGGTATTACCCTTAGAAGGATCTTTCTCCTCCACCTGATAGGAGACGTTTACTATTCTACCATCGTGACTATCGGACTGGGACATGGAATCACAAACAATTGGATCGACATCCCTTTGAACTGGATCTGTTTCTCTATGTGGGCTTTCTAAACAAGAATATTTTTTGTGAGTACAATTTCATTGCACTTGCGCATTTCGACACACAAATAGCCACTCTTAGAGGTTTTTTGCACTTGTCTTCCCTTTTCTTGTATCCAGATTCTGCACGGTGCCGCTGAGGACACCAATAGACGCAGCGGCAGATCGAGGAGTTGAAATATGTATGTCTAAAAACGTTATTTATGTAAATCGAATCTTAAGGGACTCCACTGGACATTCTGTCTATAAGGCTGCTTTTAGGAGCGCTGTATTACTTCATTCTATACTGTTATTACAGCTACTCTATTCACTAAGAGGCCAATTATATCTTCAGAAATCAAGGGATATATGAGAAGTTTTAATTTCCATTATAAGACCATAAGCTCTGTCTGGATTTGATATACTAACACAACAATACATTCATCTAATACGGTCTAGCCAGCACAAGTTTTGCAGTAACCGCGTGGCCTAGAGACATTTGAATGTTGCAAAAGTTGCAGAAGAAGGAACACTTAAGACCGTGAGATTGGTAGAAAACTCTGCAAAATAACACACAAAGACAAACCATAAGCTTGGTATGTGACTCTGAATTGATATCTCCTTGATAATGAATGGAGAGTAAAGGCTGATCAACAAACCATGAGTGACTGGAAATTGAGTAGCTTTAAAAGGCAATCACTCTTATGTATCTTACGTAAAGGTTCACAACCAACCTATAGTATAAAGGATGCTGAATAAAAAACAGCCTATAGGAATGTGCTGGGATATATAAATTACTAAACAAAGGAAAAATGAAGAAAAAGAAAAATTGCATATCAGCACCAAACCTGCAGCTATTGGGCTCAAAATTGAACTACATTATGAATGATGTAATAAAGATTTAGGATATACAAAAAAATAGAATTTAAAAAAACTAACTTTTATTGGTAACATCTTATTGAAATAAACTGATGAATTAAAAATCCTCTATCCTGCTATGTGTTCAATGTAAAGTGCTATATACCCCAATGCTCCATTAACATGAGGCATCCAAAAATGCTAATCTTGGTTATCAATCAATGGGTTCTTCAGGAGTGACATATGAAGATTCCACATCTTTAGGGTATACAATGTATCTACATAGTTACAGGTATCCAATTCAGTAAATTAGACTAGCTATACACTAAATAATAAATAATACATATGGCATAGTAATGTTTCACAATAAAAGCAGTTGAAATTAATCTTCAGCAATAATAAATTGAGCAAAACAGAACCGGTCACCAAACTTTGAGAAAGCCTTGTTATGCGAAACATATGTCAGGGACAAGGTCTGCATACCATTGCAGTCCGTGGTTTATCCTAACATAAGTGCTCAAAGAATATTCGATTTGTTTTTGCAGTCATTCGCTGGTTGGTGTCTATTACCTAATTATTTTTAAGACATAAGCCTTACCAAAAAGCAAGGATTTCATATCTGCTTAAGAATGACTGTTTTGCTCTAATGTATGTTTTAAGCACACACACTTAAGACATGATAAACATGTATTATAAGCATTTAATATTCAGAGTTTAATCAATTAAGCTGGATTTGACACATGTGAGAATAACCACTTACATACATTGAGGGATTCATTTGTAGCCATTCTCTGACTGGTGTATATTACAAAATTATATTTGAAGACATAAGCCATACCAAAGAACTGTGCCAGCCCCAAGAGAGAGAAAAAAAAAGTCCCACATCCAGGACCTCGGGGGGGGGGGGGGGAGGTGGAGAATAATAGCCTCTTTTTTCTACTCCTCCATATTCCCCTTCACTGGCTGGGGCAGAGGATGATGTTGCTGCTGTTGCTGCCACAGCCTCACAATGTGCACTACAACTAATACCAGAATCATTGCTGCTGGCAAGTGGAACCTGTCCTGGTCCCACATCATTAGTGCTTGACCCCATTCCCACTGGGACCATAGTGGTCTGTGGCACACTAGCCTAATGCTCATCATCCTGCTGCCCTTGTAACTCAGCAGCATGAGGAATTACAGCAGAAAGGTCTGCAATTCTGCAATGTCACTGCTGGTAGTGGTGGTGCTGCCCATCCCTTTGTATCTCAGCCTCCCATTCTTTCTTGGTTCAGCTAAAATGGCCACAAATGTCTCTTCCACCTCAGCTGCTCCACCACAACCCTCATCACCACCACCACCACCACCAGTCCCTCCTGGCTGCTGTTGCTGCTCTTTTATTGTCCTATCGGGAGGTGATGACAAATGTGACAGAGGGTCCCTTTTTGTCACACTTTCCATCTCTTGAGGGGAAGAAGGCATACTGCCACCACGAGCAGCAGGCACAGGCAGCTGATCTGTGTTCATGGTGGTGTTACCGCTGGTAGATGTCAGTTCTGCCTTCCTCAGTATCGTGTCCCAGGGGGACAATGCTGGGGGAAGGGGAATCACAGCTTTAGGGGAATGTTGTAGGCTCCATTGACCAATATTCTGGTCACTCCGCATCACTTCTCCTTCCATCTCAGCATCAGCAGGAGAATCTACTGCAGTCTCACTTGTCCCAAAGGCTGCTTCACTATCACTAACAGAAATCACACCAATTTCAGTCCCTGAGTCTTCATCACTATCATCACCCCCACCCCAACACTCTGAGGGCTAGATTTAAAGGCTCCCGTTAAATCAGCCGCTAAGTGAAAAAGGCACATTGCTCGCAAATAATACATGAGTTACGGCAGATTCAATAGGTACTCTATGAGAATAGCTATCGAGCGTAGGCACACACAAAACAGGTAACACAAAACCCGTTGTCGCTCATGTTAATGCACAACGGGTAGCCAAATCACACGATAACATCGCTCAAAACAACATGTAACATAACGGCTGCCGTTGTCTAGCAACCATGATTGATACAAAAACAAATTCAAACACACAGCCAATCACAAAGCCCCAATGTATCAAATAACTTCAAATACACCTATATATACCCAAAAATAACCGTCACACACTGTCTGTTATCGAGTTCTTCAGAGCCAGATATCAGGACCCAGGAGCGGAGGATAGTGATTAGAGAGAGGAAGGCAGGAGCTTACATTGGAGGTAGAGGAGTTTTGGAGTTTGGAGTTTGGAGAGAGGTGCAATAAATATACACATATCACACTTTTGCACATATTACATACACACATACACACATACAAACACATACACATACATAGTCCTTTTATTTTATAACACCTTACACATTCTGCTTTTTATTTTGACAGTGTGAATCTGTGAGTGAAAGTGTGTGACAGAGATTGAGTGGATCAAGTGTGTCTGTGAGGGCCTGTGGGAGTGCCTGGGTGTGAGTGGGTTAATGATGGCAAGAAGAGGAGGACAGGAGAGAGGGATGGGGAGAGTAGTGGAGGAGGAGGAAGGTCAGGAGGGTATCCCTCAGCAGAGCAGGGGTGGGAGAGGGAGATCCGCAGGATGGAGGGGGACCCGGCCAACGAGAGCCGGCACACGCAGGACAGGGACAGAACCTGCAGTGGGACAAGGGGTAGTTGCTGGGGAGCACCCCACACAGTCAAGGTCATACCAGGCAGGGCACTCTGGCTCTGAATCCTCCCATGCCGGAGCTGATGAGGGCAGGATCAGGGATCCGAGATATACTGAGGAGGAGAACACGGCTCTCGTGGAAGCTGTCCTGGAGAGGCAGAGTGTTTTCCACTCGACGGCGAAGGTCCCTGGCCTGTCAGCGAGGAGGAAGGCAGCCTGGAACCAGATATGCAGCCGGGTCAACGCGGTTGCCCCATGCAGGCGGGACGTGGAGTCCATCAAAAAGAGATGGGGCGACTGCTGGAGGATCATCAAAAACAAGCTGACCAAGCTCGCCAAGCACGCCCGAGGCACTGGAGGTGGACCAGCCGTCCCTATCACCTTCTGCGGCTGGGAGGAGATGGTGCTGCAGACCATGTCCCCGACCCTGATCGAGGGGGTCGTTGGAGGAACTGACACTGGGGATGAGAGGAGCCTCCACACTACCAGTAAGTGCAACACTACAGAACAACACACTACAGAAACCAACACCAGCTGCACACACAGTCACACCTCAACACATGTCCATCACTCAGCCATACAACTGCACCAACACAGCACCCTGAGGGTTAAAAAAGGACACAACAGCAGGACAAATGGCAAGGTCCGACTTGGGACAAACCTGTCAAAGTCCGACTTTAACCCTCCTGTCGCTGTGCTCATCACACACAATACACAAATCATTATGTTCAAAATGTCGTCTGTTAAATATCATCACACAGTGTCACCCATGTCCCCTCAGGGAAGTCAGCACCTAACCCCTTGTGTGCTAGAGGGATCATCAATGCATCGATCAACAATGCGTTGGCAAACCCTCTGGGACTCAAAGGGTTAACCAGACAACAAACAAGTCAATAGGCCAACGATCCCATGCTACACAGGGGACATTCACTAAGTGGTGACAAAGAGATGGTGGACACAAAGTAACCCTTACACACCCTCACTTCACCAATACCAGTGTTAGTCCATGGAGAATATGCAAAAACAAGAATCAAGTTTATAAGGTCCCATTGTACAGACTCCATGGAAAACACTGGAAATGGGGAAAGGAGATCACTGTAGAAGTCACCATCATGTTCACTTCTTCAGATCAACATCACCTCTTACTGAATCACAAAAAGGGGGCATCAGGTCACACATGACAGTGTCCCACAGAATAAATGCTTGTATGTGCAACACACAAGCCGAAAACTATTCCACAGAAATAAAGCTGGAAAAAGTAGGCATTGGTGTTGTGGCTGCAATCATTTACTCTGACTTGAAATGACATATCCCATATCTGATTCCCACATGGATCCACAGGGGTGCTGATGCCATGGATGGATGGTACACCAGCCGCTCTTTGCAGGATACACATGGGAAACACATAGCAAACATTGTACCATGGTCACCAACAGGCCATGAATGATGGATAGCTAGGATTGAGTATGGTTGCCTCACACAGAAGGATGGATGGGCTCATACACAGAGGAAAAACAGGCCTCAATCAAAGATATCCCTCACTACTGGCTGGGTTGTTGCCCTTCGGATTCAAATGTTACTAAATATGTTCCAACACGATGTGAACACAGAGATCAGTTCACTGGATGTGATTGCCTTACTGGCCAGATATGTGCACCCATCACAAATCAACCTACATTGCTACCATCCAAATACACATACATAGTATATCACACTCTACGTAGATGGGATATACGAGGTATGTTCATATCCATCATATCAATCCAATGTATTGTTGGATGGGTGCACATATATAGCCAGTAAGGCAATCACACCTACTGAACTGCTCTCTGGCTTCACATCTTGGAAAGATATTACTGTATCCATAGGAAGGGTACATATCCACATACATATATGACCATTTCTACTTGTGTGTGACTGTAATGGGATAGCAATGGGTAATGTCATCATGATGTGATATCATTGCCATCATTAAAAGATGTGTCTCGAGCTAAGTCCCATCCCTCCAACACTCATGCTTATACAGATATTGCTCTATGTGACAGGTGGAGATATCTATCATTTGACCACACGGAGGCTCTTCAGCAGAGCCAAAGTCGCAACATATCGAGATAAATACCTCTTTGGAATGGTCCACAGAGTGTGCTTGCAAACCATGCCCACTCTGTACACCATTCCAATTAAGTATTGTTCTCTAAATGGGGCGATTTGGGCTCTGCTGAAAAGCCCTCGTGTGGAAAAATGACTGAAATCTACATCTGTCACATAGAGCAATATCTGAACAACCATGAGGGTAGGAGGGATAGGACTAACAGCGAACATCTGTTTTCACAATGTCTACAATATGACATCAAGGTGGACTTAACCTTTGCCATCCTCTTGGAGGGATAGCCATCCCTACAAGTTGTGAAGACAAATATATGTTGTTGGATTCTCCCCCCCCCCCAGTTAAACAATGGTATTCCTACTGCTGAAAGGTGTGTTGATTCAAAAGGTATCACAACTCAGACATGGATACGTCAGGGGCAATATCCCAGTGGCCAGAAATTGTACAGTGGTGCTGTTACTACACAATCATATGGACAGCTCTGGTACAGGGACCAGATATCTACACGGGAGGGTGTTGCAACAGCCCCACTGTACTATTTCGGGCCACTGTGATATTGCACCTCAAAATGAAACCTTCACCCGTAATAACTCAAACAACACCTTTCAGCAGTGGGAGTACCCTTGTTTACCCAGGGGGATTAACCCAAACACATATATTTTTCTTCACCACATATCAAAGTATAACTGTCTCCACAAACATATGGCTAAGGTCACTAATCACAACATCTTATTTCTCCACACAGCTTACAGCCCTCAAGCCCAGTGGGAGACAGTGGAGGAGGCAATGTCACCCCCCAGTGAGGAGTACACAGAGGAGGGGACCAGCCGGTGGTCACCTTACCCACCATCACCATCCCCTCCAACACAGGCTGCACTACCACCTTCTGCACCCCTTCAAGCTGGACCATCACAGGCTGCACCAGCCCTTCAAGCTGCACCACCACAGGCTGCACCACCCCTTCAAGCTGCACCACCACAGGCTGCACCACCACAAGCTGCACCTCCCCAGTACAGTGGCTGGATGCCACAGGAGGAGAGGTGGACATATCCATCCACCTCCACCAGCTACTACCCTCCATCAGCAGTACCACCACCGCCAGGGAGGCAATGGCTGCCAGGGACAATGGCCACCACCCAATATGGGCCATATGCCTCACAGGTCAACCCACCCTCCTGGATGGCTCCACAGCATGCCCCAAGGTATGATCCGAGGTGGGGTCCCAGCACCTATCAGTGGCCACCATATGACCCTTGGCCACTGGACTACCCACACCTGGGCCTGATTGGTGAGCCCCAGCACCCCTTACCCAGGGACATTTTCACACCTTCACCAGCACACACATCATTGGGCAGCTCAGGATCACTTGATGTGGTGGGCATATGCCCATCATCTGCACCAGCCACTCCAACAGCAGCCACAGCACCCTCAGCATCAGAAGAGGAGGAAAGAGCATCCTCAGCAGCAGCAGAGGAAACAGCACCCTCAGCAGCAGAGGAAACAGCACCCTCAGCAGCAGAAGAATCAGCACCCAAAGCAGCAGAAGAATCAGCACCCTCAGCAGCAGAGGAAACAGCAGCACCAGGGACACCGGGCACATCCACCTCCAGCACCGCACGCCTCACAGGGATGGAGGCGGAGTGTATGGCCCTTCAGAGGAGACTACTCTGGTCGAGCAGGAGTACTGACAGCAACATCACCAGGAGCAGGAGGCAATCCAGGAGGAACATTGCCCAATTGTAGACCAGAATCCAAGCCCTGGAGTTGGAGGTGGCCGGGGGAACACACTACTCCACCAGCTCAGGACTGGTCTGATGGACATGTTGACACAGGTCCTTGTGGAGTTGAGGGAGATCAACCACAGGGAGAACCTGAGGATGGAGAGGGAGAACTTGCGTTCCACCGAGGGATCTACTGCAACCACCACCCTCTCCAGTGTTACCCCTGAAGCAACACCTAGGGGGCAGAGGGTTACCAGGAGATCAACAAGGGCATCCACGTCTGGCACCCAGGTTAAGGCCCCCCACCCAAAAAGGAAAAAATGAAAGGCCCAACCTTTTTTTTTTATTCCAGTCTGATCTGTTGTGTCTTCAGTTATGGATTGGGTGGCAGGGTTTTCTCCAATGCATTTTCATACAATGCAGTGAACACAACCTCTTCCTGGGTGAAATGTTTGTGGGATGCTACAACATGGGTTCACACACACACACACACACACACACACACACACACCGTTGTACAAATTCAACTGAAAATACATCCCTGGAGCCATATTACACCACTGTGTTATATGGTGATGTTGTGTGTTGAATTAGAACAACAAAACATACCCCTTAGCACAAGAAATGGTACAACATTGAACATTCGTCTACATCATATGTTGTGTTTAACCCTTTGAGTGCCAGAGTGGTAGGCAACGCATTGCAAAGAAATGCATTGGGGACCACTCTTGCACTCAGTGGGTTAATGGGATAACCAGAAAAACAGCTCTGTGACTTAGCGGGGACATAACAAGCAGGACAGATAAATGGGACATGTATCAATATTGTCTTGGATTCAAACACTCATTGTGCAACTGACTAACTGGGGAAGCCAATGTTTTTAACCTAGGATTTCAATGTGTAGCACACACATTGATATCCTGGGGTGAGCATTGGGGTCTCCAGTAAGTTGAGTTGCTGTTTCCCTAAGGGTGTAACAGACTTCACCAGTGATAACACATGTCCATTTAGTCTGGTTGTTCGTTGATATAGCCCATGTACTGAGATATGTCAAAGTGGAGCAAAATCTCAGGACATTGATTACAGAGCAATACAGATACTGTGGACAGGTATTCACTGTGGAAGTATGTCCCCTGTATCACATCTTTATCACTCCCACAACACATTGGTGCATCACTGCCACCATCATCTGTTTGCATGGATACATCACAGAGCCCACTCACTGGCAAACAAGTGGTGGACTCCTGTGATGTGGGTGATGCCTTTCCATGTATGGGGGATACTCTATCCTGGGTGTGGTTACGCATTGACAAATGTGTTCTCAAATATATCCTCATACAGACACAGATAGAATGGTGATGGTTAATCTTTATTGTGTCTCAAAGTACATTAGAAAGTACATGTGTTTTCTGTGTGTATTGCCTATATGCATTTAACCCCTGTATGAGAACACTAAATGTACTACTTCAGTAAAACTGCTGGCCTGCTCATGTGTTGTCCACAAGGTTTGACAACTCTGTAGCTGAGCATCCTAACTGTACAGGTTATAACACTCAAGAATTGGTGTTTTCTGTGTCTATATGAGAATGTT
This sequence comes from Rhinophrynus dorsalis, assembly GCA_037306005.1. Taxonomy (NCBI): domain Eukaryota; kingdom Metazoa; phylum Chordata; class Amphibia; order Anura; family Rhinophrynidae; genus Rhinophrynus; species Rhinophrynus dorsalis. The sequence goes on from CM074723.1 coordinate 176,512,072, forward strand.
CCAGTAGAGGTTTGTGTGAACCTCAGGTCAAACATTGCATCACCAACAACATCACCCTAAACAGCAAGGGGTGATCTTCACGAAGGTGTTGTCAAAACATCAATCCTGTAACATGGAAGATCTTCAGTTCAAGGATGGATCATGTTACGGATGCCTGTGGGACAAGAGGACAGGATTTGGAGCAGTAGACCTGAACTGGTCATCAAGCAACAACAATTTAGTCTTTTTAATCCCCTCAATTTTCACGGTTACAGGTGAGTACACAAACCATTGCTTGATAATGTGTTGTGTACTCATCTGTAACCAGTTCTGTGGGGAACTAAGGACATGTGCACCAGCCCTATGGATATGTGCCCCTGACATGTATACACACATTAACAAGTGTTCTGAGAGCTCCATGGAGGTAATGACATTGTGCTGCCACTGTGAAAGTGACAGTGGCAGCCCAATGTCATTTGTTCCATGAAACTGTTAGGACATATTTGTTCATGTGTGTATTCATGTCGGGGGCACATTTGTCTGCACACTCACAGGTCAGCATGGAGTCCCTGGTAAACTGATCTACTTCTCATGACCTCTGCATTGTGTGACAATACCACTGTACATCCACCCCTCTGCTGCTCTTCTCAGCTCTAGCACAGTACAGGTCCCATATTGAGTCTGATGTCCCTTTAACCCCTGATGTACCTGAGTATTATCCAATGCATATCATTAGATAATACTCTTCCGCTACTGGGCTAGCATGGTTGCTCAGGCTACGATCTTGGCATATCCAGTTAGTTGCTGTCAATCAAGCCCTGTAAAGTGATGAACATGGGTAATATCTTGTACCTTGTTTCTCCTGGGGGTGTGCGTGATATCCTTGGGGTCTGTATGTCAACATGGAGAGTGGAATGGAGGATGGTTTTTGAATCCACACACACAATTTGCCACGTCCACTGCCAGTGCAGTGCTGTGTCACTGTTCCTGTGGGGTGAGACAGAACAAAATGTGCAGTGTGGTTAGTGTCACAGGACTGATGGGGGACTTGCATGGATTGTTTGCATGCCTGTGTTATACTCACAGGTGAAGTGTTCCGTGATGAGCCTGTCTCTGATCTGTGCCCCTCTCATGGTCTCCTCCACCTGCCCGATGTCCATGGCCACTTCATGTATGGGGGGGTCCGGGGTGCGATCCAGCAGCCTGGTGTCCACTGCGATGTTGTGCAGTATTGCGCACGCCACAATGATGTCACACACCTTAGCAGGTGCATACTGCAGTGCTCCCACAGAGTGGTCCAGACATCGAAATCTTGACTTGAGGAGCCCAAATGTCCACTCAATAGCATTCCTCATTCTGACATGAGCCTGGTTGTACCTTTCCTGGGCATGTGTTTGGGAATTGGCCACAGGGGTCAGTAGCCAGGACTTGCATCCGTAGCCAGCATCACCTGTGTAATGTGAGTGACATGGTGAGACAGGGAGCACATGTTGTGTGAATTATGTTTTGTGTGGTGGAAGTAGTAGCTGTGGGTCAGGTGCATGCTGAGCAGCGTTGTGTGTACGCCTGTGTATGTGGTGTGATTTTGTTTTGTGAACTCACCCACAAGCCATCCCCCTGTAAAGGTTCCATTCTCAAAATCTCTGTGGACTGAGGAGTTTTGGAGAATGTATGCATCATGTGAGCTGCCAGGATATTTTGCACAGACATTCATTATCCTCATGTTGCTGTCACACACTATCTGCACGTTGATGGAGTGGAAGTTCGCCCTGTTGATGAATAGCTGTGTGTCACGTGTTGGGGCCTTAATCCGGACATGGGTGCAATCTATAGCACCCATGACCCTGGGCATGCCTCCCCTGGCGTAAAAGGCCTGCTTGATGTGTATCCAGTCCATGTCGGTGGTGGGAAAATGTATATAGGTACTGGCCTTGCTTTTGAGGGCTGGCAGGACCTGGGCCAGCACCCTGAAGAATGTGGCCTGTACATGCCAGATGCGTAACCCTCAGTGGACTGGAAGGCCCCACTTGCCATGAAGTGTATGGCACACAGTAGTTTCTGCAGGCCAGTTAGGGCATTGTTGTAGATGTAGATGGGATCCACCTGATCTTTGATGACCTCATACAAGGCAATGATGCTGTCAGGCCTCAACCTGTAGCGACCAGTGACCTCATCATCAGTCATTCCAAAGAGGGTGACCCTTGGGCGGCATACCCTGGGCCTTGGTGGTCGTCTATACATCTTCTGCCCTCCAGGTGGGGATGGACTCCTGTGTGGCTGCTGAGCCAGAGCCTCCTCACTTGCAACAGGTGAAGGCTGTTGATCAGGTGTGCCTGGAGGTTGCTGATGTTCCCTAGCTCTCTCCTTTGCACACCTTCTCCGCAGTCTTCGCAACAATATATAACCCAACATACTGTTTGCTCTCTCTATCTCTCTCTATCTCTCCCCCTCCCTGAGTGGAAAACAAGCCACAAGTGAGTGTGTTGAGTTGTCCCTTTAAGTACTTGATAGGGCTTTGTGTAGGTGTGGTGATGAGGTGAGTGCTGACCAATGGAGAGTTGTTTTTGTCCAGGTAAGTGTTTGCAGGTGTGTGTGTGTTATAAGATGTGGTGTGTTGTGCTTGTTATGTGTTTGCCATTTGCGGGTGTGCAGTTGTGGGGTGCAGGTTGCGTGTTGATGTTGCACAGGTGAGCTAATATTTGCAGGTGTCCGATTTGTGTGATAACCCCCATTGTTCCATGCCATGTTGTGTTGTTGTTTTTTTGGGTGTCGTTGTCCCTGTGGTGTTGCTTGTTGTTGTGTGTGGAGTGATTTGTGTTGTGTGTCCATGTTTTTGTGTTTTTTTGGCATTGCACGGGTTAATTTTTCCATTTACATGCTTGTGCGGTAAGCATTTTGTGTATTTTCCTATGTAACGGGTGTTTTGTTTTGCCCGTTAGGTGTCTAACGTGTGAGAAAAGTGGGTCTTAACTTTTTGCTGTTAGGTGTGTCTTTTTTTCAGCTGTTACCAGTACCGCAAGCCTTTTAATAGCTCTGGGGTATGTTGTTCCATGCGTCTGAATGCACGTAGGTGTATCGGCCGTAAGGATTCTGCAACTGCCGTTAGCTGTTCTTTAGACAGATCTTTGAATTGCTACATGACACTTAACACACCAGTTGGTGATTTTTTTTTACTAAGGGCTGCCTTTAAATCTAGCCCTGAGTCTCTAGCTGCTGGATCTTAGTAGTAGTAGTAGTGGGGCTGCTTGGGGATGGCAAGTGTGACATAGGATCCCCTTCTATTATACTTGTCATCATCTTCTCCTCCACCCCCTACTGAGAATCACAAGGCACACTGGTAGCACTAACAGCAGTCACAGGTAGCTGACCTGTCATGCTTACACTGCTTCCCTCTTCCTCCTCTGCCTGTGACACTATTTTCCCCAAGATCCTTATGGGTGATGTGGGGGACTGGCTATCATTGGGTCTGGGGAATCAAGGCATACAGACCCTTCAATGCTGGTAGTGGTCACTTACTCCTCCTCAGACTCAATGGACACATAATGGTCCTTCCAGCTCCTCCGGTCGGATTGTCTGGAGAGCCAAAATAGGAGTGGATACCAAGGAAATCTTCATGATGACAGTCTACAAAGTGGGCATGGTTTGAGGCAGTAGACCATCATCATGAAGATTTCCTTGGTATCCACTCCTAGTTCGGGTCTCCAGGTGATCTGTCCATTCCCGTCCAGAATCCAAGTCTGATTCTGTCCTGTCATTCATGGTCTATGCTGTGGGTAGGACCTGGCCACCTCCATGCTTGCCTCTATCCTGCGGAAGCGCATCTGTGATGTCGCGCTCGCTATTTTGTAGCATTAGGCACTATTGGCCAATGGAGTCCCACCCTTCGGCGGCGGCCTTATAGTCTGCCCGTGAACTGAGCTGCCCTTTCGTGGTGTTTCTGTGCATTATTCCAGTGTTGCTCACTTTTGACCCCAGCTTTGGCTTCCATGTATTCTCTGACTCGATCTCTGGCTTTGTCTGACTATCTGCTCCAGTTTTGACTAGTGGCTCTGTCTGACTATCCGATCTGTGTATGACCATGGCTTGTCTGACTACCCGCTCTGATCTGACCTTGGCTGTGGCTGACTACCCGATTTGGCTCCTGACTGTTGCTTTTCTGACTTACGCTCCATGCTACACCTGCTCCTATCTGACTACCACATGCCTCAGTCAGCCTCAGAGGGCTCGCTCCATTGACCCATTGCAACTGTTACCTTGCTGTTAGTGTTGCAGGTTGCCTTTCGCTCTGTTGCCTCCGCACTGTGTTTTTCCAGCAATTACCTTATCAGCATTGTTGGGTGTTACCCTTCACTCTGTGACCTCTGCTCTGTGCTTACTCTGTACTACCGGGTGCTGTTATTCTCTCTAGGCTTATCGTTACTCTTTGCCTATGCAACATTTACCTCCCTGGTATTGTTGCAAGCCGCCCGAGGCTACAAGTCTGAGACTGTCCCTCTTCAGGGATCCACCAGTTACGCTCTTTCGGACTGGACTCCTGGCGTTCCAGGTTTCCACTCGCTCTGCTGGTTAGAACCATGTCTGGTAATATATTCAAGTTCTTCTAGTGGACCGGGTACAGCTCAGTGTCAGTTCCTGGGTAATGGACTAGACACTGTCCTCATACCTGTTCCTATCTTGGTTGTGGAAGTGCTTGCTTTTGCTTATTATTTTAATAAACTGGTTAAATTCATCTGTACCTGTGTCGTGTGCTTTATTTACCTAAGAGTCCCGTGACAGTCAGCATGAGCGGTGACGTACATAAAAGGGGTGGGGGGGTAAACTTTAGAATGCAATTGCTCCTAAACTATGAAAGTTATAGAAAAATACATAGATGGTTTTGTTTATTTCTTTAATAAATGTAATATTACTTCCTGAAACAATGAAGTATTACTATCCCTTTAAGTACTCTTCCAGTGTGTCAAGGGAAACATTATTCTCTTAAAACTGCGACATGTACATCTTAAGCAATAGATTGCAGTATTTGCCCTGTTGCATATGTGGCAGACAAGTCAGAAATTCAGTTTAAATGAACTAAAATAATCATCTGTTTTTTTTTTTTTTTTAAATATGTTTTATTATCAGATCGCTCCATACAAATCAAAAAATTCAGAGAAATACATATAAAATCATTCAGATACAGAAAACATCTATAGGCACATATAAGAGTGAAAAGAGCATAAATATATCAATGGATTGTACAGAGCCAACCTGAGGTTTTGTTATTATGTAAAACCAAATCCCCCAAAAAGAACTAACCTAACTGAACCTCTATTAAACTCCCCTACCCCATTCCCGAGTCCTCTCTCCCCCAAGCCCGCAGCACCCCCCCCGCCCGCCCGCCAGCCAACAAAGCCGCAGGATCTCAAAAAGTACAGGCTCAAACACGTCACTCATCAACCTCGCCACACAGCCACGCACGCAACCAGTCAACATGACTCAACTCATTCATCGCCGTCAAGATGAAAATAATCATCTGTTTTAACAAGCTTTAGTTAGTAAGAAATTCTCAGGAGTCAGCGCTAACCCAAATGTGACCAAAGGAGCCCTACAAATATACAGAAAGTGTATGGTAAAATTAGATACTGCTCTTATCCAAAGATATATAATAAAAAAAGTAACCGTATCCCAAATTTATAGTAAAAAAGTATGAAACTTTTATTATAAAAATACCTACACATATATCCAAAAAATGAATCACATGATCAATACTCCTTTAGAACATATCCATATACAGAAATACATATGAAGAGTTAAATAGACTTGTAAAGTATACATATATTGAACTGGGTCACACTATAGTGCAAAATAGGCAATATATATATACACATATTAACTTTTACAATGCAAGTACGATCTCCATCAAACACATACACATTCACAATAGTCCAGAAATGGTCAGAATAAAAATTCCAAACCTCCAGATATAGCCAGTGGTGTAAAGGGAGAAATCAGGGGAAAAGTAAAAACATATAAAATATTCAGCCCAAAATATACAGTTAATCACTTACATAAGCATATATTAGCTGGTCCACTATATTAGGCATCCCTGGCCAGCAAAAAACTACTCTGCAACGCATTTCACACCACATGGTGATTTATTAAGCCAAAAACGTTTTTGGAGGATTAGAATTTTACAGCCTTGTACTTCAACATTCTCCTGGTAAAGGTTTGGAGGCTATTAGGTTCTTTTAACTGTAGGATTTGTTAATGCTCCTGGATCAATTTGAATTTTTATTGCAAGCTATGTAATTTACTTTAACCTATATATTTTTTTTACTTTATGGGTGAGATTTGTTTTACAAATCAAGGGAAAAGCAATGGTTCAGCAGAAGTTATGCTAACCTATGTATGGTGTATCTAGATCTATAATTTTAATCCTTTTGAGGCATACTTGGTGCTGTATTGCCATTTCATTGATGATATAATTATTAAATTGAGGGGGTCAAGCGCAGATTCACAATTTTGTTGAATATATGAATTTGAGTCCATGGGGTATTCAGTTTACTAGTACTTCCAATTCAGTTAGGATTACTTTTCTGGATCTATAGTTGATTAGGGTTCTAAATTGTAATATCTCTATTCACAATTTTTCTTTTAATCTAAAGATGTGAATAGTTATTTGGAGTTTACCAGTTGCTGCCATACAAAGTGGTTGTGCAATGTGCTATATAGCCAATTTCAGTGCATTAAATGCAACTGCTCTAATTTTTCTGATTATGATGAGTAATATGTTATTCTCCATCTGATAAGACTATGAAGGAAGTAGGAGTACAGCACTGAAAGATGCCTAACTTGTTTGCAAATTGAAAAACATTTAAATCTGCTGTTATTCTGGAGGAATTTGAAATTGGGTCTATGACTAATTACAGCTCTTGTTTTGTTATTTATCTCTTGAGTTGTGTGTCTGGCCTACAGTATGTTGGTGACACTTCACAAAATTTTAGAACATGTATTGGTGAACATAGACACAATATCAAAAATCGGTTCCAACTCCATAGTGTATAACGTCATTCTGCGACCCATTATAATAAAGATCCCAGTACTCTCAAGATCATTCCCATAGAACATATCACTTTGGATTCCAAATGGATTCCAAATACAATAGCCTATACAAACTGGCTATTTGGGAATTGTATTGGATTTTTAGGTTGAGAACTTTAAGCCCATTTGTCCTCAATGAGTTGGTAGAAACAGAGTGGTGATGATGTGTTTATGGGTGTGCGTGCTTGCACATACTCATAATTCATATGGGTGTGCATGTATATGCACAGATTTATTTGTGGATTTATTATTAACATTTCTAGGTCACTCATGATGTTCTATATGAATTGAGGACAATTATTATATATATTTTTTTTTCTTTATTGTTGTGTACATATTTAGTATATGTTTTAATATTATGCATTTGGAGAGCGAGAGGATGCACTCTCAATAATTGTGGCAGATGCCTGGGTGTAAGATGAGTATTCATTTATAAAGGCACAAAAACAAAACAAAAATCACAAAAAAATGTGTGACATATATATATATATTTTTCTAAATATTTTCTTTATTAGAATACACATCCCCCTTTTTGACACATTAGATGTAAATATGTTTTTTGGGTTTCTTTGTAGTCTTTCAAATCAAATAATGACATCACATTATATAACTACACATATCTTTAAAATATTATTACTTTAATAGCACATCCATTTTTAATATATGAATTAATTTAGTATAGTTATCATAGCATCTTTGTAGTTTTCTTTGTTTTCTCATTTCAATTTTTTATTTGACCGTAACCCTTTAATCAGTAGGAGTATATTGTGGCACAATTTGTTTTTTTATGTAGTAAATTCACAAATAGAGAGTTGCCTATTGCTAAAATTTTTGTACCCTTGCTATTTAGCTGTAAAGCTCTTGTATGATGAGTGATTGCTTATTGTAGTAATTTATGAATTATTGTGCAATAATATATTTTGTGTTGCATTGTATTGTATCAATATATGCATTTTACATTGTTAGTCTTCATTTGGTTAGAAGATAGCTCATTCAAATGTATCCCTTTAACTAATAGGAGTAGATTAAGACACAAGGCATGATAAAGAGGTGATAAAGTGGAGATGATGACTTCTCCAGTGATATCACTTCTCCAGTTCCTATGTTATTCTATAGAACCTATGTACTAAATTCTCCTAAATTGAAGAAATCTTAGTGCATCGGCTCCGTAGAACAATATAGGAACTGGAGAAGTGATATCACTGTAGACGTCATCTCCATTTTATCACCTCTTTTTCAAGCCTTAGTGCATCTCAACCAATGTGTTTCTTAATTATACATTCACTGTCGTAGTGTTGTGGGCAGAGTTTTACTGACTGATGGGCCGCTTCTCCCTTTCATATCAATAATACCAGCAGAATCTTGTTAAAGCAGCAGTAACGCTGCTAAATGCTTTGATTACTCAGGCAACATAAAACAAGTAGACTGGTTGTATTTTTTAATATTTATCTTTTAAATAAAGTATTTTATTGAAGATACTACTGCTTTGGGAGAAGCAATTTCCTTCAAAGTAGAGTACCCGAGCAGAGATGAGGTTATAATCTCTGAACGCTGTTACAGTTGGTGTGTGGTGTTGTTTAACAATTCTTATAGGATACTGCACTGTTTGGTTCTCCCATTTGTTTTTTCTTTTTGTATACACTTGGATTCCCATCAGGAAACTTTGAAAAGCCAGCTTGCCAAAGAATCCTTTACTGCATGTTGGGGCAATTTAAATATACCATAAGCGTGTGATCTGGGATGCATGTAAGTGTTGGAGCCCTTGAAAATATTCCTTCTCACAAGGGTGTTTGTGCTGGTGACCTATATGTTTCTCACTTAAGATATTGCACTAGGAGCGCCCCCTGTTTTTTTTTTTTGTTTGTTTTTTCCTTTCATTTTTTTTTCCTGCATACTAGCAATTAGGATTTTCTTCCCAAATTAAGATAAGTTGGAGGTTATTATTAGGAGATTTTAGCAGTCCTTTAATATACACATGTCCAACATGTGACCTCTGAGTGTCTAATCTGCAGTTTTTAATAAGCTCCCAGGTCCTGGGATTGTCTAAGGGGAAGTATACTCTAAGAATAAATGCCTCTTAATTTGTCATCAGAAGGACTTTTAGGAAGGTGTCCTTCAAGCACCAATGTATTTCTAGTTACTGTTTTCTTTTGCATTTGATCTCTGTTTTAGTTTAATGCTATATTTATAGTGATAGCTGAATGCTGTATAAAAGAACCTCTTCCTAGATAACTGAATGTGTCAAACAAGTTAAAAGGAACTTGTTGTTAGGGTAAAGTTCCCTTTTAAAAATAGGCCTGTCAGAATTGATACATAAACTGTTTGAGACTGATATTACTTTTTCCTGTCCCTTTGTTATCTTTCCCAAATATTTCTTTGTTACGTAAATTACTGAAAATCCAGGGAATTAATAGACTACTAGTGTGCATAGTAAGGCCACAGTCTGTTGAGTAGCAAGAGACAGCAATGCAACAATTCCCTTATTTTTTTTAAAAGCATGACAGAAAAGAACAGTTCAAGATCTATAATGTACACAAAAGTACTTTTAGCTCCAACAGACAGATGCAAACATATGTGCTCATAAAGTTGTATTTAACCCTTTAAGGACTAGAGGGGTGTACAACAATATTGCACTCCCTTTTTACTATGTGAATTAACTCTATCCCTTGAGTATGTAAGTACGGAATATGGGTGCAATAATGACGCAATATGAGTGCAATAGGGGTGCATTAAGGATGCAATATGGGTGCAATATGGGTGAATTAAGGACACAATATGGGTGCATTAAGGACGCAGTATGGTTACAATATGGGTGCATTAAGGGCGCAATATGGGTGCAACCCAAAACCCAACCAAAAAACAACCCAAATCCAACCAAAAACCCAACAAATCCAACCCAAAACCCACCAAAACCAACCCAAAATCCAACCACAAACCAACCCAAATCCAACCAAAAACACACCAAAACCAACCCAAAACCCAACCAAAAACAAACCTAAATCCAACCAAAAACCCACCAAAACCAACCCAAAACCCAACCAAAAACCATCCCAAATCCAATCCAAAACCCACCAAATCCAACCAAAAACCCACCAAAACCAACCCAAAAACCAACCAAAAACCCACCCAAATCCAACCCAAAACCCATCAAAACCAACCTAAAACCCAACAAAAACCCACCAAATCCAACTGAAAACAACACAAAACGCAAGCAAAAACCAACCCAAATCCAAGCAAAAACCAACCCAAATCCAACCAAAAACCCCATCAAATCCAACCCAAAACCAACCCAAATCCAACCCAAAAACCAACCCAAATACAACCCAAAAACCAACCCAAATACAACCAAAAACCCACCAAATATTGCACCCAATTTGCGTCATTATTGCACCCATATTGTGTCAACATTGCAGCTAATATATTGCACCCATATTGCGTTCTTAATGCACCCCTATTGCACCCATAATGCGTCAATATTGCACAGATATTCCGTCATTACTGCACCCATATTGCATCCATATTGCACCAATATTGCACCCATATTGCGTCAATATTGCACCATTATTGCACCCATATTGTGTCCTTAATGCAACCCTATTGCACCCATAATGAGTCAATATTGCACCCATATTGAGTCGTTATTGCACCCATATTGCATACATAATGCGCCAATATTGCACCCATATTGCATCTTTATTGCACCCATAATGCATCAATAATGCACCCAATTTGCGTCATTATTGCACCCATATTGCACCAACATTGAATCCATATTGCGTACTTAATGCACCAATATTGCGCCCTTATTGCACCCATATTGCACCCATAATGCATCAATATTGCACCCATATTGCGTCATTATTGCACCCATATTGCGTCAATGTTGCATCAACATTGCACCCATATTGCACTCTTATTGCGTCAATATTGCACCAATATTGCACCCGTATTGCACCCATATTGCGTGAACATTGCACCCATAATGCGTCAACATTGCACCCAATTTGCATCATTATGGCACCCATATTGCACCAATATTGCACCCAATTTGAACCAATATTGCACCCCTATTGCACTCATAATGTGTCAATATTGCACCCATATTGCATCATTATTGCACCCATATTGCTTACTTAATGCACCAATATTGCACCCATATTGCATCCTTATTACACCCATAATGCGTCAATATTGCACCCATATTGTGTCATTATTGCACCCATATTGCGACACGTTAATGCACAAAATGGTGAATGCGCCATTCAGAGCAACGTGAAATGTAGAACGTGCATCACTTTATGACGCAAAACTTTAAATGCAACACTTCAAATGATGCGTCAAAACACATGCGTCACTGCATTCATTACAGAGAGGCTGTAACTGACTGATGCCGCATCAGAACAATCAATTTCAGTTTCTTTCTAGTGTGCCAGCTCTAGTGATCGCTGCAACAGTGATCACATGTGCCAGTAGAGAACAAATGACCAAGGCAATGTATATGAACATTTCTTTGTTACTGTTCCCTGCCTCTCTCCTCATTGTGATTGTGAGGAAGAAAGAAGCAAAGAACAGAGCTTCCAGTGCCTCAAATGGCAAAGATGAGGCACTTTTTATGTGCTGGTAGAAGGACCGGTGCTGGAGCTTAGGAAAAGGAAGGCAATGCCATAGTGACCCCTCACTGTATAGTTGAATAAATGATTTAGAGAAATCATTTACACCAAATAGTTTAAACTTCAGTATACATGTTTATAAATTAACATTAATGTGGGTTTTGTTGCCGTACATGCACTTAAATACACACAATATAGTCTACTTGCTTAAAAGAGGTACACCAGGGTGGAAAAGAGGGACAATACCATTAAAAGGGGATACCTGTCAAGTATACAGTCACAATGTTGAACACAAATCATCATAGAAGTACTTATATTTTTTTTTTTTAATTTTTTCACATTTTTATATTATTATTGAATTAAATGGTGGGTTATACATATAAATGTGGCATAAAAAGATATCCTTATTTATCCTTAATAACGTTATATAATTTGAGTGGATGGACTAATTGAATTAGAGATAAAATGTGGTTGAACAATGGTATACTAAGACCAAAATTCCTCTTGGCCACTGGTGTAAAAAAAGCCCTGATCACCAAGAGGTTAAAACTCTCAAGGTACTAAGATGTTACTGTTGAGAAAAAGTCATGACACCATTTTAAGAAAGATCTCATAAGAACCCAGAACATCAATTACAGATACATAAAACATCTGGTAGATATATATAAGATTGTTTCATTCCTACATTGACATCTATTTGATAACATACTTAACCCTGTTTTGAAATTATAAATCTAAACATTTTTCTATATTGATTTAAAGTATTTTGTTGAGCCCTCTTGCATTCAAGAAGTTTAACACTTGCAGTTTTAATCAACAAACTATGTGCCTCATTTTACATGATTGTTTATTTTCAGAGTGTTTTGCTATAGCAGGATGTAGGTGGCATATGGTATACTGATTGTGATGGATTATACCATATTGATTGTCAATTGCCATTCATCATTGTACATGATCAGACGGTTATATGTGGCGCTGCTCAGGTGATGTTTTGACAATCTTTACTGAATCATTCATTTGTTTTATGTATTAATATTAGTATAAACAGGAGAAAAACTGTGCATACAGTTGTAAGAAAGGTACTCTTTACCTGAGAACTAAATGCAAGAAGGAAAATTGTGTACATTGAAAATATCATGAAAATATTTCTAGTAGTCTAAGAAACAAGACTTTATCTAAGGATGAATGAAATGTCTCATTTTGTTCCCATGGGAGTTATCAAGAAAAAAGCAGTTTTTTTTCTATTTGTCTATGGGAATTCCTATCAACGCGAGACCCATACATTTTCTATTGTTTTTTTGTAAGCCTCCTATGCTTTCTTCTCACACCTACAGACTCTCCTAGGATAGAGATAACAGCCAGATCAGGAAGAAATGTGGGCCATGCCTGCCTCTGTCTTCCCAGTCAGTTACACTGAATTTTGGGGTTATTTGGGGTTAAACTCCCTTCCTGTCCCCCATAGTCCCCTGACTCCCCTAATACAGATACCAGATTTCCTGCCTGCATAACACATTAAACTAAGCTTCAACTGTTTATTAGCCTGTCTTTTCTAGTTCAAATATGCACTGCTTTCTCTTCTTACCTTGCTATGAGAACCTGATTCTCTTTTATATGCCTGTAGGAAAAGAAGAGAAACTTGCCATGTGGTGGTGTCTTTCCATTCCTTTCCATGCAGTTAGCTAGTCTAAGAAAAAAGAGAAAAAAATTTACTTTTCTCAAAATATTTACCTCTTGGCAAAAATTCCATTTTTCTCTTGTTTCTGTTTTGAGGCAAAAACTTTCGCCCATACCTATTAACCCCATCCCAACAATGGACGTACAAGTACGTCCCGCAGAATCTGTCACTTAGTGACAGAGGACGTATTTGTATGTCCAGGAAGTTGTTCAAAACAACGGGTTAAAAAGTTCAGCATGTGTTAAGTGCCGGCCGTGTGCGCGTGTGGCCGGTTACTAAGGGGTTAACCCCTTAAGGACCGGCGCGTGCACGCCCAGCCGGCACTTGAGCACCACGGGGCTTTTTTTTTTTTTTTAGCGATTCTGGTTCAGGGCTTCTGGTGTGGCATGCAGCCATGCCAGGAGCCCTGAACTCCATGACATACCAGGACCATCAGTGATCCTTAAGTGCCGGACTGCCTTGACGGTCCTGGTATGCCAATGGTCCTTAAGAGGTTAAGCACCAAAGGAATGTGCAATATATTTGTTTTTCAGTGTGGTTCACATTGCTATGGCTCTCAAATGGTTAATAATGTAATACTGTATTTATGGCTAATTCACAAGAAATGTTTAACAATGTGAGTGTCAGAGAGGTTTCTAATGCAATACAATGCAATGCATTGTATACCTCTGTGGTACTCAAAGTGTAAATATACGTTTGCATGCATAATTCTACAAATCTTTGCTACATGCAGTTGTTTTCAGACTTTATTTGATATTCCATGACAGTCTGTAGAACTCTGTTTAACTCTTTCAATACTAGGGGTTTGGGCTATTTTATGTACCCTGTAGGCCAAACACATTTTCAACATTTTTGTTATCCATCTGTTTAGACTTGATTTCTGCTGGTAATCTTCTAGTCACATATGTAAATCTATATAATGTTTTCTTCAGAATTAATTGAGCTTTTGGTTGGTGCCTTGAATGAAGTAAATTTTGCATCATGCAAAAAGCTATGAAGTCATAATTACAAAAATAAATTAGAAAATACTTATTTTGCTAAAATCACATACTATATATCAAAAATATTTATCTTGATTGTTAAAGTTTCAATTATTGAAATACCACAGAGTCCACCAAGTATAATATTACCAAATATGTATAGTTTTACCTACATTCAAGACTTGGCCAGAGCTCTAATTACCAGGATCACAAAATGGTATTTTCAACTTAGTGAACTAATATGCACATTCTAGTGGTTACATGGTAAAAGTACCCTTAACCCTTTGAGTGCCAGTGGAGTAAGTAACACAGTGGAATGTTGAGAAGAAGAAAGAGGCCATTCTTCTCCACCTGTTCCCTATCCCTTCCCCCAGAAGTCATGGGTGTGGGACTATTATTCTCTTCCGGCAGGCACAGTGCAGTCATCATCAACAACGGTACAGTGCAAAATTTGTGACAAGTTAGTGAGAAGGGGAAAGGAGGGAACACACCTTGGCACAACCGCCCTGATAACACACATGAAACGCAGACACCATGACATTTATGTCAAACATGTTAAAGCCAAACACCTATTACAGAAATCTAGCACCGCTGTTACTGTATCCCCTGACTCTCCAGATAGGTGGAGATCAAAGAGGAGGAAGAATAAAGACACCCAGAAAGACTCTGGAAGTTCCATGATGAGCGAAACACCTAGCTCGCCATCAACATCACCTTCTTCCTCTAGGGTAAAAAGTACATCTCCTGCCAATCCACCTTGTTCATCATTACCTTCCCCCACCAAATAATAGCCACTCTTATGATGTTAGGATTTTTCAGTTCGTCTCTACCCATTTCACACTGTGTGGTGCACAGACCACACATGCCATTGTGCTGGAGGAGAATCGATATCAGGCCATCAAGCGTCATTTGAGCAGATTCCATCCAGCAGAATAGCTAAGATGGAGGCAGGGAGGGTTCATAATTACTATTAAACTGTCAGCAAGTTGTCATGTGTCCTTAGCGGGGTCTGGACAAGGGGTACAGTGACAGCGGCAGTACTTTGTTTCGGTGTGTCATGGTGTTTGGATACAGTTGTGCCCCCAGATGTTATTTACCACACACACATACTGTGCACATTGCAGTTGCTGAGGAGACCCACTGATCCTGCTCTCAAGGGAAAAATATATTCTAATAACAACACACCCATGATGATTTTAGAGGAGGGGCAGGTGAAGAAGATTTAATGGCCAACTTTTCTCCACAAATACTGGGGGCTACTTATTTTGCTGCTACTGCCTCAGACGCATCACTGGAGCCAGTCGTGGCAAATTGAATCTTCATCATCCATCTTCCTTGTTACTGCTATTATTAATCCCATTCCCTTTCAGCTGCCTAATCATCCTGCTACTTAAACAACTCAGCAGCAGCAGTACGAACAACAGTTGTAACTCAGGACTCAGGAGGACATTTGACAGTGGCCACTGGCCAACATGACCTACTGGCATTAGGCCAGTAGGACATTTTTATTTTTTTCTCAGAGCTTGTGTTTTAAAAATAAATAAGTGGCTGGTTTGTTTCTAATAAGCCTAAGTCCTACAAATCAATGTTTCTTCATTCTTCTGTGAAAACTATGGAATTTGCAAATGCATTAATTAACTAGTGCTCTTAGGAGAGAAATTACACCCCACTGGTATGAGTTCACATACTGTGGGGGTTGCCAAAAGCTTGAAGCTACACCTATTTGTTGTCTTTTTTTTAAAATGGCTGCCTGTACTAAAATGGTCATACCTATTAGAAACATTAAGGAAAGGTATGTAAGGTGTTCTGTTTTGGAAAGTAGACCTTCACCAACATCAAATGAGGGGTCACTTGCCTTTCTACCCCCTAGGCCGAAGTGTGCAAATATGTCCAAAAGTGAAATAATAGGAACAAATACATGTTTTTCTTACATTTCCACCACTTCAGAGATACCAAAATCTTTTAAAACTATGGAATGCCCTACTATATTCAGTGTTTGCTACAAGGCTGAGAAACATGACACCAAAATTTTGTGGGTTAACATACAATATGGGGCTGTCAGGAGCACTAACCTACACCTGCCACTTTTCTTTTTAAAATTACCTTCCTGCACTAAAATGATCATAAACAGTTAGATATGCAGGAAAGGCAGGCAAAGTATACCATTTTGGAAAGTATACATTCATCTACATCAAATGAGGCGTCAATTGGCATGTTTACTCCTAGGCTGGTGTGCACAACTGTTTCCAGACACTGTAGGAAACAACTGAGTTATTTTACATTTCTGCCCCTTCAAAGATACAGATAGCTTTGAAAACACATGGAATTTAGAACTGTAATCATTAGATACTACTCTTTCAATACAAATTCCACTCTGTTGATATGAGATGGCATACTGAAGTGGGTTCCAGAAGCAAAAAAACTACACCAACTACAATCTATCATTTTTATAATGTTTTCAACTATGACTTGCCTACATTAAAATTGTTATACAATGAGAGAAAGGGTAGGTAAATCATACAGTTTTGGGAAATAAACAATTAGGCACATCAAATGAGGGTTCATGTGTCTTTCTACCCCTAAGTTAGTGTGCACAGCAATTTCCAGAAGAGCAATTGGAAAAAGTCATTTTTTATACATTAGTCTAGTCAAACACATTAC
Source organism: Rhinophrynus dorsalis (assembly GCA_037306005.1). NCBI lineage: Eukaryota > Metazoa > Chordata > Amphibia > Anura > Rhinophrynidae > Rhinophrynus > Rhinophrynus dorsalis. The sequence goes on from CM074723.1 coordinate 176,529,057, forward strand.
AATGGTTCAACACAATTGAATTTCCTAGTGTATTCAGGACCTCCTGCCATCCTATGAAAAATGGTACCCTATATGGGTTGACATATCATATTGGGTGCCAGGAGTGTGGCTACCAGTGGAACAAGGAAGGGGAAGCAAAATATATGATTCTATGGCTACCAGATGTAACAGGCTAGGGGTCAGCCAGTGGATGTAAAGACTTGTGACCTCCAGTGGAACCAGGTGTGGGGGGGTTCAGGCATTGTATGTGGGTATGTCCACCAGTGGGACAAGGGTGGTTGGGTGGGTAACAGATAGTGCATATGGGGGATCTGTGACTACCAGTCTGCACTGTATGTCCCCACATGCCCTGTTTGCTTCCCAGCAGGATTCCAATGTACCCTGGTAGCCTGTAGGCAGTGGGACCAGCCTGAGGGGTCAGGCTGAGGGGATGGTATGGCCAGCTGTGGAACAGGCTGGATTGGGTTATGTGGGAGGGATTGGAGGCAGTTTTTTGTGCATGACATAAGTATGTACAACACATTGCAAACAAATGAGTTGAGACCCCCTAATGTGTGGACTTGGCACTGCAGGTACAGCTGTCTAAGCCCATACATTGTACAAGTTTCCCACTCTTGGGGTTAAGTGAACAAATATCTCATGTAAGTCAATGGATGTTATATATCAGAACAAAATAAATTAAAGGGACCCTATAATCTATAGAAACAGCTTTAACGTTTTAAAATCACCTTTATGTTGTATAAGCCATTTCTTATTTGAAAAATAAGATTTTTCTGCCCAAATGCAGCTGCTAGAGACATTTTTCTGAGCCCATGTGCAGACAGTGTACAATCCGAGCTGAGTGCTAGGGATATTCAAAAAGTCCAATTTTCCCATATGAATTTTCATGGAAAACAGGCAATATGCTACTTTTTCCATGAAAATTCCCATAAAGAGAAATCCCTCCAACTTTCTTCATTCTCACTATCCTCATAAAATTTCATGTTGGAACTTTGAGTTTTGGTAATGCCAACTACCCCTGTTAACCTCATTCAGCTATGATGAACACGATCAGTAAAGAAGTATTTTATACCAGGTGAGTGCACTGCTTTTTCCCCTGTTTACCTTATTGCAATACTGTGGATGTTTTTGCAATGTGTCTGGACTGAATCACTTTTGGAGGTTGATTTCCTTATGCCTGTACACTTTGTGTAAGCATTCATAAATATCAGTCTATCTCTTGGTCTGTTTGTTGTCACAGCAGCACCTGTGTATTTGTACAAGTTCCTGGGATTGCATAGCCAGTTATTTCACTTTCTAAATTTAGGAACATTATTGGATGCTCAGTATTTGTGGTTCTATGGCTATTGTGGAACAAGCCTGAAAGGTTAGTATGTGTGGTTCTATGCCTACCATGGGAGAAGGGTGGGGGTTATTATGTGTTAAATGGCTAGCAGTGCAGTAGGACAAGGCTGGAGGAGTCTGTATGTGTGTGTGGGCAAAGGACAAAGGCACTCTGCATGCTAGCACATTTTTCAAGGTGTATGTTACTGTAGGACTCACAGCTTTGACTTCCAGCTACTTATTTATCCACTACAGCCCTCAGAAGAAGTAATATTGTGCTGGGAAATGTTGCACCATATTAAACATAGGAAAACTGTGTTGGAATAGGAGAAAAATGTGTTAAATAGGCGAAAAATGTGTTAGACTAAGCAAAAAATGTGTTAGAGTAGGACATTAATGTGTTGGAATAGGCGAAAAATTTCCTGGAATAGGAGAAAAGAAGGCAAATTTTGCATTGGCGAAAAAGAGAAAACTTTTGCAAAAAAAAAGCAAAAAAATCTTCAGTTTTTCGCTAAAAGTCATGCGGAAAAGTTTTCACACTTTTCATCCACCCCTATTAGTAAATGATAAACGCAAACACTGTATATAGCTCTTAGGACTGGACCTACTGCATATAAGATTGTTACAGCATACTTGCAAAATAGTTATGCTCTAGGCCAAAATGATGACCCAGTGCTGGCAAACAAAACCGTTTATGTGGCCAGCACTAACATGTACTGCTGTGGAAAACATTAGTTACCCACCAGCAAATGTGCACTGAGAACTAGATTTCAGTGCAGTTGGTTATGTTGTTAATGACCACAGTACACAGCTATCAAACATTCCTCAAAATGAATCAGCATCAAATACCATCTGCGGATCAGGAATCAGAAGTGGGCAAAACTACACAGGACAGGGAATCCCACTGCACATTTACTATCAACAGTATCTCTGAGGTTGAGGAGGAGTGAGTTGGAGGGTTGCCAACATCTACCACAGGTTCGACCACTGCTAAGACTACTGATTAATGTTTGACAGTTTTCTGATAATAATTCAAGGTTAAAATGTATTCAAACATGATAATGTAAATACTTTGTCTAGCATTCATTCATATGAATCATCATGAGCTATATACACACAAATCACAACACCACCATACATATCTGCCACAGCATAACAACAGGCTTACAGAAAGAAAAGTGTTCAAAATATTTTTTGCAAGGTTACTGAAAATAAAATGAAGTATTATAGCAAAGCTAACCTTGAAAACAATTGATTGTGGGCTTCCTAGGCAAACTCTGGACATTTTCATTTGAGGGCTTCAGGCTTGCAAGAAAAAAAGACATAAAATAAATGTATTTGCATGGCAAAATCAACACCCAAAATTGTTGGCAGGCTTCAGGCTTGCAAAAATAAGCCTCCCCAAATAATTGCAAGAACACCTGGCTTAGTACCAACAGTGCTAGATGATGGTGACAAAACACCCCCATAAACATTATGTCACCCAGTGACACCTGACATTAGTAACTTTCTGTTATTTGCATCTGTAATTCTTTTTGCTGTGTTGAATAAGCATCAAGAGGATTAGGCTGCTGCATGATCAGAGTGACATAAGATAGATGGTGGTACAATTATGATTGCATTGCCCACTAAACCTAATGATGCTGAGGCAGCAGCACCACAACATACCCAAACCACTTCAGATGCATGTGGTTAGAAGAAGATGGCCAGTTATTAGTGTTGAGCGAGCACCCCGATGCTCGGGTGCTCTGACCGAGCACCCCCTGAGGCTCGAGTGCTCGGCCGAGCACCCGAGCCCCATTGAATAGAATGGGGCGACACGAGCATTACACCAGGCACCCCCTGCTCTGATGAGGGGAGGGTGCCTGGTCAATGCCCCCCTTCATCTCCGCAATGTCCCCCTTCATCTCCGCAATGTCCACCTTCATCTCCTCTATGCCCCTCTTCCACAATGTCCCCCTTCATCTCCGCTATGCCCCTCTTCCACAATGTCCCCCTTCATCTCCTCTATGGCATAGAGGAGATGAAGGGGGACATTGTGGAAGAGGGGCATAGCGGAGATGAAGGGGGACATTGTGGAAGAGGGGCATAGCGGAGATGAAGGGGGACATTGTGGAAGAGGGGCATAGAGTCTATGCCCCTCTTCCACAATGTCCCCCTTCATCTCCGCTATGCCCCTCTTCCACAATGTCCCCCTTCATCTCCGCTATGCCCCTCTTCCACAATGTCCCCCTTCATCTCCACACTGTCCCCCTTCATCTCCGCAATGCCCCCTTCATCTCCGCAATGCCCCCGTACCTCCAGTCCCTGGTGTTCCAGCGGAGCGTCTTCAGATCTGTGCCTCCTCCGGCACAGATCCCCGCCACCCGAACATGGCGGGCGAGCACATGGCGGTACTCGACGAGTACCGCCATGTGCCGAGCAGAGCGATGCTCGAGCCGATCCGAGCATCGGCCGAGCACGCTCGCTCAACACTACCAGTTATGCTTCTCTTCACCTCCTTTAAATCATAGGTATGTTGGAATATTATCATTTCCCTTGAGAGCAGGAAGGAACTTTGCAGTTATCATCAGCAATAAAATAGTGCATAGAAACACTGCAAAAGAGAGGAAGGACTGGGAAGAATCACACTTAATACATCTGCTCTTATAATAATCAGTGTAACTATAACCACTATCTTGTAATTTATGTCAGCAATGTTAAACCATATAATGCTGTCACTGTGGCCTTTGTCCTCTTTGCTAAAGAAAAGTGATGACAAAAAGGGTTGCCTGCTGTCACACTTGTCATCACCTCATAAGGCACCTTGACAGCAATAGCAGCAGGCACAGGCAGCTGACCTATGTTGTTGATACCACTATCCAGTGAACCCCTTTTTATTATGTTGTCCCAGATCCATATGAACAATTATGGGGGATTTGGGATCATTTGGGAAGAGGGAAGTTTGATTCCTTCACTGGATTTCTACACCTCTGATTCAGCAACAGCAGCAGTGTTCATCCACCTTTTCCTTCTGCTTATTGTGCCAGTCAGCACTCCATACAACTTTATATGCATTTTTTTCTTTTTTCCCTCTTTCTGCTTCTTCTCTCTCCTATTTTACAGTGTGCTGCATGGTGGAAAGTTCTGGATTTTTACAGTATGGGGCAGGAAGTTTCACCAACATTGAGAATACAGGCAGAAAATTGAACCTTTCTTTTTAGAAAATCTGTATGTTGTTATCAAAATTGCAGGAAATCTATTGGTTTTTCTATGAGTGGAAATTAAAAGCACATTTAAATCAATGGGGATTTTTATTTAAGTCAATAGGGATTTTTATTTGTCCTTTATGGAACAAGTGGGTTTTTCATGAATGAGCCGACAAGTCCTTTACATGCTATGAAACGGGGCTGCACCAAAATGTACTAATGTTTAATAAAATTATATGTTTGCAAACATTTGCTTAATGAACTTTGTTATAGTTCCAACTATTTACGCTTTTTAAAAAAATAACAAACAAATAGACTTTAAGAAGTCCAAAATGCAATGGCCAGAGGATTTCTCTATTCCTTATTAAAAGATTCAGGTACATTGTATTGTATTGTATTGTATAGTATATTTTATTTATATAGTACCAACCAATGTACTTGGCACTTTACAGTTTACATTTGATATATAAGGGGTACAATAAGTGCAGTGATTAAGGGCTTCTAAAGACAATCATAAGGGGAACAACAGGTGAGTATACATGAGGATGAAATGTCCCCGCCCTGTAGAGCTTACAACCTAAGCTACATCTGGCTCCCTTTGTTATAGACATTTAAAGCCATAATTCAGGGTGATAACTTTAATAAAAGTAGGACTTCCTTTCCTCTATGGATGCCATCATCCACCAACACGATTGATAATATAACCAGTTGTGCCAATTATTGGAGCATATCCATTCTCAAAATATATTTTAAGATAATGAGAAAAATGTTAGTCTGGCATTTGAATGGTTTTCTTTTGACATAATTCACCAAGATCAAGGTGTTTAATCCTTTTTAGTACTGTGCAATTAATTGTCTGTACACATTTGGTTAGACAGCAAAAACTGGGTGATTGATTAATTTATGGAAAGTGCAGCACAATGCTGCGCTTCTCATCAATGAATGAACCCAGTGACTGGATTCACTAGGCTACTGGAGTCAGCTTAATAGTAGCTCCAGTAGAGAGCAAAGGTAGGCAGCAAATACCTTCCTTGTTGCCTGCATTGATCACTTACCCTACTGGATAGGTGATCAATGCTAGAGGGGGTATCATAAAGGGTCCCGATGCCCCCCTCAAGGTCTGAAGTATAATTTTATTAACAATATTATAACTACTATGTTTGCTTATCAGAGCACAGATTACAGATTATAAACATATAAAGGCAAGGTATGCAGCCGCATATCTTGCCTATTAACTCTTTGAGTACCAGAGAGATATCAAAAGCAAAATCAAAGCAATAGGTTGCTTACCTCTCTGATTCTCAATAGGTTAACTCTGCACTAGGGGTGGGAAAAAGTTGTCGCCTTGTTCCCTCGAGTAATTCCATAAAAATGTTATTGTCTGCTTTTTTGGGAGAAAATCCACTTTTGAAACAGCATTAGCCAAAATTCCCCGCAGAGTTTTCAGTGGCTAGAAAGTTTCCACCCATTGATTTATATTGTTTTTGTTTTTTTGCTATAAAAACATGATGTATTTGTGGAAGTGAAACACAATAGAAGCAGCTACAGAGTGAGGTAGATGTGCTGTACTGTTCTGCTGTTATTTATTTTGAAAACTGAGGGCAGGAGAGGCTCATAGTGACTGCTATCACAATGAGCACTAATAGGAAAAACTAGAAGGACCCTTATGTGTCCACTGAGTCTGAGGAGGAAGTGAGCACAACTGAATCAATGCTGTCCAGTCCCCCTAAATCCCCCCCCAGGGATCTTGGACAATTTAATGGGAAGGGAGGAAGAGAAGGGTAGTACTACTAGTGAGAGAAGGACAGGACAACTGCATGTGCCTGCTGCAAGATGTGCTGCCTCTGCTACCACCATTGCTGTACCTGCAGCCAGATGTGCTTCCCCTGCTGCCACTAGCATTGTACCTGCTGCCAGACGTACTGCCCCTTTTGCCACTAGTGCTGTACTTGCTGCCAGAAGTGCTACCCCTGCTGTCACTAGTGCTGTACCTGCTGCCAGAGGTGCTTCCCCTGCTGCCACTAGTGCTGTACCTGCTGCCAGATATGCTGACCCTGCTGCCACTAATGCTGTGCCTGCTGTCAGATGTGCTGCCCATGCTACTGATACCACCATTGCTGTGCCTGCTGTCAGACGTGCTGCCCCCAGTGTTGAACCTGCTGCTAGTATGTCTTGTAATACTCAGAAGGAGGGAAGGAGAATATGATGCCAAGTGTGTCACACTTGCCATCCCTAAGCAGTCCTTCCAGTGCTAGTACTACTACTACTACTAAGATCCAGCAGCTTGCTAGCATTAGGAGGCATGAAGGAGGGGGTAATAAACAACATCCTCATATCAATAGTGGCTGTGAGGAGGAAGATTCTGCTGCTGAACTTAATGTGGTTGGTGTTAGTAGTAGCAGTAATGGTAAAGCAGCTGGAGTGGTATGGCAAACATTTGAGAGCGTCCAGACTAGCAGTCAAGGGAGGGTACCCTCTCTTACATTGCTTGCCATCGTCACCTCCTCCAAGCAGCAGTGAGATGTGTGTAATAGAGCAACAGCAGCACATAGGGTTCTAGTGATGGTGGCGGTGATGAGGATGCTGGAGAAGCTGGGGTGGAAGAGACATTGATGGCCTTTTTAGCAGGAACTGAGAAGGAATGGGAGACAGGGATGAGGATGGGCATCACCACCACCACTAGCAGTGACATTTTGGAATTTGAGGAACTTCCTACTGTTGCTGAGATGCAAGGGCAGCAGGATGCTGAGGAGCAAGCTAGTGTGCCACAGACAACATATGCACTGCCTGACACCCTCAGCCTTGCCCAAGCAGTGCCCACAGGAATTTGTGGCTAGCAGTGGGCAATGGGAAAAGGCTGGAGAGAGTTAGACAGTGTACATGGGGATTTGTGGATACCAGTGATCATGGGAAAAGGTCTGGGGGTCAAGCAGTGTATATGGAGTTCTATGGCTACCACTGGGCACGGGAATAGGACTGGGGGGCAAGTGGTAGCCACAAATCCCAGTATATGCTGCGTGACCCCCAGTCTTGTTCCCCTAGGAGTGCACAACATTTAAATATATGATATATAGCTAAGGGGATAATTGTGTAGTGCTTGGTGAACTATTTTTTTTATTTTAGCTTTTCGAGTGACACAGGGGTGAGCAATGCACATCCCTATGGCACTTAATGCTGTCCATGGTGCTGAAAGTATCCTCTCCACTTCCCTACTGGCCAAGTAGGATAGCAGAGAAAATGCTGTTCAACTTCAGAATTGTTGTAGTGTTGGTGATGTGTGAAGGGAGGACATCCATTCTACATCGACAGCACTTCAACAATCCTGCATGCTAATAGGGACTTTCTCCACCCCTCCCCTTGCATCCGACAATTTTAGTGAATAGGTTGATGTATTTCAAACACATCGACAAGATTATATTGCCACAGCATTGACCTTTAGTGAATCTAGGCCACTGTCTTTTTACTTTTTTACAAAGTTTGCTACTACTTTGAGGACAAGTGTTTTGGTGCTTGTTTGTCTCACCGTCAGATGCAGCAGTTGGCTCAGCTGCTACACCTTCCTCAGTTATGCCATCATCAACACTAGAATGCAACTTGTTGTTTTCTTCAGTGTTCTTCTTATATGTTTTTTTTTTTTATATAGTACTGGCACTGGTACATTGATCCACCTTCCCCCCCCCCCCCCCGCCCCTTGTGCATTTTCTGGTCATTACTCAACCACTGTGTGTTTTTACTCTACAGTACACAACACAACTGATGGAGTGTGATGCCTTGCTTTAGCCCTCAACAACATTCTCAGTGTCTTCTTCTGTCTATCAAGTCTCCCTCAGTCACATAGTGTTACGGTTTTATTGACACTCAGACACAGTAGGTGAGATAAAACACAGATTTATTGAACAGACTCAGAAAAGATAACCCTCACAGGTCCAGCAGTAAATGTATTCACAATACAGGACTGAAACAGGACAGGTTATAGCAAGATATCTACCCACACGGGTCCAGTATATGTACAATACAGAATTTACAATATACTGACACAGGTCAGGTAACTTCCGTGTGAAGCTCAACCAAGGCAGCAAGGAATGGGTTACTATTAGGCCAGGAATGCTGACAGGCCCTAATAGTGGGAGGCCCTTAAGACTCCCTCTCTGCAGGGAGTGCATAAATAGCGAGAAACGCCCAGTAGACAATGGAGGCCCAGGATCAACTTAGGACTGCTTATAGCAGTAACGGAGGACAAGACAGTATGCCCGGGAGGGCCCATCAACAGAGACTGCACGGTAGAATGACTGGTGAAATAGTGGCACCTTCTCCGAAGGGGTTAACGAACGCTAAGACCAATAACGTCTGCCTGATGTAAGCACAGCCTGAGGCGCCCAAGTAACACCAACCTCAGCTAAGGCGGGAAGGAGGGTCAAGCGTACCGTGGTGCACTGATGGAATAGACACCGGAATGTCGCCCACGCGACAGTGACTGAACCGAGACTAGACTGCAGGAGGCACAGAGGCACAATGGGACTGTCCGGAGACAAAAGCCTGGAGGAGGAGCCCAAACCGAGAACCGGAATGGGACCGCAGGCTATAGCGATGCACTGGAACAGTAGCCCTACCGGGCCAGTACACTGAGCAGGAACGTCAGCCAATCCGAGTCGGTACACAGAGTAGGAACATCAGCCGGGCCGGGTCGGTACACAGAGCAGGAACGTCAGCCAATCTGAGTCGGTACACAGAGCAGGAATGTCAGCCGGGCCAGGTCGGTATACAGAGCAGGAACGTCAGCCAATCTGAGTCGGTACACAGAGCAGGAACGTCAGCCGGGCCGGGTCGGTACACTGAACAGGAATGGATACAGCAGAGTAGTCAGGCAGTCTGGATTGGTACACAGACAGGAACAGGTACAGCAGAGTAGTCAGGCAGTCCGGGTCGGTACAGAGATCACACGAGAACTGGAACAAGCGCTGGTAACGGAAACACCACGAAATGGCACCGGAGAAGTGACAAGGCCCAGTATTTAAGGACAAATACTGGGCGGGACAAGTCACTACAGCCAATAAGCGTCAGCAGTAGATAGAGACTGACAGAATGTCGCCAGTATAGCACGGGCACCGTGATACATAGCTCACGTTAGATTCCCAGTCAGTTGTCTGTCACCTAATATATTTTTTATTTATACTTTTTTATTTTATTTTTTATTATTATAATTTATTTATTTTATTTTTTTTAAGTTGTCTGTCCTATATTATCACAGTCTGTAAAAAAAAAGAGACAATAAAAGGAAGATCAGCAAGCCAATAAGACCCCAGCTGCCTTTGTCTTGTCAGTCAGTCACACTAAATTTTGGGGTATTTGGGGTCATCCTCCTTCCTCATGTCTCCCCTAATACAGAGAAAAAATGCCCTACCTAAAAGACTCAATTCCCCTTTATTTGCCTATCTTCAAAAATATTCTCTCTCTTCTCACAAACACATGATGGTATGTTATGAGAGCCTGACAACCTTTTATTTGACAGCAGGAAAAGTAGAACAAATTTTAATGTGGTGGGCAAATGGCACTATTTGCTGGAAATTTGTCAGGACCTGGTAAAGAGAAGTAAATAATTTCATGTACCAGTGTTTATTTTGTCTGGTCCAGTAGATTGAGATTGATGCTAGGTATCGTGGCTCAGTGTTGTCAGTTACAGGATTTCCAGTGCTGCAGCCAAAGCCGTATAAAGATGCTGTTCGCATAGTCAGATGTCCAACCTCAGTTGAGCCAGGGCCCTGACCAGAATGAGAAACCTGTATACAAGACGAGAACCAAACAATAGACCCCAAAATGCAGAGATAGACAAAAGGCTGTAAGGAAGGACAAAAATAGGGCCAGGGAAAAAGATGTGCCTAGACAAAATGGAGGACCACCAGGGATGGTGGTGTCCATAGATGGAAAGCTGTAATGTCGTCAAGCAAGGCGTACCTTAGTGGGAGAAGAGTCCAACAGGAATACAACAGAAGATGAAACCGAAGGAACTCACAGGATGAAAGGCCAAGATCCCCAGGGAGGAACTGGTGCCAATGTCATCCCTCAATCCTCAAAGATGCAGAAGCAAAGTCAAGGAGAAAGGTAAGTTATCAGTAGGAACCAGAGCCACCAAGAGGAGCCAGAGACAAGTAGGAGTGGACCAGACACATAGCACGACCACAACCAAGGTACAACTCAAGATGAGGAACCAGAAAACCCTAGACACTAGTAGAAATAGTGAAACAAGGCTATCACCAAGGTAAGTAGGAGTCCAAAGGAAAACACCCACAAATAAGCTGGTATTAGAAAAAAGGGAGCTGTGAGAGAGACAGGACCACAAACAGAGGTGACAGGGCATACCCCAGAAGCAGTGCCATGAAACTACAGGCAGAGTGGGACCACCTCAGAGAACTGCAAGGAAATAAGCAGCAAGGAAAAAAATAAAAAAAAATGAAAAAGGAAAAGGCAGAAATAAAAAGGGAACAACTGGGAAACAATACAGAAGCAGGGAGGCCACAAGCAGCGAGCTCTGTTAGGCAGAGTAGAACAATAAATAAATATATATATATATATATATACAGTCTTATGGGGCTTTGGGATGCACTCTCTATAACAATTGAAATCTTGCCTAGGTGCTCCAGTCAGAAGATATACATACAGTTTGTAGTTATTGGACACGGCACTCACAGGAACTTTTTGATCAACTGTGCAAACAGGTAACATTTATTGTATCGACATTTCGGCTGACCAAGCAGCCTTTCTCAAGATTACATACATGTGAAATGTTAAACCATTATAAACCCTTCCTTCACAACAAACAACCTATTGGAATTGGCGCCAAAACAGATTCAAATTTCTAATTAGATAATTAGAATCACACCTATCGTAATGTAACATGTAATGACGTGAGAATAAACAAACTGTTAAAAAACATCTTGCATTTTACATCAAGAAATCCTAATGAAACATACATATATATATAAAATAAGGATAATGCAAAAAACATGAGACATTATCAGTGTAAATAATCCCGTGTTGACCACAATCCCGAAATGACAGAAGAAACATAAACACTAAGGGCACTAAGCAGAGTGCCGCAAGACGCAAAACTGGCAAGGCTGTGGGCAGCAAGGAAGAAGAAAAAAAAGAAAACAAACAAAAGAACAAAAACAAGCGGAGCAGGACCGCTACATGGCAGGAAGGAACCCAGGGAAGGATAGACCAAGGTCAGCAGAAGCCACAGGGATCAGGAAACAGGTAAGTCTGGAACAAGCAGGAATAAGTTACAGAAGATAAACAGGAGCTCAAAATAATCGAGCAAAGATAGCAGGATAGCCAGGCTAGATAAAGCAGAGCCAGCCAATGGCCTTCAGGGGCATGACAAAATTATTGACCAAGTGGGAAGTGCCATTTTTTGCTGATTTTGCTTTGAAGTGAAAATTTTCTCCCATCCCTAAGCATCAGCATCATCTCCACTTCCTAGTCCAAGTCCCAGTCAGCCACACACTCTATTAGTGTTGAGCAACCAGCAACAATAAAACAGATTGTCAACACCCACAACCTTATCTATGATGAGTGACTCTGCTGCTGATAGACGTGCAGCACCTGTGACACCTAGTAGTAGTACAATTGCAGCAACAACTAGCCCAAGTAGTAGTAGCAGCTCCTCAGGATTACTTTCTTACTTTTTCCTATTTGCTGTTTTTCATTTCTAGAATGATCTCTACTTTACTATAAAACAACTGGTTTGGAAACCTCTCTACTGTCAAAATGTCAAAGCATTTTTTTTCTTTTTGTTTGTTTTTTTAGTTATAATTTTGTTTGTTGCACTTGTATTTATGTCATAACATTATTTTATGGCACTGGTAATTGTAACAGTATCATTGTGATGTTTAAAATTGTAAAGTAATTCCTACATTATTACTTTGTCCTGTTTTGAGACCATGGCTCTACAAGAATATTGGAGTAGTATTTTTGAATATATTATAAAAATAAAACAAACATGTAGGCATGCTTGTAGTAAATTACATTAACTAAATATGCCCTACTAGGGCAGCTTGCATGCAGTAATTTACATGAACTAAATATGCATATGAGCAGCAACATGAAATATTCATATTCGAGTCAGTATTTTATTGTTAAGTGATATGGAAGGAGAACAGAAAGATTCTATTTTACTTAGTAGTGAATGGTTGGACATCAGTCTATTTCTAAACATATTGTTACAGAACAGCATTATTCTGTGTTTTCCTAAATTGAGAAATATTTTCATCCACCAATCTTACTAAGTCTTGAGTAATCGCTCGAGCATCACTTATGAACAGAAATTGGATACATCAATGAGAAAACAGAAAATGCAAGCTCTGTAAAAACAGGTTTACATAAACTTGATTCTGACAAATGACATATTTCACAATGTATTCTGCTGTACTCTAATTAGATTAATTAGATCAATATGTTTGCTAGTGCTACATCATTCTGTCCAACCTAAAATTTGAAAGAATGCTGCTAAGAAAAGGTTTATAGTGCTAACATATTGCTGAATGTATCCTCCAATATAATGAACTTCAGTTATCTGTATTCTGGATGTGATTCTCTAGAAAGAAATCTAATGTGTATGTGTGTGTATATGTATATATATATACACACACAGTAATGTGCAAAAGTTTTAGACAGGTGTGAAAAAATGCTTTAAAGTAAGAATGCTTTCATAAATAGACATGTTAATAGTTTATATAAGAGAACTAACTAAAGTTATTCTGTCGATTTAGGCAGCCTCAGTTGCTTTTCCCTCGTCATGTAATCCCAGACAGACTTGATGATGTTGTGATCAGGGCTCTGTGGGAACCATAGCTTTTTCTTCTGTTCATTCACTATGCATTTTGTTAATTTATAAATATAAACTATTAAAATGTCTATTTTTGAAAGCATTCTTGCTTGACAGCATTTTTTCACACCTGCCTTTTGCACATTACTGTAAATAGATATATATATCTCAGAGTAGGATGCAAATATATATAATATAGTCAATACAGAAGTACTGTAGGGCACTCAGAGGTATTTGAGATAGAATAGTGTTTACTACATAGTATAAATGTTTCTTCATGCACCACACCAATTTCAGGAAAAGGACAATAACAACTTGCCATATTTAGAATAGATAAAAAAGTCACCAAACCACAGCACTACATCATTAGTAATGTTACTGTGTCACTTAATTCATACTTGTGAGAGCACCAAAGCTGTGAATTAGGTAGTTAAGCTTCCACTAGAGTGTGAATATGGGAAAATTAAGGGAGAGAAAAATCCCCCTAGGTGTACAGAAGATATAAATATGTTAAAATATTGAAATAGTCATTCACAGAATAGGACAGACTTCAGAACAAAGATATACAAATAGATTTCATGGAGGATAAATTCAAAGAATACAAGAAGTAGATAACAGGAAATGATCAAATATATATGACATATAAGCACCAGTAAGCTGCATAGGAGCTGGCAACATGGAACTGAGGGATGTGTGGCAGCTGTCTCCAAGGCATAGCCAATAAGCAGCCTCGGTAAAGTGATAAGGGTGTATCAGAAAGCTCAAACTATGAGTGGCTAGCTCTGCACAGAGTGAATAGTGAATAGAAACAAAAGAGAAGATAAAATAATACAGTGAGATTCAGAAAGAAACTCAAAGAGGCAACATAAACTGTGAAACCAAAATAAAATAAAATAAATGAAAAACAAAACAAAACAAATGGATGAGATGAGGGGTGTATTATACAAAACACATATCAAAGCCCCATAATGAACACAATGTTCAGCAGTAGAACAGATCACTTGCAATAATGTATAACAAATAAGGAAGAATAACTGCCCCTGAAATGCCACCTAAGCACAAAATAAAATGGTAGGATTTTGCATTACTAGCTACCATTCAGTTAGAAACAACAGCCACCTCATCATCACTTTGGGGGCAAAATAAAATTATATACTATATAGTAGGAGCTCTTGTATAAATAGTGAGAATTCTGTCTCCAAAATTTTATTTGGGTATCTTGTAATAGTATGGGTAGATGTTTATTTAAGATAAACGCCATTCTTTTGTATTGGTTATTAAACTGTGTTCATATATGTGGGAGCACATACAGTTCCCATTGCTTTACCCCAGGTTTGAGGTAGAAAGCATTGTTGAATAGAAATTAGTTATGCCGTAGTTCAAAAGAGAGCATCCGCAAGAGATGTAGTTGGTTGATGGAGTCTTTCCAATTGTTTCTTATAAGATGATATTTGATGGCTTTGCATCCTATTATGTGATCAATAGAGGTATATAATAACTCTACATCAAATTTATCATGTGTCAGCATTTATGGGTAATTGTTCCAATCTGGAAAGAATATCCATTGTATCTCTTATGTATGAGGGTAAATCATCCAGCATAAATCTCAATTGCTGCTCAATATATTTATTCATGTTCTCACATAAGCTCATTTCCAGAGACTATTGGTGGCCCGGGAGGATTTAGCTTGTTCTTGTGAACCTTAGGTAAAAGACAAAAAATTGCTACCTTAGGTCGATTGACCTGCAAGAAGGATTTCTCATTGGTTATGATTACCAAATCTTTGGCTGCATCTTCAGTGAGTGCCTTATATAGATAATAAAGAAGTTTCTTGGCTTCATGCAGGTATATGTCTGTAGGCCAAAGTACAATGTTTGCTCCTTTGTCGGAGGCTTTGAAAACAATATCCTCTCATTGACTCATCTCATGTAAAGCTTTTCTCTCTTCCAGTTTAGACTGGAATCTGAATGGCAGACAAATTGCTGTATGAGATCTCTCTTTATCAGATCAATAAAAATCTGTACATTTGGGTAAAGTTGTCCCAAAGGGTTTTTTTGTGATTTGGGTCTCAATTCTTTGTGTTGAGGAGGAATATGGATCTCAGGATCCATGGCGGAGTATTAATTACCTGAGATTCTAAGGGCCAGAAGTAACTTACGACCATACAGATTTAAGTCCTTGAAAAATTCAAAATAGTTCAGATCGCAGGACAGGGAAAAGGAGAGACCTTTGGACAATACTCTTGAATGTACAGCAGAAAGTTGATGCTTAGATAAGTTTATTATTTGTAAGGCATCTTCCATATTTACTGCCATATTCTTGAGGTTCTCATTTTGCTTCTCCCCCTGTGATATTGTCTGGGGTAAACTCTCTGCATCTGAATCATTTTATAGGTAATATCAGATCCTCTTCCCCTTACCCCCTCTATGCGTCTTTTGTTTATTTCTCTCAGGGATAGGCAACCTATCACTAGACATGATGCTAAAAAAGGATTAGAGGGTCCTGTGATTTCCTGCGTATCTTGTCTACTAAGTTCTGCTAAATCAGTTTCAAAATTATTCTTATAATTGACTTCAGAAGCAGAAGTATCTTCATCAGCCACTAAGATTGTGTATGGTCGATCTGGGGAGAATTCATTGAACATTTATATACAGTTTGATATTTAAAATCTTGAAAATTCAATGTAAATTTCCTCCTTTTTTTCTGTTTTCTTTTTCTCTAGGATGTCTATTTCCTTGTTGAAATTATCAATATCTGTTTGCATGGTTTCGATAAATTCAATTTTTTTCAAATCATTCTGATTCTCATGAATTTATTTTTCTACTGTCTCGATTATCTATTTTTCATAATCTTTGAGAAGTGACATGAATTCCAAAGAGCATTTATTATAGCATTCCTCCCATCTTTTCTTATATCTAGCTTCATTAAAGGTAAAGTAATGAAGAGTCTAACACGTAAGTCTCTGAGAATAAGTTTTTATTTTTCATACGTGATCTTGTTCCACCTGGTCTTAGTGAGTCACGTATGCGTCTGTTTATAATGTTCTCGTAATTTGGGGTAATTACTAGATGTGTTGTCTGTGGTAGCAGACTGATCAATGGAAAATACAGAATTGACTGTAATGTCCATTTCTCCTTGCGTGTGATATTAAAGCTAATGCTCATATATTGTATAAATACAATAGCTGGATGTGTCAGTCTGAGTCTCTTTCTACTCACGGTTTCTTTCCTTGTGGAAGATGCAAATTATGTACCAAGATGATTAAAACTACTCATGTAAAGGGCAGAATGGGGAAATACATAAACTAAATGATTTCATTACATATGAAACTAAGGGAGTCATTTATTATCTTAAGTGCCCCTGTAATCTGAAATATATTTGCACGACAAGCAGAATGCTAAAACAGAGAGTTTTGCTGGGAATATTATCCACGCCAGATCAGCCATTACTGAAGGAAAATCACATACTAGCATGGCTAATCATTTTCTTTTCAGTCACAATTCTTCATCCAGAGATTTACAAGTCTGGGGCATACAAAAAATAAGTATGGGCATAAGAGGGGGTGATCTGGAAAGGAGATTTTTGCAAGCTGAAAACAAATAGATCTTCATCTTAAAAACTATGACACCCAATGGTTTAAATTAAGAGATGTGTTTAACATCTCACTTTTAATGTTTCCTTTTCTACCACTCTAGTAATTCTATCAGTTGATTTTGAGATATTGATTCTTTCAGTCTGAATTTTCAGCATCTTCATAGTTTGAATACACCTACCATTCTTTTGAAATTCATTATCCTATCAGATCAGGAAATACCAAAATTGACCACTAGAGACTTTAAATTTTTGCGATCTCCCCACCGACACTCATCTCTGACGATGCTTACAGCAAAAGGTGCATCAGTCCAGCCCCATGCTCTGAGCTTCTTGACCTGAGCTCCACGCTCAGTCCCATGTTCAGAGCCCCTTGCTCTGGCCCATGAAACTATTTCTCACTGCTACAGTATTCATCTGATGGGACAATATGCTAATTACTCATGATGAGAAATAATAGGCATCTATTAGTGTTTATCAACATGAGAACTAATCCTTTGAATTAGAGGACATGAGTTGTGAGTGTCTGCTTACAAAACATTGCAAGTGGGATATACCCCAGCAATTTGAATTAAAGGCAGACTGACAACTTTGTTCTATCCAAGCCCTACGTTTTAGCCCAGACTTAATCATAATCCTTAATTTCAGGGTCATAATACATATAGTTCTACACTAGCATCCCCTTTTTATGAAAAACCATGGGCTACTATTTTGACTTTTTTGTATATACAATTTTGTTTTATTAGCGGGCACGAGGTGTCCATTTCTGCATGTAACAAGGCAAACCGCATAAGCCCGGGCAAATTGTATGAATGGAAGATGGATAACTTGGATCTATCTATGCCCTGGGTTCTGATCTGTTTTTCAAAGCAGCAATATAGTTTACTGAAGAGTGGTTGGAAACTATAATAATAATGGGCTTATCAGGAAATCATCCCTTATGATAGTCTCCTATACGTTTTTAATGCACATTTAATAGGAGTGTATATTTCTTTGCAATATCATGGAACCACCTTATAAGTTCCCCGTATAATTGGATGATTTGGGTCTTTGTGCAACTGATTGCCTAGCTGGAGTCAATTAGATGACATAATCTGTAACTTTATCAGGTGGCATTAGAACAACTGTACTTAGTGATCTTGTCTAATGAAGCAGTTTGACCAGATATTTAAGATCACTAATTAGCTTTTTACATACAGATATGGGACGAAGACACCTATTTATATCTCACTGACTCCATGTAATAACACGATTTAATAATCGCTACATTTTGTTATTCCTATTCTGACAGGCTAACAGTATTTTTATAACTACATGTAACGCTGTTTCCCCTGAATATGATATGTCTGAGTGGTATAATATGTGTCTATTTATCACTAAGATTCACCTTTTAGGATTCTGTCTTCCAGTGAGACTGTCCAGGTAATAGCAAGGCAGTGTCTCCATTACATCGTGGAGTACAACTTAGTAAATACATTTTCACTCTTCAATTTTGTGCAGCATAATAGAAAAAAGGAAGTCTGTGTGTTCCGTTTTTTTTTTTACATTTTGAGGAGAACTACAATATTGTCTGTCACAGAACCCATCTCTCACCCCACATCAGTTTTGGACTGTATACTGAACCAGCAGTTTAACATGCCCTTAGGACCCATATTGTGTTTAATTTGGGAACACTTTTCAGATGGTCCGGTGTTAAAACAGGTACATCAAACAGACATTAACCTATAATTAAGTATACTGAACCAACAGTTTAACATTAACTTAGGACCCATATAGTGTTTAATTTGGGAACACTTCTCAGATGGTCTGGTGTTAAAACAGGTACCTTAAGCAGAAGTTTACCTACAATTTAGTACATGTACATTTAACACTGTTTGTCTAAGGTCCTGCTCTCAGTTCCATACTATTATCATCTCTTGTAATATTGCACTGAATTAATAGTTTATCATTTCTTTTTAGGATGGGAGTTACTGTAATACATTGCAAACTAGAATGAGTATATAGATTACTAAACTCAGTAATAATTTTTGAGATTCATACGCTTACTTAGCTTCAAGACATACCTAGGTCCTATTGCAGCCATTAGGGGGGTATAAGGCTTATTTTGATGCATCATAAATTGCCAGTCTAGTTATCTTCTATATCTAGCTGTTAACACTCAGGTTCTGCCTATACTCCCAGCACCCCTAGTTGGCTTTCTGCCCTCTACACTTTTCCTCATTTGGAGTGTCTTTAATTGGTGTATTGCATATTTTTTACATCCCAGTGTTATGGGGTCTGATTATATTAATTCAGACAACATATAGGCTTTTTATTTTCATGTGTTGTCTTTATTTAGTATTTTAAGCATTATTTAAAAAAATGGTCATTTTAAATAATTTTCTTTTCTCCAATCATTGATCCTCAGACATTGGATCGATTAAGGGTTTTTTCTGGAATGCAGCTTTGAAGTAATACATTTTTTTCTGTCTATGGAGATTTCTTTTTGTCTTAGTCAACAATGTGAACTTGTAAAGCACAATAAACATTGTTGACTGTTTATAGCTATATAATTATACACACATAGATGTTAATACAGGTTGGTTTTATTTGAGAACATACACTAACTGAAAACCTTTGTGTGTGTGTTGTAATATTTGTAATGTGTTTTTATGCTGCTAGATTTTATGCTACTTCACTTCAGTTGTAAAAGTTGGGTTGAATCCAGTAGCATTATGAAACATCTGGTCATTGTGAGTTTAATTCCAACATAATGCTATTTGTGCAAAAGGATTTATGAGAACAAATCACCTTGAAAGGATATTTAACTTCAGATAGACACTGTAACTAATTTTCTTAAGAACAACACTAAACAGTAACACTTTTGCATTTGGTAAAGAGTGATTGAGGCTGACATTCTAAGAAAATGTGGAGCAAACCAACTGCACAATATGGAACAATAAGATTCCCCAAATGCACAGTGATTTCATGTTTAACCCTCTGAGTACTATATATATATATATATATAATTAGAATGTAAGATGGAGGCACTCACTCTAAATAGTAATGAAGTGCCCAGGTGCACAGTCCTCAAAATAAAATTACACATTCAAAGAGGTGAGGCAGCACCAGTGGGTCTTAACATGAAAATTTTTAATCAGCAAATATGCATAAACAGGGTCAACGTTTCGGTCCTAGATTTGGACCTTTATCAAGACCTCTTTGAATGTATATATATATATATATATATATATATATATATATATATATATACTAATTGTGAAAATCTTCAGTGTTAACATTGTAATAAACTGAAGAGGTAAATACTTGCCCACTACCCAGAAACAGACTATCCACTCAATGAGTCTCAAAAAATGTCAAACAATAAATTGATGGATATTAGCACTTCGGCAAGTTTGTATGCCCCAAATATAAAAAGGGATATATCTCCATTTACATTAGAGAAGAGACTTCTAAGGGGTGATATGATTACCATTTACAAATACATTCAAGGTCAATACAAAGAACTATCCAATGAATTATTTATGCAAAGAGCTGAGCTAAAAACAAGAGGTCATCCATTAAGACTAGAGGAAAGGCGCTTTTGACTAAAACATAGGCAGGGATTCTTTACAGTAAGGACGGTAAGGCTATGGAATTCTTTGCCTCGGGATGTTGTGCTTGCAGATAATGCAACTGCATTCAAAAAAGCAATGGATGCCTATCTAGCACAGAACAATATTGACAATTATGACAGATGGCTTCAAAGCAAATAGGATATTGATCCGGGGAACTATTTGACTACCAATTGGAGTCAGGAAGGAATAATCCCCCCCCCACACACACACTTGGGACTAGATTGGAAATGGCTCCAGAGGGCTTTTTTTTTGCCTTCCTCTGGATCAACAGGGGTGTTTTTGGTATGGGCTGAACTTGATGGACGCATGCCTTTTTTCAGCCTTATCTACTATGTTACTGTGTTACTATGTAATATATTAAAAAGTAATATTTATTAAAATATGTAAAATGTGTGATGTAGAAAACTACTTTAATTGTTTTGAACTACAATTACTCCTTACAACTCAATTTGACAACACTTGTCCTACAATGTGTTGCTTACCACACTGACGCTCAAAGGGTTAATGTATAAAATTTTTATTTATTTTCATTTCATTAATGGAATTTAAACAAATTCAAATAACTTGCAGTTGCTGGGACCTCCTACACACTTATTCGTTACATGTTTAGTGTGCATACCTCACTTAGACAAAATTCACCATGATGCTTCAAGTTTAACTATAAGCATCCATCAATCATGTTGTTAAGGTGTGCAATCAGCTACCGAGTACAGAGAATGGGTGGGCATATGCAAAACAAAGTCATGTGAGAAAATGCAAAAGACTTGTAAACATAGTAAAAATGTAATTCCACCTAGGACTATCATTCTATAGAGCATCTGCACATGCCTCTGGACAAGAGACACATCCACAACACACTGGCTTAAAGAAACCATGGAAAAGAACCCCCATTTACAATACCCAAATAAATAATGTATTTTAAGCTTCCATAGATCTATACATGCCAGGCAACCTCCCCTTCCCCGAATGCAAAGAGGACTTGTAACACCATCATATCCCAGATGGATAGAATTGTGCATGTAAAAAAAAATTAAGTGCTGTAGGCTTAACATAGAAAACTGTGAGTCATTTAATGTACAAAAAAATAGACAATGAACAGGTGACAAACAGGAAAAGTCCCCTTGGGAAATCACATTAAGGTACATAAAACCATAATGATTGTAGCAAAAATGTACTTGAAAGTGAATAGGTCCCCCATTATTGGTTAACCACTCTTTCACTAATAGTCATAAAATCTACAATAGGCATGGTTAGTTGGTAAATTACTGTCAAAGGCTGGATGATATCCAGAGGTAGAAAGAAACTGTACTATGTAAAAAAACTTAAAAAGACAGTTCAGCATCTACATCAAAGTGTTTATTAATGACCAATAGTATTTTACACTCTAATGTAAAGATCCAGAACACCTCACGGACAGATCATTCATCCACCAGATTTCCTCCTCTTGTGTCCAAGAGGACTCTTTCTATTCCCTGAACTATCATGCTGTCAATTTTCATGTTATTGACAAAAGTGTGTATCTCTTACTGCTACATTTAACCCTTGAGTGCCAGAAGCATGTACAACACCTTGCTTTGAAAAGTGTTGAGCAACCCTCTTAAAATTAAAGGGTTAAAATCCCTTCAAGGTAAATTTGATTTATTTGATTTATCATGCAAACATAGTAACATAGTAAATTAACATAGTAAATTAGGTTGAAAAAAGACACAAGTCCATCAAGTTCAACCTTCGCTTCATACCTCAGTAACTGAGAATTTTATAGCTTTCCTGCTACCAATTAAATTAGTCTTTATCAGACCTTCCTGATCAGCCTACTGATAAACAGTATAACTCTGTATGTTCCCTTTTGAAAGAAATGTATCTAATCTTTTGTTAAATGTATCCATTGTATCTGCCATAACTACCTCCCTGGGCAATGAATTCCACAATTTGACAGACCTTACCGTGAAAAAAACCCTTCCTCTGCTGAATTTTAAACCTCCTTTCCTCTAATCTCAAGGGGTGTCCCCTGGTCACCTGATCAGGCCTTGGAATAAATAGCTCACCGCAGAGATCCTTGTATTGACCTCTCATATACTTGTACATTGTGAGGGTTTTTGCTAGATATTTATGTTATACTCTTTGCATGTAATCAAATAAATCATGTTTTTTGTTCCACAGTTGATGTTATATGTGAGATATGTAGCTGATTATATAAACTTACTGATGGCTTCAATCTAATCACATCTGAATATTCCTCATCTACTATTATATGTGCCTTTTGTTTGTTTGTTTTTGGTTCCCCATCTTCCATATACATGCTACATTAAACCATAATGGCTAACATTGGTGCCTTCCTGGAAAGAAAATGTATATGTCAATATAAAAATACCTTTTAATTGGCTATATCAGTACAGCATTAGCATATGTTTTTTATTATGTCCCTAATTTGTCTAAACTTTCTATTTTCCAGCTCATAGAAAAAGTAAATTAATCTCTGCTATCAACAAGGAACTGAGGAGGCTCTACCAGCCTTACAAATTACTGGGCAAGGCAGCCTATGACTGGTGCAACACGGTGTAGCGGATGCCCTACCGGTGCTATAACAGAGGTAACAAAACAGCCGGTTAGATGGAGTGGAGCAACCAACTACTGTATACCAGCGCATTCACGGAGGCAACGCATGCGACTGGAGGTTCAGAGTGGAGCGAACCAGTGCCATAAACTGAGCAACACGGGGGCCCTACCGGTGCTATAACGGAGGCAGCACTAGCAACTGGTGTCAGAGTGGAGCAAACCAATTACTGTATACCAGTGCAATCATGGAGGCAACACTTGCGACTGGAAGGACAGAGTAGAGCGAACCAGTACCACGTACTGGACAAATACGGAGGCCCTACCGGTGCTATAACGGAGGCAGCACTAGCAACCGGTGACTGAGTGGAGCAAACCAACTACTGAATAACAGTGCAATCTCGGAGGCAACTCTTGTGACTGGAAGGTCAGAGTGGAGCTAACCAGTACCACGTACTGGACAAACACGAAGGCCCTACCGGTGCTATAACGGAGGCAGCACTAGCAACCGGTGAATGAGTGGAGCAAACCAACTACTGAATACCAATGCAAAGATGGAGGCAAGACAAGCCTGTGGGCAGTGGTGCCAAACCAGGAAGGCACCGGAAGTCAGAATGTCGCCGAGGACACCCAAGTCAAACGGAACACAGCCAAGTCAGGATCTAGGAACAGGAACATCAGCCAGGCTGGGTCAGGATACCGGAGCAGGAACGTCAGCCAAACTGGGTCGTATACGAGAGCAGGAACGTCAGCCAGGCCGGAACGGTACACAGGAACAATACAGGAGAATAGTCAGGCTATCCGGGTCGGTATACAAGCGCAGGAACAGGAGAGAAGTCAGGCAGGCCAAGGAAGTACACTGTTATCCACAGACAGGCATTGCACTGGCATAGAAACACCACGAAAGGGCAGTGAAAGGGTGCAGGAGCCCAGTCTATATAGGCAATACTGGGCGGGTTAACCACAGGCAACAAATGGGAAGCACCCATTGCTAACTGACAGGAAAAACAAGCAATCACGGGCACCATGATATCCTCATCCCTGTCTCCCATTCCTAAAAGGGCCATCAATGTCTCTTCCACTCCAGCTTCTCCACCATCATCATCACCACCACTAGTCCCTGCTGGTTGGAGGAGGTAACAATCAATGTGACAAAGGGTTCCCTAATGTCACATTTGCCATTTCTTGGTGACGTGAAGAAGGCAGACTGACAGCAGTAGCAGCAGGCACAGGCAGCTGATCTGTGTTCCTGGTGTTGGTGGTGGTATTATTATTTCTACACCTGCTATCCCCCAACAGTTCTGGGCTCTTCAGGATCATGTTCCACTTGGACACTGTACTGAAGAGAATGGTACTCCCAGGGTCAGAGGAATAGAGTGGGCTCTCTTGACCACTAGTCTAGATGCTCTCAAATGCTTCTCCTCCCACTTCCCTAACACTAGTCCCCCCGGTTGCTTCACCATTACTGTTACTACTAACACCAACCACATCAAGTTCAGCACCAGAGTCTTCCTCCACACAGTCATTATTAATATGAAGATATTGATTAGCCCCTCCTTTAGTCTTAACACTAACAAGTTGCTGGACCTTCTTAGTAGTAGTGGTAGTACTAGCACTGGCGGTACTGCTTGGGGAGGGAAAGTGTGACTTAGGGTCCCCTGCTGTCACACTTGGTATCATCTTCTCTTTCGCCTTCCTGAGTATTACAAGACACACTAGCAGCAGGTTCAGCTCTGGTGGCAGCAGGTTCAGCACGGGTGGCAGCAGGCACATAACTGGTGGAAGCAGAGGCAGCATGTCTGACAGCAGGAGCAGTATTGGTAACAGCAGTTTCAGCCCTGGCAGCTGGCACAGCACTGGTGGAAACAGGGGCAGCACATCTGACAGCAGGCACAATACTGGTGGCAGCAGGTTCTGCACCAGCAGCAGGCATAGCACTGGTGGCAGCAGTCACAGCACATCTGACAGTAGGCACAGCACTAGTTACAGCAGGGACAGCATGTCTGACAGCAGGCATAGTAATGGTGATGGTGGTAGCAGTAGCAGGGGCAGCCCATCTGACAGCAGGCACAGTACTAGTGGAAGTAGGGGCAGCATGTCTGGCAGCAGGTACAGCAGTGGTGGCAGCAGGGGCAACACATCTGGCAGCAGGCACAGTCAGCTAGCCTTTCCTGCTCTCACTACTACCCTTTTCTTCCTCCCTTCCCTTTAATTCCCCAAGCTCCCTAGGGGTGATTTAGGGGAACTGGACCGCATTGGTTCTGTAGTGCTCACTTCCTCCTCCTCTTCTGTCTCAGCGGACACATAAGGGTCCTTTCAATTCCACCTTTTATTATTTTTAAACCTGCTCATAGTGATATCAGTCACTATGAGCCTCTCCTGTCTCAATTTTGCTAGAAATACACAGCAGAACACCACAGCACATCTACCTCGCTCTGTAGCTGTTTCTATTGTTTCACTTCCTGGCATACGCCACATTTTTATAGCAAAGAGGCAAAAAACACATAAATCAATTGGTGAAAACTTTCTATCCATTGAAAAAATGGCAAAGAATTTTGGCCAATGGGTGAAAAATGTGAAGATTTTAATTGCTTATTTTAAAGCGTATTTTCCTGTACAAAGCGGACAACAACCTGGTTTTCATGGGATTTCTCACGGGAACACGGCGAGAGTTTTCACCCACCCCTGGTCCACACCCATCCTCCAAATCATAATGATATCATCTATGTATCTTCGATGCAATATGATATTTGAAGAAGACTTGCTTTCTCCCCAAATGGTCAAATCTTCCCAAAAAGCTAAAAATAAATTAGCAAAACTAGGGGCAAAGCATGTCCCCATAGCTTTGCCCCTACTTTGTATATAAAACTGTGTATTAAATATTAAATAATTAGTCCCTATAATAAATGTAATACTGTCCAATATACATTTTCTATGGTTAATACCCAAAACGTTAAATGTTTCAAAGAAGGTTTTTACACCTTCCAAACCATCCTGATGTCTAATTGTGGTATATAAAGCACTAACGTCTGCTGCAACCAATAAATCACCTTCCTGTAACTTATAATTCTCCAAACAGATACGTCTCCCGTATCTTTCAAATATGAATGTGTGTTTGGAACCATTACCTACAGATAAAGATCCACATACAGGGACAAATTCAAACAAAGGGATCCAATCCCAGATACAATCCTGGTGGACATGTAACATCTTTGTGAATTTTTGGAAGGTGATAAAAGGGTGCAATATGTGACCTCTTTTTGGTCACTAATATCTCCTATACTAGGGAACAAATGTGTTTACAATTGAGCAATTACAGAAGTAGTTTAAATAGCCGGTATCCTCTCTGTAATGAACATGCTCCTTTTTTTCTGTTTTTTAAAGCACTTTTGACGTGTGAAATGCATTGCAGTAGAAAGTGGCTAGCAGACTAATTGCAGAGAGAGATGCATTTATTACATATGTAGGTTTTAACATTTTTTTTGTTTGATTGCTTAACTGGGATATTGAGACAAGTCCTTTAAACAATACCTGCATCCAAACACACTTGTATATTTAAAGATGCTACATTTATGTGTGCGGGGAGCATGTGAACGGCTGTGTAATCATCTGGTTTACGTTGCTGCATCCAAGACATACTTTTATTTATTGTTTTCTTTGTTATGACCATATCGTTACATATGTATATATTTGTATAGATGTCCCCATGGTTATAACTAGCAATAAGTCCTGTGGACATTTTTTTATTTGGGTGTGTTTAGAGGATACATTTCTGTACACTGTAAATAGTTGCAATAATCGTATGCCCTCACACATTCATGTTTTATATTGAGTAATTTTATATAAGCAGATTTTTTATGACCTGGGATAATAAAATACAATATTAATCAAAACCAAGGTATATGTAGAAATAAGTTTTCTTTTTACATTTATTAAAGGTGAAATATTTACATTTTTGTTGTTAAAATACATATCCTGGGATTCTGCCCTGTGTTTCTTTTGTATTCAAGGTGGTTCCATTATTTGAGGGAAGACAGTGCTAAACTCATGTCTTATAAGTACCTGATTTTGTATCTCCTGAGAATGGCCCCAATGCTGAACATTGCACACAGAATCTGTACCCATTTTAGCTGCTTCTACAGTGTTTACAATGCATTATAATCCATACAAGAGTGTTACAACCTACTCCATCACCAGCTGAGAATAGAGCTCCCTACCAGGTTGAATTCCACAATGTACATGTTAAAGCATTTGTATAAGCAGAATAAGACCCTTAAGAAGTATACAATGTAGAACTGGATGACTTTGGAGGGAGCATCTTTGTCACTAGGACAATGGCAGCTAATGAGGGATGTATGTGACCTTCTGAAACCTTTTGAGGAGGTCACTTTGATGGTTAGTTGTGTAGGGGCAGGGATTAGTGAGATTCTCCCACTGATATATTCACTGCAGAAAAAACTGAGGATCGTGGCTAATGTGTTGCTGGCATGTCTCCCAGTTCAGATATATGGTTTTCTGCAGGTAGTATCTCAGTGAGGATGTGCTTACATGTGATCACGCTTTCCCCCTGCTCACATAAAATAACAAATAGTAACATGTTTAACTTTTGTATTTTGACTGAAGTAGCTCCTTTCTGGAGCTATCGTAGACTGAGGTGATTCTGAGGAACTGCATCTAATACAAAATTATATATTGCAGTTCAGAGAGTATTAACTTCACTAGATTAAGAGGGTGCAGAGGTGACAGGGCACATCTTACAAGTGAGCCCCATTTGCCCCAGGGACAATAGTTACTAGTTGTGCCAAATAAATGTTTGCACTTGGTCCCTCCCATGACTAATTACACATTTGGCAACAGTACTATAAACATGTATCAGTGGTCTGCACTTCAAACAGCAGGAAAACAGTCATACAGCTGGTTGCGTATGCTGACTTGTCAGGTGGCTTATTCAAGTAGTGAATGTAATCATGACTGAGACAACTGTAATTTTAAACATGCTTACTTGTTCAGACACACACAGACACAATCACATTTCATTGTATTAAAAATGGTGTAAATGTATGTCCTTTTTCTTTGTTAAAGGACGAAATAAAAGAGCCCACCTTATACTAAACAATGCTGTTTTGGGGTCCAAGTTCCCCTATCTTTTTAATACTCTCCATCCTGATCAACATTCTGGCCTTAAAATTAACAAATGTTTACATTTTAATAAGTATAACCTCTCCATTGCCAGGCCAGCTGGAACACATTAATGAGGAGGGCATGAGTGGTTGTATCCTTTGGAAGCTAAATAGACCTTTTCCCCAGGCTCTGCAGCCTTGATCTGCCAAACATGGGACGTCCTGTCTGTACAAGGGAGTCTTACAAAGGCCATCCTGACAAAAAGTAATAGCAGAATGAATGTTTGCAATGCTATTTTTGGTCATTTTTGTATATAAGCCAAACTGGAAAATTCAGTAGATATACTGTCTGGAATGCAATAGCAAGATAGGAAGAAATTGTAGAAATACTTTTGTAAACCAAATTTCCATTCCGATGGCATGGATCTCATTCTCAATTAATTATATTTGCTTGCTAGTTAGGTTTATCTGAGCTTTGAATTCACTCTGGTATAAGTGTGAGAGAAGTTAGAGAACATATCCTCTAGAAAGAAACCTATTTTTTTTTACAACTCTGCAGCAGGACTTCTCCACACCGGTACCTTTACCTGCAAATCCTGAATACTTGCTTAAACTACATATATTGGCAAGTCAGGCCTGTTTGTCTCTTCCTCCTAAGCACCATGAATTAATCAAAATACTAAACATCCATATATACTTTCAGTGCTGAATCAACTTCAATGTGTTTATTTATTCTATAAAACACTCCTTAGGAGTGCTGAAAAACACTGTCCTAGCTTTAGAAAATATATCAAAACTAAGCAAAATTGTTGTAAATTCATTATTGCATACAATTTATTTAATTGCCACATTTATGGAACTGGTGTCCATGTCTTTGATTTGCATTCTCTAAGACACCTTATGCATGCTTTGATTAATATAAATGACAACATTCCATATGCCAATCTCCTCAGGATAAGTGAAAATTCTCTCATTTGTACATTCTGAGACCTGACACTGAGCAATGAACACATCAACTCAAAAGCTGTGCCTGCTAGACCCACACAAAAGTACATATGGATATTCAGTACCTCATAGACCACCATGCTGAAGACAGCTGACAGACCAATCAAAAAGTGATGACCCTCATTTATCATAAATACTAACTTATTCTCTATACACCAAGGCAAAATATAAATCGCTATGTAAAAACTGACAAAGTCAATGTTTTACTTTTTTTTTTACACAAATTTAGACAGTTCTGTAATCATGTTTTGCTATTCTTAATAAACTCAACATTCCTTAACTACCTGTAACTTATGAGCTCAAATTTTTTCTGTTTATACAAGAATCAAGTATAAACATAGTACCAATGGAATGAACAAAAATAAATAAAAAGTAATATAATACAGTAAAACAAAATACAGAAATAAATTTTGCATTCCATTATAGGCATGTACAGCTGATTTGCATTAATTAATTGGAAATTAAAGCTTAAAAAAAATAAAAAAAATAAAATTAAATAGTGGTATCAGATATCTAAAATGTTATACTATACAATATTATTTTATACTATACTTGCTTTTCCAATTCCTGTACTTTAGGAACACTGCTTGGTTAATTTGTTTGTGCTGCTTGCTATGAATGTGAAAATCTAAAACCATTGATTTTTTTTAACCCTTAAGGACCAGGAAAATCTGAGGTCGTTTTCCCTTAAGGACCGGAGCAGTTCTGACCTTTTGGACTATATCTTTGTTCAGCAATGTTTTCCCTCTAAGTCTTTTATTCCACCCCCATAAATTATATACTGTTTTTTTAAGTACAAATAGGGCTTTCATTTGATACCCTACTTATATGGATAACCCACCATTTACTTTATTAAAATTAAAAAAAAAAGGTAAAAAAAAATGTAAAAAAAAAAACACCATTTTTGTTTTTTCTCTTTGGATCAATTGGGCACAAAGGGTTAAAATTTTATGGAGACTGCATGAAAGGTATGACCGGTCAGTCATACCTACAAAATGCACAGTTTAAAGTGGCCACTGTCCCCCCTGGGTGAAAATCCCCATGTCCCTTTTTCCCACCCTATTTTGACACTTTTTTTTATCCGTGACATTTGGCGGTGTGTATATAAGTGTATTACATAGCTCCACAACAATCACACTTCCACTTTTGTTTAATTAGATTATTTTTTTTTTAAATAAAATATTTTTGTAAAAAAAAAAAAGTGTGTTGTGTTTAAAAAAAAAAAAAAAAAAAAATTATCATTGCAGGTCAGAAATTGACCTGCATTTAGCAAGCCTTTGGCACCAGCAGTGAAGGGGTTAATACCCCTAGCTGCTGTATTTTCTTTCACCACTAGGTGTCTCCTGTCTACTTCTGTCTCCGTTACTTTCATAGCAACGGAGCCAGAGGCAGACTTGACAGGCACAGACAGCATGCTTTCTTTGCTGTCTCTGTCTGTCACTTTGCCGGTACATGTGATAGCTGGAACGGCGATCGCATGAACCAGCAAAGGCAAGAAGGGCTGAGACTGAACGCCCCGGTCTCGGAGCGCTCAGTCTCAGCCTGGAATTAATGATAGCAGTGTGCACGGAGGCACGCTGCTATCATTTAAGCCATGACGGTCCTGGACCGTCATGGGTCCTTAAGGGGATTGCAACCCATGACGGTCCAGGACCGTCATGGGTCCTGAAGTGGTTAACATCAGTGCTACCCACCCTGCTTATGTTCATTGACATTACTGAATTATCTCTTTTTAGATTCTTATCAAACGTTCTTAAAAAACTAATGCCATAAGGTTTTGTCTAAGAACATATGTGCCAAAAAAATAATTTTAACAGAGGCTAACATGAAATCTGATATTTAAACTTACACTGCTATTTAATTTTTAAATGTGTTTCTTAAATAGAAATAGTGTATGTATTAGTAGCAAGAAATTATATTTGCAGTTAACTACCTGGAGGTTTATTTCTCCAGGTACCTTTGCAAATCTCTGCAATGTATTCACCTCCTGAATATTTAGGATTTTGATGTGTCCAAATGTAAAATGTCATATTTTAACAGTTTTCTCACTTTTTGGATCAATGTGCCACTATTAATCGAAAATGCATCTATTTTATTTTGTGTAATCTAAATATCCATTAGTTGTCTGCTACTAGTAACTTAAAAAGTGTCTTTAAAGATGACCTGTCAAATCATGCCTCAATGGGAGTCTCCACCTTGAACGGTTTTACATGTTTTGTTTTGTTTTGTTTAATGAAAGTATTTTCATTAATGAGATTGACTTTCATTTTCACGTATGTCCTGGGTACTCTTTTTATCTTTCTCCAAAGGATGAAAGGCTGAGTTGATCTTGCCAGGACTAGAACCTGAACCATGAAGTATAAATTGGTTCTACACCAGGTGCACTAACCCACTGAGCTATCTCAAAGACTTACAGCACTGTATTTCTGTATTATTATACCCCTCTGGTGGATAATGAATTGTGCAGGCTATATCTTTCATGTCAGAGAACAAATCTCTACTGAGATCAGATAACTAAGGATGCATGAAAAGTCAACATTTTTTCCTGCTTTAATTTTTGCAGAAAACCAGCACCTTGCCACTTTTTCTTTAAAAATTCCCACATATGGAAATCCCCAAAATATAATAGTAATATTGAAAATTGAAGATGCAGTGAATTATCCTGAGTGTGTTCTAATTATTCATAATGATGCCGAGCTAGAATATATCCCTCCAGCATCCTCCTCTTCTTCCGATACAGATAAAATTGAGAGTGACAGAAATGAGGATATACTCACTCTTCCACCACTTAAAAGGAATAATATGTCGGTTTATAAAGAGTTCTTAGCTCAGAAGTCTGGGGGTGTGGGAAGGGAGCAAAGGAGATTTAACCTAAAATACCACAAAATTTTATGTGACTGAGAAGATACAGGCAGCTGTGATCCAAGTTTCTTCCTGATCTGGCTGTTATGTCTGTGTTAGGGGTATCTGGGGATGCATGAAGGGAGTAAGGGAGATTTACCTCAACATTCTGTGTGACAGAGAAGGCACAGGTAACTGGAATCCATGTTCCATTCTGTTAGGGGAGTGAGGAGGAAGAAGCAGCTACACATTAATTTTTTATTTTCACTGAAAGAGACAGTTAATAAAAAAATTGTTTGACTGATAGGTGACAGGAACCCTGACATGAGCTATGACTGAGGGAAACAGATACTAGAAGAGAGAGAATATTTTCTAAAAGTGTTTCCTCACACACATTCAATTTTGATGTCTTCTACACTTAAAAAATGTCCAGAAAATGTACTAGAGGCAGGGGTAGGTCAAACGGAGTAGTAGAAGTGCAGGCACATGTCAGTATTAATGGCAGAAGGGTGGAAGCTGTAGCAGTTCAACCAACTGCTGCATCTTTTGCCAATCCACCTTGTTCATTGTTACCTCCCCCGCCAAGTCATAGTCTCTCTGTAGATGTTAGGATGTGGCAGTTAGCATTGACCCATTGCACACTGTGTGGTATATTGACCACACATGGCAGTGTGGTGGAGGAGAATCACAAGCAGGGCATCAAGCAGAATATGAGGAAATTCCATCCCACAGAAAATGCTAAGCTGGTGGAAGGGAGGGTTCATCATTACTGTGAGCAAGTTGTCATGTGTTTTTAGCGGGGTTTGGACAAGAGGTATAGTAACAACAGTAGTATTTGGTTTCTGGTATCATGGTGTTTGGATAGAGTTGTGCCAGGTGTTATTTACCACACATACTTTGTACATTGTTGCTGATGAGAGGCACAGTTCCTGCTCTCAAGGGAAAAAATTCTGTTCTTTTAACAACACACCTATTATTCTGCAGGAGGGGCAGGTTAAGAAGAATTATTGGCGAACTTCTTCTTTTCTCCACATATACCTGAAGTGGTGGAGGCTAGTTATGATGCTGCTACTGCCTCAGGCACATCACTGGAGCTAGTTCTGGCAAGTGGAACCTTCATCATCCATTACCCATATAACTGTTGAACTAATTCCCTTTGAGATGCCTAAAAACCCTTCTGATTAAACAACCAAGCAGCAGCAAGAACAGCACAGTGCTCCAATATTTTGTGTATTTACTTTTAGTTATTTTGGCCAAAATTGGTTGCTTTACAACAATTTTAAATATATTTTGTTCTTTGGGTGTGCTTACCAAGACCTGGATTGGAATTGTACTTTTGTAGATTTTAACCAGCTGCTATTGGTTTTTATCACCCCTCCCACCCCCATGTGCAGTATTCATTGTCTTTAGGACACTATATAATGCCTGTCAGAGAGTCGCTCTCTCCATCAATGAGTAAAGCTCTCAGGATAAAGTAAATTAAGGTTAGTAAATTAGTAAAGCAGGAAAAATTTGGCTCATAGGACAAAGCATTTTAAGGTTAGGACTTGCCTATGATGGGGTACCTTGGCAAGGTGGCAATGCATACCATGGCCATATTATGTGAGACTTTACTTTGTCATTTACACAAAGTAAATATCTCCAGAACCCATATGCAAATAAGCCCTCATATTACTGATCATTGTGTGAGCATTTAACGAATGTTTATTTGTCCCTTATATTTTTAAAGTCTGAATAAAATCAATATTTTACATGTTTACTGTGAAGAATAAATCTAAAAATGGTTTTGGCCACAAAAGAAGGTGTGGTTAAATTAGGGGTGTGGCCAGGGCCAGCCCAAGGCATTATGCTGCCAATGGTCCATGGATGAAATGCTGCCCCACTCCAAAAAAACAAACCCACTAAAACACATAAGAAGGAAAAAAAAAATCTTGGTCAGGGCTGAGCAATCATAATCTCATCTCAACATTATGTTAGTGCAGAGATTACATTTTTATGATGCCCAAGCCTGACCACATCTTTCCCCCTTTTTACTAATACAAAAATAAGCTTAACAGGATGCACACATTGCCCCTCAATCTCCACAATGCCCCCCAATGTCTACAATGCCCCTCAATCTCCACAATGCCCCTTCCATATTGGCCCTCAGTCTCGACATTTCCCCTCAATCTCCACAATGCCCCTTCCACATTGCCCTTCAATCTGTACAATGTCCCTTCATCATCTCCACAATGCCCCTTCATCTCCACAATGCCCCTACTGATACCCCGTCTATCTCCTACCTCGAGTCCCTGGTGGTCTAGAGGCATGGCATGAGAGAGACTGTGCTTCCTCGGCACAGAGCTGAAGCTCCTGAGCGGTTCTCAGTAATGCAGAGAGCTGGGAGATGATGTAATCTCCCAGTGCTCTGTATTAATAGAGCGCTGGAGACTAGTGGGAGATCAGCTAAATTGCCACCCCTGTCAGAGCTCCACCTGGGTCCATGGACCCACCGGGACCCATGTAAGGGCTGGGTGTGGCTATAGCTAATGTGAGGCTAAGGGCTCCAGAGGGTGCTGTACCTAGGAGTGCTTGACATGTAAATCCAGCCCTGTACCAGTCAACAAACCCCCCCCCCCCAAAAAATGTACCTATTCAACTGATTCTTTCCCCAGACTCTCCCCACCAACACAGACACCCTCCTCAGACCCCTTTTATACAATGTTGTATGTTTTTTTTAAATTATATTTAGTATTTATTTTTTAGTAACTGACATCCCAGCCCTAGTAAACAACCCCCCCAAAAAAATCTCTGTTCAACTGATTCTTTCCCCACACTCCACCAACACACCCTCATGCCCTTATTATACTACGCCTTTAGGAAATAAAATAACATGTACTATGTGTTATGTGTAAATTCAATGTTCCCATTGATTTCAATGGAATAAGCTAGGTGAAAAAAGCAGAAAAACTGCACTTTTTCACAGGAAATTTTTCACCAAGCGGGAAATACCATTATTCTCTGATTTTGGTTTCAGGAGAAAATGTTTGTCTATCTCTAGATGCTGTTATCTGTATAAGAAGAATGTGAGCAGGGGGAAGCAGGCTTACACCTAGGCACATCCTTATTGAGATCCCACCTGAAGTGCAATCGGGAGACACACCATCAACATGTCAGATTTGTCACAACTAGCATCAGCAGAAGCACTTGGGTCTCTGGGATGCATAATAGAAGTGTCGTTGATGTGTTAAAGAGTAGGGATGGGCAAAAGTTGTCGCAGCTTTCCCGCTAGAAATTTTGCAAAAGCCACATTATCCGCTTTTTTGCTGGAAAATCCGCTTTAAAACTAGCAGTTAAAATTTTTGCATCTTTAGCCCATTGGCCAAAATATTTTGCTATTTTTTCAATGGCTATAAAGTTGATTTACATTGTTTTCACACTTCCGCTATAAAAAATGACATTTTCGCTGAAGGCAGACACAATAGAAGCAGCTACAGAGTGAGATAGACGTGCTGTGCTGTTCTGCTGTGATATTTTGGAAAAATTGAGGCAGGAGAAGCTCATAGTGACTCCTATCACTACGATCAGCAAAAAGGGGAACTGGAAGGACCCTCATTATGTGTCCACTGAGTCTAAGGAGGAGGACGAAGTGATTAGCAGTACTGAACCAATGCTGTCCAGTCCCCCTAAATCACCCCAATGGATCTTGGGAAATTTAATGGGAAGGGAGGGAGAAAAGGGAATGGGAAGGAAGGGAGAAAAGGGCAGTACTAGTGAGAGCAGGACAGGTCAGTTGCCTGTGCCTACTGCAAAACATGCTGCCCCTGCTGCCACGATTACTGTACCTGCAGCCACTAGTGTTGTACCTGCTGCCAGATGTACTGTCCCTTCTGCCAGTGCCACCATTGCTGTTCTTGCAGCCACTAGTGTTGTACCTGCTGCCAGATGTGCTGTCCCTTCTGCCAGTGCCACCATTGCTGTACCTGCAGCCACTAATGTTGTACCTGCTGCCAGATTGCTGCCCCTGCTGCCAGTGCCACCATTGCTGTTCCTGCAGCCACTAGTGTTGTACCTGCTGTCAGACATGCTGTCCCTGCTGCCAGTGCCACCATTGCGGTACCTGCAGCCACTAGTGTTGTACCTTCTGCCAGATGTGCTGCTTATGCTGCCAGTGCCACCATTGCTGTACCTGCAGCCACTAGTGTTGTACCTGCTGCCAGTGCTGAACCTGCTGC
Organism: Rhinophrynus dorsalis; assembly: GCA_037306005.1. Lineage (NCBI taxonomy): Eukaryota > Metazoa > Chordata > Amphibia > Anura > Rhinophrynidae > Rhinophrynus > Rhinophrynus dorsalis. The sequence continues at coordinate 176,565,333 of CM074723.1, forward strand.
CACCAATACTTTGCCTGCTGCTAGTGTTCCTTGTAGTACTCGGGGGGGAAGGAGAAAATGATGCCAAGTGTGACAGCAAGGGACCCTAAATCACACTTGCCATTCCCAAGCAGTCCTGCCAGTGCTACTGCTACTAAGGTCCAGCAGCTTGTTAGCATTAGGAGTGACGGAGGGGTAATCAACAATATCCTCATTTTACAAGTGACTGTGAGACTGTGAGAGTAATGGTGAAGCAGCCGGAGTGGTATGGGAAACATTTGAGAGCGTTCAGACAAGCTGTCAAGGGAGCCCACACCATTCCTTTGGCTCTGGGAGTCCCCTTCTCTTCGCTACAGTGTCCAAGTTGAAAATGGTCCTTAAGAGGCCAGAACTGGTGTTGGGGGAGAGCAGGCTCAGACTTAATACTATCTCTACCAGCAGGGGCACAGATCAGCTGCCTGTGCCTGCTGCTACTACTGCTAGTGATAGTCTGCCTTCTTCTTCAAGTCAAAAAGAAATGGCAACTGTGACATTAGGAAACCCTCTGTCACATTGCTTGTCACCTCCTCCAAGCAGCAGTGAGATGTTATCATGGTGCCGAGATTCTGTCTAGCGACATTGTTACTTCCAGGTATACTCTAGCTGCATTCTTATTGGTCCTGTGCTATGACTCCTCCCTGGGCCTTGTCTTTATATACGCCCTCCTGTCACTATACCGGGCCCTTTCGTGGTGTACCCGTATCTAGCGACTAGTAGTTCTTGTTTCCTGTTTCCGTGTATGACTACACTTAGTGCCTGACGCTCCTGTGATCCGATCCAGTTGCTGACCTTGAACTGGCTGACTAACTCCTTGTGTACCGAACTGGCTTGGCTGAGTATCTGATTCCGTTGCTGACTAGGACTGGCTGACTAACTCCTTGTGTACCGAACTGGCGTGGCTGAGTGTCTGATTCCGTTACTGACAAAGGACTGGCTGACTATCTGTTATCACTGATCTGGCTGGTCTAGTGTCTGGTGGTTCTCCTGACTGGCTGTAGTCTGTGTGTGCCGACCTGGTTGTGCATCTAGCTCAGTTGTTCACTGGACTAGACTATTACCTCTGTGTACAGACAGGGAGACGCCGGTTACGGACAGGTTACGTTACGTCCTCTCTCTCCCGTTTGCTTACCGCTACTACAGTCTCCTGGAGCCTGTGTAAGTCCCTGCACTCACCAGTCTCTGTGTTGCCTCCGGTAACCCTTTACATCTGGGTCCAGTCTGTACCACACTTTGCCCACATTGCCTCAGTTCATCCTACTGGCTTAGGGTCGCTTTATTGCCAGTATGTGGTGTCTGTTGCCTCCGTTAACCCTAGCATGCTAGGGCTCCGTCACTGTCAGTATCCTGTCTGTGTTGCCTCCGATTAACCCTAGCGTTCTAGGGTTCAGTCACTACCTAAGTCACAGCCGTGTTGCCTCCATTAACCCTAGCGTGCTAGGGTCCAGTTGCTGCCAGAGTCCATTCAGTGTTGCCTCCGTTAACCCTAGTGTTCTAGGGCCTAACCATTGCCAGAATACTGTATCTGTTGCCTCGATTAAAACTAGCGTTCTAGGGTTCAGTCACTGCCAGAGTCCTGTCCGTGTTGCCTCTGTTTACCCTATTCTCCTAGGGTCAGTCCTCTGCCAATGTCTTGCCAGTGTTGCCTCCATTAACCCTAGAAATCTAGGGCCTAGTGTCCACTTGTACACTATTTGTGCTGCCTCTGTTCTCCCTAGTCCACTAGGGAGGTGTCCTTCAGTTACCCATCAGATGTGTCACCTATTGTGGTGTGGGGCTGTCGAGGTATTTTCACCCTGACCTGTGTCAGATCTGGAAAGTACCTGGTACAGACCTTATCTGGCCCTGAGTGGGGCTAGTGTGCATTATTTTTCAATAAAGCTTTTAACCTTACCTAACTGTCTGAGTGTTCTTTATAAAACAGTAAAAACCGTGACACAATGTCTGGAATAGAGCTGCAGCAACAACAGCATGTAGGGACTGGTGGTGGTGATGATGATGCTGGAGAAGCTGGGGTGGAAGAAACATTGATGGCCTTTTTAGCAGAAACTGAGAAGGAATGGGAGACAGGGATGAGGATGGGCATCATCACCACCACCACCACTAGCAATGACATTTTGGAATTAGAAGAATTTGCAACTGCTCTAATTCCTTCTGATGCTGAGATGCAAGGGCAACAGGATGCTGAGGAGCATGGTAGAGTGTCATAGACCACCGTGGACACAGTGGGAATGGGGTCAACAAGTGATGCAGGACTAGGACAAGTTCCACTTGCCAGCAGTAGTAATATTCCTGATCCTAGTTGCAGTGCTGAATCTGAGGCAGTAGCAGCAACAGCAGCAACATTATCCACTGCCACAGACAATGAAGGGGAATGTAGAGGACAAGAAGAAAGAGGTCATCCATCTGATCCCTTCCCCCTGAAGTCATCATGGGTGTGGGACTATTTTTCTGTTGGCGCAGGCACAGTGCAGTCATCAGCAACGGAATTGTGCACAATTTGTGACAATTCAGTGAAAAAAGGAAAGGAGGGAACACACCTTGGCAAAAGTGCCCTGATATTACACGATACACAAACACCATGACATTTACATCAAACATGTTAAATAGAAACACCCACCACAGAAATCAAGCACTTCTTTTGCTGTCCCTGATTCTCCAGAAAGGTAACGAGAGGCGAGGCAGGGATCAAAGAGGAGGAGGAATAGAACAACCCAGGCAGAGACTGGAAGTCCCATGATGAGTGAAACAACTAGCTCGCCATCACCTTCTAGTGAAACTACATCTTCTTCCAATCCACCTCGTTCATTACCCCCCCATGATGTGGCAGTTCGTCTCTACCCATTGCACACTGTGTGGTGCACTGACCACACATGCCAGTGTGGTGGAGGAGAATCGCAATCAGTGCATCAAGCGGCATCTGAGGAGATTCCATCCTGAACAATATGCTAAGATGGTGGCAGGGAAGGTTCATCATTACTATTAAACTGTCAGCAAGTTGTCATATGTCCTTAGCAGGTCTGGAAAAGGGGTACAGTGACAACTGCAGTACTTGATTTCGGGTGTCATGGTGTTTGGATACAGTTGTGCCCCCTGATGTTATTTACCACACACACACACACACTGTGCACATTGCAGTTGCTGATGAGACCCGCTGTTCCTGCTCTCAAGGGAAAAAAATATATTCTAATAACAACACACTCATGATGATTTTAGAGGAGGGGCAGGTGGAGAAGATTTAATGGCCAACTTCTTCTTTTCTCCACATATACCGGGGGATACTTATTCTGCTGCTACTGCCTCAGGCGCATCACTGGAGCCATTCGTGGCAAGTGGAACCTTCATCATAGATCTTCCATGTTACTGCTATTGTTGATCCCATTCCCTTTCAGTTGCTTAATCATCCTGCTGCTTAAACAACTCAGCAGCAGCAGCAGTACGAACAGCAGTTGCAACTCAGGAAGACATTTGATAGTGGCCACTGGCCAACATGTCCTACTGGCATTAGGCCAGTATGACATTTTTATTTTTTCTCAGGGCTTGTGTTTTGAAAATAAATAAATAAATAAAAAATAAAAAAACCTAGTCCTACAAAAAAATAAACAGTTTTGGGGGGTTGTTTCTAACCAGCCTAAGTCCTACAAATCAATGTTTCCTTAGGGCTTGTGCCAAACAAGCTTAAGTCTTACAAATTAATGTTTCTTCAGGGCTTGGGCCTCTAATAAGTCTAAGTCCTACAAAGGCCTCTAGCAACAAATCAAACAAATTATTCTCTACAAAATACTCTATCAAGTCAAGTATCAGTCCACCCCAGTCGCAGGTTATGTCAGGAGGTTCCTGTCTCTGTCACTTTACATACAAATTTCTTATTTTATTGATTTATTTTTTTATTAACTGCCCCCCAATAGTAGTCAAGAACCCCCCCAAAAACAAATTCCCTGTTCAAATGATTCATTCATTCACCAACACAGGCAGCCTCCTCAGACCCCTTTATACCATGTCTTACGGTTTCTATTTTATTTTATTTTGTTAAGAATTCATTTTTTTAACTACCCCCCAATCCCAGTAAACCCCCCCAAAATCATCCTCTGTTCAACTGATTCTTTCCCCACACCACACCAACACAGGCACCCTCATGCCCCTTTTATACTATGCCTTTGGGAAATAAAAAAATATTTGCTTTGTGTTCTGTGTAACTTCTATGTTCCCATTGATTTCAATGGGATGAGCTAGGCAAAAAAAGCAGAAAATCTGCACATATTGCTGGAAATTTTTCACCAAGAGGAAAGTGCCATTTTTCACCAATTTCCATTTGAGGCGGAAATATTCGCCCATCCCTATTAGAGAATGTGCCAAGATTTCCCACTCCTGCTACAGTGGAGTATGTCTCTGAGTTTCTTTTTGGAGATGGCAAGAGTTATACAATGCCCACACATACTGCCATCACCTCCACCACCTCTACAAGTTATGTTGTTAAAGCAATGGCGTTACATAGTGGAAATATATATTTATCTAAATATATCTAGATTTCAACTTTATATTTCTGTATTTTTGAAAATGGTTAGCAGCAGGAATACAAAAAGACAAGCCTTCAAGATAGTAGTTTGCAGACTTACAGAAAGACTAACCTTCTTATTATTACTGACAGGCTAATTTTCAGGATTGCAACAAGGAAAACATAAGAAAAAAATGTTTTCAGCTTCTTACTTGCAAAAACCAAGCCCTGAAAATATTGTATGCACTGCAGGCCTAGGTAAGGGTCTAGTGCCAGCAGTGCTAGCTGGTGGTGGTAAGCCACCACTAAAAATTATACGCCATCCCAGTGTTACCCACAGTGAAATTATGGTGTTTACTAGTAATATACTTCCTGCTGTTGAGTCATCTGATATTAGGTTGTTGCATGGGACTAGGATTTTTATCCTCACAGTTGGTAGTGGTGTGGAAACAGCAGCAGTGCTGACATGAGATAGGTGATGGTGTGATGATAGTTCCACTTCTTACTAGCCCTAATGCTGCTGAGGTAGCAACACCACAACAAGCAACACCACTTCAGGTACATCCATGAGAAGAAATTGGCCAATCATGCTTCTCCACCTGCACCTCTTCTAAAATAATTGATGTTAGAATATTTTCCTTGAGAGCAGGAGGGAATTGTGCATTTATCATCAGCAACTGCAGTATGTACAGTGTGTGAAAGCAATGTGAAATTGGGAAGGACTGGGATCATACTTTGCATATCTGCTCTCATATTAAGAACACCTGTAGTCACCAACTTGAGGTATATGTTGACAATGTTAAACCATCCATCCATCTTGTATCAATCTCTATGGTCTTTGTCTGTTCCACAAAATACAAGTCACTGGATGGTGGTGATGGTGGGTGACTGGTGCTTCGCCATGTCTCACAACACTCAATAAAAATCAAATTAATGTTTCTTCAGGGCTTTTGCCTCTAACAATAACAAGTCTAAGTCCTCCAAAGCAATGTTTCCTCTGTGCTTGAGCTTCTAACAACAAGTCTAAGGGCCGTATGTTCAAAGGGATAATGACAAAAAATTGTCGTATGAAAGACAAAAAGAAGTAATTGTGTGCATGAACGACATATTTTCTATAGAGTATACGACAAAAAACTAGTAATGTCCGTTGTGTACGACACAACTCCAGAATTGACGGGCAAAGGGGTGTGGCTAGGGCATGGCTAAACTATTCTCCAGTGTCGTATAGAGGAAAAGAAAATTTGTCGTAACTAACGACAAAAAAAGTCTTTCAAAAGACAAAATTTGTATGTTAAGAAAAAAGTGGAGGGAATGTGTTCTGAATGTGAGAATTTGTGTCTTTAGTTAAGACATTTTTGTCATTAGTTAAGACATTTTTAAAGACATTTTGTTTTTGAGACTTTTTTAAGACATTTTTATCTTTAGTTAAGACTTTTTTTGTCATTCCATATGACAATTTCAGTCAGGACAAACACGATATTTTCAATCACAACCGACACTCTCTGAAAATATTAATGATCCCAATGACACTGAACTTTGAAAAGTCGTTACAAATGACAAAAGCTGTTTCGCCACTTCTTTGAACATATGGCCCTAAGTCGACAAATCATTCTCTACAAAATACTCTATCCCATCAAGTATCAGCCTTCCCCAATCACAGCTTAAGTCTGTCTCTTTCATGTTACGTACACTTTTTTTTGCAAGTTCAGCGCAGCTTTTTGTTTCCACAACGCATGCTAAATAGTGTGCATAATGGGAATATCAAAGGAAACTAGCTAAAGCTAGATGTTTGACATAGTGTCAAGCATAGAGCAAGAGCTAATAACACATTCACCCTCCCTCCCCTCACCCTCCTAAACACTAACCCTAAAAGTACCCCTGCTGGTCCTACACTACACCTAAAATTAACAATAAAGTTAAAATCCTAGCCGTTAACAAAAAAATCAAACCAAAATCGGCATATAATGGCAATTCCTGCTTGGTGAATAATTTCCATGAAAAGTGATGTTTTTTGACAAGCTCATTGCATTGAAACCAATGGGAACATTGAATTTAGCACAACATAGAGCAAATGTTATTTTATTTCCCAAAGACATAGTATAGTATAAAAGGTGTCTGAGGGTGCCTGTGTTGGTGGAGTGTGTAGCAGGGAATTTTGGTGGGTTTTGATGACTACGATTAGGGGTACAGTAAAATAAATAAATAAAATGAAAAAAATATATATGAAATTGGTACATAACATGACAGAGACCCCCGGCGTAAGCTGTGACTGAGTCAGACTGATGCTTCACGGCATAGAGTATTTTATAGTGCATGATTTGTAGGACTTAGACGTATTAGAGGCACAAGCCCTGAGGAAGCATTCATTTGTAGGAGTTAGACTTGTTTGGTGCAAGCATCAAAGAAAAATTGTTTTGTAGGACTTTGGCTTGTTAGCATCACAAGTAGGGGTGGTCAAAAAGTGTGGAAAATTTCCCACGAAAAATTTCACGAAGACGTGCTGATTTTTCGCTTTTCCCGTGAAAAATTTTGCCTTTCCACCTATGCAAAAATGTCCTCCTTTTTGCCTATTTTAACAAATTTTCCGCCTACGTTAATACAATTTTCGCTTATTTAAACACATTTTTCACCTATATTTCCTATAGGTACTACATATCCCACTGTATTACATATATTACTTCTTCCTAGGGATGAAGTTTAGAAATAAGTGGCTGAAAGTCAAAGTTGTTAGTCCTACAGCAGCATATAGCTTGAAAAATGTGTTAGCATGCAGAATGCATTTGTCCTTTGCTCCTTTGCCCACAACACTTTCTTGCTTAAGTGACACTGGCACATATTCATGATGATATCAAGTAATAAAAAAAATAAATAAAGTACAACCTAAAATGTGGTAGATATGTGTTTTAGTGGTGGTGGTGGGGGACTGGCATGGTGTGATTTGTGTATGTATTTTTACCATTGTCATACACTATCTTCCTTCTCAGATTGACACACATTACTTATCGGTCATAGCAGTGGTCCCATCTGTCCTCCCCCTCCTCATCTGTGCTTCTGTTAATATATTTGTCCTGGCTTTGTCTGTCATGTGTGGTTTCTGCTACTACTACTACTGGAGCTAGATGTTGATGTAATTCTACTGCCACTATTACTAGGTGTCAAACGTGCAGCACTTACAGCAGCAGCATCAGAGGTACTCATCATATCTAACACTGTGGATGTTAACCTGTGTTGCTGTTGCTGGGTACTCAAAGAGGTTTGTGTGGCTGAGTGGGACTTGGACTTTGAAGAGGCGGTGATGCCGATGATGAATGATAGGGAGACTGTGTGCTTTTTGACATCTGTGCTTGTCCAGGGTCAGACTTTCCAATGGCTTTCTCAAACAGTTTATAGACAGGCACAGTGGTGATTAAGTGGTGGAAGATTCAGCCTTTGTCTTTCTGCTAAACTTATAGCCCTTTCCCCATCCTCACTCTCAACTTCATCTGTATCTGAAAAAGAGAAGGATGCTGGAGTGATATAATCTAGATCTGCATTATCATCAGTCATCATTAGGTCATCCTCAGCAGCATCAGCATTCCCTGACAGTTCTTGCCCACTACTACCCTCATATTCCTCTAAGCTTTTGGAGGTCTCAAACAATTTCTTTTTACTTTTGCTGTAACAAAGTTCCCTACTACTTTGAGGATGGGTGTTTTGGTGCTTGTGTGTCTCACTGTCTGATGCAGCAGGTGCTTCAGCTGCTATACCTTCTTCTATTATGCTACTGCCAGCATCATCAACACTTGAATGTGACTTGTTTTCGTCTTCAGTGTTCTTCTTATATGATTCTTTATTTATACTGCCACTGGTGGTGCTGGAACTAGTTTTGCTGTGACCTTGACAAACTGCATCCTCCCTTGGAGTAGAGGGATCATCATCATTGATTGCACACGCTGCAGCAACCATTGCTGCAGTCAGTTTTTGAACTGCTACTTTACTCTCAAGTCCCTGCACTGCTCCACCCCTCCCCCTACCCCTTGTGCATTTGCTGGACATTACACAACTACATTGTGTTTTTTTTTTTACTGTACGGTACACAACACAACTGATGCAGCTGTATGATGCCTTACCTAAGCCCAGTCAGCTGTCTGTCACTGTCACCTAAGATATTTAGTTTTTTATGTTTTTTTTTTTTTCTTTTTATTATTTTTTTTTTTTTTAAGTTGTCCACCCTGTTGTCTTATTACAGTCTGTCCAAAAAGAATTATAACTGAAATACAAAATCAACAATGTCTTTCCCCACCCAGCACAGAGATAATAACAGCAAGATCAGAAAGCAAATAGGTCCCTAGCTTCCTGTGTCTTGCCAGTCAGTCACATGGAATTTTGGAGTATTTGGGGGTCAACCTCCTTCCTCCCTTCTTATCAGCTAGAGTGCCCCCAGACTCCCCTAATACAGAGAACAAACATCCTACCTAAATGACCCCTAAACTAACTTCAATTCCCCTTTATCTGCCTATCTCCTCTAGCTCAAAAACATGCTGCTCTCTCCCCTCACGAACACAGAATGGCTGCTGTGAAAGCCTATGAAAACAGTTTTCACTGCACTCAATAAGATCGGATTAAAATCACCTTCTTTATTAGAACATGTAACACTAGACACAGGAGATCACAGTCTCATGCATTTCGCACAAACGTGCTTACTCATAGACTCTATGAGTAAGCACGTTTGTGCAAAACGCATGTTCCATCAGCTGCTTTACTTTCACTAACAACAACCACATCGATTTCAGTCTCCGAGTCTTCCTCACTACTATCATCATTCCCTCCCTCACTTCTAACAGTCTGAGTCTGTAACTGCTCTATCTTAGTAGTAGATTGTGGCAGGACTGCATGGCAAGTGTGACTTGGGGTCCCCTGCAGTCACATTTGCCATCATCTCTTCCCCCCACCTCCTGAGTATCACAAGATACACTGGCAGACACAGCACTGGCAGCAGGTACAGGTTGCTGACCTGTCCTGCTCACACTACTACCCTCTTCTTTCTCTGACAGTGACAAAAATTTCCCCTAGATGTCTATGGATGATATACTGGGACTGGCCATCACTGGGTCTGGGTAATCAGAGCATCCAGACCCTTCAGTACTGGTAGTGGTCACTTCCTCCTCCTTAGAATCACTGGATGCATAACGGTTCTTTTATTTATATTCCAAGTGCTCATAGTAATAGCACAAACTATGACCCTCTCCTGACTCAATTTCACTATATAAATCACAGAACAACAGCCTAGCACCCTCTCTCTCTCTAGCTGATTGTAATGTTTTTCACTTCCTGGACACATCATGTTTTTATAGCAAAAACACAAAGAACATGTAAGTAAAATGGCAAAAATTTTGTTGCCATTGAAAAAATAGCAAAATATTTTAGCAATAGGCAAAAACTGCAAAGATTTCAATCTCTTTATATTATTTTCCCTGTAACAAGTGGACAACTGCATAGTTTCCACAGATTTTTTCACAGGAACACGAATGGACCTTATACCCACCTTTAGCCCGAACACTATACCATAGCCCACTCTCCACAGATGTAACACCTACCTTGAATTCTGAAGTCCAGCAGTGTCTTATTCACCCTAGTTAGAGGTGGGTGAAAAGCCAGAAAAATTTCCTGTATGATTTTTCACGAAAAACCAAGTATTTTTTACTTTTTTTGCTAAAGTTTCTCCTTTTCACCATTGCAAACATTTTCTCCTTTTTCACCACTGCCAATATGACTGCAACATTTTTCACCACAATATTACTTCTTCTGAAGGCTGATGTGGAGAAATAAATACACTATAATGGCTATCCAGAATCATCAATATGATCCAATAGTAAATAGAGGTGCCCGAAAATGTAACTATTATTAGATCATATAAAAAGAATCTCAGATGTCATAATTAATGATGCCAGGGCACATACCAGCTTGCCACTACATAATATAGAAAAATGCAGAAGAAAAAAGAAAAGGTGTACGTGTCGTGATCCGGCTAACCACTAATACACTTTTATAGGTATCTAACAAAGCAAATCCATATGCCACGGCACAATTTGGCTTGCCATTAATATGCGATCACTAAAATGGTCTCTGTCTACCTGGACATCTATCAGATTCCTTTATTAATACCTGGACATAATCCAGTTTGTAGGACTTTAAATATTTCCCATAGCATTAAAGGGATAGCAATGTTTCAGAATAAAAGCAGCTCCAATTAATCTTCATAGTATTTGGGCTGTGGAGAGTGTTATTTCAATACTGTCAGAGTTGTAGTTCAAGAGTAATTGAACGATAAAGTATCCCCCTCCTGCCCCTTTTACTGATGTAACACTGCTCACCTCAGAGCAGCAAGACTGTCCGTATGGATCACAGAGAGGGACAATCTTCAGTGATCATTAGGAAAAACCTGTCAAGGGGGCAGGGTTTTCCTTATACTCACAGTAAGAAGATTGTCCCTTGTTGTGACCTGTCCGGTCAAGAGAACAGATTCTACATCTGAGGGGAAGTGGCTTACGCTAGGTAAAAGGGGCGGGAGGGGGATACTTTATCATTCAATTACTCTTGAACTACAACTCTGACAGTATTGAAATAACACTCTCCATGGCCAAATACTATGAAGATTAAATGGAGCTGCTGTTTTTGTGAAACATTACTATCCCTTTAACCGGCTAGATGCTATTGATATTTAAGCAAAAAATATATATAAATCTGCTGCCGGGGCATCATCTGGCTTGCCATTGATATATTCTAGCTGTAAAATGTACTATATGCTGAGGTATATGTCCGCTAGCCCCTAATGAAATGATTAAAGATGATACAAAAAAGATGTGCATATAGGTGCAGGGGCATAATTAGGCTTGCCACTGATATAATTCAGTAAAATAGGTCACTTCAAAAATATGTAAAAAAATCTAAAAAGTAGAAAACCTCCTCTCGTGATCTACCAAGACCTTCTTGCAAGGTTTGTATAGTGGAGGAAAAAAGAAGAAAAGACACCACTCCAAACAACCAAATCCAGCAACGACAGGCACACAGGCCCTAAAAGGTTAACCACATTCATAGACAGTGGTATATTATCATGTGGAAGGCATTGCATGGTGTCAGAATTGTCATAAAAACATGGAATCAAAGAAAATGCAGAGGCATGTACTTCATAAAGGTTTAGTGTCAGACATCTGTTTTGTTAGATACCTGCGGTTAGCCAGATCATGATCTTACATATGCATATACCTTTTCTTTTTTCTTCTACATTTTTGTATATTATGTAATGGCAAGTTGGTATGTGTTGGAGACACTTTTTATGTGATCATATTGATCATTCTGGTTAGTTGTTATAGTGTGCTAGAACTGCCGGGTTTTCTTTATTTATCCCTTATTTTTCTACAACAACATTGTCCTTGAAAAGGTTTGTGAGCAAGCTGGGTGCCTTTGTCCTTTGACCACTACAGTAACTTCCTGCTTATGCAACATTGGATCAACTATTCTTGAAAAGTAAAATGGGGCATGGGATATTCCAGCAGGGTGCAACACATGACATCAATTCTTTAAAGCATCTGTTTACAACAAAAGAAAAGGGCAGCATCTCAACATTTTGCCAGGTTTATTATATCACAATCATACTTTTGCATTATGTCTGTGCAGGTTTTGACTTCTTGCTAAGAACATACTAAGTGTGTGATGGCAGAACATAGTAGAATAACTGTGTAAATTTACTACTATAATGCTATTAATTATGGAGATGGTGAGGGTGGTGGCAGTATGCGTAGGCATGCTATGACTCTTGTCTTCTTGTACAGCAAACCCAGAGTCATCATACTCTTCTGTAGTAGTTGTTATTTGGAATGAACTCGCTGTTGGCACATCAGTAACATCACTACTTCTCTTTTCTGCCCCAGAGCCCTTGGACCTTTTAGGAGTGCTTCTGCTGCTGCAAGTTGTGGCACCTGTGATCTGTTCATGGTGTGTCTCCCAGTTAGACCTGTGGTTGTGCTTCAGGTGGGATCTCCTTGATGAGGTGCCTTTGGATGTGCCTGCTTTCCTGCTGCTTTCATGTTTTTTGCACAGACAACAGATAGCGACATGCTTAACTTTTGGATCCTGAGTGATATATCTCCATACTTTGGACTTCATGGACTGTGAAGTACCTGGGGGGGCTGCTAATACTACTGGGGCTAGATGTTGAGACAATTCTACTGCTTCTCCTACTAGGTGTCAAAGTTGCAGAACTTCCAGCAGCAGTAGAGGTACTCTTCATAGCTAAGGTTGTGGATGTTAATAACCTGTGTTGTTGTTGATGTTGGTTACTTAATACAGGTGTGTGTGTCTGTGTGGCTGAGCAGGGCTTGGACTTGGAAATAGTTACAATGCTGATGATAACTGACAAGATGACTGTGTATTTTTAAGTATCTTTGCTTGTCTGTGGACAGAGTTTGAAATGGTTTCTCAAGAAATTTATAGATAGGTACAGTGCTCCTTTTCAGTGGTGGAAGATTGAGCCTTTGCATTTCAGCTAACTTTCTGGCCATGTTTTCATCTCTCTCACTCTCAACTTCATCAGTATCTGAAGATAGAAGAGGAGGATGCTAGAGGGATATATTCTAGATCTATATCATCATCAGTCATCATTAGATCATCCTCAGCATCAACTGCAGCTTCTTTTCCACTACCCTTTTATTCCTCTAAGCTTTTAGAGGTGTTAATTTATTTTTACTTTCACAAAGTTTGCTACTATGTTGTGGAAAGGTGTATTGGTGCTTGTTGTCTCACTGTCAGATGCAGCAGTTTGTTCAGCTGCTATACCTTCCTCCATTACTGTCACAGCTTACCTTGACTCCAGCATGATCACAGACATGAGGCTTCAAGCAGGCTGCAGGCCTCTGTTTTATCTGTTTGCTTACTGTAGTCTCCTCCTACCTACTTCCTCCCTCTGAGCTGCTCCTCCTACTTCCTGTGGAGGGGTTTATAAGGCAGACTGAGGCCTGACTCAGATGCCCTTGCGTTGTTGTTCTTAGGTGAAGTACTTGGGCTCTGTGTATGACCTGGCTATCTACGAAAACCCACTCTGTGTATGACCTGGCTATTTATGAGAACCCGCACTGTGTATGACCTGGCTAAGTAAGAGAACCCTTCCTGTGTATGACGCAGATAAGTACGAGAACTCTCTGTGTATGACCCAGCTAAGTACGAGAACCCTCTCTGTGTATGACCCAGTGATCACGAGTATCCCTTACTGTGATCAAATTGTGCTATTGGCTTAAGACAGACCACTGTTGTGGACAGGGTCTGATTGGTGACTGCAGGCGTGAGTCACAGGGTCTTGATACAGTGACTGCAGGCAGAGTCACAGGGTCTGGTGTGTGACTGCAGGCGAGAGTCACAGGGTCTCGTGTGGTGGCTGCAGGCGTGAGCCACAGGGTCTTTATATGTGACTGCAGGAGTGAGTCACAGGAGTCCGATATAGTGACTGCAGGCAGAGTCACAGGGTCTCTTAGAGGTGACTGCAGGCATGGGTCACCGGGTGGCTGCAAAGGTGTGGTGTTGCTGGTTTGAGTGATTGCAGGCGTGGGTCAGTTCTCCAGTCCAGCAGTCCTTGTCTTCCTGTTCGTCGGATCAAGATTGCTGAGCCAGTGTTCACAGTGGTCACCTGTTCCAGTGTTCCAGTCGACGGATCAAGAGTTGGCATTCCTGTATCCTGCTGAGGCTAACAGGGGCTTCGGCCCTGTCTCTCACATTGTGGTCTAGCGAGAGGCCTACTATTTCTGGTAGTAGTGTCGCCAGCTAGTAACCTTTTGCTTGTTGTACCACTTATTTATCGCTGTGATTTATTCTAAATAAATATTTTGCATTACATTACTGTACTGAGTTCTGAGCATTCTTGGGTGCCCGTGACAATTACGCCATCATAATCAAATGAGTCACATAAAAGAATGTGACTCATTTTTCTCTTCAGTGTTCTTCTTTTATGTTTATTTAATAGTGGTGGTGGAACTTTTGGTGGGACCTTGACAAACTGCATCCTCCATGGAAGGAGAGAGAGATCATCATCATCATTTATTGCACATGATGCAGCAACCATTGCTGCAGTTAGTTTTTGAATTACAACTTTACTCCCACATCCCTGCACTGCTCCCCCTGTCCCTTGTGCTTTTGCTGGACATTACTCAACTACTGTATGTATAAAGTACACAACAGAAATGATGGAGTGTTTGCTATCCTGGCAAATTTCAATTACACGTTGGTGGATTTTAACAGGCATTAGTGACTCCATGCTTAGGTTTGTTGGTTTGTTAGGCGATAAAATACTGACATGTTACTAGCCTCCCCGTGTAATTGAATAGCAAATGGACATGCTAATTGAATCAAACCCTTGATGAAGTGCAAGATCCTTGGATCCAGGGAGCATGAAGTAGACAGAGAGTAGGATAGTGACAGAAATATTTCCCCATATGTAACAGGGCTGAAAGAGATGAGGGTGTCTCAAGGAGAGATAGAAATCATAGGTGTAGGAGGAGAGAATGTGGAGGGTACGGTTTGGTGTATGGACTGCACATTATCCTTAAAAAAGTCAGAAAAAAGTCCTGAGGTTTATTGGAGAAGGAGGAACAGTTTACAGTCAGGACTTTGAGGAGAGAATCAAGGATTTTTAAAGAGGAGGCTTGGATTAGACTCATAGGTGGTGATTAGGCTAGATGTTCTTCTTTTATGTTTTCTCTTATTCTTAAATCCTGTGAAAAAAGTTTTGTTTACATATCTGTAACTGATTTTATTGGACAAAACATTGCTCAAACTTAATGAAAATTGGGAAGAATGTACAAATATGGTTCAGATCAAAACAGTCATGGGAACTGATTCTCTAGCCCTATACCTGCCTAATGCAAATGTACAAAGTTACTTTACAAAGTTACATCCTACCCTTAAAGGGATAGTAATACTTAAAAATCATTTTATTTTATATTGTAGCCCTTAAAAAAACATGAAAAATGATATAAGTCTTATCTCCCAAACCTTTATGGTTTGGAAGATATCCACATGTAAAATATAGTAAAATGCTGTTTTCCTGGCTGTTTCAGCCAAGTCTGCCATCTAGTGGACAGATTTGGAATTTGGTCCACAGAGCAACCGGCAGCTCTTTAGCAGTGCCGAGATCACCATCTTTGGAAATAACTACTTAATTGGAACTATCTACAAAGTGTGCCTGGCTTGAAAGCACACTTTGTAGACCATTCCAATTAAGAAATTATTTTTAAAGATGGTGATCTCAGCACTTCTGGAGAGGCACAGCCGGTTCCGGGACCGGATTCCAAATCTGAAGGGTGGAGCAATGACGTCACTCCAGGGGAAAATACTTCTGAATATCTCCCAAACCATAAAGATTTGGGAGATAAGACTTATATAATTTTTCAAGTTTTTTTAAGGGCTACAATATAAAATAAACTTATTTTCAAGTATTAGTATCCCTTTAACACCACTTGCATCAAGGTCAGGGCATTGGGGCAGTCTATTGGTGTTTGGTGGTGATCCATTTCTCTACACCTTTAAACATAGATTGAAGTAAATGGGGTTCCTTTACATCATTTCCCTGTGCATACTATGAAACAGGTGCAAGGAGTTTGCTGGCATTAAACTCTTAAAGATGGAAAGGTATGTCTGCAGGTATGCAATATAGAGATCATACTCTATATTGCATACCTTAAAGTGCAGCCACTGGTGTCTGAAGAGAACACCATTGGAGCTCGGCTGGTAGATTCATCCCAACATGTTTTAAGTCTTCACTAAATGACAATAAGCCTGTGTATAAAGAAACACTTGGTATACCATTAATTTAATTTCTGTAGAGAGATTAAATTGAAAAGGAATACATAATAAATTAATACATATCTGAAGTCAGAACTCATTGAATTATTGAATTCCCTTTATGATAAATGTAATTTTATGTAGGACTTCTATCATCTTGCTGTAGCCCATCTGCCGCAGCATGCTCTGACAGAATCCCACTGAAAAAGTCACTCCTCTGTTGTAGAAGATGAGAAATATGTACAATACTGTTTTACTAAGGCATAGATTTACCCTGGTTTAAATTACAATTCTTTTCTTATTGCTTTCTTTATTTTTTAATTAAAGCAAACTGAAAGTTGTAAACTAATGTCAGTATCCTAAAGATAAAAGATTTGTGAAGTGGAAAACAAAAGTGCGCATTTTTACATTTTAAATAAAGAGGGTTTTTTTTTTAATTTCCTTACATGCTCAGAGTTAATGCTTTCATAGGTGAGTTGTGAACCCATGCTTTCATTCCATAATTATAAGTGAAATGTTCTTTAATGTGCAATAATAATGCTCAAGCTGTGCTATTTTGCTGCTAATAATTATACACAACAGCGTGAGGCATAATAGCAAGCAGAATCGTTTCCCTGCTAAATGGATCATGTATATGAATCCTCTTTGCTCTTTGATACCAGCCCAGATGTTACTTAAACCGTAATATCATTCTTTACGTGGTTTATTATAATCTTAATAATGTAGCCAAGGAAAGAAGAAATGTATCAAATACTACCAGAGTTTGGAGGTAGTAAATAAGCAAGCATATTGAGTGGCTATATTTACTAAATTGTTTTATATGAATGAATTTCTGAAAATATGTAAGGGGAAAACAGGAAATTACAAAAATACAGTATAGCCATTCCTTGGTGATACATTTATAACAACTTCAAGAACTGTATATTTAAAAAGTGTTTAAAATATTTTAGCACTCTTTGTAATTATCACGTATATCTACATATTTTATTTTATACTTCCAGTAAATTAAATTTATCTTCTATACTGCATTCACTCTTTATCATTGTTTTTCATTATATATCCTAGAATTAGTCTCTAAAACATTGTCTGTCACTTATAATTCACATGGTATTGTATTGTATTGTAACGCTTTACTGAAAATTTCACTTTTTTGTAAGTCTATATTACATATTATCTAATCTTAGTTCTAAATAAAGAATATGTAAATCATATATCTGGTAGTTGCAAAGAAAATTTAATAGAATGAGAACCAGGTATTTTACACATGTGGTGAGCTACCACAATCAAGATTAGATGATTCATGTTTAGTGATCCGAAAATGCTGCCTTCCTTGGTCTTTAACTTATTGGACTTGATTCAATGACCTGCATTAATTTCAGACTTTATGAAATTATTAGCACACACTAAATAAACATGGTGTGCAGTGCTATTCAATGTCTTTCTTATCTGGATAGAATGCACTAAATGTTAGATCTGGCATGCACAGAAATTAATGTTAAGCATAATAGAAACTTAGGGCTAGATGTAAAGGTTTGCTTTAGCCAGCCTCTAAGTAAAAAAGGAACATTGTCTGCAAACAACACATGACTTACGGTGAATTTAAAGGTATGAGTACAAGAATAACTATGGAGTGTAGGCACAACAAAAACACGTAACACAAAAACCTGTGTCTCACCTGTTTTCGCATCACCGTTCGTGCCAATCACCCGTTAAAACACAACTTAAGTCAAAATGTTACTTTATGGCTGACGTTGGCTAGCAACCCCGATAGATGCACAAACAAATTTCAAACCTAAAGCCAATCCCAAGGCCCCAAAGTTGCAAAAATGTTCAAATACACCTACATATACCTCAAAATAACAGTCATGCCCTGTCTGTGTTTCGAGTTTTGGGAGCTAGGGCACAGGACCCAGGAGTGGAGGCTAGTGATCAAGAGAGAGAGAGGCGCGTACACTTGAGGTAGAAGGAGTTTTTGGAGTTTGGAGAGAGGTGCACTGAATATGACACATATCACACTTTTGCACATATCACACATACACCCATACAAACATAAACATATACACATACATACACATAGTCTTATTTTTTTTACAACACCTTACACATTTATTAACCTTTATTTTGACAGTGTGAATATGTGAGTGAAAGAGTGGGACAGAGTGAGTAGGATCGAGTGTGTCTGAGAGCCTGTGGGAGAGGGAGATCCGCAAGGTGGAGGGGGACCAGGCCCAGAAGAGCAGGCACACAATGGACAGGGACAGAACCTTCAGTGGGGTGAGGGATGCATGGTGGGGACCACCAAACGCAAGAAGGGGCAGTGCAGGCAGAGCAGTCTGGTTCAGACTCCTCGCAGGCAAGAGTTGAGGAGGAAAGGATCAGGGATCCCCGTTGTCTGAGAAGGAGAACAGGGCCCTCACGGAGGCTGTGCTGGAGAGAGAGACCATCCTGTTCCTGAGGGAGAGGGTCCCTGGCCTGGCTGCAAGGAGGAAGGCTGCCTGGAACCAAATCTGCAGGCGGTTCAATGAAGTGACCACCTGCAGGAGGGACGTGGACTCAGTGAAAAAGAGATGGGATGACTGCAAAAGGCAGGTCAAGAAGAAGATGGGGGATGCCGCCCTGCATGCCAAAGGCACTAGAGGTGGTCCCCCTGTCCCTATCACCTTCAGCGGATGGGAGGAGAGGCTGTGGCAGACCTTGTCATCTATGCTGATTGAGAGGGTCCCTGGAGGATCTAACACTGGAGATGAGAGGAGCCTCCATACTACCGGTAAGTGCATCATCCCATAACTACACACCACATCAAATCACACAACCATCACACACAAACACAGTCCCATCCCAACATATGCCCATCATTCATCCACACAGCTGCACCAACACAGCACCCTGAGGATTAAAACAGGACGCAAGACAATGACAAATGTCAAGGATCAACAAAGCCCAAACCTGTCCAACTCCCTGGTTAACCCTCATGTTGCTGTTCTGATCGCACACAATACATACAAACCATGCTCAGAAAAGTGTTGTATGTTAAACATCAGCACTGCTCCAACACAATGTCACCCATGTACACACAGGGAAACCAGCACATAACCCCATGAGTGCTAGAGGGATTATCAATGCATTGATCAGCAATGCTTTGGCAACCCCTCTGGTACTGGAAGGGTTAACCAGACAACAAACACAAGTCGACAGGCTAATGATTACATGCCACACAGGGGACATTCACTAAGCTGTGAAAAAGAGATGGAGAGAAATGAACACTTACATACCCTCACTTCACCAATCCCATTGTTAGTCTATGGAGAATATCCAATAACATGAATCAAGTTGCAAAGGTCCCATTTTATAGATTCCATAGAAAACTTTGCAAATGGGGAAATGAAATCACTGGAGAAATCAGCATAATGTTCAGTTCACCAGGTCTACTTCACCGCTTATTGAATCACAAAAAGGATGGAGTAGGTCACAAATCACAGTGCCACTGAGAATAACTGGTTGTATGTGCAACACACAGGCCTAAAACAACTCCACAGCATTAAAGGTGAAAAAGTAGGCCTTGGTGTTGTGCATGCAATAATTTACTCTAATTTGAAATTATATATCTCACATTTGATTCACACATGGACCCTCAGGAGTGCTGATGCCATGGATGGATGGTACACCAGCCACTATTTGCAGGATACATAAGTTAACCAAATATGAACCATTGTAGTTTGTTCAACAACATGCCATGAATTATGGATATCTATGATTAGTACGGCTGCCTCACTCAGAAGGATGGATGGGCTCATCCAGAAAAAAGAAACACAGGCCTCAATCAAAGATATCCTTCAATACTGGCTTGATTGTTGTCCTTCAGGATTCAACTGGAACAGACCTCATGAACAGGATCCTGTCAAATACATCAATCTCTGATTGCCAGGGTGGTATCCCATGCATCACAATGCAATGCATAGGATACCATCATGACAACCAGAGAGTGATATGTAAAATAATACAAAATCTTGCATTGTACAGGGTTAACTGATAACTGATAACATACCACTTGAATCCCACTGCAGAGCTGTTCAAAAAAGATATGTACACAAAGAAAAACGGTCAGATATGCATGTGGATAGGTAACTTTCAAATGGGTACAAATATGTCCCAACAAGATGTGAATCCAGAGATCAATTCAGTATGTTTGATTGCCTTACTGCCCATATATGTGCACCCATCACAAACTAACTCTTATTGATATCATCAGAATACACATTCCTAGTATATTCCACCTTACTTATATGGGATATACGAAATATGTTTGTATTCATTATATCAATAAAAGGTAGTTTGTGATCAGTGCACATATATAGGCAGTAAGACAATCACATGTACTGAACGGATCTCTGGGTTCATATCTAGTAAGGATATGTTTGTACCCATATGAAAGGTACATATCCACATACATATCAGACCATATTCCTTTCTGTGCACCTTGCACGGGATGGCAATAGTTAATTTCAGCTTGATGTAATATTGTAGGCATTGTAAAAAGATGTGGATCGATGTTAATCCTATCCCTCCTACCCTCATGGTTAGACAGATATTGCTGTATGTGACAGCTGGAGATATAAGTCATTTAACTACACGGAGGCTCTTCAGTAGAGCCAACATTGCCTCATTTGGAGATTAATACATCTTTGGAATGATCTACAAAGTGTGCCTGGTTTTCAAGCACAATCTGTAGACCATTAATCTCCAAACGGGGCAATTTTGGCTCTGCTGAAGAGCCTCTGTGTGGTCAAATTACAGATATCTCCAGCTGTCTCATACAGCAATATCTTCCTAACCATGAGGGTAGGAGGGACAGGACTAACATCGATCCATATCTTTTTACAATGCTTATAATATTACATCAAGGTGAAATTAACCATTGCCATCCCGTTAAATGGATAGTAATACTCAAAATGTGAAAGGGAAAATATATGTTGTAAGGTGTCTCCCCAGAGTAAAACAACGTTATCCCCACTGCTGAAAGGTGTTGTATTCAAAAAGTCTCACAGCTCAAACGTGAATATTTCAGGGGCAATATCCCAGTGACCTGAAATTGTACAGTGGCGTTGTTTCTCCACCATCCTATGGACAGCTCTGGTCCCGGGACCATGAATCTCCATAGGATGATGTATCAACAGCGCTAATGTACAATTTCAGGCCACTGGGATTTTGCACCAAAGGAATTCAACTTGGAGCTGTGGTACATTTTGAACGAAACATCCTTCAGCAGTGGGAGTACCCTTGTTTTACTCAGGGGGATAAACCCTACAACATATATTTTTCTTTTCACATTTTAAGTATTGATATCACTTTCATCCTATCATGGCTACGTTTACTAATCACACAGTCTCATTTCTACACACAGCTTATGGGCCTCCACAACAGCAGCAGCCCATAGAGAAGGCTACTTTACCCCATAGTGAGGAGTATACAGAGGAGTGGTCCAGCCGCTGGCCACTGTACTCACCACCCACATCTCCTCCACAGCTGTCTGCTACCCAACTGGCTGCACCTCCACTGGCTGAGACTCAACTGGCTGCATCTCCAATGGCTGCGACCCAACTGGCTGCACCTCCACTGGCTCTGACCCAACTGGCTGCACCTCCACCGGCTAAGGCCCAACTGGCTGCACCTCCACCGGCTGTGACCCAACTTGCTGCACCTCTACCGGCTGCGACCCAACTGGCTGCACCTCCACCGGCTGCGACCCACCTGGCTGCCCCTCCACTGGCTGCGACCCAACTGTCTGATCCCCAACTGGCTGCTCCACCCCAGTACAGAGGCTGGATGCAACAGGAGGAGAGGCGGATGCATCCCACCACCTTCAGGAGCTACTACCCTACAGCAGCACCACCACCACCAGGGAGACAATGGCTGCCAGGGACTGTGTCCACCACTCAATATGTGCCTTATTCCACACAGATGGACCTACCCTCCTGGATGGCTTCCCAGCATGACCCCTGGTATGATCCCAGGTGGGGGCCAAGCACATACCAGTGGCCAAGATATGACCCTTGGCCACTCAACTACCAACCCCTGGACCTGATTGGGGAGCCCCCACACCCTCTACCGAGGGAAATATTCACTCCACCACCAGGACAGACATCACTGGGCTGCAGTGAGTCACTTGATGTGGTGGGCATATGCCCATCATCTGCACCAGCCACTCTAACAGCTGTCACAGCAGCAGCAGCAGCCACAGCACACACACACAGCAGCTCAGGACGCAGAAGCTGGGGACACAGCAGCAGCTGAGGACACTGCACCTCAGGACACAGCAGCTCAGGGCATAGAAGCAGCTCAGGACACAGCAGCTCAGGACACAGTAGCAGAAGACACAGCAGCAGCAGAAACCCCACCAGCAGTGTCACCACGCACATCCACCTCCAGCATTGCATAACCCACGGGGATGGAGGCAGAGTGCATGTCCCTACAGAGGAGGCTACTCCGGGCATGCCACAGGATCAACGAAATGTCACAAGTAGCAGAAGAGAATCCAGGAGGAACACATCAAGAATTCAGGCAGGGATACATTCCCTGGAGTTGGAACACACAAGACTGAACACACAACTCCATCAGCAGCACACATGGATGATGGACATGCTGGGTCAGGGGCTGGTGGAGTTGAGAGATCACAACTATAGGGAGAACCTGTGTGTAGAAAGAGTGCTGTAGTCCACAGAGGGGTCCACTACACCCACCACTCCCTCCAATGTGACCCCTGAAGCCACACCTAGGGGTCAAAGGCTGACCAGGCAATCAGCCAGGGCATCCACTTCTGGAACCCAGTCTAAGGTCCACCCCAAGAAAAAAAATAAACTGCCCAACTTGTCATGTTCCCCCTTAATAAACAAAACATTGTGCTTTTGAATCCTGTCTGATATGCTTTGTGTTTGGTGATAGCTTGGGTAGCAGAGTTATCTCCAATGCATTGCCAAGCAATGCAGTGAACACAACTTCTACCTAGGTAACATGTCTATGGGATGTTACAATATGGGTTCACACACACACTGTTGTACAAATTCAACTGGCAATAGATCTCTGAAACCATATAACATGACAGTGTTATATGACGATGTTGTGGGTTGAATTTGAACAACAACTGGCACAACACTGAACATTTGTCTGCATCAATTGTTGTGTTTAAGGGGTTAACCAAACAAACAGCTATTTGACTTAGCAGAGGACTAACAAGCAGGACAGATGGAACATGCAAGGAAATAGTCTTTGATTCACACTGTTATTGTGAAACTGACTTACTGGAGAACCCAGTGTTCACCATAGGATTTCAATGTGTAGAAATCCAGAGGTGAGCATTGGGTTCTCCAGTAAGTTGAGTTGTTGTTTTACTAAGGTTGTAATAGACTTCACCAGTGATAACATTTGTCCACTTAGTCTGGTTGTTTGTTGATGTAGGCCATGTACTGAAATATGTCAAACTAAAGCTATCTCAGAACATTGATTATATTGAGCAACACAGAAACCGTGGACATGAAATCACTGTGGAATTATGTCCCCTTGATCACCTCTTTATCACTCCCAACACACATTAGTGTATCTCTGCCATCATCTGTTTGCACGAATACATCACAGAGTCAACTCACTGGCAAAGAAGTAGTGTACTCCTGTGATGCGGGTCATGCCTTCCCATGTATGGGGGATACTCTAGCCTTGAGTGTGGTTATGCATTGACAAATGTGTAATCCAACATTTCTTCATACAGACAGATTTTATAGTGATGGTTCTTCTTTATTGTGTCTCAAAGTACATTAAAACATGCATGTGTTTTCTGGGTATATTGCCTATATGCATTTAACACTTGTATGAGCACACTAAATGTACTTTGGAACTAAATATTAGAAACACTAGTGTACTGCTCATGTGTGGTCCACAAGGTTTGACAACTATGTAGATGAGCATTCTAACTGTACAGGTTTGATACCTGGATGTTAGTACACACATGAATTCGTGTTTTCTGTTTCTATATGAGAATGTTCCAGTAGAGGTTGCTGTTAACATCAGGTAAAACATTGCATCACCAACACAAACACTTGAAACACCAAGGGGTGAGCTTCACAGAAGTGTTGTCAAGACATCAGTCCAGTCACATGGAAGATCTTCTGTTCAAGAATGGATCATGCTATGGATGCCTGTGGGACAAGGGGACAGGATTTGGAGCAGCACCCTCGAACTGATCATCATGCAACAACTTCAACTTCCTAATCCCCTCAATCTTTTTTGTTACAGGTGAGTACACAAACCGTTGCTTTGTAATGTGTTGTGTATTTGTCTGTAACTCATTATGTAGAGAACTAAGGAAATGTGAAGCAGCTCTAGGGATATGTGCCCCTTACATGAAGACATACATCAACAAGTATGTTTTGAGAACTCCATGAAACTACTGTACATGGGCTGCCACTGTGACAGTGACAGTGGCAGCCCAATTTTATATGTTTCATGGAACTATTATGACATATTTGTTGATGTGTGTATTCATGTTAGGGCCACATATCACTACACACTCACAGGTCAGCATGGTGTCCCTGGAGATCTGATCCATGTTTCATGACCTATATGTTGTGTAACAATACCACTGTAGATCCATCCCTCTGCTGCTCTTCTCAGTTTTAGCAAACTACAGGTCCCATGTTGACTCCAATGGCCCTTTAACCCCTGATGTGACAGAGTGTTATCCAATGCATTGCATTGGATAACCCTCTTTTGCTGCAAGGCTACCATGAGTCCAGTGAGTGAGGAGGAGGAAGTAACTACTACCAGCAACATGAATGGATCTGGATGCCCTAGTTCCCCAGACCCAATGCTGGTCAGCCCCCTTACATCACCCCTAGGGACCTTGAGGAAATTTTTGTCAAGAACAGATGAAGAAGAGGGTAGTAGTGAGCAGGACAGGTCAGCTACCTGTGCATGCTGTTAGTGCTGCACCTGCTGCTAGTGCTGCCTCTGCTGCCAGTGCAGACAAAGATGTGGATGGGCATCACCCCCACCAGCAGTGCGCTTTTGGAATTTGTAGAATTTGCTATTCTTCTACACCTTTCCCCTCCCCCCTGAATTCCTGGGTATGGAACTATGTTTCTCTTGGGACAGGCACAGTGCAGTCGTCAGCAATAGTACAGTGCACAATTTGTCTGCAGCATGCATTTAGTTGCACTGGTAAAGGCACAGCAACAGAACCAATATATGTCTGTATTTTTCTGTGTAGAGTGTTAACTTCTCTATTGTTGTCTGTATTAAAATTATTTATGATGTATATTTCTGTCTCTATGTTACTATCACTCTCAGCTCAGGTAGGATCTCCTGTCTGTCTCCTATCAGTCAACGATATTTTACATTTTTCTTTAAACTGTCACTGTAACTGTCTACAAATCACATACACACATACTCCACCGTCCAGAGAACTGGCTTGCAAAAATATGCCTTAAATCAAGCAACTTCAAGTCCCCTTCTTTGCCTGTATTCTTCTACATTAGATAGCATAAACATTTCAGCAGTACTATTTTTACCAAATCACTGCAGTGATTTACTACAGTAAATTACAGTGTAACAGAGGGAATTGCTTGTTGTGTGTGTAATTATGTGTGTGTGTGTGTGTGTGTGTGTATATATATATATATATATATATATATATATATATATATATATATATATGTGTGTATGTGTGTGTGTGTGTGTGTGTGTGTGTGTGTGTGTGTATGTGTGTGTGTCTATGTGTGTAATATGTATATGACGCGTGTAGAAGTGTTGATATTAAAGGGTGATACAGGATGCTGATAATACCTTGCAAATAACATATGTTGAGCACACAATGGTCTTTCCTCCTGTCTCTGGGTTTTATTTCACCTCCTGGGTCATAACACTAGAATCCCAAAATCAATGTAAAGATCAAAGAAGCATTGGTAGTACCCACTGTAAACATCAAAATAATTACTTATTATTACCTCTCATCAAAGTGGAAAAACATGAATTTTTCTCCAATAGCAACATGTTTGAACAGTCCGATTGAGACCATGTTATAGATAGGGGCCTTGGCTATAAGACTAGGGACATTACCAAGGTTAAAGTAGTAGAGAAGAGAGGAGAGAAGGAGAACAGGACAGAACAAGAGAGGGCCAGGAAAAGAATCTCTGCCAAGCTTGGGTAAGCCCCTCATTCATTAGGTATGTTCAATATCATGCATATTTAGGAAAATTGTGCAAATGTTATGCTTTATATTGTATTGTTAAATTGAATATTTTGAATTATGTGTATTTAATGTAGAACTAGTTCTTGTGAATCTGATGTACTGATCTAATATTAAATATTAATGAGCATAAACCTTAATCCGTTACAACAGGACTGATCTGTTAACTAGGGATGGGCGAAAATTTAGCCTCAAACTGAAATCAGTGAAAAACGGCACTTTCCGCTTAGCAAAAAATTTCCCACGAAAAGTGCAATTTTTCCCACTTTCCTCGCCTAGCTCATTGCATTGAAATCAATGGATAGAAAATTTTTTCTCCACCACACAAAAGTTTTCTACAGCCATATAAATGGGTGTCAGGCTCTCACAGCATGCCATTTTGTATTTGTGAGAGGAGAGCAGCAGGTTTTTGAGCTAGAGAAGATAGGCAAATAAAGGGGAATTGAAGCTTAGTTTTAGGGAGTCATTTAGGTAGGACACTTCTTCTCTGTAGTAGGGGAGTCTGGGTGCACAGTGGGGAGAAGAAGTGAGGAAGGAGGTTGACCCAAAGTACCCCAAAATTTGGTGTGACTGACTGGAAAGATACAGACAGCTGGGGTCCACATTGCTTACTGATTTTACTTGTATTGTCTCTGTGCTGGGGAAGTTGTTGATTTTGTTTATTAGTTATCTATATATGTAAAAGAATAAGCCTCATTGCATAATTTATGGTACCTCACACACAGAACATAATTTATGTCTCCTCAGAAAACAAACACACATTGAACAGAGTACCTCATTACATAATTTATGTCTCATTAGGAGACACAACTCCTATTGGGTGATCCAATGGGGACTTTACTGCTCCCATTGGGTGATTCAATGGGGGCATGTTTATCATACAGGGAGTTGGCCCACCCCCTCCAGCGCTCCCGCCACTATCCAACTGACAAAAAAAAAATATAGCTGCCACTCGCTCCTGAAGTAGGGGATATCAATAACTTCTCCTGATCCACACACATGACCCCACAAACACACTGTTTCACCTCCCACACATAATTGTAACCCTCCATACACTCTGTTTCAGTACGAGGGTGTAATGTTTCCATAAAATACAAACTTAGGGATAGACTTAAAGGGATAGTAATGTTTCATAATAAAAACAGCTCTAATTAATCATCATAGTATTTGGACTTTGGAGAGTGTTGTTTCAATTCTGTCAGAGTTGTAGTTCAGGAGTAATTCAATGACAAAGTATCCCCCTCCCGCCCCTTTTACTGATGTAACACTGTTCTGCCAGATCAGAAGGGAGGTGCCTAGGTAAACTGCAGAGAGGGACAATCTTCAATTAAGATAAGGGAAAAACCTGAAAAGCTTGTCAAGGGGGGCAGGGCTTTCATTGTTTTCATATAAAGAAGATTGTCCCCTTCTGTTATCTGTCTGGTCTTACAACCAGATTCACAACTGAGAAGAGATGGCTTACACTAGGTAAAAGGGGCGGGGAGGGGAAACTTTGCTTGTGAATATCTCTTAAACCATAAAGGTTTGAGAGATAAGACTTATATCGTTCTTCATGTTTTTTTAATGCCTACAAAATAAAATAAAGTTAAAGCAAGTATCGCTATCCCTTTAATAGCAACTTTTTTATTTAACTCTTTTCATCTCTTCAGTCAACCTCACTAACTGTCTGTTTTCAACTGTCACTCCTCCACTTCCTGGTTCCTGATTCCCGCCCTTTCTCCTTAAAGGGAGAGAGATGCTTTGCTGTATGTTACAGAGGGCAAGCCTCAAACACCACTATCTATTTGTTCCCTCAGCATATTGCTACGCTGCCTCAACTGAAGAGCCACCATATGTTATATTGCTATGTTACCATAACTTAACCCTTTGAGTGCCAGAGGGGTACACAACGCATTGCAAAGCAATGCATTCCTTACCCCTCTGGCACTCAAAGGGTTAAGTAAGGAGGAGTTACTGCTCTCATTGGGTGATTCAATGGGGGAGTGATTTAAATCCTGCAGGGAGTTGGCCTGCCCCCACTATCCAGCCTACCCACCACTATCCAAGTAACTGAAAAAGCAAAATGGCTGCCACTTGCTCCTGCACAACAGACACAAACACATCAGGCAAAAAACACACACACACACTCACACTCAATCACACACACTCAATCACACACTCTCACACTCTCACTCACACTCTCACACACAATCATACACACTCAGTCATACACACTCACAATAATTCACACACTCACACTCTCTCACTCACACACTCACTCACACACTCAATCACACACACTCAAACACACTCACACTCTCCCACTCCCACTCTCCCACTCACATTCTCTCATTCACACTCTCTCATTCACACTTTCACACACTCTCACACACTCACTCACACTCTCATTCACTCACACACTCACTCACACTCTCACTCAATCACACACACTCTCACTCACACACTCAATCACACACTCACACTCTCTCACTCACTCTCATACACCCTCTCACTCACACACCTCACACTCACTCACACTCACACACTCTCACTCAATCACACACATGCACAAACTCACTAACATACTCACGCAATCACTCACATGCAATCACTCACTCTCGCACTCACATGCACTCATTCACACTCACTCACACCCCAGGAGCCAGCACGATCCACCTTCTACTATAGTCTCACTCACACTCACTCACACTCTGGGAGCCAGCACGATCCACCTTCTACCATAGTATGCAATTACAACATGCATTTCAACTACATGAATGAATGCCACTCACTCACACACACTCACTCACTCTCACTCACACCCCAGGAGCCAGCACGATCCACCTTCCACCAAAGAATGTGCAATCACCACTTGTGTTTCAACTATATGAATGAATACCACAGTGGAGGCTTAAGTACAAACACAAACTCATTACAATGACACATATGTCACCCCCTTATGACTCACTTCTGTGTGTGTGTGTGTGTCTCTGTGTGTGCCTGTGTGTTCCTCACTGTGTGTGTTGCATGTCTGTATCACACTCTGTGTGTCTGCATGTTGTGCATTCCATGTATGTGTGTATGACTGTGTCGCTCTTTATGCATCTCAGTGCATGCATGTGCATTTGCGTGTGTGTCTCTGTGTGTGTTTGTCTTGCATCCATGTGTGCATTAATTTCCTATATATCTTGACGGGCAGCGCCGTCCCACATTGCTAGTTTATATATATATATATTATATAATATATATATATATATATATATATATATATATATATATATATATATAATTCTATAGATAAGAGGCAGCACCAGTGGGTCTTATATTGAACAATTTCATTGGGCAATAATGCGAAAACAGGGTCAACGTTTCGGTCCCACAAAGGGACCTTTATCAAGACAAATAATCTACAGCAATGGCGTTTATTTATAGATATACATGGAAGCTGCTCGTGGCCCGTGGGAAGATGGTGACGTCAACACGCACGGTCAGCGTCATCAACCCGTAGCCACTGGTGTTGTAGTTCTAAGTGACTTGAAATGAATGTGTTCAAAATGACCGAACGGTCAAATGTGTGTAAATAAGTCCTCGAACACACTATTAATGAGAACATATTACGGAACACTTAAAATTCTCAGATGTGGTGACAAATAATCAGATCGCTGCAAAGTAAGCAGCCGTGTTAAGAAATATCGGCAGATAATATTGTGGAGAGAACGGACTCCAGTGAAATATAAAAAAACACGTATGCGCCTAAATATATACACACATACCCAGTAGTTATATCTAACACATTGCATGCATATAATCATGTATTACCGCTGGAGATAGATGTGTACTAGTCCGATCAGACTGCTATGCGATCAATATTGCGCTGCTGATAGGATGTAATGCAAAGAACACCAATGGTATAGCCAATATGCAAACATTGAATGACACGATATAGTTGCAATTATAGAAAACATGACCACAACAATTCCACGAATATTGGAATGAATAACAAACCTATGCATTAGCAGCTACAAGAGATAAATGTAGTTTGATTAGTCCGTTGTGCTCCCAGTGGTACGATGTTAATTAACCACGCACCGATGTGGTACTTAACTTAACCAATGGTGATTTAAGTTAATAATACAATTGCAGTACAAAAATGTGAAGCAACAGCGGTGAGAGCATCAAGTGACAGTACCATACCATAGATGTCTCCAATCTCGGAGACAATATTTCTAACAATAAATTCAGAGATGGAGTAGAGAGATGTATTGTCAATAATTATGCTCATAGAAAGATGTACAACCAGATACAATACATCTCTCTACTCCATCTCTGAATTTATCGTTAGGAATATTGTCTCCGAGATTGGAGACATCTATGGTATGGTACTGTCACTTGATGCTCTCACCGCTGTTGCTTCACATTTTTGTACTGCAATTGTATTATTAACTTAAATCACCATTGGTTAAGTTAAGTACCACATCGGTGCGTGGTTTATTAACATCGTACCACTGGGAGCACAACGGACTAATCAAACTACATTTATCTCTTGTAGCTGCTAATGTATAGGTTTGTTATTCATTCCAATATTCGTGGAATTGTTGTGGTCTTGTTTTCTATAATTGCAACTGTATCGTGTCATTCAATGTTTGCATATTGGCTATACCATTGGTGTTCTTTGCATTACATCCTATCAGCAGCACAATATTGATCGCATAGCAGTCTGATCGGACTAGTACACATCTATCTCCAGCGGTAATACATGATTATATGCATGCAATGTGTTAGATATAACTACTGGGTATGTGTGTATATATTTAGGCGCATACGTGTTTTTTTATATTTCACTGGAGTCCTTTCTCTCCACAATATTATCTGCCGATATTTCTTAACACAGCTGCTTACTTTGCAGCGATCTGATTATTTGTCACCACATCTGAGAATTTTAAGTGTTCTGTAATATGTTCTCATTTATAGTGTGTTCGAGGACTTATTTACACACATTTGACCGTTCGGTCATTTTGAACACATTCATTTCAAGTCACTTAGAACTACAACACCAGTGGCTACGGGTTGATGACGCTGACCGTGCGTGTTGACGTCACCATCTTCCCGCGGGCCACGAGCAGCTTCCATGTATATCTATAAATAAATGCCATTGCTGTAGATTATTTGTCTTGATAAAGGTCCCTTTGTGGGACCGAAAAGTTGACCCTGTTTTCGCATTATTGCCCAATAAAATTGTTCAATATAAGACCCACTGGTGCTGCCTCTTATCTACAGAATTCTAATTACATCTTGGGGATTGTGCACCTGGGCACATAAGTTAATTTAGAGTGAGTGCTTCCATTCCAATGCCTGATTTGTACATTTTGTTTTTTGGAAAGCACCCTCAACTATACAGTTGACTCTTCAGCAACTTGTTTATTCTGATATACATTGGAATCTTCACGTGAGATATTCTTATTCCTGTGAGAAGTGATGGAGGACCCTCCCGCAGTCACCATTGTAGAACAGCCTACGGAACCTCTTGCTTTTACTGCTGTCCAAGCCTCAGAAATTTTATTTTCTGAGACTGCTGTGGATCATCTTCCAGGTAAGGTACCCACTGATATATATAACAATTTACTTAAACAAAGAGAAACTGATCTATTTTTACATGGTGTGTATCTGTCAGATTACTACAGAGCACAGCACATCCCTAGAGGCTTTAGAATCACTAATATACCCACCATAGGCAGAACAAATCCTGAATTCTGCTGCAAGTGGTGTTGTATATTAAACAAATGTTCACATGATTTAATGTTATTAGTGATTGATGAAGTCTCTAGGGAATTAAAAATAACACGATCTGAAATTCAGAGCTTTGAGGATGCTCATTTGAACACTCTTATCACAGATTCTGATAATAAATGGCTTGACAAACTGACAGAGGATATATCCACATATAAAAGTGAACTGCACAGATTTAAGACAGCAAAAGTTCAGAAAGTCAATTCAGATTATAAAGACAACAGAGTATACAGATGGCTCACTGGCATTCAACCGAGAACCAGTAACTTATTAAGACCACCTAAACGTAAAATTTCTAAACCCAAACTTAGAACTGTGGATACATCCTCTGGCAATTCGTCAGAGTCAGACACTCCCTCCACATCAACCATACGTAAAAATACCACTGACACTTTTTTAGGAGTCACTACGCGGTCCGCCGCAAAAGACCGCACACAAGAAGGAGCAAAAGAAAAAGACATAATCACTACGAAACCCCCAACGAAGAGAACATAGTTTTTAATCTCAGTAGTCACCAACTATCCACTGAAGAGATATCAGTACTTTCTAAGGGTCTCTCTTTCGTGCCGACTCCTAGGAGTGATGATTTTCAGCTTAAAGTTGACATCAATCGTTTCCAAAGACAAATGAAATTAAAAGATCACTTTGGTGATGTCTCGACAAATTCTTCCTATTCTCAATTTCATGCTAAGAGCACGTTTGAGCCCATACAAACTAATCCTTCAATCAAAACATTTACACGTATGATTTCTAGTGACTATGTCTTGCAATCACCTCAATTTATAAAAACAAATTTAGAAAAACAAGCCATCACCAATTTGGCCACTAATCCATCAATTGTCATTCGTCCTGCAGACAAAGGTGGAGCTGTGGTCATACTAAATTACAGTGATTACAGGGAAGAGATTCTTTCCCAATTGAGTGATAAATGCACTTACCAATATCTACCATCTGACCCTTTAATCAAATTTAAACAGAACATTGATAGTAATCTATTAATGGCATTGAACAATGGCTGGATAGATGAGCCCACTTACGGTTTTCTTAAGGTGGAACACCCGATGTGCCCTATTTTATACACACTACCTAAAATTCATAAGGATCTAAATAAACCACCTGGACGCCCGACAGTATCCGCAAGGGGCTCTCTGTTACAGCCTTTGGCTCAATTTTTGGATTTTTGGCTCCAACCAGCAGTGAAACAAGTACCCTCATACATCCAGGACACCACTGATTTTATTAATAAGATCAGTGAGCTGACCCTGGCTGATGAGAATGTACTACTAGTAACTATGGATGTCAATTCTCTTTACACCATCATTCCAATTCAGGACGGTATTGATTGCTCCATTAAGGCATTAACTCAATTATCTCCTATTCACAAACGACCACCCCTAGAGTTCCTGAAGATGCTACTTACTTACTGTTTAACATACAATTATTTTCGGTTTGAATTCAAATTTTATCTTCAGATCTCAGGGACTTCCATGGGTTCTAATGTGGCCCCTGCCTTTGCCAATCTTTACATGGCAGAATATGAGAAGATTCATTTTGCTCCTTACTTCAATTTGCACATTCTCTTCTATGCACGATATATCGATGATGTGTTCCTCTTGTGGAAAGGAGATTCGAATAGTTTTGTTACATTTGCAAATCAACTAAATTTAGTTAATAATCCTGTCAGATTCTCTTGGGATATCCATCCAAAAGAGGTACACTTCCTTGATTTAACAGTATATCGTGACTCCAATCGTTTAGGTACCACTAATTACCGTAAACTTACGGATCGCAATACTCTGCTTCATTACCAGAGTTTTCATCCTAAACATACCAAATCAGGGGTACCTTATTCGCAATTTCTACGGATTATACGCAATAATTCCAACAGAGAACTAGCCTCCATTCAAGCCAAAGAACTGTTTCAATGTTTTTTACAAAGAGGATATAAAAGGACACATTTACAACAAGCCTATGATCGTGCCTTTACATTTTCACAGAATGATTTACTCATTCCAAAATATAATAAAACTAAGGAGGATAGACTAGTTTTTACATCCACCTTTACTCCTAAAAGTACTTCTGTTAAACAAGCTATTAGCAGGCGTTGGGACATTCTCGCAAGAGATCCTACATTACCAAAGATATTTAAGACTCCGCCAATACAAAGTTATCGTCGCAGCTCTAATTTACGTGACCTTTTGGTCCTAACAGATCCCTTGCATTGCTATACTAGTTCATATTCTTCATGGTTACCGAAAGAAAAAAATGGTTGTTACAAGTGTACTGGCTGTATTACCTGCCGGAGCTTAATTACCGGAGATTTTTTTAAACATCCTCACACCAGTAAGAAAATTCCTATAAAATTTCGTCTTACTTGTACCAGCAGTTTTGTGATTTATTTCATAATTTGCCCCTGCAGTTTGATGTGTATTGGTAAGACAATAACTCCTTTTAAGGAAAGAATTGCCAACCATCGCACAACTATTAGACAAGCTATTCAGACGCGTCAAAGCGACAAACCAGTCGCGAAACATTTCGTGACAGCGAATCATACTTTAGCTGACCTTAAATATATGCTCATAGACCATCAGCCTAAATTGCGGAGAGGAGGAGATAGGAATAAAAAAGTTGATGCAGAGGGAAGAACGTTGGATACACAGACTAAACACACTCACCCCAAGGGGTTTGAATGATAAAACTAACTATTCCTGTTTTTATTGACAGACAGACTGGGATAGTAGACCTCCTGGAAAATGGGAGAGTTGAATCTTTGTCCCGGTACTGAGCCTTATCTTGCCCTCTGAATAAAACAACTGACATTGCACAGTACACTCTTAGACATGTCTCCAGGGAGGGGTGGGCATAGATCCCTAATAGGGTGTTGCCATACCAAACACCCCCCCATAATAGGACTACATGTCTGGAGTATTTACACAGTTATTTCTGTTCTCCTCCCTATTATTACAGATATAAATTGGTATCCATATTCAGCCCCTCCAGGGTGGGGTGGGCATAGATCCCTTAGAACATTGGCTGTTGCCTCTAACACATCTTTCTATGAGCATAATTATTGACAATACATCTCTCTACTCCATCTCTGAATTTATCGTTAGGAATATTGTCTCCGAGATTGGAGACATCTATGGTATGGTACTGTCACTTGATGCTCTCACCGCTGTTGCTTCACATTTTTGTACTGCAATTGTATTATTAACTTAAATCACCATTGGTTAAGTTAAGTACCACATCGGTGTGTGGTTAATTAACATCGTACCACTGGGAGCACAACGGACTAATCAAACTACATTTATCTCTTGTAGCTGCTAATGTATAGGTTTGTTATTCATTCCAATATTCGTGGAATTGTTGTGGTCATGTTTTCTATAATTGCAACTGTATCGTGTCATTCAATGTTTGCATATTGGCTATACCATTGGTGTTCTTTGCATTACATCCTATCAGCAGCGCAATATTGATCGCATAGCAGTCTGATCGGACTAGGACACATCTATCTCCAGCGGTAATACATGATTATATGCATGCAATGTGTTAGATATAACTACTGGGTATGTGTGTATATATTTAGGCGCATACGTGTTTTTTTATATTTCACTGGAGTCCTTTCTCTCCACAATATTATCTGCCGATATTTCTTAACACGGCGGCTTACTTTGCAGCGATCTGATTATTTGTCACCACATCTGAGAATTTTAAGTGTTCTGTAATATGTTCTCATTTATAGTGTGTTCGAGGACTTATTTACACACATTTGACCGTTCGGTCATTTTGAACACATTCATTTCAAGTCACTTAGAACTACAACACCAGTGGCTACGGGTTGATGACGCTGACCGTGCGTGTTGACGTCACCATCTTCCCGCGGGCCACGAGCAGCTTCCATGTATATCTATAAATAAATGCCATTGCTGTAGATTATTTGTCTTGATAAAGGTCCCTTTGTGGGACCGAAAAGTTGACCCTGTTTTCGCATTATTGCCCAATAAAATTGTTCAATATAAGACCCACTGGTGCTGCCTCTTATCTACAGAATTCTAATTACATCTTGGGGATTGTGCACCTGGGCACATAAGTTAATTTAGAGTGAGTGCTTCCATTCCAATGCCTGATTTGTACATTTTGTTTTTTGGAAAGCACCCTCAACTATACAGTTGACTCTTCAGCAACTTGTTTATTCTGATATACATTGGAATCTTCACGTGAGATATTCTTATTCCTGTGAGAAGTGATGGAGGACCCTCCCGCAGTCACCATTGTAGAACAGCCTACAGAACCTCTTGCTTTTACTGCTGTCCAAGCCTCAGAAATTTTATTTTCTGAGACTGCTGTGGATCATCTTCCAGGTAAGGTACCCACTGATATATATAACAATTTACTTAAACAAAGAGAAACTGATCTATTTTTACATGGTGTGTATCTATCAGATAACTACAGAGCACAGCACATCCCTAGAGGCTTTAGAATCACTAATATACCCACCATAGGCAGAACAAATCCTGAATTCTGCCGCAAGTGGTGTTGTATATTAAACAAATGTTCACATGATTTAATGTTATTAGTGATTGATGAAGTCTCTAGGGAATTAAAAATAACACGATCTGAAATTCAGAGCTTTGAGAATGCTCATTTGAACACTCTTATCACAGATTCTGATAATAAATGGCTTGACAAACTGACAGAGGATATATCCACATATAAAAGTGAACTGCACAGATTTAAGACAGCAAAAGTTCAGAAAGTCAATTCAGATTATAAAGACAACAGAGTATACAAATGGCTCACTGGCACTCAACCGAGAACCAGTAACTTATTAAGACCACCTAAACGTAAAATTTCTAAACCCAAACTTAGAACTGTGGATACATCCTCTGGCAATTCGTCAGAGTCAGACACTTCCTCCACATCAACCATACGTAAAAATACCACTGACACTTTTTTAGGAGTCACTACGCGGTCCGCTGCAAAAGACCGCACACAAGAAGGAGCAAAAGAAAAAGACATAATCACTACGAAACGAAGAGAACATAGTTTTTAATCTCAGTAGTCACCAACTATCCACTGAAGAGATATCAGTACTTTCTAAGGGTCTCTCTTTCGTGCCGACTCCTAGGAGTGATGATTTTCAGCTTAAAGTTGACATCAATCGTTTCCAAAGACAAATGAAATTAAAAGATCACTTTGGTGATGTCTCGACAAATTCTTCCTATTCTCAATTTCATGCTAAGAGCACGTTTGAGCCCATACAAACTAATCCTTCAATCAAAACATTTACACGTATGATTTCTAGTGACTATGTCTTGCAATCACCTCAATTTATAAAAACAAATTTAGAAAAACAAGCCATCACCAATTTGGCCACTAATCCATCAATTGTCATTCGTCCTGCAGACAAAGGTGGAGCTGTGGTCATACTAAATTACAGTGATTACAGGGAAGAGATTCTTTCCCAATTGAGTGATAAATGCACTTACCAATATCTACCATCTGACCCTTTAATCAAATTTAAACAGAACATTGATAGTAATCTATTAATGGCATTGAACAATGGCTGGATAGATGAGCCCACTTACGGTTTTCTTAAGGTGGAACACCCGGTGTGCCCTATTTTATACACACTACCTAAAATTCATAAGGATCTAAATAAACCACCTGGACGCCCGACAGTATCCGCAAGGGGCTCTCTGTTACAGCCTTTGGCTCAATTTTTGGATTTTTGGCTCCAACCAGCAGTGAAACAAGTACCCTCATACATCCAGGACACCACTGATTTTATTAATAAGATCAGTGAGCTGACCCTGGCTGATGAGAATGTACTACTAGTAACTATGGATGTCAATTCTCTTTACACCATCATTCCAATTCAGGACGGTATTGATTGCTCCATTAAGGCATTAACTCAATTATCTCCTATTCACAAACGACCACCCCTAGAGTTCCTGAAGATGCTACTTACTTACTGTTTAACATACAATTATTTTCGGTTTGAATTCAAATTTTATCTTCAGATCTCAGGGACTTCCATGGGTTCTAATGTGGCCCCTGCCTTTGCCAATCTTTACATGGCAGAATATGAGAAGATTCATTTTGCTCCTTACTTCAATTTGCACATTCTCTTCTATGCACGATATATCGATGATGTGTTCCTCTTGTGGAAAGGAGATTCGAATAGTTTTGTTACATTTGCAAATCAACTAAATTTAGTTAATAATCCTGTCAGATTCTCTTGGGATATCCATCCAAAAGAGGTACACTTCCTTGATTTAACAGTATATCGTGACTCCAATCGTTTAGGTACCACTAATTACCGTAAACCTACGGATCGCAATACTCTGCTTCATTTCCAGAGTTTTCATCCTAAACATACCAAATCAGGGGTACCTTATTCGCAATTTCTATGGATTATACGCAATAATTCCAACAGAGAACTAGCCTCCATTCAAGCCAAAGAACTGTTTCAATGTTTTTTACAAAGAGGATATAAAAGGACACATTTACAACAAGCCTATGATCGTGCCTTTACATTTTCACAGAATGATTTACTCATTCCAAAATATAATAAAACTAAGGAGGATAGACTAGTTTTTACATCCACCTTTACTCCTAAAAGTACTTCTGTTAAACAAGCTATTAGCAGGCGTTGGGACATTCTCGCAAGAGATCCTACATTACCAAAGATATTTAAGACTCCGCCAATACAAAGTTATCGTCGCAGCTCTAATTTACGTGACCTTTTGGTCCTAACAGATCCCTTGCATTGCTATACTAGTTCATATTCTTCATGGTTACCGAAAGAAAAAAATGGTTGTTACAAGTGTACTGGCTGTATTACCTGCCGGAGCTTAATTACCGGAGATTTTTTTAAACATCCTCACACCAGTAAGAAAATTCCTATAAAATTTCGTCTTACTTGTACCAGCAGTTTTGTGATTTATTTCATAATTTGCCCCTGCAGTTTGATGTGTATTGGTAAGACAATAACTCCTTTTAAGGAAAGAATTGCCAACCATCGCACAACTATTAGACAAGCTATTCAGACGCGTCAAAGCGACAAACCAGTCGCGAAACATTTCGTGACAGCGAATCATACTTTAGCTGACCTTAAATATATGCTCATAGACCATCAGCCTAAATTGCGGAGAGGAGGAGATAGGAATAAAAAAGTTGATGCAGAGGGAAGAACGTTGGATACACAGACTAAACACACTCACCCCAAGGGGTTTGAATGATAAAACTAACTATTCCTGTTTTTATTGACAGACA
Organism: Rhinophrynus dorsalis; assembly: GCA_037306005.1. Classification (NCBI taxonomy): domain Eukaryota; kingdom Metazoa; phylum Chordata; class Amphibia; order Anura; family Rhinophrynidae; genus Rhinophrynus; species Rhinophrynus dorsalis. The sequence continues at coordinate 176,604,929 of CM074723.1, forward strand.
GACCGGGATAGTAGACCTCCTGGAAAATGGGAGAGTTGAATCTTTGTCCCGGTACTGAGCCTTATCTTGCCCTCTGAATAAAACAACTGACATTGCACAGTACACTCTTAGACATGTCTCCAGGGAGGGGTGGGCATAGATCCCTAATAGGGTGTTGCCATACCAAACACCCCCCCATAATAGGACTACATGTCTGGAGTATTTACACAGTTATTTCTGTTCTCCTCCCTATTATTACAGATATAAATTGGTATCCATATTCAGCCCCTCCAGGGTGGGGTGGGCATAGATCCCTTAGAACATTGGCTGTTGCCTCTAACACATCTTTCTATGAGCATAATTATTGACAATACATCTCTCTACTCCATCTCTGAATTTATCGTTAGGAATATTGTCTCCGAGATTGGAGACATCTATGGTATGGTACTGTCACTTGATGCTCTCACCGCTGTTGCTTCACATTTTTGTACTGCAATTGTATTATTAACTTAAATCACCATTGGTTAAGTTAAGTACCACATCGGTGTGTGGTTAATTAACATCGTACCACTGGGAGCACAACGGACTAATCAAACTACATTTATCTCTTGTAGCTGCTAATGTATAGGTTTGTTATTCATTCCAATATTCGTGGAATTGTTGTGGTCATGTTTTCTATAATTGCAACTGTATCGTGTCATTCAATGTTTGCATATTGGCTATACCATTGGTGTTCTTTGCATTACATCCTATCAGCAGCGCAATATTGATCGCATAGCAGTCTGATCGGACTAGGACACATCTATCTCCAGCGGTAATACATGATTATATGCATGCAATGTGTTAGATATAACTACTGGGTATGTGTGTATATATTTAGGCGCATACGTGTTTTTTTATATTTCACTGGAGTCCTTTCTCTCCACAATATTATCTGCCGATATTTCTTAACACGGCGGCTTACTTTGCAGCGATCTGATTATTTGTCACCACATCTGAGAATTTTAAGTGTTCTGTAATATGTTCTCATTTATAGTGTGTTCGAGGACTTATTTACACACATTTGACCGTTCAGTCATTTTGAACACATTCATTTCAAGTCACTTAGAACTACAACACCAGTGGCTACGGGTTGATGACGCTGACCGTGCGTGTTGACGTCACCATCTTCCCGCGGGCCACGAGCAGCTTCCATGTATATCTATAAATAAATGCCATTGCTGTAGATTATTTGTCTTGATAAAGGTCCCTTTGTGGGACCGAAAAGTTGACCCTGTTTTCGCATTATTGCCCAATAAAATTGTTCAATATAAGACCCACTGGTGCTGCCTCTTATCTACAGAATTCTAATTACATCTTGGGGATTGTGCACCTGGGCACATAAGTTAATTTAGAGTGAGTGCTTCCATTCCAATGCCTGATTTGTACATTTTGTTTTTTGGAAAGCACCCTCAACTATACAGTTGACTCTTCAGCAACTTGTTTATTCTGATATACATTGGAATCTTCACGTGAGATATTCTTATTCCTGTGAGAAGTGATGGAGGACCCTCCCGCAGTCACCATTGTAGAACAGCCTACAGAACCTCTTGCTTTTACTGCTGTCCAAGCCTCAGAAATTTTATTTTCTGAGACTGCTGTGGATCATCTTCCAGGTAAGGTACCCACTGATATATATAACAATTTACTTAAACAAAGAGAAACTGATCTATTTTTACATGGTGTGTATCTATCAGATAACTACAGAGCACAGCACATCCCTAGAGGCTTTAGAATCACTAATATACCCACCATAGGCAGAACAAATCCTGAATTCTGCCGCAAGTGGTGTTGTATATTAAACAAATGTTCACATGATTTAATGTTATTAGTGATTGATGAAGTCTCTAGGGAATTAAAAATAACACGATCTGAAATTCAGAGCTTTGAGAATGCTCATTTGAACACTCTTATCACAGATTCTGATAATAAATGGCTTGACAAACTGACAGAGGATATATCCACATATAAAAGTGAACTGCACAGATTTAAGACAGCAAAATTTCAGAAAGTCAATTCAGATTATAAAGACAACAGAGTATACAAATGGCTCACTGGCACTCAACTGAGAACCAGTAACTTATTAAGACCACCTAAACGTAAAATTTCTAAACCCAAACTTAGAACTGTGGATACATCCTCTGGCAATTCGTCAGAGTCAGACACTTCCTCCACATCAACCATACGTAAAAATACCACTGACACTTTTTTAGGAGTCACTACGCGGTCCGCTGCAAAAGACCGCACACAAGAAGGAGCAAAAGAAAAAGACATAATCACTACGAAACGAAGAGAACATAGTTTTTAATCTCAGTAGTCACCAACTATCCACTGAAGAGATATCAGTACTTTCTAAGGGTCTCTCTTTCGTGCCGACTCCTAGGAGTGATGATTTTCAGCTTAAAGTTGACATCAATCGTTTCCAAAGACAAATGAAATTAAAAGATCACTTTGGTGATGTCTCGACAAATTCTTCCTATTCTCAATTTCATGCTAAGAGCACGTTTGAGCCCATACAAACTAATCCTTCAATCAAAACATTTACACGTATGATTTCTAGTGACTATGTCTTGCAATCACCTCAATTTATAAAAACAAATTTAGAAAAACAAGCCATCACCAATTTGGCCACTAATCCATCAATTGTCATTCGTCCTGCAGACAAAGGTGGAGCTGTGGTCATACTAAATTACAGTGATTACAGGGAAGAGATTCTTTCCCAATTGAGTGATAAATGCACTTACCAATATCTACCATCTGACCCTTTAATCAAATTTAAACAGAACATTGATAGTAATCTATTAATGGCATTGAACAATGGCTGGATAGATGAGCCCACTTACGGTTTTCTTAAGGTGGAACACCCGGTGTGCCCTATTTTATACACACTACCTAAAATTCATAAGGATCTAAATAAACCACCTGGACGCCCGACAGTGTCCGCAAGGGGCTCTCTGTTACAGCCTTTGGCTCAATTTTTGGATTTTTGGCTCCAACCAGCAGTGAAACAAGTACCCTCATACATCCAGGACACCACTGATTTTATTAATAAGATCAGTGAGCTGACCCTGGCTGATGAGAATGTACTACTAGTAACTATGGATGTCAATTCTCTTTACACCATCATTCCAATTCAGGACGGTATTGATTGCTCCATTAAGGCATTAACTCAATTATCTCCTATTCACAAACGACCACCCCTAGAGTTCCTGAAGATGCTACTTACTTACTGTTTAACATACAATTATTTTCGGTTTGAATTCAAATTTTATCTTCAGATCTCAGGGACTTCCATGGGTTCTAATGTGGCCCCTGCCTTTGCCAATCTTTACATGGCAGAATATGAGAAGATTCATTTTGCTCCTTACTTCAATTTGCACATTCTCTTCTATGCACGATATATCGATGATGTGTTCCTCTTGTGGAAAGGAGATTCGAATAGTTTTGTTACATTTGCAAATCAACTAAATTTAGTTAATAATCCTGTCAGATTCTCTTGGGATATCCATCCAAAAGAGGTACACTTCCTTGATTTAACAGTATATCGTGACTCCAATCGTTTAGGTACCACTAATTACCGTAAACTTACGGATCGCAATACTCTGCTTCATTACCAGAGTTTTCATCCTAAACATACCAAATCAGGGGTACCTTATTCGCAATTTCTACGGATTATACGCAATAATTCCAACAGAGAACTAGCCTCCATTCAAGCCAAAGAACTGTTTCAATGTTTTTTACAAAGAGGATATAAAAGGACACATTTACAACAAGCCTATGATCGTGCCTTTACATTTTCACAGAATGATTTACTCATTCCAAAATATAATAAAACTAAGGAGGATAGACTAGTTTTTACATCCACCTTTACTCCTAAAAGTACTTCTGTTAAACAAGCTATTAGCAGGCGTTGGGACATTCTCGCAAGAGATCCTACATTACCAAAGATATTTAAGACTCCGCCAATACAAAGTTATCGTCGCAGCTCTAATTTACGTGACCTTTTGGTCCTAACAGATCCCTTGCATTGCTATACTAGTTCATATTCTTCATGGTTACCGAAAGAAAAAAATGGTTGTTACAAGTGTACTGGCTGTATTACCTGCCGGAGCTTAATTACCGGAGATTTTTTTAAACATCCTCACACCAGTAAGAAAATTCCTATAAAATTTCGTCTTACTTGTACCAGCAGTTTTGTGATTTATTTCATAATTTGCCCCTGCAGTTTGATGTGTATTGGTAAGACAATAACTCCTTTTAAGGAAAGAATTGCCAACCATCGCACAACTATTAGACAAGCTATTCAGACGCGTCAAAGCGACAAACCAGTCGCGAAACATTTCGTGACAGCGAATCATACTTTAGCTGACCTTAAATATATGCTCATAGACCATCAGCCTAAATTGCGGAGAGGAGGAGATAGGAATAAAAAAGTTGATGCAGAGGGAAGAACGTTGGATACACAGACTAAACACACTCACCCCAAGGGGTTTGAATGATAAAACTAACTATTCCTGTTTTTATTGACAGACAGACTGGGATAGTAGACCTCCTGGAAAATGGGAGAGTTGAATCTTTGTCCCGGTACTGAGCCTTATCTTGCCCTCTGAATAAAACAACTGACATTGCACAGTACACTCTTAGACATGTCTCCAGGGAGGGGTGGGCATAGATCCCTAATAGGGTGTTGCCATACCAAACACCCCCCCATAATAGGACTACATGTCTGGAGTATTTACACAGTTATTTCTGTTCTCCTCCCTATTATTACAGATATAAATTGGTATCCATATTCAGCCCCTCCAGGGTGGGGTGGGCATAGATCCCTTAGAACATTGGCTGTTGCCTCTAACACATCTTTCTATGAGCATAATTATTGACAATACATCTCTCTACTCCATCTCTGAATTTATCATTAGGAATATTGTCTCCGAGATTGGAGACATCTATGGTATGGTACTGTCACTTGATGCTCTCACCGCTGTTGCTTCACATTTTTGTACTGCAATTGTATTATTAACTTAAATCACCATTGGTTAAGTTAAGTACCACATCGGTGTGTGGTTAATTAACATCGTACCACTGGGAGCACAACGGACTAATCAAACTACATTTATCTCTTGTAGCTGCTAATGTATAGGTTTGTTATTCATTCCAATATTCGTGGAATTGTTGTGGTCATGTTTTCTATAATTGCAACTGTATCGTGTCATTCAATGTTTGCATATTGGCTATACCATTGGTGTTCTTTGCATTACATCCTATCAGCAGCGCAATATTGATCGCATAGCAGTCTGATCGGACTAGGACACATCTATCTCCAGCGGTAATACATGATTATATGCATGCAATGTGTTAGATATAACTACTGGGTATGTGTGTATATATTTAGGCGCATACGTGTTTTTTTATATTTCACTGGAGTCCGTTCTCTCCACAACATTATCTGCCGATATTTCTTAACACGGCTGCTTACTTTGCAGCGATCTGATTATTTGTCACCACATCTGAGAATTTTAAGTGTTCCGTAATATGTTCTCATTAATAGTGTGTTCGAGGACTTATTTACACACATTTGACCGTTCGGTCATTTTGAACACATTCATTTCAAGTCACTTAGAACTACAACACCAGTGGCTACGGGTTGATGACGCTGACCGTGCGTGTTGACGTCACCATCTTCCCGCTGGCCACGAGCAGCTTCCATGTATATCTATAAATAAACACCATTGCTGTAGATTATTTGTCTTGATAAAGGTCCCTTTGTGGGACCGAAACGTTGACCCTGTTTTCGCATTATTGCCCAATAAAATTGTTCAAAATAAGACCCACTGGTGCTGCCTCTTATCTACAGAATTCTAATTACATCTTGGGGATTGTGCACCTGGGCACATAAGTTAATTTAGAGTGAGTGCTTCCATTCCAATGCCTGATTTATATATATATATATATATATATATATATATATATATATATATATATATATATATATATAATCAGGAAGGCCAGCTGCGCCTGGCCGAAACATTGACACAGCATTTGATTAAACTTTTTATCCTTTTGAAAAAGTCCTAAGAGTGCTTGATGCTTCCTTTTTACACACACACACACACACACACATATTATATATATATATATATATATATATATTGGGACTAACTGTGATAAGATATGGTGGACAACTTAAAAAAAATACATAAAAACTTAAATAATTAAATAATTATAATAGACAACAGACTGGGAGCTCTGTAACTGAGGCAGACTTGATAGTCAGTAGACGGCATTGAGAATTTTGTTGTGGACCAAGGGAACACATCATACTCAATCAGTTTTGTACTGTGCTGTACAGTTTTGTACTGTAGAGAGTAAAAACACACACACATACATAGTTGAGTAATGTCTAGAAAATGCACAAATGGGAGGGGGAAAGGTGGATGAAGTGCAGGGGTGTGGGAGTAAAGTATTAGTGCAATCATTGCTGCAGCATGTGCTGCATCCTCCCAGGGTGGATGCAGTTTGTCAAGGTCCCACCAATCACCCCACTCCAGTCCTCCACCACCACTACCATATACGTCTGCCACATTGTAGGTTGTACTTTATTTTTTTTAATCACTTGACATCATCATGAATATGGGCCAGCGTCACTTAAGCAGGAAGTAAGTGTTGTGTGCAAAGGACAAAGGCCTGTGTCGGAGATAAGCACTTAGCTTCAGACAACTAGGTGAGGTTTTTATGATCCTTGAGGATTAGGACTGGCATGGAAGTACCCTCGAGCAAATGCCTCTATTCTTTGAGAGCCAGTATTATCACCAGCAACTCACGGTCACCAATTTCATAGTTGCACTCAGCAGGACTTAGCTTCTTCGAGAAATACCCACACGGGTGCAACTGGCTCTCAGAAGTAGGACATTGAGACAGGAGGGTGTCTGCTCCTGTCTCAGATGCATCGACCTCCGGTACGAATAGAAGCTCGGGTTTCGGGTTTGCCAAAATAGGTGCTGCGGCAAAAGCAGCTTTTAGTGACTCAAATGTCCTGATGGCTTCCAGGGACCAGAGAGTAGAGTTACCATCTTTTTAGGTCATGCCAGTAAGGGGTTTTACAATAGAGGAAAAATTGTGGATACATTTCCTAGAGTAGGTAGCAAACCCGAGGAAACGTTGAAGGGAGCGGAGACCTACGGGTTGCGGCCACTTGAGAACAACCGAGAGTTTTTCAGGGTCCATAGCGAAACCGACCTCTGAAACTACGTACCCCAAGAAGATGACCTGTTTGCGGTGGAACTCACACTTCTCTCATTTGGAAAATAGGTTATCTTCTCTTAATCTTTGCAGGACTTGGTTTACATCTGCATGGTGGCTTTCCATGGAGGAGGAATGGATCAGAATGTTATCTAAGTATACCACTATGTATTGTTGGAGCATGTCCCTGAGGACTTCATTTAAGAATTCCTGGAAAACTGTGTGAGCATTGCAGAGACCAAAGGTCATTGAGAGGTATTCATAATGCCCGCTCCTGGTGTTAAATGTGGTTATCCATTCGTATTATACTCCCCTCGCAGGTCGATCTTAGAAAATACCTTAGACCCTTTCAATCGATCGAATAGCTCAGTAACCAGTAGAATAGTGTAGGCGTTTTTAACCGTGATACGATTGAGCCCCCTGTAATCAATATAGGGTCTCAGTTCACCACTCTTTTTCTTCACAAAGAAGAATCCGGCCCCGACAGGGAAGGAGAACTTGCGGATGAACCCCCGGGACAGCGCATCCGCAACACACTCATCCATGGCCTTTTTCTCTGTGACAGAAAGTAGGTAGACTCGACCTCGAGGAGGTATGGCACCCTGCTGTAGTTCAGTGGTACAATCGTATGGACGGTGAGGCGGGAGCTCACCAGCCCGGCCCTTATCGAATACATCACAGAACTCTTGTTACTCTTCAGACAGCAAAGAGACCAAGGATGTGGTAAGCACTTTCCATGCCATGACTTCAGCCCTTACCCAATCAACTGTGGGATTGTGCTTGCACAACCATGGATAACCCAGGATCACAGGATAGGGCTCGATTCTATTACCCGCGCTAAAACCGGCATTACAAGAAAAACAAGTAGAGCGAATTTTGGAAACGTGTTATGTCGGTATTCTATTGCAGAACCACAGTAAAACAAAACTGGTGTAGACATCACTTTTCAGAGTAGTAACAAAACTGGCGCTGTCTGCTTTTTTCCGACAACCGCCTACAAAAAACGTGCAAAATGTCAAAGTCCAAGGAAATAGGCGTACATTTGACGGCAGAAAGTTCAAGTTCAGTGTTAGATGTGTTCTCCACATAACAAAATCCAACAGAGTGCCCCCCGACATATTAACCTCCCCTTTTAAAAGTCGACTTGCAGTGCTTCCTTCCACCACATTAATCGGACAAATATTGTTCAAAGTCTACAATTAACCCATCCCCTTCCAAATGGTTTCTTTCACCATATTAATTCAACGAATATTGTACAGCCGACATTTTAACACCCCCTCCCCTTTGAAAAGTCGACTACAGTGCTCCCATAACTTTCTTTCACCATTTTTATCCCACATTTTAATTCCCCTATTATATTCAACATGCCCTCATATTTTGTATTGCAAGATTAACCCTATGAGTATCAGAGAGGTATTGTAATGTGTTTGCTACCCCTCAGTTACTCATAGGGTTAATAGGCAACCTGTATATATATAAAAAAGGTGTTAATTTTTATTATACATGTAATTTGTGTGAAAATGTAATTAAATATTTAATTTATGTGTAACAATGATTTTCTTTTTCAAATTATATATGTAATTTGTATTAAAAAAGTACTTCAGACCTCAAGAGGGGTATCATGACCCCTCATGACACCACCCTAGCATGGTAGCGATAATTACAAGGCCCACCTTACTCCTATCAGATGGGAAGGACTGCACTGGTTAGGGTCACCCCCATAACACTGGGGAAGCAGGGGAGACGCTATCATGCCTCTTGTAACATTGAAATCACCATTGGCAGCTGGAGTGGGAGCGGCAGCAGCTATAGGGTCAGGCTGCGCCTGGGGCCGCCGAGGTGGTGGAACCAGATGCTCAGTACGGAGCAACAAAGCCTGGAGGGCTGCCGCAAATGGACCATGTGCTGGTCTACCTGGTCCAGCCTGAAAAAAATCTCCGGTGGATTGCTTGCGCCTCCTGAGTTCATGGTCCTTGTGTCCTTTTAGGGTCCAGGAACCAGACATGACACAAAAATGTAAAATGCAATACACCTTTATTAAAGCAACAAAAACAGAGTCAGGAAACCAGAAGTCCACAATGTCAGGAACAAGCCAAGGATCTGGAACACATTAAACAGGAGCACAGGAGGATCCACAGCAGCCAGCAGCAACAAGGTCAGCAACAAACTTAAGGACAATCAGCCAAGCTACTTTAAATACCCTGAGAGGGTTGGCTGATAACAGTCAGGTGAGTAATCGGAGAGGTCAGCTGAATAAGCCTGACCTAGGAACTCAGAAGGCAGCAGCAATGGGTAGCAGAGCAATAGGATAGTTCAGACAGCAAAATCAATAGACAGAGTTAGAGCAGCTCAGCCAAACCGTGACAATGTATTAATCTTTTTAATTTTTTATTTTTATATTTGTATTTTTTTAAGTTGTCCACCCTATCTAATCACAGTCATTCTCCAAAAATATATATATATAACTAAAAAAACAAAATCAACAACCTCTTTCCCCAGACTTCCCCAGCACAGAGACAATAAAAGCAAAATCAGCAAGTAATTTGGACTCCGTCTGCCTGTGTCTAGCCAGTCAGTCACACCAAATTTTGGGGTATTTGGGGTCAACCTCCTTCCTCCCTTCTTCTGCCCCAGACTCCCCTAATACAGAGAACAAAAGTCCTATTAAAAGATTCCCTAAAGTAAGCTTCAATTCCCCTTTATTTGCCTATCTTCTGTAGCTCAAAAACGTGCTGCTTTCTCTTGTCACAAATACAGAATGGCATGCTGTGAGAGCCTGACACCCTTATGTATGGCTGTAGAAAACTAGAGAAAACTTTCCTGTGGTGGGGAAAAATTCTTCTTCCCATTAATTTCAATGCAATGAGCTAGGCAAAATAAGTGGGACAATGGATCTTTTCGCAGGAAATTTTTCACCAGGTGGAAAGTTATGTTTTTCACCAATTTTGGTTTGAGGTCAACATTTTTACCCATCTCTACATTTAACCCCTTTAAATGCTAGAAAGGTCTACATCTCAATTTGCAAATCAATGCGTTGGAGACTACTCTAGCATTAGAGATGGTAAAAGTCATATTAACCCTTTGAGTTCCGGGTAAGCAACACACTGCAAAGTAATGTGTTGTGCACCCCTCTGGCACTCAAATGGTTAAATCAATAGCAATTTGGAAAAATATGTGCTCTAGAACTGACCATCTTTTCTTTTTGTGGGTAAGAGTACTAGAGAAGTATATTGTGTTGGAAGGAAGCACTGCAAATTTCAAACGTTTAACCCTTTCAGTGCCAGAGGGGTACTCAATGCATTGCAAACAATGCGTTGAGTACCCCTCTAGCACTGAAAGGGTTACATTCTTGATGCTGTAAATTGAATTTCCATCAAGACAATGTAACTGAAAATAATCATGGTCCAACACAGTATTTTTAAAAGAAAAAAACACATAATATTTAGTAAAATCCAGCAAGGTTTGTGTTATCATGGTACAGACATCTTATACAGTGACTTTTTTATGATGTGAGAATTTTGCACGGAAGAGACAGTTCTTCCATTAAGGTTTTACAATGGCATTTCCAGGATTTTTCTATTAACACTTGAATTCTCAGATGGCTAAACAATATAAAGTGATGATGTAGGCACTGCATAAATAAAGCTTGTATAAATCCTTCATACAAAAATCATTCTAGAGCGGAAGGAGCCGTACAGATATGTTAACACATTTAAACATTAGCAGTGGTGTGCCATATATACCACTAAGCCATTAGCATACCTTTCAGTTATACAATTTCCCCCTACTACTGCTCTCACTTTATTCAGTCAAAGCAGATGGCATGTACTGGGACCAAAACTCATACCCCAGTCCTGTGCACACCCTTCTCTAGCTGTGAGAGCACAGATAGTAAGTGAGCTTTGAATTATAAGCTGACAATGAATTTTGCACCTCTGCCAAGTAAATATGTGACATAAGGATTAGTTCTCCATCACTCCATCACACAGCTATTAATGCAAATAGAAAAGGCTTCCCAAATAGGGAGAACTATAATTATGGGGGATTTTAATTATCCAGAAATAGACTGGAAAAATGGAATAGCTAACTCTGCTAAAAGCAGCAAGTTTCTGAACTTGTTGAATGACAATTTTTTGTCACAACTAGTGCAGACCTCAACCAGAGGGAATGCATGTCTGGATTTGGTAATAACTGACCATGAAGAACTTATCTCTAACATCCAAGTAAGGGAGCACTTGGGGAATAGTGACCATAACATGGTATCGTTTGAGATTAATTCAAAAAAACAAGTTGATACGAGTTCCACCAAAACACTGAATTTTAAAAAGGCCAACTTTAGCAGGTTTAATTCATCCCTTGGTCTCGTTGACTGGGATAAAATATTTTCAGGAAAAAACACAGAAGGTAAGTGGAATGCCTTCAAAATAATATTGCAAAAATACACATATAAATTTATCCCTGTTGGAAACAAATACAAAAGAAGCAAATTGAAACCAATGTGGCTAACCAGTAAAGTAATTCATGAAATAAATAACAAGAAAGCGGCATTTAAACATTACAAAGCTGAGGGATCAGCAGAGGCATTTGCAGAATACAAAAATGTCAACAAAACCTGTAAAAAGGCTATTAAATTAGCTAGACTGGAGAATGAAAAAAATATTGCTAAGGAGAGCAAAAGCAACCCAAAAAAATTCTTTAAATACATTAATGGCAAAAAATTAAAGTCTGATAATGTTGGGTCCTTGTTAGCTGAAACGGGTGAGATGGTCAAAGGTGACAGAGAGAAGGCAGATATTTTAAATAATTTCTTTTCTTCTGTTTTTACCAAGGAAGACCCATTGGACAAGAATCTGCAAACTACTTTTACAGAACAGGCACAGCAAGCATGGGACTGGCTAACACAAGAAAAAGTGTTAAAACAATTGAATGGTGTCAAGGTAGACAAGGCTCCGGGGCCAGATGGTATACACCCACGGGTACTTAGGGAGCTAGGCCAGACCCTGGCCAGACCGATATATCTGATTTTCAGGGATTCTTTTATTTCTGGTATGGTGCCCATGGATTGGCGTAAAGCAGATGTGGTGCCCATATTTAAAAAGGGATCAAAGTCCCAGCCAGGAAATTACAGACCCGTAAGCTTGACATCTGTGGTAGGGAAGCTGTTTGAAAGGTTGCTAAGGGAATATATTCAAGAATTCTGCTGGAACAGGAATATCATTAGCAATAGCCAACATGGCTTTGTGAAAGATAGGTCTTGTCAAACGAACTTGATCGCATTTTATGAAAAAGTAAGTAATAATATAGATGAGGGAGAGGCGGTTGACGTGATCTATTTAGACTTTGCCAAGGCATTTGATACGGTTCCACACAAGAGGTTACTGTACAAATTGAATGAAATAGGACTAGGGCAAAATGTTTGTGAGTGGATTGGAAATTGGCTGAAAGATAGAATGCAAAGAGTGGTAGTAAATGGCAAGTTCTCCAGTTGGATTAACGTGATAAGTGGAGTGCCTCAGGGATCTGTCCTGGGTCCTCTTCTTTTTAATTTGTTTATTAATGACCTCCCAGAGGGCATAGGAAGCCATGTATCAGTGTTTGCCGATGACACAAAATTAAGTAAGGTAATAAAGTCTGAACTGGATGTGTCTTCATTACAAGAGGACTTGGACAAATTGAGTAACTGGGCAGGCAAATGGCAAATGAGATTCAATATAGACAAGTGTAAAGTTATGCATTTTGGGTATAATAATAAAAATGCAACATATAGTTTAAATGGTGTTTCTCTGGGGAAATCTACTAATGAAAAGGATTTAGGAGTAATTGTAGACAATAGACTTTGCAGTAGCATGCAGTGCCAGCTGGCAGCTGCAAAGGCCAATAAGATATTGGCATGTATTAAAAGGGGTATTGACTCAAGGGAGGAAGATATAATTATGCCTCTTTACAGGTCCATGGTAAGACCCCACCTAGAATATGCTGTTCAATTCTGGGCGCCCTTTCTGAAGAAGGACATTATGGAACTAGAGAGAGTGCAGAGGAGGGCTACAAAACTAGTAAGGGGAATGGAATGTTTTAGTTATGAAGAGAGGCTAGAAAAGTTAAACTTGTACACACTAGAGAAACGGCGTCTTAGAGGGGATATGATAACACTATATAAATATGTTCAAGGCCCATATAAAGGGCTTTCAAAAGACCTGTTCATTAACAGAACAGTACACAGGACAAGGGGCCACCCGCTTAGACTTGAGGAAAGGAGATTTAGTCTACAACAGCGGAAGGGTTTCTTTACAGTAAGGACAATAAAGGTATGGAATGCACTTCCGGAGGAGGTGGTGCTATCAAATACATTAGATGCTTTTAAAAGGGGCCTGGATACTTATTTAAAAGAGCATAATATAGAGGGCTATGCACGTTAGTATTGGGATTAATATTTAGTTAGGGCTTGTTGATCCAGGGAGAAATCTGATTGCCATTTGGAGTCGGATGCCCTCTTTTGGGTCAGCGATGGTAAACAGGAATAGGAAAAGGGTTGAACTGGATGGACGCAAGTCTTTTTTCAACCTAAATTACTATGTAACTATGTAACTATTTACATGAAGACTGAAGAGGCAGAAATGGAAAACTTTCCTGATAATCTGGAACAACGTATTAGCTGCTATAGTATATGGTGACCATTAGTGTGATCAGACATCACACTACAGGACAGATATGGATATGGAGTAAACCCAAGGCTGACAAGGCAAAATACTATAAAGAAAATAGAATGATGTACAAGTGGTACAATAAGTACTGCGATTAGGGATGGGCAAATTTTCTAGCCTTAAAAATTTAGAAACACTAGCGTAAACCCAAGGCTGACCAGGCAAAATATCATCTATGGTAAGTGTGCTGATATTGTGAATATATGGTCTAAGGTGTATTAAGAGTATTTATTTAAAAAGAGGCAACAGGTTTAAAAGCATTGTACAATAGAAAGTACATAGAATGATGTACAAGTGGTACAGTAGGTACTGTGATTAGGGATGTGTGAACTTTCTGTGCTCAAAAATGAAAAAGGATAAAAAAGACACTTCCCACCGAGCAAGAAATTTCTGTTCTAAAGTGCAGATTTTTTGTTTTTTTTCTACCCCAACCCCCCACTTGCACTGGTAGCCATAGAACCACACATAGTGACACCCTGTGCTGTCACTCCTTAACTATAGAACATCGCATACTTGCCCCAATGCACTGGTAGCCATATAACCACACATGACACCCCCAGCCTATATTCAGTACTGGAATAATTCTTCTCATTGTTTTTTGTATAGTTCACACAAGACTTGCAGTGTAATCACACAATTATTTGGTTTTGTAAAGGATCTATTACCTGTTAATCACATTGTTATGCCTTACTTTATTCCTCTTGTATTTATTACCCAGTTATATATATATTGATGAGGAGAGGAGAGGAGGTGAGGAGACAGAGGTTATAAAGGATCATGGGTCCCAAGTACCTGCCTTCTACTTTCCTACCAATTCTACAATGATAGGTTATGTGGGATATATAGGTTCAAAGGTTGTCAAGTGGGCAGACCAGTTGATGGTTGTTTAAAAGTAGAATATGACAATATCAAGAATATCATCATCTGACATCAATTTGACTCTGAAAGCATTGTGATAGTAAATAGGGGCCTAATTTATTCATGTGTGCATGCAGGCACTAATGCTAATATTATGAAAGAAGATTGAAAAACTTTGTGGACATACACCATGTACAATTTTTCATTATTGGTAAAAGAAATACTAAAAGTGATTTATAACTTGCTTTGGACCATTGAGGTATAAAGTTAAATTTTCATTCACTCGTAATAATTTGCAACAAAAATCTGAGTTGATGTTTTGAGATAATACTCTTCCAAATTTATGAGAGAACTTTTAGATTTGAACATAACTGAACAGCATATTATGAATACTTTAGCTGAGCCTATGTTATAAATCTACTTTATGTATATACTTTGTATGTAGAACAGGAATTTTGGATGGAAAGGACAACTTATTGTCCAGTTACACAGTCTTTATTGATATAATACAAAATATTGTTTAAAGAATGATTAAATTTGGTAATATAATTACAGTAATCATGAACATAAATATACATAAGCCATTTCTAGCTAGTATTTTGTATTGTAGCAATTCAGATTTGAGTATAAGACACAGTGTTTATCTGTGATATTTTCCTGCAAGCAGCTGTCATCATAAATAACTCTTACTTCTTTTAGTTTTCTGCTATCATTGCTGTTTTTATCAGAAAAATGATTTAGCTAACTAAATAATTAAATTATTTCCTCCTTCATTTTTTAACTGAAAGGGCTTTTGCAAAAAAAATCAAAATCAAAATCTAACAGTAATAAATAATCTGTCATTTGATTGCGCCTGCACACCTTTGAAAAAAACCTTGTTCTAACCTGAAAAATGCTCAAGTGAGCCCCATTTGCACTGACCATGAGAATGAATTAAGGGACAAATGGGTGGATAGCAGAGCAATAAACTTGAGCTATTTGTACTGATTGATGGGAGGATAAAACCCAGAATTGTATAGCTGAAAAAGTGTAAAATATGGTTCAATATCTTCTCAAGTCACATTCTTATATCAAAATTGTAATGGAGAACTTCTAAAAGCCTCAGGGAAACTTTTGATATAATATTTAGTCTCTAGGTTTTTCTAGACAAATACATTATTATTTTAAATATTTTCATGAAACATTATTTCATATGCAGGTAATCCCTCCAATCATATAATCATCTTTTCCTCTGGGAACTTTGAGGATGATGTCAGAAAAAAAAAATCTCAGTCTGTCAAAAACAAATATTTATGAATAAGAATTGTGATTCTCCTCTCATATGAGGCTATTAAGAGCAGTGATCAAAAACAGCAGTGACAGTTTTGTGAATAATTTAACTCAGTCGTGGCCATAGATCTTGCCAATTAAAACTGTATTTTTTTCTTATAGCTTTTGTACTAATGGCCATGAAAGCACAATCTGTTAATATAAATAATATAATGAAAGAAAAATTTAAAAATGTATTTTAGGTTTCAATGCAAAGTTTATAAATCATTTAAAAGAAAAATATCTAAAGCAAAAAATGAAGATGCTAATTCATGACAGTTTACGATAAACATACACACACATATCCTATATAATAATTTGCTAGGATGTTTGTCAGAAGCTGTCAAGCGCAGTAGAGACTGCCCAAACACAAAAAATGCTGGGAGTGCTATTCTAGAAGCATTCTGTGCTTTCGGGCAGTCTCTACAGAGCATGACTGCTTCGGCAGAAGGATGCAGAGCAGGACCGACCTCTTAACCCTTTGAGTGCCAGAGAGGTACTGCAATGCGTACCCCTCTGGCACTCCAAAGGGTTAACATCCCCCGGACCTTGTCCCGTGGACACGGGCTTTTACACTAGTATATATTTGTGGTCGGGGCTTCCAGCGACTGATATGTGGAGAGGTTTGCCATAATCTGAGCTTACCGGAAGCTCAGCTGAAGATCGATGTGATAGGCCTGAATAGAGGCAAAAAGGACAGTATGATTAAAATGTTTATGTACTTGCTCAAAGATAAAATTACTTGGATAATTCTGACGTCTTGTTGAAGTGAAGCAGAAGGCTTCGGGAAGTAATGTGAGCAACCTTAAGGTTGCCATCTGCCAAGTCAAATAAGTACTGGCATAATCTACTTAGAAGCGGAGGATGCCACTCCCATTCTAAATGCGCGACTGGAGATTTGGGTAGGATCCAGACCTATACGTGTGAGACTGATTAGGATGTAATAAATTAACAGGAAGTAAAGAGGTGACCGGATTGGAAAGGGAGACAAATCTGACGGCCGTATGATGCTGGTGAATAGTTAGATAACTGGCGTTTAAAGGACACCAGGAATTGAGGAAGCAAAGTAAGGAATGAGATGGCCTACATGTGCCTGGTCCGTATTAAATCAGAAATGATAACGGTGGCATCGCTGGAAAGCCAAACAAGTGGGTCCCTTTGAGCGATGGTATCAATCCCTGATGCCAGGAGCCTTGTCTAGGCAGAGGAAGCCCAAAAAAGGTAAGGCTGTTGGAAGCCAGGATGATGGTGATAGGTTGGTGCTGAAAGGAAAGGGTTAATAATTAGGAATTCGTACGCTGGTTGAAGGGGGGAGGGGGATTTGGTAAGTATGAACTACTGTACCTTTGGCCTCTACGAAGAGGTAAGGTATGAGCTGTGGTACCGTCGGCCTCTGCGAAGAGGTAAGGATTGAAGTGTGATCTTTTGGTCTCACCAATGAGGTAAGGATTGAAGTGTGATCCTTCGGCCTCTGCGATGAGGTAAGGATTGAAGTGTGATCTTTTGGTCTCACCAATGAGATAAGGATTGAAGTGTGATCCTTCGGCCTCTGCAATGAGGTAAGGATTGAAGTGTGATCCTTCTGCCTCTATGATGAGGTAAGGATTGAAGTGTGATCCTTCTGCCTCTACGATGAGGTAAGGATTGAAGTGTGATCCTTCGGCCCCTGCGATGAGGTAAGGATTGAAGTGTGATCCTTCAGCCTCTGTGATGAGGTAAGGATTGAAGTGTAATCCTTCGGCCTCTGTGAAGAGGTAAGGATTGAAGTGTGATCTTTTGGCCTCTGCAAAGAGGTAAGGATTGAAGTGTGATCCTTTGGCCTCTGCGAAGAGGTAAGTATTGAAGTGTGATCATTTGGCCTCTGCGATGAGGTAAAGATTGAAGTGTGATCCTTTGGCCTCTGCAAAGAGGTAAGGATTGAAGTGTGATCCTTTGGCCTCTGAGAAGAGATAAGGATAGAGGTGTGATCCTTCGGCCTCTGCGATGAGGTAAGGATTGAGGTGTTATCCTTCGGCCTCTGTGAAGGGGTAAGGATTGAAGTGTGATCCTTCGGCCTCTGAGAAGAGGTAAGGATTGAGGTGTGATCCTTCAGCCTCTGCAATGAGGTAAGGATTGAAGTTTGATCCTTTGGCCTCTGTGAAGAGGTAAGGATTGAAGTGTGATCCTTTGGCCTCTCTGAAGAGGTAAGGATTGAAGTGTGATCCTTCGGCCTCTGCGATGAGGTAAGGATTGATGTGTTATCCTTCGGCCTCTGTGAAGGGGTAAGGATTGAAGTGTGATCCTTCGGCCTCTGAGAAGAGGTAAGGATTGAGGTGTGATCCTACAGCCTCTGCGATGAGGTAGGGATTGAAGTTTGATCCTTTGGCCTCTGTGAAGAGGTAAGGATTGAAGTGTGATCCTTCGGCCTCTCTGAAGAGGTAAGGATAGAGGTGTGATCCTTCGGCCTCTGCGTTGAGGTAAGGATTGATGTGTGATCTTTTGGTCTCTGTGAAGAGGTAAGGATTGAAGTGTGATCCTTCGGCCTCTGAGAAGAGGTAAGGATTGAAGTGTGATCCTTCGGCCTCTGAGAAGAGGTAAGGATTGAGGTGTGATCCTTCGGCCTCTGCAATGAGGTAAGGATTGAAGTATGATCCTTTGGCCTCTGCGAAGAGGAAAGGATTGAAGTGTGATTCTTTGGCCTCTGCGATGGGGTAAGGATTGAAGTGTGATCCTTTGGCTTCTGCAATGAGGTAAAGATTGAAGTGTGATGCTTCGGCCTCTGCAATGAGGTAAGGATTGAAGTGTGATCCTTTGTAAGAATACCTGATGTTTATTGTAGGAAATGTTGCGTGGGTATTGAAGCTCACAGTATGATGTGACTGACTTTGGTATGAGGTGAGACGGGCACTGGGATACCTGAGTGGGATGAAGAAGTGAGAAATGTCTGTTTGCTAAAACCTGAGGGTAGGGGACCTCCTACAATAACTTTAGAGGAAAAATGAACTTGCGCGAAGCGCAGGTATGTATCCATGCATGAATACATGGTTGCATGCGTGAATACTTACATAAACTGGGGTACTTATGCAGTAATTAAAGGAGGGGGAATAATGAGGTGGGTTTTATGACCTTAACTTGGAATTCTTGATGAGCCTCTGAACAGCTAAGAGTATGTTGGTCAGCGAGACTGATGGATACCTGAGACTTCAACTGAATAGAAGTGGGGCAGACAATAAGGAATAACCTCCGTAGCTGTAGTAAAGCGGATGATAAAAAGAGTGAGTATACCTAATATGTGCGCAATAGAACAAAGAATCATGACAATGATACAATGTATGTTTGTCTGATAGAATATTGAATCAGCACAGTAATACAATGTACCAATGTATGAACAGCGAATGAAAATGCTATCAGGACTGTGATCTAATGAAACAATGTAAGTATGTCCGATAGAACATAGAAATGATAAAATACAACAATGTATGTATGTCAGACAGAACATTGAATCTGAAGATTGAAATAATAAAATGAAATATGCATGTCTGATAGAACATGGAATCAGGACATTGATGTAGCAATGTATGTATAGCAATGGAACATGAATCAGGACAGAGATACAATGTAACCATACTTGGGCCAGTGGTAAAATGTAGTGATCGTGTATGACTGTGTGTAAGCCTTAGGTCCCTGCTGTGGGGTAGGGTCGGTATGTGTGTACCTCCATCCCCTGCGGTGGGGTAAGGTGTGTGTGGAACTTCAGCCCTAACGAAGAGGTTAGGTACCTGTGAGTGTGAACTACAGCCTATGTTGTAAGGTATGGACCTGAGGTGACCTTCGGCCTCTGCGAAGAAGTGATAGGATAGGACATGGAATCAGGATAATGATACTACGTAACGAAGTATGTATGGTGATTGATAGGACATCAGGACGGTGATACAATGTAACAATGTATGTATGTATGATGGAACATGGGCTCAGGACACTAAAACAATGTAACAATGTATGTATGTATGATAGAATATGGAATCAGGACACAGAAACAGTGCAACAATGTATGCATGTACAATAGGACGTGGCATCAGGACACTGAAACAATTTAACTATGTATGTATGAACAATATAACATGGAATCAGGACACTGAAACAATGTATTTATGTACGATAGAACATGGAATCAGGACACTGAAACAGTATAACAATGTATGTATGTATGATAGAACATGGCATTAGGACACTGAAACAGTGTAACTATGTATGCATGTATGATAGAACATGGAATCAGGATACTGAAACAGTGTAACAATGTATGTATGTACTATAGAACGTGACATCAGGACACTGAAACAATGTAACTATGTATGTATGATAGAACATGGCATCAGGACAGTGAAACAGTGTAACAATCGATATATGTATGATAGAACGTGGCATCAGGACACTGAAACAGTGTAACTATGTATGTATGTATGATAGAACGTGGAATCAGGACACTGAAACAATGTAACTATGTATGTATGTACGATAGAACGTGGAATTGGGACACTGAAACAAAGTAACTATATATGTATGTACGATAGAACGTGACATCAGGACACTGAAACAATGTAACTATGTATGTATGATATAACATGGAATCAGGACAGTAAAACAGTGTTACAATGTATGTATGTACGATAGAACGTGGCATTAGGACACTGAAACAGTGTAACTATGTATGCATGTATGATAGAACATGGAATCAGGATACTGAAACAGTGTAACAATGTATGTATGTACTATAGAACGTGACATCAGGACACTGAAACAATGTAACTATGTATGTATGATAGAACATGGCATCAGGACAGTGAAACAGTGTAACAATCGATGTATGTATGATAGAACGTGGCATCAGGACACTGAAACAGTGTAACTATGTATGTATGTATGATAGAACGTGGAATCAGGACACTGAAACAATGTAACTATGTATGTATGTACGATAGAACGTGGAATTGGGACACTGAAACAAAGTAACTATATATGTATGTACGATAGAACGTGACATCAGGACACTGAAACAATGTAACTATGTATGTATGATATAACATGGAATCAGGACAGTAAAACAGTGTTACAATGTATGTATGTACGATAGAACGTGGAATCGGGACACTGAAACAATGTAACTATGTATGTATGTATGTATGGAAGTACAATAGAATGTGGAGTCAGGACACTTAAACAATGTAACTATGTATGTATGTACGATAGAACGTGGAATTAGGATACTGAAACAATGTAACCATGTATGTATGTACGATAGAGCATGGAATCAGTACACAAACAATGTAACAATGAATGTATGTATGATAAAACGTGGACTCAGAACACTGAAACAATGTAACTATGTATGTTTTTACGACAGAACATGGAATCAGGACACTGAAACAATGTATGTATGTACGATAGAACATGGAATCAGGACACTGAAACAGAATAACAATGTATGTATGTATGTATGATAGAACATGGCATCAGGACACTGAAACAATGTAGCTATGTATGTATGTATGATAGAACATGGCATCAGATAGAACGTGGAATCAGGAAACTGAAACAATGTAACTATGTATGTATGTAAGATAGAACGTGGAATCAGGACACTGGAATAATGTAACTATGTATGTATGTATGATAGAACGTGGAATCAGGGCACTGAAACAATGTAACTATATATGTATGTATGATAGAACGTGGAATTAGGACACTGAAACAATGTATCTATGTATATATGTACGATAGAACGTGGAATCAGAACACTGAAACAATGTAACTGTATGTATGTACGATAGAACGTGGAATCAGGACACTGAAACAATGTAACTATGTATGCATGTTAGATAGAACGTGGAATCAGGGAATGTTGTATTAGTACATACAGTATGATGTGACTGAAAGTAGGTTACAATAGGAATGTTCTATTGGTACATACTGTATGGTATAACTAGACGTTTGTTACAATAGGAATGTTGTAGTGGTACATACAGTATGCTGCAACTGGACACTGGTTACAATAGAAATGTTGTATTGGTACGTACAGTATGGTGTAATTGGATGCTGGTTACGATGGGGATGTTGTATTGGTAAGTACAGTATGGTGTGACTGGACGTTGGATACTACAGTAATGTTATATTCGAACATACGGTATGGTGTAACTGGATGTAGGTTACAATAGAAATGTTGAATTGGTGCCTACTGTATGGTGTAACTGAACATCGGTTACAATAGGAATGTTGGTGCATACAGTATGATGTAAATGGACATTGGCAATAGGAATGTAGTGTTGATACATACGGTATGGTGTAACTGGACGTTGGTTACGATAAGCATGTTGTGATGATACAGTATGGTGTAACTGGACGTGGTTACAATAGGCATATAGTGGTACATACATTATGGTGTAACTGGACTCTGAACCAATGGGTGCTGTATTGGTAAGTGAACAGCATATCATGGCTTGGAATTTATCATGAATGTGGCTTCTTTATAGCTTAAATATGTATAGAAGAAGTGGAGCAGTTTATCCCAATGCTGAGGTACGGTTAAGTACAACTATATTGCTAATGTACTATGCCCAAATAGCAATTATACATGTCAGTGATGTATTTTGGCCTAGGCCAACTAGGCCTTGGTCTAGAGCAGCAATTTACAGGGGGCAGCATAAAAAGCCGCTCCCACCTGCCCACTCAGATGCCCCAGAGCCTGCCACAAACATTTAAAATCTCCAGTATATTTTGTGCCTGTCGGCTGCTGTGCAGGCTCAAAAATAAACAGCAAAAGCAGAAGCAGAGCTCAACTTACATCTGCTCATGCTATGCTGAACAGAGGCAGTGTGACATGCGCGGGCTGCCGAAACTCTCAAGGCACCATGTACCAGCTACACAAATTTGTCTGTGTAGCTTGTGTGATTTTATGTCGGGCGAGATCCTGGATGCAGTGGTGCTTGATGTCCATTCCCATTGGGTACTGGAGCTTGGCACGTATTGTGGTTATTCTGCTGTGCAGATTGTGAGACTGTTCCCCCCTGGCTCATGACTTGTTACCATGGGGGTGAACCCACTTTATGCCCATGTGGCAAAAGAAATCCTTGAACTTGCTGGACTGAACATGCAGGTGAGTAGTGGACACAAATAGGCTAATGTACAGAAAACAGCTGGAGAAATACAAACACACCATGGGGACAAATGAAAATCCCCATAATTTTAAATGGGACTTTTACCCAATTGAAGGCTAGAAAGGTCTCCAACTGATTGTAACAATTTGATTTAGAAAGAGCTTTGTCTGTGCAAAATAGATAGTATTGTCTGGCATGCTGCCAACCACATACTAACATTGCACACTGCTCTCCATCCCATTAGCCACATACTAATATACCACACTGCTCCCCATCACACTGCAGATTTTAACCCTGACTGAACCAGTTTTGATAAAATGTAAAAGGAAAAGCATCTTGGCCATGGTCGGGCAATTATATACATTTCATTTATGCACTATTCTGTTCCTTTTTAGCAACAAAACATAAGCTTACATGATAATTTTATCAAAACTGGTTAAATGTCAGGCTTAAGGTTTTAAATATGCAATGTGCATATATTTAAACCTTACCCCTGGCTTTGAAGGGGTGGATCCTAAACAGGAAGAGGTGTGACCTGGACAGGAAGGGGTGGGGCAAATGAAGATTAGGGGGTGCATGAGTTTAGTCAGGCCTAGGGCAGCATAAAACCTAAATACACCACTGATACATGTTAAATATATGATATGGTAATAGAGAAGCAGCATGCGTGAATTGACAGATACTGGTGAATGTTTGGTAGTAGGAGGACAGCTGTGGCTTTAAGCGGGAAAATGAGTAATGTAGAGCGAATATGTTGAGGCTGTGGCTGCACTGACGGTTGCAAGCCGCTAGAGGGTGATAGAGAACAAGGTCTGGGCGAAGCTGGAGAAATGAAGCACGTACTGCTGACTGTGTGGGCAGTGAGATAGAGGGAAAGGATTGTGGAAAAGGTAAGGTGTAAGGGGAGAATTTTACAGTGGCTGGATGGAAAAATAGTGTGGCACTTAGTGAGGGAATGGATGGCTGAGGAAGCTAGGAAGAGGTTGAAAGAGGGGATATACGTTGGATGATAAGAGGATGGTAGGGATTAAATGAGGCTGTGTATTACACTGTCTTGCACTTTCTGCTAACTTTTCTTACATCTTCAATGAGCGGTTGAAGCAGAATTTGGATGGAGACTTTTTGAGGGCTACATAGCCTGCTGGTTTAGAAGTGGTGGCTATCTAGGCTGATGCTGGGGAAGACGTGTATAGGGGGAGTGGGTGGATGGAAAGGAGAGAGATAACTTTAAATTAAGGGAGTACTTGCTGTGGTCGATTTGAAGGAGTGATGGTCAATATTAACGGAAGGTGGATGTCTGCTGTAAGAGGAGCGGTTCTGAACCGCTGATGGAGGACACAAATGACGATGCGCCCCAGTGGGAGAGGCTGCAGTCGGTATTTAAGGCTTGCAGCCCCTCCCACAAATGCAGGCCCAGCCTTCTAAATATATATGTAGGAATCTTGTACATACACAAATTCAAAAATAATTATAGGGAAAACCAACTGCATCATAAAGGACAAATACAAATTCCCATTTATTTAAAAGGGGATTTTAAACTATCAACTGCTTTATAATATTTTGGAGACATCTGTGGCATTCAAGGGATTAAAATTCCTGTTTATATTGATGATAATTTTTTGCAACTCTGTAATTGACCCTTACAGTGCAGTTTTTTTCCTGGGTTGTGCATATTGTCCTATCTAATTTATCAAAAATATAATACTACAAAATCACATTCCATTCACATTAAAAAGCTGGACTTTTTCTCAATTATTATGAAGTACTGTGTTTCACGTCAAAGTTAAAAAGGCAAAAAATGGCACATCCCACAGTGTGAAAATGTTTGCCCACTTTTTGCCTATATGATCATAACATTAAAACCAATGGTAAGAATGACTTTACTCCCCACATGGAGAGTTTCCCTTGTATTGCCCCTGGGATAGATGAATGTCAGGTTCCAGCAGCATGTTACTCTGTGTTTCTGAGAGAGATAAAAAAACAGTATATGTTTGGAGGAAGAGAAGACTCAAAGAAAGTGGAGTTGGATTTTAGTTTTGGGAATTTGTTCTCTGTGAATGGAGAGTCTGGAGACTCTCGGGGGGTTGGTGAGGGGAGGTTGATGGGAGAAGCCAGATTTAACAAAAAAGTCAAACATCTTTTTTGACTGAGAAAAGACAAAAAAGATCCAAAACGCTTCCTGAGCTAGCTGAGCTATTGTGACTGACAGAAAGGTATACTTTGCAGACTGACATCCAAGAGACAGACAAGTACAACTGACACTGACTCAAGCAACAGAAAAGAAGATGAACCAGTATATTGACTGAGGTGTGGTTGTGCTGCAATTTATCCCTTAGTGTCAATTGCTAATTCAGACTCTAACAGGTCTATCCTCATTATGTACTATATGATGTTGGGGAAGAAAAAAGCTGTTGACATTTTGACACTAGCTACCGGCAGATAGACAGGAAAAAAGGGTGAGAAAGAGTCACAGTTGCAGGGACAGTGTGTGTGTGTGTGTGTGTTTTTTGTAGACGACGAGATACTTGATATGAATTGTGGTTGTGGCTAACTGTGACAGATACTGGAGAAAGAAGCATATATGATACAGTATTTTGAGAAGGACAGATATGACATGCAAATGGTTCTGTTGATTACTTTAATGTAGAAATAGCCACTGCTTTGATTATATCCAGCAAACCTACTAGTGGCAGGGGTAAGGTAAAAGAGAGTAGAAGGGAAGTGTTAATAAAGTTGTAATTAAAAAAATGACTTAAATCATGGTTTTGACTGCCTGTGCAATAAATGATGAAGATTCTCCTCTAGAGAAGGCTGTATGAAAAAGTGAGATGAAAAATGTCACCATCACAGTACTAATAATAAACCATTTATGAACAATGAATATGAGAACAAATTGCATTCTAGTGTTGATGGCATAGTGGGGGGGGGGGGGTTGTAGGAGTTAAACCAAGTGCTGCACCTGACTGTGAGAGCAATAATTACAATACCCATCCTGAAAGTAGTAATCAATGTTCTGAAAATCCCCTTAAAGGAAAAAGTAAAAATAAATTATCTGAGAACTCAAAAAGCCTAAAGGAATACAAAAGTAATGGGGGAGAAAGTGGTGATGCTGATGATGACCTAATAATTGACAATGATGTTAATGTAGTAACATAGTAAATTAGGTTGAAAAAAGACACAAGTCTATCAAGTTCAACCTTTTCCTCATAACTCAGAGACATGAACATTATATAGCTTTCCAGCTGCCACGTAAGTTGGTCTTTATCAGTCCTCCCTGTTTTGCCTACTAATGCACAGTATAACCCTGTATGTTCCCTTTTGAAAGTAATGTATCTTATCTTCTCTTAAATGTATCCATTGTATCTGCCATAACCACATCCTTGATTAAGGAATTCCATAATTTAACATACCTTATTACAAAAAAAATTTCCTCTGCTGAAATCAAAACCCCCTTTCCTCCAATCTCAATGGGTGGCCCCCGGTTGCTTGATCAGACCTTGGAATGAATAGCTCACCAGAGAAATCCTTGTATTGACCTCTCATGTACTTGTACATTGTGATAAGATCTGCTCTTAGTCGTCTTTTCTCTAGATTAAATAAACTAAGTTTGTCTAGTTGTTCCTCATACATTAAGTTCGCCATTCCCTCAATTAATTTTGTAGCTCTCCACTGTACGCTTTCCAGTTCTAGAATATCCTTTTTCAGAACTGGTGCCCAAAACTGTACTGCATATTGGAGGTGATATCTTACCAACGATTTTACAATGGCAAAATGATGCATTGTTATCCATTCTTGTTTCAATCCCCCTTTTTATGCAAGACAGGACGTTATTTGCTTTTGCTACTGCTATTTGACACTGGTCACTGTTTCGTAGTTTGTAGTTTACAAGGATTCCCAGATCTAGCAACATGTCATCTAGAATTATTCCATTAAGTTCATAAGAAGCATTGGGATTTTTTCTTCCCAAATGCATGACTTTACACTTTAGTTAATTAAATGTCCATTTGGTTGTCCAATCTGCCATTTTATGTAAATCAGATATTCCATTCTGAATGTATTACCTTGCATAATGTAATGACATCTCCTGATATTTTACTTTTTGTATCTATTTACAGGTTATTTTATAAACATGTTAAAAAAGCAGAGGCCCAAGTACTGAACCCTGAGGTACTCCACTCTCAACATTAACTGTATTATAGAATTGTCCATTTACAAACACACACTGTTACCAATATTTAAAACAGTTTTTTATCCGGTTGCAAAGTTTATCCCCCTAGCCCCAATTTCCTTATTTTATACCCCAGCCTTCTGTGTGTCACTGTATCAAATGCCTTTGCAAATCCTAGATATACCACATCAACTGTCTCATCATTATCTAGGATACGACTTACTTCTTCATAGACACTAAAAAGGTTAGTTTGGCATAATATATTCCTAATCTATTCTATTCTGCTAATAAATATTTTTTTGCTGTGTAATCCTGAATATAATGCCTTATTATCCCTCCTAGCAGTTATCCCACTACAGAGGTCAAACTCACAGGTCTATAATTCCTGTTTTAGTTCCTTTCTTAAAAAGTGGCACTACATTGGCTTTACGCCAGCCTTGTGGCACTGAGCCTGTGGTGAGAGAAGAGTTAAAGAGTAAAAAGAATGGTCTTGCTAACACTACACTGAGTTCCTGAAGAACCCTTGGATGTATACCATCAGGACCGGTGCTTTGTCATGCTTAATTCTGTTCAGTCTTTCCATGACCTCTCCTTATGTTAAACCAATATTTGATAATGGTATGCTTGTTGCACACACTTCCCCCTTTTCTGTTAATCCTGTCTCTACTAAATAGGGTCTAGCCCTCTTTATTTACAGCCCAATGATGTGTATCATCCCGCCAAGTTTCCGTTATACCAATTTATGTTCAAATGCTCATTAACCACCAGCAATTCTAGTTTTCCCATTTTATCTACCATACATTTGCCAATATACAATTAATTTTGATGTCTACATATTTTACCCACTACTTGCCTTTTTTCTACAACTTCATTTAATATCAGTTCCTCCCTACTGGCTACATTTATCCCCCCCTTCTCCACCTCCATGAACATTTACTTGAACCCAGTTCCTATCTACTGTATCTACCCCATTTTTGCTATCTATACCCTCCCCCTTCCTAGCTTAAATACTTCTCCAACCTTTTTAGCATTCTATACCTTAGCACTGTGGGTCTCCTACCATTTAGGTGCAATCCAACAATTCCATATAGATTGCTGTTTGGTACAATGTCAGCCCAGTGCTCTAAAAACCCCAAATCCCCCTACATCAATACTTAAGCCATGCATTAAGCTCCTTGAGCTCCCTCTGCCTACCTGCATTGGCACATGGCACATTTAGTATTTCAGAAAACACTAACTGAGCGGTGCTTGCTGTTACGGTTTTCAGACACTCAGACACGTATGGTTTAGTAAAACACAGTTTTATTAAGCAAAGAATAAGTACTGTAGTACATACAAAGCAGTGGATAATATAAATGCAATACAGGTAACTGATACAAGAACAGTAGCGTAGGTAAGTAAAGGTATCCACGGAAAAACCCAGGGTCTGGACAAGTACAGCAGCAGGGAGAATCTAGTCCTGAAATGGAGAATACCACTGGGTGTTAGCAGGAAGTTTTAGGCCAACTACTGGGGCTAGCAGGCCCTGGTCGGGAGGAGGACCCTCAACGCAATCTCCCTAGAACATTAGGGAGTATGTCTGGAGTAGGCAAATCGGAAAAGGCAACAAGATCCCTAGAACGCTAGGGATAGTTGTGACACGAACAGTCTACTGTGAAGCAACAGGATCCCTAGTACACTAGGGAGGTCAGCAAGACTGACTGGAACTGAGGCAACAGAACACCTAGTACTTTAGGTGTGTAGCGATACTGACAGAAAGAGGCAAGGCAATCGGGCCCCTAGTATGCTAGGTGGTAAAGCGATACTGACAGTAAATGGCAAGGCAACCGAACCAAAGGGACTAAGGCAACCAGCTCATGACCGGAGTCACTAACCCACACACTAGCCCAAGGTAGGGCTATGGACACTTTAGACCCCAGACAGGCCCTAAGGCCGCACAGACAGAATCTAACGAGGAGTACAGGGAGCAGCAGCCAACCTAGTAGTGATGGAGCGACAAGCTGTGCTGGGTCAAGCATAACACAGTTGCGGGTATACAAGGACGCTCACTGACACCGGAGTGTCAGGAACAAAGTAGCACAAGATAACAGGGGAATGCCGGTACACAGGGAGGAGAGACACCGTGCTGGACAGGCACTCTCGGAGCAGGGCAAACAGATAGCCGAGTAGGAACTCGGAGCAGGATAGGCAGCCAAGCCGGGTCGGTATACGGAGCAGGGTAGTGAGCCACACTGGGTTGGTACAAGGAGCAGGATAGTCAGCCAGGCCTGGTCGGTACACAGAGCAGGATAGTTAGCCAAGCCGGGTCGGTACACAGAGCAGGATAGTCATCCAAGCTGGGTCACAATGGAAGTCAGGTACTGGCGATCAAACAGGAACGTAGTCTGTCTAGCCAGGTCATACACAGGATACCAGGAACCACAGGAACAAAAGCTAGATACTGGTAAACCACGAAAGGGCGCCACCATAATGACAGCGCCAAGAATATAAAGGCAATTGGTGGGAGGAGTCAGCATTGATTACCAATAAGAATGCAGTATGGAAACAACCAGGAAGTAGCAATGTCGCAACCAGAGGAATCACGGGCACTGTTATACTTGCATTGAGATTGCACCCTAAATACCTGAAATAATTTTTAGGGATCTTTCGTCTTCCTCCAACATTGTCACTGGTACCAGTATGTACCAAGACAGCTGGATTGTTTCCAGCCGCTCCCAATAATCTGTCTACACTGTCCACAATATGCCAAACCCGAGCACCCTGGGGAGAACCTACTGTTCGGCATTCATGTTCCTGGTTGCAGAGTATCTACCCTCCAAATAATAGTCCCCAATTACCACCACCTGCCTTGGTTTCTGCCTACACTGCATCCAATGTACACTGGAAGGAAGACTGTTCCCCAGGCTGATAGAGGAATCGGCCCTCTCCAGTATTCCCAGTCGGAGCTCTCTTTATCAACATCTTCACACAATCTTGCAAATCTGTTGGACTGAGTCAATTCAGAACGGACCTTCATCTTCCTCTGCCCACTACCTAACCTCCTTAGTGTTACTGAGCTGCCTTCTTGCCAATCCTCATCTACATCTCCACCCTCTTCACCACTAACCCCACATACTACCTGCTCTGTGAGTTCTAGACTCCTTTCCAGGTTTCAGGTATCATGCAATGTTGCAATATTTATTTTCAGATCCAATATCTTAAATTCTAAAAAGAAAATATGCTTATATTTGGCACAGCAGTATAACCCCTGGAACGATTGCTCCTAGTGATCAAACATTTGACAAGATGTGCATTTAGAGAGATTGTCTATCCTGCTATCACTCATGCTTATAGTTTTACAATTAAATTAGAATTACACAGTTCTGTAATGCTCACTCTAAGGTAAAGTATACCAATTTTAAATGTGGGTATAGAAAATCTCTTGAAATTACATTTACCACAGAGCTCTGTTGATTTCTAACTCCTACTCTAAAGCCAGATTCTTTCCAACTCCCCTTGCCTCCAGTCCACTTAGATGCCAGCCACCAAGAGCAGAATCAAATGAGCCCAATGCTTATACTTAAAGCAGGCCTACACCAAGGTGGATCGCCTTCACAATGCAGCCTTAATCACTCAGGAGAGAAAGAAAAAAAAACAGTAATCAGCAGTAATTTGCTTTTTAGCCCTTTAAATAACCACACGCAACGAACAAAAATAATGTACCTTTTAAACCTTAATAAATACCCAAACACACAAATATATATATATTAATATATCCCTCCAACATCCTCTACTAATATAGCTGAAGTTGAGAGTGATCATTGATGAGATGCCCATAGCATTAGCTGAAAGTAAAAGGTTCAAGCTTCCACCATTGAAAAGTAACACAATTCCTATTTTAAAAAATTGTTTGCGATATCAGTTGAAAAGTCTTACTCTGGACAAGTAAAGAAACATGCCTAAAACTACAATCCTTCTGCCAGTTATCTTCATCATCACAGTTTCAAAGTCCAAACTCCACTCAGCCATACACACTATTGTGGCATAATCAGTAGCACAGGTCATCAACATCCAAAACCTTAACTTTGATGATTGATGCTGCTGATGTTGGAAGTGCAGCTCCATTGACACCTAATGCTAGTATGACTGCATACTGCAAGATTGGGAGACACATGATCAACATGATAGAAGTGCCATGACAATCAGCAGTAGAAAAACTCCTAAAAGTTCACCAGGCACATACTAATAGAGCTGTATATGTCATGGAGTGTGCCACGGTCTTGTTAAAGGGATAGTAATGTTTCATAATAAAAGCAGCTCTAATTAATCATCATAGTATTTGGACTTTGGAGAGTGTTATTTCAATTCTGTCAGAGTTGTAGTTCAAGAGTAATTCAATGACAAAGTCTCCCCCTCCCATCCATTTTACTGATGTAACACTGTTCAGCCAGATCAGAAGGGAAGTGCCCAGGTAGACTGCAAAGAGGGACAATCTTCAATTAAGATAAGGGAAAAACCTGAAAAACTTGTCATTGTTTTCATAGAAAGAAGATTGTCCCCTTCTGTTATCTCTCCGGTCTTACAACCAGATTCCACATCTGAGAAGAGATGGCTTACACTAGGTAAAAGGGGCGGGAGGGGGAAACTTTGCTTGTGAATATCTCTTAAACCATAAAGGTTTGAGAAATAAGACTTATATCGTTCTTCATGTTTTTTGAATGCCTATAGCAATATCCTTCTCGTTTTGATTAATTAAGGTAGCGTGATGCACATTCAATGCCTGGTCCATGCATTGTTGAATTAGTGTCTGATAATATCCCCATGAGAGAATGTATTTCCCACTTCGTTCAATTCCACACTTAGTTTATCCAGATCACTATTGATTCTTGCTGTTTTCACTATTCAGGAAAATGGTAAACTATTCTTTTAATGAAATGGATGGTGGCTAGTGGTGGGTAGTAGGGTGTTATGAACTGTTGGTTTTTACTTAAAAAAAGTTACACAAGGGAGGTACAAACTAGCACAGTGGGTTATATTAAATGCGCTTTGTGCATGACACATAAATATATGCATAGGAGATCATCATTCAAACACCCGCAAACAGGTCAGAAATGTTACATTAAAAAATACTTAACTTATTTGAGTCAGCTTGTTTCTACATAGTTTTATTCCCTTGCGAAAATTAGATAATGGATGAACCAACACCACTCTGTGATTAAGTGTATGCTTGAAACCAGACTCACTGCTGCAAAAATGAATCAACATGTTGCTGTACATTTTAAAGAACACAGTCAGCCTCTCTCCTCTTTACAATACATGATCATGATCAGGAGCAGACTCCAGTGTGAGGGGGTGACAGAGGGCATAAACTTTTACAGAGTGAGACTAAATACATTATATGTCTTAATATTTGGATTAAATGAAATTGCTAATTATAACTGTTTCCTCTAGGGTTTTTTGAAATGTCAATTACATTATTGATGTTGTCTTTAACTTTATGATGCATGTGTGCCTGATCATCTTTCTATGTCCTTTTCTATCCTTTGTTACTTTTAATGCTTTCTATATACAGATTTAACAGAAATTATCTTTTAGGTCTAATTTTTATAGATGATTTTATCTTTTAGTTCAATCATGGTGGTTTCAATTTTTGTTTTTTTGTGGTTTTTGTTCCAAGGGAGTCATGGTTACAGTTCTTGTGACTTTGATTTCATGTGGATCCTTTGGCATTCAGTGACTAATATCACAATTGCTTCTTCCTTTCTGTTTAGTATATAAATGTAATTCTGTGCAACATTTGTTGTCTTGATAACGACTCAAGTAGGAGTCAAAACTTTGACCATTCATCACTAAAATTAATTGTTAAATCAGAGGACCTGTTGAGTGCCTATATGTTTTGCAGACTTACAGAAAGTTGAAATTTCTAAATATTACAGCAAGACTAACCATGGAAAAATGTGATTGCAGGCTAGCAATAAGACAAGCCCTAAAAAATGTTTGTAGTCTTCAGGCTTGCCAAAAACAAATCCTGAAAAAAATATTTGTAAGATTCAGGCTTGACAAAAACAAGCCCATAAACTAATGAATGCACTACTGGTCTAGTGCAGCAGTGCTAAATGGCATTAAGCCACCACCAGAAACATTGTCTCGCCTGTGGCACACAGTAGTGGCATTATGGCATTTGCCAGTGATGTAATTCCTGCTTAGCATTAAGATTAAGCTGTGGCATGGAACAAGGATCATCAGCAGTGACATGAGAGAGATCATCAGCAGTGACATGAGAGAGTTAATGGCATGATAATGGTTCCACATCACATAAGCCCTAGTGCTGTAGTAGCAGTACCACAACAAGCACCAATCACTTCAGGTACATATAATGATAAGAGATTGGCCAATCATACTTCTTTTGCTGCATAACCTCTAAAATTATGGGTGTGTTGGAAAATTATTATTTCCCTTGAGAACAGGAAGGAACTGTGTAGTTATCATCATCAGAAACTGCAATGTGTTTAGTGTATGGAAACATTGTGAAGTAGGGAAAGAACTAGAAAGACTCATACTTGGCACATCTTTTATATTAAGCAATAAGCACAATGACCACCTGAATTTATTTCAGCAGTGTTAAAGTACTCCCAGGAAATCTGGTGCTTCTTTCACTATGGCCTTTGTTTTCTCCATTAAATACAAATGCCCGGGTGGTGGTGGTGTTGGGTGGCAAGACTTGATAAAAATAATAAACCCTTCCTGTCAACAACTTGGCATATTCAGTGGACTGGACTTTCTACAGATGCTCTCTGATTTCCTGCATTGTTCTCAATCACATTGCCATGTGTGGTCAGAATCAGAAGCTGGTGGTAGTGTTAATGGCAGCAATGATACTGCTGAGGAGGAGGAAGAAAACCCCATGAGTGCCAGGGGAAAAATGGTGATATTTTTCTACACCAAGACTCTAGCCAAAGAGGATGACAACAACACAGATATTGTTGTTGAATTGTCTGAGTTTCTATGGGATTTTCTCTGCCATTATTTGAGCACTTGAGGAGGAGCAAGTGTCACGGTTGCAATACTACTGTTTCAGGAGAGGGTTTAACATGCTTTACATACACATCAGGGTGTTTATTTTGCATGTGGTTAATGGGGACAGATGTACCAATATGTGCCCCCCTTCTCCTTTTCACTACCTTGTCAAACCCTCTACACAGTGCAGATTCTGAAAATTGCACTGTTCCTGTCCCAAAAGAAAAAATGGCCCAAAATCCATGATTTAATTGGGAAAGAAAATGGCTTTCTTCTTTTACAGAATGCAATGTCTATGGCAGGTGCTGCTGCTGTTGCCACAGCCATGGTTTAAACAGACACACTAGCCTACTCATCCTTCTGCTGTCTCTGATGACTCAGCAGCAGGAATTACATTAGCAGCAAATGCCATAATGTCACTTGTAATGGTGGTGGTTATGATGAACATTCCCAAATGCATATCTCTCTCTCCCATTTTAATTCACTTTCAGCCAAGAATGCTTTCATGAACTACCAGCTCCATCACCAGTTTCCTGCTGCTCTTTGCTTTGTGAGTTCCCTGTTGTCACACTTGCCATCATCTTAGATGACACATACTGATATCAGCAGTATCTGGCACAAGCAATTGTACTGTGCTGCTGCTATTATCAAGTAACCCCCTTTTTAAGATATCTCTCCAGATTCATGTGGAAGATGTTGGGGGACCTGGGCCTCATTGTTGCAGGGGGAAGTGGACTCACTTCACTCCTGCTGATGATTACACTGGATTCCTCCAACACTGATTCAGTAAAGCAGCCACAGCCCTGCAGCTGCTCCTACTTATGTTGTGCAAGCAAGCACACCAAAAATAACTTTATTTATATTATTGTACTTTTTCTCTCTTGGACGATCTGTCTCCTTCCTCTGTTATTCCCTTCTATTCTAAAACATTCAGCATGGTGGTAAGGTAAGTTCTGGGTTTTTATATTATGAGGAGGAAGCTCTTGCTGCCATAGAAAACATAGTAGGAAATGTGAACTGTTCTTGCAGGAAAATCTGTGTTGCTAGTGAATCAGCAGAAATACTATTTCTTCTGCAATGGATGGAATTTCCCATGGAAAAAAAGCAACAAATCATTCATTTTACATGGATATTCCTGCAGGAACAAAATGGGACTTTTTACTTATCCCTACTAACTAGAATTATAAGGAAAAAAGCATTGTGGGCATTATTCATCAACCTAAGTAGGGGCAACTCTGGTGCACACCAACTGAAATCATCCATAGGATTTTAATGAATGTTCTGTAAATCCCAACTGATTAACCCCATCCCACCCGCAGACGTACATGTACGTCCTCACCGGATGTCCCAGGAGGAAAGAGGACGTACATGTACGTCCCGGAAACCGTTCGCTAAAATGGCAAAAAAAAAAACCCATCGTCAAGTGCCGGCTGGTCACTAAAGGGTTAAAATATGGTATTAAACCCCTTGGATTTTAGAGAGGTCTCCAAAACATATAATTAAAAGCTCCATTTTAATCAATGGGAAATGTCATTCCAACATTATGTTGAAGTTTGTTTCAAACAGATTTACAAACATTTAGCTTGGTATGTTACCTTTGGATAAGCACAAAGAAAACAACTACTGAATAAAAAACATCATACTTAGATCAGAGGTATCCAAGGTCAGTCATCTAGAGCTACCAAAAGGCCAACATTTAAGGATATTCAGAATTAAGCCAAGGTGCGTTAATCAGGGATTCATTCATTTTGACTTCCTCAAAATCATTAAATCCTAGCCTGTTGGTAACACTTGTGAACCAGACATGGGCACCCCTGATGTAGATATAAGCACACTTAGTCAACATACTAGTCAAAATCACCTTTTCACTCTTTTTCAGGTAAGAAAGATGGGCATATTTGGATTTGTTGAAACACCGCCAATGATATTGAAGAGCTAAGGATTATACATGTGGTTGTGCAAAATCGAGGATTCAGTTAGGAATCTGAACACTAGTTTTTATGTATTGATAATGGTTCAGCTCTATTATGGGATTAAAGTTATAGCAGAAGAAATGGAACCAATTATAACCGAACTAGACACAGCTGGTCCTAGCACCATTAATTTCCAGTTGAATGTAATTGTTTTTGATTACTATTTGTAAATGTAATCAGAAACATATTCTTTCTGGTAATATTGTTAAGTAGTGCTATTCAATAAAATCATTAAAAAGGTCACAGCATATCCAAGTGAAGCACTACTGTCTTGTAACTTTATTCAAAGTCTGCCGGGCTGCATGATGCCCCTTAAGTTGCTGTTTAGCTTCACTGCTAAGTTTGTGCTGTCTATAAGCTTGCCCAAAGGCTCATTGAAAGAGTCTTTATTAAAACCTAGGTCTCAGTGCTGTATTGCACATAGACTTCTGGAACATTTGTACCAACAATCCCCTCCCCCCCATCCTCACATTTGACTAAGACTACATTAATGTTTGTCTCAATAGCACATTTTTTAGCAGTTAATAACTGCGAGAAAGTGCTGGGACTTTTTTTAACTCAACTTTACACATTTCTAATATCTTGCCTTTTGAATTGAAACTGTAAAACTAGCAGTTTGTCATTTTGCTATGAAAATATCCATCTAAATTATTCTCTTTTCCGATAACCCCAAAAAACTTTGCTTGTGTGTGTGTGTGTGTTTGTGTAAAGTTTGGATTGGATAGCTTGCAACCCAGTTATGGTGGGAAATGGGGGCATAAATATCCATGGTTGCATAGGTAGGCTCACTGTTGCTCTAGATGCCTGCCACCACATTGCCCACTACAAAGGGGCTATGGTAAAAAAAGCTGGGAAGTGCTGGTAACAGCTTGGAGCTGGAACAGCTTCTTCTGTTTGGAGAAAGTTCCACAGAATTCACTAAGGAGGTGGCACCAGCAGTGATGAAGGAGAGGAATGTGAGATTGTAATCTTCCCCACCACCATATCTCCATCCAATCAAAAAGAAGACTGCATTGCCAGAGTCCAGTGGCTTTGCTGTACCAGTCAGTTTGACACAGCTTGCTTGTATGCTTAATTCTTGTCAATCTCTGTTTGCGTTTTGTGGTTCCAGTCTACTTCATCAGGGCTATCAACCAAATATTTTTACAGATCCAAGCATTTATAACTCCCCCAGTATATTGCTTCTGGTACTTTCAGAGCAAGATATTTGGTTGATTCCCTTGACGAATTGGTCTGGAACTGTGAAACATGTAGGGCCAGATAGATTTTAACTGCTGTATTAGTATGCACTGGGTTGTTTTTATATACTTTGTCAATAATTTTTATCCTAAGTCTTGTTTGCAGTGTTACCAAGAATCCCCATATTACCATCATAGCTCCCTCTCCCATAACCATAACTTACACTGCTCACCCTTACCTGGAAGATCAGATTGAGGTGATATGGGAGCAGTTAATTAAAGTGTTGGAAAGTCAAGTATGACACTGGGTGGTAAGAGAAGTTGGAGGAGGAGCAGAGGCGTGTGACTGGGACTGGAGGTCTGACACAGTCAATACACAAAAATGTGAGTGCACAAATAAGAAAAAAGGCACAGGAGCCTCTAAGTACTGACACCTTAAAATAACAATCACCACCGTTTGTGCAGAATCAGCTCTCTTCAAATGTTACTCACACTCTTCGCATTCACTGGTTAACCCCTAATGCAGGTCTCTCCTGGAACTTTTGGTCTTCCTTTCTTGTCTTCTCTACTGGATCTCTCTCTAAAGAGGTCTGGCCCAGTAGTCACCAACCTTGTTCCTAAAGATTGTGGACTCCCAGACTGGAGACTATTTAAGACTCTTAAAATCTAACTACAGAGCTAGATGAGATGTATGCATAAAATTGAATAATATAGACATTATAGTGGTTGGTGGTCAGAGACTGAGGTTGTTTTTGTGATAATGGATGTCAGAAAATATGTGGATTAATAAGTGAGTAGAGATAACACATCTGGCAATGGCAGAGGCAGATTGGAGGTGTATGGGACGCATAGGGAATAAGCGAGTGAGTCGCTGGAATCCTATAGTGGAATAACCATATTAGACAGTGATACCTGGAGAGGGTTAAAATGCGAGACTGCTGTTGAAATCTTGTAAGTGCAATAATTTATTGTTTTTAAGGATAAAATAAAAGAAACACTGCTTTTAGATTTTGTTGTTTTGCGCTCTCATTTTTAGATTGATTCTGTGTTATGGAAAAGGCCATATATTAGAAGCTGCATTAAGAAAAATTGAACAGTGGGACGAAAATATACTCCATCTGGTTAATAAGAGAACTTTCATCAATCTCATCATCATCCTCATCTCCATCAGGGCTCAATTCTATTACCCGTGCTAAAACCGACATTACAAGAAAAACAAGTAATGCACATTTTGCAAACGTGTTACGTCGGTATTGTATTGCAGAACCACAGTAAAACAAAACTAGCATAGACAGCACTTTTCAGAGTAGTAACAAAACATAGTCGACAATTAACTTCCCCTTCCAAATCCGACTTACAGTGCTTTCTTTCACCATATTAATTCAACGAATATTGTACATCCGACATTTTAACCCCCCCTTGAAAAGTCGACTACAGTGCTCCTAGCATGGGAGCGACAATTGCCCCCTTTATTAATTATCCCTTTGAGTGACAGAGGGATACGGAATGCATTGCAAAGTCAGCCAGAGCCACAGGTCAGAACCGATGTGGGTAGTCAGGCAAGCCGGGATCATACACAGAGAAGATTCGGAGGTCAGAAATGGGTCACAACGAGAACGCAGGAGCTACTAGCATAAACACCACATAAGGGCAATGACTCCTAGGCCCAGGGAAGTTTATATAGGAGCAGATAAAGGCAGGAATCAATAGGCAAATCAGTAGCGACCTATAAACAAGCACACTCCAGTAGACGTCAGGAACCGGAAGTAGCCAGCCTCCATGCCGGTAAGCACCACAACAGCAAAAGGAAGCACAGGGTCGCTAGGCCTCCTAGGGATACTGTGATAGCACCCCCCTTTAACAACCTCTCCCCAACACACTCAGAGGAAGTGCGGGAGTGGAAGTGCAGGAGTGGAATTCATGGAGCAGGTCAGGTGCATGTAGATCTCTCTTAGCGACCCAGTAACACTCCTCAGGCCCATACCCTTTTCAATTAACTAGATATTGTACCTGACCTCTAACCTTGTGAGAGTCCAGAATGCTCTGCACCTCTTATTCCTCATGACCCCCCACTTGGACAGGTCTGGGACAGACAGGAGTGGTAGTATAGCAGTTATAGACCAAAGGTTTCAGTAGCAACACAGGGAACACATTGGAAATGCGCATATTAGCAGGGAGTTCAAGGGCATAGGTTACAGAGTTGATCCTACGGAAAACGCAAAAGGGGCCCACAAATCGAGGAGCCAGCTTTTTACAAGGTACCTAGAGATGGAGCTTGCGCAAGGACAGCCATATTCTCTCTCCCACCTGGAACACTGGAGCCGGTAGCCGTCTACGGTCTGCTTGTCTCTTATAGCGTAACGTGGAACTCTGCAGGGTTCTTTGAACCCGTACCCATGTGGAGCAGAGCGCCGTCAAGTGCTCCTCCAGGGCATGAATATTCTGAGCCACAAAAGACTCTGGGAGAAGCAAAGGATGGAACCCATATTTAATCAAAAATGGGGAGTTCTGAGAGGAGGAATTGACAGCACTGTTTCTGGCAATCTCTGCTCATGGTAACAGGTTCGCCCAATTATCATGATGATCCAATATAAAACAACGCAGGAACTGTTCCAACACCTGATTAGACCTCTCTGCAGCACTGTTAGACTGGGGATGGTAAGGCAAGGAGAACGAGAGCCGGATACCAATCTGACTGCAAAAAGCTCTTCAAAAACACAACACAAACTGGCTCCCACGATCTGAGACCACCACTTTGGGTATACCGTGGAGATGAACCACCTCCTTAGTCAAGATTTTGGCCAACTGCCTAGAGGAGGGGAGTCCTTTAAGTGGCACAAAATGGGCCATCTTGGAAAATCTATCCACAGTCATGAGGATGACTGTGTAGCCCTCTGATACTGGCAATTCTACCATAAAGTCAATAGATAAATGCGACTATAGACGCTCCTCATTGGGAATGGGTTGCAGGAGACCCACCGGAAGATGAATGGGAGTCTTAGTCCACGTACAAGTGGAATATGCAGCAACAAATGCGGAACAATCTGCTCTCAGGATGGGCCACCAAAAGAGTCTAGTCATCAACCATATTAGTTGATCTCTCCCACGTGCCCTGCTGCCTCCGAGGAGTGCTATGTTTCCAGCAGTCTGGTATGTAGGGATTCAGGCACAAAACATTTACCATTCAGCTTATCCGCTAGGGCGGTGTCATAGCATACCTATATCCAACGTCACCTCTTCGGCTGGCGCTGGAGTTGTATCTCTCTAAATGACGCTTCTGCGTCATCACTCACATTGCTTTTGGGACTGGGCTTGGGAGCGCTTCGCATCAGTAGTGGATGCTCGTGTTCTCACGCTAGGCGATTCTGATGCTCCATATGATGCAGCAGTGGTTCAGGAGTGCTACACATCTCGCGGCAAGATGCATCAATTATGGCCGTGAGGAGGCGTATTTGACGCAGGCTATCTACTTCCTGGTGCCTTGTATTTAAAGGAAACTGGATTTTCATCCAGTTACCCTTACTTTGATGTTCAGTACAGTTCTATTTCTTGCTCCTGATCTTTGTGTATAACCTGGATTGTCTGATCATCCATCCTGGTGCTGACCTGTGGCTCTGTCTGACTACTCTCTTGTATTGCCCCTTGTAGTAGACACCCAATCTGGTGCAGATGAGTTGCTCTGGCTGACTACCCGCTCCGTGTATGACCTAGGCTTATCTGACCATCCATTCTGGTGCTGACCTGTGGCTTTGTCTGAATACTTTCTTGTATTGCCCCTTGTAGTAGACACCCAGTCTGGTGCAGACCTGTGGCTCTGGCTGAATAACCGCTTTGTGTATGACCTAGGCATGTCTGACCATCCATCCTGGTGCTAACCTGGGGCTCTGT
The DNA here is from genome assembly GCA_037306005.1 of Rhinophrynus dorsalis. NCBI lineage: Eukaryota > Metazoa > Chordata > Amphibia > Anura > Rhinophrynidae > Rhinophrynus > Rhinophrynus dorsalis. The sequence continues at coordinate 176,646,389 of CM074723.1, forward strand.
CCAGCTAACCTCTGTGTTTACTCCTGTTGAGTGGATATCCTATCTGGTGCAGACCTGTGGCTCTGGCAGACTCTGACCAAACTGACTGCAGGCTTGAGTCAGTAGGTTCGTTGGTTGTCTCACCTTCAGGTGACGGTCTTCTCCTGTCTGGCTGCAGGCATGAGTCAGTCATCTTCTGATTACCATCCTTGTGGAACAGTCTGAACTACTCTTCCTCTCTGACTTAGAGACTACCATTGGCTTTGGCTTAGTCTCTGCAGTTTTGGGATCTGGAGACATACTAGTATTGCTGATAGAATGACTGTCTCTTGGTTACCCTCTGCTCCATCCTGAGTATTGGTATTATATTACACTTACTTTAATAAAGGTGAATTTTACTTTACTGTCTGACTCTTGTTGCTTGCAAACCGTGACAGGCGGAACCCTGAGCAGCCAAATTCTCCTCACCCAGTGGAGAGGTAATACTAGTACGTATAGTAGCCAAAATGTGGTTGGGATGAATGATAGGTACCGGAGGACACTCCTCCTAGGACTCGGCACCAAAATGCAGAGAAAGAGCGTCTGCTTTAATATTCTTTATACCAGGGAGGTAGGAAACCACAAAATTAAACCTAGAGAGGAATAAGGCCCATCTGGCCTGACTAGGAGACAACCTCTTGGCCTCTGACAGATATGTGAGGTTCTTGTGATCTGTCAGTATAAGGATCGGAATGGTTGTCCCCTCCAACAGATATCGCCATTCTTTCAGAGCAAGGATGATGGCAGTTAATTCATGATCACCCACATCATATATATACTCTCAGTCTTAGACAATTTCTTAGAGAGAAATCCACACGGGATTAATAGTTTCCCAGGGCCCGCGCACTGGGACAGCAAAGCACGTACTCCCAACTCTGATTCGTCTACCTCCAGGGTGAATGGTAGGGTGGAATTCGGGTGGGACAATATCGGGGCTTTTGCAAAGACAGACTTCAAGTCCTCAACTGCCTGCTGAGCTTCTGGTGTCCAGTCTGAAGGATTAGCTCCCTTCTGAGTCATGTCCATGAGAGATGTGACTACTGTGGAAAAGTTTTGTATGCACTTCCTTTAGTAATCAGTGAAGCCCAGGAACCTCTGTATGGATCTTAACCCGGAAGCGGCCACTGTAAGACAGCAGACAGTTTTTGTGGGTCCATGGCTAGGCCAGAGGATGTGATAATATGACCTAGGAATGTCACCTGGGATTTATGGAATTTACACTTCTCCAGCTTGCAGAACAACTTGCTCTCCCTTAATAGTTGTAGGACCTGGCCTACGTCTGCTCCAAAGTAGGTGAATGGATGAGTACATCATCCAAACAGACCACAACACAACTCTGCAGTAGATCTCTTAATACATCATTAATAAATACCTGGAAGACAGCGGCAGCAATGCACAATCCAAAAGGCATCACTAAGTATTCATAGTGCTCGCTCCGGGTGTTTAAACGCTGTCTTCCATTCATGGCCCTCTTTTATTCGTACCAGATTGTACGCAGCCCTCAAGTCAAGTTTCGTGAATATGGTAGATATAGATTAGCACAATTGTTTTAGGATATATATATTTGTATCTTTTATGAATTATATATTTGTTTATTGTACATCTATTCCTTATTAAATATTTTTATACATATTATTCGAGCCGTGAGGATTTACATGTTTATGAATGCTTCCCGATTGCAGACGGGGATTTCTCCAAAGGCGAGTTAGTCAGTCGTCTTGGAACTGACCACCATGATTGTGTGTACCCATCTATCACGGTGCCCGTGATCCTTATCTGTCACTCTTGGTTGTGGGCGCTCCCATTGGCTGACCTTGTTTGACCCGCCCATTGTGCCCTTTTTATACCTGGCCTTTGGCACCTGTCAGGTGCCTTTTCGTGGTGTTCCTGAGCCAGTGTTGCTGTTGCTGTGTTCCAGTATTCCTGCTTCCTGTGTACCGATTTGGCCTGTTTGACGACACTCCTTGTTTCCTGCTCTGTGATCTGACCCGGCCTGGCTGACATTCCTGCTTGTGACCTGATCTGGCTTGTCTGAGAATCCTGCTCCGTGATATGACCCGGCCTGGCTGACTTTCCTGCTTGTGACCTGATCTGGCTTGTCTGAGAATCCTGCTCCGTGATCTGACCCAGCCTGGCTGACTTCCTGCTCCGTGACCTGAACCGGCTCACTGCTGACCGTGCCTCTGTTCCTGCCGCTGCTGCTTTGTGTCGCATAGTTGACATTCTGACTTCCGCTGTGCTTGCAGAGCCGTGCCTCTGTTCTCTGAGCCTCTGTTAACACTTGCAGAGCTGTTATCTCCATTCCCTGAGCCTCCGTTTACCCTTGCAGAGCTGTGTCTCCATTCCCTGAGCCTCCGTTAACACCTGCAGAGCCGTTGTCTCCGTTCACTGAGCCTCCAGTAACACTTGCAGAGCCATTGCCCTGATCTTCCGCTACACTTGCTGAGCCGGTTACCTTACAGAGCCTTGTAATAGGCGGTGGCTCACTTTGTCTATCTTGCAGTGTAGCTGGTCTCCGACTTACAGTGTTTAGACTCCATTACAACGCCCATGGGGGCTATTGGCTCAAGCTCTTGCAGTGATTTGTCTCTGTTGCTACGCCCGTGGGGGCTATTGGCTCTAGTAGCTTCGCTCTTGCAGTGAGATTAGTCTCCGTTAAACGCCAGTGGGGGCTATTGGCTCTAGCTACTGCAGTGTAGTTTGTCTCCGTTGCTACGCCCGTGGGGGCTATTGGCTCTAGCTCTTGCAGTGTGGTTCTCTGTTGCTACGCCCGTGGGGGCTTGTGGCTCTAGCTCATCTCTGCATAGTATTTGACCTCAGTTCCTGTTCTGCCTAAGCAGCAATCTCTGTTCTATAGACTGACGGTGTTGTTTAATCTAGCACCACTTGCTGCTCCATTACCACCTTGGGTGTGTCAAACACCACAACAGAGACTGATTGATTCACATGTACTTTAACCATTGAGTACCCTTATGTTTCTATGCCTGCCCTGTGACAGTATATGTATAATTATTGCATCTGTATACTGGGCCTGAGAAGGCATCTGTAAGCCACTGTTCTTTCTAGTATTCTGTATTGCCTATAGAGGGCAGTCTTTCTTATTTTATTAATAAAACTGTGTTTTATTCTAACCTGCTGGTTCTGAGTGTCCTACAAAACCGTTACACCATCTTTATTCTGATTTCATCTAAGAATATGAGAAACATTAATACACTATTGGGTGCCCTCCCTCTCTTTGTGTTTGCTTTTGTGTGAATACGGTAGAGCTTTTGATACGATCAAATAACTCCATGATCAATGGAATCGGATAGGCATCAGTTTATTCAGACTTTTGAAATCGATGTATGGTCTTAGTTCCCCATCTTTTTTCTTTACAAAAAAGAAGACTGCATCCGCAGGTGAGGGCGATTTCCAGATAATGCCCCAGCCACATACTCATCCATGGCCATGTTCTCCTCCACTGACAAGGAGTATACTCAGCCCCTAGGAGGTCTGGCCCCTGGTTAGGGACGGGTGAAAGTTGTAGCTGTGTTCCATAGAGAAATTTCACGAAAACCATGTTGTTATCCTCTTTTTTGTGGGAAAATCCTCTTTAAAAATAGCGGTTACAATTTTTGCATCTTTTTTCGCCCCTTGGCCAAAATCTTTCCACATTTTTTCAATGGCTAGAAAGTTTCCGCCCATTGATTTACATTGTTTTCACATTTCCGCTATAAAAACGTGACGTTTTTGCTGCAGGCAGACAAAATAGAAGCAGCTACAGAGTGAGATAGACGTGCTGTGCTGTTCTGCTGTGATATTTTGGAAAAATTGAGGCAGCAGAGGCTCATAGTGACAGCAAAAGAGGAACTTAAAGGACATTTATTATGTTCCACTGAGTCTGAGGAGGAGGAGGAAGTGACTAGCAGTACTGAACCAATGCTGTCCAGTCCCCCTAAATCACTCCAATGGATCTTGGGGAATTTAATGGGAAGGGAGGGAGAAAAGGGGAATGGAAAAGAAGGCAGGAAGGGAAATGGAAGGAAGGGAGAAAAGGATAGTACTAATCAGAGCAGGACAGGTCAGTTGCCTGTTCCTGCTGCCCCTGCTGTCAGTTCCATAGTTGCTCTTCCTGCAGCCACTAGTGTTGTACCTGCTCCCAGACATGCTGCCCTTGCTGTCAGTGCCACCATTGCTGTACCTGCAGCCACTGGTGTTGTACATGCTGCCAGACGTGCTGCCACTTCTGCCAGTGCCACCATTGCTATACCTGCAGCCACTAGTGTTGTACCTGCTGCCAGATGTGCTGCCCATGCTGCCACCAGCGCTGTACCTGCTGCCAGTGCTAAACCTGCTGCCACCAATACTTTGTCTTCTGCTAGTTTTTCTTGTAGTAGAAGGAGAAAATTATGCCAAGTGTGACAGCAAGGGACCCTAAATCACACTTGCCATTCCAAAGAAGTCCTGCCAGTGCTAGTACTACTGATACTAAGGTCCAGCAGCTTGTTAGCGTTAGGAGTGAAGGAGGGGGTAATCAACACTATCCTCATATTACTAGTGACTGTGAGACTGAGGAGGAAGACTCTATAGCTGAACTTAATGTGGTTGGTGTTAGTAGTACTAGCAATAATGATGAAGCAGCTGGAGTGGTAGGGGAACATTTGCCAGCATCCAGACTAGTGATCTAGGGAGCCCACACCATTCCTCTGACCCTGGGGGTCCTCCCTTTCCCTTCACTATATTGTCCAGGTGGAACATGATCCTGAAGAAGAGAGCAGGCTCAGAATTAATACCACCACCACCACCGGCAGGAGCACAGATCAGCTGCCTGTGCCTGTTGCTACTACTGACAGTCTGTCTTCTTCTTCAGGTCAAAAGGAAATGGCAAGTGTGACATTAGGGGACCCTCTGTCGCATTGCTCGTCACCTCCTCCAAGCAGCAGTGAGATGTCTGGAATAGAGGAGCAGCAATAACAGTATGTAGGGACTAGTGGTGGTGGTGATGATGATGGTGGAGAAGCTGGGGTGGAAGAGACATTGATGGGCTTTTTAGCAGAAACTGAGAAGGATTGAGAGACAGGCATGAGGATGGGCATCACCACCACCACTAGCAATGACATTTTGGAATTAGAGGAATTTGCAACTGCTCAAATTCCTTCTGATGCTTAGATGCAAGGGATGCAGAGGAGCAGGCTAGTGTGCCACAGACCACCATGGACACAATGGGAACGAGGTCAACAAGTGGTGCAGAACTAGGACAGATTCCACTTGCCAGCACTAGTTGCATTGCTGAATCTGAGACAGTGGCAGCAACAGCAGCAACATTATCCACTGCCACAGACAATGAAGGGGAATATGGAGGACAAGAAGAAAGAGGCCATTCTTCTCCATCTGTTCCCTTCCCCTTGAAGTCATCATGGGTGTGGGACTATTTTTCTCTTGGGGCAGGCACAGTGCAGTCATCAGCAATGGCACTGTGCACAATTTGTGACAAGTCATTGAAAAGGGGAAAGGAGGGAACACACCTTGGCACAAGCACCTTGATATCACACATGAAACACAGACACCATGACATTTACATCAAACATGTTAAAGACAAACACACACAAGAGAAATCAAGCACTGCTTTTGCTGTCCCTGACTCTCCAGAAAGGCAACAAGAGGCGAGGCGGAGATCAAAGAGGAGGAGGAATAGAACAACCCAGGCAGTGACTGGAAGTTCCATGACGAGTGAAAAAACTAGCTAGCCATCATCTTCTAGGGTAACTACATCTTCTGATCATCCACCTCGTTCATTACCTCCCCCACCAAATGATAGCCACTCTATTGATGTTAGGATGTGGCAGTTCATCTCTACCCATTGCACACTGTGTTGTGCACTGACCACACATGCCAGTGTGGTGGAGAAGAATCGCAATCAGTGCATCAAGCGGCATCTGAGGAGATTCCATCCTGCAGAATATGCTGAGATGGTGGCAGAGAGGGTTCATCATTACTATTAAACTGTAGGCAAGTTGTGATGTGTCCTTAGAGGGTCTGGAAAAGGGGTACAGTGACAGCGGCAGTACTTGGTTTCGGGTGTCATGGTGTTTGGATACAGTTGTGCCCCCAGATGTTATTTACCACACACATACTGTGCACATTGCAGTTGCTGAGAGAGCCACTGTTCCTGCTCTCATGGTAAAAAAATATATTCTAATAACACCACACCCATGATTTTGGAGGAGTGGCAGGTGGAGAAGATGTAATGGTCCACTTGTTCTTTTCTCCACTGAGGGCTACCTATTCTGCTGCTACTGCCTCAGGCACATCACTGGAGCCAGTCGTGGCAAGTGAAACCTTCATAATCCATCTTCCATGTTAGTGCTATTGTTAATCCCATTCCCTTTCAGCTGCCTAATCATCCTGCTGCTTAAACAACTCAGAAGCAGCAGTACAATCAGCAGTTGTAACTCAGGACTCAGGAGGACATTTGGCAGTGGCAACTGGCCAACATGACCTGCTGGCATTGGGCTAGTAGGGCATTTTTTTCTCAGGGCTTGTGCTTTAAAAAAAAAGAAGAAAAAAAAAAACAGTCCTACAAAAAATACATTTTTTTGGCTATTTGTTTCTAACAAGCCTAAATCCTACAAATCAATGTTTCCTTATAGTTTGTGCCAAATAAGCTTAAGTCTTACAAATTAATGTTTCTTCAGGGCTTGGGCCTCTAATAAGTCTAAGTCCTACAAAGGCCTCTAGCATCAAATCAAACAAATTATTCTCTACAAAATACTCTATCAAGTCAAGTATCAGTCCACCCCAGTCGCAGGTTATGTCAGGAGGTTCCTGTCTCTGTCACTTTACATACAAATTTCTTATTTTATTGATTTATTTTTTTATTAACTGCCCCCCAATAGTAGCCAAGAACCCCCCCCAAAACAAATTCCCTGTTCAAATGATTCATTCATTCACCAACACAGGCAGCCTCCTCAGACCCCTTTCTTCAGGTCTTCAGGCCTTGGGCCTCTAATAAGTTAAAGTCCAACAATGGCTTCTAACTAGTGATGAGCGAGCACCCCAATGCTCGGGTGTTCGGGTGCTCTGACCGAGCGCCCCCGGAGGCTCGAGTGCTCGGCCGAGCACCCGAGCCCCATTGAAGTCAATGGGAGGACTCGAGCATTACACCAGGCACCCCCTGCTCTGATGAGGGGAGGGTGCCTGGTCCATAGGAAAAGGGCAGAAAAGGATGGAAACACCACAGAAATGGTTCAGGGACAGCATAGGGAGGATGTCTGGATGCATCTTGGACTCCAACATCGCTGCTGGGAACGATCTTTCGCCCGTAGTACGCCATTTTTACAGACTGACCGTAAAACACACAAAAAGGCAGATAAAAACGACTTTAGGCGAAAAATTGTTACCAAATAGTATTTGCTGTATATTTACTTGTATATCATCTGCAAATTCTCCCAAAAATGTCCTCGATTTTCTGAAGTGAGGCCATGATTAAGAGGGAAACGTGCGCAGAGGCAAATTCTCCCAAAAATTTCCTTGATTTTATTGAACTGAGGCCATGATTAAGAGGGAAACGTGCGCAAAGGCAAATTCTCACAAAAATTTCCTCGATTTTTCTGAACTGGGGCCATGATTAAGAGGGAAACGTGCGCAAAGGCAAATTCTCCCAAAAATTTCCTCGATTTTTCTGAACTGGGGCCATGATTAAGAGGGAAACGTGCGCTGAGCCGACCATCTAAAACATTATGGGTGAGGGTCTGCTGCGGAGCTGACCATCCTAAACATTATATGCGAAGGCCCGCTAGTGAGCTGACGCTATAAAACATTATATGAGAGGGCCCGCTAGAGAGCTGACCCAATAAAACATTATATGAGAAGGCCCGCTGGTGAGCTGACCTATATAAAAATTGTCAAACAGGGCCCGCTGGTGAGCTGGCCCTATATAAAAATTATATCACAGGGCATATGGAAGAGGAGGAGGAGGATGAGAAGATTAAGAGTCAACCATATACCCGTTTTTTGGGTGGAAGGGGTGAATGGGAATACAGAGTATTCCCATCATTGTAAATAACATATATAAAGTGAGTTTATGTTCCCCCGGGGCTTTCCTCCAGTGGAGTGGAGAAGTCAGGGGAAATCCAGGCCTTGTTCATTTTTATAAGTGTCAACCTACCAGCATTTTCGGTGGAAAGGCGGATACGCTTATCTGTTATGATGCCACCAGCAGCACTAAATACCCGCTCAGACAGAACGCTGGCGGCAGGGCAGGCCAGCACCTCCAAAGCGTAGAGTGCCAGTTCATACCACGTGTCCAGCTTGGACACCCAGTAGTTGTAAGGCACAGAGGGATCATTGAGGACGCTGACACGGTCTGCTATGTACTCCTTCACCATCTTCCAAAACTTTTCCCTCCTTGTGACACTAGGCTGTGCATCAGGGTGAGGGTGCTGGCGGGGTGTCATGAAGGTGTCCCACGCCTTGGAGAGTGTTGCCCTGCCTTTCTCGGAACTGCTGTGTGCTCCCCTTTTCTCCCCTTCTCGGTTGGCCAAGGTAGCACGTACTCTGCCGCCAGCGTTGTCAGATGGAAAATTTTGGAGCAATTTTTCAACAAGAACCTTCTGGTATTGCACCATTTTGCTTGTCCTCTCCACCGGAGGAATGAGAGATGAGAAATTCTCTTTGTAGCGGGGGTCCAGAAGGGTGAACACCCAGTAATCCGTGTCGTTTAAAATGCGTATAACACGTGGGTCACGGGAAAGGCAGCCTAACATAAAGTCAGCCATGTGTGCCAGAGTACCAACAGTCAAGATTTCGCTGTCCTCACCAGGAGGATGACTCTCAATCTCCTCATCCTCTTCCTCCTCTTCTGCCCACCCACGCTGAAGAGATGGAACTAAAGTTCCATGGCTACCCTCTGTAGCGGAGGCAACCGTGTCTTCCTCCTCCTCCTCCTCCGCCTCCTCCAATTGTCGCTGAGAAGACGAAGTGAGGGTGCTCTGGCTATCACCTTGTGTAAGCTCTTCCTCCCGCATTTCCACCTCTTCCACATGCAAAGCGTCGGTTTTAATTGTGAGCAGCGAGCGTTTCAGTAGACACAGAAGTGGGATGGTTACACTGATAATAGCGTTATCGCCGCTCACCATCTGTGTCGATTCCTCAAAATTGGTCGTGTAATGCGGGGATGGCACACCGGGAAAAGTAGTGGCGGCTGGGGACCGCGTACCGAGGGACAGCTGCTGCCATCAGGCTGCGGAAGGACTCAGTGTCCACAAGCCTAAATGGCAGCATTTCGATGGCCAGTAATTTGGAAAGGTGTGAGGTTAGTGCTATGGCCTGTGGGTGGGTGGCTGGGTATTTTCGCTTGCGCTCAAATGCCTGGGGTAACGACATTTGGACGCTGTGCTGGGACAGGGAAGTGGATGTGGTCGCTGATGGTGCTTCAGATGGTACAGGTGCAGGGCGGGAGGTATGCGGGCCTGCGCCTTCGACAGGCGATTGGCCGGCACCGAAAACAGGGGAAGAGGAGGCAGTGGTGTGGCCTGCAGACACAGATGGGCGATCCAGGCGTTCCTCCCACTTACTACGGTGCTTGGATGCCATGTGTCGGATCATGCTGGTGGTGGTGAGGTTTCTAGTGTTCATGCCTCGGCTCATTCTGGTGTGGCACAGGTTGCAAACTACAATTCTTTTGTTGTCCGCACTTTCCTTAAAAAAACGCCATACCGCGGAACACCTACCCTTTGGCAAGGGAGATTTACGCAAGGGGGTGCTCCGTGGAACATTTGCGGGCCGGTTTGGTGCGGTCCGCCTTCTTTCTGTAGCCACACCACTGCCTCTTCCAGCCTGTTGCGGTGCTGCAGATGGCTCACCCTCAGGACTGCTGTCATCGCTCGGCTCTACACCTTCCCAGGTGGGGTCAGTCACCTCATCGTCCACCAAGTCCTCCTCCACTTCCTCACTCTGATCATCCTCCTCATGTCTTGATCCCACCACATACTCAGTCATTGACAACTGTATAACATTCTCCTCAACAAGGTCTTGAGACAGTAATAGTGGTTGATTTAATGGCAACTGTGTCTCATCATCATCATCATCATCCACTACTTCCTTTGACCTTAAATGCCGTTCACATCTGTCATCTTCTTGTGATTGGGTACCCTCTAGAGGTTGTGAATCAGGGCACAAGATGTCATGTTCCTCTGCAAGCGTGCTTGGAGAGAGGGTCAAATGAAGGATTGGTGATGAGACGAGCTCATCACTATATCCCAGTGTGGGATCACTTCTTTGACCAGACCGTCTATGGTGGGAGGAAGGATGATCAGAGTGAGGATTATGTTGACCAGACTCTTGGCTACTGAGAGTGGACTTGGTGGAAGACAGGGTGGTGCTTAACCGACTGGAAGCAGTATCAGCTGACATCCAACCGACCACCTGTTCGCAGTGGTTGGACCTCGAGAGTGATGTCCTGCGACGCCCTGTAAAATTAGACATGAAGCTAGGTATGGTGGATGTCTTTCTTTCTTGTGCTCTGGCACCAGGCACAGTTTCTCCGCGTCCTGACCCGCGCCCTGAACTATCAGGATCACGTCCACTTCCCCGTCCCTTTTTACCCGCCTTCTTCATCTTACACGGAATATGTGACTTTGATATTTGAGTTTGAAAACTTAACAGTATTTCTTCCTATTCTGCAACTGTGCAGAGTACACAGAATAGGCTGCTAAACTGCGGTGACGCACACTGAATGGAATATGTGACTTTAATATTTGAGTTTGAAGACTTAACAGTATTTCTTCCTATTCTGCAACTGTGCAGAGTACACAGAATAGGCTGCTAAACTGCGGTGACGCACACTGAATGGAATATGTGACTTTAATATTTGAGTTTGAAGACTTAACAGTATTTCTTCCTATTCTGCAACTGTGCAGAGTACACAGAATAGGCTGCTAAACTGCGGTGACGCACACTGAATGGAATATGTGACTTTGATATTTTAGTTTGAAAACTTAACAGTATTTCTTCCTATTCTGCAACTGTGCACAGTACACAGAATAGGCTGCTAAACTGCCGTGACGCACACTGAATGGAATATGTGACTTTGATATTTTAGTTTGAAAACTTAACAGTATTTCTTCCTATTCTGCAACTGTGCACAGTACACAGAATAGGCTGCTAAACTGCGGTGACGCACACTGAATGGAATATGTGACTTTAATATTTGAGTTTGAAGACTTAACAGTATTTCTTCCTATTCTGCAACTGTGCAGAGTACACAGAATAGGCTGCTAAACTGCGGTGACGCACACTGAATGGAATATGTGACTTTAATATTTGAGTTTGAAAACTTAACAGTATTTCTTCCTATACTGCAACTGTGCAGAGTACACAGAATAGGCTGCTAAACTGCGGTGACGCACACTGAATGGAATATGTGACTTTAATATTTGAGTTTGAAGACTTAACAGTATTTCTTCCTATTCTGCAACTGTGCAGAGTACACAGAATAGGCTGCTAAACTGCGGTGACGCACACTGAATGGAATATGTGACTTTAATATTTGAGTTTGAAGACTTAACAGTATTTCTTCCTATTCTGCAACTGTGCAGAGTACACAGAATAGGCTGCTAAACTGCGGTGACGCACACTGAATGGAATATGTGACTTTAATATTTGAGTTTGAAAACTTAACAGTATTTCTTCCTATTCTGCAACTGTGCAGAGTACACAGAATAGGCTGCTAAACTGCGGTGACGCACACTGAATGGAATATGTGACTTTAATATTTGAGTTTGAAAACTTAACAGTATTTCTTCCTATTCTGCAACTGTGCAGAGTACACAGAATAGGCTGCTAAACTGCGGTGACGCACACTGAATGGAATATGTGACTTTAATATTTGAGTTTGAAGACTAACAGTATTTCTTCCTATTCTGCAACTGTACAGAGTACACAGAATAGGCTGCTAAACTGCGGTGACGCACACTGAATGGAATATGTGACTTTGATATTTTAGTTTGAAAACTTAACAGTATTTCTTCCTATTCTGCAACTGTGCACAGTACACAGAATAGGCTGCTAAACTGCGGTGACGCACACTGAATGGAATATGTGACTTTGATATTTTAGTTTGAAAACTTAACAGTATTTCTTCCTATTCTGCAACTGTGCACAGTACACAGAATAGGCTGCTAAACTGCGGTGACGCACACTGAATGGAATATGTGACTTTAATATTTGAGTTTGAAAACTTAACAGTATTTCTTCCTATTCTGCAACTGTGCAGAGTACACAGAATAGGCTGCTAAACTGCGGTGACGCACACTGAATGGAATATGTGACTTTGATATTTGAGTTTGAAAACTTAACAGTATTTCTTACTATTCTGCAACTGTGCAGAGTACACAGAATAGGCTGCTAAACTGCGGTGACGCACACTGAATGGAATATGTGACTTTAATATTTGAGTTTGAAGACTTAACAGTATTTCTTCCTATTCTGCAACTGTGCAGAGTACACAGAATAGGCTGCTAAACTGCGGTGACGCACACTGAATGGAATATGTGACTTTAATATTTGAGTTTGAAGACTTAACAGTATTTCTTCCTATTCTGCAACTGTGCAGAGTACACAGAATAGGCTGCTAAACTGCGGTGACGCACACTGAATGGAATATGTGACTTTAATATTTGAGTTTGAAGACTTAACAGTATTTCTTCCTATTCTGCAACTGTGCAGAGTACACAGAATAGGCTGCTAAACTGCGGTGACGCACACTGAATGGAATATGTGACTTTGATATTTTAGTTTGAAGACTTAACAGTATTTCTTCCTATTCTGCAACTGTGCAGAGTACACAGAATAGGCTGCTAAACTGCGGTGACGCACACTGAATGGAATATGTGACTTTGATATTTTAGTTTGAAGACTTAACAGTATTTCTTCCTATTCTGCAACTCTGCACAGTACACAGAATGTGCTGCTAAACTGCGGCGACGCACACTGAATGGAATATGTGACTTTGATATTTTAGTTTGAAGACTTAACAGAATGTGCTCTAATCTGCAACTTTGCACACTAAACAGAATGTGCTCTAATCTGCAACTTTACACACTAAACAGAATGTGCTCTAATCTGCAACTTTGCACACTAAACAGAATGTGCTCTAATCTGCAACTTTGCACACTAAACAGAATGTGCTCTAATCTGCAACTTTGCACACTAAACAGAATATATGAAATTTTTTTTTTGTTTGTTTTTTTCCCCCCACACAAAATAACCTGCTGCCCCCACACACAGTAGTCCTAAAAAGGACTTTTGGTTCTTTTTTTTTCACAATTTTGCTTTTTTTCTCCCTACACTGACTTTCCCTTCCTATCCTCATCTCTCCCTGGCTAAGACTGAGCCGAACTCGCTGGTCAGGTGCTATACAGCACCCGACCACGGGTTCTGGCCAGCCAATCAGTGTAATGCCAGCAGCCAACATGGCTGCTGGCATTACACCGATGTCAGAGCCTCCCTGCACGTTTATTGGCTGCGCAGCAGCCGCAAAACGTGCGGGGAGGAGACCCGAACATGGCGGGCGAGCACATGCGGTACTCGTACGAGTACCGCCATGTGCCGAGCAGAGCGATGCTCGAGCCGATCCGAGCATCGGCCGAGCATGCTCGCTCAACACTACTTCTAACAACTAATCAAACAAATCATCCTCTACAAAATACTCTATCAATTCAAGTATTAGTCCACCCCAGTGGCAGCTTATGTCAGGGGCTTCCTGTCTCTATCACTTTACATACAAATGTCTTATTTTATTTTATTAATTTATTTTTTATTATACCCCCAATAGCAGTCAAGACCCCCCCCAAAAGAAATTCCTGTTCAAATGATTCATTCATTCATTCACCAACACAGGCACCCTCCTCAAACCCCTTTATACCATGTCTTTTGGTTTTTATTTTATTTTATTTAGGATTTTTTTTTATTAACTGCCCCCAATCCCAGTAAAGAACCCCCCCAAAAATCATGTCCTGTTCAACTAATTCTTTCCCCACACCCCAGCAACACAGCCACCTTTATGCCCCTTTTATACTGTGCCTTTGGGAAATAAAATAATGTTTGCTATGTGTTGTGTGTAACTTCTACATTCCCATTGATTTCAATAGACTGAGCTAGGTGAAAAAAATGGAAAAAAGCAGAAAATCTACACTTTTCTCTGGGGAAATTTTTCGTTAAGTGGAAAGTGCCATTTTTCGCTGATTTCCGTTTGAGGTGGAAATTTTTGCCCATCCCTACCCCTGGTACCAGATCAACAGTGCAATCGTAAGGCCTGTGTGGTGGTAACGTATTGGCCTCTACCTTATTAAATACCTCTTCATAGGACTGGTACTCAGCAGGTAAAGAGGAAGAGGTACACAATATTCTAGTAGGCTGCTGGAGGCAAGATTTCGTACACTGGGAGGACCATGACAGAATATCACATGTCTGCCAATCAATTCTTGAGTTGTGAGTCTGCAAACAAGGAAAACCCAAATGGCAGCATGATGGTAAGAATGTATGACTTGGAACTTTTGTGTCTCCACATGGAGTTCCATTACCCTTAGAGACAAGGGGTGAGTCTCATGGATAACGTGTGATGGGTGTAGGGGTCTGCCGTTAATGGCTTCAATATCCAACGGAGCGGAAGAAGGCAGCAGAGGAATAGAGTACTTGGCCAAAAAGACTGCATCAATAAAGAATCCCGTGGTCCTGGAGTCCAGTAGTGCAGAAGCCACCACTGATGACTTGGCCCAAGACAGCACTACCTAAAGAATAGGTTTGTCCTGAAGTCTTTCTGGGGACTGTGAAATTCCACCCATGGTCTGTCCCCTACATGACCCTAGGTTCAAGTGTTTCCCGGCCGGACAGGACAAGAACGCAACATATGACCCGGCTCCCCACAGTATAAGCAAAGGCCCCCCTCCTGCACCAAGCCTCTCCTCCACTGAAAGGCGTGTGAAGCCTAACTGCATCGGTTTCCCCCGGTGAGGTCTGAACTTAAAAAAACTCTCCTAAAAGAGGCCACAAATTCTGAGAAGTTATGAATTACGGGCTTCTCCATCTCCCATAGTGGGTTGGCCCAGGCCAGTGTCTTGCTGGACAGGAGGTCAAGAATCCTACTTTACTTCAATCATTAGGGAAAGCAAGTGGTATCATCTCCAAAAAAATTCACAGTTGATTGAGGAACCCCCGACACAGTGTAGGTTCCCCATCATATCTTTGGGGTAAGGGAGTGGAGCCAGACAACCCTCTAGTCATGCCAGCCTCAGAGGTAGTTGCCACAACTGGTGCAGGCACTGGGGAAGCCACTGGTTGCTGAGCAAAGCCATCCAAGTGCGCCATGCGATTTGACAGTGTATGCATGGCAAATGACAACTAATTTATTCTCTGGTCCTGAGAATCCATCCTGGACAGGATGCTCTGATTAGGTGGACTGCCTGTACCTTCAGTAGACATGGCTCTTACGTATTGTCAGGGTAATCAGGCAAAGAAGGACAGACAACAGTAATAAAATAGAATCATCTTTATTGATAATACACAGTAATAATGATACTGACCACACAACCCCAGACCACTGGAACTAGTCCCCAGGGCTGCACACTGTGCTGAGCACTGCACTACTTCATTATACAGGAGGATACTGGAAATGGGTTAGGGTTCAGCACCAGTAGAACCAGTAGATGATAGCTCAAGTTTCCACCCAGGGTATAGTTATCTGGAGGCAGCAGGGAGCAAGAGCAAGCCAGAGCCATGGGACACAGATACGAATGGTCTGGCAAGCTGGGTAATGCACGGAGCGAGTAGTCAGCCAGAACCACAGGTCAGAACCGATGTGGGTAGTCAGACAAGCCACAGGTCGAGTGAGTAGTCAGCCAGAGCCACAGGTCAGAACTGACATGGGTAGTCAGACAAGCCGGGGTCATACACAGAGAGAGTTAGTCAGCACGGGTCAGAACCGATGTGGGCAGTCAGACAAGCTGGGTCATACATGGAGCGAGTTAGTCAGCCAGAGCCACAGGTCAGAACCGATGTGGGTAGTCAGACAAGTCGGGATCATATAAAGAGCAGATTCAGAGGTCAAGCATAGGTCACAATGAAAACGCAAGAGTTACTAGCAGAAACACCACATAAGGGCAATGACTCCTAGGCCCAGGGAAGTTTATATAGGAGCAGACAAAGACGGGAACCAATTAGGCAAATCAGTAGTGACCCATAAACAAGCGCACGTAACAGCTCCTGCTCCAGTAGATGTCAGGAAGCGGAAGTAGCCGTCCTCCATGCCGGCCAACAACACAACAGCAAAAGGAAGCACAGTATTCTCTAGGGATAAGGTATTCATAGGGATACTGTGATAACAATTCAATATGTATATATATATATATATATATATATATATATATTAGTGTTGAGCGAGCATGCTCGGCCGATGCTCGGATCGGCTCGAGCATCGCTCTGCTCGGCACATGGCGGTACTCGTACGAGTACCGCATGTGCTCGCCCGCCATGTTCGGGTCTCCTTCCCGCACGTTTTGCGGCTGCTGCGCAGCCAATAAACGTGCAGGGAGGCTCTGACATCGGTGTAATGCCAGCAGCCATGTTGGCTGCTGGCATTACACTGATTGGCTGGCCAGAACCCGTGGTCGGGTGCTGTATAGCACCTGACCAGCGAGTTCGGCTCAGTCTTAGCCAGGGAGAGATGAGGATAGGAAGGGAAAGTCAGTGTAGGGAGAAAAAAAGCAAAATTGTGAAAAAAAAAAGAACCCAAATTCCTTTTTAGGACTACTGTGTGTGGGGGCAGCAGGTTATTTTGTGTGGGGGGAAAAAAACAAAACAAAAAAAATTTCATATATTCTGTTTAGTGTGCAAAGTTGCAGATTAGAGCACATTCTGTTTAGTGTGCAAAGTTGCAGATTAGAGCACATTCTGTTTAGTGTGCAAAGTTGCAGATTAGAGCACATTCTGTTTAGTGTGCAAAGTTGCAGATTAGAGCACATTCTGTTAAGTCTTCAAACTAAAATATCAAAGTCACATATTCCATTCAGTGTGCGTCGCCGCAGTTTAGCAGCACATTCTGTGTACTGTGCAGAGTTGCAGAATAGGAAGAAATACTGTTAAGTCTTCAAACTAAAATATCAAAGTCACATATTCCATTCAGTGTGCATCACCGCAGTTTAGCAGCCTATTCTGTGTACTCTGCACAGTTGCAGAATAGGAAGAAATACTGTTAAGTCTTCAAACTCAAATATTAAAGTCACATATTCCATTCAGTGTGCGTCACCGCAGTTTAGCAGCCTATTCTGTGTACTCTGCACAGTTGCAGAATGGGAAGAAATACTGTTAAGTCTTCAAACTCAAATATTAAAGTCACATATTCCATTCAGTGTGCGTCACCGCAGTTTAGCAGCCTATTCTGTGTACTCTGCACAGTTGCAGAATAGGAAGAAATACTGTTAAGTTTTCAAACTCAAATATTAAAGTCACATATTCCATTCAGTGTGCGTCACCGCAGTTTAGCAGCCTATTCTGTGTACTCTGCACAGTTGCAGAATAGGAAGAAATACTGTTAAGTCTTCAAACTCAAATATTAAAGTCACATATTCCATTCAGTGTGCGTCACCGCAGTTTAGCAGCCTATTCTGTGTACTCTGCACAGTTGCACAATAGGAAGAAATACTGTTAAGTTTTCAAACTAAAATATCAAAGTCACATATTCCATTCAGTATGCGTCACTGCAGTTTAGCAGCCTATTCTGTGTACTCTGCACAGTTGCACAATAGGAAGAAATACTGTTAAGTTTTCAAACTCAAATATTAAAGTCACATATTCCATTCAGTGTGCGTCACCGCAGTTTAGCAGCCTATTCTGTGTACTGTGCACAGTTGCAGAATAGGAAGAAATACTGTTAAGTTTTCAAACTAAAATATCAAAGTCACATATTCCATTCAGTGTGCGTCACCGCAGTTTAGCAGCCTATTCTGTGTACTGTGCACAGTTGCAGAATAGGAAGAAATACTGTTAAGTTTTCAAACTAAAATATCAAAGTCACATATTCCATTCAGTGTGCGTCACTGCAGTTTAGCAGCCTATTCTGTGTACTCTGCACAGTTGCAGAATAGGAAGAAATACTGTTAAGTCTTCAAACTCAAATATTAAAGTCACATATTCCATTCAGTGTGCGTCACCGCAGTTTAGCAGCCTATTCTGTGTACTCTGCACAGTTGCAGAATAGGAAGAAATACTGTTAAGTTTTCAAACTCAAATATTAAAGTCACATATTCCATTCAGTGTGCGTCACCGCAGTTTAGCAGCCTATTCTGTGTACTCTGCACAGTTGCAGAATAGGAAGAAATACTGTTAAGTTTTCAAACTCAAATATTAAAGTCACATATTCCATTCAGTGTGCGTCACCGCAGTTTAGCAGCCTATTCTGTGTACTCTGCACAGTTGCAGAATAGGAAGAAATACTGTTAAGTCTTCAAACTCAAATATTAAAGTCACATATTCCATTCAGTGTGCGTCACCGCAGTTTAGCAGCCTATTCTGTGTACTCTGCACAGTTGCAGAATAGGAAGAAATACTGTTAAGTCTTCAAACTCAAATATTAAAGTCACATATTCCATTCAGTGTGCGTCACCGCAGTTTAGCAGCCTATTCTGTGTACTCTGCACAGTTGCAGAATAGGAAGAAATACTGTTAAGTCTTCAAACTCAAATATTAAAGTCACATATTCCATTCAGTGTGCGTCACCGCAGTTTAGCAGCCTATTCTGTGTACTCTGCACAGTTGCAGAATAGGAAGAAATACTGTTAAGTTTTCAAACTAAAATATCAAAGTCACATATTCCATTCAGTGTGCGTCACCGCAGTTTAGCAGCCTATTCTGTGTACTGTGCACAGTTGCAGAATAGGAAGAAATACTGTTAAGTTTTCAAACTAAAATATCAAAGTCACATATTCCATTCAGTGTGCGTCACCGCAGTGTAGCAGCCTATTCTGTGTACTCTGCACAGTTGCAGAATAGGAAGAAATACTGTTAAGTTTTCAAACTAAAATATCAAAGTCACATATTCCATTCAGTGTGCGTCACCGCAGTTTAGCAGCCTATTCTGTGTACTCTGCACAGTTGCAGAATAGGAAGAAATACTGTTAAGTCTTCAAACTCAAATATTAAAGTCACATATTCCATTCAGTGTGCGTCACCGCAGTTTAGCAGCCTATTCTGTGTACTCTGCACAGTTGCAGAATAGGAAGAAATACTGTTAAGTCTTCAAACTCAAATATTAAAGTCACATATTCCATTCAGTGTGCGTCACCGCAGTTTAGCAGCCTATTCTGTGTACTCTGCACAGTTGCAGAATAGGAAGAAATACTGTTAAGTCTTCAAACTCAAATATTAAAGTCACATATTCCATTCAGTGTGCGTCACCGCAGTTTAGCAGCCTATTCTGTGTACTCTGCACAGTTGCAGAATAGGAAGAAATACTGTTAAGTTTTCAAACTAAAATATCAAAGTCACATATTCCATTCAGTGTGCGTCACCGCAGTTTAGCAGCCTATTCTGTGTACTGTGCACAGTTGCAGAATAGGAAGAAATACTGTTAAGTTTTCAAACTAAAATATCAAAGTCACATATTCCATTCAGTGTGCGTCACCGCAGTGTAGCAGCCTATTCTGTGTACTCTGCACAGTTGCAGAATAGGAAGAAATACTGTTAAGTCTTCAAACTCAAATATTAAAGTCACATATTCCATTCAGTGTGCGTCACCGCAGTTTAGCAGCCTATTCTGTGTACTCTGCACAGTTGCAGAATAGGAAGAAATACTGTTAAGTCTTCAAACTCAAATATTAAAGTCACATATTCCATTCAGTGTGTGTCACCGCAGTTTAGCAGCCTATTCTGTGTACTCTGCACAGTTGCAGAATAGGAAGAAATACTGTTAAGTCTTCAAACTCAAATATTAAAGTCACATATTCCATTCAGTGTGCGTCACCGCAGTTTAGCAGCCTATTCTGTGTACTCTGCACAGTTGCAGAATAGGAAGAAATACTGTTAAGTCTTCAAACTCAAATATTAAAGTCACATATTCCATTCAGTGTGCGTCACCGCAGTTTAGCAGCCTATTCTGTGTACTCTGCACAGTTGCAGAATAGGAAGAAATACTGTTAAGTCTTCAAACTCAAATATTAAAGTCACATATTCCATTCAGTGTGCGTCACCGCAGTTTAGCAGCCTATTCTGTGTACTCTGCACAGTTGCAGAATAGGAAGAAATACTGTTAAGTTTTCAAACTAAAATATCAAAGTCACATATTCCATTCAGTGTGCGTCACCGCAGTTTAGCAGCCTATTCTGTGTACTGTGCACAGTTGCAGAATAGGAAGAAATACTGTTAAGTTTTCAAACTAAAATATCAAAGTCACATATTCCATTCAGTGTGCGTCACCGCAGTTTAGCAGCCTATTCTGTGTACTGTGCACAGTTGCAGAATAGGAAGAAATACTGTTAAGTTTTCAAACTAAAATATCAAAGTCACATATTCCATTCAGTGTGCGTCACCGCAGTGTAGCAGCCTATTCTGTGTACTCTGCACAGTTGCAGAATAGGAAGAAATACTGTTAAGTCTTCAAACTCAAATATTAAAGTCACATATTCCATTCAGTGTGCGTCACCGCAGTTTAGCAGCCTATTCTGTGTACTCTGCACAGTTGCAGAATAGGAAGAAATACTGTTAAGTCTTCAAACTCAAATATTAAAGTCACATATTCCATTCAGTGTGCGTCACCGCAGTTTAGCAGCCTATTCTGTGTACTCTGCACAGTTGCAGAATAGGAAGAAATACTGTTAAGTTTTCAAACTCAAATATCAAAGTCACATATTCCGTGTAAGATGAAGAAGGCGGGTAAAAAGGGACGGGGAAGTGGACGTGATCCTGATAGTTCAGGGCGCGGGTCAGGACGCGGAGAAACTGTGCCTGGTGCCAGAGCACAAGAAAGAAAGACATCCACCATACCTAGCTTCATGTCTAATTTTACAGGGCGTCGCAGGACATCACTCTCGAGGTCCGACCACTGCGAACAGGTGGTCGGTTGGATGTCAGCTGATACTGCTTCCAGTCGGTTAAGCACCACCCTGTCTTCCACCAAGTCCACTCTCAGTAGCCAAGAGTCTGGTCAACATAATCCTCACTCTGATCATCCTTCCTCCCACCATACACGGTCTGGTCAAAGAAGTGATCCCACACTGGGATATAGTGATGAGCTCGTCTCATCACCAATCCTTCATTTGACCCTCTCTCCAAGCACGCTTGCAGAGGAACATGACATCTTGTGCCCTGATTCACAACCTCTAGAGGGTACCCAATCACAAGAAGATGACAGATGTGAACGGCATTTAAGGTCAAAGGAAGTAGTGGATGATGATGATGATGATGAGACACAGTTGCCATTAAATCAACCACTATTACTGTCTCAAGACCTTGTTGAGGAGAATGTTATACAGTTGTCAATGACTGAGTATGTGGTGGGATCAAGACATGAGGAGGATGATCAGAGTGAGGAAGTGGAGGAGGACTTGGTGGACGATGAGGTGACTGACCCCACCTGGGAAGGTGTAGAGCCGAGCGATGACAGCAGTCCTGAGGGTGAGCCATCTGCAGCACCGCAACAGGCTGGAAGAGGCAGTGGTGTGGCTACAGAAAGAAGGCGGACCGCACCAAACCGGCCCGCAAATGTTCCACGGAGCACCCCCTTGCGTAAATCTCCCTTGCCAAAGGGTAGGTGTTCCGCGGTATGGCGTTTTTTTAAGGAAAGTGCGGACGACAAAAGAATTGTAGTTTGCAACCTGTGCCACACCAGAATGAGCCGAGGCATGAACACTAGAAACCTCACCACCACCAGCATGATCCGACACATGGCATCCAAGCACCGTAGTAAGTGGGAGGAACGCCTGGATCGCCCATCTGTGTCTGCAGGCCACACCACTGCCTCCTCTTCCCCTGTTTTCGGTGCCGGCCAATCGCCTGTCGAAGGCGCAGGCCCGCATACCTCCCGCCCTGCACCTGTACCATCTGAAGCACCATCAGCGACCACATCCACTTCCCTGTCCCAGCACAGCGTCCAAATGTCGTTACCCCAGGCATTTGAGCGCAAGCGAAAATACCCAGCCACCCACCCACAGGCCATAGCACTAACCTCACACCTTTCCAAATTACTGGCCATCGAAATGCTGCCATTTAGGCTTGTGGACACTGAGTCCTTCCGCAGCCTGATGGCAGCAGCTGTCCCTCGGTACGCGGTCCCCAGCCGCCACTACTTTTCCTGGTGTGCCATCCCCGCATTACACCACCATGTGTCCCGTAACATCACCCGTGCCCTGACCAACGCAGTTACTGGGAAGGTCCACTTAACGACTGACACATGGACAAGTGCTTGTGGCCAGGGACGCTACATTTCCCTGACGGCACACTGGGTGAATGTCGTGGAGGCTGGGAGCGACTCGGACCCTGGGATGGCACGGGTGCTACCCACGCCGAGGATTGCGGGCCCTACCTCCATCAGGGTTTCCGCCAGCACCTACGTTATTGGCTCCTCCTCCTCCGTTTCCACCTCCGAATTCTCTACACGCAGCGCCACTCCCCCATCAGCCAGTAGCTGGAAGCAGTGTAGCACTGCAGTGGGGAAGCGTCAACAGGCCGTGCTGAAGCTGATCTGCCTTGGGGACAAACAGCACACGGCCTCAGAGCTGTTGCAGGGGATTAGTCACCAGACCGAGCAGTGGCTCTCGCCACTCAACCTGCAACCAGGCATGGTTGTGTGTGATAATGGGCGTAACTTGGTGGCGGCTTTGGAGCTCGGCAAGCTCACACACGTACCATGCCTAGCGCATGTATTTAATTTAGTGGTTCAGCGATTTCTAAAAACCTACCCCAATGTGCATGATCTCTTGACCAAGGTGCGCCGCGTGTGTGCACATTTCCGTAAGTCATCTACAGCTTCGGCCGGCCTGTTGAAGCTGCAGCAGCGCTTACAATTGCCAGCTCACCGGCTGCTGTGTGACGTGAGCATGCGCTGGAACTCCACCTTCCACATGTTGGCCCGGCTTTGTGAGCAGCAGAGGGCAGTAGTGGAGTACCAGCTGTTACACGGTCGTCGCCTCTCCGTTCAACTTCCTGTAATCAGAAGTGAGGAGTGGGAATGGATGTCAGACCTCTGTGAGGTTTTACGCAATTTTGAGGAATCGACACAGATGGTGAGCGGCGATAACGCTATTATCAGTGTAACCATCCCACTTCTGTGTCTACTGAAACGCTCGCTGCTCACAATTAAAACCGACGCTTTGCATGTGGAAGAGGTGGAAATGCGGGAGGAAGAGCTTACACAAGGTGATAGCCAGAGCACCCTCACTTCGTCTTCTCAGCGACAATTGGAGGAGGCGGAGGAGGAGGAGGAGGAAGACACGGTTGCCTCCGCTACAGAGGGTAGCCATGGAACTTTAGTTCCATCTCTTCAGCGTGGGTGGGCAGAAGAGGAGGAAGAGGATGAGGAGATTGAGAGTCATCCTCCTGGTGAGGACAGCGAAATCTTGACTGTTGGTACTCTGGCACACATGACTGACTTTATGTTAGGCTGCCTTTCCCGTGACCCACGCGTTATACGCATTTTAAACAACACGGATTACTGGGTGTTCACCCTTCTGGACCCCCGCTACAAAGAGAATTTCTCATCTCTCATTCCTCCGGTGGAGAGGACAAGCAAAATGGTGCAATACCAGAAGGTTCTTGTTGAAAAATTGCTCCAAAATTTTCCATCTGACAACGCTGGCGGCAGAGTACGTGCTACCTTGGCCAACCGAGAAGGGGAGAAAAGGGGAGCACACAGCAGTTCCGAGAAAGGCAGGGCAACACTCTCCAAGGCGTGGGACACCTTCATGACACCCCGCCAGCACCCTCACCCTGATGCGCAGCCTAGTGTCACAAGGAGGGAAAAGTTTTGGAAGATGGTGAAGGAGTACATAGCAGACCGTGTCAGCGTCCTCAATGATCCCTCTGTGCCTTACAACTACTGGGTGTCCAAGCTGGACACGTGGTATGAACTGGCACTCTACGCTTTGGAGGTGCTGGCCTGCCCTGCCGCCAGCATTCTGTCTGAGCGGGTATTTAGTGCTGCTGGTGGCATCATAACAGATAAGCGTATCCGCCTTTCCACCGAAAATGCTGATAGGTTGACACTTATAAAAATGAACAAGGCCTGGATTTCCCCTGACTTCTCCACTCCACTGGAGGAAAGCCCCGGGGGAACATAAACTCACTTTATATATGTTATTTACAATGATGGGAATACTCTGTATTCCCATTCACCCCTTCCACCCAAAAAACGGGTATATGGTTGACTCTTAATCTTCTCATCCTCCTCCTTCTCTTCCATATGCCCTGTGATATAATTTTTATATAGGGCCAGCTCACCAGCGGGCCCTGTTTGACAATTTTTATATAGGTCAGCTCACCAGCGGGCCTTCTCATATAATGTTTTATTGGGTCAGCTCTCTAGCGGGCCCTCTCATATAATGTTTTATAGCGTCAGCTCACTAGCGGGCCTTCGCATATAATGTTTAGGATGGTCAGCTCCGCAGCAGACCCTCACCCATAATGTTTTAGATGGTCGGCTCAGCGCACGTTTCCCTCTTAATCATGGCCCCAGTTCAGAAAAATCGAGGAAATTTTTGGGAGAATTTGCCTTTGCGCACGTTTCCCTCTTAATCATGGCCCCAGTTCAGAAAAATCGAGGAAATTTTTGTGAGAATTTGCCTTTGCGCACGTTTCCCTCTTAATCATGGCCTCAGTTCAATAAAATCAAGGAAATTTTTGGGAGAATTTGCCTCTGCGCACGTTTCCCTCTTAATCATGGCCTCACTTCAGAAAATCGAGGACATTTTTGGGAGAATTTGCAGATGATATACAAGTAAATATACAGCAAATACTGTTTGGTAACAATTTTTCGCCTAAAGTCGTTTTTATCTGCCTTTTTGTGTGTTTTACGGTCAGTCTGTAAAAATGGCGTACTGCGGGCGAAAGATCGTTCCCAGCAGCGATGTTGGAGTCCAAGATGCATCCAGACATCCTCCCTATGCTGTCCCTGAACCATTTCTGTGGTGTTTCCATCCTTTTCTGCCCTTTTCCTATGGACCAGGCACCCTCCCCTCATCAGAGCAGGGGGTGCCTGGTGTAATGCTCGAGTCCTCCCATTGACTTCAATGGGGCTCGGGTGCTCGGCCGAGCACTCGAGCCTCCGGGGGCGCTCGGTCAGAGCACCCGAACACCCGAGCATTGGGGTGCTCGCTCATCACTAATATATATATATATAGAGAGAGAGAGAGAGAGAGAGAGGAAACATCATATCATGTAGCTTAATTTGTGTCTGCTTGAGGACAAACACACCCATGGTGACAGTATGGAGGAGTTATGTTAATCTCCTCTACACTGCCTGTCCCATTGGTCAAATCATGGGGGCGTGGTTTTGACAGAGATGCAAGGGCTACAATGAACACATGCACACACACACACACACTCTATACACACTTTTGTTTTTTACTTTTTATTTGCCAAATGGAGCATGTTATACACCAGAAACTATATGCAAATGCCAAATGCTATATGCAATACGCCGAACACCATATGCAAAACTCAATATGCCAAACGCAAAACACAATATGAATAATGCAATTTGCCAAAGAAAATACGCCATCTGTACAACGCAATATTTCAGACAATATAGTTAAAACATTATACGCAAGATGCTTTCCTCTACACACACACTCCATACTCTACACACACACACACACACTACACACACACTCTATAGACACTTTTTTTTTTACTTTTATTTGCCAAAACTCAATACACAAATTTTATATGCAAAATGCTATAGGCAATAAGCTATACACAAAATGCTATAACTAATCCACCAAACTCAATATGCAAAACATAATACACCGAAAGCAAAACACTATATGCAAACAAGAAACACAAAATGCAATTCGCCAAACTTTATATAAGGCAAACTCTATACATAAGACAAATGCACAATTTTATACACATTGCAACAAACACAATACTGCATCTGCACAATGCATTACGCCAAATGCCACACACAAAACAGAAAATGTGCAAAATGCTTTACGCTATTCACCAAAAGCAATACAACCAAACCTAAATGCCATAAACCATACAACATACACCAAATGCCATATGTAGTATGCATTATGAAAAATGCAAAACACAGTTCTCAAAAGGAAATTTGCCATACACAAACACACAAACACTCTAAGCAATACACAACATATAATAGTTCTAAATAAAAAAGAAATATAGAAAAATATCCGCCACTTACCAAGAA
Source organism: Rhinophrynus dorsalis (assembly GCA_037306005.1). NCBI lineage: Eukaryota > Metazoa > Chordata > Amphibia > Anura > Rhinophrynidae > Rhinophrynus > Rhinophrynus dorsalis. Next base: position 176,672,799 of record CM074723.1, read on the forward strand.
CAAACAAATTAATATGAGCTCTGCAAAGGTACCCACGCAAAAAAAGCCAATAGAGTATTTTACTACTTCTTAATTTTCCTTCTTCTTAATACATAGAAACAAGGAACAGATTAACATAATGCCTAAAACCTCACATACATTGCCATACTACCAACTCATTCCTACAAGAAGTCTAAGAGGAGAATTTTTAGTATAGATGGCTTAGGCTTTAGACCAGCACAGCACACAAACATCAGTTCCAGCACCTCTTTTAGTGGGAATTCCAGTGCTGCTGAAAAAGTTGGTGCCATATAAATAAAGAAGAAGAATAATTATAATTCATTGCATGCAAAAGTGGTTTCACAATGAATTGGTGACCTGTCTAGCAAGTGGTTAAAACCAATTTACAGGACTCTTCAAGAGGCAATAATGACATTTGGAACATCTTATAAGTGACTGTTTTTATCTCTAGTTCTTATGAGTAGCAAAACATACAATATTAAAAAGCAAAGAATATTGCAAGGTGGCCTTGTGAAATCTCAGCAACCAGAGATTGCACTACAATGTATTAACCATGTTAGATATCCGGTAGCTTTGGAAGAGAAATCATTTCTGACAAAACATTTTACCTGCTACCCCAGCATTGTTTATTCTAGACAATAAAATGTGCCACTACTTAGTGCCTGTCTAAAATACACACTAATAGTAAATATAGGTTTATAGTCTGTATAATGCTCAATAGTGAGACATGCCTTGATATCACATGAAAGGATTGGAAAGCTGTCATGCTTTACACAGCATAAAGTTTACTGTAAATAAGGTTGAGCCCTTTTTACATTTAATACAGAATTTCATATATATACAGTTTTCTTATGTGTGTCATTTATGTTATCAAATTGAAAAACAATATATTTTCTCTTCATTTCTTATCTTCATTCCAGTTTTTTGGGTGGGGTTTAGAAGACATTTTTGCTTGCAGAAACATAAAACAAATATATTCTCACTTTTACATGACCTTTCATGACATAGAAAAGGTTTTAAAACATCAGAAAGTATAAAATGATACATCTCAAACATCAGATATTGATACAATTTTATTACACTTTTATAAATGTTTTCCCCAAGCTGAAACATATTATTTTTAATATTTTATAAACATAAACACTTCCATGTATACTAGGAAGGGAACAGAAAACCTAGTGCCCTATGTTCAAAAGAAATAGTGGGGTTAAATTGTTATTAATCGAGTCAATGAATTTTCCCATCAATTTTCACTTTTTATGCAAGTTAAGACTACACTATATAATTTTAATGAAATGTCTTAGAATGGGGTTGGTCAAGAATGACATAAAAACAAACCAGATTTTTTTAAACAAATCAAAAAATTATTTTATTAATTGCAGTTTTAACTCCATATAGTACAGTCAAATAAATTCTGATATTAAAATCTATGTAAAATGTAAAAAATTGATGCTGCTTTTGAAGGCAAATGGTGGTCACACCAAATATTGATTTAAGTTAGGTTTTTCTTCTGTTCAATCCCTACGTATTTTGTTAATTGATAAAAAATAAACTATTTAAATATCTATTTTTCAAAGCATCTTTCTTTACAGCATTTTTTCACACCTGCCTAATACTTGCACGGTACTGTATATCTGTTTACCTGGTTGCCATAGCCACCATAGAAGATTGGATTATTTGTTAATTTCTATGTGATTTCTCTGTCATTGTTTGTTTTTATCTGTACTTAATTAATACCTGCTTTATCCAACATTTTAAGTAGTGGTTGAACTGGGGGCAGAGCTGTAATGATTAAGCACTATTGAGCACATATGATCTGTTGGCATACCATGGACTGTTGCTTCTAATTGCCTTAAATGTTTTGTTTCACTACATTTCATAAAAAGCTGATGTGTTTATGTGAGGTTTGTGCAGATTGCATCAGTTGTTCATCTATTTGGGAATGGAAACTCTGAGCCGGCATCAGATTTCACTTGATGTAGAAAGTGAAAATGTAATTAAGGGTATGCTGTGAGACCTGCTTGCACCTCTTTCTTTAAAAAATGATGAGAGTTAATCACTAAAAATAAAGCACAATGGTCTTATTATTACAGAACTATAGGTGTATGTCATCTCTCCAAGGCTCTTTTGGACTTTGTCATAGTAAGCCATGCTGTCATTCTCTCAGTTTGTCCATAACCTTTAACATAATTTGTTTAATGTTTCAGCCATCTCTGTATGCTTTCTAATCCATTCATATATCTCAACTTTAGGTGTCCCATATCAGCTTTCATCTTTTTGCTGTTTATATTCTTGGAGATATGTTCAATATTTGTCTTGCTCTCTTTTGCAATTATATTTTTTTAATTTTAGCAAGCCAAATTGCTTGTTTGCAGATTTCATTGCATCCTTTATATTTTAAGTTATGCATCTGATGTAACCCTTTAAGGACCCATGACATGCCAGGACTTGCATGGGTAAGCAGGCATTAAGAACCCATGATGGACCTGGCACATCTTGGAATTCAGAGGTCCCTGCACGGCTACACACCACTCAGGGACCCCTGAATCCAGTCCATGAACAAAAAGCTCCATGGTCCTTAACTGATGGCTATGTGGCTTTGTGGATGGTTGTTAATGGGTTAAACAATTTAAAATCTTTCTTCTCACCTCCTTCTTTAGTGATAAACTGCATTGGCCTTAATTTGTTCTTATATTTGTTCACCAGTGGTACATGCTAGTATATTTCCCTGAAAGCATTTTGAACAAATCTATTTTTCTGTGGGTGGGGGTATTATTGGGTATCAACATGTTACGGCTGGCAAGCAAAACCAGGAGTCAGACGGTATAGTTAATAGAACCTTTATTATGAGAATAATAGCAGTCATGCAATATAAATGTATAGACACAGTGGGTGATCGAAAAGGCGAGTACTGTATCAGGAATAGCAGTCTCCCAATATCACCACCTCACTGTCCAAGACTAGGCCTCAGCCTGCTGGAGTCTCGTGGTAAGGTAACGCCCAAGAGTGATACTGACTCAGCCTGCAGTCAGTAGCTGGGAGTCTGCTAGCCCCAGGTCAATACTAGGAAGGATGTCTGAATAACGGAACCAACCCAACAGGTCAGTAGTGTACAACTAGTAGCAGCAGAAGCACTCCAAAAAATTTCCAGGGCTCTGGGGTGAATAAGTGAAGTAGTGCTCTTATTGATGTATCAGAGAGTGTGCCACTGCCAACAGTTACTTAATGCCAAATATCACCTATCGCTCCTGCTGTAGAGGAGTATGATGACTCTATAGGAGATGGCAAGAGTTATAAAATGCCCACACATTCTGCCTCTACCTCCAACACCTCCTCTAATCATGTTGTTAAAGCAATAGCCAGAATTGGTGGTTAATGTGGTGGTCAAAGGGCTGGAACATGCGTATGGCAAGAAAGTCCATCCTGGCAACAGATATGTGGGCAAGTGGGCAGATCACAGACTGTACGACTGTGACTGCTCACTGGGTTTTCCTCCCAACACCACTAGTGGGCAATCCTAGTTTACAGCATCAGGTGACAGCTAGTAATTGTGCCTCTTGTTCTGGCAGTGTGATTGAAACACAGCATCAGGATAGCCCACATCATCGGCATGCCACTTTGTGCATGCAGAGTTTTTAGAGGAATACATTCGTTTCACTTTGCTGGAACCCCGTTTTATACACAAAATTTCAGAATTCTGAAGCACCATCAGCGGTTTGTCAAAAAAGGAGTCATGGCCATCAGCAACATCTCTCTGAGGAATTGGATTCTGTCAAAGAATATTTGCACACTTCAGTAACACTCATTTTTTTAATGAGCATTTCACAAAAAATATATAAAATATAAAAATAAAAATTATAATTAATAATGTATTATTATATACATCCACATATATTGCTAAACACTAAGGTGAGACAGAGCTGTAAGCTGTTGTCTTTTTCTGAATATAGAGATATATTTATTGATCGAGTGGAGAGTTGCAATGTGGAGGATGAGAGGGAGAAAGCTAGGGCACCAAAAACTTCTAGACATCATAGTGAAAAAGAAGGCAGCAGAGCATTTCAACCAGCTGTATCAGCAGCTACATCATCAACCAGAACATCCCATTCTGAACACAGGGCAATTCATGGGTCTCAGCAAGGGCAGCAAAAATCTAACATTGGTGGTGGTGGCAGTTGCGGCAGCACATCTCTTTGGGACTTGCGCCCTGAGTATGGGTTGGTAATTAATACACAGGAACACTGTGTAGCTTCTACTAGTGGTCCCACTGCATCTGAGATGGTGCTGGATAGCATAATTCTAGGCAGAAACAATGACCCCATGGACTACTGGCAAACAAAATAGTGTTCAGTGCAGAGAAAGAAAAAGGCACTCACCAGTAGCTGGCTATCACCAATGCATGTTTATTCAGTATACATAGTTTACATAGGTATTAATTTTAGGCAGGAATGCTCCCAGGCCACAGAACGTTTCCTCAGCTTGGCCTTCTACAAACAGATGCCTTTGGTCACAACAACCATTAAGTACCCACACCCCCTTCCTTAAAGGGATAGTATTACTTCAAAATTACTATCCCTCATATTGTAGCCCTTAATAAACTGAGTTAAATGACACCAGCGGCATCTCTCAAACCTTTATGGTTTAAGAGATAGCCGCTTTCAAAGTTTCCTCTCCCCTGCTGTCAGCGTTATGCTGCCAGCAGGAGAATCCGGTCTCTGAATCAAGCGGAGGCTCTTCAGCAGAGCCGATATCTTGTTATGGAAGGAAAAATGATTAATTGAAACTGTCTTCTACGTGTGCTTGGTAACCAAGCACACGTATAAGACTGTTTCAATGATTAATTTTTCCTCCCATAACGAGATATTGGCTCTGTTTAAGAGCCTCCGCCTGTCCCGGGACCGGATTCCCCTGCTGGCAGCAGAACGCTGACAGCAGGGGAGAGGAAACTTTGAAAGCGGCTATCTCTTAAACCATAAAGGTTTGAGAGATGCCGCTGGTGTCATTTAACTCAGTTTATTAAGGGCTACAATATGAGGGATAGTAATTTTAAAGTAATACTATCCCTTTAATAGTGCTGGTGTGCGAGGCTTGGCTCCAATGTGTCACAATCGCCCAACCTCCGACGTTATCAGAAAGAGACATCCCACATTGGTCACCATAACATTACATAATCATGCAAGCAAAACATAGTGAGATGCCTGGAGACTAATGCTTCTATCCCAATGCTGGGTAAGTATACAATAACAGCTCAGTAATATTGTTATGTTTTTTATGGGACATGCACCTAAGATTTTGTATTTGGCATTTAACCTTGTGAGCACCACTATCTTGGGAATATTATAATTTATATATAACTTGATATAATAAATGCATATAGTATATAAAGGTGTAAAGATGGATTTACCTGATATATAATTTGTAAACTGGTAAGCCCTTCTTTTATCTAGATATGGTATTTTCTTTCTTTCCTTCTTATTGACAATTTTGATTTTTGCTGTAACTAGACAATGGCCATTTCCAACATTAATACGGTTTAAGACTGAGTAGATAGTGAATATTGTTTTATTATTTGAAACTGTGAAATAAATTTCACTTGTATTGCCATTAGGGCTTTTCCATATCCATTTTCACATATGTATATATGGCTGATTGGGAATAATAAGCATTGCTGTCCTCAACAGTCCTCAAGAGTTGTCAATCCCTTTCTTTATGCCAAACTAACCTTCTCAAGCCTAGACATTGTTTGCCCATATATTATTAACATTGGGTAAACTTGGAGAAAAGGCTAAGTCCAGTGATACTTGAGATCTCAGATTATCAAAAGAACATGATCCATGGCTAGATTCTCTTTATATAGGTCCAAAACATCAAGAATATCACTGTTTGCTAACAGCTGAAATGGTTAATGACATTGACTACTAGAATTGTTACAGCATAATGTTGGGTTTCCATGATAGTACAATCCTTTGGGGTCCACTTCGATTGATACCACTTGCTTTTACTGGACATTCTGCCCCCATGACTCTAGTGTTGTAGAGTCTTATTCTCAATTCTACTTAGTGGTTTCTGTAGGCAATTTTCCTATGTATTTATATACACATAATTTTTCTGTGCTATCTGCAAGCTCGCCCTTTGACCCAGCAACACACCAGTTACATCTCTAGTCTATTTTGGCAAGGCAGTTTTTGCCCCGGTAGTACACTATTTGTTCAATTTGTTGTGATCTTCTTATTTTATTTACACACTGCATTAAAAGTTAAATTTTATTTCTGGTATATCCCCATCCAGTTTCCTTATAGTCCTCTTGGTGAGTGGTAGTTATGCAGGATTTCTGTGTTCATTGCATTCTGTCTGCTTTCCCCTGTAGCATCTCCAGTCAGACTTAAAGGGATAGTAAAGTTTCATAATAAAAGCAGCTCTAATTAATCATCATAGTATTTGGACCTTGGAGAGTGTTATTTCAATTCTGTCAGAGTTGTAGTTCAAGAGTAATTCAATGACAAAGTATCCCCCTCCCACCCCTTTACTGATGTACACTGCTCAGCCAGAGCAGAAGGGAGGTGCCCAGGTAGATTGCAGAGAGGGACAATCTTCAATTAAGATAAAGGAAAACCCTGAAAAACTTGTCAAAGGGTGCAGGGCTTTCATTGTTCTCATAGGAAGAAGATTGTCCTCTGCTGTTATCTGTCTGGTCTTACAACCAGATTCCACATCTGAGAAGAGATGGCTGTCATTTTCTGACAATGATTTAAAACAAATTTTAGATGACAATGTATCCATGTGTTGGAGAAGAGCACCAAATCTAAAAAACAAATTGGTCCATACTGAACTTTTTAAATCTATACAATCTAATATCTGTGTGTCACATCACTGTTACCATTGCATACGTTGCCAGCATATGATTACTACCCGATCCATCACAGACAGATTTGGAAAGTCTGTTGCCATTAAAGACTTTATATCTTGTCAAACCAAATCAGTAATATATTGTTTGGAATGCCGCTGTGGTTTGAAGTATGTAGACAAGACCATGAGAAAACTCATTGTAAGAATTTATGAACCTGCTAACAATATATCTAATGCAACTAAGGATGTATTGATCCCTGACAAAAAAAAAATCTCCTCTGTTGTTGTGCATAATTTGGAGCATAACAAACACAAACCAAAATTAATGAAGGTGTGTGTTGTCCGTTTCCTTTTTTTTTTTCTTGTAGTATATAATTTGGGTTGTTTTTTATTAAACAAATCTCTTTGTGGCCATCATCTGTCTTATAAGGTGCCATTTATAAATCACTATTCCATACTTATTTATACAATACTATTTGTGCCTCATATATCTCTAGTCTGATATACAGTTTAATCCTCACTATTATACAATAATTTGTTTTTGACTCCATTATTTGTACTTGCCATATTACGGATATTCTTATCCGTTTGTTTCCTTCCAGTACCACCAGCTGATCAGGTATAGTGATTCTCTATTTTATTGTGATATTATACCATAGTGTCAGTATAGTTATTATTTTTGTCTACTTTTATAGTGACATTATGCTCTTTTGGTTCATTGTCTTATCTTCTATACTGTTCTGGTACAAATTCTGTTATTACATCTTATTGTGCTATTTGTGCTCTTTTTTACTGATTCGGTTTGAGCTACTTTATTTTCTATGCTCCATCATCAGTGAATTCTAATTGTCCCTCTTTTTACATAAAGCCCTTTTTAATGCTGATATGAGTATTTCCATTTTTATATTTTATTTTATTTAATAATAGTTCAACTTACAGGATTTCTTTCTGGCCTCCATTCTTGGTATCTTATTGCTGGAATGACTACCAAATGACTTTTTTTAGAAAGATCAACACAATGATTTTTCTTTGAGTGGTGCTCTTGGTCAGTTCCCCATTGACCTTTGGCAAGCCGTCTTATGCCCCGTAAATACATTTTTCATAGGCTGGTTGTCACCATATTTTTTTATTTTTCCCATTTGGATCTACACTAAGCAGGGCTAACAAGCTATGACTCTACATCCCTTTGGGGCCCATTTAGATTGACACCACTTGCTTTTATAAGATTTTCTGCCCTTATACATTACCACATGCCTCTAGTGTTTCTGTGGACAATTTTCCTGTTCATCTTTATACATATAATTTTTCTGTGCTATCTGCAAGCCAGCTCTGTCTATTTTGGCAAGCCTGTTTTTGCCCCGGCAGTACAAAATTTGTTTGATCAGTTGTGCTTCTTATATTACAGACTACATTAAAAGTTGAGGTTTATTTCTGGTATACCCCTATCCAGGTTTCCTTACAGCCCTCTTGTTGAGTGCTAGTTATGCAGGGTTTCTCTGGTACTTTCTTGCATTGAGTTTCATATTGTCTCTTATTTTTATTTTTCACTCACCACCTTTCCAAATCTATGTGCATCTATCAGGCACTATGGACAACCCATAAAAAGTGCACAGATATTTAGAAAGCATATTGCTTTAGTTGTACTGAGCAAACCAGCTTTAAATAAACAAAGAAAAACAAACATTTTCAGATGTAAAGAGCATGCCTTAGGCTAAAACAAAAACAAAACTAAAATAAACAAGAAAAAGATTAGGAAATAATAACTGTAACTTCATGCACTATTACTTCAGGTAAAAAATCTTATGAATAATATAATCATTGCCTGGTTATTTGGGTATGAAAAGCGTAAGTGTATCTGGTATGCTGCAGTACATGGACATTAACACATTTAAAGTGACTGAATGCAGACTCTGAAATGAGTAAGGAATCTTTAGGTCATCTAGGCAAAGGATTCTACATGTATGCCCTAAGGTCAGTTTAAATAATTTACTTTATGTTTCACTGAATATCCTGCTAGATTTGCTTCCTTTACCTCAGTAAACATTTGGCCTGCTGTTATGGGAACATACATTGTCTAACACTAGAATCCTATATCTGATTTGAAGAGAGTTGAAATCAGAGTGGAAAGGAAGATAGACAAGCTTATAGTGAATACTTTCTCTCTGGAAGTATACACTATCTTCTCTTTATTTCATTTTTTACTTCAATGGAAAGACCTTATGAAGTGTTTTAATAATAAGTGCTTTGTTATGATCATATTCTTATAATAATAGTTTAATTGTCTTTATTTTATTATTTTTGCATCTACGCATCGTTAAGACATTTTAGGCATTAAGCACTGTATTAAGCGTAATAAAGTGGTACAATTTTGAGCCCAAACCAGCTGTACTGTAAAATCCAAATAAACATTCTCAAACTATCCATTGATTTAAATGGGGCTTTTAATGCTGTGACTCAGAGGTACTTTCCAACACATTAGATTGCAATGCATTGTAGACCCCCTACACCTTCAAGGAATTAAACTGTCAATTTAAATCAATACAACTTATACAAGTAGAGAGCTCAACTTTGAACTTGTGATTTCTTTGTTTTATGCTCTTCTTTACCCATGGTTTTGCACATTTCTACATATTCTACCCTGTTTCTATTATTACCATTTTGCTTTATTTCTCATAGCTTTTTAATCATAGCAACTGTTTCTTTTGATATTCAGGTTGTCTTTTCTTGTTTTACAGTAGGTGCAAGGACATAGATAGTCTCAATAACGTTTTAATTGTGGGTTGAAATGTCTGTGTCTGGAAGGTTTTGCAGCATACTGAAGCGATCAGACAATGCTAACTCAAAATTCTTATGATCCCTCAGTAACTGACTTCACGTTTGTTGACTTGACCATATTCTTTCTTTCTTGAAGTTGATTTTGATTTTTGCTCTCACTAGACATTTCTGACTGAGCTGTCAGAGAATATTATTACATTATTTGCAAGTATAAAGTTGATTTCACCATTAGGGCTTTACATGTCCATTTTCTCTGGCCTTTTTCCTGTAGAATTAATTCATGATGATGTACAAATGTTGTTCTTCTGCAGATATGATCACTTGGTTGCCTTTATCGTCTTTTTCCAGTTCCATGTGGTCTGATCGATTATCACTATTTTGGATCTTAAAAATGCCAGCAAACCAATTACTCTGATTGCACCCCTAGATATTTAATTCAATGTCACTAATGTACACAAATCCATCACTTGTAAGGATCACTACAAATAAAAAATAAATAAATAAAACAGTGTATTCACAACAGTGTATTCACAATCTTTCTTAGGTGTGTGAGACAGAGAAGTGGACAGGTGAAGAGCACAAAGAAATTAAAAAACCCAGCCGAGGAAGAGCAATTGGAGTGTGAGGTAAGAGGAGACCTTTGAGAGAAAACCTTCGGCTCTTGGAAATAATTTGGATGAGACGGAGCGACAAGAGTGAAGATAAGAAGGTAAGGGGAAATGCTATTCCCAACCTTTTATAATTAGTGTCCGGCTCCAGGAACATTGACTAACGGCTATATAAATGAGGGTGCCAATACTTTTTACTTTCAGCCTTTTGTTAATCTAAAATCTGAGTCCTCCACATTGTCCATAATTGCTTAAATTATACTATAGCCAGTGTCCATCTTCTAGTTTGACTAAATATTTTTGTGTGAGTCTCACATAAGAATGTTGTACCAATTGATGTTATTCATTTCTTGTACTAGTTTCTCTAAGTGTGAAACCATACTCGAAGATTGAATGTTAAGCGTTGCAATCTCTAAAGAACAAAGGCAGCCTGAGCTGGTCTTCCTGCTGCCATAATAAATAGCTCTCAAACCTCAGGGGAATGAGGGACATTGTTTTTGTTGTTGTTGTTAAGGGAATGGACCATAATCTGCCAGACTGGGCTTTCAGATTTTGGGTCGATTTAGTATGGTGTCTTAGCATTGATCTGTCCACCTTGGGTGATCCTGTCAGGAGTATATGCTCCTGATGGCATAGTTCTTGACTTCATTCAAACACACACTCCCACCACGATAAGGCATCAACCCATAGTAGTGCATATACCTACATATATCAGTATCATATTTAATCATTGTTGATCCATTGCAGGAAATAGTACTCGTCAGTAAGCATGCAACACCTTCGGCCCTGTGCCTATTGTTGCCACTGTGTACAAAAACATTTGGTCATTTCACCCACCCACCTTGTTTTTTGTCTTCTTCTTGGGAATTTAGTATCAAGTGGAATCCATTCCTAAATGAGTTTGGTCCATCTACCATCTATGTGGCCTGCCCATTTCCATTTCAGGCATTTTACGCTTTCATTGATGTCATAGACCTTTGTTTGCTGACGAATCTGTGTAAACCTTTATCTGGTCTCTTTTTGTTATGTCAGAATTCTCTGCTCTACTTCGACTTTGGCATGTTCATGTCCATGTTTCAGGGCCATATGTAAGGACTGGGAGGATAAATTGGTCAAAAAACTTTTGCTTGAGTCATAGTGGTAAATTTGTCTTAAAGAGAGTACTATTAAGTTTTCCAAATGCTTGCCATCAAAATTTTATTAGTCCCCCTCAATTTCCATCAAAAATTTCCTGTCAAAGGAAAACATACTTGTCAACTTCTTGCTTTTGACCATCTATTTTGATTTTCCTTGGTATGGTAAATTTGTTAGACATGACATGTTTGGTGCTATTCATCTTTAGACCAAAATGTTTGCTTTCCTGTTGTAGTTCTTCAGTACATTCTTGCAGTTTTACAGGAGTACTGGCAAGGAGTATGATATTGTCTGCAAAAGGTAAGCGATGTAGGTAGTCTTCATTGATCTAAAGTCCTTTTTTGTCCCAATTTAGTTTGTGGAATATTTCTTCTAGACAAGCAGGAAATAGTTTTAGAGAGGTTGTGTCTCCTTGTTGGACACCTTTTTACTATGTTGATCTGGACTTAAAGGAGCAGTAAACTTTTTTATGAAAAAATATATATTGCAGGGATTTTCCTATTGAGTAAAATAAGGTTACTCCCATTGCCGAGAGATTTATATTTCCAAAGTTATTATAGTTTAAACCCATGTTTTTTTACATTAGCAGTGCCCTCTAGTGGTCAAATTCTAATTAGATTTCCTGTTAGATTCTAATGAAGAGGAAAGTCAGAAAGTCAGAGACATACAGTTCTCCATAGAATGTGATAGAAACTGCCTGTCACTTCCTGTCAGTTAGAACTATCAGGAAGTAAACACAGTAAATTAACTTCCTGATTATTTAAACTGCTATAAATTTTGAATAAAACATCTGACAGCGATGGGAGTGACCTTGTTTTATTCAGCAGGAAATGCTCTATAAAATATGTGTTTTCATGAAAAAAGTTTACTGCTCCTTTAATCATTGTTGACCTGTATTGGCGCAGTTGCATTTTAAAATATTAGAAGTGCTTTGATTGATTGATTGACTTATTTTTGCAGTTATATTTGGGTATTAAAGGGATAGTTTATCCCCCTGAGTAAAACAAGAGTACTCACACTGCTGAAAGGTGTTTCATTTAAAAGTTATTAATTTTCAAATTTGAATTTTTTAGGTGTAATATCACAGTGGGCTGAAATTGTACAGTGGTGCTGTTGCTACATGATCCTATCGACTGCTCTGGTCCCGGGACCATAAATCTCCATAGGATGGTGTAGCAACAGCGCCACTGTACATTTTCATAAACAAATAGGGAGAAAAGACCCACCCCAAAACAAGCAGACCCTTAAAGAGGCACTCTACTGCAGTATATCAGTACAAAATATATGCTTTATTAAACTATATGTTTCTCAAATTTCATAATAGACACATAAAAAACATATATTTAAAAACAACAAATCGGGGAGCCCATGAGATAGCAGTATTAATGATCACAAATATATATAGTCCCCCACATTATTACCAAAGTGATAATATCATCATCAAAAAATATCGAATAGGGGGGTAAACAAATATACAATCCTACCCCAGCCAAATTATAAATCCGGTTCAAAATAAATCACTGTTATAAACAAACATGACATAGTGCTTGTATATCTAATACATCAAAGTGCTAGTGCTACTAAACATAAAAGTGCCAGTGCTCACAATATATACATATCGTTATACATATACATATAATACCCAAATGTTATAAATATTGGATGATAATATCATAAAGAAACCATACAAATAAAGAAATAACGAACCGAAACCTAAATAAAGGCTGTAGGAGAGAAAAACTCCAATCTCACTGGGCTCTACCTCGATCCCACAAAACCCTGACGAAGCCGTTTGAGCAGTAACTTACTAAGCCTTTATAAAAGTAAACAAGCTTTTGCCCCTTGCAACTTAAGAATGGCATTTACAGAACTGTGAGCTCCTAGAACATTCTTTTCAAAATGTGCTTTTATTTACATCTGTTTTAAACCATTCCAAAATTATAAGTGTGGCTTACACACTGGATATCATTTGCAAAAATAATCATAAATACAGGAAACATATTTAGATAAATTATATAATTTTGTAGCACAGCCTAATACTGCAGTCCTATATCAAGGTAAGCTTGTTTGCAGGTTTGCAGCAAGGCAAACCTTGAATAAATTATTTACAAGCATACTGCCAGGTAAGCCACCACCTGGAAAGGTATATGCCACCACCAGTGACATGACTGCTTGCTGAGTTCCTGCTACTGAGTCACCTGAGCAACAAAGATAGCATCATATGATCAGGTTGGTGTATTACCTGCTATGCCAATAGGTGTTAGTAATGGGGATGGGAGTAAGACGGAGATCACCATCTCCACAAACCAGCAATGAGAAGTTATTTTGTTTCCTGCCTACTATTCCTAGTTTTGTTGAGCCATCAACAGCAACACAACAAGATACCTCCACTTTAGTTGCACATGGGGAGAGAAGTTTTCCAATACCAATAATCCTTCACCTCCCCTAAAATTATAGGTGTTAGTATTAACAACTTCAATCTGAATAGTATGTGAAATGGCTGATGTATTCTTCAGGGTGGTCCCTTATATTTTACCACACAATGTACATACTGCCAGATTTGGACATCTGTAGATTCACTGTCTGCTGGTGGCACTGGTGACAAATGTGTCTGTGGCATTGCCACTGCCTAGGGGGATCCTGATGATGCCATACGGAGGGACTGGGATATTACGCCTAGTATCCCAGTCTCTAAGACTAGGTAATTATGAGCCAGTTGCTGCCATCAATGTTTTCGCTGTTGGGGGTTTTTTCACATCTTTTTTATGGCTCTTGATGTGTGGGGAGAACAGGGGGAACAGTGATAGCAGCACATGCACTTTTCTTGGGGAGATAGCTTCACATGCTCCACATGATGTTCTTTCTGGTTATGCTGCACGTGCATTATTTGAAAAGTGCTAAGGTATGACCCTCCTCCCCTTCACAACCTTGTCATATGGTGTGCACATTGCAGTTGGGGATAATTGTACACTCCCTTCCCCAAGGAAAAGTCTTCCCAAACATATGGTTTCAGTGGTGGAGGTAGAGAATGATTGCTTTGTGATTGTGCACCTTCTCCCAAGATGCACCTGAAGTGGCGTGTGCGATCATGCTACTGTGTCATCAGAAGCATCTGGCTCAGGCAGTAAGCAACTGTGGGATGGTGGTAGACCATGAGAGAAATACCCTCTGAGTGTAGTAACAGATCAAAATATGTAATTTAATATTCACAAGAGAGGGGGCATGGCAAAGCAGAAATGTGTAGAACCAAAACACGTGTGAGAAACTAAATGCCTTTTTATCAAGACGGATAGGACTGGAGATGGAATTTGGAGTGAAGCAAGGACTTCGAACGTGCACCAGTGAGAGGGAAGAAAAAGAAGTGTGCAGTATATTTACACAGATGGACTGCATTTTGTGATGTGCCTGACTCGTGTGAATGTGTAGTAAGTATATATCTCTACCGTTGTGGTCACAGATTGATTTGTGAGTACCACTTAAGTGAAGTATCCTCTATTGTAGGATCATTATTGTAAGCCGCCACTCTTTACCCCATTTCCAGTACTCACCGGTCCCTGTCTCCTTTGTATTATCTTCTCCATGTATCCTCCTTTTTGGATTGATACATTTATGCATTAATATATTTTGCTACAACATAACTTCGCTTTGTAGACTTAGTGACCATCTATTTTTATCTTTATGGATCTATTATCCAACTAGATCACATCAAATGTTTGTAGACGTGTATGTTTTATTTCTTATTTTGTGTATATTAAAATATATTTATTTCTCACTTTGTTCTTCTGACATATGTATCTCTTGTGAATATTACATTACATATTTTGATCTCATACTACAGTTAGAGGGTATTTCTTGCTCTGTCTATCCCATCCTTCTGTTTCTATTTCATGTTTGACGGCTATCCTTTGATGAGGCTCTTGGTACATGTCAAATTAAAGACAAACTGCAAGAGAGAGAGGAAGAATGCTCTTTAGACTTTCCATAGGGACAGTTTTTTGTGTATGCCATTGTGATCTCGGCTGAATACTAATGTGTACCAAGTAGTTCTTCTATTATTTGCTTACTATTTATTACACATTCACTAAGGGCCATATGTTCAAAGGGATAACGACAAAAATAAGTAATTGTGTGCATGAACTACATATTTTCTATAGACTAAATGACAAAAAACTAGTAATGTCCGTTTTGTACGACACAACTCCAGAATTGCCGGGCAAAGGGGCGGGGATAGGAAGTGGATAAATTATTCTTCAGTGTCATACAGAGGAAATTTATAATAACTAAGGACAAAAAAATGCCTTGCAAAAGACAAAATATGTACATTAATAAAAAAGTGGAGGGAATGTGCAGTTCTGAATGTGAGAATTTTTGCCTTTCGTTAAGACATTTTTGTCGTTAGGTAAGACTTTTTTTTTTACTTCCTTTATTTAATTTTAAAAATGGACAAAAAAATTACATATTTATACACTCAATATACATAGATGCAAATAAAAAATGTCACTACAATATCAATTAACCTTCCTTCCCATCCACTCACCCATTCCCATTCCTACTTATCAAATCATTAATACTTGTCAACATAGAACACATTCACCTCAGTCACTGGAACCTATCTCAACTAAATGCTTACCTAAAGAGTTATCGGGTATGAAAACCACTATACCCATTGGGGTGCCCAATTCATTTAATACAATATTGGGTATATTCCTGGCCAACTAATTCTATTCCAATATTTCCATATTTCTTCATAAACTGATAAAATACCTTATTTAAGATAGTAACTTCTTTCCATAATACCCTAGTAATCTCATTATCTCCAACTAAGTAGGTGGTTCCTCATTTCCTACCTATACATATTTTAATTGCTAATAAGACATCCTATAGAATATTTTGCTAGGATGTTTGTCAGAAGCCGTCAGTAGAGACTGCCAGAAAGCACAGAATGCTGGGAGTACTGTGCTGGGAGCATTCTGTGCTTTCGGATAGACTCTACAGTGCATGACTGCGTTGGCGGCAGGACGCAGAGCAGGACCGACCTCTTAACTCTTTGAGTGCCAGAGGGGTATGCAACGCATTGCAAAGCAACACATTGCACATTCCTCTGGCACTCAAGGGGTTAACATCAACCAGACGTTGGCCTGTGTACATGGCATTTTACATTAGTTAATAATAAATAATTATTTATGTCTTTCGATTCCATTCAAATCAAGATGAAACAACCAAATCTGTGGCCTCAAAATGAAACTGGAACCCACCAAATTGCAAATCAACCCGCTGACTTCCTTTTTAATCTGCTAGGTAAAACTAGGGATGGGCGAAAGTTGTCGCCGTGTTCCCACGGGAAATTTCGAAAAAATTATGTTGTTATCCACTTTTTTGCTGAAAAATCAGCTTTAAAACTAGCTGTTAAAATTTTTGCATTTTTCGCCCATTGGCCAAAATCTTTTGCCATTTTTTCAATGGCTATAACGTTTCCGCCCATTGATTTACATTGTCTTTGCACAACCTCTATAAAATGTGACATTTTCGCTGAAGGCAGACACAATATAAGCAGCTACAGAGCAAGATAGACATGCTGTGCTGTTCTGCTGTGATATTTTGCAAAAATTGAGACAGGAAAGGCTCATAGGGGCTGCTATCACTATGAGCAGGGTGAAAAATAATCAATGGAGGAGCTGGAATGACCCTTATGTTTCCACTGAGTCTGAGGAAGAGGAGGAAGTGACTAGCAGTACTGAACCAATACTGTCCAGTCCCCCTAAATCACCCCCAAGGGATCATTAATTTAATGGGAGGGAGAAAAGGGAATGGGAAGGGAGGGAGAAAAGGATAGTACTAGTGAGAGCAGGATAGGTCAGCTGTCTGTACCTGCTGCAAGACGTGCTGCCCCTGCTGCCAGTGCCACCATTGCTGTACCTGCAGCCACTAGTGTTTTTCCTGCTGCCAGATGTGCTGCTACTAGTGTTGTACCTGCTGCCAGTGCTGAACCTGCTGCCACCAATACTTTGCCTGCTGCTAGTGTTTCTTGTAGTACTCAGTGGGGAAGGGGAAAATGATGCCAAGTGTGACAGCAGGGGACCCTCTGTCACATTGCTCGTCACCTCCTCCAAGCAGCAGTGAGATGTCTGGAATAGACTAGTGGTGGTGGTGGTGTGGGAGAAACTGGAGAGGAAGAGACATTGATGGTCTTTTTATCAGAAACTGAGAAGGAAAGGGAGACAGGGATGAGGATGGGCATCAACACCACCACTAGCAATGACATTTTGGAATTAGAGGAATTTGCAACTGCTCTAATTAATTCTGATGCTGAGATGCAAGGGCAGCAGGATGCTGAGGAGCAGGCTAGTGTGCCACAGACCACTGATGACACAGTTGGAATGGGGTCAACAAGTAATGCGGGACTAGGACAGGTTCCACTTGCCAGTAGGAGCAATACTCCTGATCCTAGTTGCTGTGCTAAATCTGTGGCAGTAGCAGCAACAGCAGTAACATTATCCGCTGCCACAGAAAGTGAAGGGGAATGTGAAGGAGAAGAAGAAAGAGGCCATTCTTCTCCAACTGTTCCCTATTCTTCCCCCCAGAAGTTATGGGTGTGGGACAAATTTTCTCTTCCGACAGGCACAGTACAGTCATCATCAACAATGGTACAGTGCAAAATTTGTGACAAGATAGTGAGAAAGGGAAAGGAGGGAACACACCTTGGCACAACCACTCTGATAACACACATGAAACACAGACACCATGACATTTATGTCAAACATGTTAAAGCCAAACACCCGTTACAGAAATCTAGCACCGCTGTTACTGTACCCCTGACTCTCCAGATAGGTGGAGCTCAAAGAGGAGGAAGAATAAAGAAACCCAAACAGACACTGGAAGTTCCATGATGAGCGAAACAACTAGCTTACCATCAACATCACCTCCTTCCTCTAGAGTGACAAGTACACCTCCTGCCAATCCACCTCATTCATTGTTAGCTCCCCCGCCAAATGATAGCCACTCTGTTAATGGTAGGATATGACAGTTCATCTCTACCCATTGCACACTGTGTGGTGCACTGACCACACATGCCAGTGTGGTGGAGGAGAATCGATACCAGGTCATCAGGTGGCATCTGAGGAGATTCTTTCCCGCAGAATATGCTAGGATTCTGGCATGGAGGGTTCATCATTACTATTAAACTGTCAGCAAGTTGTCATGTGTCCTTAGCCAGGTCTGGACAAGGGGTTCAGTGACAGCGGAAGTACTTGGTTTAGGGTGTCAAGGTGTTTGGATACAGTTGGGCCCCAGATGTTATTTACCACAAACACACTGTGCACATCGCAGTTGCTGATGGAAGCCACAGTTCCTGTTCTCAAGGGAAAAATATATATTCTAATAACAATGCACCCATGATTTTAGAGGAGGGGCAGGTGAAGAATATTTAATGGCCAACTTCTTCTTTTCTCCACATAGAC
The DNA here is from genome assembly GCA_037306005.1 of Rhinophrynus dorsalis. Lineage (NCBI taxonomy): Eukaryota > Metazoa > Chordata > Amphibia > Anura > Rhinophrynidae > Rhinophrynus > Rhinophrynus dorsalis. Next base: position 176,691,619 of record CM074723.1, read on the forward strand.
TGGAGGCTACTTATTGTGCTGCTACTGACTCAGGCGCATCACTGGAGTCAGTCGTGGCAAATGAAACCTTTATCATCCATCTTCCATGTTATGACTATTGTTGATCCCATTCCCTTTCAGCTGTCTAATCATCCTGCTGCTTAAACAACTCAGCAGCAGTAGTACGAACAGCAGTTGTAACTCAGGACTCAGGAGGACATTTGACAGTGGCCACTGGCCAACATGACCTGCTGGCATTAGGCCAGTAGGGCATTTTTATTTTTTTTTTCCTCAGGGCTTGTGTTTTGAAAAAAAAAATAAAAATAAAAAATTAAAAAAACCTAGTACTACAAAAAAATAAACAGTTTTGGGGGGTTTGTTTCTAACAAGCCTAAGTCCTACAAATCAATGTTTCTTCAGGGCTTGGGCCTCTAATAAGTCTAAGTCCTACAAAGGCCTCTAACAACAAATCAAACAAATCATCCTCTACAAAATACTCTATCAAGTATCAGTCCACCCCAGTGGCAGCTTATGTCAGGGGGTTCCTGTCTCTATCACTTTACATACAAATGTCGTATTTTATTTTATTGATTGATTTTTTTATTAACTGTCCCCCCAATAGCAGTCAAGAAACCACCCCCAAAACAAATTCCCTGTTCAAATGATTAATTCATTCACCAACACAGGCACCCTCCTCAGACCCCTTTATACAATGTATTATGTTTTGTATTTTATTTTATTTTATTTAGGATTTCTTTTTTATTAAGTGCCCCCCAATCCCAGTAAACAACCCCCCCCCCAAAAGCATCCTCTGTTCAACTGATTCTTTCCCCATACCCCACCAACACAGGCACCCTCATGCCCCTTTTATACTATGCCTTTGGGAAATAAAATAATATTTGCTATGTGTTCTGTGCAGGGCCGGTGCAAGGATTTTTTTATACACAGGCGAAGGTGCATTTTGATGCCCCCCCCCCCAACACGGACACAATCCCCTGACCCCCCCCTTGCCATAATCCCCTGCCCCGCCCACATATTCACCTCCACACTCTCCCCACCTCCAAATTGCCCCTTCCACAATGCTCCCTTCATCTCCACAATACCCCCTTATCTCCGCATTGCCCCTTCATCTCCACAATGCCCATTCCACATTGCCCCTTCATCTCCACAATGCCCCTTCCACAATGCTCCCTTCATCTTCACATTGCCCCCTTCATCTTCACCCTCACAATGCCCCCTTCATCTTCACAATGCCCATTCCACATTGCCCCTTCATCTCCACAATGCCCCTTCCACAATGCTCCCTTCATCTTCACATTGCCCCCTTCATCTTCACCCTCACAATGCCCCCTTCATCTTCACAATGCCCCCTTATCTTCACAATGCCCCCTTCATCTCCACATTGACCCATCCATAATGCCCCCTTCATCTTCACAATGCCCCCTTCATCTCCACATTGACCCATCCATAATGCCCCCTTCATCTCCACAATGCCCCCTCCACATTGCCCCTTCATCTCCACAATGCCCCCTCCACAATGACATCTACATCTCCACAATGCCCCCTCCACAATGACATCTTCATCTCCACAATGACATCTACATCTCCACAATGCCCCCTCCACATTGACCTTTCTATAATGCCCCTTCGTCCCCCTACCTTGAGTCCCTGGTGGTCTAGCGGCGTGCCACAGCTTAAAGCTCTGTGCCTCCTTCGGCACAGAGCTGAGGCTCCCGCGCGCTGCTCTCAGTAATGCAGAGCGCTGGGAGATGATGTCATCTCTCAGCGCTCTGTATTACTACAGAGCCTGGGTCTCTCTGCGGTATGTAACAGACGCTGCGAGGGAGCGCTGATTTACACTACTAAGCGCTCCCTCGCGGCGTCTTTGTAACACACCGCAGAGAGACCCAGACAGCTATATTTGTAATTTAAAAAAAAAAAAAAACAACTTACCTCTTTCGGCGCCCCTCCATTGCGGCGCCCTAAGGCAGCTGCCTGTTCTGCCTTAATGGCAGCGCCGGCCCTGGTTCTGTGTAACTTCTATGTTCCCATTGATTTCAAAAGGTGAAAAAGCAGCAAAAAAATCAGAAAATCTGCACTTTTCGATTTCAGTTTGAGGCAGAAATTTTTGCCCATCCCTAGGTAAGACATTTTTTGTTGTTACATACAACATTTTCAGTCAGGACATCCGACATATTTCCCATAACAACCGACACTCTCTGAAAATATTAATGAGCCCAACAACACTGCACTTTGAAAAGTCATTAAAAAAGACAAATGCTATTTCACTACTTCTTTGAACTTATGGTCCTTAATGCTATTGGGCTTTTTGATACTGTATCTACTCTTTCTAGTCAACATACAGTGTGTACCTGATTCAGAGCACTATGTCAATCTTTTTGTTCTCTGAGTGTTGGTTGTACTGTATGTTCAAGTGATGGCAAGTTCAATGATCTCTGGTGCTGCTGGTGGGATCTTTGTCACAAGACATGTGATGGTGAACCTGGTGCATGAACAGTGTCTGCTGCTGTGCTCTTGTATCTCTGAGTCCCAGCAGGGGATCTGATGTGGTTGGTGGAAGCATTATAATGCTGGTGAGCTCTGGAGTCTCTCAGTCACAGTGGATGTGATGTGGGTGGTAGCAGGACTATCTGATGGGCTCTGCTGCTGACCACTGCTACTACTCGGACTACTGCTGCTACAGTATTCTTCCCCTCATCAGAAGAATTCCTTCAACTCATTTATTCCTCCTACATACTTTGCTGCAGACAGCAGCAGGTGTACTGATGGTGCTTGCTAATTCTCTTTCATTACACAACTATTCCACAGTGTATGTGGAATGTATGTGGATGGTGCTGTTCTTCTACAGTTCTCGTTGTCTCAGCTAAACATTGCAGAATGGTAGGAAGTCCTGGATATTTATCATAGTGGGGTGGGAATTATCTGAGCCACAGAAGCATAAGCAGGAAATGGCAACGTTCTTACAAGAAATTCAGATTGTATTAATTTTTTTATGCTTATGAATTTTCATAGTCAAAGAGGCAAATAGTGGATTTACCACAAAAATTACCATGTAAAATTTTAAATTTTCCCCCACCCCTAAATATAGTAGTCTCAAAATATTTTCAATGAACAAGACTATTTGAATTAAGCCAGTGGAAAAGAGGATTTTTTTCAATCAATGCATCAGAATATTTATTTTCCTGAGGATTCCGCTACTTTCCTAAATCCACATAGAAAAAATACCAGTGCACTCAAACCTTTACACACGCAGGCTCATAATGTGCTTCAAAAAAACAACCCAGTGCTGCAGGGGACGAAACAGAGCATATAGAACAAAACACAGAAAACCCTGCCTAAGTAGCACTCAGAGCCCATGTGCACAAATGTTGTCAAGGCAGGTAACTCTTCTATACTAAGACATTACTATTTTTAAGTCCATGTTTGTACTTCATAGGGCTCTATTTTTAACCCAGACTCATTTTGCTTAACATCTTATGGCAAACTGGTTATGTCCGTTTTTGATTGTATATTATATTTCGCATTTCTTCAAATTTTATGTATTACAATAAATGTGAAGTTTTATACCATTTGCTCTTTGCTCTGACAGCATTTGTGCACATGGTCTCTGAGTGCTACTTAGGCAGGGTTTTCTGTGTTTTGTTCAATATGCTCTGTTTCCACTACTTTCCTACCCTTGTCCCCTGATCCAACAAATAAAGTAATTAAAAACTGCATTCCAATTTTTATTGACAAAATAGCCTAGAATTCCACAGCTGTGCATACTTCCAAAATATTAACAAAGCCACCAGAAAGGCTACAAATTTCTAGCATAAGGTCAGTAATATCACAGCTTTCTAGATATGTTGATTTATTTGTTTACTAAAATAGTTATTGATTTACCTTCTTATATGAAAGATTTTACAATGGTCATACAGGTATTGAGAGATGTTCAATGGGAACTATCCATTTCTCCCATGGTTGACATGACTTATTTATACTTTATATAGTTTTATATCTCATGGTTAATTGCCTTCAAACAGTTATATTTTTCTTGGAGCACAGTTCATTTTTATTCATAGATCCAAGTACAGTTAATTTTAGGTGTATTTAATTTTAATTTACAATACAATTAAAGTGGACCAATCACTGAATGATAAGCAAGTTAATCTTAAAGAGGAATACAACTACCTATAAATTGTACTAGTCATTTCTTTGTAGAGAAATTAACCTTTATTTGTTGTTGACACAGGATGACAGTCTTTAGATACATCATTAACCCATCCTCATCAGCATCACCAGAAGGTCAGTGAGATCTTCCACTTTTGCACTTTTGTTTTCCAAATGAATCTGTACTTCATTAACTATTTTGTCTGTGTGTTCAACCATTGTTTACACCTATGACTGCCAGGGGGGTGTACAATGCATTGCAGATAAATATATTTGGCTGGAAAGGGAGGTTACTTACACCATGACAAATAGAATATCCTGTACAAGCCCATCTACCAGCCAATCAGAGAATGGGACAATCTGAAACAGGGAATAGTTGGTATATATATAAAAAATACTTAACTATTTTGTTTGAGTCCTGGGTAGAGTAGGCAAAAAGTGATTTTTTGCTACCGACATGAATTTTTATGGAAAACACAATACCCCCCTGTTTTCAGCCTATGTTTTCTATAGCATCATGAATTCCTGCTGCAATACTACTGCTGCTGATTGTTGGAGGAGAGAAATCCATATCTGAAAAGAACAGTAGTTAGAAATACAATTCCTACTGTAACATAAGCTTTGATAGAAATCCCAGAAGACTTTGTCCCTTTGACCACAACATTAACCACCTGCTTGTACAACTCTGGCACAGCCATTCCTGAATAATACAAAATACAAAAGGGTGTTGCCTCCAAAAGATGACAGATGAAATATTACCTCCCAGCAGCACAGAACATAATCATCCACTCCACTGCTCTCTGAGAGCAAAGAGTAATATTTATTCACTGAGGAAATGCCGTTAACCAGCACAAAACACGTTGCAGATCGGCTCAGCAGAGAGAGAGAGAGAGAGTCTCTGATCTACATTATTGTCTCCATAATCTGCCAAAAAACAGCATTCTGGTAGGTGACTGATTGTAGAGAAGCCTGGGAAGAGATCCCTGTCCGTAAAGGAACATGGGATCCAACATATAGGTGAGAGACCAGTACCCCTGCCCGCAAAAATAAAGGTGACCAATACACAGAGTTGGGAAATAAAGGAAGGAATTTGCCCACCGTGTTTCTATAAGGACGGGAGAGGTAAAAAAAAAAAAAAAGTAAAAAAGATAAGACTACACAATCATTATTGACAAGGGTTGAGAAATTTGTTTCTATATTGGCACCTACTTATGGCAGACAAAAGAATTTAGGATCCAAAGAACTTTGGGATAGTCTAAAAATCGAGACAAACAAAAGTGGATCTCTAGCTGAACAATCGCAAAATAATGGAGGACTTCTGCTCCGCTTAAAATACAAAAACTCAATAGTATTTGATAATGGTTTGATACTGTCATACTGTTGCACATAGCTTTATAAAGCATTTTAAGATTGTGGATATTCAAATTATGTTCTTATTTATATTATTATAATTTAAGATATTATTATTGTATAGCATATCCAGTAATTGCGCTCTCTCTTTTCTTTGTATATATTTGTATCTTTTTGCCACTTTTTCACACAGTGACAAATAGATTGTAGCAGCTGTACGGATATGTGCATGTAATCTCTTAGACTTGCAGAGTGAAGTGAGATTAGAGCACTATATGTGAATTCAGAGATTGCTGTGATGTCTACAGTATATTAGTGCCGATATAGCACTTGACATTCAACAGGTATACTGTTAGTTTATTTATATATTTGCATTTTTATTTCATTCAAAGAACTCAGTGTGGGTTACAGCACATAGGATAAGCATGGTGATAAGAATGAAGGCTGAGCACAATACATGACTTTAAAACACATTATTTTAACATTTAAATTCCGCTGGCAGTCATATACTTATCAGCATTGACCATAAATACTGATAGGCTCTAATAAAGTATCTTTGAAGTGGACTAGAAAATGATAACAAGGTTAATTATGGTTTTCATTTTTCAGTGAACTCCAATATTTAGACAGAATATATGGGTTAACCCTCCAAGTGTTAGAGGTGTGCAAAACCCATAGCTTACAATGAGCTGTGCAACTCCCTGGCACCCAAAGGGACTACAATATGTTTATTTTGTGGGATAATGTGACATAAATTCCTGGTCACGGTTCAAGCCACATGTTTAAGTCACACTACTGGTGATCCCAATCTCTTGGAGTTGACTAATCATCCTGAAGCTTAGACAACTTGGCAGCAATTACAGAAGTAGTAAATGCTGAAATGTCAACATTGGCATTTGCCAGTTCAAACTTATCATGAACTGCAGACACTAGGCATAATTTTTTTTGGTCTCAGGGCTTGTTTTTTGCAAGCCCAAGGCCTCTACAAATCAATTTTTTTCTCAAGCTTGTTATCAACATGAATACGTCCTACAAATATTATTTTCTCATGGCTTGTGTTTGCATAGTTCACACACAAATGTTTTACGGTCTTTTTGTAAGCCTAATACTATACTGCCTAGCCATTACTTATAAAGAGGAAAAATAAATAAAAAATGGCAGATGTGAATGGTGTGATGGACTAGTGTAGTATGATTTTTGTATATGTCATTATCTATATATATTTATAGATGTATACATATTCAACATGATTTCTACAGCAATTATGACCATTTTCATATAATGGTATATCTTTATATTCCTTGACAGAAACTGATTCATCAGGGAGATGCTGCTGATCATCATGACTACTTGTTGTGACACACTGATCACACTTTGGCAGAAATTCTGAAATTTTGTGTTTAAAGCAGGGGTCCAGCAAAGTGGCAATAATATATTCCTCATTGCTTTTAAAGGACACTATGCGAGGATCTTGCTCAAAGCACACTAACAGGCCCTTTACCAGCTGGTGCATTTCTGTGTTATCATTATGGTAAGATAACTCAGCCACGTGCCTCAATTTTTTCAGCAGTAAATATATCAGTGGAATAATATTGCTAATTCCTGCCCCTACGCAACTAACCAGCATGGTTTCCTCCTCAAAAGGTTTCAGTAGCTCACATACAAGACACTTACTTGCCTATACCCAGGTGACAAAAACATTCCCTCTAAAGCCTTCCTGTTTTGCATCATGTTAATGTACTTGCAAAGAATCTGGTCACAACTAAATTTAGCACATGGGAAAGCAGGGCACATGCACCATATCACTTATTCTTAATGCAGCTATTATGTTGGAGACATGATCAGCAGAAAAACAGTTTTTAAGAAGTGGGGTAAACTCCATTCCTCTATCACCTGCTCTAGTTTACATAATGCACCTATTGATTTGTGGGTCTGTTTCTCAAAACACTGTGTGCACAAGGATGCGTGCCGATGGTATGGTCTATTCTTCTGCTAGCTTTTAATTATATTGTCAGAACCAGAAACAGGATTATTGACTGTCACCTTATGTTGTAAGCTAATGTTACCTACTGGTGGTGGGAGGGAAATCCTGTGAACAGTCACAGTCATATAGCCTGTGTTCTTCCCACTTGTCCACATATCTGTTGTTAGGTGGATTTTCTTGCCGTATGAGCTTTCCAGTTCTTTGCCGAACACACTAACCACCTGCTTTTGCAATTCTAGCACAGCCATCTTAGAAAAATAACTGGAGCTTTTGATATTCTACTGAGGAACTACACATAACAACAAGGAATACAGCATCATGTCCGGTGTCAAAATCTTGGCAACCTTGCCATTCGACAAATGTACTATGGAATTGTTTTTATGAAATTTTGACTCCTTCCCAAGAACTCAGTAACTGTGGGTTGACAGTACATGGCAGAAGAACCCTGTTACTTGATTGCTTTAACAACATGACTAAAGGAGATGGTGGCAGCAGCATGTGTGAGCGGTCTATGACTCTTGTCATCTCCTACAACAAACTCAAAGTCATACTCCTCTGCAGCAGGAGCCATATATGTTGTATCAAATGAGCAAACTCCCGGTACGCTCTCTGACACATCAATATCCCTACTCCTCTTATGTGCTCCAAACCCCTGGACACATTTATGAGTGATTCTGTTGCTGCTAGTTGTGGCACCTCTCACCTGTTGATGGTGTGTCTCCCAGTCAGACCTGGGTTATGCTTCAGGTGGGATCTCATTGAGGTGGTGCCTAGGTGTGAGCCTGATTTCCCACTGCTCACATGCTTTTTACACAGACAACATATTGTGACTTATCACCATACTTTGTACTTTATTAACTGTGAGTTTACTGAGGGGTTGCTACTACTATTACTTAGGGTTGGGAGAAAAGTCATAACTTTTTTTGCTTTTTTCACAGAACTTTTCTCCTTTTAGTCACTGCCAACAAATATTTTGCCTTTTTTCCTATTATGTATTTCCCACCACAATATTACTACTTCTGAGGGCTGCAGTGGAGAAAAAAGTAGCTGAAAGTCAAAGTTTTGAGTCCTACAACAATAAATGCCTTGAAAAAGTTGTTAGCAGGCTGAGTGCCTTTGTTCTTTGTCCACAACACTAACTTCCTGCTTAATTAACAATGGCACATATTCCAGCAGGGTGCAACACATGACGTCAGTTATTTAAAGCCTTTGTTTTAAACAAAAATGAAAGGACAGCATGATATTAGTCAGTCAGACAGAATGTTGGGGTATTTGTTTTCAACCTCCTTTGCTTCTTTTTCACTGGAGATTTCCCAGTAGGTGGGAAATACCATTTTTCACCTTTTATTTTTTTTAGCAAAAAAGTCCTGGGTGCCCATCCCGACTGCATCTGGGCCTAGATGTTGCAGCAATTCTACTATTACAAGGTGTCAAAGGTGCTGCACTTCCAGCAGCAGCAGGGGAACTCATTATAGCTAGGGTTGTGGATGTTGATCACCTGTGTTGTTTCTGCTGGTTACTCAACTCTAGTGTTTGTGGCTGAGTGGGGCTTGGACCTGGAAGCGGTGATGATGCTGATGGTGACTGACAGAATGACTGCATATATTTGGGCATCTTTGCTCTTCTATGGTCAGTCTTTCCAATTGTTTTCTCATACAGTTTATAGACTGGCACAGTGCTCTTGTCACAGCTTACCTTGTTTCCAGCGCCGCCACTTCAGCTACGCTCGGTGTCATTCCACGCTTCATCTGCAGACGCGAGGCTTCAGAATGAAGCAGGCCTCTGTTTTATACCATGCTTCCTGTAGTCTCCCCTACCTACTTCCTTCCTCTGAGCCTGCTCCTCCTACCACTTCCTGAGGAAAGGTTTAAAGGGCAGTCTGAGTCCTGACTCAGTTGTCCTTGCATTGTTGTACAAAGCAGTTCTGTGTCCTTGGGCTCTGTGTATGATCTGGCTTGTCTGACAAGGGCTCTGATTTCTATAAGGACGGGAGAGGTAAAAAAAAAAAAGTAAAAAAGATAAGACTACACAATCATTATTGACAAGGGTTGAGAACTGTGACAGCTCCTTTTTTAGTGGTGGAAGCATTTGCCTTTAAGCTAAGTTTCTGGACATGTCATCATCTGTATCTGAAGAAAGGGAGGATGCCAGAGGGATATATTCTAGATCTTGATCACCATCAGTCATCATTTGATCTTCCTCACAGCATCACCTGTCACGTCTTGCCAGCTTCTTTTATTTTTCTCTAGGCTTTTAGAGGTCTCAAACAATTTCTTTTAATTTTCAATTTCACAGTGCTTGCTAGCACTCTCAGGACAGGTATGTATGTGCTGGTCTGCCTCACTGTCAAATGTAGAAGTTTATCAATCTGCTATACTTTCTTCCATTATCCCAAAACTAGAATACAACTCATTGTTATGTTCAGTGTTCTTAGATGGTTTTTAACAGTACTGGAGTTAGTAGTGGTGGTGATGGAACTTTTGGTCGGACTTTGACAAACTGCATCCTCCTCAGGCGTAGAGAGATAACAATAATTTATTGCACATTCTGCAGCAACCATGGCTGCAATCAGTTTTTGGACTACGACTTTACTCAAGTGTCTTTGCACTGCTCCTAATCCTTCCACCCTCCCCCTACCCCTTGTGTGTTTGCGGGATATTACTCAACTACTGTGTATTTTTACTGTGAAGTATGCAATAGAAATGATTGTGATGTCTTGCCTTGGCCCTCTATAAAATACTCTGTCTTATCTAGTTGCAGTCTGCCTCAGTCACAGCTCACATCAGAGCCCTTGTCTCTGCCACCTATCATTTTTTTTTTATTATTATTAACTGTCTCACCTATCCCTGTCATGAAAAAAAGCAAAAAAAAACACTCCCTATTCAATTGCTTCTTTACCTCCCCTAGCACAGAGATAACAGTCAGATCAGGAAGGAGCTTAGATTTCAGCAGCTTGCCTTCCCATTCAGTCACACAGAATTTTGGGGTCTGTGGGGTAAATCTTCTTTCCTCCAGTCTCACTCCCCAGACTTCTGTAACACAGAGATAACAGCCGTATCATAAAGGAACTTGGATCAAACCTGGCTGTGTCTTCCCAGTCAATCACTCAAGATGTTGGGCTTTTGATGTAAACTTCCATTCTCCCTTCCTGTTCCTCAGAGTGCCCCCAGATACCCCTAATGCAGAGAGAACAAATGTCCTGCATATAAGATGCATTAAACTAAATTTCAACTCCTTTTTATTAACCTACCTTCACCAGCTGAAAACTGTCCTTCTCTCTCTTCCTCTCACAAACACAGAATGACATGCTGTGAAAACCTGACACCCCTTTTATAATATTCCTGAGGGACAATAAAGGAAATCTGACACGTGGTAGGTAGAAATTCAGTTTTCCTATTGATTTTAAAGCAATGAGATGAAAAAAGCAGGAAAATGTCACTTTTAAACGGATATTTGCTGCCAGGTGGGAAGTACCATTTTTCTCCTGTTTCTTTTTTGAGGTGAAAAAGTTTGCCCATCCCTAGTTAGTACCCTTTTTGGAGTTGGTAAGACTCCGCTAATTCTTATTTTCTGTGTTGTACTGTGACAAAAGTTGAACTAGATAAACTGGTGTATTTTTTAAACTTAATTTACCCCAAGATTTTTGTTTAGTTATTTCAGAGAGCAAAAAGAAAAGTATTTTTCAAATGTTTCATGACCCCATATTATTTCTTCTCAGTCTCAATCCTGACAAGTGTAGAGAAGGTGCTTGATGCCCTTGGTGACATGGAGGGATGTAGGGGTGGGCAAAAAGTGAGAAAAATTTCCTGCATGACTTTTCATGACAAACTGCTGATTTTTCTCTTTTTTTTTTTTTTTTGCAAAAGTTTTCTGTTTTTCTCCAATACAAAATTGTCCTCCTTTTTGCCTACTCCAACACATTATTAGCCTATTCCAACACATTAGTCTCCTATTCTCACACATTAGTCTCCTATTCTCACATATTTTCTCCAATTTTAACACATTTTTCTCCTATTCTAACACATTCTAACTGGGGATGGGCGAAAAATTTCGCCTCAAACTGAAATTGGCGAATAATGACACTTTCTACTTGGCAAATAATTCCCCACGAAAAGTGCTGATTTTCCATTTTTTCCCGCTTTTTTCACGTAGCTCATTCCATTGAAATCAATGGGAACATTAAAGTTACACACAACACATAACAAATATTATTTTATTTCCCAAAGGTATAGTATAAAAGGGACATGAGGGTGCCTGTGTTGTTGGGGTGTGTAGAAAGAATCAGTTGAACTGGGAATGTTTTTTGGGGGGCAAATTGTTTACTGGGATTGTGAGGACAGTTAATAAAAAAATAAAAATTGAATTCAATTGAAAAAAAAAACATAAGACATGGTATAAAAGGGATCTGAGGAGGGTCTCTGTGTTGGTTGGGTGGGGTCTAGGGAAAGAATCAGTTGAACAGGGTATTTGTTTTGGGTGGTTTGTTGATGGTATTGGGGGGGACAATTAATATTAAATAAATAAATAACATTCAAATACAATAAGAAATCGGTACATAATGTGATAAAGACAGGGACCCCCTGATGTAAGCTGCGAATGGGGTTGACTGATACTTGACGGGAAGAGTATTTTTTTTTGGGGGGGTGTTTACTGGGTTTGGGGGACAGTTAATGAAAAATCCTAAATACAATTAAAAAAACATAAGACATGGTATAAAAGGGGTCTGAATAGGGTGCCTGTGTTTGAGGGTGGTGTCTGAAAAATGAATCAGTTGAGCAGGGAATTTGTGAAAACAGAAATAAAGGAAAATAGCTCACAGAGCTAACTCACCTTAATGTATAGTAATATGTATATATGATAAAACATAAAGTGAAAATTTGAAAGAAATGGTGTTACTGAAGTGTGCAGCAAGGAGTGAGAGGGTTCTCCAGTCCCTCAAACATCAGGCAGGAGCCCAAAGTGCAAACACAAAACAAACAACAAACCTGTGCTCCTCCATTCTAATTGTGAATAGTGTGCCCTGTATTGGGCATGTATAATAACATTGTTGATAAATTGGAGGTTTTAGTGCCCACATTTTTGGCCAGGGGATTTTTTTTCGGGGGGGGGGGCTTCTTGACTGGTATTGGGGGGACAGTTAATAACAAATAAATCAATAAAATAAGAAATTTATATGTAAAGTGATAGAGAGAGGAACCTCTGACGTAAGCTGCCACTGGGGTGGACTGATACTTTACTTGATAGAATATTTGATTTGTTGTTAGAGGCCCAAGCCCTGAGGAAACATTGATTTGTAGGACATAAGCTTGTTTGGCACAAGCCCTAAGGAAGCACTGATTTATAGGAATAAGGCTTGTTAGAAACAACCCCCAAAAATTATTTTTTTTTTTTTTTTATAGGACTATGTTTTTTTATATTTATTTAATTTATTTATTTATTTATTTTCAAAGCACAAGCCCTGAGAAACTACTTGACTAGTGCCAGCAGGACATGTTGGCCAGTTGCCACTGGCCATTATTAAATGTCTTCCTCCTGAGTCTGAGTCCATAATTGCGGAATTTGCAGCTGCTGCATCTGCTGAGACTTTTAAGTAGCAGGATGATTAGGCAGTTGAAAGGGAATGGGTTAAACAATAGCAGTAACATGGGTTATGGATGATGAAGGTTCCACTTGCCACAACTGTCTCCAGTGATGCCCCTGAGGCAGTAGCAGCACAATAAGTAGCTCCCAGTCTATATGGAGAAAAGAAGAAATTGGGCAATAATTCTTCTCCACCTGGCCCCCCTCCAAAATCATGGGTGTTGTTAGAATAGATTTTTTTCCCTCAATGCAGGAACTGTGGCTCTCATCATCAACTGCAATGTGCACAGTGTGTGTGGTAAATAACATCTGGGGGCACAACTGTATCAAAACACCATGACACCAGAACCCAAATACTGCTGCTGTCACTATACCCATTGCCCAGAACCACATGACAGCTTGCTGACAGTTTAATAGTAACGATACACCCTTTTCTTCCACCATCTTAGCATATTCTGTGGGATGGAATCTCCTCAGATGTCGCTTGATGACCTGTTTGCTATTCTACTCCAACACAACAACTATTTGTGATCAGTGCACCACAAAGCGTGCAATAGGTAGAGACGAACTACCACATCCTAACATCAACAGAGTGGCGATCATTTGGCGGGGGATGTAACAATGAACTAGGTGGATTGGCAGAAGATGTAGTTACCCTAGAGGAAGAAGGTGATAGCAAGCTAGTTGTTTCACTCCTCAGTGAGCTTCCAGTCTCTGCCTGGGTTTCTCTATTCTTCCTCCTCTTCGATCTTTGCCTTGCCTCTTGTTGCCTTTCTGGAGAGTCAGGGGGTACAGCAACAGTGGTGCTTGATTTCTGAAGTGGGTGTTTGGCTTTAACATGTTGGACATAAATGTCATTGTGTCTGTTTTCCATATGTGTGTTATCAGGGCAGTTGTGCCAAGGCACATTCCCTCCTTTCCCATTCTCAGTGACTTGTCACAAATTGTGCACGGTGTCATTGGTGATAACTGCCTCAAGAGAAAAATAGTCCCACACCAATGGATTAGGGATAGGGAACAGGTGTAGAAGAATGGCCTCTTTCTTCTTCTCCTCCACATTCCCCTTCACTGTCTGTGGCAGCAGATGATGTTGTTGCTGTTGTTGCTACTGCCTCATAATCAACACTGCAACTAGGACTAGGACTCGAAGTACTGCTGCAGCTGGCAAGTGGAACCTATGCTAGTCCTGCATCACTTGTTGACTCCATTCCCACTGTGTCCACGGTGGTCTATGGCACACTAGCTTGCTCCTCAGCATCCTGCTGCCCTTGTATCTCAGCATCAGCAGGAATTAGAGCAACTGCAAATTCCTCAAATTCCAAAATGTCACAGCTAGTGGTGGTGGGGATGCCCATCCTCATCCCTGTCTCCCATTTCTTCTCAGTTTCTGCTAAAAAGGCCATCGATATCTCTTCCACCCCAGCTTCTCCAGCATCATCACCACCACCACTAGTCCCTATGTGCTGCTGCTGCTCTATTACAGACATTTCACTGCTGCTTGGAGGAGCTGACAATGACAAACAATGTGACAGAGGGTCCCCTAATGTCAACCTGGCATTTCTTTTTGATCTGAATAAGACATACTGGCAGTAGTAGCAATACTAGCAGCAGGCACAGGCAGCTGATATGTGCTCCTGCTGGTGGTGGTAGTATCAATTGTGTGCCTGCTCTCCCCCAACAACAGTTCTGGCCTCTTAGTCTTCAGGATCATGTTCCACTTGGACACTTTAGTGAAGGGAAGGGGAGGACTCCCAGGGTCGGAGGAATGGTGTGGGCTCCCTTGACTGCTAGTCTGGACATTCTCAAATGTTTCCCCTACCACTCCAGCTACTTCACCATTACTGCTGCTACTACTAACACCAACCATTATAAGTTCAGCCTCAGTGTTCCTCCTTGCAGTCACTAGTGATATGAGGATATTGTTGATTACCCCCCTCCTTCACTCCTAAAGCTAACAAGCTGCTGGACCTTAGTAGTAGTAGTAGTATTAGCACTGGCGGAACTGCTTGGAGATGGCTAGAGACCCCTACTGTCACACTTGTCACCATCTTCTGATTCCTCCCCTCCCGAGTATTACAAAACACACTAGCAGCAGGTTCAGCACTGGGGGCAGCACATCTGACAGCAGGCACAGCATTAGTGGCCGCAGGGGCAGCATGTCTGACAGCAGGTACAGCACTAGTGGCAGCAGGGGCAGTATGTCTGGCAGCAGTTACAGCAGCACTAGAGTCAGCAGGGGCAGCAGGTACAACATTAGTGGCAGCAAGTGCAGCATGCCTGGCAGCAGGTACAGCACTAGTAGCAGCAGAGGCAGCACATCTGGCAGCAGGTACAGCACTAGTGACACAATTTTTTCCTATGTTTATTATGGTGCAATATTTCCTAGCACAATATTACTTTTTATGAGGGCTGTAGTGGAGAAATAAGTAAATGAAAGTCAAAATCTACAGCAACATTTACCTTGAAAAATGTGTTAGCATACAGAGTGCATTTGCCCTTTGCCCACAACACTTTCTTCTTGCTTAAGTGACACTGTCACATATTCATGATGTCAAGTGATTAAAATAAATAAAGTATAACCTACAATGTGGCAGATGTATATGGTAGTGGTAGTTGGGGACTGGCATGGTGTGATTAGTGGAACCTTGACAA
The DNA here is from genome assembly GCA_037306005.1 of Rhinophrynus dorsalis. Taxonomy (NCBI): domain Eukaryota; kingdom Metazoa; phylum Chordata; class Amphibia; order Anura; family Rhinophrynidae; genus Rhinophrynus; species Rhinophrynus dorsalis. Next base: position 176,707,334 of record CM074723.1, read on the forward strand.
CCTACATCCACCCCATGAGGAGATCATCATTTATTGCACATGCTGCAGGAACGATTGCTGCAGTCAGTTTTTGCACTGACACTTTCCTCCCACATCCCTGCACTTCTTCCACCTTCCCCCCTCCTGCTTGTGAATTTAATAGACATTATCAACTACTGTATTTACTATCTCCACAACACAACTGATGGAGTGTGATGTCTTGCCTTGGCCCTCAACAAAATTCTCAGTGTCGTCTGTTGTCTATCAAGTCTGCCTCAGTCACAGAGCTCCCAGTGAGCTGTCTCATATATGTATTTGTTTAATTATCTATGCTTTTTATTTTTTTAATTTCATTTTTTAAGTTGTCCACCCTATCTTATCCCTAAAAAAAATCAACAACTTCTTTCCCCAGACTTCCCCAGCACAGAGACAATAAAAGTAAAATCAGCAAACAATTTGAACCCCTTCTGCCTGTGTCTTGCTAGTCAGTCATACCAAATTCTGGGGTATTTTGTGAGGTGCCCTTTCGTGGTGTTCCTGAGCCAGTGTTGCTGTTGCTGTGTTCCAGTATTCCTGCTTCCTGTGTACCGATTTGGCCTGTTTGACGACGCTCCTTGTTTCCTGCTCCGTGATCTGACCCGGCCTGGCTGACGCTCCTGCTTGTGACCTGATCTGGCTTGCCTGAGAATCCTACCCCGTGATCTGACCCGGCCTGGCTGACGTTCCTGCTTGTGACCTGATCTGGCTTGTCTGAGAATCCTGCTCCGTGATCTGACCCGGCCTGGCTGACTTCCTGCTCCGTGACCTGAACCGGGTTGCTGCTGACCCTGCCTCTGTTCCTGCCGCTGCTGCTTGGTGTTGCCTAGGCGACATTCTGACTTCCGCTGTGCTTGTGGCAGGGCTGATCGTGTTAACACTTGCAGAGCCGCGCCTCTGTTCGCTGAGCCTCCGTTAACACTTGCAGAGCTGTTATCTCCGTTCCCTGAGCCTCCGTTTACACTTGCAGAGCTGTGTCTCCATTCCCTGAGCCTCCGTTGACACTTGCAGAGCCCTTGTCTCTGTTCACTGAGCCTCCAGTAACACTTGCAGAGCTGCTGTTTCCATTCACTGAGCCTCCATTAACACTTGCCGAACCGTTGCCCTGATCTTCCGCTACACTTGCTGAGCCAGTTACATTGCAGAGCCTTTGTAATAGGCGGTGGCTCACTCTGTCTATCTTGCAGGCATTATCATATATCTGTCTGTCTGTGCCATTAATTTATAAGCATGTGTTATTTAACAACAAGGTATTAATATGTTTCCTGGATTAAAATATAAGCAATAGCAAATAGCTCATAAAGTTATGGCTTTCAAAACTAGCTAATGTTTGACTGTCTTAAAATCTACTCTATGGGCTATATGTTCAAAGATATAATGACAAAAAATAGTTGTATGAAAGACAAAAATAAGTCATTGTATGCATGAACGACCTATTTTCTATAGAGTATACGACAAAAAACTAGTAATCTCCGTTGTGTATGACACAACTCCAGAATTGATAGGCAAAGGGGTGTTGCTAAACTATTCTCCAGTGTCCTATAGAGGAAAAGAAAATTTGTTGTAACTAACGACAAAATATTGTCTTTCAAAAAAGTGGAGGGAATGTGTTCTGAATGTGAGAATTTTTGTCTTTAGCTAAGACATTTTTAAAGACATTGTTGTCGTTAGTTAAGACTTTTTTTTGTCGTTCCATACGACAGTTTCAGTCAGGACAAACGACATATTTCCAATCACAACAGACACTGTCTGAAAATATTAATGATCCCAACGACACTGTACTTTGGAAAGTCATTACAAATGACAAAAGCTATTTCACTACTTCTTTGAACATATGGCCCAAAGGGTCTTATTTGCAAAACAAAATTAGAGTACCGGTAATTCAGGAGCAAATCAACTGCACTGTAAGAAAGAACAAAATACTCCCATTGATTTAACCCCTTGGATGTGAGACAGGTCTCTAACGCATTACTGTTTTACATCCAGAGGGTTAAAAGCCTGATTAAGTAGTTGGCAGTTTGAGACATGTTTGTTTGTCTCCCATGATGCAGTTTGATGCCCCATTACTACATTTTTTCATGCATAAGAATTAATATAACCTGATTGGTAATCTCTGTCAATGATAATATACCATAATTCGGTAATATAAATTTAATATAGAAACAAGCTGTGTTAACTTATTTTAATGATTCATTTTTAGTATGTTAAATGCATTAGGCTGAGCCAGTTACTATGAGAATAGCTTATATTCCCTTTCATTTTGTGTCAGTTACTTTGAAAATAGGTACATTTAATCATAATGGAGCTTGTTACAAAAGAAGCAATTCTGAGTATTATCAAGTCCCCAAACACACAGCCTCATTTATGGTCTAGTCAAAATCACCAGTTGTAACAATTATATAGGAAGGACCCACTATGTGATTTTAATTTCCCCACCTACCATAGATATACTTAGTCTTAATAAATAAATGACTTGGGCCATACATTATATATCACTCAAATCCATGAGGACTTAAATTATGTATAATACATCAACTGTGTGATTTATTTATTAAGCAAAACGTGAATTTTCCATGCTTGTGTTTTGAGGCACAGTTTGTCACACACAGCTAAATGATGTATTCTTATTAGTCCCACTCAATTACCAAGTCATCCCTCTGTGCACGGCATATTGGTTAATGATAGTGCCACAGCACTGCATCTACAATACCTGTGATTTTAGTGATTCATAGCCACTCACTAAAACTGTGAAAATGATAAATTGAGGGCTGTTGATTAAATGCTGCTAACAGTATGCCTCGTATGTGTTTGTCACAGTCAGAAGTTGAAGAAACAGTATTGCTGAAATAATTTAAATATCTAATTATTCAGTCCATACCTTAAAATTTATCTTTTTTATAAATTACAATGTTATAATAACATGTTTTTGTTTCTTCTAAGGACCCTTAAAATCTTTTTACAAACAGGCTTGTATGTAAATATTGTTTAGACTAATTCTGAACTACCTTTTAAATATCAATCTACTAATTGTTTTAGGAAGCCTTTGTCTGAAATGAACACAGATTAATTTGCTGAATGGTGGCCCTAGATTGTACATTGTAACAACGGATACAAACATGGCTATATATTTAAGTGCCAATGTTTTTATTTAATATGGTTTATGTAATGTTTTCCAGCATAAATTTAAATTTGAATTTAAAGTAAGAGCTTACAGTTTTTTACATTTTACTCAACATTCAATCTAATTCTAATACATAGCTGAATGGTTTCAATGAAAGAAAACTGTGTTGATAAGATGTATATACATCCAGTGCATTAGCATACATTTTGTTCTGCTAATTACTTTAAAAGGATAGTAATACTTAAAATGTTAAAAAAATATATGTTGTAGGATTTATCTCCCTGAGTAAAACAAGGGTACTCCCACTGCTGAGAGATATTTTATTAAAAAATTATAACAGCTCAAACTTTAATTTTTTAGGTGCAATATCACAGTGGCCTGAAAATTTACAGTGGAGCTTTTCCTACACCATCCTATGGACTGCTCTGGTCCGTAGACCATGAATCCCCATAGGATGGTGTAGGAAAAGCTCCACTGTAAATTTTCAGGCCTGTGATATTGCACCTAAAAAATTAACGTTTGAACTGTTATCATTTTTTAATAAAATATATCTCAGTAGTGGGAGTACCCTTGTTTAATTCGGGGATGTAAACCCTACAACATATTTTTTTTTTCATCTAAAGTATTAATATCCCTTTAACTTTTAAAACTGTCCCACATTGTACCAAGGGGACTTAATTTGACACAAAACCATAACACTGTGTGATTCCAACTAAACAAATATTATTTGCCTATCAAAAGTGTAGAATGTTAGAAAAAATGAAGTAGAACTAAAAATCAAGAGCTGCCAACAGTGTAGGTTTTCAGGATATCTCTACTTGATCACATACATAGCAATGCATCAATATAAAGCAATGAACCAATTGAGGGTCAGAGGGATGCACCCTACTGGTTATCAATGGGTTAACATTATTGAGCCTCTGATTGTGCTGCCTGTGCTCATGCAGTGGTATCCTGAAAAAATACTATGTTGGTAGCTGTCAAGGACCAGGGGTGGTTACCACTTGGGATAAAGTATACCAAACCTGCTGGGTTTGATTTCTCCACTAGTTTTATTGTAATTGTTCAGATAGTGGATAGCCTTTCACTATGGTAGGAACAAGTTTCTGAATGCTCTACAGGGGGTTCAACGATTTGCACAGTCATTATTCTGCTCCTTAGCAAGGCATATTTAAAATTAGTATTTATGTAGCCTGATTAGTTATAGAGAACTAAATAACTGGACCAGGATGTGCATATTCCCTCATGAGTCTGATCTGGTGCAAGGCATCTTTCATTTGGTGTACTCTGAGCAGGTCTCCAGAGATGATTTCCCATTAAGCAGTGTAGGCAACCCATTATGATACCAAATTCTTAGAGGCACCTCTGCCTTGCTGACCAATCTCTGGGCTACGTTGTGAGTATGGAAAGTAGGTATGAGTAAAAGAATTCTGTAAATTTAGATTTCATATCTTTTTTTGCAACACCTAATCACATCTTGTGAAACATGTTTTGTTTTTAGGAAAAGAAAAAGATTGTAAAAAAGCAAAGCACTCCAGCGATTCAACCAAAAAGACAGAACTGTTGATATATAATACCCAGTAGTTTAAAATATATATACACATATATAAATATCAAGATTCAAAAGTTCAAAGATAAAAAATAAACCAAATATAAAGTACAAAAATATATAGACGAACAATAAAAAGATTATAAGTCTTATCTTGTATAGAAATATGAAGATGGTGATGAAATGGAAGTCAAAATGAAGATGAAATGAGAATGATGGTGAAAGATGATGATGGTAATGGTGATGGGTATCAACTTCTCTCCAGTATTTGCAGCAGATAGGAGTTGTAAAAGTGGCCTTGTCCACTTGTAGAAAAACAATGTACCTGTAACAGCTCAAAAACAGCGCAAAATAACAGAAGAGAGAGAGGAGGAATCCATCTAAGTGTAGATATTTATTAATAAAAAATAAGATAAAAACAAGAGGTATTACACTCACATTTGCCCTTCTTGGGCTTTATGCATATCAAAGGGTCTTTCTCCCAGTAGCCAGCGTTCTGTGTTCTCCCGATCTCCTGTCTGTATCACCTGATCCTATGGTCCTGGAGATTCACTCCTTAAATCAATGGATAAACACAGTCAAAAAAGAGTCAAAAAAGAAAGATGTAACAATCCTTTAGATGTAAAATTGCATCAATATTTGTAAATAAAGTGCCTCCCTCCCACAAGAAATCACACGAAAACCACATTGATGTCTGCTTTTTTGTAGTAAAATCCACTTTTAAACCAGCTATTAAAATCTTTGCATTTTTCGTCCATTGGTCAAAATTCTTTGCCATTTTTTCAATTGCTAGAAAGTTTCCACTATCGATTTATGTATTTTTCGCCTTTTCACTATAAAAACGTGTCGTATTTGCAGAAGTGAAACACAATAGACGCAGCAGCTACAGAGCGAGGTCGACATGCTGTGCTGTTCTGCTGTGATCTTTTGGAAAAATTGAGGCAGGAGAGGCTCATAGTGACTGCTATCACTATGAGAAAGTTTAAAAATAGTAAAAGGAGGAACTGGAAGGACACTTATGTGTCCACTGAGTCTGAGGAGGAGGAAGTGAGCACTACTAAACCAATGCTGTCCACTCCCACTAAATCACCCCCAGGGATCTTGGGGAATTTAATGGGAAGGGAGGAAGAAAAGAATAGTACTAATGAAAGCAGAACAGGGTTAGTATCACAGTGCCTGTAATCCTCCTGTCATTCTCGCTTGTGGTACACTCTGATTTGCTGAGTTGGTTTGGCCCACCCCTGGTGACCTTTTTATGCCTGGCTTGGACACCTGTCAGATGCCCTTTCGTGGTGTTTCTGTGCAAGTCTTGCTGTTGCTGTGTTCCTGCGTTCCAGATTCTTGTGTACCGACTTGGCCTGTCCTGACTACGCTCCAGTGTTCCTGATTGTGATTGACCCGGCTTGTCTGAGAACCACCTCCGTTTCCTGACCTGGCTTGGCTGACGTTCCTGCTCATGTGTGATCCGGCTTGTATGAGAACCTCCTTCGTGCTACGACCTGGCCTGGCTGACTTCCTGCTTTGTGACTGACTAACGGCCTGCTCCAGTGACTTGCCTGTTCCTGTTGTCACCGCCGCAACATTCTTCTTTTGCTGTTGCTGTTTGCCCAGCTGCCGTGTGACCCCTTCACCCTTGTGTTGCCTTCGTTCAGTGCAGATTTCTGTGCTGATTTGCAGAGCTGTGCTTCCTTCATTGAGCCTCCGTACGCTTGCAGAGCTTTGATACAATACTGAGCCTTCTGTTGTTAAACGTGCATTTTAACCCTTGCAGAGCTGCTTTACTCCCGCAAAGCCTTCATTCCCCGGTATAGAGCCTTACTCGCTGTGCTACGTCTGCCGAGTCGGCCGCTTGTGGACGGTGACTCATTCGATACAACTGCAGAATAGCCATGTTAAGTTGGTACGGTGGGTGCCATTGGCTCTTGGTCTCACGTTAAGTTTACCAGTGGACTCGGTTGTGGCTTATTGGCTCGGTTGCAGCTAAGGGCAGGCTCTAAGCTCTGGCAGGTTCCCGTTGGTATATGCCCGTGGGGGCTATTGGCTCAACTACCACTTGCGTTGGTCTCCAGTTTACGCCCGTGGGGGCTAATTGCCAGCTCTTGCATTTCAGGCTAGATCTAGTCACTCCCGTGGGGGCTATCTGCTCTTGCACTTGCAGAATCAGTTGTCTCATTGGGTACGCCCACGGGGGCTATTTTGGGTCACTGTTCTGCTGAATCCGCAACTGGTCACAGATTGGCTACGGCATCCATACCTTTGGAACACTGTGTTGGCTACACCTACCCAGTACCTCCTATTACCACCTTGGGCATGCCAAACCTCCACATCTGAGACTGACTGATTACTGCAGTTAACCCTTTTGTGACTGTATACCATTATCTGTTCCTAGATAGTGTGTGTTGCATTATCCTATGTATTGAGCCTTTGGGTTCTATCTGTCATTACAGTTTTATTATTTCTTGCTGCCTGCAGAGGGTTATCGTTTGCATTATTTTCTTTTCGATAAAATTGTGTTTAGTTTTACCAACTGGTCTGAGTGTCCTAAAAAACCGTTACAGTTAGCTGCCTGTGTCTGCTTCCAGATGTGCTGCCCCTGCTGCCACCATTGCTGTACTGGCTGCCAGACATGCTGCTCCTGCTGCCACTAGTGCTGTGCCTGCTGTCAGACGTGCTACCCCTGCTACTGCTACTACCATTGCACTGCCTGTTGTCAGACATGCTGCCTCTTCTGGCACTAGTTCTGTGCCTGCTACCAGTGCTGCCCCTGCTGCCACCAGTGTTGTGCCTGCTGCCAGTGCTGAACCTGCTGCCACCAATACTATGCCTGCTGTCAGACGTGCTGCCCCTGCTGCCACCAGTGCTGTGTGTGCTTCCAGTGCTGAACCTGCTACTAGTATGTCATGTAATACTCAGGATGGGGGTGGAGGAGAAGATGATGCAAAGATTGACAGCAGGGGACTTTAAGTCATGCTTGCCATCCTCAAGCAGTGCCACCAGTGCTAGTACTTCTACTAAGAAAGTGCAGCAGCTTGTTAGTGTTAGGAATGAAGGAGGGGGTAATCAATATCCTCATATTAAGTGGCTGTGAGGAAGAAGACTCTGGGGCTGAACTTGATTTGGTTGGTGTTAGTAGTAGCAGTAATAGTAATGGTGAAGCAGCAGGTGGGACTAGTGTTAGGGGATTGGTAGTGGAAGCATCTGAGAGCGTCCAGACTAGCGGTTAAGGGAGCCCACACCATTCCTCTGGCCCTGGGAGTCCCCTTCCCTTCACTACAGTGTCCAAGTGGAACATGATCCTGAACAGGCCAGAACTGTTGGGGGGAAGCAGGCACAGAAATTATAATACCACCACCAACACCAGGAGCACAGATCACATGCCTGTGCTTTCTGATACTGCTGCCAGTCTGCCTCCTTCACATCACCAAGAAATGACAAGTGTGCCATTAGGGGACCCTCTGTCACATTGCTAATCTCCTCCTCCAACCAGCAGTGAGATGTATGTAATAGAGCAACAGCAGCACTTACGGACGGAGGAAGAGACCTAAGAGGTCTTGAAAGCTTGCATCCTGAATCTGCTTAGTTAGCCAATAAAGGTATCAACTTGACTATATTTGTCTCCTGTATTTCTATGGCTAACACAGTACCAAATCTCATCTGCTGTACACATATGACCCCAATGATACGCCTGAACAAATGGGATTCAGTATGGTTTTTGTTTGGTCAGGCCTGAGGGAACCTGAACTGGGTTGAGACTTGTAGAGCAGTTGCTTAGATTTTGCCTATAACAATGCCATCACTTTACTACATGGTTGTTACATCTTCTTCTGTGTGCCTGCTGTAACCCTGCAAGGAAAGACCATCTGACTCACAGAAAATAAATCTTTATTTTTATAATGAAATAAGAACTTTTTGTTAGGAATACCTCCTGCAAAGTAATATACTTTAACACAGTTAAAAAGAGGAATACTGCAGATTACATGCTCCTAGACAGAGCTGAAAGGTATGTCAACACTCAGCACCTGGTTACACGATACATTCCCCTACATATAACCATCCTAATTCTGACACCAGGTAGGTGTGCTTCAGACATAATATGTCTGGCCAGCAGGGTTCAGAAAATTCCTCAATCCCCTGGCACTGAAAGGGCTCAATGTTTGAAGCTTATTTACTGATTGTATATGGTGGTTTGGTATATACAAATGGTTAATTTCTTTCATTCATGAATTACTTCTACATATAAGCAACATTTCTCTTGTCAGTAGAATTTCATATAGCAAAGAAATAATTTTAAGGATGGAGACACAAGCTTTAAATTAATGATTTGCATCTCTGTTTGAATATACTTTCAGCACTGAACCAGGTGCTGGAACCAACTTTTTAGTTCTGTGTCTACCTAGTGCCAATTTGGTTAAAAACACTTATCCAATATCTCTGATCACAGAACTATATGACTGTCTTAAAGGTTCAAAAATATTCACAAAGCTTGACTTAAGGGCAGCTTACAACCTGGTCAGGATGAAGGAGGGCCATGAATGGAAGACAGCATTTAACACCCGGAGTGGGCAGTATGAGTACCTTGTCATGCCCTTTGACCTTTGTAATGCTCCTGCTGTCTTCCAGGAATTTATCAACGACAAGCTTAGAGAACTATTACAGAGCTGTGTAGATCTGGGTGACATCTGGATAACATTCTCATTAATTCTTCTACGATGGAGACTCATCGATCAGATGTATCCAAAGTCCTGCAACTACTGAGAGAGAACAATTTGTTTTGCAAGTTGGAGAAATGCGAATTTCACAAACCTCAGGTGACCTTTCTGGGGTACATTATTTCTTCATCTGGGTTGGCCATGGACCCCCAGAAATTATCCACAGTATTGCAATGGCCTCGTCCGGTGGGGCTTAAATCTATTCAAAGTTTTTTGGGCTTCGCTAATTACTATTGAAAGTTTATAAAAAACTTTTTTACTATTGTCAAGCCTATCACGGATATGACTCATAAAGGGGCCCAGATTACTGATTGGTCTCAAAGTACGCTGCTCACCTTTGAGGAACTCAAAGCAGCATTAGCAGCTGCTCCTATTTTGGTGCACCCAAATCCCACCCTGCCCTTTACCCTGGGGGTTGATGCATCTGAGATTGGAGTAGGAGCCCTCCTTTCTCAGAGCTCAGCTCCGGGTGAGGCCTTATGCCCCTGTGGCTACTTTTCTGGAAAACTATCCAAGGCTGAGATGGTATATCAGATTGGGGACAGAGAGTTACTGGCCATCATATTGGCATTGAAGGAATGGCGACATCTCTTGGAAGGCACCAGTTCCCAGATCTTGATTCTCACAAATCATAAGAACCTAACATACTTATCTGAGGCCAAACCAGATCCTCGGAGGAGGGGCCCTTGAGTGGGGATACTGTCACAAATTACCTATATCCAGTGTGGTCGTTTCGGCTGGAGCTGGAGTTGTATCGCTCTATATGACGCTTCTGCATCATCCCACACTTCACTGTTTGGACTGGGCTCCTTCTTATACCTTGAGTTCTGGTATGGCTCCTCTTAGCTACTTCCTGGTGCCTTGTATTTAAAGGGAACTGGAGTTTCATCCAGTTACCCTTACTTTGGTGTGCAGTACAGTTCTCTAGTTGCTCCTGATCCTTGCTTGTCTGACTATCCATCCTGGTGCTGACCTGTGGCTCTGTCTGACTACTCTTTCATATAACTCCTTGTAGTGGACACCCAATGTGGTGCAGACCTGTGGCTCTGACTGACTACTCACTCTGTGTATGACATAGGCTTGTCTGACCACCCATCCTGGTGCTGACCTATGGCTCTGACTACTCTCTAGTATTGCCCCTTGTAGTGGACACCCAGTCTGGTGCAGACCTGTGGTTCTGGCTGACTACCAGCTCCATGTATGACCTAGGCTTGTCTGAGCATCCATCCTGGTGCTGACTTGTGGCTCTGTCTGACTACTCTCTTGTATTGCCCTTGTAGTGGACACCCAATCTAGTGCAGACCTGTGGCTCTGGCAGATTTTAACATAACTGACTCGCACCTGCAGTCAGTAATCTTCCTACTCCATCACTGGGAGAACCGTTGGGCTTACGCTTCCTCTCTACTAAGAGACTACCATTGGCTTTGGCTTAGTCTCTGCAGTTTTGGGATCAGGGGGCATACTTTTATTTCTGATAGAGTCTCTGACTCTTGGTTACCCTCTGCACAATCCTGATCATTGTTTTTATTCGCTTATGTTAATAAAGGTGAATTTCACTTTACTGTCTGACTCTTGTCTTTGCTTTCAAACCGTGACATGATGTTAGGATGTGGCAGTTTGTCTCCACCCATTGCACACTGTGTGGTGCATTGAACACATGCTAGTGTGGTGGAGGAGAATCGCAAGCAGGGCATCAAGCAGCGCCTGAAGAGATTCCATCCCACAGAATATGCTAAGATGTTGGCAGGGAGGGTTCATCATTATTAAACTGTCAGCAAGTTGTCCTGTGTCCTTAACAGGGTCTGGACAAGGTTTATAGTGACATCGGCAGTATTTGGGTTCTGGTGTCATGGTGTTTGAATACAGTTGTGCCCCCAGATGTTATTTACCACACACACACAGTGCACATTGCAGTTGCTGATGAAAGGCACAGTTCCTGCTTTCAAAACATTTATATTCTAATAAAAACACACCCATGATTTTGGAGGAGGGGCAGATGTTGAAGAATTATTGGCCAACTTCTTCTTTTCAACACATACAGTGGGGGATACTTATCATGCTGCTGCTGCCTCAGACATATCACTGGAACTAGTCGTGGCAAGTGGAACAATCATGATACATCAATCATGTTACTGCTGTTGTTGATCCCATTTCCTTTCAGCTGCCTAAACATCCTGCTGCTTAAACAATTCAGCAGCAGCAGCAGCAAGAACAGCAGTAACAAATTCCACATCTATATCAGGGCATTTGACAATGGCCAGTGGCCACTGGCCAACAGGACATCACCTGCTGGCACTAGGCCAGCAGAGAATTTTTTTTCCTCAGGGCTTGTGCTTTAAAGAAAAATACACAAAAAAAAATCATAATCCTACAATGAAAATTAAATAATTTTTTGAGGTTTGTTTCTAACAAGCCTAAGTCCTACAGATCAATGTTTCCTCGGGGCTTGAGCCTCTAACAACAAATCTAACAAATGCTCCTCTACAAAATACTCTATCAAGTCAAGTATCAGTCCACCCCAGTGGCAGCTTATGTTCCTGTCTCTATAACTTTAATTACAGATTTCTTATTTTATTGATTTATTTTTTATTAACTGTCCCCCCAATACCAGTCAAGAAACCCACCCCAAAACAAATTCTCTGTTCAACTGATTCATTCCCCACACTCCACCAGCCAACACAGACACCTCCTCAGACCCCATTTATACCATGTCTTATGGTTTTTTTAATTTGTATTTAGGATTTATTAACTGCCACCCAATCCCAGTAAACAAACCCCCCAAAAAATTCCCTGTTCAACTGATCCTTTCCCCACATTCCACCAACCCAGGAACCCTCATGCCCCTTTTATACAATGCCTTTGGGAAATAAAAAAATATTTGCTATGTGTTGTGTATAAATTCAATGTTCCCATTGATTTCAATGGAACGAGTTAGGCGAAAAAAGCAGAAAATTTGCACTTTTCACAGGAAATTATTCGCCAAACAGAAGTGCCATTATTCGCCGATTTCAGTATGCGGTGACATTTTTCACCCATCCCTATTGTCATCCTCCCATAGGACTGAAAGTGTTAAGGGGAGGTAAGAGGAAAAGCATCCATTTCATGTCTTAAGTAGCATGATCTATACATCTAAAAGACTCAAAATTCATCTTATAAATACAAAATGGTTAATAAAACATATGGCTGATTTTGAAAACACTTCAAGTTCCCAAAATTATTTTTAATTGATTGTGTCCCTTTAAAAAGAAACAATACCTTATGAATAAGGGAGCCAATATTTGTTTAACAGTTTAACTTATCTAGTAGGTTTCATTCATACAGTAGTTGAGTATGTCTATTTTATATATGTTTATATTTTTATTATATCTGTAGCTTACTGTGCAGTAGACTGTATTCAAACCCGCCTCTACTGTATTTCATACCTCATCACAGAAAACAATGGGTTTCCTTAGAACTGAGTGGATTGGATAAGGGTCATAAGCTGTTATCAGTTTTTAACAAAACCTTTTGCAGTGGACTGCAAGAGAAATCAAAAACAGCATATAGAAAGTATTTGCATATACTTAGCTGCTGTCTGATGGACATCTATTTAGATATGTCCTTCTTAAACTCATTAAGAGATGCTAGTTTTCCTGATTTTCTAAATAAGAAACAGCTAACACAATATTTTGTTTTTGGTGATAATGTCCCTTTAATTCTGCATTTGACAAGGGGAGGTAGCCTGGGAGTGTATAGGCATTCATGAGTGTTCTTTTCATTTGCTCATTGTTTTGGTTTATGTATTATTTATTAAATAAGGCATTATTTCCCAGAGTTCAGGGCTTGCTGACATTAAAGTCTCAAGGAAGGTTGAGTATATGTACTCAACTATGCACCAGAGCATCATACAGACAGAATACCTCGAATTGCAACTGCTGTAGTTGGAAGCTTATCCAGTACAGCTGATCAGAAGTATTCATACACTCACCCCTCTGGATCTAAATTCCTGTACTGTAACTCCAGACACTGACAGTTGTGGTGCTATCTGGCAAAATATATTTTTATTTTTATTTATTATGTGGTCCCAATTGTAGCAATAATTTAAAGAGATTTTAATGCATAAAAATACAATTCTTTAAATCTGTTGTTTAACATTTAAGAGTTTGACTAATGTTTTATTTCCCTCCTCCCCTTTCTCTGAGGTCTGCTAAGGAACTCAGACGGTGACTTCACTGATGAATCTAGGGTTACTAATTAAATCACAAATGACTGAGCAGACCATGATAGAACAAGCGTACCATCTATATAAATTATCTCACTGTTTCCTATACCTGAACATAATATTGTTATGTTGATTTTGATTTAGAGTTCCAGACACAGTAAAATGACTCACTGAGAAAAAATTTAAATCTCGTCAGCTCAGTTATCAGTTGACCTTATCAGTACTTTCAGTACTGAAGAATGGAAGTCAGTGTAAGGAGCAGGTGTGAGGTGAATAATACTTAATTTTAAAGAGGGTGGATGACTCGATCACACTCTTAAATATTGAACAGCATAGAGAAGTTCTACTATTTCCATAAGGATTTATAAGCTGACTTTCAACAAATGTGACTTTAAAGTTAGCTTGCTTCACTTGTCTTTTTAACTGTCTGGAAAAAATATATATTTGACAAGAGAGTGGAAAAGACATATTAAAAATATATTTTTTCACAGCAATAATAAGGGGGGTGAAGCAGTGTGTACACCTTTTTGAGAAAGTCTTTCACTGAACATTGTAAAATGTACCCTCATCATCTTCATTATCATTTCCACTTTCATCACCACTACCACCACTTCTAGGAGACACATATGGGGTTATGCAGTAAGGAGTGATAAAGGGTGATAAACCAGAGATGACTCCTCCAGTGATATCACTTCTCCAGCTCCTATGTTATTCTTTAGAGCCTATGCACTAATAAATAAGAAATGTTAGTACTTTGGCTCCATAGTATAACATAGGACTTGGAGAAGTGATATCACTGGAGAAGTCATCGCCACTTTATCACCTCTTTATCACACAGTAGTGCATCTCACCCATAGTCTCCATCTTAGGCCTTGGACTGCTCCATTAGGTAGTCACTGGATTTCTGCTTCGTATAGAGACATTCCAACATGTAGAATGTAGAGTTACTATGGTGAAGGACATCTACTTTCAACTAATAGAAAGGAAGATTGCTTTTGTTTTATTCATCTCATACAGGGTATATCGAGCAAAGTATGAACAGTTGAAATTGGAATATATTTATGAACCTCATCTGAATATTTTTAATGCCTCAACACTTATTCCAGAAAAAATATGCAATTAGTTTTAATAAATAGGCAAAAAAATGTGGTTCTTGTTACTCAGCTAAAGTACTGCCTTTTTTTTTTTTGCCATGTCTCATACAAAAAATTCTACTTTGATAACCTTATGAAATAGCTAGTGGTTGATTTTGTTTTGTTCATTATCATCACCATCATCACCACCACTAAAATCCAAGAAATCAGCAGGAGCCTGGCCATTTGGGATTTTCAAGAATAAATACTGAATTATCTCAGCTGACCATTTATGTTACTTCCTCAAAGGGCCTTAAAAGCTGCCACATGTCCCCAATTATTTGCCACTGACTTGAATAGAGCTAGGACTGCTCCATCAGATAGACAATGATGACTTTCTTCTGCTTGTGGAGAGATTTCAACATGTAATGATAAATATAATAATATTGATAATAATATGGTAATTATAATGATAATAATTAACTGGCTGATCCCCCAATAGAAGTACCACTGTTTGAAGTAGATGAGCTGTTTCACTGCATTGGGACTCTACTGTGAATACATCAGTCTTTTCTGGGTTTAAACTAAACCAATTGGCACTCATACATCTGAGGAAAAAGATGGATAGAGCTCTGTTTCATATAAATATAAATATATATATATATATATATATATATATATATATATATATATATATATATAAAGCACTAGCCTGTGAAGCTCCCTGTGTGCGTAACCACTGAACGCGCTGATCCAGAGTGGTGACCTCCGGACGGCTCACCGGCTGTCTGTGCCCCCGGCTCTGGGGCAGCAGTCAAGGCCTCTGGGTGGCACTTTAGCCCATGTATTGGGCTTTCATACTAGTATTTCTATATAGCAGCAATAATTAAGGCCGTGTTTTCATGGTGTCACCTAGCATTAACATGTACAGTGCAAACAGCATTAGCCATGGGTCTAAAGGAGCATATATCTGTAGAAATCATCTTTGAACTCCCGTATCAAAAATATTTAAACTGAGTACTGTGCCATCCAGTCCATGGTAGTTTGTTAGTTGCTCTATTAATATATCATGGGCCACAGTATCAGATGTTGCACAGGGATCATGAAGTATGAGGACTGAACAATCCCCTCAGTCTCTTGCCACCAAAACATTATTTAACACATGAAGCAGGATTGTTTCTATGCTGTGGCTTTTCATGCAACCAGACTGTAGTGAGTCATAGATTTCATGTGTTGACAAGTGGGTTTCCAGTTGTCTTACTACTATTTACTACTACGAAGGGAAGGTTTTGAACAACATTGCAGTTTGTTGTTCAGTCTGGAACTACAGATTTTGTTTTTTCAGAACTGATTTTACAATTAGTTCTTTCAGTGGTTTTAGGAAAAGAGAGCAGCCAAATGAGTTGTGGACCTCCACCTTCAAATATTATTTATTTAGTGCCAAATTATTCTGTAGAGATTTACAATATACAATAGACTTATAGAGACATTAAACAGTACAAAGGGTACATAGAAAAAAAGGATCAGAGGGCCTTGCTCGTGAGAGCTTACAGTCTGGAGAAAGGTAGGTGGAACTCAGTAAGTAAGTGCTATGGGGTGTAAGTGCCTCCTGCCTTGTGAGCTGCTCGTCAGTAGGTGAGAGAAAATAAATGCTTTTCAGTACGGTGGTCCAGGGTGGTGGTGGGGTTGCAGGTGTGAAAGTGATTGTAGAAGAGAGCAAGAATGAGTAGAGGAACTTGGACAGGCTGTTGACCTGACCTTGATCAATACAGTTTTGGAGGTAGTTAATAGGCTTCCCTAAGGATGAAAAGGTGAGTTTCAGGGAGCATCTGAAGATCTGAAGGCTGGGGGAGAGTCTGATTGGATGGGGAGGGAATTTCAGTAGAATTTTAAGAGAAGTCCTGTAGGAGGGAAAGGGAGAATGTGATAAGAGCTGCAGAGATTAGATCTTGTGCAGAGATGTAGTGTTAGTAATGGTTCTGTAAGTTAGCACCAGTGTTCTGAATTTAATTCTAAATGCTAACAGAAGCCAGTGTAGGGATTGGCAGAGACTGGCGGTATTAAAGAAGCAATGTCTAAAGTAGATTAGTCTGGTGACAGAGTCCAGTCCAATGATGCAAGGGCAGGCTGTTCCTACTTTGCAGCAACTATTGTGAGCAAAGTATGAACAGGTAAAATGGAAACATATTTTATGAACCACATCATAATGCTTATTCAGCAAATATTATACAAAATGATTTAAAACATGTGTAAAACAAGGCAAGAGGGTCAGACACTACAAATATCACTTTGAAATCCTTATGACTGAGTGAGTGGGTGATCTTAGTTTGTAGTTGAAGGAGGATGTCAGCACTCTTAGGTTCCAGTTGACTTGGGCTCAAGCTCACATTTGGTTTATATATTATAAAACAAATATCCAAACGTTACAAATGTCCAAACTTTATTTCAAAGAAGTGCTCTGTTTAGAAACAAAGCCTTTGTAGGTTCCCTGGTCAGAAAAAGAATTGTATAGCAGATGTTATCGGCAGTCTTGAACTACAGGTATGCCCTGTATACGTCTAACTCAAAAATCCATGTATGTAATGTATGTAATCCATCTATAATTATATGAATGTATAAATCCCGGGACTCTGCTGTTTAGATAGGTACGTTTAAAGTCAAATACATATATAGAAAATTTGTTTTGCATATAGGAAAGCAGACAATTATTTTACCTTATTTTGCGTCATATGATATTGTGCTACCAATATATTTTGTATTCAGATTAGTGACCCAGGGGTAAGGTAGGTGGCCTTTTGGCAAATCAATAGAGAACAATGTGCTGTGTATGAAAACTGTTGAATATTGTTATTATTACTATAAGCATGTTATTTCTAAATATGGAATTGATGCCCAAACACTGGCCATGAGTTTCTTTTTTGTGATTATAAATTACCAAGAGTTGAGAGATGTATAAAATGCCCATATTTTATAGATAGTTATATAATTTATTGGCTGCTCTTTTTTAGTATAAAGTGTTATGGAAGTGGAATCTTGTGATTCAGAAATTTAATTCTTTGACTGTCAAAGGGGTAGAGCAATGGGTTGAGTACCCTTCTGACACTCAAATAGTTAAAGCTACAATTGTAATTACACAATTGTAATTACACACTTTCATTCTTTTCTCTGGGTATTTGCTTGATTCGTTTTGTTACACTTTTTCTGGAAGGTGGTTTTGACAATTAATTTTTTTTGTTCCCTTAACTACCTGTAGCTCTCATAATATCATGTTAAATGCAGATAATAGTAGAGGATGGGCAATCACTGAGTGGAGATGGGCTAACCTGTGTAGAAAAGGGCCATACGTGATTAACTGATCCCCTGAGTTTTCATGTGTATGGCTCCGTACATTGCAATGTACCTTATTTTTGAATGCTAATAGAGCGGTAGAAGGCATAAATATTAGTGTTTTAGGGAAAATTGTAAAATATATATCATGAAGTTATAAATGGTACAGATTAATTGACACTAATTAGAATTGGATATGATAATATTTTCATCACAGGATGAATAAGGATTTTTAATTTAATATTAAACATTTTCACTAATTGAAAAGGTGGGAAACACTAATTTCCCAATTTTAATGTTATGATGTATATGTTTTGAAGTGTTTCCTTATTCCAAAATGTATACATCTGTGGAATATAGACAGCTAAATTACTAAATTGTGCACAAAACTGAATTCATGAAATTATCACACCTTGAGCTATCTGGTAATCTGATGATATTCTGATAAAACTGATTAGAATTCTGGTCTGGCTCATGTCAATTTGTGACATAAATGTATTTAATTTGAGAATGAGTGAAGATGAATGAACATTTTGTAAGAGAATATATTGAGAATAATGAAGTGGAGCAAGCAAATCAAAAACTTAATTTCAACAACAGGCCTAACAAAAAACTGTTTTCATCTACCTGAGAGAATTCTGAATCTGGGAACCTCTCCTGGCACAGTTCTGTCATCTATACTTCCATATCATTATCCTTATAAACATTAAAATCTGAGCTTTATAGAGACCTGTTTGAGGTGAATTACAAGGGCACAAAAAGGTCCACTATATCAAGAACTTAAACTAACCCTTTGCTGGCTGCTGTAAACCATCATTCAGTACCCTCTCCCTCCTTCTATCTGAATCTGGCCTTCCTTCTTTTGAAGTTCAGATTGTCTTTACATCTATTCTCTCATTACATTTTACCATTCCACTTATTTTAGTGGAAACTGTGTTTACATTATTATCCTATTCCTTACTATCAGAATGTGAGTGAGAGGATGTGCATAATGAAATTCCTTTCTCACACTCACTGTTCTCCCTATTGTCCCTACATTCCGATGCTACTAGCTGCTTATGATAGCTGTCATAATCATGGACCTCATCTTTCCCACCTTTTTTAACACAAAAATATGGAACACATAATGTATAGACACCAAGACCGGTATTAATATCTCAGGCTACCCTATGAAAGGCACCCTGATCTTCCTTAGTTATGGCCATTACTTCACACTCTCCTACTCTGGCATTCATCCCCTTTTCTGTCATACAGAAAGAAAAATGTTGAAAGTGAAAGAAGTATAAAAGATGAATAGAGCTATGAGTTAGGAAGAGGATGGAAACAATAGGGAATCTTGATGATGATGGGGAGAATTAGACAACTAGAGATTAAATGAGAAAAATCAGTGGTCTGGGATGAATAGAGAAAATCAAGGGATCAAAGGAGTTAGCATTGGATGCTGCAAGAAGAAAAAACAACTGCTCAAAGAAGACATGGTTCTGGTAGGCAAAATCAGACACAAATGGCTCTGGTAAGTGAGGAAAATGCAGGAGCTGATGGAAAAACATGCAAAAGAGGAGATTGAGAGAAATAGATAGTCCTCACCTGCCCCAGTGTGGCTGCTTTACTGTACCTTAAGATACTAATCTCAGCCATCAACCTACTTTTCGTCATACCTCTGTCATATTGCTACTATTGATAAAACTTGTCCAATACTGCTATTGAGCCAACCATAACTGGAGGAAGTCACATACTGCTGTTAACTTCCTTTACTGCTAGTTATTTCTGCTCTCCTATAGTAACATCGTCTGACTTGCCAAATAATACTAATTTTCAGTTGGGATGGGTAAAACTTTCTGTCTAAAAAGAGAAAAATGCAAGACACATTCTTACCTTGATTGGGAATTCCTGTCAGAAGGGCTGTTTTTCCACTTTTTTTTACATTTTTGCATTGAAACAAATTATAATAATGTAATTCTCTATCAAACTCATTACAAATGGGAGTGCCAATATACCAAATTGTCAATCTATTCTGGGAGAGAGAGGGAAAGCTGCTGAAAGCTTAGACACCTTAGTCTTGTTCAACTTGTAGCCAACGAATCACATAAACTGACCTCACAGCCTTGCCCCACTGGTAACCAGAGAACTACACATAATGACCCCCCAGCCTTTTTCCACTGGTAGCTATAACACCACATATTGACTACCCGCCTTTAACCACTGGTAGCTACAGAACTACATATACACTCCCCAGCCTTGTGACACTGAACTTGTAGCCAACAAGTTAGTCAATAATTCTGAAAATTATCTTTGGGGTTCATAAATGTCCAAGAAGAAGGAAGTGGTAAGCACTAAAAGTAATCAAATAAGTTTATTGATATTATTCACAAAATAGACCAGAAAAAAAAATGTTGCAGCGATGTTCTCCCTCTTCTTCAGTGCAACACTCCCCAGCCTTGTGAGACTGAACTTGTAGCCAAAGGACCACACATATCTACATCTCAGTCTTGTCCCTCTGGTAGCAGTAGAACCACACATACTGAATCATTCATCCTTTTCCCATTGCTCTGGTAGCCATAGAGCCTGACTTACTGAGTCTGATGATCACAGAAAGCATAGGTGAAAAAAAGGCAAAATCCCCATGAGAAATTCACTGGCAGTAGCAAAAATGCAGATATTTTATGTATTTGATATGTGTAGGAATTCCAGGGGAAAATGTGCCAAATTGTGTTTTATCCATAAAAAATCCCAGCAGAAAAAATGAAATTACACCCATCTCTACTATTCATCTGTTATAGCATCCCTGCCTTATAAAGTTCAGTTTTAGTCCACTGAGTATATGTTACTAAAAAAGAGAAGTTCATTCTGCAAAACATACACAGTCACAAACAGCAGGAAGGTGCTCAGTGAATTCAAAAAAATGCATCCAAGATACAAACGAGTGAAGAAATGTGGACTCTTCCTCTTAGTAATATAAGCGCATTTAAATGGATCATATTGCGGTATACCACATTCATATTCCAAGACACCTTAGGTTGAAAAACATTATATAAATCTGGGTTATACTTTCCCATTTAAACTGTCAAAACACCATTTCATCCAGCTCCAGCTTTTGTATAATATGAGGCATTGTTGGTTACATAGCATTGAGTCCCTTCTTAAATGTCAGGTTTTAATGATTTTTAGTGGTATTGAATTTGAGAAGAGTGGGGTTAGCAACATAGTCAATAATTCTGAAAATTATCTTTGGGGTTCATAAATGTCCAAGAAGAAGGAAGTGGCAAGTACTAAAAGTAATCAAATAAGTTTATTGAAATTATTCACAAAATAGGCCAGAAAAAAAAAAACAAATGTTGCAGAGATGTCCTCCCTCTTCTTCACTGCAAGTTTGAGTAGACTAGGAACCCAATATAAATATTAAACCTATAAATGCTCATAAGTCAATCAGAATTGTCATTGTGAAAGCATATACTGCATAAATAGATATTCCTGAAAATAATATATGCATGAAAATGTACTGTATATTACTCAGTTTTAGGCATGGAAATGAGAGAAGTTAAATACTATATTAGATCTTAAAACAAATTAAACTCAGTTCAAAGAGATGTACACAATGAAGTCTATAGATTCAGCTAGTCTATTTTTGCAACAGAAATGTCTATCTCTTTTATCTTAT
Organism: Rhinophrynus dorsalis; assembly: GCA_037306005.1. NCBI lineage: Eukaryota > Metazoa > Chordata > Amphibia > Anura > Rhinophrynidae > Rhinophrynus > Rhinophrynus dorsalis. The sequence goes on from CM074723.1 coordinate 176,728,987, forward strand.
AGACAGCATCACATGATCAATTATTCAAAACATAAGCTGATAAGGAAATTAAAATTGCATTCTCCAAATCATTCTTTGTCTTATCGTAATCTTAAATACAACATTCCACATGAACATTTAATGAAAAATATTAAGAATCTACTTAGACATGCGTAGAAATTATTTATATAGAAGGTCTCCCCTGCAAAAGTTTGATTATATTACCACAGTGGAAGTAGGAAATGTACCTTGTTTATGTATGGCCATAAATGTCTGTTAGCCGTTGTTTTTCACTGCTCTTACTAATTTTGCTTAATGCTAACAGACTTCTTAAAATAAATTGCCAATCTCTGGGTAATTTTGTGGTATTTTCCATTTGCTGTTCACTATTTTCTACTTTCTCTAGAATGTATTTTGTATGTCTATACAAAAGGAATCCTATCAGTCCATTTCATCTCATATGAAGAAATCTGTCAGTCATTTTCCCCAACCTCATCTCGAAAAGTTCAGGGTTATTCTCTATTCTTTTCATTCTTAGCTTCTGAATGTAAGGAATGTACAGTGTGTACATTATTAATGAGGTCATTAGATTTAACATGAATTTTTATTGTTAGTTCATTATTTAATCTAATTACCTCTTCATCTATGAACTTTATGGAAACAGATTAGATGTTGGCTGAAAAGCTGATCATCTGATAATTATTCAGGTATTCAAGAAATGCATAAAACTTTCCTTTAGTGTGTGACAAAGACAAAAACAGTCATCAACATGACATCCCTTTTGAAATGCAGTCATAAATATCCCCTGCACCTGCATTGCATATAGAAGAAATAAAATAGTCAAAAGGACAGCTGAAGGGTAATTGTAACCCAATCAGATATATGGGCTAAATATTCTAAGCATTCATTCCTTTACTAGAATTCATAGTTATAGCAGAGTCAAAAATGGTTTCAGGTGAAAATTTCCAAAAGGCTTATGATTGACACGAAAAGTGTTCCAAGGTACAAACAAACATTGTCCATGGTAATCACATGTCAAGAACTGATTATACTGGCCCAGTGTTAGGTACTACATAGTTTAATAGGGGAATATATGAAACTGCCAGAAGAGCTAGGATGTCTGCAAATGTATCATGCAGTTGCAATTTGAGGTTTGTATCAGTGCAAATTGGTGCTTGCATTTCACAGTTGCTGATATTGGCAATAAACTGTGCACAATGCTATTGCTCAAATAGGTAAGACTTAAGGGTAGTTTTAAAAATGGAGGGAGCATTTCTAGATGTAGGGAGAGTGGTATCGAGTTCTAGAAGTAAGTATCTCAAAGTGTAAAAGGTTTCAGGTGGGAGTGAGCAGCAAGTGGGAATGCTGTAACAAGAAGGGAGCTTTGGTTTAATATAGGAAGTGACAGAAACATAAGTAGTGATGCAGGAAGAAATGTAAGTGGGAACTCCTGACTGTGGCTCTGTGAAGGCAGGAAACAGGAATTTGAAGGTGATCTGATGCTTATTTAAAAAATAAAAAACCTTACAGTACACTGTTCACATATGCAAAATAATCAAATGACAGAAATAAAAGAGGTCCAGGCACTCACCAATGTTGCTCTCAAGAGGATATGCTTGTACTATGGTGCACAGCAGAAACAAATGACAAAGTCAAAGGCACAAAATCAAGTATTTTCACTGACTGCTGTTTCATGTACACTACTCACATTTTTTCAAGGCTCAAGTGACAACTTCAATGGGCCTTCTATCAGCAGAAGTATCTAAAGTTATATACTTGAAATATGAGGGAGTTATAGAAACAAAAAAGACAGTATGATTACAAAATATCAGTCAAAATAATATGCATGTAAGCTTATATATCTACAAAATAATTTTGCAGAAATATTTGCAATTTTCAATCCAGTATGATCTTTACTAGTTGAACTTGTTACCACATTTCAGGTGCAGTCTTGGGCCTTGTCAAGTAAAAAAACAAAACAAAAACACTATATTCAGTGGGAAAAAACAGCCAAAAGAGTGGACTAGATGTCCCTTAACAGAACTGGCAGTTTCCATGCATTTTGAATACAAAAAAACAATTCCTATTATAGGAAAATAAAAGTAAAAAATAATATACATTTCTAATAAGACTTAAGATTTATCCCACCCAACAATCTTGCAACAGTGTTTCCAAAAACCAGTAATACTGGTGTATTATGGAAGACAGTGCAATTCTTGAGCATGTGAACTACATCACAGGTGATAAATAAATAATTCTCAGATTTGCAAATAGTAAAATTAGGCTTTTAATAGTAGAGAGGTAAACAGTGCATTGTGAAACAACTTACTGGTGACGTATATGGCATTTCAGGTGTTTAAAGTCCCATTTAAACCAACAGGAATCTTTTTTTTTCCCTATGGTGCACTTGGCCCCGGAATTGCATCATTTCCACAAAGTAAATAAGCCTCAGTGTATAAATGGATTACCCAGTTTTACCATACACTTGAGACCTCTCTATCATTTAAGTGGTTAAAATTCCCATTTAAATCATTATCTCCCTATGCTGCAGTTGTTTGCTCTGGTATTGCAATTCTTTAACTTCCTGAATTATGACCATTGTGTTGTTTCTCATTACTAAACATTTGCTTTGATACATGTGCCCCCATGTGGATAAATAAACCAATGCCATTAGTATAATAATCCTTATGTGGCCAATTTTCCATATTTTACTTAACATGTCCCAAGAGGCAAATTAAATTAATAAACTGAGTTGGGTTTTTAAAGATCATTTGTAAAAAATCCATGAATTTAGCATACAGTATTGTAAAGTTATTGCAATTATATTATTAACAAATAAAACACTATAATCATAATTCAGTTCCATTAATCTAAATGACAAAAACATATTTTGGAGCAAATTATATTACAGCTGAATGATTTTTGAGCAGCAGTCATGGATAATAGCATTGTTTCCACTTATAGTGCCTAAATAAGGAGAGAATACAGATTAGACCTGCTCAGCATTGTAATAGTTTGTTATAACACTAGTGTAAAAGCTCGTGTGCACGGGCCATGGAGCAGTGAGGTAACAGCAGTAGGCAGAGCAGGACCGGCTTCTTAACCCTTTGAGTGCCAGAGGGGTACGCAACACATTGCAAAGCAAAGGGTTAACATTACCCGGACCTGCTCTGCATACTGCCGTTACCTCACTGCTCCATGCGATTGCGCCGCCTCACTCACGCGATGCAATCATGCTCAGTAGAGACTGGCCGAGTCAGTCTCTACTGCAAATGCCTGCATTGTGCCAAACTTTCTGGCCTTTTATTATATAGGATTTTATTTAAATCAGTTAATTAATCAGTGATCAGTTTTGTACTTTTGAAGCTTGATGTACTAAAAAAAAGAACTATAACAATTCTTGGTCAAACCAGCTGCGGCACAGGGGACAAATAAAAATTCCTCAAAACTCCACTATTTTAAACGAGGCTAGTAATCTCATCAATGCATTAAAATGTTTAAAAGGTCCGTTTTAATAAATGACCACTTTATTTTGTCCCCTATGGTGCAGTTTACTGGTTTACTACCTCCCGCAACTGTCGCACTCACTTTCATGTATTTCTTGCAGTGCTTCCAGGCTCAAATTCCCAGTTCAAATACATGTCAGAAGAGCTGAGCACTCCGTCTTCTTAATAGTTAAAACTTGATGTTTATTAAAACATAATTAAAACATTCTTTACATGTTGGTGTGTCAGGTATATAATTTGTCCAACGTTTCAGTCCTCACTGGGACTTTCCTCAGGGACACAGATATTACAGACTGCTTCTGTAGTTTGCATTTAAATAGAGCTTTGTTTGAGTTTCACTCCACCCCTCAGTGTCTTCAGTCGTCATAGCGACCAGGGACGCTAACGCTGCACATAGAGTACCTAATGTGTACACCCAGAACATCTCCCTCTTAGATAGATGGGACTCTCTGTCTCCGACACGTGGTGCTTGTTTTACAACCTCAAAGGGCAAACATCTCAAACCTTTGACATTGTGTTTCATTTTTATAAAGTGTCTCGCTACTGGAGATCTCAATTGTTGTTCCGTGAGGGTGCCATTTAATCCCAACATAATCACTGAACGATGTTCTTGCATCCTTTCTTTGAATGGCCTACTGGTTTTACCCACATAACATTTACATAGGCACATGAGTAGATATATTTCATACGCTGTGTTACACATAATTTTGTCTTTCACCGTGCTCTTATAATTATTACTCGGCACTATGAATGTGTGTCCCATCTCCATATGGAGGCACGTCACACATCCATTGCATTTAAATACTCCTCCAGCGTGTCTAAATGCGTGTCCAGCGTGTTCATCCCTCAAACTCCTGCCCCTCTTATAACTAAACATTGGGGGGTTCTTGAACATGTGCCCAATTTGTTGGTCCCCTGCTAAAAGCTCCCAGTGTTTTAATGTAGTGTTCTTAAACCCATGCACCACACCTGTGTATGTAGTAGCTATCACCATACGATCTTGCATCCCAACTTTCTTCTGATCAGTTTTTGACAATAAATTATTTCTCTCCATCTCTGTCACTTTTTCAATGCTTTCCTTTATCTACTTCTCATTGGATACACACCACATTATATACAAAAGTAACAGATAGAAACACACTTTTACATGCCCGGAGTCAACATCCTACCCCTCTCAAAAAAGGATTACCTATTTTGCAGCTTATGAGGGTTAAAAGGATAGTCTCTGACCCTAATGAATCAATGGATAAATTTCAGGAGATGGGGAGGAAGTTCACTCAAAGGGGTTACAATGAGAAGGAGATACATATTATATAAGACTTCTTTGGATAGAATTGATAAATAACCAATACATTTTAGAGCGCCAGAGCACTTGTTGTTTGTGTATATAGCAGCAAGAGACTGGTGGCGATGAGGGTGGTAGAGCTGTTGGTCTAGAAGATAACATAAGAACCTTCTTGACTGAAAGCAATATAGAACAGTGGAGAGAGCTGAAACTAGGAATAGGCATCACCACCAACATAGACATTATGGAGTTTGCTGATAGTGTACTTCCTGCTGCTGAGTTCTCTGTGATGTACATCTATCACATCAGCAGGATTATAACTAGGGATGGACCTTAAAACTGAAATGAAATACACCAAAAATGGTGCTTCCCACCTAGCTGGCAATTTACAGTGAAAAGTGCAGTTTCATTGCATTGAAATCAAAGGGAAGTCTGAATTTCTCACCACAACATGGCAGTTTTCTCTTCTTTGCATTCTGTGTTTATGAGAGGAAGCGAGAGCAGCTAATCTTTGAGCTAGAGAAGATAGGCAAATAAAGTGGAGTAGAAGCTTAGTTTACAGAGTCTTTTAGGTAGGACATTTGTTCTCTGTATTATGGGAGTCTGGGGGAGAAGAAGGGGGAGAAAATGTTGACCCCAAATGCCTCAAAACTCGGTGTGACTGACTGGCAAGACACAAGCATAGTTATAATTTTTTTTGAAAAGTGATAATATAGGAAGGACTTTAAAAAAAATTAATTAAAAAAATGACAGTTATAAAAAATAGATGACAGACAGCTGAATTGTACCCTGACGTGAGCTGTGTGACTGAGGTAGACTTAATAGATAGCATACAAGATTGAGTATTTTGTTGAGGGCCAAGGCAAGATATCATACTCCATCAATTGTGTTGTTTACTTTAGAGTAAAACCACACACAGTAGTTGAGTAATGTCCAGCAAATGCATAAGGGGCAGAGGGAGGGGGAAAGGAAGAGCAGTGCAGGGAACTGGGAGTGAAGTAAAGTGGTAGTTAAAAACTGAATGCAGCCATGGTTGCTACAGCGTGTGCAACAAATGATGATGATGATAATCCCTCTCCTCCTCCTGGGCAAGGTTGTGGGTTGTCAAGGTCCCAGCAAAACTTCCACCACCAGCACAAGCAGAGTACTTTAAAATAAACATATAAGAGTAACATTGAAGAGGACAACAAGTCACATTCTGGTGTTGATGATGGCATAATGGAGGAAGGTATGGCAGCTGAACCAAGTGCTGTATCTGACAGAGAGACAAACAAGCACCAAAACAACTGTCTTCAAAGTAGTAGTGAACTTTGTGAAAGTTAAAGGAAAATACATTGTTTGACACCTATAAAATCTTAAAGGAACATAAAGGCAGTGGGCAAGACGTGACCTACTATGATGATGATGTAAATCTAGACTATATCACTCCAGCATTCTCCTCTTGTTCAGATACAGATAAAGCTGTGAGTGAGAGAGATGATGCCACGGCCAGAAGTTAGCTGAAAGGGAAAAGCTCAATCTCGCACCACTGAAAAGGAGCACTATTACTGTCTTTAAACTGCTTGAGAAAACAGCTGGAAAGTCTGACCCTGTGTCACCCTTCCCAGCCACCTCTTTGTTCACAGCTGTGCACATTCTCCTCTTGCACATACTGCTCAGACAGCCTCCGTGCAGGCATACAGATGCACGGTCAGCCTCCTCTGCTCCCTGTCCTCTATTGGGCTAGTTTTCTTTCTGTTCCTCCCTCTTCTTATCCTGCCTTCTGGTCCTAGTCCGATATGTTTCCCAGTTACTCCCATCCTGGATGCACCCCGGCTCAGCTGGGGTGCAACAATCTGGTTTCACGACCAGCACCTTTATCCAGCTTCTACTGAAGCAAGGGTGTAACTGGCATGCCATCACCACAACCAAGCATTGATCCCTAGCATCTCACCCCAGCATCCAACCAGCACTGAGGCTACGAGGGTTCCTGCTGCCCCAAGTAGTGAGAGTTGGAAAGGGCCATACTGTTCCCATGGATCCCGCTGACCTGTCACGCCTGGCCTCCAGACAAGAACACCAGGAACAGATACTGGCATTGCATGTTTACCATCTCCAGAGCCTGGAGAGAAGATGGACTCTATACTAGAGATGATGCATGTCTCTGTTGCCCAGTCAGCCCCTGCCCCTACATCTAGCACTACTGCTGCCTTAGGAGTCTTTTCGCTTCCTCCTTCTAACGACGTTCCTCCTCAGATTCTCCTGCCCGACAAGTTTTCTAGTCACTCCTCCAATCTTTGGGGTTCCCTCAACCAATGGGCTCTTCATTTCCAGACTCTGCCTCAGTCCATCTACACCCATTCTACCTGGGTGTCCTTTGTCATTTCCTTCCTTGAAGACGAAGCGCTGCATTGGCCTTACCACTGGTGGAGCAGCATTCTACCTTTCTTGACGACACCAAGGCCTTCATTACTGCTTTGAAAGCAGTGTTTGACATTACTGGGAGAAGTGCCTCCACCAAAGCTGCCAGTACGCTGTGGAGTACCGGACCCTGTCCTATGAAACTGACTGGGGTCAAAGGGCTTTGAGAGCAGCCTTTTGGCATGATCTTAACTAACACCTCAAAGATGCACTGACATACAATGATATTCCCGAGGGTATAGAGGAGTTTATCACAATGTGCTTCAATCTCAATAGACGTATGCATGAGAGACAACAGGAGCGAGAACAGGGCAGGAGGAAACAATAGACTCACCACCTGTACCATCCGAAAGGTCACCACCATATGAGACACTCATGGAAGCTGGAGGTGTCACATGGCTGTCTGAGGAGGAGAAAAACGACACACACAGGGTCTGAGCCTCTACTGTGGCCTCAAGAGACACATGCTCCAACAGTGTCCCACTAGACCAGGAAACACTATGGCTTAGCCAACCAAAGAAGCAGTTCGCTAAGCCCCAAGACCCAGCCTCTCCAGCCTTCTTTTCACATCTATGTGCCCCGACCATTAAGTGGTCTTCTGGTTCAGCATCTGTTCCAGCCTTCACTTATTCTGACTCTTCATGTATCTCACTTGGACCAGGTCTCTTGGTATTCCCTGTCGCCATAAGGAACTGCCTTTATTCGTCTCCTCCCTTGACGGTGAGCTGATAGGTGATGAGAGAGTCGTTCTGGAAACCTCTCCGCTGCAGGTCACTACAGGAGTCCTTCAAGTCGAGACCATGACCTTGGACCTGATGTACTCCCCTATGGAGCCTGTTATTTTGGGTCTTCCTTGGCTCTGTCACCACGACTCTTTGATCGAATGGAGAAGTGGAGAACTTGTCCGATGGAGTGCCTCATGTTTTCAAACCTGCTTATCTTGACCTCTGATGACTCCCATCTGTACCATATCGACTGAAGTGTCCTGTCTCAACGACCTTCCAGAAGTCTATCATGACTACAGTGATGTGTTTTCAAAGAAAAAAGCCAAGACCCCTCAGCACTGGGACTATGACAGTCCGATCAACCTCCTTCCTGGAGCCATGCCTCCCAAGTGGCACACTTACCTCCTCTCTCAGCCTGAAATGAAAGCCCTGGCTGACTACATTCAAGACAACCTCACTAGGGGCTTCATCTGCCCCTCAAACACACCTGCAGGGGCTGGGTTTTTTGTGAGCAAGAAGAACGTGGGTCTCCACCTATGCATGGACTACAAGGGGCTCAACTGGATCACTGTTAAGAACAAGTATCCGCTACCTCTGATCCAGGAACTCTTCTCAAAGGAGCTGCCTGGTTCACTACATTGGACCTCCAATGGGGCATACAACCTTGTGCAGATCCAAGCAGGAGAAGAGAGGAAGACAGCCTTCAACAAGAGATATGGGCACTATGAGTACCTAGTAATGCCCTTTGAGCTCTGTAATGCCCCAGCTGTCTTCCAGGTCTTCGTCAATGATGTGTCCAGGGACATATTGATGTCCCATGTTGTTGTGTATTTAGACAACATTCTGGTCTTTTCTCCTACATTGTCTCTCCACAGAACCCACTTCAAAGCCATCCCCCAATTGCTCATGGACAGTGGCTTGTACGACAAGCTCAAGAAATGTGAATTCAAGTAGAACAGCCTCCCTTTCATGGGATACATCATGTCGCATAAGGGTCTAGAGATGGATCCTGTTAAAGTCGGTGTCGGTGGTTACCCAATGGCCACAGATCTACAAGCGGTACAGTGCTTTCTGGGTTTCACCAATCACTATAGGCGGACCCATAACTGCCCTAACTAAGAAGGGAGCCAACCCTAAACCATTTGTACTTGAGGTGATGCCTCTGAGGAAGGAGTGGTAACAGTGCTGTCTCAATGGGATCCTATTACCAACGTCCTTCAACCATGTTCCTTTTCCTCTCGCCATCTGACCATGGCAGAGATGAATTATGATTTAGAAAACAGAGAGCTCCTTGCCATCAAACTGGACCTCGAAGAGTGGAGTCATCTATAGGAGGGATCAGGGATACCCTTTAATATTTTCACAGACCACAAGAATCTGCAGTACCTAGAGAAACCCACATCAAGCTAGCTGGGCTTTGTTTCTTACTCCGTTCCAGTTTGTTATTACCTACCTACCTTGAACAAAGAACATCAGGTCTGACGCCTTGTCCCATCAGTTCTCTGCTTCACCCTCCAAGCAGACCTCAGAACCTATCCTACCCTCTGCTAGGTTCATTTCCACCCTGTCCACTATGTCTGTGCTCAAAATCCAGCAGGCTCAACAGAATAAGGCTGCTGTTTATCCTCCTGGACGACTGTTTGTTCCTGCTCTCTATGGAGCTGAAATCTTGCAATGGCCCATCAGTCACCTACATCTGGCCACATATCCATCACCTTCTGGTACCTTCTGTTTCTTGGACTCACATAGCCATGGACTTTGTCCTTGACTTAACACTATACAACAAGAACACAGTGATCCTTGTCATAGTTGATTGCTTTTCCCAGCTAACACACTTCATTCTGCTACCCAAGCTACCTTCAGCTCCTCAACTAGCTGATATCTTGATCAAGGAGGTCTTCCGACTCCATGGCCTGCCTCTGGAGGTGTTCTCCATTCGAGACAGCCAGTTCGCCTCTCGATTCTGGAGGGCATTTTGTGGCAGGTTGGTCATCGCAGTCCACTTGTCTTTGGCCTACCATCCCCAGTCCAACAGACAGACCGAGCAAACCAATCAGTCGCTTAAGCAGTACCTATGCCAGGGGGCCCCTGCAGGAAAACTGGGCTAGCCTCCTACCTTTGGCTGCATTTGCCTTCAACAGCAGCTGTCAAGAGTCTCTTCAGTGTTTACCTTTCTGTGCTGCTGGTGGTCACCATCCCAACTCACTTCCTATTTCATCCTCCTCAGGTACCGGCCATGGACACTCTTCTGGATGGTCTTGAGAGATATTGGTTGTGTATTAACACTTGTCTTGTTTCAGCTGCCATGTGGTTTAAGAGGGAGGTTGACCGTCATCGGGTTTCTGGTGCCCCCATTGAAGTGGGTGATGAAGTATTGTTGTCACCTAAAAACCTCCAACTTTGTCAGTCCTCAGATAAGTTCAGTCCTTTGTTTGATGGTCCTTTCCGTATACGTGCTCAATTACTCTGGCCACTTATGCCCTCAATCTTCCTCCTCAAGCCCATCCTCCGTGGTCTCTCCTCCAGTTCTTGTTGACGGGCATGAAGAATGTGTTGTCCTGAAACATTTGGACTCCTGACTTGTCCATGGTTCTTTACAGAACCTAGTGGATTGGCGTGGCTACGGCTCTGAGGAGAGGTCTTGGCTTCCTGTCTCCGACGTGCAAGCTCTTTCCCTATGGCATGCCTTTCATCGCGCCTTTCCGTCTAAGCCTGGTCATCCGGAGGCCAACCGTTGGGGGGGTATCACCCTTCCCGGCTGCTAGGTTCAGTCTTCAGAGCATGCAGGCACACTTTGCCTCTTGTGCGTACCACACATGTGCCTGCTTAGTCATAAACATTTTTTGGCAATGGGCGAAAGCACATTTTTCAGTGGAAAAAGCGAATAACTATGTGGTTTTTTTGCAAATTTCGTCCACCCCTAATCAGAAACCCTGCAGTCCACGAAGTCCACAGAATGGAGATACATTACTCAGGATCCAAAAGCAAAGCATGTTACTATCTGCAAAAAGCGCATGAGCAGGGGCACTTCCTCAATGAAGCACAACCACAGATCTGACTGGGAGAAGCACTATGAACAGGCCAGAGGTGCCACAATTAGCAAAAATAGAACAACTCCAAAGGTTACCAGGGCTCTGGGGCAGATAACATAAGTAGTGATGTTATTGATGTGTCAGAGAGTGTGTCATTGCCATAAGCTAGTTCATTCCAAATAACACATATGACTCCTGCTGCAGATTAGTATGATGGCTCTGGGTTTGATGTAGGAGATTGCAAGAGTCATAGACTGTCTACACATGCTGCCTCTACCTCCGCCACCTCCAATAGTCATGTTTTAAAGCAATACACATACAGGGTTCTTCTGCCATGTACTGCCAAACCACAATTAGTTACAGTCCAAAATAATACCTGTGGAATGGCAAGAATGCAAAGATGTTGGCACTGTACATGCTGACTTTTTTTTGTAGAAAACCAAGGTTTCAGAGAACTGATGTCATGTGTAGTTCCACTTTGGCATATCCAAACCTGCAGTTCTTTTTCCAGAATTGTAGAAGCAGGTGGTTAGTGTGGTGGGCAAAGGGCTGGAAAGTGAATAGGGCAAGAAAATCCACCTGACAACAGATATGTGGAAAAGTGGCCAGAGCACAGACTATATGACTGCTACTGCTCACTGGGTTTCCCTCCCACCACCAGTGGGCAACACTAGCTTAGAGCATTAGACTACAGCAAGTAATCATGCCTCTGGTTCTGGAAGTGTGATTAAACAGCAGCAACAAGACAGCCCATACCATTGGCATGCTACCTTGTGCATGCAAAATTTTGAGAGACTTTCCTTCAAAGCTGTAGATGTTTTAAGTAAACTAGAACAGATGATAGATGAATGGCTTGTACCCTGCTCCTTAAAAGCTGATTTTGTGTCTGCTGATAATGACTCCAACATTATTGCTGCCTTGAGAATGGGTGATATGATACATGTGCCCTGGTTTGCCCATGTGCTAAATTTTGTTGTGACCAGATTCCTGGCCCATAAAATCTGTGCCAATTTTAGCTGCTCCTACAGTGCACACAACACTCTATATTCCATACAAGAGAGTAACAACCTGCCCCATCTTCAGCTGAAAATGATGATCACTACCAGGTGGAATTCGACACTGTACATTCTAGAGCCTTTGTATGAGCAGAATAAGATCTCTAGTGAGTACACCATAGAAAACTGGAAAGCTTTGCTTCTTTGTCACTTGGTCAAAGACAACGAATGTGCAATATATGTTAGCTGCTGGAACCCTTTGAGGAGGCAACCATGCTGGTGAGACACATAGGGGCAGGAATGAGTGAAATTCTACCACTGATATATTTATCACAGGAAAAAAAGGAGGAGCATGGCTGAGAATTTTACCATAATGATAATACAAACATGCACCAACTGATCAAGGACATGTTAGCGTGCTTTGAAAAGATCCTTGCATAGTGTCCATTAAAAGCAATGAGAAATACATTCTTGCTACATTGCTGAATCCCCACTTTAAAACCAAAATGTAAGGTATTCCGCCAAAGCACCATCAGCAGTTTGTCACAACAAGGATTCATAACAATCAGCAGCATCTCTCTGAGGAATTGGATTCTGTCAAGGAATTTAGACATACAAGTATTTATCAAGTGGGGGGTTGCATTATGGAGAATGAGAGGGAGAAAGTTAGGGCACAAAAAACTTCTAGTCAGCATAGTGAAAAAGAAGGCAGCAAAGCATTTAAACCAGGAGCAGGAGTAGCATCAGTATTCTGAACACAAGACAATTCATGGGTCTCAGCAGGGCTGACAAATATCCAACATTGGTGGTAATTGCGGCACTTGGGACTTGCTCCCAGAGTATGGGTTAGTAACGGACATACAGGAAGACTGTGTACCTTCTAGGAGTGGTCCCACTGCATGTGAGATGGTTTCGGCATACAGAAACAATGACCCCCATGGACTACTGGCAAAGAAAGCAGTGTGTGTGCATGGCCAAAATTGTCACGTATTGCAGTGGAAACCCTTAATTGCCCTCCATCAAGTTTTGAGTCTAAGCGGGTTTCAGTGTAACTGTTTACATTTTGAATGACCATAAGACACAGTTATCAAGCAGCAATGTTGGGAGACTAACAGGCCAGGCCAACTGTATCAACAGGAACACAGATGAGGAGGAGGGATATGAAGAATTGTTGATACCATCTATCACACTTGGAACCACTGAGACCACTGTTACCTTTTTTTCATCTCTTGACTTCATGTTATCCTTTCATTTTGTTGAAAACAGAGGCTTTAGATAACCAATGTCATGTATTGCACCCTGCTGGAATATGTGCCAATGTCACTAAAGCAGGAAGTTAGTGTTGTGGGCAGAGGACAAAGGCACTCTGCCTGTAAACTATTTTTTTAAGGCCTATGTGGCTGTAGCCACAAACACTATCAATCTGCGCTACTAACACCCAGGGCAGTGGATATAATGATTAATAGAGAAATGATATAATATGTTATACTGAGGAAAAACAATGACCCTCTTTCAAATACTAAATGCAAGTATAATTGTCCTTAGGAACTGATAACACTGTCAGTCAATAGTCAATATGAAATGAGTTACATGAGATGAATAATGAAGTGATGAAATTAAGTTGTTATGTTACATGGAGATGAAATAATGCGGATGATAACAGTCTTGTTAGTTAGATCAGTCCCCTCCAAAGTTCTTCATAAATCCTGATGCAGCTCTTAATAAAAGGTGTCCTTGTACACCTCAAAAGAAATTCAAATCTGCAGAAATAGGAGCGCAATGAGAGAAAGAAAGAAGAGAGAAGAGAAAAATGCACTCTGAGTGCAGTATATTTATTAACAAATGAATAAAAGCAATCAGAACAAAAGCTCCCCTTCTCCCATTGCACTTACAGAATGCCAGTCTTGGTCTTAATGCATCTCAGGGGTCCCAGCCCTTTTACTGCCACGAAAGCTGTGCCCTCCTTATGTTTCCTCCACTGGTGCGATTCGCTGACCTCTTCGATGTTGGAATTGTAACCTTGTTACTGACACTGGTAACTCAGTATCTTTGAATGTTTCAGTCTGTTAGAAACAGTAATTCTGTGCATGGCCATGGCCATCGGATTAGATAGTAGCAGCAGTGATATGGGAATGGGACAGGTAGATGTGGTTCCACTCCCACTCGGTGTCCTAACACTAGTGCTGCTGCTGAGGAAGAAGCAACAGCATCAGCACCTAGATCAGCCATTGCATGTGAGTCTGGTGAAAAACATCCTTCTACTCCAACTCCTAACCTGAAATCATGGGTGTAGGATTATTTTCCCTTGGGACAGGGACAGTGCAATCAACCGCAAATGCACAGTGTAGAATGTACAACGGGTTGTGAAGAAGGGAAAGGAGGGAAAAAACCTTAGTACATCTACCCTAATAAGCACATGCAATGTATCCACCATGACATGCATGGAAAACATGTGAAACCATCCTCAATAGTAAAAAGGACACCGTTGGAAATCCCAAAGAAAGATAAATGAAATATCCTTACCAACCAGGAACATTGTTGTTGATGCCAATAACACCAGCGTTGTGGAATAAGTTGGCACTATATAAAGAATATTAATAATAGCATTTGTTTTTATCTACTTATGCTAGGGTCTGTGTCCAGGATAATATCCTTGTTGTTCCCCAGGCATATTCACTGCACTGTCCCTGTTGCCACCATTACCACCTCCAGCCAACAGAGAGTCTACAGATATGAGGCTCTAACCACTGACCAATGTGGTGCAGACCAATAGAATGCGGGGAATAAGGGAGTATCTGTGGACCTTCCATTTTTCAGAATTTGTAAATCTCATGGCAAAGAGGGTGCATTATTTTTATGGAAGGGAGAGTCAGTCACCTGCTACCACCACCCAGTGACTTGTATTTAGTAGAGCAAAGGCCATAGTGCAGACGTGACAAGTGTAATTATAATTCTTCCCCTCTTTCAGATTTTTTCACATTCTGTGCACATTGCAGTTGCTGATGATAACTGCACAGTTGTGTCCTGTTCCCAAGTCCTTGATTTTAGAGGATGTGCAGACAGAGAAGCATGACTGGGCAACTTCTTCTCATCAGATGCACCAAACTAGAGGTGGCTTTTTATGGTGCTGCTGCTATCATCAGTATTAATGCTAGTAGTAAGTGGAACCATCATAACATCACCACCTGTCCCCTTTCACTGCAAAACACCAAGAAACCATAGGAGGCACTCCTAGAGTATTATCCTTGATTTCAGTTCAATAAAACTTTTACCACTCTTCTGTTATACTCAAAAAGGAGCTGTCCAGAATAGCACAAAGGTGCTTCCTGGAAATCTTGCTTTGGGGATTTTATATTGTCCCCTTCACAGTGGTGTTGGTTCTTCACAGTATCATTGTTCAAATGGGGCTGCTCCTAAAAACATCCACCAGGAAGATATACATGGAAAAGAAAAAGAAAGAAAAGGACACCCAATAGTGCCTGGAAATGACAACTATTATGCTTCACAAGTAATTATGACAATACTCACAACTGTAGTGGTTGTGAGGGGCATATACCACCTAACAACCATCCATCTTACAGAGAAATTAGCCTGTCTCTGCTCAGAACTATCCAATTCGGAAGGTGAGAAAAAGGTGCTGCTTCAGGTCTTTATGAAAATAAATTTATAAAGTAAAAAGTATATAATGATTAAAAACAAATGTATTAATATACAAAACAATATCAGATGCCCAAACAACAAGGTTTAGCAGATGAACTGCTTTAACAAGTCTGCATGGCAATTGCACAGTACAAAAACAAAGGCAAAAGGAATTGCATGTTGGTAAATGCAAGAAGTAAAATGGGAAAACTAGAATTGCTGGTGATTAAAGAACATTTGGAAATAATTTATATAACTGAAACATGGTGAGATGATACACAAAATTGGGCTATTCCATGTTTAGCAGAGATAGGATTAAAAGAAAAGGGGGAGGGGTGTGCTAATATTTGAAACCAGAGCTAATCCAATTTTAAGGGGTGATTTTAGTGAAGAAACTGGCCATAATGTGGAGTTCTTGTGGGAAGAAATTGAGACTAACTGTGGCGTACAATGTAGGAAAAGCTGTTGGTGGGTATATGTTACAAACCACCAAATATTGATGAGAATGTTGAAACCCAACTGCTACTGCAAAAGAAGAAAGCTGTGCATTTGGGCATACTAGAATTATAGGAGATTTTAACTATCCAGATATCAACTGGAAACATGAGACCTGTCAGAGTGCTAAGGGAAGCAGGTTTGTGAGCACACCTAGGGAAAGCTACATGTCACAAATGGTGGAAGTGCCGACAAGAAATAACTATGAATTGGACCTAGTGATAATAACATGGACATGGTATCCAATATTAAGGTAGGTGAACATTTGGGAAACAGTGATCACAACATGGTTACATTTGCGATCGGTTTGGCAAAGCAAAACTGTATAGCTTCAACCAAAATTCTTAATTTTAAAACGCTAACTTCAAAATGTTAAGCACTTCATTGCAACACATACACTTGAATAAATTATATAAAGGCAAAACTACTGAAGAAAAATGGTCAGATTTTAAATTTAGGTTGCAGAAATGTATTCAACAGTTTATACCAGTGCAAAAGAAGTAGATCACATCCAATGTGGTTAACTGAATATGTAAAGAAGGAAATGAAGGAACAGAATATTCGTTCTTGAAATACAAAGATTGCAAAAAAGGCAATTAGGTTAACAAAAATAGATAATGAAACTTGAATTGCAAGGCAAAACAAGACTAAGATCAAGACTAATCCCAAAAACTTTTTTAAATACATAAATAGCAAAACTTTAAAGGGATAGTAATGTTTCATAATAAAAGCAGCTCTAATTAATCATCATAGTATTTGGACTTTGGAGATTGTAAATTCAATTCTGTCAGAGTTATAGTTCAGGAGTAATTCAATGACAAAGTGTCCCCCTCCCACCCTTTTTACTGATGTAACACTCCTCAACCAAAGCAGAAGGGAGGTGCCCAGGTAGATTACACAGAGGGACAATCTTCAATTAAGATAAGGGAAAAACCTGAAAAGCTTGTCAAGGGGGGCAGGGCTTTCATAGGAAGAAGAGTGTCCCCTGCTGTTATCTGTCCAGTCTGTGGACTGCATTCCACATCTGAGAAGAGAAAGCTTACACTAGGCAAAAGGGGCGGGAAGGGGAAACTTTGCTGGTGAATATCTCTTAAACCATAAAGGTTTGAGAGATAAGACTTATATCATTCTTCATGTTTTTAATGCCTACAACATAAAATAAAGTTAAAACGAAGTATTACTATCCCTTTAAGAGAGAATGCATTGGCCTTTGAAAATTGAGATAGGTGAATTCATTAAAGAGGATAAGGAAAATGCAGTTGTTTAAAACACTTTCCTGTATCTGCATAAACAAGGAATGGTAGAAAAGTCTCAACAAGTAACAAATAATAAAATATCATTATCAGATTTTGGGTTAACACAAGAAAAGGTCATGGTATGACTTAACAAAATGAAGACTGAGATAGGAATGAGTACTGATGGTATACATCCAAGGATTTTTCAGGAACTCTGTGCAGTGTTAGCAAGACCCCTCTTGTTACTCTTTAAAGATTCTCTCACCACAGGCTCAGTGCCACAAGATTGTTGTAAAGCCAATGTAGTGACTCTATTTAAGAAGTGAACTAAAACAGAACCTGGGAATTATAGACCTGTGAGTTTGACCTCTGTAGTGGGAAAACTGCTAGAAGGGATAATAAGGGATTATATTCAGGAAAGAATTACACCGCAAAAAATAAAATTACTAGCAGGAATCAACATGGTTTTATGAGGAATAGGTCATGCCAAACAAATATATTCAGTTTCTTTGAAGAAGTAAGCAAGTAGAAACCTAGATAATGGTAAGGCAGTTGATGTAGTATATCTGGATTTTGCAAAGGCATTTTATATAGTGTCACACAAGAGGCTGGGGTATTAAATAATGAAATTGGGACTAGGGGATAAACTTTGCAGTTGGATAGAAAACTGGTTAAAGAATAGGTAACAGTGTGTGGTTGTAAATGGACAGTACTTCAGTACACTTAAAGTTGAGTAGAGTACTTCAGGGTTAGTAATTGGTCCGCTGCTTTTTAACATGTTTATAAAGGACCTGGAAATAGATATAGAAAGGAAAATATCAATATTTGCAGATGAAACTAAATTATGCAGGGTAATAAATTCAGAACAAGATATTTGTTTTCTACAGGGGGATTTACATAAAATAGCAGAATGGAATATAAATTTTAATATGGGAAAGTGTAAAGTCCTGCATTTGGGAAGAAAAAATCCCAATGCTACTTATGAATGTAATGGTATAATTTTAGAGGACTTTTGCTAGAGAGAGAGAGGCATGAGAATCCTTGTAAATTACAAACTTAGAAACATTGACCAGTGTCAATGTAATGTGAGCAGTTGTAACGGTTTGTTTGACACACAGACACAGTAGTTTAGGATAAAACACAGTTTTATTGAAATCACAGTAATAAAATAACCTTCACAGGTCCTGTAGTATATAAGCTGAATAATATAGACACACAACAGGTTATATATACATATGCTTACACAGGTCCAGCATAAACATAAAGTCCACAACAGTCTATACTGACACAGGTCAGACAGATTATAATGGATTCCCAGGAGCAAGGTACTACATGGGTTAATGGTCTTCTTTGGGTGTAAACATTTCCATGTGCAGAGAGGTCTGTGATGGGGCTCTCTGCATATAGACAGCTGAAGGATTCGTAACACCCAGAAACAGATAAGCAGAACTAACGTGAACTGCCTAGGCAACAATGGGAACAGAGATACATAAGGTAATGCCGTAGCAGTAACGGAGACCAGACCACTTGCACTCTGCCGGAGCAGTAACGGAGGCAGACACTTGCACGTTGCAGAGGCACTAACGGAGACTAGGCCCAAGGCAAACTGCCGTAGCAGTAACGGAGACAGACACTTGCACTCTGCAGAAGTAGTAACGGAGGCAAATCGGTGGCTCACTGCCAGAGCAGTAACGGAGGCAGACACTTGCACTTAGCAGAGGCAGTAATGGAGACTAGGCCCAAAGCAAGCTGCCGTAGCAGTAACGGAGACAGACACTTGCACTCTGCAGAAGTAGTAACAGAGGCAAACCGGTGGCTCACTGCTGGAGCAGTAACGGAGGCAGACACTTACACTTTGCAGAGGCAGTAACGGAGACTAGGCCCAAGGTAAACTGCAGTAGCAGTAATGGAGGCAGACACTTGCACGCTGCAGAAGTAGTAATGGAGGCAAACCGGTGGCTCACTGCCGGAGCAGTAACGGAACTGGCCACTGGTACTCTGCAGGAGAAAATGGTGACACAATTGCCAGACAGTCAGAATGTCGCCTAGGCAACACAGCATAGGAACGCCAACCAAGCCGGGTCAAATCACAGAGCAGGAACGTCAGCCAAGCCAGGTTGGTACACAGGAGCAGGAACATCAGCCAAGCCGGGTCAGTACACAGGAGCAGGCACAGAAGAATAGTCAGGCAATCCGGGTCGGTACACAGGAGCAGAACACAATATGCAGAGTAGTCAGGTAGGCCAAGTCGGTACACTGGGAATCACTGAGCAGAAACAAGCACTGGCACAGGAACACCACGAAAGGGCACCGGAGGGATGCCAATAGCCCAGTATATAAAGGTCATACTGGGCGGGACAAACACACGGTAGCCAATGGGAGCAAAGCACAGGATAGACTAACAAAAAAAACAACATAGAAGCACGGACACCGTGATAGCAGGACAGGTCATCTGACTGTGCCTACTGCCAGTGCTGCACCTGCTGCCAGTGCTACACCTGCAAGGGTGCTTGAATTCTCATGAGGAAGGGGAAGGAGGAGATAATGCCAAGTGTGACAGCAGGGGACTCTAAATCACACTTGCCATCCCCAAGCAGTCCCGACACTACTACTACTAGTAAGAAGGTCCAGCAGCTATTGACTGTTAGGAATGAGGGAGGGGGTTATGATACTGCTAGTCAGGAGGAAGACTCAAGGACTGAAATTGATGTGGTTGGTGTTAGAAGTAATAGTGATAGTGAAGGAGCTGGTGGGACTAGCATTACCACTTGGATCACAGCTGCCAGTGTCTTCCCAGATAGTCACATACGTTTTTGGGTATTTTGGATAAATCTCCTTTACTCACTTCACACACTCCCAGACTCCTCAATTACAGAGATAACAACCAGTTAAGAAATTAAATTGGATCACAGCTTCTTGTTTCTTCCCAGTCATTCAAGATTTTGGAGTATTTGGGGTAAATCTCCTTTGCTCACTCCACACATTCCCCAGACTCCCCTAGCTCAGCAATAACAGCCAGATCAGGAAGGAACTTGAACCATGGCTGCCTGTGTCTTCACAGTCAGTGACACAAAATGTTGGTGTTTTCTTTAGGTAATTCTCCTTTTCTTCTTTTTCACTCCCCCCAGACTCCCTTTGCATAGACATAACAGCCAAATGAGCAAGGAACTTGGATCACAGCTGCTTAGTCAACTAAGATTTTGTGGCATTTTGCAACAACCTCCTTTCTCCCTTCATAGATCCCCAGACCCGCTTAGTTGAGGGAACCTGAAACCACTTTTATACTATCCCTGTGGGAAAAGAAGGAAAAATGTCCACGTTTAACCACTGATTTCAATGCAATGAGCTTGGTGTAAAGTGCCATTTTTCACCTGTTTCTCTTTTGAGGTGAAAAGCTTCTCCCATCTATAGTCAAAATGGTATATGGTTAAGTGTGAGCATGTAAGGAGGGGGGAAAACTAATTCTCTGTCCCAGGTGAATAGGAGTTAAGTGTGTATGTAGGAGGGTGGAAGTGATTAAATTTTGTGTCTGATGAAGTCAATCTTGCCCTTTAAGTGGATGGTGAGATCTTGGGCAATGAAGTTAGTGGAAGGGGTTTGTGTTGGTGGGCATAGGTAAGATTTAAATTTTGAAAATAGGTGTTTGGGGTTAGAGGAAAGATTGGAAGTTAGGGTGTTACAATACGTTTGACTAGGGAGACTGCAGATCTGTAGGAACAGAGAACAAATTTGTAGTATGCAGAATCAGCAGTTCATTATATGCTTGTCCCTCTTCTCCTTGCTGTTTAGGACTAACTATCAAGTAAGTTGTATTTGTCTGTTTCTTGGTTTTATGATGTTCTTTATCACAGAAGTGGATAAGTCAGCTCAGGTAGGAAAAATGATCACCTGACTGTCTGACTGTTAACCACTCATCTGTAAATATCATTTTTTTTCATTCCATTTTCTCCCTTCACCTTTACTCTTTCCAGAGTCCCCACACAAAGAGAACAACTTGGCTGCCACCAAGTCTCCACAAATCAACTACAGGTCTACTTTCTTTGCTTATCACCTCAAAAATCTTAATTATGTTGTTTTCTCTCTCCTTCTCTCTCAAACACAAACTGAAAACATGCAGGAACCTGACAATTATTCCCATTGTGAAAGTAAAAATGCTCCAAATGGGGGATGAATCTGTGCTTACCGCTGAGTTTAAAGGGATAGTAATACTTCGTTTTAACTTTATTTTATTTTGTAGGCATTAAAAAAACATGAAGAATGATATAAGTCTTATCCCTCAAGCCTTTATGGTTTATGAGATATTCACAAGCAAAGTTTCCCCCTCCCGCCCCTTTTACCTAGTGTAAGCCATCTCTTCTCAGATGTGAATCTGTTTGTAAGACCAGACAGATAACAGCAGGGGACAATCTTCTTTGTATGAAAAGAATGAAAGCCCTTCCCCCTTGACAAGTTTTTCAGCTTTTTCCCTTATCTTAATTGAAGATTGTCCCTCTCTCCAGTCTACCTGGGCACCTCCCTTCTTATCTGACTGAACAGGGGGGGATACTTTGCTTGTGAATATCTCTCAAACCATAAAGGTTTGAGAGATAAGACTTATATCGTTCTTCATGTTTTTTTAATGCCTGCAAAATAAAATAAAGATAAAACGAAGTATTACTATCCCTTTAATTCAAATAAAAAGGTGGGAAAAAGCAGGAATTTGTCACTTTTCACTTGAAAATTTTCTGCTTGGTGGTAAGAGCCATTTTTTTCCTGTTTCACCTTTGAGGCAAAACATTTCAGATATGTCTACTCATGCCTAATATTGTGTGTATCTTGCCTTTAGGTTGTTCTTATCATCATAACACAGTTAACTGAGTTCTCAGATTTGTGTCCAAAAGAGAGTGAAAATAACTGTATCTGCTCCTGTTAATTTGGAGGCCAGAATACAAATGCATGTAAAACTATACATATTTGATATCACTATACTCAGGAATTAAGAGCTTTTAAGGTACAGAAAACTTTAGCTACAGACCTAAAATTATTTTAGATATATTGTATGATATTAGATAAATTAGAAAAAAAAATCATATTTATGATAAATCTTGACAACACAAAATTTACTTAATTGAAGCGGATGTTTCCTGAAAAAAATATGTAACTATAGATCTCCACAGGGATGATACCTAAGCAGATGGACAGCAAAATGTCAAGGGTATGCAACACTTGGCTCTCCAGCTGTTGGGAACTACAACTCCCATCATCCCCAACCAGTGGCAATGGCTGGCTGAAGATTATGGAAATTTTCTTCTCCAAAGGCTAGATAGTCATAGGTTTCCTACCTCTGTAAAATGTACTAAAAATTACCCAAGCCACAGGCACTCAAAGGGTTAAATGTGTAGAGAAAACATTTGAAAGCTGAACTATTGTAGTCATGCCTTAGTTTTAAGAGAGCTTTCAAATAGGCAATGCAGGAGTAGACCACTTCAACAAACATAAGCTGAATTTGTCATACTATATACACCCCCAACTGGGCATATGTAACATTGCACTTACAGGTTCAATAAGGTTAAATGGTATTTGTGGATTTTCTTTGTTGAAGTGATTGGTATGTTGACATTCACTACAGCAATTCTTTTGAGTAAATATGTCTAAATGTGTTGATGAATCACAATATTAATGTGCTCTGCTGTGTCAAAACAACCTGCAGTCCAAATGTTTAAAACCATCTACATTCTTCATAAAGACATGCAGAGCAAAAATCAAGAGGCTTATTACCATGGATATCATTGTAATTATCTTCAGGATATAAACAATCATATTTGTTAATGTTCCAGGATGCAAAAATGGAAAAAAATCTTGTTTTTAATGTGAAGATTGATTAAGTACAACAAAGGGCAAGGAACACCTCCAGGATTATATGCTATTAACCCTCTGAGTGCCAGAGGGGTATGCAATGCATTGCTTTACAATGTGTTGCATGCCCCTCTGACACTCAAAAGATTAAAATCTGGAGGGATTCTGGAAAAATAAATAAATAAATGAATAGTCTCAATTTTTCCATGGGCTAAAATGGGGTTTTTACCTCCTTGAATGTTATAGAAGTCTTCAACGCTTTTCTTTGCAATGCATTGAAGACCTCTATAGCATTCAAGGAGTTAAAAAATACACATTTTCAGTCAAAGGGGATGTTTATTTGCCCCCTTTGGTGCATTTGATTTTCCTCAGAATTACTTCAGTTCTTAGTACATCAGCCGCCGACTGGTGAAAAGAATGGCAAGCAAACCAAACAAGCTCTGCAGCGACCATGTTACCTTCATGTAGTATAGAATAGATAATAATGTCATTAAAATCAGGCAGAATAGAGTAGGATTGACATTCTTCACTCCTGCAGCTGTTGTTGGATCATAGATCTTGTTGGTCAGCTGTGTATGATGGGAAATGTAGTCCAGTAATAGTTTGGGAGGTGCACAAAGTCCACCCCTGACATTGGTTCACCAGATTCTGGAATCTGTGGACCATATACACAAAGATATATGGATCAATTTTTAGGGCAAACCAATCAGTCGATAGGGAACAAATAATATTTTCTAAGGTTTCCATTGATTTAAACTGGGCCTTCAACCCCTTGAATGCTGGAGAGGTCTCCAATGCACTGCAAACTCTCTAGCATTCAAGTGATTCAAAACCCCATTAAATCAATGAGAATTTGTATCTGTGCCCTCTAATTCAGTTTGCCTTAGAAACGGTTAATTTTAACTCTGTGCATATGGCTCTATGACAAATTGAATTATAAAAGCTATACTGTAGGTGTTTGTCTTTGTTCTAGGACCTATAAATATAACATAATAAGTTATTATATCAAGGACAGCACTGCAAATGAGTTACATCACACTATTTTCAGTATAAGATTTTTCAAATATACATTGCTGCTACATTTTCCTTTTAATAATGTCAGTTCTAGGCATTGCATTGTTATTAGCAATATGAATCATCCATTTTGATTTATGATGGGGTGTTTATCTAATTCTAAGCAATTAATATATTGCTGAATACAGGATATTAATTTAAGAATAAACACAAATGCACAGAGAAATAACCATTAGCTGTAAAATGACAACAAGAAAACTTTATTGTACAAGTTCGAGCTCTGTCATAGGAATGCTCATTTTTCACTGCTCCTGAAAGCTCTAGTCTTTGCTATTTGAAGAGTAATTATCAGTTAAATACACATAAATTGCAATGTCTTGCATCAGTTTCAGTAAACAGACTGGTGGCTTCAATCAATGTTGCTGCATTGCTGTTTTCCTGTTAGCTTTCCAAATACAAACTGGAAAAAGTAGAGATAGCTTTCACCATGAGTGTTAGGCCTGCGTTGTGGCCTGTCCTCTCAGTGTCCTTCCACAGGCCCCGAGTCATGCATCACTCATCTTGTCACATTGAACTCCAGATGCTCCTACCCTGGAGAATGCTCTGACTCTGGCAATTTTTCTTCATTCTCACTAACAATTTGGTAATGAAATATTGATTTTTAGTTAGATTCATATTGATGCTATTAGGTTTGCATTGATAAATCATGCTGGACTCCTATCTGAGGGGCGAGAAAGTGCTACACTGAACCCTGGAGATTACAATCAACTCATTGATGTGTTAATTTGATGGATTTTTTGTTCTCTAAGAAGGAGTGGGAGGGAAGAAGTAGATTTTTCTCCATAGCTCTTATAAAGTTTTCACAGTGAAAATGGGAAATGTAATTGCAGACTCTACGTACATTAACTCTGAAAAGCATTTGGTGGCTTAGCAAGACAACATTTCAAGGAGTGAGTTAAACAGACGGCTAACTTCCGAACTCTCACTTACACCGAGGACATAAAATATATTTTGTTTATGGGTCAAACAATACTGTACACTATATAAAACAGCTGTTTGCTACTTATAGTTTGTTCACCTGCATAAGAAATTTGAGCTAAGAAAAGCCTCAGATGTTAACTGGTAGTGAATCTGATGCGCTAGGAATCTGGAGTAATTCTTAAATAAACCATTTACACCACCGAATACCCCTCCAGCATTCAAGGAGTTAAAATCCCAATTTAAAAGAAAGTTGTATTTATTCCCTATGGTGCAAATTGTTTACTCTAGGATTACTTCAGTTTCTTAGTACATGAGCCCAAGTGTCTTGAATTTTGCCTACAAGTAAAGCGTATATTATATTGAACTACCTGTTAACACCGAGTGGTACAGGCTTAACAACTGAATTGCAATATGCTGTTTACTTTTATGATTCTCAAAGTGTTAACCCTTTGAGTACCTGGTGGGTATGCTACATTGCACATTCCTGCAGCATTCAGAAGGTTAAATAAAATATATGTATTATGATTATTCTCAACATAAATTACCATTATGGTTTATGTCTCTGTACTTAACCTTAGTTAAAAATGTCACCAGGTTTGATAAAATAATTGCATTCTATGGGCCTTATGTCCAGAAATAGAGATGAGCAAATCTGGGGCAAAAAAACTGCACTATAGGAAAAAAATAAATATTTCTAAAACATGCATTGATTTATGTGTGAGACAGATCTTCAGCCTGTTGCTTAGTAAATCAAGCCATATTCCTCTCCCATAGTGGAGTTGATTTACTCCAGGGTTGTTCCTTTTTCCTTTGTGTATGGCCCTAATGAGAGGTATTTACTAAACTTCAAACTAACTCTTTGTGCATAAAATGGGAGGGTTGAGTGAAAAAAAGTTATTTTATTAGGTAGCGTGTGCTTCTTCTAAGGGAACCATGAGTAAATAGCAGAAATTCTTTTTCACTTGTTCTACATACCGCTTTAGTCTATATAAAGGGAAAACATGTTTGGCCTGGAATGAAATAAGGTTTTTAATATGATCTTCATTCTTATATAGCACTATCAAGAGGTACACAGAACTTTTCAGGCAAACTCAGCACTAGAATCTGTATTCTTGCCATATGCCTGCCTGATGCCAACATACTAAGCTTTGTAAGCTGAAATAATTGAGTTGCACTGTACAAGTGTTTTATGGTATGCCTTTCCTCTGTAATTTGGAACTCCCTAAATAAAACCAATGGTATCAAACCCTGTTTATAAAGAGCTACCAACAGTACATGTGTTCAGGAGATCCCAGTTACAGAAAAGGAGGGCCATTTATTGGCTTGGACATTTTATTTGCTTTATCTATGTCATTCAGGGATATCTTGAAAATATGCACTGTTAGCTCTTTACCCCTTAAAGGGATAATAATACTTCGTTTTAACTTTATTTTATTTTGTAGGCATTAAAAAAACATGAAGAACGATATAAGTCTTATCTCTCAATCCTTTATGGTTTAAGAGATATTCACAAGCAAAGTTTCCCCCTCCCGCCCCTTTTTCCTAGTGTAAGCCATCTCTTTTCAGATGTGAATCTGGTTGTAAGACCAGACAGATAACAGCAGGGGACAATCTTCTTTATATGAAAACAATGAAAGCCCTGCCCCCCTTGACAAGCTTTTCAGGTTTTTCCCTTATCTTAATTGAAGATTGTCCCTCTGTGCAATCTACCTGGGCACCTCCCTTCTGCTTTGGCTGAGCAGTGTTACATCAGTAAAAGGGGCGGGAGGGAGACACTTTGTCATTGAATTACTCCTGAACTACAACTCTAACAGAACTGAAATAACACTCTCCAAAGTCCAAATACTATGATGATTAATTAGAGCTGTTTCTATTATGAAACATTACTATCCCTTTAAGGACCGGCCATGCATGCGCCCGGCACTTAACCCCTTAAGGACCGGGAAAATCTGAGGTCGTTTTCCCTTAAGGACCAGAGCAATTCTGACCTTTTTGACTATGTCTTTGTTCAACAGTGTTTTCCCTCTTAGGCTTTTATTCCACCCCCATAAATTATATACTGTTTTTCTATGCACAAATAGGACTTTCTTTTGATACCCCACTTATATGGATAACCCACCATTTACTTGATGAAAATTAAAAAAAAATGTAAAAAAAAGTAAAAAAAAAACACCATTTTTGATTTTTTTCTTGGGATCAATTGACCACAAAGGGTTACATTTTTATGGAGACTGCATGAAAAGTATGACCGGTCAGTCATACCTACAAAATGCGCAATTTAAAGTGGCCACTGTCCCCCCTGGGTGAAAATCCCCATGTCCCTTTTTCCCACCCTATTTTGACACTTTTTTATCCCTGGCATTTGGTGGTGTATATAAGTGTATTACATGGCTCCACAACAATCACACTTGCAATATTGTTTAATTATATATATATATTATTATTATTTTTTTTTTTTAAATAAAAAAAAAATTTTGTAAAAAAAAAAAGTGTGTTGTGTTTTTTTTTTTAAATAAAAGTGTATAATTGCAGGTCAAAAATTGACCTGCATTTAGCCAGCCTCCTGCACCAACAGTGAAGGGGTTAATACCCCAGCTGCTGTATTTTTTTTTACCACTAGGTGTCTCCCGTCTACTTCTGTCTCCCTTACTTTGATAGCAAGGGAGACAGAGGCAGACGAGACAGGCACAGACAGCATGCTTTGCATGCTGCCTCTGTCTGTCACTATGCCGGTACGTGTGATCGCTGCTACGGCGATCACATGAACTGGCACAAGCAGGAAGGGCTGAGACTGAACACCCCGGTCTCGGAGCACTCAGTCTCAGCCTGGAATTAATGATAGCAGCGTGCACGGAGGCACGCTACTATCATTTAAGCCATGACGGTCATGGACCGTCATTGGTCGTTAAGGGTATAACAACCCATGATGGTGCAGGACCGTCATGGGTCCTTAAGAGGTTAAAGATCACGGAGCATTTTGTTTTTGTGCATCCATTTCAGGGCTCCCCGAATGGTGTGTAGCTGGGTGGAGAACCCTGAATTCCATGACAGTCCTAGCATGTCATGGGTCCTTATGGCTCGCTGACCTGTGATGTGCCAGTACCATCAAGGGTCCTTAAAGGGATTGTATTACTTCATTTTAACTTTATTTTATTTTGTAGGCATTAAAAAAATATGAAGAATGATATAAGTCTTATCTCTAAAACCTTTATGGTTTAAGAGATATTCACAAGCAAAGTTTCCCCTCCCGCCCCTTTTACCTAGTGTAAGCCATCTCTTCTCAGATGGGGAATCTAGTTTTAAGACCAGACAGATAACAGCAGGGGACAATCTTCTTTATATGAAAACAATGAAAGCCCTGCCCCCCTTGACAAGCTTTTCAGGTTTTTCCCTTATCTTAATTGAAGATTGTCCCTCTCTGCAGTCTACCTGGGCACCTCCCTTCTGCTCTGGCTGAAAAGTGTTACATCAGTAAAAGGGGAGGAAGGGGGGCACTTTGTCATTGAATTACTCTTGATCTACAACTCTGAAAGTATTGAAATAACACTCTCCAAGGTCCAAACACTATGATGATTAATTAGAGCTGCTTTTATTATGAAACATTACTATCCCTTTAAGGGGTTAAGGACAATAATAAACAAAGCCCAGTGGAAATGGCTTGATTTTACTTAGATTTCCTGTGCATTATGTGGAGCATACATGCAGGGTTTGCTGGTTTTAAAGACCTTTTACCTGTGGAGTGTGTAAACTATAATACAGTTGGTTTTCCCCAGAACTGATCCACTTCTTACTTTATCAGGCCACAAAATGGTCAGTATGCTCAATAAAATCAGATTATTTCCTTTAACATTAGACTCTTGCTGTTTCTGCAATGGCCAAATCAATGCTGTCCAATGCTTATTAATCAATATGTGGTGGCCAGATAGTTTTCCAAATTCTGTCCTCTAACTTCAAGCGGAGATCTCAGTCTAGGTAATGGGGATAAAACAATACATATCCATAAGCTGTTTGTGTAGGAATTAGCATGTTTCTTTATATTTTTATGCTTCTCATATACAAGACAGGGAAATATAGTGGATTCTTGATGAATGTCAAAAGGTCTGTATCAATGATTGTAGCGAAGTGCTGGTGAAAAGCAATGTATTTGATAATCTTCTCTTCTTGCACTTTGATGAATTGCCATAATAGTGTTACTATTATGTTCTCTACTATCTAGTATATATTTAAATACATACATAGTATTTCTTTGTACTTGTATATCGCAGATGGTGTCCTATATATAATATTAATGCAATGTTATATGACCCTACACATTATCATAAATTGAAAAGGCTTCCTTTATTCAACTTTCACAGAGATATATTGCTTTCTGCATCAGGAAGAGATCATCTCCACACTCAGTAGAAAATAGTCATATTTCATACAAACTACAATGTGCTTCAGATAGCATTAACCTCTTTACTACTGCAGCATTTGCCATAGACTGTTGCATACATACTGGAAAAAAGCACATGGCATGCATATAAACATATTCATATATCCTCAATGACTTCACTTAAGTCTCTAATAGACATGTTTGTTTCTCTCTCCTCCAGGCAGAAGAACATTTTGCTCTTGTAGTTCATGATGAAGTGATATGCTTCCTTCTTTCAGTATAGGAACACATGCACATAATAAATGTAGCGTAATGTAATGTGAAAAACGTACCAAACAGCTCCGTACCCTAGCACAATTAACTGAAATATATCCATCAATTAAAACTACTTTGCAGACTCAAAATCAATATTTGAAGCTCCAGGGTTACTTGTACACAATAACCAAGCTATGGAGTTAGTGATTCTTTCACACTTGTATTATCTATATTTCATAATAGATCCCAGCCATATTTTGCAATTTTCTATTAGCTAATGCAATGGTAGGTTGGGTGGGGATGATGGGAGTTGTAGTCTCCAAAAGCTGGAGAGCCAGTGATTGCCTGTCCCTGGAATAACGACTACATGAACATAAAATTAAATGCTGTTGTACTTCCTCTCTAAAACAGAAAACCGCCAAATACTAATTTTTACTAAGCCAATATACATAATGAGCAGATGGATCCCAAATAAAGGAATTATTATATGTTGATATGGCCTAATGATTAATGTTATGGTTTTTGCTATTTATAGTGACATATTTGATAATGTAATATATTTAACTTGGCCACATTTGTATGAGAAAGTATTCTGATAGATCATTTAATGCCTCCTCAGTGAGTTTAGATGTGTAGTGGCCATAACAAGTAATAGACTGAGCAGACAACAAGTGAATAGCCAGGGCCACAGGCAATTGGTTGACACACGCAAAGACAACTAGGACCAAAAACAGAGATCAAAAAGGTGGTAGCCATCAGATTACTTGGGTCCAAGCAGAAGTCAAACGCACACAGCATAAAAAGCAAAAATCAGGGCAAGTGGATTATATACAGGAAATCAGGCAATGTGACTGCACACCAAGAACAATACCAAGAATAAAAGGGACTATGGCAGAGTTGGTCTGTTGTACCTCCAACTGTTGGGGAGTGTAACTCCAAGTTAATGAATGGTTGAGGTAGATGGGAGAAGTAGCAACAAAGTATCCGCACACGTTCCCTTGAAATAGCATTAAATAAGACTTTATTGAAGGTATAAAAACATTGGCAAACCCAAAGAGACAATGGGCAAATAACCCCCAAACACTCCTTTAATCACAAAAAGGTGTAACAAAAACTGGGAACTTCACTCACCAGTTGTGTATAGACGCTTCATCGAGTGCTATGCATCTTGTGTATAAATGCTCCCCTCAGCCATAAGAACGGTGCCGGATGTAGGATCTCCATTCCTCTCTCAAACGTAGCAACAAAGTATCCACACACATTCACTTGAAGTAATTAGCATAAAGCAATATAATACAGATAGCTACATTGATATTACATATACTACCTGAGCGGTTGATTTGTTTGCTATATGGGAGAAGTAACAGCACCAAACATTTGGTGGTCCAAAAATTGACTACCCCTGGATTAAGGTAAAAGATATGAGATACAGAGTTAGGTGTAATGAGTCTCTCTCATGGATCTATCTAGGCAGGCTGAGGGACAGTCTATGCAGAGAAATGTTGTTTTTCATGTGATTTGAGACCTACTGTAATATTTAGGTGGAGATGGTAGTGGTACTATACAAATGTCACTGACTGAATCATTAGCACCAACACACCCAGTTGAGCTAGTAGCATTGCAGGAACAAATGCCTCTAGTTGGGGTACCCCAACTTTTTAGTGACTGACTGGGAAGACATAGGCAGCTGTGATCCAAGTTAATTCCCAATCTGGCTGTTATCTCTATGCTAGAGGAGTCTAGGGGGGTGTAAAGAGAGCAAATTAGATTTTCCCCAAATACGCCAAAACTTTGTGTAACTGACAGGGAAGACACAGGGGAGTCTGGGGTGTGAGAAGAGAGCAAGGGAGATTTCAACCAAAAACTCCAAAATGTTGTGTGCCTGAGTGGGAAGACACAGGTAGCTGTTATCCAAGTTCTTTCCTGATTTGGCTGTTATTATCTCTGTATTAGGGGAGTCTGGAGAAAGAAGCAGTTGAACAGGGATTATGTTTTTTTTCTTGTTTTTTGTTGACAGTGATAGGGATAGGGATAGTAAATTTAATAGAATATAGTTTGACTATAGGTGACTGAAGTGAGTTGTGATTACGGCAGACTGAAACTAAAAGAGTTATAATATTTTGGAAAAGCAAGACATCACACACAATCAGTTATGTTGTGTACTTTAGTGTTAAATAATATCCAGCAAGTGTACTAGTGGTAGGGGTAGGGCGAAAGGAGTAGTAGTAGTGCAAGGATGTGTAAGTAAAGTGTTAGTCCAACAATTGACTGCAGCTATGGGTTCTGCAGCGTGTGAAATAAATGATGATGATCTTTCCCCTCCTGAGGTAGCTGTTTGTCAAAGTCCTATAAAACATTCCTCCACCGCCACCAGAAATGTTACAAAAAATGTAAAAACCTGAAGGTAACAACAAGTCACATTCTTTTGTTGAAGGCATGACATAGAAAAGTGTAGCAGTTCAACCAACTGCTGTGACTGACAGCGAATAAAGACACCAGTCCTCAAAGTAGCAGCACTGTGGAGGGTTTCTACCATATACCACTGCTGAGACACTGCTAAGACCACTGATTAATGTTCATGAACAATATAGTATTACTGGAAGGGTAAATAGGATGTTGAGCCCCAGATAAATATCCAACTGCCATTTGGAGTCAGAGATTAATTTGTTTGCCCCACATGGATTTTTTTCCTGTCCTCTGGTTCAATAGGGGTGATATGTCATATGGCTATATTTGCTATGTGTCAACAATTTTTTTATGTGTTCAAAATTGTTTTCAGTTGTCACTTCAGGCATAGGTGATGACATGATCCACTTATGGAACAGGGCTACTTCAATTCTGTATGATATGGATCTGTACTTATATTCTTATTTTATTAAATATTAGAATACAATGTATTATTTTAAAAATGATTTATACATCTTTACTTCTACATAAGGCATACATTTGGCCCTGAAAGGGCCATAGTTTATAAGCTAAAAGATGTAATTGTCAAGCAATCAATCTAATCCATAAGGAACTTTGAACTTCTTGCTACTTCTTTAAAGTTCTTTTCTGTCTCTGAAAACAAAAATAATAAATCAAATTAAATGCCCCATTAATGCTTTCCATTGCCAGTGCTTTACCAAGCCAAAGTGAGGGAAATCTGAACAGTGACTGGCTTTTATACGGCCAGTCTATGTTCAAATTTGTTCCCACGCTCACATTGGATGGGAAGTGGGGTTATCCAGGGCCACACCTCCTAAACAATCAGCTTCTGGCTGGAAGGGTGACACACGTGCATCCCTCCAGCTACAGCAATTTCCCAAAAAGGTATGGCAATGGAGTTTTTGTTTTCTTTCTGGCTACAGTGGAGACCGTTAATGGGGGCATTTAATTTGATTTATTATTTTTGTTTTCTGAGACAGAAAAGAACTTTAAAGAAGAAATAAGAAACTTAAAGAAGGAGAAGAAGAAGACAGAAGCTTATAGAAGAATAAAGAAGAAAAAAGACTTACAGAAGAATTAAAGAGGCAGACAGAGGAAGACCAGGGTGTGGAAGACATTGCTGGATGTCTGAGTTCAAGGTAAGTGTAACAACTGTGAGGAATGGGATAGTGTTAGGGCTAATGGTTGTTAACTTTATTGATATTAGGGGTAGTGTAGGACCAGGGGGGTACTTTTAGGGTTAATGTTTAGTAGGGTAAGGGTGACTGTCTTTTTAGTTCACGCTCGCTGTTTGACACTATTTCAAACATCGAGATTTAGCTAGTTTCCTTTGATCTTCCCATTATTCAGCTATTTAGCTTGTGTTGTGGAAACATGTTAGGAGCCAGGAACCAGGCACAAAAATGTAAAATGCAAAACACCTGTATTAAAATAACAAAAGCAAACAAAGCAAAATTGTGATCCAGGAGCATAAACCAAAAGACAAGCCGGGGTCATGAAGCAAGACAGGTACTCAGATAAGCTGGGGTCAGGAATACAGAGATCAGCGATGTCAGGAACAAGCCAGGAGTCAGTTGCCAGAAGGAACGCCAGAGGAAGCCAGGTCATGCACAGATAATCGGCAACTCAGGAGAACACACTTGCAGCCAGAATCAGATACAAGGACAAGGAGGAAGTGAGCCTAGCTGTTTTAAATACCCTGGAAGGGGTTAGCTGATAACAGTCAGGTCAAGAGAGAGGTCAAGGCAGCATCAGCTGACTCAGCCTGACACAGGGAAGGGAAGGCAGCAGCAATCAGTAGGCAAGTGTTAGACCAGATTAGTCAAACCATGAGAACCCTCCCTTAACGAACCCCCTCCCACTTGGCAGGACCTGGTTTGAGGGGAAAGGACTGGGCATGCACATCTGAGGCTGGAACCCACAAGCGCTACTCTGGACCTCACCCTTTCCAATGGAGCAAATATTGAAGGCTCCCTCGGATCCTATGAGAGTCGACAATGGAGCAGACCTCTAAATCCTCATGGCCGTCAATAGGCACCGAATGGGGTTGAGGAGTGACCATAGTAAAACAATTGCATACCAGGGGTTTCAGCAGTGAGACATGGAACACATTGTGTATCTGCATATTGGGAGGGAGGTCTAAGGCATAGGCCTCAGGGTTCACACATTAGAGGATACGGAAAGGCCCCACAAAACGGGGAGCCAGTTTCTGAGAGGGCACTCAGAGGTGGAGATTTCTGCAGGACAACCAGACCCTTTCCCTGACCTGGGAGGAGGGTGCGGGTAGGTGTTCACAATTAGCCTGGAGCTCCTGGAATTGTTATGAGCATCGCAGTGACTCTTGGACCTGCACCCATGTGGAACGGATCTGCTGGAGATGATCCTCCAGTGCCAGAATCCCCTGGGGGGCAAAAGAATCTCGAATCATGGAGGGTTGATACCTGTAATTCACCATAAACCCGGAAGAGCTGGGTAGAAACTGACAGTGCATTGTTATGAGCAAACTCTGCCCAAGGTAGCAGGTTCAACCAGTTATTCCGGTGGTCTGAGATGTAGCACTGCAAGAATTGCCCCAAGGCCTGATTAGCCCTTTCCGCTGCCCTATTCAATTGCAGGTGGTAAGCCGAGGAGAAGGAGAGTTGGATATTTAATTGCACACAGAAGGCCCTCTAGAATCTCAAGACAAACTGGCTACCTCGGACAGAAATTATTACTTTGGGAACCCCGTTGTTATGGTTCAATACACTCAGACACGTTAGGTTTAGGTAAAAAAACACAGTTTTATTGAAGCACACAAGAAATAATGTAACCCTCATGGGTCCAGTATATAGCATCAACTGACACAAGACAGGTTACAAGTGGTTACCCACACGGGTCCAGTAAGGTATACAACACAATACTGACACAGGTCAGGTATATAGTGATACAGTGTATGAGTCTGATATTACAGTGGAGCCACTGGCAGAGTGGCTAGCAGTATCTGCAGTACAATGTCGCTTAAAGCCACAGGAGGCGACAATAGCCCAAGAGTAACGGAGGCAAAGGTAACTAGCACGGTTCCACTACGGTGGACTCCCACCGTGGACTACAAAGGCTGGTCAGAGCTTGTGCCAAACGGAGGCCCAACGGAGAGGTCAACACCAATGCTCTTGCTATACCCCAAAGGGTTCATGTGCTTCACATAAAATGGATGGCAACCGGAAGCACCCAACTGATCTACAGACACGGTACACCCAGGATAAAGGAAGCAACCACACTGGTATAGTAAGTGGATACGAGGCAACACCCCTGAAGGGGTTAATAATTGCAATGGTCTGGATAACGGCAACCACGGGAAGCGCCCAACTGAACCCAAATACGACCAAGCGATGCAGAACGGTGTGAAAGGATACTGGCACACTGAGACTCTGAGCCAACTGGTAGGATCGGTCAAGGTACCGGAGTACCGGAGAAGTGAGACACACTCTGAGGGAACCGTGCAACGGTAAGCAGCCAGAACTGCCAGAGATAGTCCAGCAAGTAAGCTGAGAACAGGAACCACCGGCAAACCGGTTTGGTAACCAGCACAGGAACGTAGCCAAGCTGAATCGGAGCAGGAAACAGGAACATCAATCTCGCCGGGTCAGTACACGGAGCAGGAACGTCGATTTCTCCGGGTCGGTACATGGAGCAGGAACGTCAGCCAATCCGAATCGGTAAAGAGAATCAGGAATGAAGACAAATGGCATGGTCAGGCAGTCATTCACTGGTATCAGAATCACAGAACTAGCACTAGGCATCAGGTACACCAAGAAAGGGCATTAGCCAAGTGACAGCCCAGGGTATAAAGAGGCTGTCACTAGGAGGAGCAATACAGCGCAGTCAACAGGAGAGCAGTAAAATAGAGATGGACAGAATGTCGCTCAGTTCACGGGCGCTGTGATAGTACCCTCCTCTCAAAGACCCCCCTCCGAGAAGAGGGCCCAGGTTTCCAGGGGTATTTGGTATGGAAAATGCTCTGTAATCTGGGGGCATGAAGGTCCTTAGAATCCACCCATGAATGCTCCTCTGGGCCATAGCCTTTCCAATGGACCAAATACTGCAATTTACCTCTGAATCTGCATGAGTCAATAATATTTTGCACCTCATACTCCTCCTGGCCTTGGATCTGAACAGGCCCTGGTGCCACGGGGTTGGTAGTATAACGATTACAGACCAGAGGCTTCAGCAGTGATATGTGGAACACATTGTGAATATGCATGGATGGTGGGAGGTCCAGAGCATAAGACACAGGATTAATTTTGCAAATAACTTTGAATGGACCAATGAACCGAGGAGCCAACTTATTGCAAGGAGTCTGAAGGTTAAAATTCTTAGAGGAGAGCCAGACCCTGTCCCCAACCTGGAAAGAGACCGCTGGCAGCCATCTATGATTAGCTTGGCGCTGATACCGCTGGAACGAAGCATTAAGGGTCCTTTGTACCTGTGCCCAAGTGGAACGGAGTTGCTCCATATGCTCATCCAGAGCTGGAATTTGTTGTGACTGACATGAGTCTGGAAGCAGACAAGGTTGAAACCCGTAATTAATGAGAAACGAGGAGTTTCCAGACGATGAATTAACCGCACAATTCCTGGCGAACTCCGCCCAAGGCAACAGATTGGCCAAGTTATTATGATGGTCAGACACAAAACAGCGCAGAAATTGTTCCAAGCCCTGGTTGGCACGCTCAGCGGCTCCGTTGGTCTGGGGATGATAAGCAGGTGAAAACGATTACTGTATGCCCATCTGCACACAGAAAGCCATCCAAAACCTTGACACAAATTGTCTCCCATGGTTGGATACCAATACTCTGGGTACACCGTGTAATCAAAACACCTCCCTGGCAAATACCCTTGCCAACTCCTGGGCAGAGGGAAGGCCGGGCAAAGGCACGAAGTGTGCCATTTTTGAAAATCTATGAACAATCATCAGAATAAACGAATGTCCCCTAGACACCGGTAACTCCCCCAAGAAGTCAATAGAGACATGAGACCACGGACGTTCTCCATTGGGTACTGGTTGTAGTAACCCCACAGGAAGGTTTCTAGGGGACTTGGCATGGGCACAGGTAGAGCAGGCTGTGGTAAATGTCGTGCAATCAGCACGCAGGGAAGGCCACCTATCACGGTGCCCGTGATCCCTTTCTGTCACTCTCGTTTGTGGTGCACTCTGATTGGCTGAGGCAGTTTGGCCCGCCCCTGGTGACCTTTTATCCCTGGCCTTTGACACCTGTCAGGTGCCTTTTCGTGGTGTTCCAGAGCCAGTGTTACTGTTGCTGTGTTCGTGCATTCCTGATTCCTGTGTACCAATTTGGCTACGCTCCTGTGTTCCTTGTCCGTGATCTGACTAGGCTTGGCTGACGTTCCTGTTCGTGACTGATCTGGCTGTCTGAGGATCACCTCTGGTTATCAACCCGGCCTGGCTGACGTTCTATCACGGTGTCCGTGATTGCTGCCTTTGGGTGTCTATCACCTGTAAGGGGCCCCCATTGGCTGCTTGCCTTCAGCCCGCCCCACTTTGCCTATTTAGACTGAGTCTGGGCACCCTTTGGTTGCCCTTTCGTGGTGTCTCTAGGCTGCTTCTATTTTCATCATGTTCCTGAAGTTCTATGGGCCATAGCTGTGTTCCTGCTATACTGAGATCATCCAGTTACTGAGTCTCCTGTTCAGCGGTTCTTGGTTCCGTTCCTGATCCAGTTGGAGTCGCCCAACGTTGCTGCTTCCTGCTGCCAGTCCTCGTTGCCGTTCCTGATCTGGTTGACCATCGGAGTGCTGTTTCCTGTTTCATCTGCAGCGTCCAGTTTCCTTCTCATCTGTGGCGGCTGTGATCTCCAGTCGCCCAGGCGACATTTCTACTCTGTGGGTTCCCAGTACGTGGGTACTGGTTCGCTCCACTGCCTTACTGCTTAAAATACATTGATACTGTTGGTTCCCAGCACGCGGGCGCTGGTTCGCTCCACTGCCTTACAACTTACAATACATTGGTACTGTTGGTTCCCAGCGCAGGTGCTGGTTCGCTCCACTGCCTTACGGCTTACAATACATTGATACTGTTGGTTCCCAGCACGCGGGCGCTGGTTCGCTCCACTGCCTTACGGCTTACAATACATTTATACTGTTGGTTCCCAGCGCGCGGGCGCTGGTTCGCTCCACTGGCTTATGGCTTACTTTACATTGAGACTGTTGGTTCCCAGCGTGCGGGCGCTGGTTCGCTCCACTGCCTCACGGCTGACATTACAGTGTTACTGTTGGTTCCTGGTGTGCAGGCACTGGTTCACTTCACGCTGGTTCCTGTCAAGTCCTAGACAACTAGTTGATTGTCCAGTACGCGGGTACTGGTGTTTCCAGTAAACCTGATATTACCACTTGCCCATTTAGCCTCCATATATCATCTCTATACTGTCATTGTCATCTGACAGTCATTGAGGCCATAGTGGTTGTCATCATCTCCTTTAAGACTGCCTTGCCCGGTATATTGGTAAGGCCGGTAGAACCTTCCTGTCATTTCATTTTGGGTTGCCTTACCCGGTATTGGCTAGCCCGGTAAAGCCTGTATCATATTGTGTTCCGTTAGGCTGCCTTGCCCGGTATATTGGCAGGGCTGGTAGAGCCTGTATACTCCTTGTATTCTGATAGGCTACCTTGCCCGGTATATTGGCAGGGTCGGTAGAGCCACCTATTTCCCATTGCTTGCCCAGGCTGCCTTACCCGGTATATTGACAGGGCCGGTAGAGCCTTACTCGCTATTGTTACCACTTTCCTGTCATTTCTATGTATGTGTATGTATATGTATGAGATCCTATGGGATTGTCTTAAACTTTTCAATAAAGTTGTGTTTTTACCTAACTTTACGTTTGAGAGTCTTAACAAACCATGACAATACGAAAGGGCCATGACCTCAGACAATAAGAGAGATGGTAACACACAGAATATACATTGGAGGATGGATGTTCATGAGCAACGCTTGGATCAGCTAGCGGTAGCAATCCAAACTATTCTTGAACGCACTGTGCTTTCTGACAAATCTGGGTCTAGTCCGGTGATCTCTCCAGGTCAGACACCGGAGAACGATACGATGCCCTCAGGGGCTGCAGTTAAGGGGTTAGCTGCTTCCGCACCTTTGCCACTCAGATATGACGGTGATCCTAATCTGTGCAGAGGGTTTATCAACCAACTTGAAATACTTATGGAATTGACTGCACGTGCGTTCTCCAATGATCGCAGTAAGATTGGATTCATGATATCCCTGCTGACTGGCAGAGCATTGGCATGGGCCAATCCATTATGGGAAAATGCTAAACCTTGCACAAAGAGATTCAGAGAATTTGTGCAATCCTTTCAGAGAGTGTTTGAGCCTCCTGGTAGAACCACCTCTGCTGCTAAATGCCTTATGGAGATACAACAGGGCAGGCGTACGGTGGACGACTATGCCATTGAATTTCGCACCTTGGCAGCAGAGGTAGGGTGGAATAATGAGGCATTGTTGGCAGCCTTTGCTCAGGGCCTGAGTGACCAGATTAAAGACGAGATTGCAGTGAAAGAATTACCTACTGATCTAGATGACTATATTGAGTATGTTATACTAATTGACACCCGGATACGTGAGAGATTAATGGCCAGAGACCGCAGGGTACGGTCTAAGAATAATGGCTCTAGCAGTACATTTTGCCCACCCATCCCTCCCATGGCATCTAAGCCTAGTGAACTATTACGGGAACCAGGTGAACCGATGCAATTAGGTTTCACTAGGCTAACCAAGGAAGAGATATTATACCGCAGAAAACAAGGGCTGTGCTTATATTGCGGCAAGAATGGGCACCTGCTAAGATCTTGTCCAGTACTTCCGGGAAACGAACACACCTAGGGTACCTTGGGGGACAGGCCCTAGGTGGTGTTCAATCGTCCCCAGATTTGGGTACACTGAAACCTACCATACAGGTGGTACTTTCTTGGGCAAATGCTCAGTGGAGGTTTTGGCCCTGGTTGATTCTGGTGCAGCTGGGTATTTTATGGATAATACCTTTGCTAAATTGCATGGGGTCCCATGAATTGAAAGAGAAACCCCTCTTGCTATTGAACAGACCCTTAGAACCTGCTCAAGTTACCTTTGAAACAATGCCATTATCTATGACTATTGGGGCACTCCACAGAGAGGAGCAGCAGTTCCAACTTATCAGTTCTCCTCACCATGCTGTAATATTGGGATTTCCTTGGTTACAGCTGCATAATCCACAGTTTGATTGGCAAAAGTGCAAAATCTCCGCTTGGTCTCAGTCTTGTATGGAGAATTGCATAACTCATCCGGTTAAGGTCCTGTGCACCTCCCCTTCACTGCCAGACGAGTACCAGCAGTTTGGCGATGTATTCAGTAAGGGAGAGGCTGGCACCCTACCCCAGCACAGACCATATGATTGTAGTATTGAGTTGCCTCCTGGAGTGGTGCCCCCTAGGGGACGCACGTATCTATTGTCTTGTGATGAGAACCAAGCTATGGAGGAATATATTTCTGATGCCCTTAAAAGAGGGATCATGAGGAAATCTACCTCTCCGGCCGGGGCCGGATTCTTTTTTGTAAAAAAGAAAAATGGCGAGCTGAGACCATGCATCGATTACCGTGGCTTAAATAAGCTAATGGCAAAAAACGCTTATCCGATACCACTCATCACCGAGCTATTTGACAGGCTCAAAGGTTCTTCACCAAATTGGACCTGCTTGCTGCATATAATTTGATTGGATCAGAGCCGGTGATGAGGAGAAAACTGCCTTTAACACTAGATCTGGGCACTATGAATATCTAGTCATGCCATTTGGTCTTTGTAATGCACCTGCAGTATTTCAGGAATTGATCAATGACATCCTCAGAGATATGCTACAGTCGTGTGTCGTTGTCTACCATGACGATATACTTATTAATTCCAAAAATATGTCACAACACATTAAAGATGTGTCTGAGGTGTTGCTTCGTCTGCGTAAGAATAAATTATATTGCAAATTGGAAAAATGTGAGTTTCACAGAACTAGCATGCCATTCTTGGGGTTCGTAATTGGCAAAGAGGACATTGCCATGGACAAAGAGAAGCTAGCGGCAGTCTTACAATGGCCACGGCCTAAGAGTCTTAAAGCCATCCAACGATATTTGGGCTTCGCTAATTATTATAGGAAGTTTATTAAGAACTTCTCTTCCATTGTTAAACCGTTGTCTGACCTTACGCATAAGGGTGCTAACCCATCTCTATGGCCAGTGGCTGCGGAGGAGGCCTTTGAGAAGCTGAAATTGGCTTTTGCTAATGCTCCTGTGTTATCCCACCCCAACCCATTGCTCCCGTTTACATTGGAGGTTGATGCCTCGGATATTGGGGTTGGGGCAGTGCTTTCTCAATGACCTATTAAAGGTGGAATGCTCAGACCCTGTGGGTTTTTTTCTAAAAAATTGACCGGAGCTCAAAGCCATTACAAGATAGGGGACAGAGAATTACTGGCCATTATCCTCGCTCTTAAGGAATGGCGCCACTTACTTGAAGGCACAAAAAACCCTGTCTTAATTTTGACCGATCACAAGAACCTGACTTATCTCTCCGAGGCTAAGAGATTGTCCTCACGCCAGGCTAGGTTGGCACTGTTCCTGTCTCGATTCAATTTCATTGTATCATATTTGCCGGGGTCTAAGAATGTTAGGGCTGATGCACTGTCAAGACAATTTGAGGCTGAAATTGACAGGGACGAGGTACCAGCACCTATCATTCAACCTGATCGAATATTGGCTACTATACGTACTAGTATCACTTCATCACTAGGGGAAGAGATTTTGGCCTCTCAGGCCTCTGCTCCCCCTGAAACCCCGGTGGGCAAGTGTTATGTTGCTGAGCCATTCCGCACTCGATTACTTGAAACTTACCATTCCTCTAATGGCCACGGGACATATTGGCAGGGACCAATTGTTATGGTCACTCTCTCAGATATTTTGGTGGCCTTCTATGAGAACAGATTGTGCTGATTTTATGAATGCTTGTGCCACCTGTGCCCATGCCAAGACCCCTAGAAATCTTCCGGTGGGCTTGCTTCAGCCGGTACCTAATGGTGAACACCCCTGGTCTCACGTTTCCATTGATTTTATGGGAGAATTGCCCATGTCTAGAGGGTATTCCTTCATACTGATGGTGGTGGACAGGTTTTCTAAAATGGCTCATTTCTTGCCCCTCCATGGCCTTCCCTCTGCTAAAGAATTGTCGATGGTGATTGCTAAAGAAATATTTCTGTTGCATGGAGTACCCAGAGTGCTGGTGTCCGACCGGGGGAGCTAGTTCGTGTCCAGATTTTGGAGGGCATTTTGTGAACAGATGGGCACACAACTATCCTTTTCCTCCGCTTATCACCCCCAGACCAATGGGGCCGCTGAGCGTGCCAATCAAGGATTGGAACAGTTCTTGCACTGTTTCATTACTGACCATCTTGACAATTGGGCTGACTTGTTGCCCTGGGCGGAGTTCACCAAGAACTGTGCGGTTAACTCTTCATCCGGGAGCTCTCCATTTCTGATTAATTACGGGTTCCAGCCCTGTTTGCTCCCGGATTCCTTTCAGACATAACAGATTCCAGCAACTCCGTTCCACTTGGGCACAAGTTCAGAGGGCACTTGGTCAGTCATTCCAGCGCCACCAGCGTCATGCTAATCACAGAAGACTGCCAGCTGTCTCCTTTCAGGTTGGGGATAGAGTGTGGCTGTCCTCCAGGAATCTTAAGCTTCAAGTCCCATCTAATAAGTTGGCTCCTCGGTTCATTGGTCCTTAAAGGGTTATTAGCAAAATTAACCCTGTTTCCTATGCTTTGGATATCCCTGCGTCCATGCGCATTCATAATGTTTTCCATGTATCTCTCCCCAAGCCGCTCGTATGCAACCATTATACTACTAACCCTGTGGTGCCAGGGCCTATCGAGGTTGAAAGTCAGGAGGAGTATGAGGTTCAGAGTATCATTGATTCCCGCAGGCTTAGAGAAAGGGTGGAGTATTTCGTATATTGGAAAGGTT
This sequence comes from Rhinophrynus dorsalis, assembly GCA_037306005.1. Taxonomy (NCBI): domain Eukaryota; kingdom Metazoa; phylum Chordata; class Amphibia; order Anura; family Rhinophrynidae; genus Rhinophrynus; species Rhinophrynus dorsalis. The sequence goes on from CM074723.1 coordinate 176,772,209, forward strand.
ATGGTCCTGAAGAACGATCTTGGGTGGATAGTAAGGACCTTCATGCACCTAAACTGCTGCAAATTTTTAATTCCAAATACCCTCAGAAACCCAGACCCTCTTCTAGGAGAGGTGACACGTTCCTGCTCGTGACTAATCTGGCTTGTCCGAGAACCACCTCCGTGTCCTGATCCGGCCTGGCTGACTTCCTGCTCTGTGACCTGAACCGGCCTGTTCCAGTGACCTGCTTGTTCCTGCTTCCTGCTGCTAGTGTCTTCGTTAATATTCCTGTGGGGGTTATTGGCTCTTATACTTGCAGCACAGAGTGTTCTCCGTTAGTATGCCCTTAGGGGCTATTGGCTATCTCTTGCATCATAGCAGTCTCCGTTGTTATGCCCGTGGGGCTACTGGCTCAAGCTCTTGCAGATTGTCTCCGGTATACGCCCGTGGGGGCTATTGACTCAAGTCTTTACTGTGCAGTTGGTCTCCGTTATTACGCCCGTGGGGGCTATTGGCAAGTTCTTGCATTGTAGCAATCTCCATTGTTACGCTCGTGGGGGCTATCGACTCAAGCACTTGCAGATTAAGTTGTCTCCGTTGCTACGCCCGTGGGGGCTATTCACTGCAACTTCTCTGCAGTTTCTACCAACATTCAGTACTGACTGCGGCATTCCTGCCATAAGAACTTTCACTAATAGCTGCCGGATCACCATCTTGGGCGTGCCAAACATCACAACAGAGACTGAATGGGCATTGTATTTAACTATTGAGTATCCTCACTACTGTGTACCTATCCTGTGATAGTATATGTGATACTTTGCTTCTGTACACTTAACCTGTGATAGCATCTCAGTCTTTGATCGCTATTATTATTATTATTGTGTTTCCTGTAGAGGGAGTTCTGTAGTCTTTATTTTTTCAAATAAAACTGTGTTTTATTTTACCTGCTGGTCTTAAAAAACCGTTACACCACCAAAATAACTGCGAGAGTGACCAAATTAATTGATTCCTGCCAACATGCCCAGCGGCCTTAGACGCATGATAGGTCTCAAGGAGACTGGTGCGGAGGGGCTCGGCTATGAAACATTTACCCACTGGGGTCTCAGGAGGCGGATCAGACTGATTAGCAAGAATCTCAGACCCCAGAGGAGAAGTAATACTAGTCCGCAGTGTGGCCAGAATGCGATCTGGCTGGATAATCAGTACCGGAGCCTCCTCCTTTTCAGTGTCAGGGTTAAACTGCCTGGACAATCCATCTGCCCTGACATTCTTGGACCCAGGTAGATAGGACACAATGAAGATAAACCGTGACAAGAATAAGGCCCACCTAGCCTGACGTGAGGACAATCTCTTAGCCTCAGACAGATATGTAAGATTCTTGTGATCAGTCAGGATTAGTACTGGGGTATGGGTACCCTCTAACATATGCCACCACTCCTTGAGGGCCAAGATGATTGCCAACAACTCCCTGTCACCAATCTCATAGTGGCTTTGTGCAGTAGTCAATTTCTTAGAAAAAACCCACAGGGCCTTAGCACACTCCCAGGGTCCAGGCGTTGAGATAGTACTGCCCCTACCCCAGATTCTGAGGCATCAACCTCCAGAGTAAACGGCAGGGAGGGATTAGGGTGGGACAGTACCGGGGCAGAAGGGAATGTAGACTTCAGGGACATAAAGGCCTGTTCGGCCTCCTGGGACCACTGAGATGGATCAGCACCCTTGTGAGTTAGGTCAGACAGAGGTTTCAATATGGTAGAAAAATATTTTATAAATTTCCTATAATAATTGGTAAAACCGAGAAAGCGTTGGATAGCCTTAAGCCCTTTGGAACGTGGCCACTTGAGGACTGCTGCCAATTTGTCCCTGTCCATAGCGATGCCATCCTTAGAGATAATAAAACCCCAAAAATGTACCATGGGCTTGTGGAACTCGCATTTCTTGGTTTTGCAAAAGAGTTTATTCTCACGGAGTCTACGCAACACAGCTGTGACATCCATAATGTGTTGTGACAAGCTGGCAGAATGGATAAGAATGTCGTCAAGATAAACAACCACACAAGACTGTAACATGTCACGTAGGATGTTGTTTATAAACTCTTGGAATACTGCAGGTGCATTACATAGCCCAAATGGCATTACCAGGTATTCATAGTGACCAGACCTGGTATTGAATGCCGTTTTCCACTCATCACTGGCTCTTATCCTGACCAAATTATAGGCGGCACTTATGTCAAGTTTAGTAAAGATGGAGGAGACCTTTAAACGGTCAAATTGCTCGGTGATGAGTGGTATGGGGTACGCATTTTTAGGCATAAGTTTATTCAAGCCCCTATAATCAATACAAGGGCGCAATTCCCCACTTTTTTACCAAAAAGAAACCTGCCCCCGCGGGAGAGGAAGACTTCCTAATAATACCCCTTTGCAGGGCATCCGCAATGTAATCCTCCATTGCCTGATTCTCCTCGCAAAACAACGGGTAAGCATGACCCCGAGGAGGAACGGCACCAGGAGGCAGATCAATAACACAATCGCAAGCCCTATGAGGTGGCAAAGCGCTTGCCTCCCCTTTACTAAATACGTCGCTGAATTGGCCATATTCAGCTGGCACTGAGGGGGAGGCACACATTATCCTCGTAGGGTGGGAGATACAGTGTTTATTACAAAACTCAGACCAAACCGTAATCTCACAATTTTGCCAGTTAAGCCTGGGGTTGTGCATATGCAACCACGGAAACCCCAAAATGAGAGCATGATGCGGGGAATGGATGATCTGAAAATGTTGAACCTCAGAATGTAAAGCCCCAATACGCAACTTCAAGGGAATTGTCTCCATGGTAATCTGGGCAGGTACCAATGGTCTCCCATCGATGGCCTCAATGGTTAACGGAGCCTCTTTCGCCACCATAGGAATATTATTGGCTGCCGCAAATGACTCATCCATAAAATATCCGTCCGTGCCAGAATCAACAAGTGCCAGGGTATCCACGGCTAGGTCTGCCCAGGAGACTACCACCTGTATGGTGGACTTTTGACTGGTTGGGTCCAGGGACTGCTGAACACCACCTAGGGCCTGTCCCCCAAGGTACCCTAGGTGCGTTCATTTCCCGGCCGAGTAGGGCAAGAAAGCATTAGATGGCCCGTCTGGCCACAATACAAACAGAGCCCTTGTCTGCGGTGGTGCGTCCTCTCCTCCTTAGATAGTCTAGTGAATCCCTGTTGCATAGGTTCACAACTTTCGCCAGCAGGAGTTGGAGGTAAGGGAGGTGAGGGAGGTATGGGTGGAAAATTTGACCTTACAGACCCCATTTCTCTCGCACCCTGTCTGCGATCTTTGGTTGCCATCCGTTCCCTAATACGGGAATCCATTAGTATAGCAAAATCGATAAGTTCATCAAGGTCAGTTGGCAATTCTCGTGCAACAGTCTCATCTTTCAATCGATCACACAGACCTTGTGTGAATGCCGCTATCAACGCCTCATTGTTCCAGCCCACCTCTGCTGCAAGGGTATGGAATTCGATCGTATAATCTGCAACTGTGCGAGACCCTTGTTGGATTTCCATCAACTTTTTAGCAGCAGAGGTGGCTTTTCCGGGAACCTCAAACACTCTACAAAATGCCCTTACAAACTCAGACAAGTTCTGAGTACATGGTTTAGCGGTCTCCCATAGCGGATTTGCCCATGCCAGGGCTCTCCCCGTAAGCAAGGAAATCATAAACCCCACTTTACTGAGATCAGTGGGAAAAGCATGAGGGGTTAATTCAAGAAAGATTTCCAACTGGTTAATAAACCCCCTACACAGGTTAGGTTCGCCATCGTACCTGAGAGATAATGGAGCAGTAGCCGTCAGCCCTTTATTAGCGTTAGTTGGAGTACTAGACTGTGCTTCCGGTGTCAAAATGGGGGGACCACCGGAGCCGGTACTGGTTTACTCAAGTGTGCCATACGCTCAAGAATCATTTGAACAGCCAAAGCCAACTGGTCTAATCATTGTTCTTGGAGATCCATCCTCCAATGGATACTCTGTGCATTACCGTCACCATTAACGTCTGAGGTCATGGCCCTTTCATACTGTTACGGTTCAGTACACTCAGACACATTAGGTTTAGGTAAAAAACACAGTTTTATTGAAGAACACAAGAAATAATGTAACCCTCACTGGTCCAGTATATAGCATCAACTGACACAAGACAGGTTACAAGTGGTTACCCACACGGGTCCAGTAAGGTATACAACACAATACTGACACAGGTCAGGTATATAGTGATACAGTGTATGAGTCCGATATTACAGTGGAGCCACTGGCAGAGTGGCTAGCAGTATCTGCGGTACAATGTCGCTTAAAGCCACAGGAGGCGACAACTGCCCAAGAGTAACGGAGGTAAAGGTAACTAGCATGGTTCCACTATGGTAGACGCCCACCGTGGACTACAAAGGCTGGTCAGAGCTCATGCCAAACGGAGGCCCAACAGAGAGGTCAACACCAATGCTCTTGCTATACCCCAAAGGGTTAATGTGTTTCACATAAAATGGATGGCAACCGGAAGCGCTCAACTGATCTACAGACATGGTATGCCCAGGATATAGGAAGCAACCACACTGGTATAGTAAGTGGATACGCGGCAACACCCCTGAAGGGGTTAATAATCGCAATGGTCTGGATAACGGCAACCACGGGAAGCGCCCAACTGAACCCAAATACGACCAAGCGATGCAGCACGGTGTGAAAGGATACTGGCACACTGAGGCTCTGAGCCAACTGGTAGGATTGGTCAAGGTACCGGAGTACCGGAGAAGTGAGACACACTCTGAGGGAACTGTGCAACGGTAAGCAGCCAGAACTGCCAGAGATAGTGCAGCAAGCAGGCTGAGGACAGGAACCATCGGCAAACCGGTTTGGTAACCAGCACAGGAACGTAGCCAAGCTGAATCGTAGCAGGAAACAGGAACGTCAATCTCTCCGGGTCAGTACAATGAGCAGGAATGTCGATCTCGCCAGGTCGGTACACGGAGCAGGAACGTCAGCCAGGCCGGGTCAGAACAGGAAGCAGGAACATCAGCCAATCCGAATCGGTACACAGAATCAGGAACAAAGACTAATGGCGTGGTCAGGCAGTCCGGGGTCATACACTGGTATCAGAATCACAGAACTAGCGCTAGGCATCAGGTACACCACAAAAGGGCATTAGCCAAGTGACAGCCAAGGGTATAAAAAGGCTGTCACTAGGAGGAGCAATACAGCACAGTCAATAGGAGAGCAGTAAACTAGAGATGGACAGAATGTCGCTCAGATCACAGGCGCCGTGATACCCGTGTAGCCAGTAGACCTCTTTGATAAAGATTGTAGCCAACCTTTTAGCAGATGGGAGTTTTTTGAATGGTATGCAGTGGATCATTTAAGAAAATTGGTCGACAACCATGAGGATGACAGTGTTACCATTAGACAGAGGCAGGTCAACTATGAAGTCCATGGCAAGGTGCGACCATGGCTTCTCACCATTGGGTATGGGTTGGAGAAGGCCCACTGGAAGGTGATGGGGTGATTTACTCTGCTCACAGACTGGACAGGCAGCGACAAAGGCAGCAATATCACTGTTAAGCTCTGGCCACCATAAGGGATGGGAAACTGAACAGAGAAGCTTTTTTTTCCGGGATGCCCTGCTTATTTAGTATTATGGTAGGTTGAAAGTATCTTGGAACGGAGGTTAACAGGTACGAAACAGCACCCAGAGGGAGTCTCAGCAGGTGCATCTACTTGGACGGCCTGTATTCTCTCCCCGAGGGGAGATGTTATGCTGGTACGTATGGTGGCCAGTCCTGGAAATATAATTGAGGCATGGGATATGCCAGCTTGGAGCTACACATGACATAAGTTCTCTGAAACCTCGGTTTTCTACAAAATAATACAGCAGAAATAGCAGAAAACTGAGTTTTCATCATGAAGCTTAACAAAAAGCAGTCAGAAATAAAGATTTACACTTATTCTTTTCCCATGTTAACTGATACTGTTACTTTAAATCAGCTAACAAACAAAGAAACTGTACTGATTGCCACAAATGTTGACTTCCCATGAGTCCCAGCCTTATTCAAATGCACTAGTAACAATAGAACCACACGCACTAAGTCTGCATGGCTGTGGAAATTCTTGGTAATAGGTTGAAAATGGTAAAAATTATTGGGGTTAACAAAAAAGGACATTTTATGTATTTTCAATGTGTTTGTGAAATTTTGTTAGAAAAGTGGGAAATCTTGCTTTTTCCAAAATTTTTCCAAGAGAAAGTAATCAGACTTTTTGCCAATCTTTAATGATTTAATAATCCAATCATTTTTTAATGATGCAGACATTATAAACAACATTAAATATGTTTCAACTGTCTATTAGTTATATGAAATTTCCAAGCATGTCAGTTAATTAATCAGCTCTTGTGTTTTTTTTTTAATATTCATGACTCTGGTCTGTCTTTTATATAATTAGTAGAGTTAATGTGTATTGGTTCCATTCTTAGACAAGGCTTGCCTAGTTGCTAATGCCATTTGTGCTACTAGTTTATTTTATCGTCATTTGAGGTTTTCAATTGGCTTAGAAAGCAAGTATATCCACAGATCAATAGGAAAATCAATTAACATTACATCCTTAACTAGAGTGTGTATCTCCTTCCATAACTGCTTAATTTTTAGACAAGACCACAACAAATGAATTTAAGATCATTTTAGAATATATGCCAGTATGTGTGACACATTAGCAGATGGGCCATGACCTCCCTTATATCATGTCAGTCCTCTATCTATTTCCCCACATCATCCTTCGTAGTCTATATTCCATTCATCTATATGTCAACATCTGTAATTTTCTCTTATAGGATACAAGTTATAGAAAGAAGATATAACTTTTAATTATTTAGTCCATATATGCCTTTTACATGTCAATTTTCTTGTGCTAGTTATCTTTATCTGTGGTAGTAAGATAAGAATCCCAGATGTATATTTAGTTCTTTTTCATGCTTTTTAAAGAAATCTATTTTGATTAGTTCAAATGTCTTTCTTTCTTGGATGCTTTTGACATTACCTTTAAGGATTCAGATTGTGATATTGTTCATTCAATGATCTGTAATTTTGTGTCTGTGCCAGTTCATATGGTTTGTAATTTTTTGCATGTTTCCCCAATGTAGCAAATTTGGTTAAAGTTATTGCATCCAATCATATATACTATATTCTTGGAAATACAGCATGATGATCCTGTGATGCTGAAAGTCCTTATTGTGTGGATAGCTATTGGCGCCATTGTTCTTCAAAGCTTGCAGTATGTGTCATTGCATGGTTTTGTCCAACTGAAAGTATTGTCAGTCATGAAAGAGTTTCTTGCTTATTATTTTCAGTTTGATAAGAATGTGAGGAATGGAGGTTTGGGGAAAAATGTGTTTAATGTCACATCAGTCATTATGAGTTGCATATCTTTTTTCATGTTCCTTCTAGTAACGAGTTGTATGTGGTTATTAATGGTATGTGTTTGGTTTTTTCTCCTTGTTTTGCAGCAGGTTTTCCTGTGGTGTTTTAAGTACAAAACTGATTTTTCTGGTAATTTTCTTTGGATTTTAACCTTTTATTAGTGTTGAGCGAGCATGCTCGGCCGATGCTCGGATCGGCTCGAGCATCGCTCTGCTCGGCACATGGCGGTACTCGTACGAGTACCGCATATCCTCGCCCGCCATGTTCGGGTCTCCTCCCCGCACGTTTTGCGGCTGCTGCGCAGCCAATAAACGTGCAGGGAGGCTCTGACATCAGTGTAATGCCAGCAGCCATGTTGGCTGCTGGCATTACACTGATTGGCTGGCCAGAACCCGTGGTCGGGTGCTGTATAGCACCTGACCAGCGAGTTCGGCTCAGTCTTAGCCAGGGAGAGATGAGGATAGGAAGGGAAAGTCAGTGTAGGGAGAAAAAAAGCAAAATTGTGAAAAAAAAAGAACCAAAAGTCCTTTTTAGGACTACTGTGTGTGGGGGCAGCAGGTTATTTTGTGTGGGGGGAAAAAACAAAAACAAAAAAATTTCATATATTCTGTTTAGTGTGCAAAGTTGCAGATTAGAGCACATTCTGTTTAGTGTGCAAAGTTGCAGATTAGAGCACATTCTGTTTAGTGTGCAAAGTTGCAGATTAGAGCACATTCTGTTTAGTGTGCAAAGTTGCAGATTAGAGCACATTCTGTTAAGTCTTCAAACTAAAATATCAAAGTCACATATTCCATTCAGTGTGCGTCGCCGCAGTTTAGCAGCACATTCTGTGTACTGTGCAGAGTTGCAGAATAGGAAGAAATACTGTTAAGTCTTCAAACTAAAATATCAAAGTCACATATTCCATTCAGTGTGCGTCACCGCAGTTTAGCAGCACATTCTGTGTACTGTGCAGAGTTGCAGAATAGGAAGAAATACTGTTAAGTCTTCAAACTAAAATATCAAAGTCACATATTCCATTCAGTGTGCGTCGCCGCAGTTTAGCAGCACATTCTGTGTACTGTGCAGAGTTGCAGAATAGGAAGAAATACTGTTAAGTCTTCAAACTAAAATATCAAAGTCACATATTCCATTCAGTGTGCGTCGCCGCAGTTTAGCAGCACATTCTGTGTACTGTGCAGAGTTGCAGAATAGGAAGAAATACTGTTAAGTCTTCAAACTAAAATATCAAAGTCACATATTCCATTCAGTGTGCGTCGCCGCAGTTTAGCAGCACATTCTGTGTACTGTGCAGAGTTGCAGAATAGGAAGAAATACTGTTAAGTCTTCAAACTAAAATATCAAAGTCACATATTCCATTCAGTGTGCTTCGCCGCAGTTTAGCAGCACATTCTGTGTACTGTGCAGAGTTGCAGAATAGGAAGAAATACTGTTAAGTCTTCAAACTAAAATATCAAAGTCACATATTCCATTCAGTGTGCTTCGCCGCAGTTTAGCAGCACATTCTGTGTACTGTGCAGAGTTGCAGAATAGGAAGAAATACTGTTAAGTCTTCAAACTAAAATATCAAAGTCACATATTCCATTCAGTGTGCTTCGCCGCAGTTTAGCAGCACATTCTGTGTACTGTGCAGAGTTGCAGAATAGGAAGAAATACTGTTAAGTCTTCAAACTAAAATATCAAAGTCACATATTCCATTCAGTGTGCTTCACCGCAGTTTAGCAGCCTATTCTGTGTACTCTGCACAGTTGCAGAATAGGAAGAAATACTGTTAAGTCTTCAAACTCAAATATCAAAGTCACATATTCCATTCAGTGTGCGTCACCGCAGTTTAGCAGCCTATTCTGTGTACTCTGCACAGTTGCAGAATAGGAAGAAATACTGTTAAGTCTTCAAAGTAAAATATCAAAGTCACATATTCCATTCAGTGTGCTTCACCGCAGTTTAGCAGCCTATTCTGTGTACTCTGCACAGTTGCAGAATAGGAAGAAATACTGTTAAGTCTTCAAAGTAAAATATCAAAGTCACATATTCCATTCAGTGTGCTTCACCGCAGTTTAGCAGCCTATTCTGTGTACTCTGCACAGTTGCAGAATAGGAAGAAATACTGTTAAGTCTTCAAACTAAAATATCAAAGTCACATATTCCATTCAGTGTGCGTCACCGCAGTTTAGCAGCCTATTCTGTGTACTGTGCACAGTTGCAGAATAGGAAGAAATACTGTTAAGTCTTCAAACTAAAATATCAAAGTCACATATTCCATTCAGTGTGCGTCACCGCAGTTTAGCAGCCTATTCTGTGTACTGTGCAGAGTTGCAGAATAGGAAGAAATACTGTTAAGTCTTCAAACTAAAATATCAAAGTCACATATTCCATTCAGTGTGCTTCACCGCAGTTTAGCAGCCTATTCTGTGTACTCTGCACAGTTGCAGAATAGGAAGAAATACTGTTAAGTCTTCAAACTCAAATATCAAAGTCACATATTCCATTCAGTGTGCGTCACCGCAGTTTAGCAGCCTATTCTGTGTACTCTGCACAGTTGCAGAATAGGAAGAAATACTGTTAAGTCTTCAAAGTAAAATATCAAAGTCACATATTCCATTCAGTGTGCGTCACCGCAGTTTAGAAGCACATTCTGTGTACTGTGCAGAGTTGCAGAATAGGAAGAAATACTGTTAAGTCTTCAAAGTAAAATATCAAAGTCACATATTCCATTCAGTGTGCTTCACCGCAGTTTAGCAGCCTATTCTGTGTACTCTGCACAGTTGCAGAATAGGAAGAAATACTGTTAAGTCTTCAAACTAAAATATCAAAGTCACATATTCCATTCAGTGTGCTTCACCGCAGTTTAGCAGCCTATTCTGTGTACTCTGCACAGTTGCAGAATAGGAAGAAATACTGTTAAGTCTTCAAAGTAAAATATCAAAGTCACATATTCCATTCAGTGTGCGTCACCGCAGTTTAGAAGCACATTCTGTGTACTGTGCAGAGTTGCAGAATAGGAAGAAATACTGTTAAGTCTTCAAAGTAAAATATCAAAGTCACATATTCCATTCAGTGTGCGTCACCGCAGTTTAGCAGCCTATTCTGTGTACTCTGCACAGTTGCAGAATAGGAAGAAATACTGTTAAGTCTTCAAACTAAAATATCAAAGTCACATATTCCATTCAGTGTGCGTCACCGCAGTTTAGCAGCCTATTCTGTGTACTCTGCACAGTTGCAGAATAGGAAGAAATACTGTTAAGTCTTCAAAGTAAAATATCAAAGTCACATATTCCATTCAGTGTGCTTCACCGCAGATTAGCAGCCTATTCTGTGTACTCTGCACAGTTGCAGAATAGGAAGAAATACTGTTAAGTCTTCAAAGTAAAATATCAAAGTCACATAGTCCATTCAGTGTGCGTCACCGCAGTTTAGAAGCACATTCTGTGTACTGTGCAGAGTTGCAGAATAGGAAGAAATACTGTTAAGTCTTCAAAGTAAAATATCAAAGTCACATATTCCATTCAGTGTGCGTCACCGCAGTTTAGCAGCCTATTCTGTGTACTCTGCACAGTTGCAGAATAGGAAGAAATACTGTTAAGTCTTCAAAGTAAAATATCAAAGTCACATATTCCGTGTAAGATGAAGAAGGCGGGTAAAAAGGGACGGGGAAGTGGACGTGATCCTGATAGTTCAGGGCGCGGGTCAGGACGCGTAGAAACTGTGCCTGGTGCCAGAGCACAAGAAAGAAAGACATCCACCATACCTAGCTTCATGTCTAATTTTACAGGGCATCGCAGGACATCACTCTCGAGGTCCGACCACTGCGAACAGGTGGTCGGTTGGATGTCAGCTGATACTGCTTCCAGTCGGTTAAGCACCACCCTGTCTTCCACCAAGTCCACTCTCAGTAGCCAAGAGTCTGGTCAACATAATCCTCACTCTGATCATCCTTCCTCCCACCATAGACGGTCTGGTCAAAGAAGTGATCCCACACTGGGATATAGTGAGGAGCTCGTCTCATCACCAATCCTTCATTTGACCCTCTCTCCAAGCACGCTTGCAGAGGAACATGACATCTTATGCCCTGATTCACAACCTCTAGAGGGTACCCAATCACAAGAAGATGACAGATGTGAACGGCATTTAAGGTCAAAGGAAGTAGTGGATGATGATGATGATGATGAGACACAGTTGCCATTAAATCAACCACTATTACTGTCTCAAGACCTTGTTGAGGAGGATGTTATACAGTTGTCAATGACTGAGTATGTGGTGGGATCAAGACATGAGGAGGATGATCAGAGTGAGGAAGTGGAGGAGGACTTGGTGGACGATGAGGTGACTGACCCCACCTGGGAAGGTGTAGAGCCGAGCGATGACAGCAGTCCTGAGGGTGAGCCATCTGCAGCACCGCAACAGGCTGGAAGAGGCAGTGGTGTGGCTACGGAAAGAAGGCGGACCGCACCAAACCGGCCCTCAAATGTTCCACGGAGCACCCCCTTGCGTAAATCTCCCTTGCCAAGGGGTAGGTGTTCCGCGGTATGGCATTTTTTTAAGGAAAGTGCGGACGACAAAAGAATTGTAGTTTGCAACCTGTGCCACACCAGAATGAGCCGAGGCATGAACACTAGAAACCTCACCACCACCAGCATGATCCGACACATGGCATCCAAGCACCGTAATAAGTGGGAGGAACGCCTGGATCGCCCATCTGTGTCTGCAGGCCACACCACTGCCTCCTCTTCCCCTGTTTTCGGTGCCGGCCAATCGCCTGTCGAAGGCGCAGGCCCGCATACCTCCCGCCCTGCACCTGTACCATCTGAAGCACCATCAGCGACCACATCCACTTCCCTGTCCCAGCACAGCGTCCAAATGTCGTTACCCCAGGCATTTGAGCGCAAGCGAAAATACCCAGCCACCCACCCACAGGCCATAGCACTAACCTCACACCTTTCCAAATTACTGGCCATCGAAATGCTGCCATTTAGGCTTGTGGACACTGAGTCCTTCCGCAGCCTGATGGCAGCAGCTGTCCCTCGGTACGCGGTCCCCAGCCGCCACTACTTTTCCCGGTGTGCCATCCCCGCATTACACCACCATGTGTCCCGTAACATCACCCGTGCCCTGACCAACGCAGTTACTGGGAAGGTCCACTTAACGACTGACACATGGACAAGTGCTTGTGGCCAGGGACGCTACATTTCCCTGACGGCACACTGGGTGAATGTCGTGGAGGCTGGGAGCGACTCGGACCCTGGGATGGCACGGGTGCTACCCACGCCGAGGATTGCGGGCCCTACCTCCATCAGGGTTTCCGCCAGCACCTACGTTATTGGCTCCTCCTCCTCCGTTTCCACCTCCGAATTCTCTACACGCAGCGCCACTCCCCCATCAGCCAGTAGCTGGAAGCAGTGTAGCACTGCAGTGGGGAAGCGTCAACAGGCCGTGCTGAAGCTGATCTGCCTTGGGGACAAACAGCACACGGCCTCAGAGCTGTTGCAGGGGATTAGTCACCAGACCGAGCAGTGGCTCTCGCCACTCAACCTGCAACCAGGCATGGTTGTGTGTGATAATGGGCGTAACTTGGTGGCGGCTTTGGAGCTCGGCAAGCTCACACACGTACCATGCCTAGCGCATGTATTTAATTTAGTGGTTCAGCGATTTCTAAAAACCTACCCCAATGTGCATGATCTCTTGACCAAGGTGCGCAGCGTGTGTGCACATTTCCGTAAGTCATCTACAGCTTCAGCCGGCCTGTTGAAGCTGCAGCAGCGCTTACAATTGCCAGCTCACCGGCTGCTGTGTGACGTGAGCACGCGCTGGAACTCCACCTTCCACATGTTGGCCCGGCTTTATGAGCAGCAGAGGGCAGTAGTGGAGTACCAGCTGTTACACGGTCGTCGCCTCTCCGTTCAACTTCCTGTAATCAGAAGTGAGGAGTGGGAATGGATGTCAGACCTCTGTGAGGTTTTACGCAATTTTGAGGAATCGACACAGATGGTGAGCGGCGATAACGCTATTATCAGTGTAACCATCCCACTTCTGTGTCTACTGAAACGCTCGCTGCTCACAATTAAAACTGACGCTTTGCATGTGGAAGAGGTGGAAATGCGGGAGGAAGAGCTTACACAAGGTGATAGCCAGAGCACCCTCACTTTGTCTTCTCAGCGACAATTGGAGGAGGCGGAGGAGGAGGAGGAGGAAGACACGGTTGCCTCCGCTACAGAGGGTAGCCATGGAACTTTAGTTCCATCTCTTCAGCGTGGGTGGGCAGAAGAGGAGGAAGAGGATGAGGAGATTGAGAGTCATCCTCCTGGTGAGGACAGCGAAATCTTGACTGTTGGTACTCTGGCACACATGGCTGACTTTATGTTAGGCTGCCTTTCCCGTGACCCACGCGTTATACGCATTTTAGACAACACGGATTACTGGGTGTTCACCCTTCTGGACCCCCGCTACAAAGAGAATTTCTCATCTCTCATTCCTCCGGTGGAGAGGACAAGCAAAATGGTGCAATACCAGAAGGTTCTTGTCGAAAAATTGCTCCAAAATTTTCCATCTGACAACGCTGGCGGCAGAGTACGTGCTACCTTGGCCAACCGAGAAGGGGAGAAAAGGGGAGCACACAGCAGTTCCGACAAAGGCAGGGCAACACTCTCCAAGGCGTGGGACACCTTCATGACACCCCGCCAGCACCCTCACCCTGATGCGCAGCCTAGTGTCACAAGGAGGGAAAAGTTTTGGAAGATGGTGAAGGAGTACATAGCAGACCGTGTCAGCGTCCTCAATGATCCCTCTGTGCCTTACAACTACTGGGTGTCCAAGCTGGACACGTGGTATGAACTGGCACTCTACGCCTTGGAGGTGCTGGCCTGCCCTGCCGCCAGCGTTCTGTCTGAGCGGGTATTTAGTGCTGCTGGTGGCATCATAACAGATAAGCGTATCCGCCTTTCCACCGACAATGCTGATAGGTTGACACTTATAAAAATGAACAAGGCCTGGATTTCCCCTGACTTCTCCACTCCACTGGAGGAAAGCCCTGGGGGAACATAAACTCACTTTATATATGTTATTTACAATGATGGGAATACTCTGTATTCCCATTCACCCCTTCCACCCAAAAAACGGGTATATGGTTAACTCTTAATCTTCTCATCCTCCTCCTCCTCTTCCATATGCCCTGGGATATAATTTTTATATAGGGCCAGCTCACCAGCGGGCCCTGTGATATAATTTTTATATAGGGCCAGCTCACCAGCGGGCCCTGTTTGACAATTTTTATATAGGTCAGCTCACCAGCGGGCCTTCTCATATAATGTTTTATTGGGTCAGCTCTCTAGCGGGCCCTCTCATATAATGTTTTATAGCGTCAGCTCACTAGCGGGCCTTCGCATATAATGTTTAGGATGGTCAGCTCCGCAGCAGACCCTCACCCATAATGTTTTAGATGGTCGGCTCAGCGCACGTTTCCCTCTTAATCATGGCCCCAGTTCAGAAAAATCAAGGAAATTTTTGGGAGAATTTGCCTTTGCGCACGTTTTCCTCTTAATCATGGCCTCAGTTCAATAAAATCAAGGAAATTTTTGGTAGAATTTGCCTCTGCGCACGTTTCCCTCTTAATCATGGCCTCAGTTCAGAAAAATCGAGGAAATTTTTGGGAGAATTTGCAGATGATATACAAGTAAATATACAGCAAATACTGTTTGGTAACAATTTTTCGCCTAAAGTCGTTTTTATCTTCCTTTTTGTGTGTTTTACGGTCAGTCTGTAAAAATGGCGTACTACGGGCGAAACATCATTCCCAGCAGCGACGTTGGAGTCCAAGATGCATCCAGACATCCTCCCTATGCTGTCCCTGAACCATTTCTGTGGTGTTTCCATCCTTTTCTGCCCTTTTCCTATGGACCAGGCACCCTCCCCTCATCAGAGCAGGGGGTGCCTGGTGTAATGCTCGAGTCCTCCCATTGACTTCAATGGGGCTCGGGTGCTCGGCCGAGCACTCGAGCCTCAGGGGGTGCTCGGTCAGAGCACCCGAACACCCGAGCATTGGGGTGCTCGCTCATCACTACCTTTTATATAAATGATCTAGAATTTAAGGTCCTTTTTTGGCAAGCCCATGTGCTGCCCATAAGGTAATGTATGATTGAGAAGTTCTCTGATGACGCCACATTCACCACAAAATATGTAGCGCAATATTGTGAGACTAGTTGAACAGCCCGTTACACGGGCCACAGTGCCTCTGGCAGCCGGTCGCGGTAGAGACTGGCGCGCCACTGCTGATACAGAGCTGGACGCTCCTTTGGAGCTCCCAGCTCTGTATCAGGCACAGCAGTGTCTACTGCGCATTACTGCGTTACACACAACTTAGCGAATTATTATATAGGATATTGTACCTCACTTATATTGCTTTGAAAATTAGATTTTATGTGCTGCACTTTTGTGGGCTTGTTTTTTTAACTTGCCTGTTAGATATTATTTGTCTTATTTAAAACTAGTTGAACAGCCCGTTACACGGTCCACAGCGTCACAGCCACCCGGTCGCGGGGCAGTCACGCGCAGTAGAGACTGCCCGTGCCGCGGCTGATACAGAGCTGGGCGCTCCTTCGGAGCGCCCAGCTCTGTATCAGTCGTGGCGTGGGCAGTCTCTACTGCACATGACTGCAGGACGTGCAGCAGTGTCTACTGCGCATGTCGCGGCGTTACACACAATTTAGAGAATTATTATATAGGATGTATAGATTCAGCTTCTCACCATCTGCCAGAGAAGAGATCTTCTAAAGCTTGAGTTGCTGAGATGTCATGTGTCTGGGGTGTGTGAGAGATCCTGCCTACCCATCTAGAGGTTGTGTTTGGCCTCCCATCTTACATGTGAGTGTAAGATTTGAATGTTTCTGGTGAAAGGTATCACATAATCTGACATCATCAATACAATAAAGAAAGAAAATAGAAAAGGAGAATGCTCTAAATGAGATAATATACTCCTTCTGAACAAATAAATTAGGTGGTAGAGATTGAATGCTTTGTTACAAATAATGAAACTATTTAATAATATAAATTAATACATCCAATGTAGGATAAAACAGCCAATATATCCTTAGAAAATACTACAAAAATCTGAGTAGTAACAAATGAAGTATAAGTCTACAAAGAGAAACAGTAATACCTCTCCTATCTATATAAGTAAGTCTCTAAATGAGATCCTGCATAGTATTAGTCTCACTGTGAATGAGAGCTATGGGCAAAAGGTCAATGAGAATACTTCGGGCTTGTATGTGTAAGCAGGCGGGAGTCAAATGTTTTGCAGTCTCCCACTGTCTCTCAGCTTGAAATGCCAGCTCTCTCTGCCGATATCCTTCAATTGATGTATCTTTAGACCCCAGAGGCAACACAGATCAGGCCAGTTGTATGATGACCAAAAAGGCAGGACTACTGTTTCCCTGTCTCTCCAATAGAGCTCCAATACTGGCTTCAATGTATGTCTCTGATCTCACTTGGGCTTAGTTGTAGATATAACTAATCAAATGCCAGTATACATACACAAATGGCAAACTCCAATGTGAATGATACCGACTCGCCGGAAAGTTGGAAAATTTGGCTTATAAGATGGGTATGAGAGGTGTAGATTGTCTCAATAAATAGTCTCTAACTGGTAAAATCAAATAAAATAAAAGTTAATTGAGTTTATTCCCTGAGGAAGTGTTTAGTCAGTAACATCTATATTGGAGTTTATTAAATAGTTTCATTATTTGTATTAAAGCATTCAATCTTTACCACCTCATACATTTATTCAGCAGGAGTATATTTACTCATTTAGGGCATTTTCCTTTTCTGTTTTCTTTCTTTGTTTAACCTTTTGACCTTGCACACATGGGTCACACAGAATAGTAGCTAGTTCACATTCTTATTAATTTTCTAATTATAAGCGCCTATATCAACACACTTGGGGCTGGATTCTATTGCAAGTGATACATGTTATCCTTATTATTAAATATTTTCCTGTTGAAGCCTATGGGGAAACCTTGAGATAAAAGCAGTGATAAAATTAGCACCTGCAATAGACCAGACCCTGGTGTCCATCATCAATACCATACTTACAGTGTGCACCATTTTTCATTTTTTTTTTTTTTTTTGATTATTGTTTCAAGTACTGTAGGTCTGATATAAATGGGAGAAGACAGACCCACAAAGTGAACTAACGGCACAGATAAGGCACACTCATCTCTGCTAAGTTACTATTATTATTTTGCTTAGTTAGTTTTATTTTTAATATTATATAGAAGAAGAGATTAATAGGGACTTAGACTGAACAAAGGGATCAAAGAAGGAATATCCCATTTCTTGACCAGTGGAGTTGTAAAAGGTTCAGCAACTACCCCAGAAAGGGATATGTTAAATATAAATGTTGGGTCATTAAAGAATGGTATAATCCATGCCCTCAGCTAAACTCTCATGTGAAAATACTATTTCCTTGAGATACTGTAAGTATTGTAGTCAAAATCTACTATGAAGGTTTGCAGTGCCATTGGAGTATAAAGAATTATTACCAGTTGTGACCTGTGAATTCATTATTATATCTGCACATTCTCTCACCCTACTAATTCATACAACTTCTAAGATACTAAATTTGGAATTAAAGATTCGTTTTTCATTTACACATTGCATTTGTTCATCTGTATAATTAATCAATTCATTATATATTTTTTGCTACAGCATTACGTTAAATGTATAGTGGTTATATTTATGGATTAATTACCGATTACCCATTTTTACAGGTTTTATTTTATAGATTTATTTTTTATATAGAGCAGTCCATACGTATTTGGCCAGTGAGATTTTGAAGGTAATTTTAGGTGGTGGATTGTTTGAATTATATATGTTTCTTTATGACAGTGAGAGTGGTATTCTTCCATTCAAGCTGTCTCATATTTAATATTTAAAATGAAATATATAAATGATTGATTATTTTGGAGACTGTAGGAATGGTCAAAAAGTCAGACATTTTCCACAGGTCTTTTTGAGAAAAACAGATTTTTCGCTTTCTTAAAGTTTTCACCATAGACAATACATAAACTTTTCTCCTTTTTGCCACTTCCAATAA
Organism: Rhinophrynus dorsalis; assembly: GCA_037306005.1. Taxonomy (NCBI): domain Eukaryota; kingdom Metazoa; phylum Chordata; class Amphibia; order Anura; family Rhinophrynidae; genus Rhinophrynus; species Rhinophrynus dorsalis. The sequence continues at coordinate 176,790,715 of CM074723.1, forward strand.
ATTTCACGCTAGAACTTTACCATATTACATCTATGTTTTCTATGAAAGTAAAAGTTCTCAGTCCTACATCAACATATGCCTTGAAAAAATTGTTAGCAGGCTGAGTGCTTTTGTCCTTTGCCCACAACACTAACTTCCTGCTTAAATAACATTGGTACAACCATCCTTGAAAAATAACTGCAGCTTAGGATATTCCAACAGGGTGTAACACATGACATTAGTTCTTTAAAAGCTCTGTTTAAAAAAAAAGGGTAGCCTTTCAACCACCAAAATTATCTCAAGTTTACTATTCCATAGGCATAGTTTTTAATTATTTTGTGCAGGTTTTGAAATCTTTATAAGAACTTAGTAAGTGTGGGATGGCAGTATATATAGTAGAAGAACTGTATAACATTAATGACATGACTTGTGCATGTGGTGGGGGTGTTGGCGGTATGTGTAGGCACTCTATAACTCTTGTCATCTCTAAAAACAAACTCAGAGTCATACTCCTCTGCAGCAGGAGCAGTAGATCTTAACACACTTTCTAATACATCAACAGCACCTATTATGTACCCCAGAGCCACAGGAACATTTAGGAGTACTTCTACTGCTGCAAGTTGTGGCACCTCTGACCTGCTGATGGTATGCCTCACAGTCAAACTTGTGGTTGTACTTCAGGTTGGAACCCATTGAGGAGGTGCCTAGGTGAGAACTTGCTTTCCCCTGCTCACATGCTTCTTATACAGACAACAGATAGCAAAATGCTTAACGTTTGGATAGTGAGTGAGGTATCTCCATACTGTGCACTTCATACACTGTGAGGTTCCTGAGAGGGTGCTACTACTACTACTACTGGGGCTAGATGTTGCTAAACTTGTACTACTACCAGTGTCATAGGTGCTGCACTTCCAAGAGCAACAGAGGCACTCAAAGCTAAGGCTGTAGATGCTGATAACCTGTTTTGTTGCTGGTTACTTAACATTATATTTGTGTGTGGCTCGAGTGGGATTTGGACTTGGAAGTGGTGGTGATGATGCTGATGATAACTGACAGTATGATTGTTTACTTTTTGCTATCTTTGTTTGTCCAGGGTCAGATTTCCAAATGTTTTCTCAAACAGATTATAGACTGGCACAGTGCTCCTTTTCAGTGGTGGAAGAGTTAGCCTTTGCCTTTTAGCTGCATTTCTAGCTATGTCATCATCTCTCTCACTCTCAACATTGTATCTGAAGGAGGAGAATGTTGGAGGGATATATTCTAGATTTACATTATCATCATCAGTCATTAGGTCATCCTCAGCATCACCCACCATTTCTTCCCTGCTACTTTTATATTCCTCTATGCTTTTTAAAGGTCTCAAACAATTTCATTTTACTTTTTCCGTTTGAGGATTTTTTTTTCACAACATTCACTATTACTTTCAGGACAAGTGTATTTGTACTTGTTTGTCTCACTGTCAGAGGCATCAGTTGTTTGGACTGCTACACCTAATTGCATTATATCATTAAAACTAGAATGTGACTCACTGTCATCTTCAGTGTTTTTAGATGGTTTATTAATAGTACCTGATGGTGGTGAAACATTTGGTGGGACTTTGACAAACTGCATCCTTCTCGGCAGGAAAGGGATCCCCATCATTTACTTCATATGTTGCAGCAACCATGGCTGAAGTCAGTTTTTGGACTACCACTTTAATTGCAAGTCCATGCATCCTCCTAATCCTTTCACCCTACCTTTTGTGCATTTACTGGACCTTATTCAACTACTGTGTGTGTTTTTACTGTGATGTACACAATTGAGCTGATTGGGTGTGATGTCTTGCTTTGGATCGCTACAAAATACTCTATCTCATCTAGTATCAGTGTGCCTCAGTCACTGATCTATCATTTTTGTTATTATTTTTTATTTACTTTGATGAATTGTCCCCCTATCCCTAATACTATCAACAAAAAACAAAAAGCATGTTCCTCAGACTCCTCTAGGACTGAGATATCTGCCAGATCAGGAAGAAACTTGGATCACAGTTGCCTGTGTCTTCCCAGTTAGTCACTCAGAATTTTGAGGTACTTGGGGTAAATCTCCCTTGCCCCCTTTTCACACCTCTAGACTCCTTTAAGACTGAGATAACAGCCAGATCAGGAAGGAACTTTGGTCACAGCTGTCTGTGTTTACTTGGTCACGCAAAATGTCGGGGTATTTGGATTAAAACTTCTTTGCTCCCTTCTCACTCCCGTAGACTCTCCTAGGACAGATATAACAGCCAGTGCAGGAAGAAACTTGGATCACCTCTGCCTGTGTGTTCCCAGTCAGTCACACAGAATTTTGTGGTATTTAGGGTACTTCTCCTTTGCGCTTTCCTCACACCCCCAGACTGTCCTGATAGAGATAACAGCCAGATCAAAAAGGAACTTGAATCACAGCTTCCTGTGTCTACTTGATCACACAAAACTTTGACGTATTTGGGGTTAAAGACCTTTGCTCCTCCTCACACCCCCAGACTCCCATAGGACAGAGAAAACAGCCACATAATGAAGAAAATTAGAACACTGGTGCCTGTATCAAACAAAATTTTGGGTATTTGGTTCAAACTCCCTTCTCCATTTAAGTCCCTCACAGTCCCCCAGACTTCAACTCCACTTTATTAGCTTGCCTTCTCTAGCTCAAAAATGTGCTGTTTTCTCTTCCTCTCTCAAGCACAGAATGACAGGCCATGAGAACCTGACATCCTTTTATATGCCTGACATCCTATATGCCTTGTGGTTGGAGAAGTTCTGTCTTTCCATTGATTTCAATGCAAGGAGCTAGGAGAAAAAAGGCACTTTTCGTAAAAATATTTCCCACTTTGAGAAAAGTATAATTTTTCTCCTGTTTCTCGATACTATTACCACAGGTCAAACTGGCAGCAATAGTAAAAAAAAAAGACAGAGCAAAAAACCCACATACGTACCGCAGCTATTCTATAGCTGGTGATGTACATAGAACTAAGAGCTTTAGTGGTCAAAACTCACTTTTTGGTCAAATGCTCATTGTTAGTTTTTGATCCTACACTTGTACTAAATAGTGTGAATTGTGGAAACATCAAAGTAAAAAAAGCCAACTCTAGTTGTTTGACACAGTGTCAAACAACAAGACTGAACTCAAAACAGACACTCTCCCCAAGATCCCATACATTAACCTACACTGTCCCTAACAGTACACTTATATAATACTGCCCTTAACACTATCCTAACATCTAGTAATGTAACACTTACCTGTCATCCACTTTCCGTCTTCCTCTTTAATCTTGTCTTCTTTCTTCTGTATTCTCTTCTTCCTTTCTTCTTTCTTCTTTTCAATCTTGGTAAAAAAAACATAATTTAATTATGTTTTTTCTCAAAACAAAAGCACCCTGTAAGTGCTGGAGGGGTACCACTCTGTGGCTCTCAAAGAGTTTAAAATGTATGGCATCTTCTTTTTCTTTTAGATTTAAAAATAAAATGTCTTAAATTTCTAAATACTTTTGTACAATTTGTCCCCCTTGCTCTGCTGCCGCTCTCTCCGCTTGGGGTGGCAGGCATTTGCAGTGGAAGACCCCCACATCCCAACCTCTCAGGCCATTGCCTGAGTCAGACTGACAGAATTTTGAACCAAGTGACTGGGATGTGTGCATACACACCTCCCAGCCAGTCAGCTTCTAACAGGGGGGTGACGAAAACAAATCAATCTGCTAATAATAATTGTGCAGAAAAATAATAGATCAAAGTTTATTGCAGAGGGAGAAAATTTGTGAACATATGTCTATGTTTCAGTACTTGAGATAAAAGAATGTTCAAAGAGTAGAGAAAGGTAAGAGGTATAGACCAAATTTAAAGCGGAACTACCACCGCTAAACAACTTGAGCTTAAAAAATTCCCCATCTGGCAACTAGCTGCTTAGTAGCACTAGTCGCCAGAATTATTACCTTGTTAAAGAGGATTATCAATTCTTGTCGGGCTGACAGGCAGGATGGAGTGCAGACATCTTCCCTATAGTGACACCTGCACTATCAGTCATTTTCAGACCCGAACGGCTCCAAGCAACGCCTCCTAGACCGGGCTGGGACTGACAGCGCAGGTGTGCAGACGTCACTATGGGAAGATGTCTGCGCTCCGTCCTACCTGTCAACTTGACAAGAATTGATAATCCTCTTTAACAAGGTAATAATTCTGGTGACTAGAATTATTTAAGCTCAAGGTGTTTAGCGGTGGTAGTTCCACTTTAACAATGTTGGGTTTTCTAGCATTAAAACTATTTAAAAATAAGAACAACATTATATACAGTAGATATGGGGGAGAAGTGATGGATGACATGGATGACAAAAAAAATGACCTACAAGCTAGAAGGTTATTGAATGGCAATAAAATATCGAAAAAAACTTTTGATGGACCTTACTGTTAAATATAAGAAAGCCTTAAAAAATGAAATGTTATAAAGTAAAATTAAAAAAAAAAACGATCTTCTCAGAGACTGAATTAGTGTTCATGTTGGGGGTCAATCCCAGAGTACCAATGATATATTTTGTGCCCAAAATTCAAAAAAGATTTGATTGATCATCCTTGAAGTCTCTGGTACTGGCTCCCTGACAGCAAACCCTCTCAGATTACAAATGTATCAATTTTACAGCTTTATATACAAGAGGGTCACCTCCAACAACAGTTACAGGATCTGAACCAGGTGTACCCTCACCTCCTACTCATCCCAGCGCTTCTGGGGGTCCACCTGTTCCTGTAGTGGAAACATCCCGCTTGCTGGAACCCCGTGTTCTGCTTCCTGATTGCTTTTCTGGTGACCGTACCAAGTATAGGACCTTCATCACCTCCTGTAAGTTACTCTTTTCCATTAACCCCCTTACGTATTCTACCGACTTCATCAAGGTACTGTCAGAGACATTGTCATGATGGGGAGGAAATGGTTAATTTTTCTTTTAAACCAAATTCTCTAAAAATCTGTTTTTAAAATGTGTTTAAATTAGCTCATTCTTCTGGACAAAAGTGGCCTCTATTTACCTAGATGGGAATAAAAAATATCTAGGTGACTTTTATGATTATTCATATTCAGTTGGAGACAAAAAGTCTAAGACAAAGATATTCTCCCATGTAGGAAAGTCTGCTGGGGTGACAGATTGATATCCAATGGAATAACCTTTGACATTTTTTATCTAATGACAGTAACCAGAACACCTTATTGTCTATTGATAGGGATTATTATCAAGGTGAATTTTAGTGTGAAGTAACAGCGATCTCTTTAGAGTACATAGCATTATTACCATTGTTTTGAAGAATTTCCAAAAATTATGATAATAATATGCATGATGTCACTGCATAATGAGATGGCTCTTTAACCAATCAGAGCAGATTTTGATAAGAGTAAATTCACATTATAAATATGAAAGTTTAGAGAGAAAATGTCCCTTTCTCTTGGGTCTTGGCTGTTTTTTTCCTTTCCTGTGGTTCCTGGCTGACTGATAAGGAGATCCTAAGAAACACTTAGACTGGTAACTATATATTTTCTTATTTAAATTTTGCAAAATTTCAGAATCAGATACATATTTCTTCTATATTTGAAAAACCTAATTTTCTTATAATTTGTCTTAATTGGACTGGCCAACCAGTTATATTAGCTGTAGTAATTCTGAATTACGCGGAATTCATTAATTTATTGTTAAATTGTTAAATTTTGTCAGATAAATGTAATATAGTTAAATATAACTATATATTAGTTAATATAATTCTTATATTTCTAGGATAATATATTGTGTTTCTGGAAAGGCTATAATAGCTAATATTTGATCTGGGGAATTATTTGAATTAATTTATTAACCCTTTAACTGCAATTTGTCTATTTAATTTGAGTTGTTTCTTGGATTTCTTTGTGTTGGTTTTGGATCTAAAGTTTTGTATACTAAAAAGTTTTTAAACATCACTAAACAAAAGAAGTAGCCATCTTGGGTGTGGCAACCTATATTTTACTACTGATTTAACCCTTGGAGTAAACTATAGGTTTTACATAGGCTGCTTTAGTCATATTTGTGATATATGTTGCACGAAGTGTAATATACTGTCTAGCCATATATTATTGGAGTGATTCTAAGTATATTCTTGATATAATCTATTATTGGCTAAATTAATTGCAATTTATATGTTTTATTCAGAAGCTATGCAATATTTGAAATCAGTACATAATTAAATTATAGTGATCTATATCTAGGATTTTATTCCAGTTAGTCTCTAAATTTGATTAGTATATATGGTATAAGGGAAATGCCAGAGGACCTGGCTTAATATTAAGCTTACTCACCTGACAATATACCTTAAACCTCAATTAACATAGTTTATACCGTTTCTGGGGCAGAGGTATTCATATATGCTGCTGCCAACTGTATTTTAATTAATGGTAAGGATCAATTATCCTTTTCTATGCTGCTGAGTTCAATTATTGTTATCTAATACCTCTGAATATACCATGCAGGTCGGGTTGGTCCGTGGTCCCCTGACTGCTGATGAGAAGGAGCAATGCTGTCAATGGAACCTCTGCTTGTACTGCAGTGGAGATGGTCATCTCTTACACTTCTGTCCCTCAAGACCATGCTGTGCTTCAGGTAGTTGTTGTCTTCCCCTCTCTTCTTCTAACGACACTCCTGCTAAATCCGCTACTTACCTGTCTATTCCTGTCTCCCTACAGTGGAACAACCAGTGGATTAAGGTTCCCGCCATGATTCATTCGGAGGCCAGTGGCTGCTTTATCAACCAGGACCTAGTCTGAACTTTGGGTATTCCTGTCCAGAATAAAGCCTACCCTCTCCAGGTACAGATGGCAGATCATAGTAACCTCCAATCAGCACCTGTTCTTTCTGATACACCTCATTTGGAGCAGCTTCAATCTGATGTTATACCTCCCTTGTTGTTTCCTCTGATACTTGGTCTCCCCTGGTTGAAGAACCATGATCTTCGAATTTGATGGTTTTCTGCTGCCATCATTTTCAATTCTTCTTATTGTAAGAAGTCCTCTCTCCCATCCAACAGATTGTCCCTCCTGTCTTCTCAAGGACATGTCTCCTTGCCCCCACATTATTCTGATTTTGCAGACGTGTTTGACAAGAAGAGACACTCCACTTTACCCCCTCACAGGTCTTATGAGTGCCCAATTGACTTGCTTCCTGTCAGGCCCGGAGTCCCACTGTCTGAAGGAATAAATCACTGAAAGCCTTCAACAAAGATTTATTCAGCCATCTTCTTCTCCTGCTGGGTCTGGAATATTTTTCTTGCCCAAGAAAGATGGTGGGTTAAGTCCCTGTGTGGATTACAGAGAGCTGAACAGTATCACTGTGAAAAAAACGCTATCTGCTCCCTCTCATACCAGACCTGCTTGAACGAGCATCTACTGCACAAGTATTCCAAGATCGACCTACGTCGAGCTTATAATTTAGTGTGCATAAACAAAGGAGATGAGTGGAAAACTTCCTTCTGTACCCTTTACGGGCATTATGAGTACACAGTCATGCCATTCGGGTTGCATAATGCCCCGGCTACCTTCCAGTGTTTTGTCAACTATGTATTCAGAGACCTCCTTGACCTTCATGTAATCATCTATTTGGATGAAATCCTAGTGTTCTCGGCTTCCTGTGCTGAACATTGTATTCATATGAAAATTACTAGTCTACGGGATCACGACCTATATTCCAAGCTAGAAAAATGTGTGTTTGAGATCAATGAGATCAACTTCCTGGGAATTAACATCATGCCAGGCTGTATTAAGATGGACCCAAGCAAGATATCCGCAATGCTTGATTGGCCTACTCCCTCAGATAAAATGGCAATACAAAGATTCATCGGATTTGCAAATTTTTATCGACAGTTCATCAAGGATTTCTCCAGAATTGTCGCTCCCCTCACCGTACTCACACATAATACCATCCAGTTCCATTGGTCCATTGAAGCCCAAGGTGCTTTCGATTCCCTCAAGAAAGCATTCACTCAAGCTCCCGTATCCCGTATCTTAAGACACTTCTGATGGCCTAGTATGCGGTCAGACACTGAATCCTTTGTGTCCTCAAGTGACGTTTGTCAACGCTCCAAAAGCCGTCACACCCGACCTCCGGGACTTCTTCATCCCCACTACCTATTCATACATGTTGCTTTGCACTTTATTGTTGATCTGCCTACATCCGGGGGCCACAATACCATCCTGGTGGTAATTGACTGTTTCACCAAACTGGCACATTTCATTCCAGTAACCAGCGTACCTTCAGCGATTGCTACTGCTGAACTTTATTTACACCATGTGTTTTGCCTTCACTGTGCCCCTAGTTCTATCACCTCTGACTGTGAAGTACAATTCACCTCGAAATTGTGGAAAGTGTTCTGTTCTGGCCTTGGCATCAAGTGTTACCTATAATTCAGATATTATCCCCAAACCAATGGTCACACTGAACGAACTAATCAGACCCGAGAGCAATACCTCCACTGCTTTTCTACACATCTCCAAGACAATTGGTTCTGTTTACTGCCTCTGGCGGAGTTTGCATACAATGACCATCTACATAGCTCCCTATATACATCATCTTTTTACACCACATATGGGTACCATCCTGCTGTGATAGTGGATTTATCTCCTGCTACACCTGTACCTGAAGTCAACCAAAGTATACTGGAAATACAGCAATGCCATGAAAAACTTCGTTCCATACTGAGCCACACTCAAGAGTCCTACAAAAACAAGCTGATAAGAGATGACTACACTGTCCTGTATACCAAGTTGGGGATAAAGTATGGTTATCATCTCACTATGTTCGCCTGTCATGTCCTATCAAGAAACTGGGCCCTTGTTTATTGGGACCGTTCACCGCACCTCGAGTAATAAACCCAGTGGCCTATCGCCTATCGCTGGAATCAAGATCCATCCTACCTTCCATATCTCACAACTCAAGCCATGGAAACCTAGTCCTTTTTGATTACTGACAATCACAAAGGATCTGAAGCCTCAACAGGTAAATTCATTTTAAAGAGGAAGGAGAGATCATGAGATCTAATTTTATTGATACATAACATGATCTGGACATTTTGAATCAAGTTTATCCACGGTAAACATATTGGACAGGGAGGAACCATTGCAGTATATAAACAGAAATGAAAACTCTGTGCAAAAGAGTGATTTTAGGTTAGCACTGGTAATTCTTCACAACACAGAACATTGAGTCTTTAAAGCAGAACATTCACCTCTAATACACTTAGTCTCATACAATTAAGCTAGTTAAATTGTATGTGGACTGGCCTTTTTTTTTGGTACAAGCCTAAGTCCTACAAATCAATGTTTCCATATGGCTTGTACCTCTAACAACAAATGTAACGAATCATCTTCTACAAAATACTCTATCAAGTCAAGTATCAGTCTACCCCAGTGGCAGCTTATGTCAGGGGGTTACTATCACTTTACATACAAATTTGACTTAGTGTCTCCATCCTCTCCAGGATGCTTTGGAAAACTGCATTGCTATCATCGTCTGAACTCATGGCCCTTGCATACTGTCAAGGTTCCCAGAGACGCTCAGTAGTCAGTACAGAATAGTTAAATGCAATTTATTAATAGTAGTGGTAGGCAAATATATACAAAGAAACAAGCAGAGGGTTACAAGCCAGCGAGCACATTTATCAGAAATAATAGGCTGCCAAGCTTGACCACAATGCTACAGACTAGGCCTCAGCCACTGGTAGTCTCTACCAGAATCAGGAACAGAACAGGAGCAGGAAATGGGTCAGTAACAGGAACAGGAACATCTTGATCCGAAGTAGGAGATATACCGACGCACGCCTGCCGTCAGTAGGGAGAGAACTCTGACTCAGCCTGCAGTCAGAGAGGGAGTAGATAACTGACTCAAGGCTACAGTCAGTATCATAGCTGGTCTACCAGAGCCCCAGGTCCGCACTAGGTTGGGTGTCTGCTAGGTAAAGGGAGCAAACGTAAGAGTAGTCAGACAGAGCCACAAGTCAGCACTAGAGGGGGTAGTCAGACAAGCCAGGTCATACACAGTTCAGGTAGTCAGCCAGAGCCACAGGTATGCACCAGATTGGATGTCCACTAATAGGAATACGCAAAAGAATAGCCAGACAGTCACAGGTCAGCACCAGGTTGGATGGAAGACTAGCCAGGTCATACGCAGAGCTCAAGGTAAGGGAAATGCTAAGCACAACAACGCAAGGGCAACTGAGTCAGGACTCAGTCTGTCTTATAAACCCCTCCACAGGAAGTAGGTAGGAGGAACAGCTCAGAGGGAGGAAGTAGGTAGGAGGAAGTAGGTGGGAGGAGACTATAGGAAGCAAACACATAAAACAGAGGCCTGCTGCATGCTTGAAGCCTCGCGCCTGTAGATGATGCTGAAACTAAGGTAAGCTGTAACACCTTCCCAGAAACAGAACAACATGAAAAACAATGTTTACACATTTTGCTGAATATCAATACAGTGTCACGGTTTGTTAAGACTCTCAGACGCAGAGTTAGGAAAAACTCAACTTTATTGAAAAGTTACTGCAGCCCCGTAGGGTAATATACACGTACACACATATATCTTTATTAGACAGGAATACAATGCAAATAAGAGTACCGGCCCTGCCAATATACCGGGCAAGGCAGCCAGGGAATCGGAACTGGTGAGGTGAGGCGCTACCGGCCTTGCCAATACCGGGTAAGGCAACCCAAGGAAACAGGACAGGTTCTACCGGCCTTACCATATACCGGGCAAGGCAGCCCGTAGATAGGAGATAAGATCAACCACACACTAAAGTGACTGACTGGTGGAAAAACAGTCACTATGATGGTAAAGAGGCTGAGTCAGTAAGTAAGTCGCCAGCAGCAGAGATAGAGAAGGGTGTGGAGCTCAGTAATGCTCTTCACAGATGGAACGCCATATCACTATAGAGCAATCAGGTGTGCATGGAGCGAACCAGTACCCAGTACGTGGAACGCAATATATACTGAGGCAGCCGGGTGGCTTGAGGAGCGAACCAGTACCCTGTACGTGGAACGCTATAGCACAGAGACAGCCGGATGGCTTAAGGAGCGAATCAGTACCCTGTACGTGGGAGGCTATAGCACAGAGACAGCCGGATGGCTTAAGGAGCGAAACAGTACCCTGTACGTGGGACGCTATGGCACAGGGACAGCTGGATGGCTTGAGGAGCGAACCAGTACCCTGTACGTGGAACGCTATAAATATCACGGTGCCCGTGATTGGTGCTGTTCAGTGTCAGTCACTTGCTGAGTATCATGATTGGCTGTCTGTGATTAGCCCTCCTCACACAGCCTTTTTAAACCCAGGCTGAGCACTTCCAGGTTGCCCTTTCGTGGTGTTTCTGACTTCACTCTGCCTGACTTGCTTGTCAGGCTTCTGGGCCTGTTCCTGCTGTTCCTGCTGTACTTGCTGATCCTGTGTTCCAGTGTTCCAGTGTTCCTGTATGCTAGTGTTCCTGTGTTCCAGAATTCCAGTGTTCCTGTGTTCCAGCACCTCGCGGGTTAATCTTACTGAGTTCCTGAATCTCCTGCTCCAGCCATCGCTCTGGCGACATTGTTCTTCTCGCTGCTGATCATACTTTGTTGGTTCCAGCGTGCGGACGCTGGTTTACTCCACTAAAACTGGTTGCGATATACATTGTTGGTTCCAGCGTGCGGACGCTGGTTTACTCCACTAAAACTGGTTGCGATATACATTGTTGGTTCCAGCGTGCGGACGCTGGTTTACTCCACTAAACCTGGTTGCGATATACATTGTTGGTCCCAGCGTGTGGACGCTTGTTTACTCCACTAAACCTGGTTGCGATATACATTGTTGGTCCCAGCGTGCGGACGCTGGTTTACTCCACTAAACCTGGTTGCGATATACATTGTTGGTCCCAGCGTGCGGACGCTGGTTTACTCCCCTAACCTGGTTGCGATATACATTTTTGGTCCCAGCGTGCGGACGCTGGTTTACTCCACTAAACCTGGTTGCGATATACATTGTTGGTCCCAGCATGCGGACGCTGGTTTACTCCACTAAACCTGGTTGCGATATACATTGTTGGTCCCAGTGTGCTGACGCTGGTTTACTCCACTAAACTGGTTGCGAAATACATTATTGGTTCCAGCGTGCGGAAGCTGGTTAGCTCCACTAAACCTGGTTGCGATATACGTTGTTGGTCCCAGCGTGCGGACGCTGGTTTACTCCACTAAACCTGGTTGCGATGTACATTGTTGGTTCCAGCGTGCGGATGCTGGTTTACTCCACTAAACCTGGTTGCGATATACATTGTTGGTTCCAGCATGCGGTCGCTGGTTTGCTCCATTAAACCTGGTGGCGCTATTATCATTAGTCCCAACGTGCGGACGTTGGTTTGCTCCTGAACATCCAGTACTGTGGTCAGTCGCTGTCCACTTCCTTGCAGTTGTCTGAGTATCCCTGGCAATAGACTCCTGCTGAGTAAGACCTTTATACTTATGCTCTATGCTGTCTTAGTCACCTGACAGCTGGTCTACTTGCTCAGGCTGCCCTGCCCGGTATTGGTGAGGCCGGTAGAACCTTGACGATACCATCCTGTAGGTTGCCTCACCCGGTATTGGCAGGGCCAGTAGAGCCTACTCCAGTACTCATTTGGGCTGCCCTTCCCGTTATTGGTAAGGTCGGTAGAACCTTGTAATTCACCATCTTTAAGGTTGCCTTACCCGGTATTGGCAGGGCCGGTAGAGCCTACATTCAGCATTCCGTGGGGGCTGCCTTGCCCGGTATTGGTAAGGCCGGTAGAACCGGTATATGTCATCTCACGGTTGCCTTGCCCGGTATAGGCAAGGCCGGTAGAGCCTGTCATTAAAACTGTCACTTGGGTTGCCTTGCCCGGTATTTAGGCAAGGCCGGTAGAACCTATCATATGTTCTATTACTATTATATTGTTATGTATGTTTACCCTACGGGGACTGCCTTTAACTTTTAATAAAGTTAAGTTATTTTACCAAACCTTAAGTCTGAGAGTCTTCAAAAACCGTGACAATAACACTGAGGCAGCCGGATGGCTTGGAGAGCGAACCAGTACCCTATACGTGGAATGCTATAGCACTGAGGCAGCCGGATGGCTTGGGGAGCGAACCAGTACCCTGTATGTGGAACGCTATAACACTGAGGCAGCCAGATGGCTTGGGGAGCGAACCAGTACCCTGTACGTGGAACACTATAGCACTGAGACAGCCGGATGGCTTGGGGAGTGAACCAGTACCCTGTATCTGGAACGCTATAGCACTGAGACAGCTGGATGGCTTAAGGTGCGAACCCATGCCCTGTACGTGGGACGCTATAGCACAGAGACAGCCAGATGGCTTAAGGAGCGAACCAGTATCCTGTATGTGGAACGCTATAGCAATGAGACAGCCAGATGGCTTAAGGAGCAAACCCGTACCCTGTACGTGGGACGCTATAGCACAGAGACAGCCGGATGGCTTAAGAAGCGAACCAGTACCCTGTACGTGGAACACTATAACACTGAGGCAGTCGGATGGCTTGGGGAGCGAACCAGTACCCTGTACAATAGCTGTCAAGGTAACAATGTCGCCAAGGTGACTCAGGAATGTCTGAGGACAGGAAACGACTGGACAGGAGTCAGCGAATGGAAGCAGGAACCAGCAGGCAGACGGTCAACCGGAACATCGGAGGAAACTGGCAGCAGGAAGCGGAGATTCGACCGGATCAATGAAGGCAGGAACTCAGCAACTGGAAGCACTGGAACAGGTAGAATACCGGTCTCAGGAACACAGCAGAGGCCCAGGATACTCAGGAACAGGGTCATATGCAACAGCATAGAGACAACACGAAAGGGCAACCAAAGGGTGCCCAGGCTAGGTTTAAATACAGGGCGGGCTGAAGGCAGCCAGCCAATGGAGAGCCCCCTACTGGTGATAGACAAGAAAAGAGAGCAATCACGGGCACCGTGATATACAGGTAAGCTTGTATATATCAGGCACCCAGGCTTGGATCATATCGGAGAACCAGAAAGGTATAAAGGACAGAGAGTAAAAAGCGGGGAGAAAAGAAAGAAAAAAAGGGGGGTAGAACAGGGGAGGGAAACATAGGGTATCGGTAAGGTGTCTTGCACCCTGAATACGAATAATCATTGGCTTACTCAAGAGAGCATTCCATAAGACAAGAAGGATTACAGGAGTGGATAACATAAATCGTGCCATTGGTCTAAAAGTAGGTGGATCACTGTTGGGTCTCTACCTTTTTGGATCCATGAGATTCGCATGAAAAGAACCTGTTCCTTCACCTTGGACACCCAAGCCCTGAGAGGATCCGTGAAGAGCCAATGTATAGGGATCAACGTTTTGGTCACATTTAGCATAGTATACATAATTAATTTTTTAAGGTGGTATATCCTTATAGGAGAATTTGCTAAGAATCTCTGAATAATTGAATGTCTAGCAGTTCTTCTATGATGGATAAACATTTATTCCATAGAGGTGTGATTAATGGACAATACCACCATATGTGTGATAATGTGCCTGTCCCCTTCCCACATCGCCAACATTGGGGATTGTGACGGGGCATTATTCTATGCAGTTTGGCCGAGGTGTAGTACCAGCAGAATAATAAAGTACAATTAGTCTCTATCATTTGGATAGAGCAGGATGATATAAGTGTTTCTCCATATCTGGGACCACTCCTGGGATGTCAAAGCCGAATTTAACTCTTTTTCCCAAGCCATGGTATAAGACGAGTCTCCTGTCGAGAGGATAACATTTTATATATAGCACTTAAGAATTTACCTTTCCGGTCCCTATGTGGGTCTAACAAGAGTTCGAAGTCTGAGATCGGTGTTGGAAACAACTTCAAAATCGATGATCTTCCAAGAGCTGTTTAATGCAAAGTTATCGCCATATTTCCTTGGGTGGGAGATGGTACTTAGTGCTAAGCATTTCAAATTGAATTACAGTGGAGCCATCACTGAGGTCTGCGGCCGATAGATCGGAAGAAATGGTCCATAGAGGGAAAAGTGCTGATTACAAGCAGTGAGAAATGGACGAAAGGTGTAAAAATGCAGGATCGTGGAGACAGGAGGGTAACGAGAGCTTCCCGTCTATTCAAATAATTCCACGTTGCAAGAATGTGTCCAAGAATGGGGTGAGAAGATGCCATTTTCGACTGTCTACTAGAGTATGGCAGAAGTATTTCCACCAACAGGTCTAACGTTGGATGAAAAGATCTCTCCAAATGGACCCAAGCTTTATTAAGCCCATAATGAATCCAATCTGGAATAGCTGCTAGAGTGGCTGCGTAATTATATTGTCACAAATTCAGCAATCCTAATCCTTAACTGGAACTATGTCTATAAAGTGTATTGACACTAAGGCATGATCTGAGGCCTTTCCACAGAAAAGTAGAGAGGACACGAGAGGCCATTGCGAAAAAAGTGGACAGAAGTTTGATGGGTAAAGTCTGGAAGAGACAAAGAAAGCGGAGGAGTACAACCATTTTTACAGTATTAAGTCTTCCCAACCATGCGATATGAAGTGGAGACCACCTGTCAAGGACTTTTTGAATCGCCAACAGAAGAGGAATATAGTTCCATTTATAAAAGTCTGTAGTATACATGGGAATATGGACTCTTAAATACTTGATGGAAGTAGGTGGCCATCTGAACTGGAATTCACGCATAAGAGAGTTCTTGATAGTTGAGGGAATATTTAAGGTCAACGCCTTTTGCACATTAATTTAGTTCGATAATTTAGCAAAGGTATCTAACTCTGATAGGACAGCAGGGAGAGATTTTGTAGGATCTATGGTGGTTAGCATGATGTCGTCCGCGAAGATGGATAGCTTGAAATCTTTGCCAGCCAATGGGACTCCAATTATGTTGGAATTCTGCCAGACATGTTGAGCCAGGGATTCTACTGTCAAGGTAAAAAGGATAGGTGAGAGGGAGTATCCATGCCTGGTGCCATTTGAGATTGAGAAGTCGTACGACAGGTGGCCATTAACCTTCACCTTTGCATTGGGGTTTGTGTACAAAGCACGTATGTAAGACCTGAGTCGTGAGCTGAGCCCCATAGCCTCCAGAGTATGCATCATCGATGACCAGTCCACCCTGTCGAACACCTTCTCAGCGTCGGTCATGAGGAACACGGTCAGGAGTTTGTTGTGATTAACACAGTGTAAGATACTAAGCAGTTTTCGGGTGTTATCTCGGGTTTCACTGTTGGGGGTAACGCCCGCTTGATCTAGATGAATCAGTGATGGGAGCACCGATTGTAACCTGATAGCTAGAACTTTAGCATATATTTTGAGATCAAGATTCAATAACGATATGGGTCTGTAACTGGCACATTGTTGTGGATCCTTACCTGGCTTTGGGATAATCGCGATGTGGGCTTCTGATAAATACGGGTGAGAGGAAATTTCCTCAGGAATTACCGCAAATGCAGCAACTAAAAGTGGTGACGATAATGACCGAAATGTTTTACAATAGGCTTGGGATAAGCCTTCGGGGCCTGGGCTTTTCCCAGATGGGAGAGATTTAATGACTGATTCGATCTCACTTTGGGTGATTGGTGTGTCTAATGAATGTGCCAGATCTTCTCCAAGTTTGGGCAAGTGCGCTTTTCTCAAATATGATTTGATTATGTGGGACCTGGCCTCATCAGGTGAGTGTGTTTTGGTAAGATTATACAGGTATTTGTAATAAAGATGAAAAGATTATGAGATATCCTTAGGGTTATAAGATAAGGTGTTAGGGGCTGAACGGATTCCCAGAATATAGGATTGATGAGGTTTCTCTCTCAGTTGTCTAGCTAATAATTTCCACGCTTTATTTCCATGTTCAAAATATTTATGAGTACGAAAGAAAATACACTCTACCTTGATTTGCAATAAAGAGTTGAGTTTAGATCTCAATTGAGACAAATGAGGTAAAGCTCTGGAGGATAAGCTGGCTTTGCGCATAACTTCCAATTTATGGATCTCTGTGAGGATATCAGCAATGCCTTTTTACCTTTGTTTATTCCTCCTAGAGGCTATTTTGATAAGTTCACCCCATATGACACATTTGTGGGCTTCCCATAACGTGAGAGGAGACACCTCGCCAGTATTGTTAGTCTGGATATAGTCTGTGATGGCAGCAGCAATCGCAGTTTTGGTGTCTGGATGAGACAAAAGGTGTTCGTCTAGCCTCCATATGGGAGGGGAAGATCGTATATGACGATGTGTCACAGAAATTGAAATGGGCACATGGTCAGAGCACGTAATGGATAATTTTCTGGCTATTTTAACAGATTTTTCACCTATATTTCCTATAGCTACTATATTTTCTACCGTAATATTATTTCTTCTAAGGGCTGAAGTTTAGAAATAAGTGGCAGAAAGTCAAAGTTGTGAGTCCTACAACAACATATGCCTTGAAAAATGAGTTAGTATGTAGAATGCATTTGTCCTTTGCCCACAAGTAATTAAAAAAAAAGGACAACCTACAATGTGGCAGATGTGTATGGTAGTGGTGGGGGACTGGCATGGTGTGATTTGTGTATGTATATTGTTTTTACCATTGTCATACTCTATCCTCCTTCTCAGGTTATTGACACACATTCTTTATTGGTCATAGCAGTGGTCCCAAGTGGGGTAAATGGTGGCAACCCTTCTTCACATCCCTCCTCCACCTCCTCATCTGTGCTGCTGTTAAAATATTTGTCTTGGCTTTGTTTGTCATGTTTTTTCTGCTACCTGATACTCAGATGGTAAGAGATGTTGGTTTATTTTTAAGAATGTTAGTCTCCCAGCATTGCTCCGTGATAGTCGTATCCTGCGGTCATTGACAGTATAACCAGCCGCACTGAAAATCCTCTCAGAATTAACGCTTGCTGGAAGACAACTAAGGGTTTCCACTGCAGTACGTGTCAATGCTAGCCACACACACTGCTTTGTTTGCCAGTATTCCATGGGGTCATTTTTTCTGCCTAAAACATAGCCATCCTTCAAGAATACAGAAACTACCTCAAATGCAGTGGGATCACTTCTAGGAGCTACACAGTGTTCCTGTGTGTCAGTTACCAGCCCATACTGAGGGAGAAAGTCCCAAAGAGATATACTGCCACCAGTGCCTCCACCACCACCACTACCAATGTTGGGTTTTTGCCACCCCTGCTGAGACCCATGATGAATTGCCCTGTGTTCCGAATGGGATATTCTGGTTGATGATGTAGCTGCTTCTGCTGGTTGAAGTGCTTTGCTGCCTTCCTTTTCACTATACTGTCTAGATGTTTGTTATGCCCTCAATTTCTCCCTCTCATCCGCCACAATGCAACCCTCCACTCGATCAATAAGTATGTCTCGATATTTCTTAACAGAATCTGATTCCTTGTTGTGACAAACTGCTGATGGCCCTTTGGCAGAAATTCTGAAATTTGGTGTTCAAAGTGGTGGTCAAGCAAAGTGGCAAGAATGTATTCCTCATTGCTTTTAATGGACATTATGCGAAGATCTTGTTCAAAGCATGCTAACATGTCCTTTACCAGTTGGTGCATGTCTGTGTTGTAATTCTGGTAAGAATCCTCAGCCATGCTCTTCATTTTTTTCTGCAATAAAAATATCTGTGGTAGAATTTCACTAATTCCTGCCCCTATGAGACTCACCAGCATGATTGCCTCCTCAAAGGGTTTCAGCAGCTCACATATATCGCACATGGCCAGGTGACAAAGAGGCTCCCTTCAAAGCCTTCCAGTTTTGCATGGTGTACTCACTAATGGCCTTATGCTGCTCGTACAAATGCTCTAGCATGTACATGGTGGAATTCCACCTGGTAAGGACCTCCATTTTCAGCTGGTGATGGGGCAGGTTGTTAAACTCTTTTATGGAATATAGAGCTTTCCGTGCACTGTAGGAGCGACTAAAATGGGCACGGATTTTGCAGGCAATAGTAAACATCTCTTTGAGGGTTTCGGATTCTGCCAGGAATCTGGGCACAACTAAATTTAGTACATGGGCAAAGCAGGGCACATGCATTATACCACCTATTCTCAAAGCAGCGTTTATGTTGGAGCCGTTATCAGCAGACACAAAACCAGCTTTTAAGGAGTGGGGTACAAGCTTTGTGGGACTGTCTCTCAGAACTCTGCATGCTCAAGGTTGTGTGAAGATGGTATGGGCTAGCCTGCTGCTGCCACCTTTTTATCACACTGCCAGAACCAGAAGCATGATTATTGGCTTTTACCTGATGCTATAAGCTAGTGTTGTCCACTGTTGGTGCTGGGCGGGAAACCCAGTGAGCAGTCATATACTCTGCGCTCTGCCCACTTGTCCAAATATCTGTTGTCAGGTATATTTTCTTGCCATATACACACTTCAGCCCTTTGCCCACCACACTAGCCACCTACCTGTACTATTCTGGCACATCCGTCCTGGAAAAATAACTGTGGCTTGGGATATTCCAACGTGGAGCTACACATGATATCAGTTCTCTGAAACCTTTGTTTTCTACAAAAGAATACAGCAGCATGTGAATTGCCAACATCTTGGCAACTTTGCCATTTCACAGGCATACGTTGGGATTGTTTTTGTGAAGTTTTTGACTGCTTCCTAGGAACTCAGTCAGTGTGGGTTGGCAGGACATGGCAGAAGAACTCTGGCGGTAGATCCAACATGTGTGGGCAGTCTAGAGTAAAGACAGAGTCATCATACTCCTCTGCAGCAGGAGCCATAGGTGTTATTTGGTCTGAACTAACTGTTGGCACTGGCAGTAGCAAACTCTCTGACACATAAATAACTTTGCTACTTATTTTTTCAGCCCTAGAGCCCTGGGAACATTTTAAAGCACTTCTGCTGCAGCTAGTGGTGGCACCTTTGGCCTGCTGAAAATGTGTCTCCCAGTCAGACCTGTGGTTGTGCTTCAGGTGGGATCTCATAGAGGAGGTGCCTAGGTGTGAGCCTGCTTTCCCCTGCTCATGGGCTTTTTGCACAGACAACAGAGAGCAAAATGCTTAGCTTGAGGATCCTGATTGAAGTATCTCCATACTGTGGACTTCATGGAATGAGCGGTTCCTGAGGTTGGGCTGCTGCTACTACTAGGGCTAGATGTTGATGTAATTCTACTGCCACTACTATTAGGTGTCAAAGGTGCAGCACTTACAGCAGCAGTAGCAGAGGCACTCATCATATCTAACATTGTGAATGTTAACCTGTGTTGCTGTTGCTAGGTACTCAAAACAGGTGTACGTGGCTGAGTAGGACTTTGAAGAGGCGATGATGCTGATGATGACTGATAGGGTGACTTTGTGCTTCTTTTACATCTGTGGTCCAGGGTCAGACTTTCCAGTTGCTTTCTCGAACAATTTACAGACCGGCACATTGCTCCTTAAAAGTGGTGGAAGTTTCAGCCTTTGACTTCCTGCTAACCTTATAGCCCTGTCATCATCCTCACTCTCAACTACATCTGTATCTGAACAACAGAAGGATGCTGGAGGGATATATTCTAGATCAGCAACATCATCAGCAGTCATCAATAGGTCATCCTCAGCAGCATCAGGATCACCTGACAGTTCTTGCCCACTACTACCCTTACATAACTCTAAGCTTTTAAAGATCTCAAACAATTTATTTTTACTTTTACTGTAACAAAGTTCCCTACTATGGGTGTTTTGGTGCTTTTTTGTCTCACTATCTGATGCAGCAGGTGGTTCAGCTGCTACACCTTTCTCTATTATGCTATTGCCAGCAATATCAACACTTGTATGTGACTTGTTGTCATCTTCAGTATTCTCCTTATATGGTTCTTTATTTGTATTGGCACTGGTGGTGCTGGAACTAGTTTTGCTGGGACCTTGACAAACTTCATCCTCCCTTGGAGTAGAGGGATCATCATTAGTGTTGAGCGAGCATGCTCGGCCGATGCTCGGATCGGCTCGAGCATCGCTCTGCTCGGCACATGGCGGTACTCGTACGAGTACCGCCATGTGCTCGCCCGGCATGTTCGGGTGGCGGGGATCTGTGCCGAAGGAGGCACAGATCTGAAGACGCTCCGCTGGACCACCAGGGACTGGAGGTAGGGGGCATTGCGGAGATGAAGGGGGCATAGCGGAGATGAAGGGGGACATTGCGGAGATGAAGGGGGTATAGCGGAGATGAAGGGGGCATAGCGGAGATGAAGGGGGACATTGCGGAGATGAAGGGGGCATTGCGGAGATGAAGGGGGTATAGTGGAGATGAAGGGGGCATAGCGGAGATGAAGGGGGACATTGCGGAGATGAAGGGGGCATTGCGGAGATGAAGGGGGCATAGCGGAGATGAAGGGGGCATTGCGGAGATGAAGGGGGTATAGCGGAGATGAAGGGGGCATAGCGGAGATGAAGGGGGACATTGCGGAGATGAAGGGGGCATTGCGGAGATGAAGGGGGCATAGCGGAGATGAAGGGGGACATTGCGGAGATGAAGGGGGACATTGTGGAAGAGGGGCATTGTGGAGATGAAGGGGGGCATTGACCAGGCACCCTCCCCTCATCAGAGCAGGGGGTGCCTGGTGTAATGCTCGTGTCGCCCCATTCAATTCAATGGGGCTCGGGTGCTCGGCCGAGCACTCGAGCCTCCGGCGGTGCTCGGTCAGAGCACCCGAGCACCCGAGCATCGGGGTGCTCGCTCAACACTAATCATCATAATTGATTGCACACGCTGCAGCAACCATTGCTGCATCAGTTTTTGAACTACTACTTTACTCTCACATCCCTGCACTGCTCCACCCCTCCCCCTTCCCCTTGTGTGTTTGCTGGACATTACGCAACTACACTGTGTTTTTTACTGTACGGTACACAACACATCTGATGGAGCAGTATAATGACTTGCCTAAGCCAGTCAGCTGTCTGTCACTGTCACCTAATATATTTAGTTGTTTATTTTTTTATTTTATTGTTGTCCACACTGTTGTCTTATCACAGTCTGTCCCAAAAAAATTATAACTAAAAAACAAAATCAAAACTTCTTTCCCCAGACTTCCCCACCCACCACAGAGACAATAACAACAAGATCAGCAAGCAGATAGGTCCCTAGCTACCTGTGTCTTGCCAGTCAGTCACATGGAATTTTGAAGAATTTGGAGTCAACCTCCTTCCTCCCTTCTTCTCCCCAGAGTGCCCCACTGACTCTCCTAACAGAATAAATGTCCTACCTAAAAGATTCCCTAAACTAAACTTAAATTCCCCTCACTTTCTTCTCTATCTCATAAATTGTACTGCTCTCTCCTCTCACAAACACAAAATGGCATTCTGTGAGAGCCTGACAGCCTTTTATATGGCTGTAGAAAACATTTGCGTGGTGGAGAAATATTTTTCTTCCCATTGATTTCAATGGGTGAAAACGGTGGGAAAAAAATGGGAAAACGGCACTTTTCGCTGGGAAATTATTCGCCAAGCGGAAAGTGCCATTATTTGCCGATTTCAATTTGAAGCAAAAATTTTCCCCCATCTCTACTCAGAAGTGGCTGTAGCTGGAAGTGAACTCTGCCACAGTAATTGTGGAAATTGTTGTAATGGACTGCTATCTCAGGAGCTTACCAACACAGCTCTACATAAATGGTTCAATCATGTGGATCATAAAGAACCAGAAAAAATGATGAGCTTCGTGGAAAGATACCAGATGGTTAACAAACTTTACACAAAGGTACTTTATCTGAGTTCAAAACAAACAGAGCAACTGGAAAAAGGAGAAAAATGCATTAATTTCTAAAAGTACAGATGAAAAAAAAAGGCTCTGTACATCACCAGAGACTATAAGACTGTATGGACAAGTGGTCCCCCCAGCTTTCTATAGCAGTCACAAGGCCAGACTGAGAACACATAAAATGCTTTAGATGTCATGAAATGGGACATATGGCATGTAATTGCTCACAAACTGAAGAGACCATGCAATGTAACCTTAAGGGGGGGGGGGGTACACTGTTGGTATACACTAAACTGTCTGCTTTAACCAGTGCCATGGGCGGATTGTCCTATCGGGGGATCGGGCATTCCCCGGTGGGCCGCTATATCGGCTCACTTTTAAAAAGTCGCGATCCACTTTGTGCAGACTCTCTCCCCCTCTGGTGCGCGCTGAAAGAACTGCAATTAAAATACAAGTGCTGTACAGCGCTGTCCATCTCTCTACCCCTCCGCTCCACTTTGTCTTGAGTGCAGAATGAGGGCACTAAAGGAAGTTAGTGGAGGAGAGAGATGCCCAGCGCTGTACAGCACTTGTAATTTATTTGCAATTCTTTCAGTGCGCACCGGGGGGTGTGTGTGTGTGTGTGGGGGGGGGAGCCCGGGCCGGTATTCCCTTACAATCCGCCCCTGACCAGTGCTGTTGGTATTAGCCATTTAACATCTGTAAACATGGAATAAAAGAGTATTTAAGCACTGTTTGAATCTGGGAGTAAGGTTACTTTATTAAGTAGACCATTATTTCAGTAAGAATAATAAGATAGGCAGCATTTGCTTGGTATTGTGTATATTCATGGAAACACCCACTCTTATTCTATAGCAGAGGTGGGAATTGCCAACAATGTTGGGATTGTGAGATGCAGAGTAGGTGCAGTACCCTCATTTACTTATAATGTACTAGAAAGAGATTTTCCCCACTTTTGTAAACAGTACAGTTCAGGCTGTATTGGATTAAAGCCAGGGATGCAGGATTAACTGCAAGCCCTGCTAAAAACACTATAGGTTTAGAAGAGGCTAAGTACCTTGGTTATGTGTTTGGGAGAGGTATTCTTAAACCCCAGAAATGTAAGGTAGAGGCCATCTGTGACTGGCTATGTCCTGTAACAAAAAACAGTAAGGGCATTTTTAGGCTTGACAGGCTACCATCTTAGGTTTATCCCCAACTTTGCTACTCTTGCAAACCCTTTGACAGAGATAATGAGGGGAAAAGTTCAGTATTGATAAAATGGACTCTGGACGGTGAGTATGCATTTAAAGCCCTAAAGGAGAAGTTGTGTGCTGACCCAGTTTTGGTCCTCGCAGACTACTCTAAGGAATTTGCGGTACAGGCCAATGCATCTAATGTAGGCCTGGGGGCAGTTCTTTCTCAAGTACACAGGGGAGAAGAACATCCTATTATGTACTTGAACAAAAAGTTGAATCCCTAAAAACCAGAGATACTCAGTGGTTGAGAAGGAATGCCTGGCCATTACACTGGCACTAGAAACCCTGAAGTATTATCTGTTGGGTAGAAGGTTTAAATTAGTTACAGACTATGCACACTTAATATGGATGAGGCAAAACAAGGAAAAAATGCAAGAGTGACTAGGTGGTTTCTTAGACTTAAGCCCTTCAACTTTTCCATGAAGCATGGAGATGGTAAGGACCAGGTAAATGCAGATGGTCTCTCCAGAGTTCATTGCTTGTGGACAAAAGTTGCTAAGTCCGATGGGTCTAAGCTGATAAAGTATATGGGAGGATAGTAGAGGGAAGGTATTTAGGACCCAGAATCCTACATAGCCTGCCCTCTACCCATCCATCTGTTCAGAATTATCAGGTTCAGCACCCTGTAAATCCCAGGCTGCAGAGATTTTAAGGAGAATGGAGTTTGACTTGCTGGGAGAAAGAAGTGCAGAGCAGAACAAAACAGTAGTTGGAAAAGGTTGGTTAAACCTGTGTGATTTTTGCTAGCTTAGTACCCTGAAGTAGAAAGAGAATTTGCTGAAAGTAAACTTAGTGCTCAAATTGAGCTAGGCTTTTGTTTGTGGTTTTGTTTTCATGTTTTGTCTTGTAAAATACTACCTGCTTATTGTAATTTATGCAATGTCAAAATAAACTTGCACAATTTTTAAAAACTGAGGAATGTCTGTGATACTTTAGAGGACAGCGCTTTCTGACCATCCAGGACCAGCCCACTTATGGGTTATCACAATATGCTTGTTTTTTTCTTGCCTGAGTGTGGAGTGATACATTTTCTTTTATTGTCTCTCTGAAAATAATGTATTATTCTATGATCTGTCACTGTCGCTCTCTCCATCTCAGCTCGGGTATGATCACCTGCTTATCTGTCACCTGTCAGTCAAAAGTTTTTTTTATTCTTTTTTTTTCTGTCCTTGTAACTGTCTACAAATCACACCCAAATTCTCTGCACCCCACCTGTCCAGAGAACAACTGACTACCAGCAATACTCCATAAATCAGTGAACTCCAGGAATCCCCACAGAAGGTGGACAGTGCCTTTCACATATTTTGTTTGACCCATTCCTATTAAGAAGTATCTATTTAAATTTCTAATCTTGACTACAGAACAATACCTAGAATAAAATGTAGAATAATTTAGATTGTTTTTAAGTCCTTTTTTTAACTAAATAACTAAATAATTAATTTATTCAAGTAAAAAAAATTAATCTATTGATAAATATTTAAAACTTAAGCAAGGAGGTCTAAAATGGTTTACACATGGTTAAAAATCTTATAGAATTCTTTAAACTGTTAAAATATGGATAGTAAGTGCTATATGTAAGGGTATCATTGTTTTAGACTACATTTTATGGCTTCATTGTAACCCTTTAAATGACAGAGAGGTATGCAACTGAAGCAATGCATTTACAAAAACCCTCTGAGACTCAAACAGTTAATATGAAGAGTTTAATATATATCTATTAAAAGGAAGGACTATAAAAAGGTCTGTATACAGTCCTTCACTGAAGATTAACTGTGAGTGTGGACCATCTGAGAGGAGTCTCGAAAAGCCTCATGCATGTAGTTCAAGGTATGACAAAACAGCATCATGGAAACTCCTACTAACACTTCCTATTTAAGAGGGTTGTGGTCTCACATGATAGGAGTTATCCTAAGAATGTTTCTAATGATCGGAGTAATGTTGTTATTTTTTTATTATCCTTTTTAGCGAAAATATTTTTTTTTAATTTTTTGGCATATTCCTTATATACACTACATTTAGATTATCCTGGTGAACTGTGTCTTTTTCTTTTTTCACATGAGTTTACCATCCAAGGGGCAGGAAGATAAAATACCTTTTTTTAAGAAATTGCCTTTCATATTTTGACACCTGTGAATCCCTGTCTTTATCACGGATCTAACTTCTGCTGTATCACCATTTTACATTCAAGATGGATAATACTGATTACAATAATCATTTGTTTGGATCTAAAAGACTCATAAGTGATTTTAAGTGATCTATGGAGAATTATTTTTTTTTTTATATTGTGACTATATTGCTCTCATGGAGAATTACATATGTGTCATGCTCCTTCCCTTGGTTCTGTCTTGTCCATTCCTGATCTTATTCCTTGCCCTGTACCTCTAAATTCCATGCTTTCTGTTCTGGCTTTCTCTCTTCCTCCTTAACCTTTATATAGCATCACTTCCTGTCTGCTGATGCACAATCTTAGCATTCCAGTTTGTGTTCTAATGGTTCCAGTGTCCTTGTGTCCTGAATTGTTTGATTCCTAGTTGGTGACCTCGGCCTTGTTTACCGACCTCTCTTCTGCCTCCTGCTTCTCTTGCTTCAGCGGACTCACAATTTTGACACTGCTCTGTTATTTGTCTATTCTCTGGCCTGCTGTTTGTGCCTGTTTCCCAGTTGCTGTTCCAGCCTGGAGAGCAGTTTTTCAGGCTCTACGTCTACTGACTCTCCCTTCTGTGGCCTAGTCAAACTCTCCTCTGGCCTAGAACAGTGCAAATCCATGTCTCCTGGATTCAGCTGCCAGTTTCACTTCAGATCCAAGGTACATCTCTAGCCTTTCCCAGTAGGTAGCTACTATACACTAGGATGTTATCCTGAGTGCGGGATGGCTCCTCCAGTCAAAACTGATCTGGTCTTGCTACCAGCAACTTTAATTTGGCCTAGGCCTCAGCAAGACCTCCTAGGGGTGGTCTACAAAAGCCATCTCCACTTCCCATACAGCGCACCCAAGCTTCTAGCCTATTGGGGTAAGATTCCAGTCATCAATGCTTTTAGTTTCTGCTCCTGTTACTTCATGTGTTGTTTGCTTATGTACGCCAGCACCACTCTCCATTCTGCGCACCCTAGCTTCTAGCCTAACGGGGTAACCGTCCAGTCATCTGCCTGTTCTCAGTCTCTGTTCCAACTACCCAATGTATTTTTGCCTTGGGTGTTCCTTTGCTATCTGCTCATACTCTGCATAGTTCTTCTACAGAACCAAATTTCAGATAACTTACATCTGTTCCTGTCAGCTTACAATATGGATGTCTGACTACTTTTTCAGGAATTTTTTTCCTCCATTGGAACAGTAGTTCTAATAGGATGCATTATCCAGTAATTGTAATGGTAAATATCCATGTGAATATTTTGTGTAACCAGACACATTTAGGGGTTGATTTAAAGGCAGACGCTAGCAAAAAAAAGACTGTCGCGTGTTTTAACATGCAGTAAGCAATTTAAAGGTCCGTCATAAGAACAGCTAACGGCAGCTTGATAATCCTTACGGCCGATAGACTTATGTGCACTGAGACGCATGGAACAAGATTCCCCAGAGCCATTTAAAGGAGTGCGGTACTGCTAAAAAAGATACAGTTAACGGGAAAAATGTAAGACCCAGTTTTATTAGCCGTTAGACACATAATGGTAAAAAAAAAAATGTTAGATATTAAGACAGACAAACCACATACCGCACAACCATTCAAATGGAAAAATGTACCCATGCAATGCCAAAATTACACAAAAAATATTCCCATGCAACACAAATCACTCTCACACACAACAATCAAGCAACACAAGACAAGGCCTTAAAAAAACACAAACATAACATGGCACAGAACAACTGGGGTTAGCACACAACACGACACCTGCCAATACAAAACAAGCTCACCTGTGCAACATCACCAGACAATCCAGACACAACCTGCACCCCACAACTTCACACCCACAACTGACAGAGACACAGCAGTTAGAACACACCACATTTTAAAACACAGACATACCTGCAAGCACTTACCTGGACAGCAAACACCTTACCAATGGTCATCACTCACCTCATCACCACACCTACACAACGCCCTACCAGGTACTTAAAGGGACAGTGCACCACACTCACCTGTGTCTTGTTTTCCACTTAGGGAGAGATAGAGATAGAGAGATAGAGAGAGAGACTCAGAGAATGAGAGAGAGAGAGAGAGAGAATGAGAGAAAACAATCAGTATGTTGGCTTATATATTGATGCGAAGACTGCGGAGAAGGCGTGCAAGGCAGAAAGCTAGGGAACACCAGCAATCCCCAGGCACACCTAATCAACAGCCTTCTCCTGTTGCAAGTGAAGAGGCTCTGGCTCAAGAGCCACAGAGAAGCCCAACCCCACCTGGAGGACAGCATCTACCTGCAGATGCACAGCTCCAGCAACAGGATGCTCCCCAGCTGTCGCAAGGACTCCTGGAGCAGCGTAGGATGTATAGACAACCGCCAAGACCCAGGGTATACCGCCCAAGGGTCACTCTCTTTGGAATGACCGATGACAAGGTGATTTATCGCTACAGGTTGAGGCCGCACAGCATCATTGTACTGTATGAGGTCATCAAGGATCAGGTGGATCCGATTTACATCCACAACCATGCCCTAAATGCCCTGCAAAAACTCCTGTGTGCCATACACTTCATGGCAAGTGGAACCTTCCAGTCGACTGTAGGTTGCGCATCTGGCATGTCACAGGCCACATTCTCCAGGGTGCTGGCCCAGGTCTTGCCAGCCCTCAAAATCAAGGCCAGTACCTATATACATTTTCCCACCACTGACATAGAGTGGACACATCTGAAGCAGGGCTTTTATGCCAGGGAAGGCATGCCCAGGGTCATGGGTGTAATAGATTGCACCCATGTCACGTGCTGGAGCTTTGATACGGTCATGGGTGCAATCTATCAAATCTCCAGCACGTGACGCACATATCTTCATTAACCTCGAAAACATCCACTACATGAATGTGCAGATGGTGTGTGACAGCAGCTTGAGGATTATGAATGTCTGTGCAAAGTATCCTGGGAGCTGTCATGATTTCTACATTTCTACATAGACTGACAGCAATTAACGTGATTTGCCATGATCATAGCCATAGCAGCCATGGTACCCTTGTAGCAAAAGAGTATTATCCAGTGTAATGCATTGGATAACTCTCTGTCACGTCAGGGGTTAAAGGGCCATTGAAGTGAACATGAGACCTGTAGGTAGCTATAGCTGAAATGAGCAGCAGAGGGATGGATCTACAGTAGTAGTGTTTTACACAACATAGAGGGCATGAAATGTGGATCAGATCTACAGGGACACCATGCTGACCTGTGTGTGTGCAGTGATATATGCCCCACACATCACACATACACACATCAACAAATATGTCCTTATAGTTCCATGAAACAAATAGAATTGGGCTGTCATTATCACTCTCAGAGTGGCATCCCAAATTCATTTGTTTCATGGAGCTATCAGAACATATTTGTTGATGTGTGTATTTATGTCAGGGCCACATATCCCTAGGGCTGGAGTAGACAACACATTACAAAGCAATGGTTTGTGTACTTCCCTTTAACGGAAAAGATTAACGGGGAGAATGATGTTGAAGTTGTTGCATGACGATCAGTTTGAGGGGACTGCTCCAAACCCTGTCCTCTTGTCCCACAGGCATCCATAGCATGATCCATCCTTGAACAGAGGAGTTTCCATGTGACTTGACTGCAGCCTTGAAAACACTTCCATGAAGCTCACTTCTTGATGTTTCAAGTGATTGTGTTAGTGATGCAATGTTTGACCTGATGTTCACAGCAACCTCTACTGGAACATTCACATATCCACACAAGACACACACTCATGTGTGTACTAACATCCAGGTATTAAACCAGTACAGTAAGAATGCTCATCTACAGAGCTAACAAACATTGTGGACAATACATGAGCAGTTCAGCAGTGTTTCTAAAGTATTCATATTTAGTTGAAATGTACATTTTGTGTGCTCATACAAGTGTTCAGTGCATATATAGGTAATATACCCAGAAAACACATGTCACGGTGTTTGATGAACACTCATACAGAACCGTAAGCTTAAAATGACTTTTTTGAGTAAAGTGCATACAAGGAATGAGGCCACAGGCCCACAATAAGAAACTACACTATATGGAGGATATATAGGCAGTATGCAATGACTGTAAACAGAATGACTGAGACAGAACACAGGTAATAGAGGTATCTTAGGCAGGCAACCCTCCACTACAGAACCTGGAGCGATCAGGCTACTGGACCCTGGCTGACAGCAGGACAGAGGATGGCAGTAAGTCCTGGAGATAGTAATAGGCATGATACCCAGACACCTGGGTGGCACAGAACCCAAGAAGGCAACAATGCAACACTGACCACGGGACAGGGGTCCCAGAGTGACCGAGGCCACCACTTACAAAGGGTAAACCCTAGAGCACAAGGGGTAGATTGAAGTGAACACTGGAAGGCCACAGGTGTCCCCTCATAGGACAGTGGAACAAGCGCAAATGCTGGCTCTAGGCCCTCTGACCACTAGACAGGAATATGAGCTCAGGGTCTCCACACACAAAGTAGTGCAGGCCATTGCAAGTGCTGGCCCTCACCCAGGCACTGCAACACGAAGGAGCACACGGGTAGCTTAGATAGTTTTAGGCACTGAACAGTTAACAGGAGACGCCCAGAGATACATAGGAACTCCCACAGGGAGTGAGCCCAGCAATAGCGCAGAGGGAGACACAGAGAGATCAGAGTAACTCAGTCAGCACTTGCTAGCACTGTACCGGTACTTCGCATGTACACACTGCCGCAGGCAGTAGGAGTAAGTGGCAATAGCACGAATCCTATGCCTATGGTCGACAGAATAAGATTAGTGCTACGCGGCGCACCCCAAGTAGGCAATTGGAAACCGTTGAATGTAATGCTGGGCAGTTAGACAACGGAGGAGGCACAACCATACATGGATGGCAACGGAACAATGGCTCAGCGGACAGGTTACAAACCAACGGTAAGCACAGACTGGTCAGGTGCACAGGCAAGGCTCAATAGCCAGGCAGACTATGACAACGAGGGTTCTTAGCCAGATCACTACAGCAACGGAGCAGGTTCTCAGCCAGATCAGTACAGCAATGGAGCGGGTTCTCAGCCAGATCAGTTCAGCAACGGAGCGGGTTCTCAGCCAGATCAGTTGGTAACGGAGCAGGTTCTCAGCCAGATCAGTTCAGCAACAGAGCGGGTTCTCAGCCGGATCAGTCAGTAACGGAGCAATACACGGGAAACACAGGAACGTCTTCAGGCAGGCCGGGTCATACACGAACAACAACACAGTAGCAAAACGTCCGGCTCAGATACATCACGAAAGGGCGCCTTAGAATAGATAAAAAGGCAAGCCCTGGGTGGAGCAAAGATGACAGGCTAATGAGAAGGCAGCATGGAAATTAGGCACAGTAACAATGTCACCATCAGAGAAGGAACACGGGCAGCGTGATAACACATGTATGTTTTATTGTAGTTTGATACACTATAAAGGAGAACCATCATTATTCTATCTGTGTCTGTATGAATAAGTGTTGGATTAGACATGTCTCAATGTGGAACCACACTCAAGACTAGAGTATTCCTCATACAGGGGAAGGCAAGACCTACATCACAGGAGTCCATTACTTGTTTGGCCATGAGTGGACTCTGTGATGTATTCACATCACAGATGATGACAGTGATACACTAATGTGTGTTGTGAGTGATAAAGAGGTGATACAGGGTATATACTTCCACAATGATTTCATGTCCATGGTTTCTGTGTTGCTCAATGTAATCAATGTTCTGAGATTGCTTTAGTTTGACATATCTCAGTAATGCCTACATCAACAAACAACCAGTCTAAGTTTACTGGTGAAGTCTGTTACAACCTTAGTAAAACAACAACACAACTTACTAGATAACCCAGTGCTCACCCTAGAATTTCAATGTGTAGCACACACATTGAAATCCTAGGGTGAATATTGGATTCCCAGTAAGTCAGAATCAAAGACTATTTTGCTGTATGTTCCATCTCTCCTGCTTGTTAGATCTCTGCTAAGTCAAATAGCTGTTTGTTTGGTTAACCCCTTAAACACAACAATTGATGCAGACAAATATTCACAGTGTTGCACCAGTTGGTGTGCTAAGGGGTATGTTTTGTACAAATTCACCCAACATCATGGACATATAACACTGTCATGTTATTTGGCTCCAGGGATGGATTGCCAGTTGAATTTGTACAACGGTGTGTGAGAACCCATGTTGTAATATCCCATAAACATATTACCTAGGCTGAAGTTGTGTTCACTGAATTGTTTGGCAATGCATTGGAGACATCTCTGCCACCCAAAATATCACTAAACACTAAGCATATCAGACAGAATTCAAAAGCACAATGTTTGTTTGTTTTTTTATTAAGGGTGAAAATAACAAGTTAGGCAGTTTTTTTTATTTTTGGGTGGGACCTTCGACTGGGTGCCAGAGGTGGATGCCCTGGCTGACTGCCTGATCACCCTTTGCACCCTTGGTGTACCTTTAGGGTTCACACTGGAGGGAGTGGTGGGTGCAGTGGACTTGTCTATCAACCGTTGCTCCCTCTCCACTCGCAGGTTCTCCTTGTGGTTGTGGTCTCGGAACTCCACCAGCAGCTGCCCCACCATGCCCAACATCTCTGTATGGTACTAACAGAGTTGTGTGATCTGTACCATGTGCTCTACCTCCAGGGCATGTATCCGTGCTTCAATTCTTGAGGTGTTCCTCCAGGATTCCCTTCTGAGCCTTGTGAGGTTCCTGTTAGCCCTCTGGAATTCCCAGATTAGCCTCCTGTGGAGCACCATGCACTCTGCCTCCATCTCCCTCATGCATGTACTGCTGGTGGTGGATGTGCCTGGTGAGTCTGCTGGTGTGGTTGCTGCTGGTAGAGTGTATGCTGCTGCTGCTGCTGTGTCTTCTGCTGCTGCTGTGTCTCCTGCTGCTGTTGCTGTGTCTATGTCTGCTGCTGTGTCTGCTGCTGCTGCTGCGTCGTCTTCTGCTGCTTTGTCTGCTGCTGCTGCTGAGTCTGCTAGTGGAGAGGCTGCTGCAGATGATGGGCGTGTGCCAACCACATCTAGGGATTCAGTGGTGCCAAATGTCTCTGGTGGTGACAGTGGGGTAAAGTGTTCCCTCGGTAGAGGGTGCTGGGGCTCTCCAATCAGGCCCATGTGTTGGTAATCCAGTGTCCAAGGGTCATACCTTGGCCACTGGTAGGTGCTTGGACCCCACCTGGGATCATGCTGGGGAGCCATCCATGAGGGTATGTCCATCTACTCTCCATATGGGCCATAATGAGGGGTGGCCACTGTCCCTTGAAGCCATTGCCTCCCTGGTGATGGTGGTGCTACTGCTGGAGGGTAATACCTCGTGGAGGTGGTGGGATGCATCCACCTGTCTTCCTGAAGCATCCAGGCACTGTATTAAGGTGGTGCAGCAGGTGTTGGAGTAGGTTGAGCAGGTGGTGCAGCAGGATTTTGAGCAGGTGTTGGAGCAGGTGCTGGAGCAAGCGAAGCAGATGTTTGAGCTGGTGATGATGGTGGGTACTGTGACCACCGGCTGGTCCCCTCCTCTGTATACTCCTCACTGGGTACTGACTCAACCTCCTCCATGGGTTCCTGCTGTGCTTGATGCCCATAAGCTGTGGGTAAATGAGATGGTGTGATTCTTAAACATAGCAATGACAGGATTAAAGGGATAGTAATGGTTAATTTCACCTTAATGTAAAATTGGAGGGAGTCTAAAAAGATGTGGATCGATGTAAGTCCTATCTCTCAAACCCTTATGGTTTGACATATATCACTTGGTAAAGTTAACTCTTCCTGTCTGTTTCACTCAAGTCAGTGCTCTATGGGACAGCTGCAGATTCCAGTCATTTGACCACACGAAGGATCTTCAGCAGAGTCAAATTGGAGCTATTAATAAATAAATACTTAATTGGAATGGTCTACAGAGTGTGCTTTCAAACCAGGCACACTTTGTGGACCATTCCAATGGGGTATGCATCTCTAAGTAGTGAATTTTTGGCTCTGCTGAAGAGCCTCCATCTGGTCAAATGACTGGAATCTGCAGCTTTTTTGAATGCCAACAATATTACATCAAGGAGATATTAACCATTACAATGACGTACAATGTACACAGAAAGAAAAATGGTGTAATATCTATGTTCATATGTACCTCTTATATGTGTACAAATATACTCTACCAAGATATGAACCCATCAAAACTTAAGTTTTATTGATATCATAAATAAAAACATACCTAGTATATCCCATCTAAGTGAGTTGGGATATACAAGGTATGTTTTTATTTATGATATCAATAAAACTTATGTTTTGATGGCTGCACATATATAGCCGTAAGACAATCAAACATATTGAACTGATCTCTGGGTTGATATCTTCTTAGGATATATTTGTACACATATAAGAGATACATATCCACATGGATATTAGACCATTTTCTTTCTGCGTACATATATATTTTTAACAGATCTGCAGTACGATTCAACTGTTATTCATCCCTATCTTTTTAGTTTTATCCCGTATAATGCAAGATTTTGAAGCAGTTGACTTGACTCTCTGGTTGTCATGATGGTATCCTATGCATTGTGTTGTAATGCATGGAATACCACCATTGCAATCACAGATTGATGAACTTGACAGGCTCCTGTACAGGCTCCTGAGGTCTGTTTCAGTTTAATTATGAAGGCCAACAATCAGGCCAGCTGTGAAGGATATCTTTGATTAAGGCATGTTGTTTCTCTGGATAAGCCCATCCATCCTTCTGAGTGAGCCAGCCTTACTCAGTCTTAGATATCCATCATTCATGGCATGTTTGAGAACAAACTACAATGGTTCATATTTGGTTCCCATGTGTATCCTGCAAATAGTGGCTGG
Organism: Rhinophrynus dorsalis; assembly: GCA_037306005.1. NCBI lineage: Eukaryota > Metazoa > Chordata > Amphibia > Anura > Rhinophrynidae > Rhinophrynus > Rhinophrynus dorsalis. The sequence goes on from CM074723.1 coordinate 176,825,595, forward strand.
TGTGACATCCATAAAAGGCATCACCACTCCTGAGGATCCATGTGGGAATCAAATGTGAGATGTCATATAAAGCTAGAGTAAATGATTACATACACAACACATGGCCTGTGTGTTGCACATACAACCAGTTATTCTCAGTGGCATTGTTATATGTGACCTGATCCATCCTTTTTGTGATTCATTAAGCGGTGATGAAGACCTGATGAATTGAACATGATACTGACTTCTCCAGTGATCTCAGTTCCCTATTTCCAGTGTTTTCTACAGAGTCTGTAAAATGGGACCTTAGCAACTTGATTCATGCAACGGAGCAGCAACACAGGAAGCGCAGGAACGTCGTCAGGTAGGCCAGGTCATACACGATCAAAGAAACTCAGAAACAAACATCAGGAACTAGTACACCACGAAAGGACGCCTCAATATAGACATGACAAGGTATATAAAGGCTAGCCCTGGGCGGCGACAAAGATACCTGGCCAACCAGAGAAAGACAATGAAATTGGGAAATCAGAATGTCACCACCTGCGCCCAAAAACACGCACACTGTGATAGTACCCCCCTCTCAACGACCCCCTCCCTGCGGAGGAGGACCAGGCTTAGAGGGAAACTTAGAGTGGAATCTACGCAACAATAATGATGCATGGATATCTGAATGCTTGACCCAAGAACATTCCTCTGGCCTGTAGCCTTTCCAATGAACCAGGTACTGGAGTTGACCACACTCTGCATGAATCCAATATACTTTGAACCTCATACTCATCATGGTTTTCAATGCGGACAGGACTAGGAACCACCGGAGCAGTAATATAGCGGTTACAAATCAGAGTAGAGATACGTGAAAGACATTGTGAATACGCATGCTTGCGGGAAGTTCCAAAGCATAGGAAACAGGATTGACCCGCCGGAGGACTTTGAATGGTCCAACAAACCGTGGGGCAAACTTATTACAAGGAGTCTGCAGATTCAAGTTTCTGGAAGAAAGCCACGCACAGTCCCCAACCTCGAAAACAGGGGCCGGCAACCTCCTGTTAATGGCATGCCATCGATAATGTTGGAAGGACTCATGTAGTGAGTTTTGCACTTGTACCCATGTGGAATGGAGTTGTCAGATATGTTAGTCAAGGGCTGGCATCTGCTGTGCCTGAAATGCATCCGGAAGCAAAGATGGTTGAAACCCATAATTGACAAGAAAGGGTGAGCTTCCGGATGAGGCATTAATAGCACAGTTTCTAGAGAACTCTGCCCAAGGTAACAACTCAGCCCAGTTGTCATGGTGGTGGATGGATACAAAGCAACGTATGAATTGTTCTAGCCCTTGGTTAGACCGCTCCGTGACTCCATTAGTCTGTGGGTGGTAAGCAGACGAATATGACAATTGAATGCCCATCTGGCTGCAGAACACAGAAATTGACTGCCACGGTCCGAAACAAGCACCTTAGGGACACCATGGAGTCTGAATACCTCTTTGGCGAATACTATCGCCAGCTCTTTCGCGGAAGGCAGACCAGGGAGAGGCACGAAATGGGCCATTTTAGAAAATCTGTCTACCACCAAGATATAAGTGTAGCCCTTCGAGACAGGTAGTTCTCACAAAAAATCAATGGATACATGTGACCATGATCGGTCGCCATTGGGAACAGGCTGTAGAAGGCCTACTGGCAGATGCCTGGGTGACTTCGAACGAGCAGACACAGTACAAGTGGCTGTGAAGTTAGCGCAATCCATTCTTAGAGTGGGCCACCAGAAAATACGAGACAAGGACCAGAACAATTGATCTCTGCCCACATGACCTGCAGCTCGAGAAGCATGGCAGGTCTCAAGTAGTCTGGTCCGAAAGGGTTCAGCCACAAAACATTTGCCCATGGGCTTTTCAGGGGGAGACTCAGCCTGAGTCGCCAGGATCTCCTGGCCCAGAGGAAAAGTGATGCTTGTCCGCAAGGTGGCCAGGATGCAATCAGGGGGAATAATAGGTATTGGCTGCACATCAGACTCCACTTCAGGCCCATGCTGCCTGGACAAAGCATCAGCCCGCACATTCTTGGAACCAGGCAAATAGAAAACTACAAAATTGAAATGAGAAAGGAAGAGTGCCCATCTCGCTTGTCTTGGCGACTATCTCTTAGCTTCCGACAAGTACAATAAATTTTTGTGATCGGTCAAAATAATAATCAGTGCCCTGGTGCCCTCCAGCAAGTGAAGCCATTCACATAATGCCAGGATAATTGCCAATGATTCACGATCACCAATCTCGTATACAGATTGTGCTTTGGTCAGTTTTTTAGAAAAGAAACCGCACAGCTTAAGTACCTGACCAGGACCAAACCTCTGTGACAGTACAGCCCCCACGCCTGTTTCAGACGCATCCACTTCAAGTATATATGGTAGGTCTGTTTTGGGATGGGATAAAACCGGTGCCAAGGCAAATGCAGCCTTTAGTGCCTCAAAGGCTTCTTCAGCCTCCTCTGACCATTCGGAAGCCTTAGCCCCTTTATGTGTCAGATCCGTTAGAGGCTTGACAATTCTAGAAAAGTCACAAATAAATTTTAGGTAATCATTGGCAAAGCACTTGAGGCACTTGGGACGTGGCCAATGCAACACAGCAGACAACTTCTCTTTATCCATGGAAATGCCCTGTTTCGAAATTACGTAGCCCAGGAAGGGTACCATGGATTTATGAAATTCACATTTGTCAAAACAGAACAATTTATTCTCCCTGAGCTTCTGAAGTACTGTGGCCACATGAGTACGATCGTTAATCATTTCTTGAAAAACCGCTGGGGCATTGCACAGCCCGAATTTCATTACTAGGTATTCGTAGTGCCCAGTGCAAGTATTTAAAGTGGTTTTCCACTCATCACCTTCCTTGATATGAATGAGATTATATGTGGCTCTCAAATCCAATTTAGTGAAAATGGTAGCGCCTTTCAACCAGTCAAACAGCTCGGTGATGAGTGGAATCGGGTAGGAACTTTTGATAATCAGCTTATTGAGCCCTCTATAATCAATACATGGCCTTAGTTCACCAGACTTCTTTTTGACAAAAAAATATCCAGCCCCCGCGGGTGAGGATGATCTGCGAATAATGCCATGTTCCAAGGCATCAGCTATATACTCCTCCATCGCCCGGTTCTCCTCAAAGGTGAGAGGGTAAGTTCTACCTCTGGTGGGCACAGTGCCAGGCGCTATATCAATAGCACAGTCATGTGCTCAGTGTGGTGGCAAAGTGCTAGCCTCTCCCTTGCTGAAAACATTGCTGAAAAACTGGTATTCATGTTGTAGGGAGAGAGAGGTACACATAATTATAGTAGGTTGTTGTATCCAATGGCTTATACAATGCTCAGACCAAGCCAAAATTTCACAAGAGCCCAATCGATTCTAGGATTATGAGTTTGCAACCATGGAAACCCGAAAATGACCGCATAATGTGGTGACTGAATAATTTGGAAAGACAGGGTCTCAAAATGTAGCGCTCCAGTGTGCACTGAGAGTGGACATGTCTCGTGGGTGACCTGAGGAGGCACCAAAGGTCACCTGTCAATAGCCTCAATTTGCATGGGATTGACCAGTTCGACCAAAGGGATATTATGTGATGCGGCAAACTCTTTGTCCATAAAATATCCAGCTGCTCCAGAGTCTATCAGAGCAGAGGCGGTAAAGGAGAGCTGGAGCAGGAAATTACCACTTCAACCAGTGGTTTGGAAGGAAGATCATCTGGGGACAGCTGAATGCCACCTAGGACCTGTCCCCTAAGGAAACCTAGGTGCGTACTTTTTCCGGCCATATTGGTCAATTACGCAGCAAATGGTCTCCTTTACCATAGTAAAGTCACAAACCATTTTTACGGCAAAAGGACCATTCCTCCCTTGTTAATCTCGTAAAACCGACCTGCATAGGTTCCACCAATTCGGTATGCCCAGAGGGCACGGGAGGAGAGGGAGGCAAGGGTGGGAGTTCATTTTTGTGCCACTGCCCTGTAGTATGCCTTGGTTTGCAGTCTCTATTTTGCATCTGCTCCCTGATTCGAGTATCAATAAGATTTACAAATTCGATAAATTTGTCCAGAGTGACAGGCAACTCACAGGCTACTATTTCATCTTTGATATGGTCATTGAGTCCTTGTGCAAATGCAGCTTCAAGGGCCTCATCGTTCCATCCCACCTCGGCCGCCAAGGGGCGAAATTCTATAGAGTAATCCGCGACTGAACGATTGCCCTGCCGGATACACATAGTTTGTTTAGCAGCCGAGATGTTGCGCCCAGAAACTTCAAACACACTACGAAAAACCCTCACAAACTCACTGAAATTGGAAGTGATAGGTTTTGCCGTCTTCCAAATAGGGTTTGCCCAAGCTAAGGCTCTGCCTGTCAACAGCGAGATCATGAAACCAATCTTACTTCTCTTAGTCGTAAAGGCTTGAGGGGCTAGTTCAAGAAAAATTTTGAGCTGATTGAGGAAACCCCGGCATAGGGTAGGTTCTCCATCATATCTTAGCGGTAGAGGTGCGGTAGCAGATAGCCCTTTCCATTGTGGGTTAGCATTAGAGATTAGGACCGTTGGTGCCTGAACTGGGGTGGCCACCGAGGATTGAGCAGGTTTGTCCAATTGCGCGGTCCGCTCTAAAATAGTTTACAATGCCACTGACAACTGATTGAGACGTTGTTCCTACATATCCATTCTCCAATGGATATTCACAGAGCTTCCTTCACCAGAACCGTCTGAGGTCATTGGCCCTTTCGTACTGTCACGGTTTTTGATGAACACTCAGACGAGTTTGGTAAGGTTAAAATGACTTTATTAGGATAAAGTACAAACACTTAGTTAGGCCCTTAGACCCACAATAACAGAACATATATAAATGGATATATACACAGCAATACCAAGCCAGTTTTAGAAATATATCAGGAAATGGAGGCAGTCACTGGCTAATGAGAGTTGTGGGCTTGAACACTGATGACAAGTAGTCCAAGAGTAGGTAACTGGCACAAACCCAGACGCCTGGGAGGCACTGAACCCAATAGGAGCGAGGCAACACTGACCCTGGCACTATGGTCACAGGGAGACAGAGGCAACCACTTTTGGTAGGCAACACTGACCCTAGGACTAGGATCACAGGAGACCAAGGCAACCGCTTATGCTATGCAACACTTGACCTGGAGGCTACAGTCACAGGGAGACCAAGGCAAACACTTATGTAGGCAAACTCTAGAATGCTAGAGCTGGATCGTGATACACTTAAGGAAGGCAACCGGTGTCCCCTCACACTAATAAGTATGATTCAATGCAACCGCTGGCTCTTGAGCCCAAGGCTACTGCAGTGGAGAATGGAGCACTGGCCCTGCCTAGAAGATCTAGGCACTGAAAGGGCAAACTGGTAACGCCCAGAGCAATTACTGCAGCTCCCAGAGGGAGTGAGCCCAGCTATGATAGGGAGGTGGACACAGATAGAGATCAGAGTAACTCAGTCAGCTCTATGCAGCACTGTACCGGTACTTCACGTGTACACACCGCCTGAGGTGGTTAAGAAAGCAGCTATAGCATGAATGCTCAGCCTACGGTCGGCAGAGAATGATAGAGCCACGCGGTGCACAACAGACTAGTGTGACGGAAAGGCCACAGCAGGTATCACTGGCCAGACAGAGACAACTAAGCGGTATAGCCAGACACTGATGGCAATAGAGCGGGTAATCAGCCAGGTATAGTCAGCAACGGAGCGGGTTCTCAGCCAGATATGGTCAGCAACGGAGCGGATTCTCAGCCAGATACAGTCAGAAATGGAGCGGGTTCTCAGCCAGATATAGTCAGCAATGGAGCAGCAACACAGGAAGTGCAGGAGCATCATCAGGCAGGCCAGGTCATACATGATCAAAGAGACTCAGAAACAAACGTCAGGAACTAGTACACCACGAAAGGGCGCCTCAGTATAGACATGACAGGGTATATAAAGGCTAGCCCTGGGCGGCGACAAAGATACCTGGCCAATCAGAGAAAGGCAATGAAATTGGGAAATCAGAATGTCGCCGTCTGCGGCCAAGAGCACGGGCACCGTGATAGGAGGCCTCTGCAGCCACCGCAGTGCAAGGGATCCACCAGACTTTGTGGCCCAGTAGGTTTTGACCATTATATTATATCAGAACCCTGGAGCCCCCCCCAACAATCCAGTGCACAACCTTCACTTGTTTTTTAACCATTTGGGCACTGGGTCGTGGATTCAGGGCCCACCACTAAGAAGGGGCCTGTCAATATATGAAATTAGGCCCACTAAGAAGATGCCCACCAGGGGACCTGCACAGTCTTTGCTCCTTTCAGCAGCGCACTACTTAACTCTTTGAGTGCCAGAGAGGTATCCAATGCATTGAGTTGCAATGCATTGGGTACCTCTCTGGTATCCAAATGGTAAAAGTCTAACTTGGTTTGTGTATGATATGACTACTGTGGTTACTGTGTACTGTGGGACCCTTCAATGAAATCAGGTGGGGGTTGCCTGATATTGACTGGCTGTTACCTTTCCCTGCCCTGATACCCTGACCTGAACATATGGCTCCCTTAAGTCTTCTTAGTGAGAGATCATCATGGTAGCAGGAATTAGAAAACTTTGCAGTCCCAGACCAGCCGAACCAGACACCGCATGTAAGGGACTGGGATTCAAAGGGGGAGATTCACTAAATGGTGATAAAAAGGTGATAAAGGGGAGATGACTTCTCCAGTTCCTATCTTATTCTATAGAGCCTTTTCAATAAGATCTCCAAAGTTGAAGAAATCTTAGTGCATAGACTTCGTAGAATAACATAGGAATTGTAGAACTGATAAACTGGAGAAGTAATCTCCACTTTATTACCTCTTTATCACCGCTTAGTGAATCTCCTCGAAAAAGTCCTTTTCTACCATCCACCATGACACTGGTTGGTATGTCCTTACCAGTCATTTTTGTAGCTGGTGTCTTTATTGGTGAATGTCCTGACATTAGAGGTGTTTGTTAACCCTTAGAATGGCAGAAGATACACTGCACAACATACGTATTTGGAAGTCAAATATACAATTTTGTGCTTTGATTATTGTAAATTCTGTCTTTCAATGCTATATATACATCAGTTATAACAGCACAGTGCTACTCTTATACTTTTCGGAACCGTAACATGATATAAAAAAATGATGCCTCCAATTGCATTATTTCTGTTTGATTTACACCAAATTGCACCATTAGCAGTTTCAGAAGGGTAATGATTGGTGGATATAATGTATAGCCCACATGTCAGAGGTGTCGTACTGGACACCTCTTTGGTGCTATACAATACAGAGAGGGTCAATGATTGCAACAGTTGTATTGTAGATAGGATAAAGAGGACATACAACCTGGTGTGCATTAATCCATTCAGTGCCAGAAGGGTGTCCAGTGGAACACCTCTCTGACTAAAAGGGTCAAATGTGGTGGTCCCCCCAAAAAAACAATGAAGTATGTGCAATAAAGGAATTAGCGATACATCTACGTGTGTGTGTGTCTAGGGGTGTGTGTTTTAAGTACTTCCCGGCTGAAAAAGAAAAATACTCCATTAACCCCTTTTAGTGCCATAGGGGTGATCAAAGCATTGCTTCGCAATGCATTGTATACCCCTCTGGCTTTCAAAGTGTTAAATAGAGTATTTTTCTTTTTCAACTGGGCAGTACTTAAACATTCCATTTATCCCTTTGAGTTCCAGTACATTGCACATAAATCTGAAATTCAAAGGGTTAGTATGGATTTTTGTTTTCTGTAATTCGTTATTCAAACTCTTAAAAAAAAGACACAAAAACTATTTAACCAGTACTTAAGAGGTTACCACTCTGAATAAAATTCCTCATTCATTGTGTGACTGTGAAATGTATTCATCCCTAATAATGTAGTGCCCACTGCCTGGGCACACTGTTTACATCACAGTGACCTTGCAGTCTAATTCTACTCGTAAGGTATCTACACACATTGCAACCTTAATAGTTTATTTGAGTGCTACATAGGTATCCAATGCATTTCAATGTGTTGGATACCTCTCTGGCATTCCAGGGGTTAAAACCCAGAGAGTGTTCAACACATTGCTTCTCATTGTGATTTCACAAATAGATATGTGACCTTAACTCTTTAAGGTCCAGAGGGATGTACAGTATATTGCACACCCCATGCAATTTTGCCAACTATTGAACACCCATCTTGCCTTCTCAGGGTCAATTGTACATGCATCATGAAACTGATATTTGGCAGAGTAAATAATCTTTCTATGGGTCAGTTCTTCCTAAGACCAAAGTGTACTAATGAAATGAAGCAACAAAGTGCTACAATAGAGCTTACAATTGAAATTGAGCTATACAAGTGATACCCCTAGTTTTGTAGCTCCATTCCATTTCAATTGTTAGCTCTGTGATATCACTAGTATAGTTCCATTTCAGTTATCTCTGTTGTATTACTTGTGTAACTCCATTTACATTGTAAGCTCTTTGGTATCACTATGTAGTTCCATTTCAGTGGTAAGCCCCATGGTATCACTAGCTTAGCTCTATTTCAATTGTAAGCTCTGTGGATTCACTAGTGTAGCTCCAATTCAATTATAGGTTCTGTGGTATCACCAGTGTAGCTCAATTTTAATTGAGTTCTTTGCTCTCACTTGCCTTACTTCATAACATTAATGGCAATTATAAAATGAACAACAGGAGGTGGGCTGGAGCAATAGTAAGAATGGGTCACTTGATTGTACTTGCTCCCCAGGCCAAAGGTTGCCTGCCCTCCCCTAGCTACACACATATGTAAAACATAGTCGGAGTTGGGGATTAAATACATGCTGTGTACTGCTAGTGTATATGTTTAAAGCAATAGTAATGTTTCTTAAAGGGATAGTAATACTTTACTTTTACTAATCCCCATTTTACACAACTTAAAAAAAGATTGTTAATGCCCCAAATCTCATCTCCATAAAGGTTTGAGAGAAAATCAATTTCAAAGTCTCCCCCTCCATCCCCTTTCCCCAAAATCAATGTCTTGCTGACTGACTGGGAATCCGATCCTGGGGCTTGGAAACCAAGCACACATAGAAGACCTTTGAAGTGAAATAATTTTTCTTCATTAATGAGATCTCGGAACTGCTGCAGCGCGCCGGATGGTAGTACAACAGAACACTGCTGATATCTGGGAAAGGGGAGGGAGGGGGAGACTTTGAAATTTATTTTCTCTCAAACTATAAAGGTTTGAGAGATGCAATTTGGGGCATTAGCAATCTTTTTTTAAGTTGTATAAAATGGGGATTAGTAAAAGTAAAGTATTACTACCCCTTTAATAACTGCAGCTCAGATAATTCTTTAAGGTTTTTGTAGTATGAAGAGCTATATTACAATTCTTTACGCTTTGTAGTTCAGCAGTAATTGAATGATAAAGTATCCCTCTCCTGCCCCTTTTACAGATGTCACAATACTCTCCAATCTGGTCTGAATGGCATGCATCAAGGAACAATCTTCACTGGGCACAAGGAAAAACCTATCCTCCTTCATCAAGGGGGGAACAGGGTTTTCTTTGTGCTCATAGCAAGAAGATTGTCCCTTACTGCGAGCTGTCCAGTCTGTTGACTGGATTACACATCTGAGGGGAGGCGGCTTATAAAGGGTAAAAGGAGCAGGAAGGGATATTTTATCATTCATTACTGCTGAACTACAAAAACTTTAAAGAATGATCGGAGCTTCATTTATTAGGAAACATTACTAGCCCTTTTAAAAAACGTATTGGCCAGGTGCGGCTAATCATAAAAAAACATATTTCTGTACTAACATATACATTAATATGCAGCATACTGGTATATTATATGTTGGTAAATAAATTAGAATCTTACAACTGCCCACCCCTGGCCAATACATTTTAAAAAATATAATTACTAACACATACACTATAATGAATATATTTAATCCCTAACCTAACTTTGACTTTGTCAGTGTTTTAAATTTATGATATTGACTTTAATACAGTCAATATCATAAATTTAAACTTTAATATATCCAGGGTTAGGGTTTAATATATGCATTATATTGTGTATATACTAGTACTGGAATGTTGGTTTTCAGGATTTTCCACCCCTAGCCGTATTTTGCCTTATGTTAACCCCTAGGACTCAAATATTTAAACTTTAATCCAGTAGCCAATGTCATGTTTTGTGAAAATGTAACCTCTTAAATACCAAATGGGTGTCCAATGTGCTTTGCTTTGAAAGGCATTGTGCACCTCTCTGTTTCTCAAGTGTTTAATCAGACATGAGGCTAAGAATATTGTTTGAATTGTGGCAAATTATGACATTGACTACTGGGTTAAGATTTAAAGCTGGCCAGGGATGAGCAGTTAGAATATGACTGCTCATTCCTGGCCAACTTTAAACCCAGTACTAAGTAGTCACTGTCATAATGTGTTTGCCCATCACTGTCCAGCTTAGAAACTTCTAGAGCACCCAAGACTTAATGCAGAAAAGTGTAATATGTATTTTGTATCAAGTTAACCCATTAGGTTAATATGATGGCCTTTCATTTATAGCAATGGAAAGGGTGGGGTGGGAAGGAAGGCTGTATGGTTACTGGATATTAGGCCTCACCTGACAGGGTGATGAGCTAAACACTGCTGTCCAGTACATTTCTTGCACTTCTGGCACTCAAGGGATTAAGCAAATACATGTTCATGTTTAGATGCTGTTGTTCCTTTAACTCCTTGAGTGCTGCGAATGCCTTCAAGTTGTTTGGTACACTGATCTAGAGCAGGGCTGTCCAAGTTCAGCCATCAAGGGCCACAAACAGGCCAGGATCTATGGATATCTCTGATTAAACACAGGTGAGTCAGTCAAAATGAATGAACCACTGTTTAACTCACCTGTGCTTAATCAGGGAAATCCTTAAATCCTGGCCTGTTGGTGACCCTTGAGGACTGAACTTGGACAACCCTGATCTAAAGGATGGGTTCCTGTACACTTTTCTGTACTAATTCCTTCTAGGATACAGATGTCTCCTGTAGAAAGCTCTAGAATCCAAAGCGCTAATCAAGAGAAGTCTAATAAGTTTGCTTATTAAAAGTCAGAGATGCTCAACTAGGAACAAACTGCAATACAAATTTGCAGGCTCTGTAGGAATGGTGTCATACACAGGGTGCAATCTCTTTTAGCCCACTAGTGCCTTTCACAGAAAGGAAATATCCTAAAGCACATCATATTGGTCCTGCATTACAGCAGTCCAACCACGAAATGCCAGGCAATTCTTCTCTGAACAAGAGAAGCAGCCAACCCTGATGTACGATTCAGCCTTGTTGGGCCTTGTCAGCGAGGTGTAGCTAATCTCTCTAGACATTGTGAGCAAGGGGTCCAATGCTGGATTCACCCTATTACCCTTGGGGTGACTAATCCCAAGGGTAATTTGCATGTGTATATTAAAAGTCAGAGATGCTCAACTAGGAACGAACCTGCAATACAAATTTGCAGGATGTATAGGAATGGTGTCCTACACAGGGTGCAATCTCTTTTAGCCCACTAGTGCCTTTCACAGAAAGGAAATATCCTAAAGCACATCATATTGGTCCTGCATTACAGCAGTCCAACCACAAAATGCCAGACAATTCTTCTCTGAACAAGAGAAGCAGCCAACCCCAGACATACGTTTGCTATTTGATTTACCTTTTGAGGACTAATTGACAATCATTTGGAGCAGTGGAAACACTGGTGATGGCTGCTCTCACAGATTATATATATAAGTCTGGATACTAGGACACAGAATGCAAAAGAATTTAGTATGACAACCATGATGTTTAAGTGTTTATGACTAGGGGTGGGCGAAAAGTGAGAAACATTTCCTGCATGACTTTTCCCAAAACACAGATGATTTTTCTCTTTTTTGATGGAAGTTTTCTCTTCTCCACTGCAAAATGTTCCTCCTCTTTGCCTATTATAGCAATTTTTTTTTCCTATTCCAACACATTTTTTGCCTATTCAGCCCATTTTTCTCCTATTCCAACACATTTTTCTCCAATTCTAACATATTTTTCTCCTATTCCAACACATTTTTCTCCTATTCTAACACATTTTTCTCTTATGTTTAATATGGTGCAACATTTCACAGCACAATGTTACTTCTTCTGAGGGCTGTAGTGGAGAAATAAGTAGCTGGAAGTCAAAGTTGTGAGTCCTACAGCAACATACACCTTGAAAAATGTGTTAGCATGCAGAGTGCATTTGTACACAACACTAACTTCCTGCTTAAGTGACTCTGGCACTTATTCATGATAATGTCATGTGATTAAAAAAAATAAAGTACAACCTACAAAATGGCACATGTGTATGGTGGGGGGGATTGGCACGGTGTGATTGGTCAGACCTTAACAAACTGTATCCACCCTGGGAGGTGAAGGATCATCATCAATTATTGCACATGTTGCACATGTTGCAGAAACCATTGCTGCAGTCAGTTTCTGAACTACCACTTTCCTCCCACGTCCCTGCACTGCTCCACCTTTCTCCCTCCTGCTTGTTCATTTGTTGGGCAGTTCTCAACTACTGCGTGTTTTTTTACTCTCTACAGTAGACAACTGATGAAGTGTGATGTCATGGCTTGGCCCTCAACAAAACTCTCAATGTCATCTGCTATCTATCAAGTCTTCCACTGTCACATAACTCACATCAGGCTCCCAGTCAGCCATCTAATATATTTATTTGTTACATTATTTATGCATTTTTTTTATTTATTTTATTTTTTTAAGTTGTCTAAATATATATATATAGCTAAAAAAACAAAATCAACAACTTCTTTCCCCAGACTTCCCCAGCATAAAGACAATAAAAGCAAAATCAGCAAGCAATTTGGACCCCACCTGCCTGTGTCTTGCCAGTCAGTCACACCAAATTTTAGGGTATTGTGGGTCAACCTCCTTCCTCCCTTCTTCTCTACTAGAGTGCCCCCAGACTCCCCTAATACAGAGAACAAATGTCCTACCTAAAAGACTCCCTAAACTAAGATTCACTTCCCTTTTATTTGCCTGTCTTCTCTAGCTCAAAAACATGCTGCTCTCTCCTCACACATACACAGAATGGCTGCTGTGAGAGCCTGACACCCATTTATATGGTTGTAGAAAACTAGAGAAAACTTCGTGTGGTGGAGAAAAATATTTCTTCCCATTGATTTCAATGCAATGAGCTAGGCACTTTTCACTGGAAATTTTTCGCCAAGCAGAAAGTGCCATTTTTTTTCCAATCTCAGTTTGAGGAGAAACTTTTCGCCCATCCCTATATATGACTCCAGGCATGTTCATTTTTAGATGTTGTTGTCTCCTTAACTTGAATGCCATAAATGTCTTCAAATTGTAAGAAACACTAATCTAAAATTAATGTGCAACATTTTAATTCTGGCAATGCCGTCTGGACAATTTGTGTTCTCTAATGATTGTACTTGCTAATTTAGAGCCTAAGTAATTATGTTGAAAAAAAAAAACAGTACGTATTTGGTATATGTGTACTAAAGAAATCTGAATCATTCTTATTCTTTGTATTGTTATTTAATGTTATTGGTGGCGAATTTGATAAGAGGTGGCGCATAATTGGAGGTGACATATTTGGGGTCATGGCAGGGGGACCCTTATTAAAGTTTGCAGGGGCCCATGCATCTTATGTTACACTTCTTGATCTAGTCATGAGTTGGTACCAAAGCCCTTGGCTGCAATTTACTCTAAATAACTATAGATTTAAATACATTTTTACCTTCATGTTTTATATTTACAATTCAGTCATGGCTGCAAAATATTTTTATGTATGAAGAAGGATTTTCACTTCCAATAAGCACATTTGACTACCATTATACACAGCATTTAACACTGTGTTTCTTCATTACCATACTAATCCCATAACCTTGGCATTGAGAGACACGGGATTGAGGCTGAGCCTATTTCAGATGGAAATAAAGATAACATTCAAATGTAACCTCCTTGAGGGACCACCTTGAGACAAGCATTAGCAGCAGTGATTAAACCATGTGCAAAGATAGGTGTGGGGCTTATTACCTAGAGGGTAAAACTGGAGACGTGTGTAGAAGAAGGGGTCTAAAACCTTTTGTATATACACACACTCCAATTCATTGCATTTTGAAAATAAACTCTGCTTCTGATGGTTTTATTTCACCATGCTGTGTCTTGTGTTAACCCTATAAAGACGAGAGGTGTGTGCAAAGCATTGCTTCACAATACATTGAGCTACCCCCTGGTCCTTAAAGGATTAACCAGTATGAGCATCTATTCTCATCCCACTCCTTATATCCGTTACTGTGAAGACAGTTTGCAAAGTCATCAAGACTCCATCACCCTAGCAAGGTAACACCTAGATCTTGGGTGGCTATATTAAATTATCCAATTCATCAAGTGCAAGTGATAAACCTGATAGTTGTGACCAGATTTTAATGCTTTGAGTGCCACCAGGGTACACAATGTATTACTCCGCAATGCATTGCGTACCCCTATGGCACTCAAAAGGTTATTGATATAAATTACATTAACATACAATTATACAGTGTATTATCTAAGAGTTCTGTGTTCAGAACAAAAAGGGAAGCAATTTTGGGAAAAATCAACAGAAGCACAATGGATGAATACATATTCCCAAAAATACTCATTGAATTGAATGGGGCTCATAACCCTTTAAATAACAGAGAGGTCTCACTCTCCAGCTCATTACTTTTGCAATGTGTTAGATACATCTCTAGCATTCAAGGAGTTTAAAAGTCTCATTTAAATCAATGGAAATGTATATTTCTTGTGAGATTGGTTCTCCCCAGAATAACTTCACTTTTTTTTAGCCCTTTGACTGGCAGAGGGGTGACCAATGCATTTCTTCACAATTAATTGGGCACCCCCCTGGTACTCAAACAGTTAAAACATAGTGCTCTAAATTGATTCTGGAATCCCATATTAAACTCTTTTAATATAAAAGATTCTATTGTTTACTAAGTGCAAACTATACCATGCATATTGCGTACAGGACTGATATTATCCTATATAATAATTCGCTAGGATGTTTGCCATGATGCAGTCATGCACAGTATAGATTGCCCACATTCGGGCAGTATCTATTGCACATGATTAAGTGAGGCAACGCAAGACTGCATCTCATGGAGTAGTGAGGTAGCGGCCACTTAACCCTTTGAGTGCCAGAGGGGTATGAAAAGCATTACAAAGCAATGCTTTGCATACCCCTCTGGCACTCAAAGTGTTAACATTACCCGGATATTGTCCCGTGTGCACGGGTTTTTATATTAGTCTAGTTATAAAAAACATAAACTGTATTGATGCATTGTACACTTAATAAAAGATTAAAAGACACAGTTGGTGACATGATAAAACTGAGTTTACAAAGGTTTTCATCTTTCTTTAGCTTTTATTTTTTGCTATTCTCTATTTTTTTCTGTTAGTAACTATAATCACTGTGTATGTTTCAATAAATTATAAAAAATCGACTTATTTTACATCTTATAACAGAACAGTAAGAACTGTTCTATTATTATTATCAAGCTTGACTTACTGTATACTTTAGTGCTTCATTTAACTTGAGAAAATGACATGTTAATTTCAGCTCCACCTCTGCTCGGTCAATTTTAGGTCAACAGATTAGACACATCAGCACAAGAAAGAAGACAGTGTGCTCCAACTGCAGGGCAGAATAACCTGACTATCAATCAATACAATGGCAGCAGTTGAACAATGACAGTCATCTGTCAGAAAGCAGGAGGTGGCGTCCCATTAACACGCCACTCACCTGCCCTGAGCTACAACTGTCTTATAATAATAACGATCAGTCACATCGAAGGTGTTGCTTCTATCTCCATGTAATAGATGTAAAAAAAAAAAATCTATTCTACATTTCAACTACGTCTTCCTCACATCCTAAAACCTTAATTTCTTCTCTGCCCCATACCCCCCTCACATGCACACACCTTTATAATTGTTGACAATATTTAAGTTGCCCTCTTAGAACTCATAGGGTGTAACAAAAGGGGGAGAGGAGACAAGAGAGCAGACAAACATTTCAGGCACGCCATTCTGAGGTAATGGACCATGGCAGCAAAATATACCTGTGCAACATTTGATAAAGATGAGCTGACATGCTAGTCCAAATAGGTTCTTTTGTGTGTCTGCATATGTCTATCCATCACTGCTTTCAGCTTAAACAAGAAGGTAGCAATAACAGCAGCAGCTGGCAGGAACCATAAGGGGAAGTGCAGCTCACACAATTAAACTCAGTTTACCCCTGGCCTTTATTTCACTCCTTCCCCCCATCTAATTTATTATGTTTTCTTTCTCTGCATGCAGAAAACATGAAGCTGATTTTTCTTACATTCTTTTGCTATCTAAATCCTTTTAGGAAGATACTCAATGGGACAATAAACTAAAATCCCCTGATATTATGCATTGATTCGGATGTGAAAAAAAATGTTGCTGTGAGCTTTTGTCTCTTATGGTAGATTGATTAATGTAAGTCAAATTCCAGCCTGCACTTTCATATTATTACCAAGCCAGAGCTATGATTTACTACTGAAAAATTTTGCAGTGTCTACAACTGCAGTGGAAAAAGGTATGTTAGTGTGTTACTGTTCTGTGGCAATGTCTGTACAATTAACAACTATAACTGAATACATCTAAATGCAATGAACATATATATATTGTTTTGATTTTTTTTTAAATAGAAGACTAAAACAATGTTGAGAAATTTTTCATTCAAACACTATTACAGTTCAAACTTTTTGTTGTTGATAATTTTTTTAATTAAAGTGTGGGAGGTGCTGTTCTGATCAGTTAATATGAAGAGCCTTAGTCAATGACTCTCACTTTCCCATAGATTGCATTTTAATAAATGTATTTTGGACACCAGTTGCCACTGTTGTTAGTACTTTGGTCTAAAAAAAGTCTATGAACTGTGAAGTTTTTCATAAAAAATGGGAGTATGCTTGTTCTAATACAGCAGGAAAAACACTGCATAAATCAGTATTAAATTACACTGGATTCCTATCCAGGGGTGGTTTACCCGAGAGGACAGTTGGGTCCCTCCCCGTTTCTATCCATTAAATCTCCTTTATCATCCATGTTTAAAAATAACATCAATCCCTTCCCTTCTTGTGTCTCAGGTACAGAGAGAACAAGTCTGACTTACTCAGTGCAAGACTGGATTTATCCAGTTGAAGTAGCTGGTCAGAACATGGCTTCCTATTATATAAAAGGCCAGATGTATGTTTGTCAGATGCAGTCATGCTCAGTAGAGACTGCCGATGCAGTCATGCCCAGTAGAGACTGCCCGAACGGACAAAACGCACCAACTTCCCAGCTGCTCTCCCAGCCCTGTGTCCCTGGTGTCCACCCCGGTGTGTGAGGGAGCTCTAGCCCTGGTTGAGCGGTGTCTAGCTGAGCCCGGAGTGGCGAGGTGCATTCACAAACCCCCTGCTCTGGGTCAAGGCATGCTCCCGCACGCACACCCGAGACTGACGTGGTAGAGGCGCACTCCCTCTCCTGGTACCTCATGCACTGCTGTTACTGAGGCCGCAGTTACAGGGTCTGGTGGTTGTACGGCTATCTTAACCCTTTGAGTGCACACGCCTATGGCACTCAAAGGGTTAACCCATTCAGTGCCATTCACTCTGGCTTGTGTACACGGGCTTTTACACTAGTATTACACAAACAGACATGTCTTTAGTAGCCCTCAATGATGATATTTGTAACTGTCACTGTCTCTAGACCTATGTATGGTCCATTAGTACCTGCAAGGGAAATTAGATAGGGCTGAAGGATATTGAATAACATCCCTACTGAGGACATGCCTGTTTATGTAATCTGCTGTACAATATGTTGTCAGTTGACATGCTCTCTTATTCTTTTGTAGAAAACAGAGATTTAAAAAAAACTGATGTCATGTGTTTCCCCCACTGGCATATGCCAAGATGCAGTTATGTTTCAAGGAGGGATGTGCCAGAATTGTACAAGCAGGTGGTTAGTGTGGTGGGCATAGGGCAGGAAACCTCATAAGGCAAAAAAAAAAAAATCATCTGACAACAGATGTGTAGACAAGACTATATGACTGTCGCTGCTCACTGGGTTTCCCTTCCACCAGTGGCCAATAGCTTGCAACATCAGGTTACAGCCAGCAATCTTGCCTCTGGCAGTACTGTTAAAAGACATACTCAAGATAGCCTATACCATTGATACACCACTTTGTGTATGTAGAGTTTAGAGAGACAATCCCACTAAGCCATAGATGTAATAAAAAAACTAGAGCAGTACAACGTGCCTTACTATCACCTGAAAATGGAAGTCCCAAGTGGAATTCCACATTGTATATGCTAGAGTGTTTATCAGAGCAGAATAAGGCCATTAGCAAGTATACAATGCAAAACTGGAATGCTTTGGAGGGAGCATCTTTGTAAAGTGAGCAATGGCAACTAAAGTGTGACCTAGATGAGTTGCTGAAACCTTTTGAGTAGGACACCTTTCTGGTCAGTCATAAAGGGCAGCAATTAGTTAGATTCATCCACTGATATTTTACTGGAGAAAAAACTGTGGAGAATGGTGGATAAATCTTACAATAATAACAACACAGACATGCACCAGCTAATGAAGGACATGTTAGCGTGCTTTGAGTAGGATCCTCGCATAGTGTCCATTAAAAGCAATGAGTGCATTCTTGCTAATGTGCTGGGCACCCCTTTAAACATAACATTTCTGAATGTCTGCCATGGCAGGATCAGCAGCATCTCTCTGAATGAAATAATATAAGGATACACTGATAGATAGAGTCGAAGGTTGCATTGTGAGAGAGAGAAAGAGGCTGGAGAAAAAAATAGCAAATCATAGTGAAAAAGATGTAAGCAACAACATCAGCAACAACATTCCCCCCAGTCTGCCTCCACCACCTGCTGGTAGTCACAGATCCCCACATACACCATCTAACCTACCCAGCCTGCTTCGATTGGAAACTGTAGGTCTCAGATGCCCACATACACTGAAGCCCATATAATTGTTCCACTGTCTGCTGGTATTGACAGATCCCTATATAGACACCCATCCTGATTAAATAGCTCACTGGTAATCATGGTTTCCCACATACACTGTCTGCCCCCCCCCTGCCTTCTTCAACTGGTATCCATTGAATTGAACATACAATTTTTCTTCCCCATCCTTGTTCTACTGGTAGAAAAAAAGAAAACACAAGGGAGAGAGTCTCATAGTGTAGTTTATCAATTTCAAGTGATTGTGCCTCCTGGCACCAAGTGGGTTAATGGATTTGTATTTGGTATTACTTTAGATATTTTATATATAAATATGCTTTATACAATAACTTGATAGGTTAATCAGCGTATTGGTGATTGGCACATTTGAATTAATACTTGTCAATTAAGGCGAGAACAGGAAAGGATTATGATCCATTTAAGCCCATAGTGGTGCTCAAGATGTCAGTACCCCTGATAGTGCGGAATAGTCAAAACGTGAAGGTGGACAGGCAGGATTGTGATATGAGGCCCGGTCAGACTGCAAAAAGGGCAGGAGATTGCAGGAAAGCACTGTTGGAGAATAGGCATAGAGGTAATGTTGGGGACGATCAACAATTTTACGCCTCCCTAGTATGGTTGGTTGCACCAGCCATGGAGACGGACCAGAGGCAGAGAGGCAGTAATTGCCAGAAATGTTTCACCTTTTACTTCCCATGGCTGCAAGATGGGCTCAGGCATGTATGGTACTCTTTGGCTTCCCTTAAATAGGTCAAACCCCAATAATAAAAGCTGTGACCTCACAATTTTGCCATCTTACATGCTTGCCTGTGTATTTCAAAGGGAGGAATGGAGGGTGAGGGTAGGTGGATTATGTTGAGTATTGGTTGCTGGAGGGAAGGGAAACTGGCGAATATGGTCCTTATTGGAACACCTTTTATTTATATCTCGCCTTACCTTCTCTCTAATACAATAAAGTTTCATCACATAAAGGACCAAAAAATAAAACACAAAAACATTTTGAATCTAAATGTTAAACTGGACCCTAAGAAGAATGTGTTCTTCAGGTCACATGAATGTTGTACCTATTACATAATGAGGAAAGGTTCCATATTAAACACAGGATCACTTCTACAGCATAGTGTACAGACTCGTATTACTGAATTCTTGTTGCAAAATCTGAGTAGTATATGCTATATAATAAATCCATATATCATATACTGAAATGCATATGCTATATACTGAAATTCATGCTGTATAGTGAAATACATATGTCAGATACTGAAATACATATGTCATATACTGAAATACATATTATATATAGTGAAAAACAAATACTGAAATTCATGAGATCAATATATCATACACTAAAATACATATTTCATATAATGAAATACATACGTTTTATACTGAATTGTATATGTTTTATACTGAAATATATATGTTATAGAATTAAATCCATATGCTATATAATGACATTTTTTTTGTAGTGAATAACACATTTTCACATACTGAAATTAGTCAACAGTCACATGATTCTGATCTTGCCCTGACTCTGGCCCCTGGATTCTGTTTCCTGTGACTCATTCTACCATTGCAGGCAAGAGAAGCAGACCTATCTGATACAATAGGTGAGTTATTTCAGGACTATCCTATATTCCCAGCCCATCCATGATATGGGACTTTTATTTGTTAATCCTTTGAGTGCCAGATGGTTATGGAATGCAGTGCAAAGCAATGCATTCCATAGCCCTCTGGCACTCAAATGGTTATCCCTACAAAGAGTTCCTACAAGTGAATCATTTTAGAATGGAATTTGTGTTTTAGAATATTTATCTAATGCATCTCTATGTCTTAATTTTTGCTGAAGATCAGTCACATGTCTGTGTCTGTTCTGAGGCTGGCCCCTTGACTAGGGTTGCCACCTTTTCTTCAAGAACATACTGACCATGGCATTCCCTCCATAGGCTTAACATTGGACAAAAGCCAATTTTTTACATGTCTGCCAGTAAAATACCAGCTGGGTGGCAACCCTACCCTTGACTGTCTACTTAGACTCATTCTACTGCAAGCAAGGGTAGTAGGCCTCATTCAGCAGGTGAGTTAATTTAGGCCTGTGCAATATTTCCAACTTCCTTTATTTGCAAACGCTAGTACTATCAAAGAGTTCCTACTAGTGGATCATTTGGATTGGAATTTGTGTATTAGAATATTTTATCTAATGCATTTCAATGTCTTACTTTTAGCTGAAGAAAACTCTCTTGTGGCTATGTATATTCCTGATTGTTTTTATAGTTTTTTTTAACTTAAAATTGTATGCAGATTATGTTTGCCCTGTTCAGAAAGAATAAATCACCAAGATTTTAGCAGGTCTTTGCAATGAAGCTGCATTGCTCTGCAGGTTTACCGAAGCTTGAATGTGTATAAGCTTGAATGGAATGTCCCATATAGAACAGTCATAGAGTGGGACAATGTTACCCAAGAAAACATAATATGCCTGGAGAAGAGACCATAACCCTTTGGGTGCCAGAGGGGTACGCAATGAATTGCTTTGCAATGTGTTGTGTACCTCTCTAGCACTAAAAGGTTAATGGTCTTGAAAGCTTACACTCTAATAGTACTCTAATAAAGGTATGACATTGACTTTACTAGTTCCTTATACAACATTCACAACACCAGTGTTTAGGCATGTGTGATTTTTATTTTTTTAACCCCTACTTTACAGTCAGTCCTCTAATAAAAATTTTATTATTGGAATGTACTCATTATTGCTAACTGTCCCTAATGCATTTTGACTACAACAGACACAGCATTAGGAAGTCTACAAAAACATTTGTGTTACCCCCCAAGTATATGTGACACCTTCTTAAAATGAGAAATGAAGATGTGTTGTTAAGAGAGGACTATACATAGGAAAGGGATGGAGAGACATTTGTCCAATTATTTGAAACTAGCAGCGTGGGACTGCATTGCCCGTCTGTTCTTTAAGCAATGCTTAAGCCTTTGAGTGGCAGAGGTACAGAATGCATTGCAATTAGTGATGAGCGAGCACCCCAATGCTCGGGTGTTCGGGTGCTCTGACCGAGCACCCCCTGAGGCTCGAGTGCTCGGCCGAACACCCGAGCCCCATTGAAGTCAATGGGAGGACTCGAGCATTACACCAGGCACCCCCTGCTCTGATGAGGGGAGGGTGCCTGGTCCATAGGAAAAGGGCAGAAAAAGATGGAAACACTACAGAAATGGTTCAGGGACAGCATAGGGAGGATGTCTGGATGCACCTTGGACTCCAACATCGCTGCTGGGAACGATCTTTCGCCCGTAGTACGCCATTTTTACAGACTGACCATAAAACACACAAAAAGGAAAATAAAAACGACTTTAGGCGAAAAATTGTTACCAAACAATATTTGCTGTATATTTACTTGTATATCATCTGCAAATTCTCCCAAAAATTTCCTTGATTTTCAGAACTGAGGCCATGATTAAGAGGGAAACGTGCGCAGAGGCAAATTCTCCCAAAAATTTCCTTGATTTTCAGAACTGAGGCCATGATTAAGAGGGAAACGTGCGCAGAGGCAAATTCTCCCAAAAATTTCCTTGATTTTCAGAACTGAGGCCATGATTAAGAGGGAAACGTGCGCAGAGGCAAATTCTCCCAAAAATTTCCTTGATTTTCAGAACTGAGGCCATGATTAAGATGGAAACGTGCGCTGAGCTGACCATCTAAAACATTATGGGTGAGGGTCTGCTGCAGAGCTGACCATCCTAAACATTATATGCGAAGGCCCGCTAGTGAGCTGACGCTATAAAACATTATATGAGAGGGCCCGCTAGAGAGCTGACCCAATAAAACATTATATGAGAAGGCCCGCTGGTGAGCTGACCTATATAAAAATTGGCAAACAGGGCCCGCTGGTGAGCTGACCCTATATAAAAATTATATCACAGGGCCCGCTGGTGAGCTGGCCCTATATAAAAATTATATCACAGGGCCCGCTGGTGAGCTGGCCCTATATAAAAATTATATCCAGGGCATATGGAAGAGGAGGAGGAGGATGAGAAGATTAAGAGTCAACCATATACCCGTTTTTTGGGTGGAAGGGGTGAATGGGAATACAGAGTATTCCAATCATTGTAAATAACATATATAAAGTGACTTTATGTTCCCCCGGGGCTTTCCTCCAGTGGAGTGGAGAAGTCAGGGGAAATCCAGGCCTTGTTCATTTTTGTAAGTGTCAACCTATCAGCATTGTCGGTGGAAAGGCGGATACGCTTATCTGTTATGATGCCACCAGCAGCACTAAATACCCGCTCAGACAGAACGCTGGCGGCAGGGCAGGCCAGCACCTCCAAGGCGTAGAGTGCCAGTTCATACCACGTGTCCAGCTTGGACACCCAGTAGTTGTAAGGCACAGAGGGATCATTGAGGACGCTGACACGGTCTGCTACGTACTCCTTCACCATCTTCCAAAACTTTTCCCTCCTTGTGACACTAGGCTGCGCATCAGGGTGAGGGTGCTGGCGGGGTGTCATGAAGGTGTCCCACGCCTTGGAGAGTGTTGCCCTGCCTTTCTCGGAACTGCTGTGTGCTCCCCTTTTCTCCCCTTCTCGGTTGGCCAAGGTAGCACGTACTCTGCCGCCAGCGTTGTCAGATGGAAAATTTTGGAGCAATTTTTCGACAAGAACCTTCTGGTATTGCAACATTTTGCTTGTCCTCTCCACCGGAGGAATGAGAGATGAGAAATTCTCTTTGTAGCGGGGGTCCAGAAGGGTGAACACCCAGTAATCCGTGTTGTCTAAAATGCGTACAACGCGTGGGTCACGGGAAAGGCAGCCTAACATAAAGTCAGCCATGTGTGCCAGAGTACCAACAGTCAAGATTTCGCTGTCCTCACCAGGAGGATGACTCTCAATATCCTCATCCTCTTCCTCCTCTTCTGCCCACCCACGCTGAAGAGATGGAACTAAAGTTCCATGGCTACCCTCTGTAGCGGAGGCAACCGTGTCTTCCTCCTCCTCCTCCTCCTCCTCCTCCGCCTCCTCCAATTGTCGCTGAGAAGACGAAGTGAGGGTGCTCTGGCTATCACCTTGTGTAAGCTCTTCCTCCCCCATTTCCACCTCTTCCACATGCAAAGCGTCGGTTTTAATTGTGAGCAGCGAGCGTTTCAGTAGACACAGAAGTGGGATGGTTACACTGATAATAGCGTTATCGCCGCTCACCATCTGTGTCGATTCCTCAAAATTGCGTAAAACCTTGCAGAGGTCTGACATCCATTCCCACTCCTCACTTCTGATTACAGGAAGTTGAACGGAGAGGCGACGACCGTGTAACAGCTGGTACTCCACTACTGCCCTCTGCTGCTCACAAAGCCGGGCCAACATGTGGAAGGTGGAGTTCCAGCGCGTGCTCACGTCACACAGCAGCCGGTGAGCTGGCAATTGTAAGCGCTGCTGCAGCTTCAACAGGCCGGCTGAAGCTGTTGATGACTTACGGAAATGTGCACACACGCGGCGCACCTTGGTCAAGAGATCATGCACATTGGGGTAGGTTTTTAGAAATCGCTGCACCACTAAATTAAATACATGCGCTAGGCATGGTACGTGTGTGAGCTTGCCGAGCTCCAAAGCCGCCACCAAGTTACGCCCATTATCACACACAACCATGCCTGCTTGCAGGTTGAGTGGCGAGAGCCACTGCTCGGTCTGGTGACTAATCCCCTGCAACAGCTCTGAGGCCGTGTGCTGTTTGTCCCCAAGGCAGATCAGCTTCAGCACGGCCTGTTGACGCTTCCCCACTGCAGTGCTACACTGCTTCCAGCTACTGGCTGATGGGGGAGTGGCGGTGTGTGTAGAGAATTCGGAGGTGGAAACGGAGGAGGAGGAGCCAATAACGTAGGTGCTGGTGGAAACCCTGATGGAGGTAGGGCCCGCAATCCTCAGCGTGGGTAGCACCCGTGCCATCCCAGGGTCCGAGTCGCTCCCAGCCTCCACGACATTCACCCAGTGTGCCGTCAGGGAAATGTAGCGTCCCTGGCCACAAGCACTTGTCCATGTGTCAGTCGTTAAGTGGACCTTCCCAGTAACTGCGTTGGTCAGGACACGGGTGATGTTACGGGACACATGGTGGTGTAATGCGGGGATGGCACACCGGGAAAAGTAGTGGCGGCTGGGGACCGCGTACCGAGGGACAGCTGCTGCCATCAGGCTGCGGAAGGACTCAGTGTCCACAAGCCTAAATGGCAGCATTTCGATGGCCAGTAATTTGGAAAGGTGTGAGGTTAGTGCTATGGCCTGTGGGTGGGTGGCTGGGTACTTTCTCTTGCGCTCAAATGCCTGGGGTAACGACATTTGGACGCTGCGCTGGGACAGGGAAGTGGATGTGGTCGCTGATGGTGCTTCAGATGCTACAGGTGCAGGGCGGGAGGTATGCGGGCCTGCGCCTTCGACAGGCGATTGGCCGGCACCGAAAACAGGGGAAGAGGAGGCAGTGGTGTGGCCTGCAGACACAGATTGGCGATCCGGGCGTTCCTCCCACTTATTACGGTGCTTGGATGCCATGTGTCGGATCATGCTGGTGGTGGTGAGGTTTCTAGTGTTCATGCCTCGGCTCATTCTGGTGTGGCACAGGTTGCAAACTACAATTCTTTTGTCGTCCGCACTTTCCTTAAAAAAACGCCATACCGCGGAACACCTACCCCTTGGCAAGGTAGATTTACGCAAGGGGGTGCTCCGTGGAACATTTGCGGGCCGGTTTGGTGCGGTCCGCCTTCTTTCTGTAGCCACACCACTGCCTCTTCCAGCCTGTTGCGGTGCTGCAGATGGCTCACCCTCAGGACTGCTGTCATCGCTCGGCTCTACACCTTCCCAGGTGGGGTCAGTCACCTCATCGTCCACCAAGTCCTCCTCCACTTCCTCACTCTGATCATCCTCCTCAAGTCTTGATCCCACCACATACTCAGTCATTGACAACTGTATAACATTCTCCTCAACAAGGTCTTGAGACGGAAATAGTGGTTGATTTAATGGCAACTGTGTCTCATCATCATCATCATCATCCACTACTTCCTTTGACCTTAAATGCCGTTCACATCTGTCATCTTCTTGTGATTGGGTAGCCTCTAGAGGTTGTGAATCAGGGCACAAGATGTCATGTTCCTCTGCAAGCGTGCTTGGAGAGAGGGTCAAATGAAGGATTGGTGATGAGACGAGCTCCTCACTATATCCCAGTGTGGGATCACTTCTTTGACCAGACCGTGTATGGTGGGAGGAAGGATGATCAGAGTGAGGATTATGTTGACCAGACTCTTGGCTACTGAGAGTGGACTTGGTGGAAGACAGGGTGGTGCTTAACCGACTGGAAGCAGTATCAGCTGTCATCCAACCGACCACCTGTTCGCAGTGGTCGGACCTCGAGAGTGATGTCCTGCGACGCCCTGTAAAATTACACATGAAGCTAGGTATGGTGGATGTCTTTCTTTCTTGTGCTCTGGCACCAGGCACAGTTTCTCCGCGTCCTGACCCGCGCCCTGAACTTTCAGGATCACGTCCACTTCCCCGTCCCTTTTTACCCGCCTTCTTCATCTTACACAGAATATGTGACTTTAATATTTGAGTTTGAAAACTTAACAGTATTTCTTATTATTCTGCAACTCTGCAGAGTACACAGAATAGGCTGCTAAACGGCGGTGAAACACACTGAATGGAATATGTGACTTTGATATTTTAGTTTGAAGACTTAACAGTATTTCTTCCTATTCTGCAACTCTGCACAGTACACAGAATAGGCTGCTAAACGGCGGTGAAACACACTGAATGGAATATGTGACTTTAATATTTGAGTTTGAAAACTTAACAGTATTTCTTATTATTCTGCAACTGTACAGAGTACACAGAATAGGCTGCTAAACTGCGGTGAAACACACTGAATGGAATATGTGACTTTAATATTTGAGTTTGAAAACTTAACAGTATTTCTTATTATTCTGCAACTGTACAGAGTACACAGAATAGGCTGCTAAACTGCGGTGAAACACACTGAATGGAATATGTGACTTTAATATTTGAGTTTGAAAACTTAACAGTATTTCTTATTATTCTGCAACTGTACAGAGTACACAGAATAGGCTGCTAAACTGCGGTGACACACACTGAATGGAATATGTGACTTTAATATTTGAGTTTGAAAACTTAACAGTATTTCTTATTATTCTGCAACTGTACAGAGTACACAGAATAGGCTGCTAAACTGCGGTGAAACACACTGAATGGAATATGTGACTTTAATATTTGAGTTTGAAAACTTAACAGTATTTCTTATTATTCTGCAACTCTGCAGAGTACACAGAATAGGCTGCTAAACGGCGGTGAAACACACTGAATGGAATATGTGACTTTGATATTTTAGTTTGAAGACTTAACAGTATTTCTTCCTATTCTGCAACTCTGCACAGTACACAGAATAGGCTGCTAAACGGCGGTGAAACACACTGAATGGAATATGTGACTTTAATATTTGAGTTTGAAAACTTAACAGTATTTCTTATTATTCTGCAACTGTACAGAGTACACAGAATAGGCTGCTAAACTGCGGTGAAACACACTGAATGGAATATGTGACTTTAATATTTGAGTTTGAAAACTTAACAGTATTTCTTATTATTCTGCAACTGTACAGAGTACACAGAATAGGCTGCTAAACTGCGGTGAAACACACTGAATGGAATATGTGACTTTAATATTTGAGTTTGAAAACTTAACAGTATTTCTTATTATTCTGCAACTGTACAGAGTACACAGAATAGGCTGCTAAACTGCGGTGACACACACTGAATGGAATATGTGACTTTAATATTTGAGTTT
Organism: Rhinophrynus dorsalis; assembly: GCA_037306005.1. NCBI lineage: Eukaryota > Metazoa > Chordata > Amphibia > Anura > Rhinophrynidae > Rhinophrynus > Rhinophrynus dorsalis. Next base: position 176,853,441 of record CM074723.1, read on the forward strand.
GAAAACTTAACAGTATTTCTTATTATTCTGCAACTGTACAGAGTACACAGAATAGGCTGCTAAACTGCGGTGAAACACACTGAATGGAATATGTGACTTTAATATTTGAGTTTGAAAACTTAACAGTATTTCTTATTATTCTGCAACTCTGCAGAGTACACAGAATAGGCTGCTAAACGGCGGTGAAACACACTGAATGGAATATGTGACTTTGATATTTTAGTTTGAAGACTTAACAGTATTTCTTCCTATTCTGCAACTCTGCACAGTACACAGAATAGGCTGCTAAACGGCGGTGAAACACACTGAATGGAATATGTGACTTTAATATTTGAGTTTGAAAACTTAACAGTATTTCTTATTATTCTGCAACTGTACAGAGTACACAGAATAGGCTGCTAAACTGCGGTGAAACACACTGAATGGAATATGTGACTTTAATATTTGAGTTTGAAAACTTAACAGTATTTCTTATTATTCTGCAACTGTACAGAGTACACAGAATAGGCTGCTAAACTGCGGTGAAACACACTGAATGGAATATGTGACTTTAATATTTGAGTTTGAAAACTTAACAGTATTTCTTATTATTCTGCAACTGTACAGAGTACACAGAATAGGCTGCTAAACTGCGGTGACACACACTGAATGGAATATGTGACTTTAATATTTGAGTTTGAAAACTTAACAGTATTTCTTATTATTCTGCAACTGTACAGAGTACACAGAATAGGCTGCTAAACTGCGGTGAAACACACTGAATGGAATATGTGACTTTAATATTTGAGTTTGAAAACTTAACAGTATTTCTTATTATTCTGCAACTCTGCAGAGTACACAGAATAGGCTGCTAAACGGCGGTGAAACACACTGAATGGAATATGTGACTTTGATATTTTAGTTTGAAGACTTAACAGTATTTCTTATTATTCTGCAACTCTGCAGAGTACACAGAATAGGCTGCTAAACGGCGGTGAAACACACTGAATGGAATATGTGACTTTGATATTTTAGTTTGAAGACTTAACAGTATTTCTTCCTATTCTGCAACTCTGCACAGTACACAGAATGTGCTGCTAAACTGCGGCGAAGCACACTGAATGGAATATGTGACTTTGATATTTTAGTTTGAAGACTTAACAGTATTTCTTCCTATTCTGCAACTCTGCACAGTACACAGAATAGGCTGCTAAACTGCGGCGAAGCACACTGAATGGAATATGTGACTTTGATATTTTAGTTTGAAGACTTAACAGTATTTCTTCCTATTCTGCAACTCTGCACAGTACACAGAATGTGCTGCTAAACTGCGGCGAAGCACACTGAATGGAATATGTGACTTTGATATTTTAGTTTGAAGACTTAACAGTATTTCTTCCTATTCTGCAACTCTGCACAGTACTCAGAATGTGCTGCTAAACTGCGGCAACGCACACTGAATGGAATACGTGACTTTGATATTTTAGTTTGAAGACTTAACAGAATGTGCTCTAATCTGCAACTTTGCACACTAAACAGAATGTGCTCTAATCTGCAACTTTGCACACTAAACAGAATGTGCTCTAATCTGCAACTTTGCACACTAAACAGAATGTGCTCTAATCTGCAACTGTGCACACTAAACAGAATGTGCTCTAATCTGCAACTTTTCACACTAAACAGAATATTTTTTTTTTTTTTTTTTCCCCCCACACAAAATAACCTGCTGCCCCCACACACAGTAGTCCTAAAAAGGACTTTTGGTTCTTTTTTGTCACAATTTTTTTTTTCCTCCCTACACTGCCTTTCCCTTCCTATCCTCAGCTCTCCCTGGCTCAGACTGAGCCGAACTCGATGGTCAGGTGCTATACAGCACCCGACCACGGGTTCTGGCCAGCCAATCAGTGTAATGCCAGCAGCCAACATGGCTGCTGGCATTACACCGATGTCAGAGCCTCCCTGCACGTTTATTGGCTGCGCAGCAGCCGCAAAACGTGCGGGGAGGAGACCCGAACATGGCGGGCGAGCACATGCGGTACTCGTACGAGTACCGCCATGTGCCGAGCAGAGCGATGCTCGAGCCGATCCGAGCATCGGCCGAGCATGCTCGCTCAACACTAATTGCAATCCATTGTGTACCCCTGTGGAACTCAAAGGGTTAATGTGAGGCTCAGTGATACAGGAGTGTATATATAATGTATATTAATGTACACAGTATGTAAATGAATATACATTATATATAATTGTGTGTGTGTGTACAGTGTTTAGATCAATATACATCGTATATACAGTCCTATGTCATTCAGCCTCACATAAACCATTTGAATGCCAGAGGGGTACACAATGCATTGCAATGCGTTACATCCACTTGTGCCATTGAAAGGGTTAAGCATTGGTTACAAAACAGACAGGTAATGTTGTCCCACACTGCTAGTATACTATAGTGCATTTATGAAGTTATCCTTTGCAGGGAGATGCACACATCCTTAGGCCTAGAAATCACCCTCCCTCTGTTTGTGAAGCAAATTAATTCCCCTTCAGTATGCATTTTCATGCTCATACCTACCCATCCATTCTCAACCGTCCATCCACTCTTGTACTCATCCATTGTCACATGCCTCCCTACCCATCTAATGTGTGTTGTTACCCTTCTACCCACCCTTGCAGCCATAATTTCTCACCTTCCAACCCACCCACCCACACTCTTGCTTGCACCTATTCATTGTCACCCCAAATCCACCCAACCATGTGTTCTCCATTCTCTACTCTTTCTCCCATCCATTAGCTGTTGTCACCATCCCAGCCACACTTGCATTGAATGGCTCCTTCTTCTTATCTTCCCCATTCCTCAAAAGCCAGCACCTGTCTCACTCGCAGTCAGTGTGACTGGAGGCTGAGCAAATGTTGGCATGTAATACTGTGTGCTTTAGAAAATAACTGTTCACATCATAGGACAAATTTCCAACAGATTTTGCTTACAGTTACCGAGGAACACACAAATGGTAGCTGCAGAGGTATGGGGAGGGGGGAGCTGTGAATTAACAAAGTCCATTGGGATCTCTTAATATCCACATGGGGGGGCGTTTACAAAACACAGGGGGTAAGAAGGTGAAAGCATGATGTTGGCTGGGGAGGGTGGTAGGGGAGAAACACAAAATATCAGATGGGAAGGGTGGTAGGGGACAAAGAGGAGATGGGAAAGAATGAGGAGTATATGGTAGTGGTTGCTTTAACCCTTTCAGTGGCAGAAGGGTAGGCAATGATTTGCAAAAGCAAGGCATTGCATTTTGCTTAGCCATTGAAAGGGTTAAGCAGCTCTGTTATAATGTGTATGTAGACACACTTCTCAAGTCAGCTCCTGCTTTGGACCCAAGGACACGGGCAAACCAAATACATTGTAGAGGAATTGTCATGTTTAGTAGGCAGCTTCCTCAATCTGCCCTCTTGGTGCAGTGAGAATGAAAGTTGTGTGTCCGCGTCAAAGGTGGGAGAGACAAAAGCAAACAATGAAAGTGAAGTTGGAGGTGTAAAAGAAAAAAGCCTAGGAATGGGGAAGAGGCGAAAAAGGAAGGCTGTAAGAAAATAGGGCAGTGCTACACCGAATGAATATGAAGTGTATGATACGTTGGGGCACAGATGCAATTATATCTAGTGCAGAACTATAATAAATAAACCACAAATATTATAAAAGCAAAAATAAAATAAGTTTATGGAGTGAATAGATCATTAGTAATAGTCATTAAAAATGTATGTATCTGGTCATACCTGTATATAGAATGACTTTACAGTTCTTATGAGTCCAATGATGATGGTATAAGATGAATTAGAAGGCTGGAGATAGCATGGATGAAATGAATGAATGATGATGGTAACAATAATGTCTCAGTGACTATCAATGGACACCCACTCCTGCTGCCCATGCTGCTGTTCAAAAAGTGATTCTGCTAATCACCAGCCAGGAAAACTAGTAGACAAGAGGGGAGAAGTGCACACAAGGCAGACAAGAAGAAGTATGTATCTCAGTGTAGTATTTTATTAAACACCATAATGATAAAAAGTACAATAAATGCAATCACCATCTTGGGGAGATGCATATCGGGGTCCCTACCCCCTATTAGCCACATACTGCATCCTTGGCGATATCTGAAGATGAGTCAATCTGTATTTTTTTCCAAAGGTACAGGAAAAATGTCCTTAATCCAGCTGATGATATTTAGTCCAGGGACCAATATGGCCGTGTCAGCGTTCAAGCTAGACATGTGGTCCAAGCAGCAAGCCGGTTAGTTAGCGCAATCAATATCAGGCTTGGGTAAAAACGCTTCGCAAGTTGGGCTCGCGAACACACGTTGGGTGATCTCTGCACTCAGCTGAGTCCCTCCCTCCTGAAATTGATTGAGATAACTAACCCTGGACTAAAGATCATCTGTTGACAGTGAGAATATCAGCTGGATTAAGGACATCTTTCCTGTACCTTTGGAAAGAAATACAGATTGACTCATCTTCAGGAATTGCAGGGATGCAGTGAGTGGCTAATAGGGGGTAAGGACCCCAATATACATCTCCCCAAGATGAGGAAAATTTGAGTGCATTTATTGTATGTTTTTTTATCATTATGGTGTTTAATAATATACTACACTGACATACATACTTCTGCTTGTCTGCCTTGTGCGCTCTTCTCCTCTCTTGTCTACTAGAAAAAGGGAGGATGTTACAAGAGTTTATGCTCGTCAAAAATTTATTTTTTGTGGTCATTATGTGGATGACTCCTTAAAGTGGCTAATTTATTTATGGTCCCAAAGGGAGAATGTGGAGGAAGAGTGCATTCTTGTGTGTGTGTTGCTCCTTCCAGTATGTGTTTTGAACTGATGGCCCCATAAACGTTGCACGTAATCAATGTAAGAAATCCTGGCCCCTTTGGCATCTTGGTAAGCAGGAAGGCATAAGCGTAAAAAAGATTTTCCTTTCCCCCTGTTTTGTGGGGATTGGGTAAAACACATTCAAGGTCCCAAAGATATTTTTTTTGCCATGGAACATTTTGATGTAAAAGAAAGTGGAATTGATTGAAATTGACTTAACCCTTTGATTGGCAGAGGGGTATGCAAGGCATTGCAAAGCAATGTGTTACCTTAACCCTTTGAATGCCAGAAGGATTCACAATGTCAGAGTTTCCTAACATACATTTTTACTGAATTTAGGTTCCTATAGGTGAAATTCTCCCTTTACATAATCATGGCAATCACAATATGATAAGCACTTGATATACCATTTTGTCAATCACAGGAAGGACACCACTTCTTGAGAGTCTCCGACATACTTCTAATCTCCGTTTCATTGTTTTGACTTTGAGAGGGCAGTGTGCACATTGAAATGTGAAGGTCCTGACAGGGCTGTTCATTAACCCGTTAACAATTCATTGGATGTTGTAATGGGGCAAAAGATGTTGCACACAAACACCAGTGGAGGAAGCACCCAGGTTGCCTCCAAAAGAAAGGGGCTGGTGTGTGCAGAGCAGTAAAATTTAAAGCTCGAATATGAAGATACATTCGTTAACCCTTTGAGTGGCAGAGGAGCAAGCAAGGTATTGGTTTGCAAAGAGTCATGTACCCCTCTGGCAGTCAAAGGATTAAATGTGTGCTGAAAGTGTAAAGAGGAGAGAAGGTATAGAATGTGAGATAATTGAGTATATGAGAAGGGTGTTGGGGATGTAAGTGGGGCACGTTTTGTTTTTTGCAAGCTAACATGGTGGTGGTGGAGTTGCAAATGGAGCATTTTGTTTTTTGTGTTGTGAGACGAAATAGTAATAAGTCCAAAGTTGTTGTTCCAAGAAGAGATAGGGAGTTGGGTAAGGTTGGTGGGGTATAAGAGGAGAGAGTGAGCAGGCTAATTTTGGTGCCAGTGTAAGTTGTTTGCATTGTGTGTTGGCCATATTTTGTTGTTGTTGCAAGAGGAGACAGTGGGGAGGGGTGAAGTCATTGCAAAGAGCAGATTGGAGGCGATCACCATATCTCCTCCTTGTACGCACCCCGGGGTTTGTGTGGCACATCTGGAGAATTTGTGGTCAAGTGACCACGTTCTCTTTTATAGTATAGAAGATGTAAAAACAGGGACACTTTTTTTTTTTTTTAGGGGGAGGTGATGGGTGTATGCATTACTTGAAACAGGACAATAATTTTGAATTTTTAGGCCACTTTAAAGTGCAAATGTGTTATAAAAATGACATGGTGCCACTTTTAAGTGACATAGTTAGCAAATGTATAGATAGAAAGTTATTTATAATGTTAGGTGTTAGCCTAAACCTAATAGCGTAGACATGCTGAAGTAATTGACTACAAAAATGGTTGCCAGAATGGATGATTAGGTAAGATTATATATTAATCTATATATTTCCTAGCAATTTCACTATCACAACATATATATTAAATTTAATGCCCTACTGAAAGCTGCATCTGTCATTTACACTTTTTTGGGATGACGTGCCTTAAACTCTCCTAAACCTTAGACTCTCTCCACTGCAACCTTCAGCAGCAAAGAAAAACTTTATTGAAATAACAAATAAAACATGTAAAAAACTTGCTATCAGTGTACCAACACTGCGCCACCAATTAAGTATAGTCCACTTCTATATATTGTGATGCAGCAACAGACTCCTCCTCTTTCTTCTTCTGCGACTGAACTCCCAGATTGGGACATTTCTCAGAACAAATAAACTCTGAACACTTCCACCATCCACAATGCAACTTTGCAAACTTCCCCAGTCGATTTAACCTGCAACAACAGAAAACATGTAATAGGTTGGGTACATGGGAGGGATAAAACTTGCCTCTGTGTCGTTAATAAAATTCTGACTTTCCATCACTACCTTTAGGAAAATCCTCAAATTTTATATCAGACCAGAGGCTTCGTATTATGCTAGTTCAAAGGTGATCAACAACATGCAGCAATACATGATCAATAGGTTACAATAAAAATCTATAAAAGTTGACTCTCTAGACCAATTAGCTGCCCTCAAAATTCCTTCCAACCTGCCACCCACCTGCATAACCATAGATGCCATAGCTCCCCCAGAGGAATGTGCTCCAAATAAATTAATATCAATTCCAGCTAATTGCCTGACCCATCTCACCAGAGTCACCACTGACACCAGTAAATGTGGCTTCCGAAATGAAATCAATAATTGTTTCCCTGTAAAATTCCTTAATGAAAAACTCCTAGCCTCATAAGCTCTCAAACAAGAAACCACACTCAATTGGGGCTTAGAAGGAAAAGCTGGTTATGTGATCATCCGAACATGTGTTTTTGTCCTCTTATGAATAGTAAACTGAACCCCCGAAGGGGTAAAAGAAAAAAAGTTTAGATCTAACACCCTGACATCTGATGAAACTACACATAACAACATGGTCAATTTCACTGATAATTGTTTTAAAGATAAATCATCATTACAGGGCCATTTGTCCAGAAAATGCAAGACTTTATTAACATTCCACATAAAGAATACCATGAAGTAGGAGGTCTCGAAAATGTAATGCCCCTTAATAACATGCTCATCAAGGTATTTTGACCCACTGGCCTACCATCTACATTAATATGACCAGCCGAAACTGTGGACCGGTACATATTAATGGTCCCATATGCCTTACCCATGTAAAAAAGATATTCACTACCATTATTGGATCAGCTGATATGGGATCCAAACCCCGTTACAAGCACCAATTATTCCACAATGACCATGCAGATTTATACATGGTTCTGGTACCTGGTGACCATGATTCTTCCAGAAGAAACTGAGCTGACTCAGAAAATGCAAGGATTGTTGTAACACCCCGACACCAACCAAGCCACTAACTGAAGACTTCCTTCCTTAATCAATTTGTGCGACAAACCTGCCAGACCCATCAGAAGTAGAGGGAAAGTCTGAATTACACAAGGGTAATCCAATTACATCTGCAGAAGTGCTGGAAACTAAGGCTGACTCGGCCATAATGGTGTGATCAAAACCACCATTGCCAACTGTCTTCTGATCTGCAGAATAGTCCTCTGAATTAATGCAAATGGAGGAAACGCATAATTCCTCCCTTGACCCCAGATTTGAAGAAACGCGTTCATCGCTAGCGCCTCTGTATCTGTTCTCCCACTGTAAAATTTGTCCACCTGATAATTCAAATGGAAAGCAAAAAGATCCTCTTTCAATGGGCCCACAGATCAAAAATGCTTAAAAAAATACCCCTGTCTAGCATTCAGTCGTCTGCAGTCCAAAAGGTAACACAAATTCCAATCTGCCATTGGAAAGACCTGGTAGATACTCCACCTAAAGCATGATATTCCGATCAAGGCAAAAATGCAAAAACTCCTTTGCCAAGTCTGCAAACTGCTTGGAATTGGTACTTCCCAGGTGATGTATGTATCTTACGGCTGAAATGTTGTCCATTATGAGCAGAACACAACAATTCACCTTGTCCTTCGCTAAACTCCTCAGAGCAAATGATCCTGCCAAACGCTACAAGCAGTTCATGTGCAGGTCCAACTCCTGAGGAGACCATTTTCCTCCTGTACAAATGCTTCCTTCTCTTGCCCCCCAACCTAACAGGCTGGCTTCAGATTCTATGACTATGTCTGGGACCATACCAAGAATTGCTTTGCCATTCCACATGTCAACATTTTTTAATCACCATATTAACTCCTCTCTTGTGTCTGACGAAAACAACACCAGATCTGTGTAACTTAGGCCCCTGCGAAGATGCAAGGCTTTCAATCTCTGTAACGGTCTGTAATGTAGCGGTCCCAGGAATATTGCCTGAATGGAGACAGACAGTAGGCCCATTATGCGAGCCAACATCCTTCAAGAGATTTGAGCCTTCCACAAAACCGCTCTTATCTCTTTGCAAATCAGCTTTATTTTGGCCTTGGAAGACTTAAAGATTTGAGTTCCAAATCCACCATAAATCCCCAGAACTCTATCTTTTTGGTCGGACTTAACTCCATCTTCTTCCAATTATCAAAAAACCCGAGATCCATCAACAGATTGATAGTCCAATCCGTATGCTTCCTTGGGGATCCCTACATCTGTGACATGATCAACATGTCATCCAATAAATAATCATTCACACACTCCTGCTCCTTAAAGAATTTATGTATGGGCTTCATAAGCTTCATGAAGCACCACAGAGCTGAGGAGAGTCCAAAAGGAAGACAAGTAAACTGCCATTTCTCTCCTTTCCAAAGAAACTGATGAAATCTCTGAGAGAGGGGTGACAGTAATCGTGAGGTACGCTTCGTTCAAATCTATCTTTACCATCTAATTGGACGGCAACAACAGGTCCCTCAGATAATGGATTCCCTCCATTTTGAAATGTTGATACATTACAAAATCGTTGAGATTCTGCAGATTTATCAATGGTCTGATCCTAATCCTTTCTTCCGAACTAAGAAGATATTGTTTACAAACCCAGGAGACTCCATAGGAATTCTTACAATAGCCCGTTTCTGAGCCAATTCTTTTATTTCCGCATCGACCAATTTTTTGTCCTTCCCTGAATAATTGAAGAGAGTCATTCTGAATCTTTGATTGAATGGGACAGTCATAAAACTCTATTATATACCCTTGGACCGTTTGTAACACCCATTGGTCTGATGTAAGTTGAGACCAATGATGGAAAAAACAGAGAGTCTGCCTCCCACTTTTCCCTGAAAAGATGCACCAGAGCAAGTGTCCTCCCTAAAACACACTTATAAACACACTTTTTGTGTAAACAATGGTTAACCCTTTGAGAGGCATATGTGTACGTGGCAACCAAAGGATTAATATGACGCTGATTGACCCAGGAGTGTATATAACTAACAGTGTAGAATGGCATTGCCGTCTGTGTTTTGTTTGTTTTTTTTAAAAGCAATGCTTAACCCTTTGATTGCCACAGGGGTACAGAAAGCATTGCAATGCGTTGCTTACCCCTCTGGCACTGAAATGTTTAATGTGAACTGTGTGACACAGGACTGTATATATAATGTATATTAATGTACAGTATATATCATTGATATTAATGTACACACAAGTGTATATATAAAGTATATTAATGTACAAATACCCTCCAGTGTCTACAGTGTGCGTTAATATACATTATATATACACTCCTGTGTATACAGTGTGTTAATTAATAAACATTACATATATAGTTGTGTGTCACTGAGCTCACGTTAACCCTTTGAATGCTAGAGGGTACACAATGTATTGCAATGCATTCTTAACCCCTCAGAAACTCAAAGGCTTAAGCATTGCTTAAAAATCAAAGAAACAGACGGGCAACAACGTCCCACACTGTTAGTTAATAAAAGATTTCAACTCACCTACATCTCACCTTTGTGAATAGGCTGTTATATATGGGACATTCCATCCAAGCTTATACACATTCAAGCTCCAGTTAACCTGCAGAGAAATGCAGCTTCATTGTCCTGCTAAAATCTTGCCAGGGATTTATTGTTTCTGAACAAGGCAAACATAATCTGCATACAATTTTAAGTTAAAAAAAACTAGAGAAATCAATCAGGAATATACATACCTACAAGAGAGTTTTCTTCAGCTAAAAGTAAGACATTGAGATGCATTAGATAAAATATTCTAAAACACAAGTTCCATTCCAAATGATCCACTTGTAAGAGCTCTTTGATAGTACTAGTATTTGCAAATAAAAGAAGTTGGAAATATTGTACAGACCTGAATGAACTTACCTACTGAATGAGGCCTGCTACCCTTGCTTGCAGTAGAATGAGTCTAAGAAAACAGTCAAGGAGCCAGCATCAGAACAGACACAGACATGTGACTGCTCTTCAGCAAATATTAAGGCATAGAGAAGCATGAGATAAATATTCTAAAACACAAATTCTTTCCAAAATGTAGGATTAAACCTTTGAGTGTCAGAGGGCTTTGCACTGCATGCCATAACCCTCTGGCACTCAAATGATTAGCCCTGAATGAACTCACCTATTGTATCAGATAGGTCTGTATCCCTTGCCTGCAACTGTACAATGAGTCACAGGAAACAGAATCCAGAGGTCAGGGTAAGATCAGGATCATTTGACTGATGACTAATTTCAGTATATATAAATGTGTTTTTCACTCCATTATATGACATATGGATTTCACGTAGCTTTCAGTATAAAACAAGGATTTAAGCATATAGCATGGAGATTTCAATATATGGCATATGCAATTCAGTATATAGCATATAGATTTCAATATATGATATATGTATTTCACTATATGACATATGCAATTTAGTGTATGATATATTGATCTCTGTATGACATGTATTTCAGTATATGATATATGGTTTTCACTATATAACATATGGATTTCATTATATAGCATATGTATTTCAGTATATGATATATGGATTTTAGCATATAGAATATAGAGTTCAATATATACTATATAGATTTTATTATATGACATGGATTTCAGTATATGATATATGCATTTCATTATATGACATATGCATTTTAGTATATGATATACTGATCTCAATATATGACATGGATTTCAGTTTATGATATATGATTTTCACTATATACCATATAGATTTCATTATATGATATATGGCTTTCAATATATAGCATATAGATTTTAATGTGTAATATATGGATTTCATCATATGAAATATATATTTCATTATATGACATGGATTTCAGTATATATTAATTTCCGTATATAACAGGTATTTCTGTATATGACATATGGATTTCAGTATATGACATGGATTTCACTATATAACATATTAATTTCATCATATAGCATATGCATTTCAGTAGGTGATATATGGATTTCATTATATAACATATACATTTTAATATGTAATATATGGATTTCATCATATGACAAGGATTTCAGTATATAATATCAATTTCAGTATATAACATAAATTTCAGTATATTCCATATGTATTTCAGTATATGACATGAATTTCAGTATATATTATATAGATTTCATTATATTACATATAGATTTCACTATAAAGTATATGTATTTCAGTGTATGATATATGCATTTAATTATATAATACACTCTTCATTTTCCCTCCTATGTTACTCAGTGAGGCATAAATCCCTGCCCTGAATTGTGTCCCTAACGGCCCCTCATAGGTATGTCTTAGATGCATATGTTATATTTATACTGCAAGATTTGTATGTGGCTAACATTTTTACAAGTTCTGTTTAAAGGGTTTGGGTACAATTTTAATATGATTCAGAGTACAAGTAATTCAACTACACAGATGTTTGGTTGGTGCCCCTATATTACCATTAAGGGTTGCTATTCCTTTCAATGGTGTGTAAAACAACTACTGAATACACAGGAAGAATGTTTTATTCAGAATACAAATATTTTCTTATTTTAATCTCTTGAGGACCAGAAGCGTGTGAAACACATTAAAAAGAGAGTTTTACACCAATGATTTATTGACATTCTGTAAGTATTTGAGCTATTTTAAAATTAAAGGGATAGTAATACTTCGTTTTAACTTTATTTTATTTTGTAGGCATTAAAAAAACATGAAGAATGATATAAGTCTTATCTCTGAAACCTTTATGGTTTAAGAGTAGTGATGAGCGAGCATGCTCGGCCGAAGCTCAGTTCGGCTCGAGCATCGCTCTGCTCGGCACATGGCGGTACTCGTACGAGTACCGCATGTGCTCGCCCTCCATGTTCGGGTCTCCTCCCCGCACGTTTCGCGGCTGCTGCACAGCCAATAAACGTGCGGGGAGGCTCTGACATCAGTGTAATGCCAGCAGCCATGTTGGCTGCTGGCATTACACTGATTGGCTGGCCAGAACCCGTGATCGGGTGCTGTATAGCACCCGACGCGCGAGTTCGGCTCATTCTTAGCAAGGGAGAGATGCGCTCAGGCAGGGAAAGTCAGTGTAGGGAGAATAAAATTGTTGGAACTCTTTCAAGACCCAAAAGTCCTTTTTAGGACTGTTGTGTGTGGGGGCAGCATTTATATTTTGTTTGGGGGGGCACAATTTCCTTTTTTTTGTGGGGGGGATATTTCTAAGGTGACATATAATACTAGATGCACAGGAAGTCAGTGTAGGGAGAATAAAATTGTTGAAACTCTTTCAAGACCCAAAAGTCCTTTTTAGGACTGTTGTGTGTGGGGGCAGCATTTAATTTTTTTGGGGGGTGGCAGAATTTCATTTTTTTGTGGGGGGGGGCATGTTCTAAGGTGACATTGTACTAGGTGCACAGGGACAAATATTTCACAGTGCAGTGACAAGCTGACATATTCTGTTAGGTGCACAGGGCCAATGATTTTACAACGCAGCGACAAAAAGGGCCATTTTAAACATGTGCCTAGCCATAGATTATTGTCTCATTCTGTTTAGTGTGCAAATTCACAAATTAACGTCACATATTCCGTTCACTGTGCCTAGCCGCAGATTAGCGTCACATTCTGTTTCGTGTGCCTAGCCGCAGATTAGCGTCACATTCTGTTTCGTGTGCCTAGCCGCAGATTAGCGTCACATATTGTTTCGTGTGCCTAGCCGCAGATTAGCGTCACATATTGTTTAGTGTGCCTAGCCGCAGATTAACGTCACATATTGTTTAGTGTGCAAATTCACAAATTAACGTCACATATTCCGTTCACTGTGCCTAGCCGCAGATTAGCGTCACATTCTGTTTCGTGTGCCTAGCCGCAGATTAGCGTCACATATTGTTTAGTGTGCCTAGCCGCATATTAACGTCACATATTGTTTAGTGTGCCTAGCCGCAGATTAGCGTCACATATTGTTTAGTGTGCCTAGCCGCAGATTAGTTTTTATCTTCCTTTTTGTGTGTTTTACAGTCAGTCTGTAAAAATGGCGTACTACGGGCGAAACATCGTTCCCAGCAGCGACGTTGGAGTCCAAGATGCATCCAGACATCCTCCCTATGCTGTCCCTGAACCATTTCTGTGGTGTTTCCATCATTTTCTGACCTTTTCCTATGAACCAGGCACCCTCCCCTCATCAGAGCAGGGGGTGCCTGGTGTAATGCTCGAGTCCTCCCATTGACTTCAATGGGGCTCGGGTGCTCGGCCGAGCACTCGAGCCTCCGGGGGCGCTCGGCCAGAGCACCCGAACACCCGAGCATCGGGGTGCTCGATCATCACTATTTAAGAGATATTCACAAACAAAGTATCCCTTCCCTGTTCAACCAGATCAGAAGGGAGATGCCCAGGTAGACTGCAGAGAGGGACAATCTTCAATTAAGATAATGGAAAAAGCTGAAAAACTTGTCAAGGGGGGAAGGGCTTTCATTGTTTTCATACAAAGAAAATTGTCCCCTTCTGTTATCTGTCCTGTCATACAACCAGACTCACATTTGAGAAGAGATGGCTTACACTAGGAAAAAGGGGCGGGGAGGGGAACTTTGCTTGTGAATATCTCATAAACCATAAAGGTTTGAGAGATAAGACTTATATCATTCTTCATGTTTTTTTAATGCCTACAAAATAAAATAAAGTTAAAACGAAGTATTACTATCCCTTTAAATGAATGAGTGTAAACCTGAAAATGTTTTTTTCCAGAAATGTATCTAATTCTCTGTAAAATATTGCTATTAAATATGCCATCACCTTATACCTTATGAAATAATTCCACAAATTTAAAGTCCTTACTGAAAACAACACTCTTTAAAGAAATCCATATCCTCTGATCTGAAGTGTTGTTATCTAGCTATTTATTCCTATCTTGGGAGGAAATGCTTTCTTAATAAGGAGTTTTCATTTGACAGAACTTTAGAATTCAGGCCCATATCAAGTTAAGTATATCAGTAAAGAAGACAACAAACATTTTTCATCTTTACTGAAGAACTAGAGACTAATATGCAAGAAGAACTCTACCAACCTACATTATATTAATCTCTCCAATACTGATTGACTTGTAATGTATTGAGAAGCAATATGTTGAGGCCCATAATTCAAGGGTTAAAACTGACTGCAAATTCATTTTAATAAACACCCTGCAGTGTTACCATCATCTGCCCTACACTATAGAAAACTAGTCCAGTGGTACTAAAGGGGCCTTAAATATCTTGCAAACCAATGCACTGTTATCCTTATAAAATATGAGTTCATCAACTAACTAATAGAAAATAAACAAGGCTAGAATTGATGATACCAGGGGAGTGAATTTTTCTTCTATACTCTCAGAGACAGAGGGGCAAAAATTCCAGTTTTGTTCTCTCTGAAAATTTTGCATGGTTTTATGGTTCCTAGTGGGAAATTTTGCCCATAGAGAAACATGTAGATGTATCATCTTTTTGTTAGGAACACAGAAAAAATTTAGAAAATTATTTAGCTTTCCTGAGAGAGAAATAAATAAATAAAACTGAAATCAAATATTAAAAAAATAAAGTGGTTAGTTCGTAGTTCATAGTGCTGGCTGACACTATGACCACTCCAGAGTGAGAGAAGCTTGATGGACGCTGAGACTAGTGACTTACTGAGGAGAAGTGTGTCACTAACACTAGCAGTGGTACCACAAGTACTAAAGGGACTGGGAGTAGGGGTGGGCAAAAAGTGGGAAGATTTCCTGCATGACTTTTCACAAAAAATGGCCAATTTTTTTCTTTTTTGCCTATTTCAACACATTTTTCACTATATTTCCTATGAGTGCTACATTTCCCACTACAATATTATGTCTTCTGAGGGCTGAGTCCTATAAGATCATATGCCTTGAAAAATGCATTCTCATGTCCTTTGCCCATAACACTAACTTCCTGCTTAAGGGACTAGGGACATGATGATGATTTCAAGTAATAATAAAAATAAAGTACAACCTACAATGTGGCAGATGTGTATTGTAGTGGTGGTGGTGGGGGGACTGGTATGATGGGATTTGTGTATGTATATAGTGTTTACCATTGTCATGTTTGTGTCAAATCGCTATCCTCCTTCTCAGATTATTGACACACATTACTGGGGTAGATAGTAGCAACCCTTCTTCACATCCCCCCTCCTCCTAATCTATGCTGCTGTTAATATATTTGTCCAGGCTTTCTGTCATGTGTGATTTCTGCTACCTGATACTGAGATGGTATGAGATGTTGGTTCGTTTTTAAGAATGTTAGTCTCCAAACATTTCTGCTTGATAGCCGCATCCTGCGGTCATTGACAATGTAACCAGCTGTACTAAAAACCGTCTTAGGCTCAACACTTGCTGGAGGACAGGTAAGGGTTTCCACTACAGTATGTGTAAATGCTGGCCACACACACCGCTTTGTGTGCCAGTAGTCCATGGGTTTTTTGTTTCTGCCTACTTAGTAGTACCTGGTAGGGACCTCCATTTTCCGCTGGTGATGGGACAGGTTGTTACTCTCTTCTATGGAATATAGAGCATTGCTGGCACTCTAGGAGCGACTAAAATGGACACAGATTTTGTGGGCAATAGTAAGCATGTCTCTGAGGGTTTCGGATTCTGCCAGGAATCTGGTCACAACTAAATTTAGCCCATTGGCAAAGCAGGGCACATGCACTATACCACCTATTCTCAGAACAGTGATCATGTTGGTGCTGTTATCAGCAGACACAAAACCAGCTTTTATGGAGCGGGGCAATCCTGCTGCTGCTGCTGGCACCTTTTAATCACACTACCACACTCATGAGGAGTCAAAGTCCCATCAAAATTTCCACCACCACCACCAGCAACAGTACTATTAATATACCATCTAAAAGCACTGAAGGCAAAAATGAGTCACATTCCATTGTTGATGGCATAGTGCAAGAAGTATAGCAGCTCTGCTGCATCTGACAGTATGACAAACAAGCACCATTGTTGTTCCCTTTATATATACAGAATTAAAGAGATAGTCAGTCATAGCCTTATCCTTACTAATCAAGTAATTTGTATCAGCTTTAAGAGGACCAATATCAACCTTAATCTTTTTGATGTTCATATACTTGTAGAATTTTCTATGATTTTTCTTGCTCTCCATTGCTATACTTTTCTCATTTTCAATTTTAGCTAGCCTAATTGCTTGCTTACAGATTTTACTTGTTTGTATCACTTTCAGATGCAGCAGGTGTATTTTTCAGTTATGTGACTTGTCATCTTCAGTGTTTTCAAAGAGATAGTAATACCTGAAGATAAATTAAGCTTTGATCATACATCATAGTTTGCAGAACATTATTACAATGCTGTGATTGGCCTAGTTCATGTGTAATTGTATTGTAAAGTGTCCTCCTCCTGCCCCTTTACAAACTTAAGATTGTCTCCCCTCAGATCTGGAATTTGGTCATCGGACCAGACAGTTCAAAATGAGGGGCAATCTTCTGGCTGTCAGTATAAGTATAACTCTGCCTCCCTTGACGAAGGAGGACATGTTTTTCCTTATGCTAGAATAAGAGTGTCCCTCATAGCCATCCACCCGGACCTGCTTGCTGCTCTGAGGGTAGTCAGCGTTACATATGTAAAAAGGGGGGAGGGGGACACTTTATAACATAATTACACGTGAACTAGAGCAGTTACAGCATTGTAATAATGCTCTACATTGTTGCAAAACTATGATGAATGATCAAAGTTTAATGTCATTTTCACAACCAGCCTCCTCAGGGAGAGAAGGTTCATCATTTATTGGACACACTGCAGTAACCATGGCTGCAGTTAGTTTTTAGACTTCCACTTTACTAACACAGCCCTGTACCACTCCTACTTGTATCCCTACACCACAACCCATAGTGTTGTAGATCTTAACATTAATGTACACAACAGGAATGATTGCATGTAATGTCATCTTACCCTTCATAATATACTCTCTCGTACTGTAAGTCTCTGTCTTTTCTAGTATCGCTCAGCCTTAGTCACAGCTCACATCAGGGTCAAACTAGTTTTCATTCTTTTTAAATGTTACCATCTATAAAAGAAAACACTACCTGTGCAACTGCTTCTTCCCCCTTTACCTGTAGCTAATGTAAAGAGGATTTCAGTTGCTGATTTCTCCCATTCTTTTACTGCAGTCTTAATTTTGTTACAATACAGATGATGACAGACCTTGCTGGCCCCTCTTCTTCTAGCTTCTAGCTGTTTATTGAGTGTCAGTCTGCAAATCATTCTGTCCGTAAGTTAGTCACAGAAGCCCAACCAGCTCAGGAAGAACTTGAATCATGGCTGTTTCTTCTCAGTCAAACAAGATTTTGGGTAAATCTCCTTTCTCACTATGCGCTCCCCCAGTGTCACCTGTACTCATCGATGTGGACTAATTTTGAAGTGAGCATGCCAACTGCACCATAGAAGGCAAATAAAAAGTCCCCAAATTTCCATTAACTTAAAGCTTTTCCCCCCTTGAATGTCAGAGAAGTCTCAAATGCATTGTGATAAAATGTGTTGGAGATATTAATAGTATTCAGTGGCTTAAAAGACCCATTTAAATAAATGCTAATTTTTCTTTGTCCTATGGTACAGTTGTTTGCCCCAGAATTGCTCCAGTTTTTCTCGCTCATTCGTTTATGTATAAGTGAGTACAAGGATAAGCCACACAAATACTCTAATTTGTGTATGCCAGGTCTTGGTTGGTGTTACATATATTAATGAATGAGAATATACATAGATGTTATCAGTTGAATATTTCTGGAGTATCCTCTTGGAAATGCCTGTTCACATGTATTACATGGGATATATCCATGCCTAGAATTTGCTTGCCTGTGCTAGATATAAGGAAATATGTTTGATCACTGATAAATACTATACAATGTGTATTAATAATCTTGGGAAAAGCAGATGAGTTGCTTTTTCTGCTGCTTATTAAAGGAACATTAAAGGGATAGTAATACTTCGTTTTATCTTTATTTTATTTTGTAGGCATTAAAAAAACATGAAGAACAATATAAGTCTTATATCTCAAACCTTTACGGTTTGAGAGATATTCACAAGCAAAGTTTCCCCTCCCGTCCTATCTACCTAGTGTAAGCCATCTGTTCTCAGATGTGGAATCTGGTTGTAAGACCAGACAGCTAACAGAAGGGGACAATCTTCTTCCTATGAGAACAATGAAAGCTCTGCCCCCCCCTTGACAAGTTTTTCATATTTTTCCCTTATCTTAATTGAAGATTGTCCCTCTCTGCAGTCTACCTAGGCACCTCCCTTCTCAGTCAAACAAGATTTTGGGTAAATCTCCTTTCTCACTATGCACTCCCCCAGTGTCACCCAGATGACCCTGACATGTTATTCCAGGCTCCCTTGGCACAGAGAACAATTTGATAGCTGTAAACAACTCCTAAACTAAACCCCAACTCAACATTATTTGTCTATCTTCCATAGCTTTAAAATTGTACTGCTTTCTCTGTCTCTAACAAACATATAACATGCTGTAGGAACCCAACTGACACCTTATTATTCCAGCAGGTAAAAAAGGAAATTCAGCCTTACCATTGATTTAAATGCACTGAGCAAGGTAATAAAAAAGTGTAAAATTGGCACTTTTTCTTGAAAAATGTCCTGGTTATTGCTTCTCTACGCTGCTCAATAACCACCACATCAGACAATATAAAATTACAAATAAAATAAACAATGCAAAACTATCTTAATCTCTCAATGCATTTTATGATCTTCTGCCCATTTTATCAGGTGCAGTATTCAAACATGACGAGTCACAGAAACTGGATTTAAATAGTAACAGTCACAGGTGAATCCAGTCAATGGATTATTGACCTTCTCACATGCAAATTCTATCCTGATTTTTTACTTTGCATTTTACAGTTACTAACATTGCATGATTTTCTAAAACTATAATTTTACAGTTGTTTAACACATTAGATACTACAGTCATGTCCAGGCATAAAGTGGCATTATGGCCAAATACTTGTACATAAAATAGATTTCATGTTGCAAATGTATTTCCATTGCTACAACAAATTAGAAAAATTTAGGTTTACATAATGAAATTGCATGCCATATAAATATACACAGATACATCATATCATATATTCTATCAGTGAAAAGACACCACAAGGTCAAAAGGAAAGATTTATATGAATAGCCCTAAAACAAGTAGAAGAAATGGAACTGATTTATGAATGTATTGCCACAATTTACTTGAAAATGTGTAATGTCTGTGCAACTTGGCAGAAAAAAAATGTTGAGGATAATTTGAAGGAATGTTTCTATTCTACTTTATTGTAAAATTATCCAACGTTACCTGCTTTAATCCCACGAAAACAAATTAAATCCTCACTAAGCTGACTTTAAATCAATAGTTTCATTTAAGAATAGTGTGACTTAATAAAAATAAAAAACTAACCATTCCAGCCAATTTAAAAGGGAAATAAATCATTTCCTGAGGGAAAAAGGGCAGATTTGACTTGTATATAGGCCACAACTTTGTTGAAATGAAGAACATGATCTTTAAATTAACTTCCATTATGTGCAAATCTTACTGACACAGGCCAGGATTCCATTCCAATTCATACTTTTTCAAGGGTCTTATCTACAACTTTTTCCACAGACTTCAGATGGAATCTGTTTGGTAAGACTAGTGAAAAACACTTATCAGCTGCAAAAAGACCTAGGCCATCATTTCAAAAATCTCCACACAGTGAACAAGGACAATATTCACAATCTGAGTGACAGAGATGTACACAACACATTGCCTTGCAATATTTTGTGGACCCCTCTGACTTTCAAAAGGTTAATGCAGGAACTACGAAGCTAATGAGAAAATGGGGCTGATGTACTAAGAAAACTATAACAATTCTGTGGAAAACCATCTTCACCAAAGGGGACAAAAACAATTCCAAAAAGTCTCATTGATACAAATTGGGCTTCTAACCTTTCAATGCTAGAGAGAACTTCAATACAATTATGTGCAATGTTTTGGAGACCGCTCTGTAACTCAAGGAGTTAGAAGCTCAATTTACATAAGCCTCAATGAGGTCTATGTGCTAAGTGAGTTGAGGGAGATCCACTAAGCTATGATAAAGAGGAGATACAGTTTCCAGTGTGATAAACAATTTAATTTCTATTGTATTCTATGGAGCCTATGCACTAAGATCCCTCAAACTGAAGGGATTTTCATTCTGGCTTCATAGAATAACATGAGAACTGGAAAATGTGTCACAGTGAAAACTGTATTTCCTCTTTATCAGCGCTTTATCACACCTTCATACATAACTCAATGGAATAATTGTGAAGCAAACCAATTGCCCATTAAGGGACATATAACAATTGTTTTTTAACCTCTTAAATGCTAGAGATGTCTTCAAAGAATTGCTTCACTTCAAGGGGTTAGAAGCCCCATTTAAATCAGTGAGGACTTTGTGAATTTTGTTTCCTTTGGGACAGTTGGTTTGCTAAAGTTCCTCTTTGTATTTCTGTGTCATTTAATTTTTAAGAACACCAAGTAAATCATTAAACTATTCCTTTGAATTTTGTACACACATCAAATCACACTCCATACATATCTTATTTCTTGCCAAACAAGATCTCACTGCTCAAGGATGCTGTTTGTGTTACACATATCAACAGGAATGTTCTTTTGTCATCCTCAGAAATGGATGAAAAACACTGTTACTACTACTTTATGATTTACCACTAATTAAGACTCTATTATATAGGACATTTTAACTAGTTTATAGCTGGGTCATGTGTTGGACGAAAAAGACTTACTCATACAAGTATAAAAGAGTGGATGGCTAATATGGAAGAAAATAAGGCCTTCTCTTGGAGCATTAGCAATTTACATATTTTTACTGTTTCTGGAATAACCTGTATTTATTGATGTGGACTAATTTTGAAGTGAGCATGCCAACTGCACCATAGAAGGCAAATATAAAGTCCCCAAATTTCCATTAACTTAAAGCTTTTCCCCCCTTGAATGTCAGAGAAGTCTCAAATGCATTGTGATAAAATGTGTTGGAGATATTTCTAGTATTCAGTGGCTTAAAAGACCCATTTAAATAAATGCTAATTTTTCTTTGTGGTACAGATGTTTGCCCCAGAATTGCTCCAGTTTTTCTCGCTCATTCATTTATGTATAAGTGAGTACAAGGATAAGCCACACAACTACTCTAATTTGTGTATGCCAGGTCTTGGTTGGTGTTACATATGTTAATGAATGAGAATATACGTAGATGTTATCAGTTGCATATTTCTGGAGTATCCTCTTGGAAATGCCTGTTCACATGTATTACATGGGATATATCCATGCCTAGAATTTGCTTGCCTGTGCTAGATATAAGGAAATATGTTTGATCACTGATAAATACTATACAATGTGTATTAATAATCTTGGGAAAAGCAGATGAGTTGCTCTCTCTGCTGCTTATTAAAGGAATATTTATTTTATTTTGTAGGCATTAAAAAAACATGAAGAACGATATAAGTCTTATATCTCAAACCTTTATGGTTTGAGAGATATTCACAAGCAAAGTTTCCCCTCCCGCCCTTTCTACCTAGTGTAAGCCATCTCTTCTCAAATGTGGAATCTGGTTGTAAGACCAGACAGATAACAGAAGGGGACAATCTTCTTCCTATGAGAACAATAAAATCCCTGCCCCCCTTGACAAGTTTTTCAGGTTTTTCCCTTATCTTAATTGAAGATTGTCCCTCTCTGCAGTCTACCTAGGCACCTCCCTTCTGATCTGGCAGAACAGTGTTACATCAGTAAAAGGGGCGGGAAGGGGATACTTTGTCATTGAATTACTCTTGTACTACAACTCTGACAGAATTGAAATAACACTCTCCAAAGTCCAAATACTATGATGATTAATTAGAGCTGCTTTTATTATGAAACATTACTATCCCTTTAACAACAAAAAAATTAAATAGGTTAATAAATCAATATATATTCCTTAACTAGCTTTTTAACTAATGTAAATTGTGTGGTTCAGAGGGCAGGTATTTAATGTTGTTTGTACTGTTTGTATAGAAAGATACTCAAGTCAGTTAATTAATAAGAGTTGAAGAAAGTTTTTTTTATAGTGATTAGATAATGGAAAAATTGTTATTGTATCTCAACAAATTTACAGATAATCATGAAAATCAATGGGAGTTTTGGAAAAAGGCAGGAATGTCTTCTCCCTCAAATCATAAAATCTCAGTAAACAGGTAATTTTTACAGATGTTAATATGTAGTACAAGATACAGACAGATGTCTTATAGATACAAATAGATATCTTATTTGTTTTCTTGCAGATTTCTTTAATCATGAGCTCAGCTAATTTCTTCTGTGAAAGGCTAAGCAGGAATGGGAATGAGGCACTTTTGTCAGGAGATCAGATTATTATTATTATTTATTTATATAGCACCAACTAATTCCGGAGTGCTGTACAATTGGGAATAAACATGCAGAGGCATTAAATAGTACAATCAGATGTGGAGAACAGAAGGATCAGAGGGCCCTGCTTGTGACAGCTTACAGTCTAGATGAAGGTAGATTTGACACAGAAGGAGTAAGTGCTATTGGGTTTAAGTGTCTCCTGCGACATGAACATCCAGTCAGTGGGTGGGAGTGAGAAGTGCTGTTGAGTGCAGTGGTCCGGGCAAGGGGTGAATCTTGGTGATGATGTTTATGGAGGCAGTTGATAGGCTTCCCTGAAGAGGTGAGTCTTCGGGGAGCTTATGAAGATTTGAAGGCTGGGGGAGAGTCTGATGGGATGGGGGAGGGAATTCCAGAGCTGAGATGCAGCACGGGAGAAGTCCTGTAGGCGGGAGTGGGTGGATATGATAAGAGCTGTGGAGAGCAGAAGGTTGCGTGCAGAGAGAAGATGGCGGGTGGGAGTGCATTTGGAAATGGAGATGAAATATAGGGGGGGGGGGTGTTAGTGAGGGCTCTATAAGTTAGCACCAGCATTGTGAATTTAATTCTGTATGCTAATGGGATCCAGTGTAGGGACTGACAGAGGGGTTTGGTGTTAGAGAAGGGATGAGTGAGATAGATTAGTCTTGCAGCAGAGTTCATTATGGACTGTAGTGGGGTTAATCGGGTTAGAGGAAGGCCAATTAGTAATGAGTTACAGTAGTCAAGACGGGATACGATGAGTGTTTGGATTAGAATTTTGGTAGTGTCTTCTGTGACAAAGGGTTGGATTCTAGAGATGTTGCGGAGGTGGAGGAAGCATGAGTTGGAGATGGATGTGAGGAATGAAGGATAGGGCGGAGTCAAATGTGACCCCTAGGCAGCGTGCTGTAGGGCTTGGTGTGATGGTAGTGTTGTTAACGGTGAGGGTAATATCTGGGGTAAGGCTAGTTGTAGATGGAGGGAAGATAATTAGTTCAATATTGCCAAGGTTACGTTTGAGTTGACGGGAGGACATCCAGGAAGACACAGCAGACAGATAGTCAGATACTCGGGACAGAAGGGAAGAGGAGAGTTCTGGAGAGGAAAGCTATATTTGTGTGTCATCAGCATAGAGATGATGGTAAAGCCCAAAGGTGTTTGTTAGTTTTCCAAGTGACACAGTGTAGATTGAGAAGAGCAAGGGTCCCAGTACTGATCCTTGTGGCACTCCAACAGACAGTGAGAGGGGTGGGGAAGTGGAGCCAGAGTAGGAAACACTGAAGGAGCGGTTACAGAGATAAGATGAAAACCAGGAGAGTGCAGTGTCACTGAGACCTAGGGAGTGGAGGGCTTGGAGGAGGAGTGGGTGATCTACTGTGTTAAAGGTGGCTGACAGGTCCAAGAGAATGAGTAGGGAGTAGTGGCCTTTTGACTTGGCAAAGAGCAAGTCATTGGCCACTTTAGTGAGGGCAATCTTAGTGGAGTGATGAGGGTGGAATACGGATTGCAAGGGATCTAGCACGGAATATGAACAGAGGAATTAAATTGTTGACAATTGTGCATGGCTAGAACCACACAAGATAAAAAGTTCTGCATAGAGCTCTGTGAGTTAGGGGTACTTTCCATAGCTTTGAAGACATCAGTCAGACTAACCAGCAAGATGACCTGCTCAAATATTACAGCAGCTCACACATCACACATTAGTTGCCATTGGCCAGGTTAGAAAGATACTCCCTCCAAAGCCTTCCAGTTTTGCATTGTGTATTCACTAATGACAGTAGTCTGCTCTTAACAAATGCTCTAGCATGTACATGTGGAATTCCACCTGGTAGATACCTCCATTTTCAGCTGTTGATGATGCTAGTTGTTATTCTTTTGTATGGAATACAATGCATTGTGAGAATTGTAGGAGCAACTAAAATGGGCACAGATTTTGGTGGCAATATTCAGCATCACTCTGAGGGTTTCAGATTCTGTGAGGAATCTAGTCGCAACTAAACTTAGGATATGGCCAAATAGGGTATATGTACCATATCACCTATTCTCAAGGCAGCTATTATGTTGGGGCCATTATTAGCAGACACAAAACCAGATGTCAAGGACTAGAGTATGTAACGGATAACGCTGCCACCCAGCCTTGGGTGACTCCGTTAGTCGCCGCTTCCCTCGCTCTGGAACAGGAAAACTCCACCAGCTTCTCCCAAGGTATCCCAATTGCCAGGCAGGACTAGTGTCAGGATAGCAAGAACTCTCCCAGCATACCAGCAGCTTAACCTCACCAGACAACACTTGTGTAGGTTAAAACAAGAACTGCTTTATTTGGACCCAAACAAGGTTTATATACAGGTTTGTGATCACAGTCAACCAATAGCAAATAAGATTCACAACACCACCAGTCTTGCTGAGACTTAAATACATTAACACACAATGGAATACAAAACACACAGCCCTCTATCAGGTCTGCTCAGGTAATTACATCAGTGACTGACATAATACAATCAGTTTCACAAACCAACAAATGGAACCACATAACCCCAGGAAACCTACTTTGCATTTAAACAATAACACAGCACACAATGGGTGAGGCAATAGGACATTTGACTCCCAGTCTCCAGATACTGTCCCAGGTAGTCACTGCCCCACCCCCAATACATAATAGGGTCTCAGGCCTAGTGCCACCCTGGAGTCTGGCTGACACCCTTCTCCATTTTGTAGTTTGGCCCATCATTCTGTATGGCCAAATGGCCGCTTCCAGTCCAAGCTCCACCAAACCAAAAGAGCCCCTGGTTCACAAGTGATGGCGTTCCGTCACATAGAGTATAAGCCATTTCTCTATCACCTGCTCCAGTTTATTGGTGCTTTTTGACACGTCAACATCATCACTTCTATTATTTGCCCCAGATACCCAGGAACCTTTAGGGGTGTTTCTGATGCTTCGAGTTGTGGCACTTCTGACATTTTGATGGTTTGTCTCCCACTCAGACCTGTGGTTGTTCTTCAGGTGGGATCTCAATGAGAGGGTGCATATGTGTGGACCAGCTTTCCCTCTAATCACATGCTTAGCTTTTAAATTGTGAGTGAAGTATCAAGTCTTATAGGATAAGGGGTTGCTGAGAGGCTACTACTACTGGCATTATATGTTGCCACGGCTGTACTAGCAGTAAGTGTCAATGGTACTCCACTTCCAACAGCAGCAAAATCAATCATCATTGCTAGGGCTGAATCAGATATTATGACCTGTATTGCTGGTGGTTACTCAACACTAGTGTGTGTGACTGGGTGGTGGTTGGACTTGGAAGAGGTGACAATTCTGATGATGACTAACTGGATGAGTGTGTATTTTTGGCATATTTACTTGTCCAGGGTCAATCTCTCCTACTGCTTTTTCAAACAGTTTATAAACAAGTATGGTGCTCATTTTCAGTGGTGAAAAAATTAGGTTTTGCCTTTCAGCTACTTTTCTGGCCAAATCATCATCTTTCTCACTCTCAACTTCATCTGTATCTGAAGAAGAGGAGGATGCTGGAGGGATATATTTAAAATAATCATCATCAGCATCCTCAGTATCATCATTATCATCAATAATTAGTTAATTCTCAAAATCTCCTACCACTTCTTCCCAACTACTTTTATATATCTAACAGGTGAAAAAGTTCAGGAGAAGAACAAGTGGAAGGATAAAAGGAGTCTAGTCCTGGGCACAAACACAGCATGAGGCAACATATCTTTATACATCTATATTAACTATTTGGCAACATGAAAGTGTGAGACAAGAGATCCTGTATTTTACTGATTCCCCAAGATCACTTTTGATGCAAGTGACTCCATCAAAGTTAAGCTGAGGCAGGACAGTCTACTAGTGAGGTGAATGTTCTAATTTTAAACTGGAATGCAGGATCTAGCTATAAACTGGTATGTCTTTCAACTGCATGATCCAAGTTGATAGCTAAAAATAAAATTACTTTACATTATTATGTTTTGAATGATTTTAACTGGTTGATTCACTACCTTTTCACTGATGAGATCTGATGTGAACTCACTCTGACTGTTTACTTGTGTATCTGAGCCTACGCTGTGGGATTTGGGAGCTGTATTGGACCTAGGGGCCTCTAAATCCTGATTAGCTACTGTTGATGGAATTTTTCTACTCAAAGAGCTGTAGGGCTGATGTGACTCATTTCTTCTTGTTTCTAATGTCTTATGTTGAAATGAATATTGGCACACTTTGCTTGAGACAAAACGGACTGCACAGAAGCAAATCAGGCTATTTCTGAGCAATGTCATGTTTTGTGAGCCCACAAGAACTTTCTAGCTGCTCAGAACTCATTAGTGACCAATGTCTTTAAAAATGAAAACTGTAAGAACTTTAACATAAAACTGAATGCCAACAAAAAATACTGCACTTCTCCTGTTACAAACTGATGTTTTGTTGCTGTAATAAATTTAGAATGTTCTACATTCCAATAGTGGAAGTAGCCTTGAAATATTCAGGAGGAAAATCCCCAATATATACAGATTTACATTTCAGGGCCCTTAACATGTTAATGGTGGAATTGCACAGCAAGTAATCTACTGTTTATTTCTGCTCATGTTCTTCATAACTAGATATAAACCTTTCTGAAGAAATGCTAGGCATATGTCCAGAGGAAAGAGCTCAATTCAAATATATTTTCTTGATAAGCTGCCTCAAGCTTTTGGCTATCCTTGGAGTACTGGAATATTTCCCACATCATTCACTTTTCCATACTTGGATTCTTTTAGACAACAAGATAATGATAACAGAGCTAAACATATAATGATCCAAAGGCATTAAGTCCTCTAAAACTTTTAATTTATCTTATACTGAATATGCGAAAACATGTGATTCCATTGTACACTCAGTTTGCAATGAACTGTAAAGAACTATTTACTTGATAAGTTCTCAGACTATTTATAACAGAAGCAAGCTATTTACATTTTAAAGAATAATAGCATGTGCTAACAGGATTTAATTCATATCATATTTTTCAAAGAATATTGATAATAAATAAATATGAATTTGCCTGGAATGCTTTGTATTTACTATTGTTTGCATGTATGTGTGTATCTTTATTTACCATATTTTCTTGATTCTGAATATAAGGCAAACAACCCCCCCACACACAACTTTTCCTCTTAGGTACTTGAAAAAATAAAAATGCTGAATATAAGGTGGTCATGTGTTTGTCTGATTTCTCTAGTTTTCTCTACTTCTTTCTAAATTTCCCTTCGTCACCCTCTCGTCATCTAATCTCATCTACTCTCCTTCCCTTCATTCATCTCATCCTCTCCATCTCCACCTTCATTTCCCCTTCCACCACTTATTAATTCATATAATCTCACCCTCCTCTCCCTCCCATCCTTCTATAATTCATCTCATCTCACCCTTATCTCCCTCCTTCCCTTCACTAATTAATCTAATCTCACTCTCAAATCCCTCCTTCCCTTCATTAATGCATGCTACCTCACACTCATCTCCCTCCCTCCTTTCACTCATATCATCCTTATCACCATCTCTTCTCATCCTCATTTCCATATCATCTCAGTCTCATCCTCATCTCATCCTCTACCTGACATCATAGTGTTCCAGCTGCAGCCTTGTAGTGTTGTTGTGCAGCAAGTGACACATTTAAATGTGCTTCCTGCCTCATTGCATATATTCCATGTCATATTTAGGGTCTTTCAGGACCTTCTATAAATGTGCAGACTCAAACAGGAAGTGGTGTAGAAGTGAGACATCATGGCCAGCTTGAGTCTGTTCATTGATAGTAGGTCCTGAAAGGACTTAAACATAATATGGGATATACTGTATACAGAGAGGCAGGTGGCAAATTCAAATGTGTCAGCCTTTATATGGCACTTCTACAAGGCTGCAGCTGGAACACTACTCTATTAGGTAGAGGGTAGGAAGGAGAGAGATGAACCGGGCTACCACAGATCTGGCTACCAACCAGAATATAGGGAGACCTTACACATAAGACAAGGCCATTTATTCATGCTAAAATGCATGAAAGAATCTTCCCTTATATTTAAGCAAATATACGGTATGTAGAGCCATACATGTACATAGCACTTTATGGAAACAGTAATGGTACAATGCAAAAATACCAACAGCAAAAAGAGCATCAGGCTACAGTGTAGTTGTTTCATTATTAGTGGGGGATAAGTACAACCAAGTGAATCATACATTGGGAAGGGGCCCCTTCCCAAAAGAGCTTACATTCTAATTAGTAATTTTGACAACATACAGAAAGAGTAGGAGAACTATGATAAGCACATGAAGAAGGTTTTTGAAAGGGAAGCGAAAAAATGACTTTCATATGAATGTCAATGCGTACAAGGAGAATATTGTTACTGAGATGCCTCAGGTGGGCTTTTAGGAGATGCTTGGAAGTGATGACTTTGGACAGTTGGTGAATCATGATAGAGAATGCATTCCAAAATCAAAGGGCAGCCAGTAAAAATGACTGGAGAGGATAGATTGCTTGAGATGTGTAAGTAGTGGACAGAAGGAACCCTTAAGAAGAACACAGGTGGTAGGAAGGGGTGCAGCAGGGGACAAAAACAGATATGTGCCAAAGAAGAAAAAGACTTAAAAGAGAGAAGACTTTTGTAAGAATTAAGAAAAACACAGGTGGTGGGAAATGGTGTAGCAAGAGATAAAAACAGAAATGTAGGGTTCGAAAGAAAAAAAAGACTCAAAAGAGAGGAGAAGACTTTTGTAAGAAAATAATACCTCAGCAGCATTTTTGGGGGACATTTTACATGTGTAACATAAATGTTTGGTGTCTGTGTTACATGTCCTATATGAAGCCAGATGTGCCTCCTTTTCCCTTTTCACTATCTTATCACACATAGTGCACAGTGCAGTCACTAAGGACTGCACTGTGCCTAGCCCAGATATTTCTACACTCATGATTTCAGTGAGGGGAGAGGTGGAGAAGAATAGACTTCTTATTTGTCATCTCCAGAATCACCTTCACTGCCTAGGGGCTCAGTTCAATTACCACCAGAAAAAAAAAAAAAAAAAAAATAAGAACAGTAAGCCATCCAGTTACCTGTAATGTGAAAAACTACCACAAGAAAACATTCATAAATTTGTGACCATTGGAAGCAATTAAAAATTTGTGATTCAGTTCCATGCATTGGGTGGCAACATGAGTTAATGGACTCCACTTTTTCACCAAAAATCTACACCAAAAAACCCTGACGTAAAAAAAGTCCCCTAACTCATGTTGAAAACCCACAGATGCTGGATTTGAAGTGTAAAAAAACTACAAAAATGCTAAGTGGCCAGTGGATGCATTGATTTGCGTCCCTAAGCCACATATCATTACATCCAAAGAATTGAAAGGTATGTGTTACAACTCTGGTTTATGGGTGTTAGGATAGTGTTAGAGCTAGCATTTTTCACTTTATTGTTAAGGGTAGTGTAGGGTTCGTGTTTGGGAGGGTGACTGTGTTTTAGCGGATGCTCTGTGTTAGATAGTGCGTCAGACACTGAATGTTAGCCGTTTTCCTTTAATGTTCCCATTTCTCATGCTATTTAGCATGAATTTTGGAAACAAATAACACAAAATGAACATTGATCCACAAGTCATGTTCTGTGGTTCCTGTTGATAGGGTAATTGGATTCCTATGATGTGTGTAACATTCGGTATCCATTTTTTGCCCTACCAACAGTTTTACCAGGCTATATTAAATCAAGCCCTAGGGCAGGTGCTGGTTTTGCTGCCTCAACATCAGCACTAGAGCCAGGACCATGAGTACTGATGGCAAGAAGAACCTGTCCTAATCCCATATCATTGTTTTCTGAACCCAATCCCATTGTGGCCTGTGGTACAATAACCTGCTCATCATCCTGCTACAATTATCACGGTGCCCGTGCTCTCTGTGCTGCTCTCTGTCAGTATCTGTTGTGATGCGCTCCTATTGGTTGAGCTATGTTTGGCCCGCCCAGTATGGCCTTTATATACTGGGCTCTGGCACCTATCCGGTGCCCTTTCGTGGTGTTCCAGTACCAGTGCCTACTTTAGTTGCTTGAATTCCTGTGTACCGACTTGGCCCATTTGACTACTCTGCTTCCTGTCTCCTGCTCTGTGATTCGACCCAGCCTGGCTGACGTTCCTGCTCCGTGACCTGACCCGGCTTGTTTGACGTTCCTGCTCCGTGATTCGACCCGGCTTTCCTGTTCCTGCATTGCTGTGTCGCTTGGGTGACATTCTGACTTCCGCTGTGCCTGAGGCCCGCCTGGCAGAGTATCAGTGTTACTGCTACGGCAGTGTGTCACAGGCTGAGTCCTCTGTTAACCCTTGCTGAGCCTCCGTGTTGCCTCCGTTACTGCTACGGCAGTGTGCCATTGGCTGAGCCCTCCGTTAACTCTTGCAGAGCCTCTGTGTTGCCTCCGTTACTGCTACGGCAGTGTGCCATTGGCTGGGCTTTCCCTTAACTCTTGCAGAGCTTCATTGTTGTCTCTGTTACTGCTACGGCAGTGTGCCATTGGCTGGGCCTTCCGTTAACTCTTGCAGAGCTTCTGTGTTGCCTCCGTTACTGCTGCGGCAGTGTGCCATTGGTTGAGCCTTCCGTTACTCTCGCAGAACTCTGTGTTGCCTCCGTTACTGCTATGGCAGTGTGCCATAGGCCAAACCATCCGTTAAGCTCCTGCAGAGTATCATTGTCGCCTCCGTTACTGCTACAGCAGTGTGCCATTACCTGTACTCCCGTTCAGCTCTTGCAGAGTATCATTGTTGCCTCCGTTACTGCTACGGCAGTTTGCCATTGGCTGTACTCCCGTTTGGCTCTTGCAGAGTATCATTGTTGCCTCCGTTACTACCACGGCAATGGGTTTTAGTCTCAGCTCTGCTCTGGCAGATTACAAATGCTCTAGTCTCCATTCTGGCACTGCAGTCTCCTACTTGTTGCTATTCCATCATACTGGGCGTTACTAAGAGAACTCACCACAGACTTCTCTACACAGAGTCTGATTACACCTATTGGGACTTTAACTCATGCTGTACTGCTGCTCTGGGTATTCACCCTTTCCTGCCTGAGCTGTGTCAGTATAAGACCTCTCTTGCTTCCTATTATACTGGACCTGTGTAGGCATATGCATCAAATACTTGTATTATCTCTGTATGTTTCTGCTGAGGTACAACAAGGCCTGTGAAGGGTACTTGATTATTTGTGTTTTCAATAAAACTGTGTTTTATCCTAAACCACTGTGTGTGAGTGTTGAACAAACCGTTACAACAATGACAAATGAATGTCTACCTCTGATGACTCAGCAGCCGAAATAACAGCAGCAGCCAACTCTTGAATATTACTGTTGTGGTGGTTGTGATGATGCCCATTCTCATTAGCATCTCTTTCTTCCATTTCTTTTCACCAAAAATGCCCTCATACCCTCCTTCACACTAGCTGCTGCACCATTACCCTCACCACCAGTCTCTTGCTGCTCTGGTTGGGGATGACAAGTGTGACAGAGTGTCCCCTGTTGTCACACTTACCATCTCCTCAGTAGAAGGCACATTTGCAGCAGTAGCAGCAGGCACGGGCAGCTGATGTGTGCTGATGATCATTCTGCTATCCAGTTCCACCATCTGTAATACACTTTTCCAGAGGGACAATTACTGGGGACTGGAAATCATTGGCATAGGGGTATGAGCTCTCAATTTATTGCTGGTGTTGCAGGAATATGGGCTCCATTTACTACTGGTGCTGCTCACTTCTTCCTCTAACTCTGCATAAATAGCAGCATCAGGATCCATCCAGCTTCTCCTGCTGCTGGTCATGGTGCTAGCCAGCACTCCAAATAACTTTTATTTGTATGTCTCTCTCTTTCTCTCTGATTGCTTTTACTCTCACTGTCTCCTAAACTACACTATGCTGCATGGTGGGAGTTTCTGGACTTTTATAGTATTGAGGCAAGGAACTTAACTGAATTTGGAAACCTTAAGCAGGAAAATCTGTGATGTTAGAAAAATGGTTTGGAAATTTCTAGGTGGGAATGCCCATGGGAAATACAGAAAAGTGTGCTTTTTCACAAATATTCCTGAAGGACCAAGTGGTGATTCGATTCGAAAAGTAACGGTCTTTTACCACCAGATACGATGGACTTATAAAGGTGGAAGTCAGCAAAAGAATGAGACTTTCACCAGAGATGTTAGTATATAAAGCATATGGTTGATGAATTAAGCTACGGTCTGGAATTACGTATCAAGTAGTAGCATGTGGAGCATGCTGATCCAAATATCAAGTTAGTGAAGCGTTATATCCTTGACTCTAGGTTAGTAGTACAGCAGAGTGAAAACAAGGATGCTAGGTCAAATGGGTTCATACAGTATAGGGTTTTTAGTGGGGAAGGGGAAGATGAATGAGAGACTGTGAAGGAAATATGATGGGATCAAAGAGAGGAAAAGGGGAAATTGTGAGGTCTGAAATTAAACAGTTTTGAGTGCTGGCAGCAGTCCACTTTTGAGTGCCATAGGACAAGATCAGAAAACCCCCCAGAAAGCACTAGATGCAGTTGAGTCATCAATATGAAAGCTGAAATCACCAAGAAGCAATGTACAAGAGAGTGAGAACAGGAAGACAGAATGCCAGTAGGATAAAAAGTTGGAAGAGTTGCTTGGTGGGCAGCAGATTACAGCTACCTGAAAAGGACTTAAGGAAAATAAGTTGGACTACACAAACTTCAAAATAGGTGAAGAAAAGTTATTATGGAAGAGACAGAGACACAGGCCTGTAGTGGTAGAGCGTGGAATAAAAAAGACCTGCACCCCCACTCCTGACGTCAGTGTATAGTCTCAACAAAACAATTAAAATGTGAGAGCCAGGTTTCTGTGATAGTGACTAGGTTAAGAGAGGAAGAGGTTGTGAGTTGTGTGGAGTTTGTTAGAGCGAGCATTCTATAATGCATAGTAGAAGGATGGGAGAACATCACAGGAATGATGTCAAAAACAATATTAAGAAAATTAACACTTGCATTTTGCAATACAGCTAGAAGTTAGTCTGGGTGGCAGGATATTAGTGTTTTACTTTAGTAATCCTACATTTTCTGTTCATAGTTTCAAGATCCTAGCCAAATCTTTAAGTACCTCACATCATTACTGTATGTTATCAGTAGCGTTCAACAAAACTCTCACACTTCAGATCAAGACTTTAATTTATTTATTTTATTTACAATTTGAATTTTATATTTCCTTGACCTAATGTTATTCATTATTGCTCACTTGACCTTCTTGCAGCACTTTTATAAACAGAAACTTTTTAAAGTAACACTTTATCCACACAAGTGTCTTGAAAGCATAAATAGTTTTCCAATATTCAAGTCACCCTACTAACTTATCCTTAATTCCACTGGCAATTCTGATGGGGGAGCCATATTAGCTGACCATTCATAGATGAATGACTGATGCCCACATCTATTTTGTCTTTGTGAAAGATCAGAATAGATTCAAAGGAGACTCCAGTATGTTAGGGGAGATTACAGTGTGGGTGTAACGGAAGCTAAGGACGCCTGGTTATCCTTAGGCGTCATGCCGGGTCTCTCCCTCCTGGATGCGGCTACAAATGGGTAGCCTGGCCGATGAAGCAAGATGAAAGCTGGCTGGAACTCCTGCAGCACTGGAAACAGATAACTCCTGAATGGGGGGCAAAGGGGCCCCTTTCTGCCATACAGAATAAAGACTCTGTACTCCTGCTTAGTTCAGAACAACTAACACACTTTATTTGAAACCACATCTTATTTATACAGTTAACTTGGTCAGTGCAGGACACATGATTCAATCACAGTACATGGTGAAGACAAAACACAATAGGCGTATTCATAGGATAATGCAATCACAACACTTCAACTACATTAACTTGGGGCCAGTACAGAAGACGTAATACAATCACAGTGGTTACAATAGGTCACAGCAAATGGTGAAGACATAACACAATGGGAGTATTCACAGGGATAATGTAATCACAACACCTAATACAAAGTACCAACAACAGATGGCTCTGGGATACACAATAAGGAATACATGATTACATTAATACACAAAGAGCTTGTGCTAGGGTAGGCAATAGCCAAAAAGGCTTGAGGGGCTGGAATACACATTCTAGGGAAAAATGTATTGCTCAGTCCCCTTGAACCTGTGGCCACTCTGTGAATCACTAATGCTCCTAAAGCAGGGAAGTTCTGTGGATTTAATCCTTTTCACGACCACTGCCTACCGACATAATGTCTTAAAAGTTCTCCTAGTCTGTGATAAGGAACTGTACATACATATGCCTGGGGAATATGGTCCATTACAGTGTGGGGTGGGGCTTTTTATTGTGGTAGGTTTTGGAATGTACTATGGAAGTAATGGTTACATGACCTCCATGGACATTCCTTTTGAAATCTAATCCTAGCCAAGTTTTCCAGGCCATGTTACAGTCATTTCACCTTAACGTAAAATGAGATAACAAGTTTTCTTGCTGCAAATGGAACTGAGGTCTAGGTTTCAACAACAAAATACCCACAATATTGTATTTATGTTATACACAAGGAAACTTCTGCCTTTATGCATATGCCAAATATGGTCAAATGTTTTTCCCCTGAATATGTCACAATTTTATATCTAAAACACTGTAGTACATAACTGTAATGGTTTTATGGACACTCAGACACAAAAGGTTTAGGTAAAATGCAGTTTTATTAAAAAAACACAGAAATAGAATAACCCTCGCGGGTCCAGTATATATATAGACAATATAATACTGACAGGTCAGGTTACAGTAATCAATACCCACATGCGTCCAGTATATATATAGGCAAATATAATACTGACACAGGTCAGGTACAGTTCTTGTGAATCTAAACGAGACAGTGGTGAAATGGTTGCTATTAGGCCAGGAGGACAGACAGGCCCTAATAGCGCAAAGGCCCACAGGACACTCAATACGCAGAGAGTGATACAATAGCGACTAAGGCCACGGGAGTAAACGAAGGCCCTTTACAAGCGATAGACTGCCGGAGCAGTAATGGAGGACTGCAACTGTAGGTACAGAGTAACGCCAAACTGAGACTGCAATGACTGTGACCCAATGTGCAATGGCACCAACCCACAAGGGGTTAATGAATGCTCAGACCTGGAGTCGACTGCCAGATAGTGAGAACAGCCTGAGGCGCCCAGGAACAGACCAACCTCAGCTAGTAGCAGTAACAGGTAAAGCGTACAGCGGTGCAACCGGATGGATCTACAACACAGGGGTGTGTCGGATCACGAGGCACAATTCGGTGACCGGGTCTCAGTAACAAGGCTGCAGGAGCAGCAAATGAGGCAACCAGAGGATCTGCCCGTGGACAGAGAGGTCACCTGAGGACAGCTCCTAACCGGATACCGGATAGAGCAGTGAGCCAGGCCGGGTCGATACACAGAGCAGGAACGTCCTCCAAAACCGGTTCGGTACACAGGGCAGGAAAGTCAGCCAATCCGGGTCGGTACACAGAGCAGGAACGTCAGCCAGGCCGGGTCGGTACACAGAGCAGGAACATCAGCCAATCCGGTTCGGTACACAGAGCAGGAACGTCCACCAGGCAGGGTCAGTACACAGAGCAAGAACGTCAGCCAGGCCGGGTCGGTACACAGAGCAGGAACGTATACAGGCAGAGTAGTCAGGCAGTCCGGGTCATACACAGGAATCACACGAATACTGGAACAAGCGCTTAGCAACAGGAACACCACGAAAGGGCATCACAGAAGTGACAGGGCTCAGTATTTAAGGGCTAGCACTGGACAGAGCAAAGCCACATTAACCAATAAAAGGCATCAGGAAGTAGCACTGTCAAAATGTCACCAGCAATAGCACGGGCACCGTGATAATAACTCCCCATATCTAAAAGTACTCTCTAACAAACATGTCAAACATAAGGCAAGCAGGCTGTTTGTGGCCCCTTCACTAATAAACTGGTGCCCATAACAGAATTTTAATAACAGTGATTCCCATATGAGCCTGTTACATTTCCTACATCTCTCTAGCACCAAGTCACAAAGATATTCCACAGTCACCCATCCCATGTCTCAGATTAGTCCATGTTTTCTGTAGTGTAGTGTAGTCAGACAATTACTGAGGCAGCCCTACAAACGGTACAGTGCATATTTTCTAGCCAGACAGTTGTCGAGGCAATTTTTTTAGACCTGCTTACAGTGTGATAGAGGAATAGTCTGGTGACACAGAGAGAGAATGAGTGTATATGGGAGAGAAGAGACACAGAGAGGCAGTGAGAAAGAAAAAGAGAATGAAAAAGAAGGTCCGAGGAGAGAATGTCTGAGGGGGAGAGACAAGTATTAGGGAGAGAAAATGTTTAGGGGCAGGGCGAAGGAAAGTCTGGGGACAGTAAATGTAGGCCTGGGGACAGTGAGAATGTCTGGGGAGGGGCTGAGGACAGAGAAAGAGAGAATGTGAGAGAAGGGCTAAAGGTCGATATGTGGTGATGTCAGTGGGTGTCAGTCATTGTATGAGGGGCTAACAGACACAGATGTTCGTGGTGCTGAAAGGATCCTCTCCACCCCCTACCAACCAAGTGGGGAAGCAGAGAGAATGGTCTCTGACTTCAGTGATGTCCACTGCTGGTGATGGGTAAGGGAGGGCATCCCTTCCACATTGCCAGCAGTTTGATAACATTCCATGCTTATGATTGATTGAGGGTTCATAGCTTAGTGCATGTGGTGAACAGCTACATTAACATATAAACACACCCACATGAATACGATAATGGTTCATTATCCTACATTTCCATTTGGAAATGGCTCCATATAGAAATAGGCCATTGTCTATAGGATACATGAAAATTTGTAAACCTGTAGAAGGCATGTAGGATTTATATTGATACGGGCAGATTATTGTCAGATTGACTGTGATATAATGTTGAAGACATATTGTGCATACTCTCAAAGTGCTTTTGACACTGATCTGACAGGACATTGCCATCCAGAGACCTCTTGGACCTTTAGTGCATCTCAACCAAGGTCATCAGAAAAAAGGTGTTGAGAGTGAGAGAAAGAATGAGAAGGAATGTCTGGGGAGGGACAGATTTGGAGAAAAGGACAGTTCCCTCTATTATACACAGTAATTGTATAGGTACATCTGCTATATGAAAAGGCATGTGGTTTTAATTCCTTGAAAAATATTTCAGGTGCATTGATTTACAATGTGTTTGAAACAACAAGCATTTATGGAGTTAAATGTTGCTTTTAAATCAATGGAGATTTAGGGAATTTTCATTTCAACCCCATGGTGAAAATTGTTCCAAAATTATACTTTTGTAATACTATGAATAAGGAGATATCTAATGGATGGTGTTAAACCCTTTGAGTGCCAGAGGGGTATCCAACACATTGTTTTGCAATATGTTGGACACTCCTTTGGCACTCAGAGGGTTAACCCTGTAAGTGCAAAAGAGTGGTGCAGTGCCTTGTACACCCCTCTGGCACTCAAAGGATTAATGGGGATCATGAGCTGCACTTTTCACTTGTAGTTGCTGAATGTACTTCTGACTTCTGTGTGTGTCTGTGTCTGTGTGTATAGGTATATGTGTGTGTATAAACAACACAATTATATTAACTATACATTGATACCAAGAGTGAAAGAAATGCAAGGGAGGAGGTCCTTACAGTTTATATCTGTCATTTATTCATACCTAAAATAGATGAAATTATGAATTTATAGAATTGCTTATTGCTTCAAGTGTGGCAGTTAAGGTTTGTATCTACTAATGGTGATGCTGCTTGCTCCCAGTCTGCAAGCAAAACTAAAGTGCTGAGGTAAGGGAATGAAAATAATAGTAGACCTTGGGTCAAAGACCAGTTATAGTAATCTTTTTTCAAGCCTACACTAGGTGACTGGCGGCACTGACTAGTGAGCATAACGGATTACTGCAAATTTCACGGCAAGCTGAAGACAAGAATGGTCATGATGATTACCAATGGGTCATGGCAAGGGGAAATAAAGCTGAGAAAAGGAATAAATAATGCACTAGCTGCTTAAAATTGACCTATCATATTATTATTTTACTTATCTGAAACGTTCATTCAAAACTGTCACATGTCATGTTAACCAAAAGTCCAGCAGATGTATAGTTTAGAAAATAATCATACTTTTCCTTGTGCAGCACAGTGCTTCATTAGCATATGAGACATCACTGGTACCACATGGGTATGACAATTAGTATACATTATCTTTTGGCTGACATGCACATGGGCAGTTTGTAATTAATAGGAAAACTTGAACCAAGGTGACAGGTCCACTTAAAACCCACATTAACATATTCTCCAGAAAAGGACAGCAGAGGTATGTAAAGGCATGGCCCAAGTAAAGCCAGTCGAAAGTATTTGCATGTACATCACTGTAATTATGTCTATGTTGGTATATGTTCCTCATCCAGATGCACCATCTTCATTGAGGGCAATCTTGTGGGTCAAACATAAACCGTAACTGGGAATGGACGAATACGTCATTTTGGAAAGTTGTTCAGGTGCAAATCACTAGCAGTACATCAGGTAAGGTGCAAAAGATAAGTATTTCTTTTTGTGACCATAGGATTGTATAAAATGCAAAGGCATCTTATCAAGTAAGCAAAGTCTACTTGCACTTTTAGTATTTTGCATGTCACTCATCCAGTTAGCATGTATTTTTTATCCTGTAATAAAAGTTTTAAACATAAACCAACGGTTTGGAAATCTGATAAGAAATTCTTTGACATGGGAAATGTAGTCAGTGGCTCAGCCATAGTACACTGCTATACTATGATTAATGCTTTTACCGCTTATCCATGCATTGGAAAGTAATTTATGACTAGCAAAATACATTTGGAGGATAGTTAACATTAAAAGCCATGTTTTAGTGTTCAGACTTTAGTCAGAGTTCAATAACTCTGTCTGGTACAAAAATAGATATATGGGAAAGATGAGGTCCTGCATTTAAATGCACCAATCGGAGTACTGACAATTGCTGTCACTGAGCCAATAACTAAATCATCTCAATAGATGGGTTTGTTTTACTCACTATCTAAAATTTCAAACTACAATGTAAGAAATCTCGAGTATTATACGTGACAAAATATATACATTTCTGTTATTAGTTTTCATTTTATAAAACAATTTATTTGTAAGCATTTATTTCTTTAATCCATGTAAAAAGCAGTTGTGTTTACTTTGCAGAATACGTGCAGTTCAGTTTCCAAAGCTATCTTGTTTGTCAGGTAGTAAATGTATGGCAAAAGTGACATTTTCCTCATGCCCAGATTGATTCATTAGCTATCCTACAGCTTTGATATACTGTAAGTGCATTCAAAGGATTACTAATGAAGAGTTATTTAGTGCAACAAAGTTTCTGCTTATGGTCTTTCTTTTCTTTCCAATTAACATCACAAGGTCATTGTCATTGTACAAAATGGCACTTGTCTATTATTTACTCTCTAGTTTATTTTTGGACAGAAGCCTAGTGAAGAATTGGCCAACGGAAAATATATAAATGTGCTCAATAAAGTACAAAAGTTAATACAAACATTGTTAGGGTGCAGAACAGGAAAAAATAGAGAGCATGCATAAAGTATTGCAAGAGGAAAAAGAAAGACATTGTGTAATCACAAGTTACTATAGTCACATTATACATATCAATTTGTAAAGACAAGCAACAAAAGTTCTTGGTTTCATTATCATTTTATCCAAGAATGATGTATACCTTAATCACCTTAATCATCTGTATTCCTTTTAATCAGAAACATACCAAAACTCTACCTCTTCTTAATCCCCAGACAATTAAATAACTGATACATAAAAGTGGAATTATACAGTGTGATCATATCACAACATAATATTAGTTGGCTTCAAGACTACATAAATTGTCCACAAGTGTACATAAAATCTTTCACAGACACAGAAAGATCTGGTGACCGAGTTTAACACTCTGTACTGTGTCCTGAACCTGAACTGTGTCCTGAACCATGACAAGGTATTTATGTCACATTAGTCATACAATAAACATGTTTTAACCCACAAATTAAATATACTTTGCCATTTATGGATGCATACAACAAACGCTAAAACACACTGAATTTACAGCAGCAATTAGTACTTCAAAAAGGAGAGAATTCTTGTACCATTTGGTTACACTTCACACTGGGAGGAGGATTTTATTGCACGCTACAAAACAATGCCTCTACAGAAGTCTATAGATGAATTTGAGATTGGGGATTAGATTCTCCTCTTCAATGGAATACAAGTAAACAAGAACTTGCACGTCCCACTGTTATGAAGGTGTGTGATTATCTACTCTATAATGAATCTATATTATGTATTTTATATATCACTCCCATGGGTCAATGCCTTATGATGGTAGTGCTTGCTTGTGTCAATGAAACAGAGAATTATGCCATCAGGATCATATACTACTGGCAGGGTCACCCAAAGTGAACAGATTAAAGCTTAGACACCAAACTAAATAAATCCAAATTCTGCCAACCTGCACTGGACCAGTATGGCAGATTATGGTCCATTGCCTCAGCATGGCTTTACAGCAAATACAATGGCTTTTATTCCCCCGAGGCTTGCAAGCTATTTCCTTCTGCAGCAGGAAGACCATCTCAGTGGAAGAGGGTGCTAAGAATCACCAGGTTGTACCAAACTACCTTTGGTCTTTAGACATTGGAAAGCTTAACATTCGATCTAGTAGTACAGTGTGACACTTAGAGGGACTTGTATAAGAACTAAAGTACATTAGCTGTGACATCATCGGCTTATGTGAAACTCATAAAAAAGGTGAAAAGTTAGTCAAATTAGTAGATGGACACTGACTGTACTATAAAAGAACCAATGATGGGTGATGTGGGAGAATAAGATTCTTGAGTAACAAAAGACTGACAGACTCAGTCATAAAAGTAAAAAGTATTTCAGAAAGAATCGCTTACTGTGTTATCAAACTAAACAGTCTCTATGTTCTTCAGATCATTCAAGTTTATGCCCCAACATGTAGCCACAGTGATGACGAAGTTGAAGAATTTTAGGATGATTTATTACAACTCTACAAACAGGACAATTACCACTACAAATTTAAAATGGGAGATTTCAATGCAAGAACTGGTATGATCCAAAATGGAGAAAAATCAGTCTGACCACATGGACCTAGAAAACCAATTTATCGAATTTGCAGAAGAACAAAATTTGTACATCATGAATTCATTCTACAGGAAAAATGTGAAATCGACTTCATACTTGCAAATAATAAAACTATTTTAATTGACTGCTCTGTCTTAAATTGTTTAGCATTGGAAATAACCTTTGTCTAGTGAGAGGAAAAATCAAAATTGACTACAAGAAAGAAAGAAAGAAAATTATCAAATCAACAAACATGATGATCAACACTAGCCAGCTACTGGAAAATTATAAGACATTTTAGATAGCACTGTCTAATTGCTTCATTGTGTTGCAAGACCTTCCAGATACTGACATTTAAATCCACAATGGAAAAAGTTATTGAGACTATCACAGACACTGCCCATGCTCTTGCAATTACTGCAAAATAAAAAAACCAACCCGAAAATCAAAAGAAACAGTTGCCATGATGAAAAAGTGACAATAAATTAAGCAAAACATTAATAGTAGAAACAGGGCAGAATATGTAGAAATGTGCAAGCATATTAAAGATGAAACACACAAGTTCAATGCTGAGCTCATCAAAACAACACTGGAAGAAAATCAAGGGCTAAACAAAGAAAAGCAAAAGATGGCCACACATAGGAGCCAAATGTTTGTATTAAAGCTTGAAGATGGTACAACAGCAAAAACACACAAATACTAAAA
Source organism: Rhinophrynus dorsalis (assembly GCA_037306005.1). Taxonomy (NCBI): domain Eukaryota; kingdom Metazoa; phylum Chordata; class Amphibia; order Anura; family Rhinophrynidae; genus Rhinophrynus; species Rhinophrynus dorsalis. The sequence goes on from CM074723.1 coordinate 176,896,509, forward strand.
TGAGTGGATGAAGAACAACAACTGAATGCTTTCAGAGGCTGAAGCTGTGCCAGACGTCTTGGTAAAAGAAAAAAAAGGTGCAATAAAATCAATGAAAAATGGCAAAGCAGCTGGACCTGATAAAGTTACTACTGAAATGCTGAAAGCTGGATGTCAACATCATTCAAAGCCCTACCTAAACTATTCTTAAAATGGCAAGTACTTGGCAAAGTCCCTGAAACATGGAAAAATGCAGAAGTCATCCTATTGCAAAAAAAAGCGATAAGGAGGATCTAAAATCTTTGGACCAATAACTCTGTTGTACAAAGGTACTATCAAGAAGAACTGACACAATACATAATGTGGCACAATGTAAGGAACAAGCAGACTTCAGGGCCTAGATGCACTAAAAGTCAATGTGGTATCGGTATGATATTGTCGATGCGTTCGAATCACTCCGACAATTCGATTTGCATACACATCGACATATTCACCAAAATTGTCAGATGGAAGGGGAAGGTTGGAGAAGGTCCCTATTAGCATACAGGATTTTCGAAGTGTTTTCGTTGTGGAAGGGATCTTCTCCCCTCACACATCACCAACACTACTACAATTCTGTAACAGCATTCTCTGTGCTTCCTTACCCAGCCAGTAAGGGAATACAGAGAAGGCTTTCAGCACCATGGACAGCATTGAATGCCATAGGGATGTGCATTGCTCACCCCTGTGGCATTCAAAGGGTTACAATAAACTGAAACAATACACCAAGCACTACACAATGATTCCCCCTCTTCGACATCATCCCCCTTAGTATGTCTACAGATATTGCATATATTTAACATAGTTACTCCATCCGACTTCACCTCCTTATTGGACAGGAACTGCCATTTATTCGACAGAACCTGTCCTTCATTTGACACTTAACCCTTTGAGTACCAGAGAGGCAGGAAGACATTGCTTAGCTGCATACCTTGTTTAGGCTATAGCTAAGTCTGAAGAAGTGGTCTTAGTACCATGAAACGTTATTTTAGCTTGCCAATAATTTGTTTTAAACATTGTATTTTATTATTGCATTCTCCAATTATTGTATTTGGAGTACTTTTTAATAAATATATTAATTTTGAGACAAATAAGCACCAAAGAGGTGATATTCATTGATCCAGTATCCAGTTTCCTGAGCAGAGACAGGGTAATTTCTCTGTAAGCCTGATTAGCTGTGGTGTGATATAAGTCTCTCCATAGCCATCATCCTTGTGAGTATAATAAGTGAATATACTCTATTAAGTGTTTCAATAAGGATAATAGGCTCTATTAGGCACCCACTTTTGTTTTCTTCTGTTTGCATGACCAAAACCGAACTGCTAATCTTCCCACCAAGACCTTGCCCAACACCTAGCTTCACCATTAGAGTTGATGGAATTGATATTGATCCGGTCAGCTCAGCACGCTGCCTTGGGGCCATATTTGATTCCTCTCTTTCCTTCTCCCCTCATCTTGCTACTTTCTCTGCAACATTGCTAAAATCCACCCATTTCTCTCCCAACAAACTACTCAAACTCTTATACAAGCCCTCATTCTGTCCTGCTTAGACTATTGCAATATCCTACTAACTGGCCTCCCTGCTACTCATCTTTCACCTATGCAATCTGTTTTAAACTCAGCTGCATGAATCACCACACTCTCCCCAAAAACTGAACCTGTCCACATAATTCTCAGACATCTGTCATGGCTTCCGATTCAGCAGTGCATCAATTACAAAGTCCTTATTCTTACCTTTAATGCTCTCCACACTGCTACCCCTCCTTACATCTCTTCTCTCATCTCCTCTTATGTTCCTGGCCGCCTCCTTCGCTCAGCACACAATGCACTTCTTGTTGCACCATCCACACCCTCTGTCCTCTCCCGTCTCAAACCTTTCTCGCTTTCTGCTACATACCTATGGAACTCCATACCCCTTTCCCTACGTCTTGATAAATCCCCCTCTGTCTTTAAGTCTACCCTGATATCTTATCTTCTGGAGCACTAAGACCATGCACTGCCTTTGGCCAAACTCAGCACTTTTAATCTCAGCACCTAACACCCTCTTACCCCATTGTCTGTCTCCTTTTACCCATTTAGACTGTAAGCTCCTTGGGGCAGGGACCACTCTCCCATTGTTTCTATGAATGTCGCACTTATTTCAACCCCTCTTATTTATTGTAACATATGTCTATTGTAAGGCGCTGCGTACACTGTGTGGCGCCATATAAATAAAGATATACATACATACATATTTCTTATGATGTTGTGAATAGTTCCTATTTTGTCAAGAGTTCTTGTTAGAAAGGCTTTTTTCATTGGTCTGTCACTTATATTGTGAATAAGTGAATGTTTAGTTTGCAGTGTCTTACTCTTTTTTGTTTTGGGAGTGTATTGGAGTCCTGATGTCAGACTTCGTGATTTTTTGATATAGGGAGAGAGATGGATCTTTTTTTATTTCTCCTTGCTGCCGTCTGGACCCGAGGATAGCTCAGGTAAAGAACATGGAACGACAAAAAGTAAAAAAATGACAGCACACCGGAGCCTCTAAATGTAGTAATTTAAAAAGGATTGTTTATAAAAATATATATATATGATTGTGCCTTGAATTATAAGGTGACTTGCCATTGTACTAAGGAGACTGTGCTCGTGAAGTGGATTAAAAAAAATGAGGTGATATAGTTGTCATCCAAAAGGGATGAGCAGTATGGAAAAAATGGGAAAGATGGTCTTACTGTGTCCGGGGAGTGTGACTATGAGAGAATAGGAGGGAATAGATGGAACCACCCATTAGTACATAAGTCAGCACTATAATAAAGTGTTTTTATAGATAAGAATTGGTAGCAAAGAGCTAATACCATTATCACTGATATCAGTATGTGCTTACCAGACCAATTCTTTAGTTGTAGCCTTGTACTAGTGGTCTTTGGTCTTGCTCTCCTCCCTGTTGCTCTTCCTGCTGGTTCTCTCCTTCTCAGTCCTCAGCTCTCCCAGATGACATCTTCTTTTCCAGTCCCTTACATTCTATTTGGTCTCCACTGTAGGTCAGTTGTTGCTGAATATGTTAAATATACATCCTCTGAAAGTAGCACAAGAGTGTAATCGTTTAAATATTTTATTATATTGGTACAGCAAATATTAGCTGGAAATAAATAAATGTCACAGGAAAAATAAAATAAACTGGTAATGCGTGGAAATAAAATATTATAGTCAAAAATAAAATCAACGCATTTCAGGATGATTTAATCCCCTCTTCAGGATAAAGTAATAAAAATAAAAATAATAGAGTCTGATCACAAACACACCCAATGTATTAGTGGCAAACGAGCCCGTTATGGTGGGATCTTCCATTTAAGTACTGGGTCCAATCCGTTATTTGGATCAAAGGTCCCCAGGGTCATGCCCTTAGGTGAACTGCTGGTGATAACCCCAATTGTTTATCCTTTATATTTCATAATCAAATATACATTAATTTATGTATAACTTATTAAGACATTTAAATCATGTTACATATTATGTCTTATTATCTTGTCTTAGTTGTATATAATAATGAACTGACCATAATTCATTTTTAATTTTCCCCTTATGACCTTTGTTTAATAAATACAATAGATTTGATAAACTAAATTAAAGTATTGCAGCTACTCCAGCATGTAGTGGCCTTGAACTGCGTTATATTGTCTGAACTGCATATAAATATGCTATGTGTGGCGATGTCAAGGAGATCTGGGTCTCATGATATCGAAAAGATAGTGTTAAGTACAATGCTCAGTAGGATAATACTTAGGATGTATTTGGACATATTAAAATGTACACTTGCTGTCTTATATATAATACTCCTTTCCATTTGACAATTTGTTAGATATTCTCCAGGATTCTATTATGTGCTTGGAGTTAGTTGACACGCTAAATCAATATTTAATATACATTTGGATATACTAGAATGTACATATATAGTGTTATATATATTATGATATTCAGTGGGACTAGCTGTTCACATTAATTCTATTATTAGCTTGGATTTATTTGGAACATGAATGCATTCTATAATTCTTTACTTTGGTTTGTACCTGGCTTTTTTTTCTTTTTTTTAAAGGAGCCCATAATATGTTGAGTCTACTGTTAGGCTTGTGTTGGAAAAATGAACTATATTTTATGCATTAAATCATCGTCCTATCTGAATATATAAAACTAGTGTAAAAGCTCGTGTACAGGGGCCAGCATTCTGCGCATTCGGGCAGTCTCTACTGCACATGACTGCATGGGCAGTCTCTACTGCTCGTGATTGCATTGGTCAAACATACATCTGGCCTTCTATATATTATAGGATATATCAAAATTATTTGCAACCTCATAGTAGAACTCCAAAGGGCTGATCAGTTTCCAACGTGATGTATTAATGGGTAAGAAAATCGGAATGTTACATATCTGTATGTTACTGGAAGCCTGTTCTTAGATTGCTGTATACAGTATTCTGGCAGTCCAAATTTATTTGGGGACAAGGTTCTTATGGAGATGATTTTTAATAGAGACACCAACATTCTAGTTCTTTATTTGTTTCAGTTAGAGACACCACAGATCTAATTCTTCATTTAACCCATTTGGGGTTAAGGGGTTAAGTGTAAATATCTCTCAATGGCAAAGTCTCTGAAACTGATTACCTCGTCTCATAGTGGGTAAAGCATATTCTATCCCCATGATAAAGATGTCTCTGATGTTGCGAAAATCTGGGCAGTTGTGACAGTTGTCTAGATACGCTAGGCTTGGTATTTCTTTTTAGGATATTGTTCTGATGTTCTAAAAACCATTCTTTCAGGGGTCTTATTGTTCTACCAACATATTGGCTGCCGCATAAAATTGAAAAAACAAGTCCAGCAACAGCGGACTTATAGAGGAGACAGAAATAGAATGCAAGGGACTGGAAAAGAAGACGTTGTCGGGGAGAGCTGAGGACTGAGAAGGAGAGAACCAGCAGGAAGAGCAACAGGGAGGAGAGCAAGACAAAGACCACTAGTACAAGGCTACAACTTAAGCACATATTAATATCAGTGATATTGGTATTAGCTCTTTGCCACAAATTCTTATCTATAAAATAATTTTTTATAGTGCTGACTTATATACTAATGGGTGGTTCCATCTATTCCCCTCCTATTCTCTCATAGTCACACTTTCCAGACACAGTACGACCATCTTACCCATCTTTTCCATACTGCTCATCCCTTTTGGATGACCACTATATCACCTCATTCTTTTTTAATCCACCAGCATGGTCTCCTTAGTACAATAGCAAGTTACTTTACAGTTCACAGCCCTACATGACTAACCAGCATGGTTGTCTCTTCAGATGGTTTCAGCAGCTCACATACATTACACATTAGTTGCCATTATCAAGGTGACAAAGAGGCTCCATCCAAAGTCTTGCAGTTTTCATTGTGTACTTGCTAATGGCCTTATTCTGTTTGGACAATGTTGCATGAAGAATGTGGAATTCCACCTGGTAGGGTCTTCCATTTTCAGCTGGTGATGGGGCAGGTTGTTACACTGTTGTATGGAATATAACACATTCTGTGCACTATAGGAGCAGTATTCACTGTAGGAGTGGTATTAAAGCGGAACTACCACCATAGTTAAAGTCACCCTGCAATAATTAGGCAGATGGAGACTAGCTTAATAATAGTTATCTTACCTCTAAGAACTACACAATTCTAAAGAAAGCCTTAATCTTCTGAGACCAGAAGCCAGGCATCAGCGTAGACATCTTGTTTGTCAGTCCCAGTCTCCATTAAGAAGCATTGAACTTTGCCGAAAGGCACAGGAAGGGACTGAAGGTGCAGTCGCACAGACTGCACTAACCTGGCCATCAGTCTTGGAAGATTAAGGCTTTCTTTAGAATCGTGTAGCTTTTAGAGGTAAGATAACTATCATTAAGCTAGTCACCATCTGCCTAATTATTGCAGGTTGACTTTAACTATGGTGGTAGTTCCGCTTTCAGCACTTTGCAGGTGATATTCTGCATCTCTCTGAGTGTTACAGATTCTACCAAGAATCTGGTCACAACTAAATTTAGCACATGAGAAAAGCAGGGTAAATGCACCATATCACCCAGTATCAAGGCAGCTATTATGATGGAGCCATTATCAGCAGACACAAAACCATATTTCAAGAAGTGAGGTACAAGCCATTCCTCTATCATCTGCTCTAGTTTACTCAATACATCTACGGCTTTGTGTGACTGTTTTACAAAACTCTACATGTAAAAGGTGGCATGCTGATGGTATGGGCTATCCAGCTAATGCCTTTTAAACATGCTGGCAGAACCAGAGGCAATATTACTGGCTTCCACATGATGCTGTAAGCTAGTGTTGCCCACTGCTGGTGGGAGGGAAACCAAGTGTAGAGTCACAGTCATATAGTCTGTGTTCTGCCCACATATCTGTTGTCAGGTGGATTTTCTTGCCTTATGAGCTTTCCATTCCTTTGCCCTTCATGTACAATTCTGTTACAGCTGTTCTGGAATAATAACTGCAGCTTGGGATATGCCAGTGAGGAGCTACACTTGACACTGGTTCTGTAAATTCTCAGTTTTCAACAAAAGTGTACAGAAGCATGTCCACTGCCAACATCTTGGCAACCTTGCCATACCACATGTTTACTTTGGGATTGTTTATGTGACGTTTTTGACTCCTTCCTAAGAACTCAGTAAGTATGGGTTGGCAGAACATGACAGAAGAACCGTGTAACTTGACTGATTTAATGACATGACTAGAGGAGGCGGTGGAGAATGAAGCAGCATTTTAGGGCAGTCTATGACTCTTGATATTTCCTACAGAAAACTCAGAGTGATACTCCACTGCAACAGGAGCCATTGGTGCTATTTAGAATGAATGAACTCTTGACACATCACTGCTTGTATCATGTGCCCCAGTGCCCTAGGAACTTTTAGGAGTGCTTCTGCTGCTGCGATTTGTGGCACCTCTGATATATCAATGTTGTGTGTCCCAGTCATCCCTGTGGTTGTGCTTCATATGAGGTCTCATTGAGGAAGTGCCTAGTTGTGAGAGTTCTTTCACCCTGCTCACGTGCTTTTTACACAGACAACAAATAGCAACATGGTTAGCTTTTTGATCATGAGTAAAGTATCGCCATTCTGTGGCCTTCATAGACCATGGGGTTCCTGAGGGGCTGCTACTACCACTAGGGCTAGATGTTGCTGCAATTGTATTACTACTAGGTGTCACAGGTGGTGTTCTTCCAACAGCAGAAGAGGCACTTATCATAGCTAAGGTTATGGATGTTGATAATCTGTGTTGTTGCTGCTTGTTACTCAACACTTGTAGTATGTGTGACTGAGTGGGATTTGGACTTTAAAGCGCTGGTAAGGATGCTGATGATGACTGGCAGGATGACTTTTGCCTTTCATCTAACATTCTGTCATGTCAATATCACTCGCACTCTCAACTTTATTTGTATCTGAAGAAGAGGAGGATACCGGAAGTCTTTATTCTAGATTTACATCATCATCATCATCATCAGTCAATAAGTCATCTTCCGCATCTCCTGCCATTTCTTCCTCTAGACTTTTAGATGTCTCAAACAATTTCTTTTTACTTTTCCCCTTTGAGGGATTTTCACAATGTACACTACTACATTCAGGACAGGTGTTTGTGTGCTTGTTTGTCTCACTGTCAGATTCTGCAGTTGGTTGAGCTGTTACAACTTCTTACTCTATGACATCAACACTGGAATGCAACTCATTCTCATCTTCAGCGAAGATCATACTAAGCAGCCTGGCCCTTCTTTGATTAAAACCCACATTTTACAGAATTCAAGTGTCAGCAAGCAATAAACAATGAATATAGCAAATAGCAGATGTTTTCACTTTTTCTATGGTAGTGGTTCAGCTGAGCAGCTTGTGGCACTAACCTGTGCAAATAGCAAAAGGGCAGCTAGCCTTGGGGACAAGCATAAATAAGTGTCCCCATGGTGCATTTACCATGGCCATATACCATTGTGAAGTTACCCTAACTTTTCAGTTTATTTCTTAGAAAAGCTTGTAAAGTAAAGCCAATGAACATTACAGTGTTGTTTATCCTAATCATACTTTTTCATTTATTACACATAATTACACATACAGTTGAAAACAAATATTATTTTCATGTAAACAGACTTAACTCCAAAGCATGCCTTTCAGCCACTTGAAGTTCAATAAGCAGGCTTCACTTGTGTTTTTTGAAATGATGTTGCCAACCAAAAAGGCATTTTGTGTCCCGTTTAACTTAAAATCGTATTGATATATTTTCTGCAGTTTATGTTTAAATAGCTTTGCAGTAAATAGGATAAATTTGGGTACATTGCTAATCTTACTGCTATCAGAGGTGGAGATCAAAATATTTTTGGGTGTTAATATGCTTTTTGGTATTCATTTTTGGCAAATATATTCTTGTCGTGTACACAGTGGACAAATATTAATACTGTAAGCTGATAATTAAAGTCCTGTTGTTTAAAAATCTGCTATTGTGCATAGATTTCAATCTAAATGGACATCAAGAGTTTGTATGTCTGTATATCTGATAGTATCACTCCCAACTTGTACACGTTGCATCAGTTCTTTCATATGAGATTCAAATTAGGTGTTATGGTTATATAAAGATTAACACAGTATTGGGCTTCAGTACTTGCAGTCTCGAGTAACATGCATAGTGTGTGGTAACTACGGCCTGTTGTATTCAGGTCCAACTGTTGCAGTAAAAGAATTAGTTGCTTCACACTAGATGCCTGAGCACTCTAGAGCACAACTCCTGTGACTTGGAACTCTCTGCCTCTGAGTCTCCTGTCTTTCTTAAATTGAGGTTTGTTATACGATAACCTATTAAATGTGTAACTATAGAAATAGGACATCAGAGCTTTCAATCAGCAGATAAACTGTCCAACAAAGTTTTTGCACTCTATAGAACATAAACCAAACTGCTAATGATCGATGTCTTTCTGGAGCACAGAGCTTTCAATCAACATAGAGTAGAAAGAAACATACTGAGCTTGAAATGTATACAACACATTTATAGAATTTGCAGTATACAATGCTTGCATTTAGCAGATGACTAAGCTGATCCATTCAGATCAATCTCATCCCACATACACACACATACGCACACACCTACCTGTTGTGAAATGGTTTTGTGTTGGCATCTTGTGAGTATTTAGGTCAGATCGGTCTACCTTTAGCTGTCCAATCACCTTCTGTGATTTGTATCACATAGGACAATGTGGGTAAATTGTGACTTATGACCTGCTTCTCATGCAGGGTAAACTGTCTGCATAGACAGGGTATATGTTGGTCAGAATGAAGGACAAAGTCAATCAATATGTGTTCAGAAGTGGCATTAATCCACTTATGAGACCAGTGCATTATATATTTACACACAGAGATACAATCACAGAACTATATTCAAGACCACAGAATATAAATCTCTGTGGAACTCTAAGAATATAATATTATGTGCACAGTGCTGTCAGAGAAAACAGAGGAAATATTTGGGAGTAATTATTTCTGATTATTTAAAGGTAGGCAGACAATGTAACAAAGAGTTGATTAATGCAACCAGGTTGCTGGGATGTATAGCTTGGGGCAATAGTAGCAGAAAAAGGGAAGTGGTCATGCCACGCTACAGATATCTGGTTAGACCTCACCTAGAGTGTTGTGTAAAGTACTGGAGACCCCATCTCCAGAACAATATAGATACTCGAGATAATTCAGAGAAGGGCCACTAAAATGGTGAATGGTTAATGGTTTACAGGAAAAAGAAATATCAGGATAGACTAAAGGATCTAAACTTGTATAGCTTGGAGGAGAGAAGAGAAAGAGGGGATATGATAGAAACAATCAAATATATGAAGGGATTCAACAAAGTGCAGGAGGGAAGTACATTTCAAAGGTATAAAAATGTTAGGACAAGAGGCCATAGTCTAAAACTAGAAAGACAGAGGTTTAGATGCAATGTAAGAAAGTTTTACTTCACTGAGAGGGTAGTAGATAAGTGGAATGGCCTACCAGCACAAGTGGCAGAAGTTAATACAGTGACTAAATGTAAGCATGCATGGGATAGGCATAAGGCTGTCTTGAGCATAAGACAAGACCAAGGACCAAATAAGGTTTGAGGTTTTTACAGTAGGGGAATGGGCAGACTAGATGGGCCTAATGGTTCTTATCTACAGTCAAATTCCATGTTTTTATGTTTCTGCTCAACGGGCTAAGAAAACACAGGGGTATTCAATTAGATTATAAAAATGTGATTTTGGCTAGTATGGCTACACCAAAGGAAAAAATATTTTACAGTGAGCGCAGGAGTCTGGGTTGGCAGATACTATGGAAATGTACAAGGAATATTACATACCTTTTTAACCAATGATGACAATTTGTTTCAACACACAGAGAATACAGTATATATATATATATATATATATATATATATATATATATATAGAGAGAGAGAGAGAGAGAGAGAGAGAGAGAGAGAGAGAGAGTAGAGTTAAAACTTGAGTACACTCACTGAAACTTTAACTTTCAGTCTTACAGCAACATCAGCCTTTAAAATTGTAAGTACATTTTACATTTTTATTGTATTAATAGTCAAGGTTCTCTTCTTTCTTGTCTCTATCTGGAGCTGAACAGAAGGCAGACAAAATGATCAGTTAAGACTTAACATCTATTGTTCAAAAGACACCTATTTATACATTAACTTTATCTTAAGTGATTTTGATTAATAGCCTTGGAGAACACCCCCTGATTTTTTTGAAAAGAGATAATTTTTGCTGCCGCAGCTGTTTCACTTTCGAGGGACAGGAGCGTAGCAGTCTCTATGCACTCTTATGATCAATGCCTGTCACAGCTGATTCCAGGTGAGAAATGAGGGCAGTGAATTCCTTCTAATACCCACATTTTGCACACTTTACTGGATTCAGTTTTGATCTTGAAGGAGGTTCTAGAAATGAATTTACAAGCAAAAAGAAAATACTCCTACACTCTCATGTAGTGCTTATTATTTAGATTTCCCAACCTGCTACTAACTTTATAAAATGACAGCCATTGTACTTTCAAAGTATAAAATGTGGTAAGTACACTTTCATTTGATTATTTCTAATAGAAAAATTAATCAACTAATTTTTAACTACACTCAAGTAAATGCATATGAAGAAATGTTTATTACAATTATTTAGTTACACAGTAAAACAAGTAGAAAAAAGACATACGGCCATGAAGATCAAGCTTTTCTACAGTATTTCCCAGAAAAGAAAAATATTTTCTAACTCTAACACAGGTATAAGTTTATTTACCATAACACCTTGTTCAATTAATTATTACAGTAACCCTATAATCCCCTTCTACTAGAAATGTATCTAGTCTTCTCTTAAATTTATCCATTGTGTCTACCATTACCACTTTGCTAATCAAATTTTTCCAGAACTTAAAGGGGATCTATCACCCCTATACAAGTTTATCCTAAAAGTTAGGTTATATAGCGAATATGTGGAATACCGTATCAATTTATTTTTTTAAATCGTTATCTGTCCAAAATTTAATGAGTAAAGATTGCCCTGCACCCTGATTCCGGACAGACTGTGGTTACCAGCTGTGTACTGCAGTCTGTCACTCTGCCTCTGTTCCCCTCCCTCTATCCAGCCTCCTCCGATGACATCTGAGACTTCTCCAGCTTACATGCAGAAAGCTGGAGCAGAGGCAGAGTGACAGACTGCAGTACAGAGCTGGTAACCGCAGTCTGTCCAGAAGTAGGGTGCAGGGCAAACTTCACTCATTAAATTTTGGCCAAATAGTGATTTTAAAAAATAAATGAACACAGTATTCCACATATAACCTAACTTTTAGGATAATTATTATTATTATTATTCTTTATTTATATAGCGTCAACTTAATCCGCAGCGTTGTACAATAGGGAATAGACATACAGGGATATTAAATAGTAAATCGTATGTGAAGAACAGAAGGATCAGAGGGCCCTGCTCGTGAGAGCTTACAGTCTAGAGGAAGGTAGGTTGGACACAGAAGGTGTAAGTGCTATTGGGTGTGTCTCCTGCCACATGAGCTGCCAGTCAGTGGGTGGGAGATAGAAGTGCTATTGAGTGCAGTGGTCCAGGGAAGGTGTGGTTCTTGGTGATAATGTTTATGGAGGAAGTTGATAAGCTTCCCTGAAGAGGTGAGTTTTCAGGGAGCGTCTGAAGATCTGAAGGTTAGGGGAAAGTCTGATAGGGCGCGGGAGGGAATTCCAGAGCTCTGGTGCAGCACGGGAGAAGTCCTGTAGGCGGAAGTGAGAGGATGTAATAAGAGCTGTGGAGAGGAGAAGGTCATGTGCAGAACGAAGATGGCAAGTGGGAGTGTATTTGGAAATGAGATATGAGATATAGGGGGGTGAGGTATTAGTAAGGGCTTTATAAGTTAGCACCAGAATTTTGAATTTAATTCTATGTGCTTGTGGGAGCCAATGTAGGGATTGGCAGAGGGGGCTGGTATTAGAGAAGCGGTGGGTGTGGTAGATTAGTCATGCAGCGGAGTTCATTATGGACTGTAGTGGGGTTAGTCGGGTGAGAGGAAGGCCAGTTAGTAGTGAGTTACAGTAGTCAAGACGGGACATGATGAGTGTTTGGATTAGTATTTCAGTAGCGTTTTGGGTGAGGAAGGGTCGGATTCTAGAGTTGTTGCGGAGGTGGAGGCAGCGTGATTTGGAGATTGAGTGGATGTGGGGGATAAAGGATAGGGCAGAGTCAAATGTGACCCCAAGGCAACGTGCTGTAGGGGTTGGTTTGATGGTGGTGTTGTTGATAGTGTGGGTAATGTCTGGGGTAGGGCTGGTAGGAGAGGGAGGGAAGATAATTAGTTCAGTTTTGCCAAGGATACGTTTGCATTGACAGGAGGACATACAGGAAGTCACAGAAGACAGACAGTCAGATACCTGGGACAGGAGGGAAGGGGAGAGGTCTGGGGAGGAAATATAGATTTCAGTGTCATCAGCATAGAGATGATGGTGAAACCCAAAGGAGTTTATTAGTTTGCCAAGGGAAGCAGTGTAAATTGAGAAGAGCAAGGGGCCCAGGACTGAGCCCTGAGGCACTCCGACAGACAGTAGGAGAGGTGGGGAAGTGGAGCCAGAGTAGGACACACTGAAGGTGCGGTTGCAGATATAGGATGAAAACCAAGAGAGGGCAGTGTCACAGAGACCTAGAGAGTGGAGGGCTTGGAGGAGTAGTGGGTGATCTACTGTGTCAAAGGCAGCTGACAGGTCCAGGAGAATCAGTAGGAAGTAGTGGTCTTTTGACTTTGTGGCGAGCAAGTTGTTGGCCACTTTAGTGAGGGCAGTCTCAGTGGAGTGATGAGGACGGAATCCAGATTGCAAGGGATTTAGAAGGGAATGGGAGCAGAGGAATTTAGTGAGCTGGTTGTATATGAGATGTTCAAGGAGCTTGGAGGCAGACAGGAGTAGATAAATGGGCTGGTAGTTTGACAGTGAGTTTGGTTCCAGAGAGGGTTTCTTTAGAATGGGTGTGATTAGTGCATGTTTAAAAGAGGATGGGAAGGTGCCGGTTAAGTGAGTTGAATAAGTGAGTAAAGGGTGGTGTTAGTAGAGGTGAAAGTTCTTGAGTGAGCTGAGATGGGTTTGGGTCAAGAGGGCATGTGGTTTGAGCGAGTGAGGAGAAGGGAAACTTCGTCCTCGGTGACGGGTGAGAACGAGCTTAGTGTGTATATGGGGGAGATGGTAGGGCTGTGCTGGATAGGCGGGAGTGAAAGTGATGAGATTTCATGTCTGATGGAGTCGATCTTGTCCTTGAAGTGAGTGGCGAGGTTTTGGGCGGAGAAGTTAGTGGAAGGGGTTTGCATTGGTGGGTGTAGAAGTGACTTGAAGGTTGAGAAAAGGCATTGTATAACTTGTTTAGGGGTTATAAATCCCCTTTAACAGACCATACTGTAAATAACACCTTTCTGTGGTGAAGATGAAACATTATTTTCTCTAATCTTAACGAGTGGCCCCAAGTAATTTGATTTGGCCATGTACTAAAACATTCAATAGAAAGATCCTTGTATTGAAGGTGTATACTTTTACAATGTAACAAGATCCCCTCTTATGTCTCCTTTCATTAGAGTAAATAAACCAAATTTGTCTAGAAGTTCTTCTTACTTCAATTCTTCCATTCCCTTAATTGTTGTACCCTACTCAGCATGCTCTCCAATTTGAGAATATCCTATTTAAGAACAAAAACTGTTCTGTGTATTACCAACAACTTCTACAGTGGAAATAGTGCATCAATTGCAAGATACAATTTTATTTGTTTTTGCTACTGCTTTTTGACAATGATAACTATTGACAAATTTGCAGTTGACATGTACTTAAATATTTCTCTAGCAATGTTTCCTAGAATGCTCCTATTAAGTTGACAAGTAGTAATGTTTTTTGGTCTCCCTAAATACATAACTTTTCACTTGCCTTAATTAAATTTGTTTGCCCTATCTACAATTGTATTTATATAATTCTGTAGAGAACAAATTTCTTGCTCTGAATTTATTACCTTGCATTATTTAGTTTCATTTGCAAATATTTAGATTTTGCTTTCTATTCTTAATTTCAGGGCATTTATAAAAATGGTAAAAAGCAGTGGGCCAAGTACTGAACTCTGAGGTACTCCACTCTCAACTTTGACTGTACTAGAGAATATTCAGTTTACAACAGCTCACGGTTCCCTACCCTTTAGCCAACATGCTACCCAATTACAAATAAATTACATTTTTTTTTCTTTTTTAATTTGTATTTCACAGAATATACAAAATGTTGTAATGTTATAACATAACATATAGTGAAGAGTACCCTTTTTTAGTGCCCTTTAGCACAGGTGACAGAACTGTTGCAGTCTCTTTCGACAAGTCTGTCACCCATGTTCTTTCACTTGGCTTGTGCTGTGTTCCACCAATGTAAGTGCCGGCTATTATTATTGCATTTGTGCCACCCATGTAAATTGGGCCTTAAAGGGCAACTATTATCACCTGGAAGCAAACATGACTATTGTAACCAGGGAAGGCCCAATGTAAGCCATCTGAATCTGGACACTATGGAGAAGATACATCACAGAGAATAATAATATATGGAGAAGACCAGTGTATGGTTATTTGGGACACAACAGCAAATAGCAAAAGTAGGTACACAGAAACTCAACAATAAAAGAAGAAGAGGTCATGTGACCAACATTCTGTGGCTCTGGCATACACACCCAGGGGTGACAGTAAGGAGAAGTTATTCAAATCTCCTCTTTACTGTCTGTCCCATTGGTGTGTCAGAATAGCTCATCATATACAAAATTAAAAAGTGCTAAGAATAGGACCTAGGCTCATCTTTGTAGATATAGGAATTAATTATTTTTAAGAAGAAGTATTATCCCCTATAATACACTTTTTTTATATTTTCTTTTTTTTCTCTGGTTGGCTTCTGTTTGTTATTCGTTAAGTAAAACAAACAGTTTAGCTGGCCAGGACAATAGAAGAGACCAGGTGTGTTGGCTAGTGAAAGTTGAATAACAAAGCTTATGGTAGTACAGCAAACACCCTCTCCAAGTTACAGTTTCAGCTAGACCTGAGAAAAATAAACTTTAAAGCAGAACTACCACCTGTTTTAAAGTTTATGTCATCTAATTTCCCATCTGGAGACTAGCTGCTCAGTAGTGCTAATCGTCAGAATAATTACCTGGTTATATAGAACGAGACCCTGTGCAGGAGCTGACAGGCAGTAGAGCGTGCAGATATCTTGCCATAGTGACATCTTCGTGCCTGCGCTGGATTTTCCCATAATATGGAGGCCAATGTTAATTACATGGAAGAGGCTACTATTTCTGTGCAGAGTATTAATTTAACCCAACAGCACATAGAAGATATTTTATGAAGAGCTCATAAAAGGATGAGGATTTTTAAGAAAATATTAAAGATCTATATTTTGATTTAATGTGGGGGCGTTAAATTAATGCTCCCTTAACCTGCTGATATTAATAATTGAGGAAGTGGGTACAGAGTTAACTATGGTCAGAAAACAAATTGAAGAGTTTGAAACAAAACATAAAGACACATAACAAGCAGAAACAAGTGTTGAAATGATTAATTCATTAAAGCCACAAATGGATAAACATCGCTTGGAGTTGATTAGTTTCAAAAGAAGTAAATTACAGCGTGTAAATGAAGACTATGAAGAACACAAAGGCTAAAGATGGCTCTCTGGGCAAACTGAACATAATCCCAGATTTTTCCAAAGATGACAACAGCGACAGAGAATAAAGAAACCAAACTTCTGATACATGTTCTGGGGAATCTGATAATGATCCTCAAAGAAAAAATTCTAAATTGTGGAGATATAAGTGGTTAGACATTGGTTTATAATTCTGGCACTGTAACAAGAAGTGCAATTAGGGGGAGTTTATTAGGCAGAGGCAACAGCAGATTGATGAAACCTCTGGACAATTGAACAGATGGAGAAACCATATCAGAAGGGCTGCCAACATTGCAGGCAGAGGCAGAGAGAAAACAACTTAGTAATCCACAATCTTTCCAGACATTCCCTTACTGCAGGGGAGTCAGTGGATTACTTCCGTATGATGAGAGCCCTAAATATTGAGGCATATTTTGGTGAAGATCTATCCAATGAAGAAAATATAGAGATTCAGACAAAACATACATGCAAATTGAAGAGCAAATTTGACCCACAATGCACGAATGCATCTATCAAGACAAGGGAAGCAATTAATAGCTTGAGAAATGATACCTCACTGGTGATTAGGATGGTGGACAAGGGGTAAGCCATTGTCCTTCAGGAGTATAATTAATATAGTGACGCCATTAAAGAGCACTTGAATGATGAGAAGACCTACCTGAAATTGGAAAAAGATCCAACCAATAAAATTAAAGAGAAAATTAACCAATTGGTTACGATGGGTCTCCTACAAGGATGGTTAACAGAAAAAGAAGGAGATTTTCTGAGAATACAACATCCCCCGTGTGCCATAATGTATGGTCTCCCAAAAGTCCATAAATCCCTTGCTAGACCACCAATGAGACCAATTGTATCTGCTCGCAATAGCCTACTTCAACCAATTGGCCAATATTTGGATCTCCAGCTATACAATCTTTATCTACATACATTAAGGACACTCAATCTTTGACCCAAGAATTGAGAAGGATTATTTACCTGAAAAAGAAGTGTTTCTTTTCTTGTTAGATGTACAAAGTCTGTACACTATAATACCTCAATCTGAATGATTGGAAGCGGTAAGATATATTATCCTCTTCATCTGTATACAGAGGTTCTCCTGTTGAATATGTGCTGGTATTTTTGGAATTTTTTTTACTAACAATTTTTTTCAATTTGAAAATCAATTTTATAAGCAAATCATGGGTACCAGTATGGGAGCAGCAATGGCCCTAGCATATGCCAACATGTTTATATACAGCTTTGAAATTCAGAATATATTATCAATTTATGGTGGAGATATTCTCTTCTACAAATGATTTATAAATGACGTACTGGTGATCTGGTCAGGCACTGAAGAAAAACTAAATGTATTGGTGAATGAACTGAATAGTCGCCAGTGAAGATGACTATGGAGTATAGTAAAGTGGATATTTGTTTCCTATTTCTAAAGATCTTCAGAGATGGAGACAGGATAGGCTATATTCTATCCAGAAAGAAAACAGACAGTAACATCTTACTCCACTACAGTAGTTTCCACCCACTGGCCATGAAAGATTCAATACTGAAATCACAACTTTTGAGGGTAGTCAGAAATAGTAGTCAGCTGGGGAATGAAGCAGTTGAACAGGGATTGTGGTTTTTTTGTTGTTGTTGTTGACAGTGATAAGGACAGTGGGGATAGTTAATTAAAAATCAATCAATAAATAAATAAAAAAATTGTTAGGTGACAGAGACAGGGACCCTGACATGAGCTATGACT
The DNA here is from genome assembly GCA_037306005.1 of Rhinophrynus dorsalis. Classification (NCBI taxonomy): domain Eukaryota; kingdom Metazoa; phylum Chordata; class Amphibia; order Anura; family Rhinophrynidae; genus Rhinophrynus; species Rhinophrynus dorsalis. The sequence goes on from CM074723.1 coordinate 176,914,494, forward strand.
GAGGAAGACTAATACCAGATGAGCAAGACGTCACATACAATCAGTTCTGTTTTGTCCTCTATAGTAAAAACACACACCAGCAAACACGTGAAGTAGGGGAAGAATGAAAGTATTAGGAGCAGTACAGGGATGTGTGAATAAAGTGGTAGTTCAAAATCTGGCTGCAGCCTTGATGGTCATCCCTCTCCTCCCGAAAAAAATATAGTTTGTCAAAAAATCTAAGAACACTGAAGAAGTCAAATTCCAGTGTTGTTGGCATAGTGCAAGATGGGGTTGCAGTTCAACCAACTGCTGCATCTGACAGTGTAACAAGCACAAAAAACATACAAACTACTAGCACTGAGTAACCACAGTAACCAGCAACAACAAAGGTTATCAACATCCACATCCTTAGCTATGATGAGTGCCTCTGCTGCTGTTGGAAGTGCATCACCTGTGACAAATAGTAGTAGTACCATTGCAGCAACCTCTAACCACCAGTAGTAATAGCACTCCTCGGGAACCCTACAGTTCATGAAGTCCACAGTGTGAAAATACTTCACTCATGATCCAGAAGCTAAGTATGTTGCTCTCTATTGTCTGTGTGAAAAGCATGTGAACAGGGGGGAAAGAAGGCTCACATCTAGGCACCTCCTGATAAGATCCCACCTGTCTGACTGGGAAAAACACCATTAGAGTTACCAAAACTAGCAGCAATAGAAATACTCCTAAAAGTTCCTGGGGCTCTGGGGTACATAATAGAAGTGCTGTTGATGTGTCAGAGTGTGTGCCAAGATTTCCTACTCCTGATGCAGAGGAATATGACTCTGAGTTTTTTTGGTGATGACAAGAATCATAGAATACCCTAAAATACCTCTAACCCCCCCATCAACACCACCACCACATCCCCAAGTGATGTATTTAAAGCAATACAGTTACACAGTTTTTCCACTATGCACTGCCATTACACACTTGAATGAATTAATATATTCATTTATATAGCACCACAAGTGTACACGGTGCTTTACAATTTAAGGGTGTAGACAATGCAGGGTTCCAAGTGCTTACTAAGTCCTCAGAAATAAGTAAAAACCTGCACAAAAATAATGCAAAAGTACTCTTATGGAATTGTAAACTTTCCAATATGTTGGTGGTTGACATGCTGTCCTTTTCTTTTGTTGAAAACAGAGGCTTTAAAGAACTGATGTATATATGCTGCACCCTTCTGGAATATCCCAAGCCACAGTTATTTTTCATGGATGGCTGTGCTCGTGTTATTTAAGCAGGATGTTAATGTTGTGGGCAAAGGACAAAGGCATTCAGCCTGCTAACACATTTTCAAGGCATATGTTACTGTAAAACTCACATCTTTTACTTTCAACTAAAGAGGGACATTTTTCTTTTTCAGAGAAAATTCCTGCAGGAAATCTTACATTTTGCCCACCCCAAGTTAGTGGAGTCTGGGAAAAGAAGCAGTTGAACTGGGAGTGTGTTGGTTTTTGTTTTTGTTCACATTGGTAGGGATAGGAACAGTTAATTAAACAAATAAATAAAATAAAAATAGAATTAGTTTGACTGATAGGTGACTGACATGAGCTGTGATTGAAGCATACTGATACTAGAAGAGTTATAGCATTTTGTAAAGAGTAAAACATCACACACAGTCAGTTCTGTTGTATACTTCACTGTGAAATAATATCCAGCAAATATACTACTGGCAGGAGTAGGGCGAAAGGATCATTAGCATTGCAGGGATGTGTTAGTAAAGTGGTAGTCCAACAACTGACTGCAGCTTTGGTTGCTGAACAATGTGCAATAAACAATGATGATCCTTTGTTTCCTGAAGAAACATGATGAAGGAAGGTATAGCTGTTCAATCAATGGCTACATCTGACAATGAGATTAAGAATACCAGTCCTCAAAGTAGCAGGACTGAGGAGAAGGGTTGCTACCATATAACACTGTTGTGCCACATCCAAGAGCAATGATTAATGTTTATGAATAATATGGTAATAATAGAAAGTTAAATAGGATATTGAGTCACAGGGAAATATCCAACTGCCATTTGAAATTAGGAAATAATTTTAGGGTCCACTTAGAGATTAATGTATTTGGCTTTAAATGTTTTTTTTTTTCCTTCCTCTGGCTCAACAGGGATGAAATGGCATATGTATATATGTTCCATCTGTAAACAAAGTTTTTATTTGTCTCTTCATTTTTTTTTCCATTTTTACAAATTGTGTCTTTTTTAAATACAGCAAACTAATTTTTTATCTTAAGTCATTCCATATATAATTGTTGGGCACTTCAAACATATCGATATGTACCTGTTTCATTATATTTTGTTTGTTGATTGGAATAGGAGGATACAAGAAAGAAGAATATTTTGTTGTTTTATATATATATTATCTGATTATGACTTTAATCCCTTTTCTTTACGTAGCATCTGAAAATATAATTTGAGCAGCAGCGGAAGTACAATATTTGCTTCTCCCAATACCAGACCTGTCTCCTTCATTTCCTCTACATTCTTTCCTCTACATTAGGTGTTTTTCAAAGGTAAATAATAAAACAGCTACAATGTGTGTTCTCCTGAATATTTGTGCATAAGGTGTTGGATGTATAATATAATGGCATTTACACAGTTCTGTTACAATGTGCAGAGAGCTTCACAAACTGCAAAACCTTTCCAAATGCCAAAACATCTGCTCAGAAGCTAAAATGCACTAAAATTCAACAATTCGCAAGTTGAAGAGATCACTAGAACAATAGGAGGTCATTAACAGCTATACAACTATGCAAAAGTTAGAAGGGTGCTTCATTACCCCAGTGAATTTGTGAATCATCACCCTTATTTGACATAATTAAACCTTTTGTGACTGCTACTAAAAAGGTTTTTGTAAATGATTGCTGCATCAGAGAGTTCCCATGTTAATAAAAATGAAGAAGAACCAGTAAGAGAAGCTGAAGGCAGCATCTGGCAATTCCCATTTCCTGTATTGTGTTCCAAATTTTAATGCTGTGGTAAATTCAGTCCTATGGGTTTACTTTGTATCTATGGTTTCCAACAAATGTTCTATATCAATGATACCAAACTTAATGCATCACCCCTTTCCAGACGATTTGTGGTCTGATCATCTGTTCATCCTACAAATGCCATTCAAATGTAATTAGTCCTCACAAGGTAAATAAGATCTAATGTGCAAAATAGTTGAGAAAAGAAAATGTAAAATAACCTCCAGTTTTTTCAGCCATTTATATGTACAATGTTTGAGGAGTGCATATCTTAACTCTGGGCATGTTTTAGATAGCCAAGGGAACAGTAGTGTTCTTGAAACATGCAATATGCTTTCAGTTAGCAATAAAAAGTATTGTCTTTAAAGCTCTTTCTATTATTTTTTAAATACAAAATTATTTTATGCTCATCTATTATTTTTATAAGAATGTATCTTATGTCATCACATTGTAGATTATTTCCCAGTTGCAGGATTAAATGTTATCACTTGTTGATTAAGATCTATATGCTTATCTAATTCCAATATGTAACTGTACATCTTTTGTACGTATACTTAGTATCAGTTATGACAGGTGGGTGACTATCATCAAGAACAAGTTTAGGAAGTGTTTTGTACTTTTCGTGTGAGATCCTGCTTTCTCAAGTCTGAAGTCTACTCGTAAATTCTAGTATTTAACTTCCAATATGTTATACACTCAGCATCAGTGATGGAGGTCACTGGGTTGCCATCAACATGTACAATTTTTGAAACTGTTGTACACTCCTTGCTAGGTCAGAGTGTGATATGGCCATTAGGCTCAACAAAGGAAGACAGGAGCACCAACTTTTTCCAAAAAGAAAATCAGTTAAGTTTAATCTATTTATAGAGGAGGGAAATAGAAGATCTTTCACACAGTCTAGACCAAGGTGCTCAGATCTGTCCATAACCCCCTCCCCATTACCCAACAGTACATGTTTTCAGGAAATCCTCATTTGAACACAAGTGAATGTCATTAACTCAGGCAGATCATTCAGAATAAATAAGCCATATGAGGATATACATAAAACCTGCACTGTTAAGTGCTGCTGGTTTAGACTTTCATTGAGGTATGAAGGCTTTATGCCATATTGCAAATAACTATTTGACTAGAACATTGTGCAGTAAACAGGACTGACATCAGTGATGTTAAATAGCCAGTCATGCTGTAGTGTAATTTGATATCAATGTGTGAAGCTTGCTGTTATGCCATGTTTGTCTGACATAAGCAAGAGCAATAACAATAAGAGACATGATGAAGACTGCAGACAAAATATATCCCACTGCATAAGCTATAAAAAAACAGATGGAAATGTACTATTTAAATGTTCTGTAATATGAGAACTTCTGAAGTATGAAAAAATATATAACTTTAGATAAATGTTAATTTTTTTTTATTTTTTCATTTTTACCTGATCAGTTGTCATTTTTCATTTTTATCATATTTTTTCAGATATCCCAATTGCACACTGATTTATATGGTGATCGGCAGAGCGGCCCTTATATGGGCCCCGGTGGGTCCATGGGACCCAGGTAGCACTTTGAGAGGGACGGCAATTTGCCACCCCAAGGCATTTCTCTCCTGCAAAAAAAAACAAAAAAAAGCTTGCTGGCAGAGGCACTGACTCAACAGCAACTCTGCTAGTGGTCAGTCAGCTTGCGCACATACATCCTCCCATGCTGCCTCTCTCGCTCGCCCCGCTGTACTGAGGTCAGAGCATCGGGAGTCACGTGACCTGCCAGCGCTCACACATCAGAGCACAAAGGGATTGTGAGAGGCAGCATGGGATGAGCAAGCTGCCTGGCATTAGACACCGGGGAGCTGGACAACAGTGGGTGCTGGCTGCGGTAAGCCCTGGGTTAGCAATGTGGGCAATGGGGCATGTCCTGGGGTGCTGTGGTAAGTCCTGGATGGGCAATATGGGCATGTCCTGGGGTGCTGGGGTAAGTACTGGATGGACAATGGGGCATGTCCTGGGATGCTGGGGTAAGTCCTGGGTGGGCAATGGGGCATGTTCTGGTGTGTTGGGGTATGTCCTGGGTGGGCAATGGGGCATGTCCTGGGGTGCTGAGGTAAGTCCTAGGTCAGCAATATGGGTGCTGGGGCATATTTAAATGGACATCTGGCAGTGGCATATTTAATGGGCAAACTGGTTGTGGTATATGGAGGGAGAAGAGAGACAGACAGAGGTTGGAAGAGGAGAGAGACAGACAGACACAGAGGAGAGAGAGACAAAAGAGGAGAAGATACATGGCAAAGAGACACATGAGGAGAGGAGAGCGAGACATGGGTGGGATGGAGGGAGAAAGAGAGACAGACATGGGTGGCATGGAGGGAGAAAGAGAGACAGACATGGGTGGCATGGAGGGAGAGAGAGAGAGACAGACATGGGTGGGATGGAGGGAGAGAGAGAGACACACACATGGGTGGGATGGAGGGAGAAAGAGAGACAGACATGGGTGGGATGGAGGGAGAGAGAGAGACAGACATGGGTGGGATGGAGGGAGAAAGAGAGACAGACATGGGTGGCATGGAGGGAGAAAGAGAGACAGACATGGGTGGCATGGAGGGAGAGAGAGAGAGACAGACATGGGTGGGATGGAGGGAGAGAGAGAGACACACACATGGGTGGGATGGAGGGAGAAAGAGAGACAGACATGGGTGGGATGGAGGGAGAGAGAGAGACAGACATGGGTGGGATGGAGGGAGAGAGAGAGAGACAGACATGGGTGAGATGGAGGGAGAGAGAGAGACAGACATGGGTGGCATGGAGGGAGAGAGAGAGAGAGACAGACATAGGTGACATGTAGTGAGAGAGAGAGAGACAGACATAGGTGACATGTAGGGAGAGAGAGAGACAGACATAGGTGACATGTAGTGAGAGAGAGAGAGAGACAGACATAGGTGACATGTAGTGAGAGAGAGAGAGACAGATATAGGTGACATGTAGGGAGAGAGAGAGACAGACATAGGTGACATGTAGTGAGAGAGAGAGAGACAGACATATGTGACATGTAGGGAGAGAGAGAGACAGACATAGGTGACATGTAGTGAGAGAGAGAGAGAGACAGACATAGGTGACATGTAGGGAGAGAGAGAGACAGACATAGGTGACATGTAGGGAGAGAGAGAGACAGACATGGGTGGCATGTAGGGAGAGAGAGAGACAGACATGGGTGGCATGTAGGGAGAGAGATAGACACACACATGGGTGGGATGGAGGGAGAGAGAGAGACAGACATGGGTGGGATGGAGGGGGAGAGATAGAGAGAGAGACAGACATGGGTGGGATGGAGAGAGAGAGAGAGAGACATGGGTGAGATGGAGGGAGAGAGACAGACATGGGTGGGATGGAGAGAGATAGACAGACATGGGTGGCATGGAGGGAGGGAGAGAGAGAGACATGGGTGGCATGGAGGGAGAGAGAGAGACATGGGTGGCATGAAGGGAGAGACATGGGGGAGTGACAGACATAGATGGTATTTTATAACTCTCCATTTTTTTATATCTGCAGCAGAGTTAGATAGCAATCTTTCACACAGGACACCACTTTAACAATTTCATAACCAGGGATGTCTGCTCCTGTACTCAAAGAGGTAGATTTTATAACCCTTTGAGTACAGGAGCAGAAAATTCTAATCCTTTGAGTAGAGGAGAAGACATCCCTGGTTATGAAAGAGTTAAAGTGGTGCCCTATGTGAAAGATTGCTATCTAACACTGCTGCAATTGTAAAAAATGGACAGTTTTAAACTATCATCTAAAATATGCAGTTCTTCCATTTGTCTTCACATTATACTAACTGCACAGGGAATGTAATCGGGGAGTTGGTTGGCTTTGAAAGACCTGGGGCTTAACCCTTAGTGTGCCAGAGGGGTATGCAAGGCATTGCAAAGCAATGCACTGCATACCCCTCTGGCACTCAAAGGGTTAAATGTGCATAGAGCATCCATATTGGTGTGTTTTGGTGGGTGTGGTTTGGGGGGCAGCATTTCATCCTTTGGCCCAGACAGCACAATGTCTTGGGCCAGCCCTAGTGATGGGTATTTTATTTGATAAGAGTAGGGATGGGTGAATTTATTTGCCTCAAACCAAAATCATCAAATAATGGCACTTCCCTCCTAGTGATGTTTTTGCACTTTTTTGCCCCTAGCTCATTGCATTGAAGTCAATGGGAACACTGAATTTACACACAACGCATAGCAAATGTTATTTTATTTCCCACAGGCATAGTATAAAATGTGTCTGATGGTGCCTGTGTTGGTGGAGTGTGGGGAAACAATCGGTTAAACAGAGAATTTTTACCATTTCAATATCGTTAGTTCTTTCCTGGCACTACCCTCAAATGAAATTTGGAGGTATCTTAGACTCAAACATTTCTTATGCCACCCTGACATCTGATCATGTTTTACCCGTACCCTTACTAAATTTGAATTCTACTTCAGTGCAACCACCCCTAAAAGAGATGATTCCTGGACAGGATGTATAATATTTTATTGGATGATCCCTGGAATACAAAACAGGATTATGCCCTCTCCTGGGAGCTTGTTGTTTGCCTTGGCAAGGATGACTGGCAGGGCATATGGTGCTAATTCTCTCATTCTTAAATATCTTCTCAGATGCTGGAGATGAATTACAAATTCTTGTTATGCTGGTACTTAATGCCCAATAGACTCCTTAAGATTTATCCATCTTTGAGTTCTAAATGTTGGAGAAATGGCGTCTCCAAGGGGACATATCTTCACATTTGATGGGAATGCCCAATGATATCACAATACTGTCTCACACTGAGAGATCACTAAAGGTCTCTCTTTAAAGGGATGCCTTCAGACGCTCTTCTTTAAAGACTTGTCGACTCTCCCCACTGCTAACAAAATCCTAATGTATACTATGTTAAATGGTGATAAAGCAATGATTAGGTTGATTAAACTAAATTAAGATCGAACCACTGCATGGTCCTTATTAGACCATTTGTTTATGGACAGGGCAGTCACCCTAATAACATTTCAACCTTGTAAGATTCAGTCACTCCCAGAGGGAACCCCCCTTTTTTTCCTTCCCCTCAACCCCCACACCATTGGTCTCTCTTCCTCTCTCCATTTTCCTATTCTCTTATTTTCCTCTAAACTGGATATGGCCCTGCTCCATCTATTGAGGGTTTCTTATGTTATTCTTCCTCATTAGCCCTGGATTGCCATAAATGTAATGCTTTGAATTGTCATTACTGGTATGTTGTAATAGTATTACTGTTTTATTTGTACCTTTAGCCATGGATGTTATGCCTTTCGGTATCTTCCATTTTGACCCAATAAAAATTTAAATAAAAAACAAGGGGAATTATTTTTTGGGGGGGTGGGGTCTGTTGACTGTTATTGGGGAAGAGGGAAAACATGAAATGAATAATAACAAAAAAAAAATAAGACCTGGTAACATAGTAACATAGTAACATAGTAATTTAGGTTGAAAAAAGACTTGCGTCCATCTAGTTCAACCCTTTTCCTATTCCTGTTTACCATCGTTGATCCAAAAGAAGGCAAAAAAAAACACAACAATACAGCAATTTAAAATTCTGCCCCGAATGGGGTGGGGGGGGGAGAGAATTCCCTCCTGATTCCAAATGGCAATCAGATTTCTCCCTGGATCAACAAGCCCTAAGTAAAATATTAATCCTAATACTAACGTACATAGCCCTCTAATGTATTCGATAGCACCACCTCCTCAGGCAGTGAATTCCATACCTTTATTGTCCTTACAGTAAAGAAACCCTTCCGCTGTTGTAGATTAAATCTCCTTTCCTCAAGTCTAAGCGGGTGGCCCCTTGTCCTATGTACTGTTCTGTTAATGAACAGGTCTTTGGAGAGCCCTTTGTATGGGCCCTGAACATATTTATATAGTGTTATCATATCCCCTCTAAGACGCCGTTTCTCTAGTGTATACAAGGGGTCTGAGAAAGGTACCTGTGTTGGTGGAGACTGGGGAAAGAATCAGTTGTACAATAATTTTTTTGAGGGGGTTTGTTGACTGGGATTGGGGGGGACAGTAGAAAACAAAATAAAATAAGAAATTGCTACATAAAGTGCAAGAGACAGGGGCCACTGTGACTGGGACAGACTGATACTTGATGGGATAGAGTATTTTGTAGAGAATGATTTGTAGGACTATGACTTGTTAGAGGCCCAAGTCCAGAGGAAACATTGATGTGTAGGACTTAGACTTGTTAGAGCCCCAAGCCCTGAGGAAACATTAATTTGTAGGACTTAAAGATAATTTTTATCTCTCAGGCTTGTTAACGTCACAAGCTCTAAGGAATCAGATAATTTTTATCAATTAGGCTTGTTAACGTTACAAGCCCTGAGGAATTAGAGAACATTTTTAATCAATTAGGCTTGTTTATGTCACAAGCCCTGAATAATCAGTGATTATTTTTTTGTAGGCCTCTAGTTTGTGTTCAAAGAACAAATCCTGAGGAAAAAAATACCCTACTGGCCTTGTGCCAGCAGGCCATGTTATGGTGGCCAGTGGCTACTGTTAAATGCCCTGGTGTCATTGTGGCATTTGCAACTTTTTTTTTTTGCTGCAGGATCATTATGCAGTTACAAGGGAATGGGATCAACAACAGCAGTGATACGGGTAATGATGATCATGGCTCCACTTCACACTACTAGCTGCAGTGTTATACCTGACAGTAGCAGCACCACAACAAGCCCACCACTTCAGATATATGTGGAGAAAAGAGGTTGGGCAATATTGCGTCTCCTTCTGCCCCTCCTATAAAATCATTGGAGTGTTGTTGGAACATACATTTTTCCCTTGAGAGCAGGAATTGTGCTTCTCATCAACTGCAATGTGCACAGTGTGTGTGTGGTGAATAAGGAAAACAGAGAACAATGGGCACATCTACACTCACATCAAACACCTGGCACAACTCTAACCAAACACCATGATGCTTAGGGTCCCCAATGTGAAATTATCCTGTCAGAAACCAAGTACTGCTGCTGTCAATATGCCCCTTGTCCACTCCAGGCTAAGGACATGTGACAACTTGCAGTTTTAATAGTAATGATGAATTATTCTGCCACCAGCTTAGTGTATTCTGTGGGATGGAATCTCCTCAGATGCTGCCTGATGCCCTGGTTACAATTATCCTCCACCACTTTACCATGTGTGGTCAGCGCACCACACAGTGTGCAATGGGTGGACACGAACTGCCACATCCTTACAGCTATAGAATGGCAGCTATCAGCTGGTGGGAAAGGTAACAATGAAAAAGGTGGATCACCAGAAGATGTAGTTACATCTTACCATGGCCGGAACCTAGAGCAAAAAGGTGATGGTAAGCCAGGTTATTGCTTGCCAATGAACTTCCAGGTTCTGGCTGGGTTTCTCTATTCTTCCTCCTCTTTGATTTACACCTAATCTTTTGTTGCATTTGGGGAGAGTCATGGAGTAGAGCAACAGCGGTGCCTGATTTCTTTGATGGAGGCTTAGCTTTAACATGCTTCTCATAAATGCCATGGTGTCTGTGTTTCATATGTGTTATGAGAGTGGTTGTGCCAAGGTGCCTTCCCTCTTTTCCCCTTTTCACGGATTTATCGCAAATTGTGCACAGTGCCATCGCTGCACTGTGCCTGCCCCAAGAGAAAAATTGACCCTTACTTCTTCTCCTCCACATTCCCCTTCACTGGCTCGGGCAGGGAATGATGATGCTGCTTCTGCTTCTGCTGACGCAGAATCAGCGCTCCAACTAGGACCAGGAGTATTGCAGCTGGCAAGTGGAACCTGTCCTAGTCCCACATAACTACTGCTGGACCCATCCCCACTGTGTCCACAGTCATCTGTGGCACACAAGCCTGTTCTTCATCATCTTGCTGCCCTTGAAACTCAGCAACAGGAATCACAACAGCAGCAAACTCAATTTCTGCAATCTCACTTCTGGCAGTGGTGGTGATGCCCACCCCCATCCCCATTTCCATATGTGTCTGCCATTCCTTCTTGGTTTGAGCTAAAAAGGCCACTAATGTCTCTTCCACCCCTGCTGCTCCACCACCAGTCCCTCCTTGCTGCTTCTGCTGCTCTATTAGAATCTAACTGGTTGGAGTCTATTACAAATGTGACAGAGGGTCCCCTCTGTCACACTTGACATCCCTTGAGCTGAAGAAGGCAGACTTGAAGCACTAGCAACAGGCAAAGGCAACTGTTCTGTGCTCATGGGGGTATTACTGCTGCTAGCCACCAGTTCTGCCTTTCTCAGTATCATGTGCCATAGGGACAATGCCGGAGGAAAGGGTATCACAGGGTTGGGGATGTTGTGGGCTCCCTTGACCGATAGTCTGGCTACTCCCCATCTTCCACTTTCACCTCAGCATTAGCAGGAGTATCTATTGTGGTCACGCTAGTCCCACAGCTGCTTCACTATCACTAACAGCAACCACATCAATTTCAGTCTAAGTTTTCATCACTAGTATCACCCCCTCCCTCACTCCTAATTCTGTGAGTCTGTAACTGCTGGATATTAGTAGTAGAAGGACTGCTTGGGGATGGCAAGTGTGACTGGCCATCATCTCCACCTTTTCCCCCAGGAATCACAAGACACTGTAACAGCACTGTAACTGACCTGTCCCGCTCACACTACTATCTTCTTTTTCCTCTGCTCATGAAACTATTTTCTCCAAGATCCCTAGGGGTAATGTATGGGGAATGACCATTATTGGGTCTGAGGAATCAGGGCATCCAGTCCCTTCAATGATGGTAGTGGTCACTTCCTCCTCCTCCTCCTCCTCAGACTAACTTGATGCATAACAGTCCTTCCAGCTCCTCCTTTTACTTGTATTCCAGGTGTTCATAGTAATAGCACACACTTTGAGCCTCTCCTGCATCAATTTCACTAATAAAATCACAGCACAACAGCCTAGCACCTTCTCTGTGTCTCTCTCTAGCTGCTTGTATTGTGTTTCACTTCCTGGAAATGTCACGTTTGTAGCTATTAAAAAAATAGCAAACAAATTTTAGTTATAGGCAAAAACAGCAAAGATTTTAAGGGCTTTATTTAAAGCAAGCAACCACATGGGTTTTCATTGACTTTTTTCATGGGAACAGAAGACCTTTCATCCACCTCTAGATAGGAGTTCAAATACTAGCTAATCTACTGTTCAATTTTACTCACCAGTTACTATTATGTATCATCATTTTTGTTATAGCCTCTAATCAATGACCTACTTGCAGTCTTACCATATAAATTATTACTTCTATGTAAGAAAATAATAATTATTTAAAAAATTAAATTAATATTTTTTTTATAATGAGATATGTGAGGAACAAGAGTAACTGCTAATCTGAGCTATTCAACTTTTGGATAGAGGGTCAATTGAATAGCAGATTGAGGACCAAATCTAGACCACAATCCCCTTTTGTCCTGTCTCCAATCACATTAATGAAGCTATACAAGTAAGAAATAGCATTGTTTGCTTGTGCAGATATAGCAGTGCCCGTACATTGAAGACAAAAGGGATCATGGACCAGATCTGGACAAGTTACATGAACTGACTAGCCTTGCTTAAAGGGATAGTAATGTCAGATAAAAAGTATTAACTATATGGTAGATACAATCAAAAGAGAGTCCTTGCACTTATTCATAACTCTCAAACCATTATGGTTTGAGAGATATAGAAAAATAAAGTTCTCCACTTTATAGGAGAAAATAAAGTTCCTGGATCAGACGGCGGCTCTTCAGCAGCACTGACATAGTGATACCTAAAAATAAATACTTAATCGGAATGGTCTACAACATGTGCCCAGTTTGCAAGCACATATTGTAGACCATTCCGATGAAGTATTTATCTTTAGATATCGTTATATTGGCGCTGCTGAAGAGCCACATCTGGTCAAGCAACCAAAATCTGCTTCTGACAGCTTTACAGCTCATCAAGCAGAAAGGGGAGGGAGCGGAGAACTTTATGTTCCTATATTTCTCAAACCATAACAGTTTGAGAGATACAAATAAGTGAAAAAATTCTCTTTTAATTGTATCTACCATATAGTTTATACTTTTTTTCTGACATTACTGTACCTTTAAAAGGATAGTAATACTTCATTTTCACTTTACTTATTATACAAAAAACCTACAACACAGCAACTGATTGGAATGGTTCTGCTCAGAAACTCAAAGTTTATCAGACAATCAAACCGATGCAGTGCACTATGTGTAGGAAAAGGTCACACATGACAGCATGAAGATCCAACAAAAGGGGAGTGCATTACAAAGGCTTCATGGTGATGACAATACTGAGTGGGCATGGCTTACAGCAATACAGTTGAGGTATCTCCTCCCTCTAGACAAGCCCTACGGTCCCAGGACCAGATTTCTGTTCTGAGAGCTTGAAAGGTGATATAGTAAAAAGGGGATTGAGGGGGAAAATATAACTGGCAATTGCTAAACAACTTTACAAGTTAGCACAGTGAGACATGGATGGTATGATTTATTTTTTTAAGCATAACAATATTAAGTAAAGTGAAAATGAAGTTTTACTATCCCTTTAATACTATTACAGAATCCTGGGATTGAAGATTCATGTACAGAATTTTAAGTGGTTTATGCCTAGACATGGGCAAGAAGTCCTGTTTTCTTTTCTTGATAATTTTTGTAGAAAAAAAAATGTTTCTCCCTTTCACAGAAACTCCATCATTTAGAAAATCCAATAACATTTACACATTTTCTTTAACACCAAACAAATTCTGGTGAGAATGTGCCATTTGCCATCAATGATTTCTATGGCTAAGAAAATTCCCTCTGCAATACCTGTGGGAACCCAGCACCAGCAGATAATGCTGCTACTGAAATACCATCAGGGTAATGTTACTAGATCATCCACTTAAAACTGACACACAGGAAAAATGTCTACTGCAGGATTGGGATGCAATCATTCCCATGTATTCAAGCAGCAGGGATTGTTCATAGGCGTCCAGTTATAAGGGGATGAACTAGCAACCCTAACTCAAGGACCTGGGCTAAGGTTATTAAAAATGGGAACTTCTGATGTTTCCCAGGTGGCTGTGTGCATTTGCAGCGCAGAAGTGTAGCTGTCTGCACCTGTTGCGTTCACCACCTATGGAACCAAAAAAGTGAGGAGGAAGAGTCTGGTGGTGGTGGTGATGATGATGATGGTGATGGTGGTGGTGATTCCAGTGAAGTGAGAGCTTTCTTAGGTCAACAAGAAAAAGAGAGATTGCCAGATATAATGGGTATCACAACCACCAGTGATGTTATTGTGTTTCCTAATATAATTCCTGCTGAATCATCATTATATGTCACAGGATATGGGTTACCTTCCCATAGGCTAGCAAGGTAAGCCTTGAACAAATTGTGTTCGTACTGGTGGCTTGGTGCACTGACAACTGACCTCAGTGGTGGTGGTGATGGATAACTGACTTCCCATGGGTCATGAGACATTACCAATCATTTAAACAATAATTGACCCTCCTTTCAATGAGCTGTGCATTTTCTACATGGTGGACAGTGTGTAGATGTAACCTTTTTCCATGCGTTGTATTAGTCTTTCACACATTGCCATAAGTTGTCACCTCACCATGTAATGTAAATTGTACAGACATATTGTCATAGGCTCACATCTGAACAATTGTCTGCTGGTGGCACTGATAATGGCAATGTCAGAGAAATGTATTCCTCATTGTTTTTTTAATGGAGACTATGTTAGTGTCTTTCTCGAAGAATCCGAACATGATTCGCCAGCTGGTTCATGTCTATGTTGTCATTATTTTAAGAATCATAGACAATGCTTTCATTTTTTTCCCATAGTAAATATATTAATGGAACTATGTCACCAATTCCTGCACCTGCATGACTAACCAGAAAGGTTGCCATCTCAAAATGTTTCAGCAGATCACAGAAGTCACACATTTGATGCTACTGAGCAGGTGACAAAGAAGCCTCTTGCAAAACATTACAGTTTAGTACTATCTACTCATTATGTACTTGTAATGCTGATAGAAACCGTCAAGCATGAACAATGTAGAATTCTACTTGGTACTAGGGATGGGTGAAAATTTTTGCCTCAAACTGAAATCGGCGAATAATGGCACTTTCCGCTTGGTGAAAAATTCCCCATGAAAAGTGCAGTTTTTCCACCTTTTCCGCCCATTGAAATCAATGGGAAGAAAAATATTTCTACAACACACTTAAGTTTTCTACAGTCATATAAAAGGCTGTCAAGCTCTCACAGCAGCCATTCTGTGTTTGTGAGAGGAGAGAGCAGCATGTTTTTGAGCTAGAGGAGATAGGCAAATAAAGGGGAATTAAAGCTTACTTTAGGGAGTCATTTAGGTAGGACACTTGTTCTCTGTATTAGGGGAGTCTGTTTGATAAGAAGGGAGGAAGGAGGTTGACCCCCAAATACTCCAAATTCAATGTGACTGACTGGCAAGACACAGGCAGCTAGGGACCTATTTGGTTGCTGATCTAGCTGTTATTATCTCTGTGTTGGGTGGGGAAGTCTGGGGAAAGACGTTGTTGATTTTGTTTTTCAGTTATAATTTTTTTTGGACAGACTGTGATAAGAAAACAGGGTGGACAACTTTAAAAAAAAATTAAAAAAATTAAAAAGAAAATAAAAAAGAGTAAAAAACTAAATATCTTACGTGACAGTGACAGACAGCTTAATGGGCTTAGGCAAGGCATCATATAGTTGCATCAGTTGTGTTGTGTACTGTACAATAAAAAACCACAGTGTAGTTGCGTAATGACAGCAAATGCACAAGGGGAAGGGGGAGTGGTAGAGCAGTGCAGGGACATGAGAGTAAAGTAGCAGTTCAAAAACTGACTGCAGCAATGGTTTCTGCAGCGTGTGCAATCAATGATGATGATCCCTCTACTCTAAGGGAGGATGCAGTTTGCCAAGGTCCCAGCAAAACTAGCTCCAGCACCACCAGTGCCAGTAGAAATAAAGAACCATATAAGAAGAACACTGAAGATGACAACAAGTTGCATTCAAGTGTTGATGATGCTGGCAATAGCATAATAGAGGAAGGTGTAGCTGAACCGCCTGCTGCATCAGATAATGAGACAAACAAGCACCAAAACACCCATAGTAGGGAACTTTGTTAAAGTAAAAAGAAATTGTTTGAGACCTCCAAAAGCTTAGAGGAATATAAGGGTAGTGGGCAAGAATTGTCAGGTGATGCTGATGCTGCTGAAGATGACCTAATGATGACTGATGATGATGCAGATCTAGAATATATCCCTCCAGCATCCTTCTCTTGTTCAGATACAGATGAAGTTGAGAGTGAGGATGGTGACAGGCTATAAGATTAGCAGAAAGTCAAAGGCTGAATCTTCTACTACTTTTAAAGGAGCACTGTGCTTGTCTATAAAGTGTTTGAGAAAGCCATTGGAAAGTCTGACCCTGGACAAGCACAGATTAGTCTTCATCAGCATCATTGCCTCTTCAAAGTCCAAGTCCCACTCAGCCACACACACCCGTTTTGAGTACCCAGCAACAGCAACACAGGTTAACACCCACATTGTTAGATATGATGAGTATCTCTGGTGCTGCTGCTATAAGTACTACACCTTTGACACCTAGTAGTAGTGGCAGTAGAATTACATCAACATCTAGCTCCAGTAGTAGTAGTAGCAGAAACCACACATGACAGACAAAGCCAGGACAAATATATTAACAGCAGCACAGATGAGACGGTGTGGGACAAATGGGACCACTGCTATGACCAATGAGTAATGTGTATCAATAAGCTGAGAAGGGGGATAGAGTATGCCAATGGTAAAAATGCATACACAAATCACATCATGCTAGTCCCCCACCACTACAACACATATCTGCCACATTGTAGGCTGTACTCTTTTTTATTACTTGATATCATCATGAATATGTGCAAGTGTCACTTATGCAAGAATATGTTGTGGGCAAAGGACAAATGCATTCTGCAAGCCATATTTTGCTGTAGGACCCACAACTTTGACTTTCAGACACTTATTTCTAAACTTCAGCCCTCATAAGACGTAATATTACAGTGAGAAATGTAGTACCTATAGGAAATATAGGCAAAAATGTGTTAAAATAGGTGGAAAATGTGTTAACATAGGCAGAAAATGTGTTAACATAGGTGGAAAATTTGTTAAAATAGGTGAAAAGGAGGAATTTCTGCATAGACGGAAAGGCAAAATTTTTCGCGGGAAAAGCAAAAAATCGGCACATTTTCACTTCAGATTTTTCACACTTTTCACCCACCCCTACTTGGTACCTAAATTTTAATTTGGTTTTCAGGCAAGACATATTCATGAAAGGAATGTAATGCATACAATATATGACCATGACCATATATGTGTCAAGATTTTGTGGGTGATATGTAGCATTAATTTAATGGCGTGAGGTTCTGAGAGGAATTAAGTAATATATTTAGGACATGTCTAAAGCAAGGTAAATGTACAATTTTTGCTATTCTTAAGGCAGCTATTATATTGGATCCATTGTTAGCAGACACAAAGTTAGCTTCCAAGGAGTGGAGTAGAAGCCATCTGTCTATGACCTGCTGAAACTTGTTTAACATATCTATGGATGTGGGATAGTTTTTCAAAGCTTTGGATGCATAAACTGGCATGCCAAAGGCATGGGCTACCCTGCTTCTGGCCTTACTACTAGTACAAGAGGCAACATTGGCAATGACCTGCTGCTTCTGCTGCTGGCTACTGATGGAAAAGATAGCCAGTCAGCAGTGTCAGTTATACAATCTGTAAACTGGCCATGTGTCCACATATCTGTGGTCAAATTAGCTTTCGTGACAATTGATGTTTCCAGCCCTTTACCCCAGTGCTAACCACCTTGTTGTCCAACGGTTAAAGAGCTGGTCTTGAAGACTAAAACTTGGGATATGCCTCTGTTTTCTACTAAAGAATAGGGTAGAATGCCAACTGCCAACATGTTAGCAAATTTGCCATTTCAAAGGCATACTTTTGGGGGGGGTTGTGCATTTTGATTTACTTCTTTCTAAGAACTCGGTAAGTGTGGGTTGGCTCTTGGCAGCACATAGCAGAAGAACTGTTTAACTTAGTTGCTTTAGTATGACTAGTGGTGATGGAGGTATTGCAGGTTGACATTGTGGGGACTCTGTGACTCTTGTAAACTCCAAATAACTCTCAGTCATCCTCCTCTATGCTTCAAATTTGCTCAAAAACAGAAGACATGGATATTATTGTTACTGAGGAAAATGTTGCCCCATTTCCTGAGACACCTACAACACTACTACTATTATGTCCCCCTCAGCACTTTTAGGAGTGCTGTTACTGCTACTGCTGCTAATCATTATACCTCTGATATGCTTCCTGTGTGTTTCCCAGTCAGACCTGTGGTTGTGCTACAGATGGGATCTTAATAAGGATATTCCTAAATGTGATGCTTCTTTCTCCCTGCTCACATACTTTTTACTGATGCAACTCATAGCAACATGTTTAGCCTTTGAGTGAAGTATCTCCATACTTTAGATTACATAGACTAAGGAGTTCTGATGGACTACTACATATTATATCATCACTAACACAAGGGCTAGATGTTGCAATAGTGCTAGTAGTAGTAGTAGTAGTAGTAGTAGTAGTAGTAGTAGTAGTAGTGGTAGTAGTAGTAGACAACAGTGTTGTTGACTGTGAAGGTGATGATGACTGGTGAAATTGTTAGTTTATTTATAGGCATGTTCACTTGTCAAGACTTCACATTTGAGAGAGTCTATAAACAGGCATATTAATCCTTTTCAGTGGTGGAAGTCAGAGCCTTTTCCAAACAGATATGGCTAGTTTTTGCTATATCACTGCCCTCTACTTGTTCTGTATCAGAAGAAGCTGGGCAAGGAGTGTGGAGAGACATATTCTCAGCTTCAGAATCATCATTGAATAGTACCATTTCTTCCTCCCCTTTCATATTATAGTTTTTTTATCTGATAAAGTGTATTCTTACTTTTCCTCTCATGAGGATTTCTAGAACATTGAACACCAGTTTTAAATGGGTTGTCACTGTCTGATGCAGCAGTTGGTCTCAATACTTCTACATCATCCTCTACTTTGGAAAAAGCACTAGAATGTGACATGTTATCTTTAGTGTTAAAAGCTTAGTACTGATATTTTCCATAAAACTTTTCTGAACAGGCTCATCAGAAGAAGGAGGATCATCAGAATTTATGGTTCAAGCTGTAGAAACGATGACATTAGTCAGTTTTTAATGCAACTTTACTGCCAGCAACACATCCATACACACCTCCACCTAGTTAGTTCAGCTTACCATGCTTTGTTGACATAATGATAGTAGTGTTAACTTTTCTGTAGAGTACATGGCATAGCGGTTAGTTTTAACAGGTCTGTAGTATGCAAATTAATGCATAGGGCAACAACAATATAAACTTGTCTTTTTTTTGTCTGAGCGTGGAAGCATGTTTGTCTGTTGTTGTCTATAGTATCTGTCACTGCCACTATCAGCTCAGGTAAAAACTCAAGAAGAACTGTTCATGATTGTGTCTGTTTACAGGAGATATCTTCCCCCTCATATCCCTGTGAATACTCCACAAATATGGCAACATTGCCATACTTTACTATTTTGTATATATTGAAATGCAGCTTAGTAAGCCATTGTCATATTCCTGTGGGCATGTTTTTATGTTAATGTGACACATTGCACTAAGCTCCAATAGGAGCTTAGTGCCTCTGCTATCGGACATTCACAGTCCCAACTTTGCCAACCTGAGGTTGGTGAAATTAGGATCTACCCCTAGTTTTCTAGTTAGTTGCCTCTTCTGGAGAAGACAGACAGCAACTGCCTTTCTTTAACCCTTTCAATGCCATAGGGATGTGCATTGTACAAACCTGTGGCACTAAAATGATTGTAACTTTAAATAATTCATTGACCCCCTTCACAGTTGATACGGAAACTGAGCGAACTGGCAGGTAAGCTGTGGCATATTACAGCTTCTCTGCCAGCTCTGTGCTTAATGAAACTGATCAGCGGACTATCTGCCAGTCAACTGATTCATGTAAACAGAGGACTCACTGGGCAAATCAAGTGCCTTGCGAATCCTCTGTTTGCATTAATCAGCTGATCATTGGGTAGTCTGCTGATCAGCTGTTTCATTAAGTTTCTATGTTTTCATGTCATTCACCTATCAGTCAAAAGTATTTTTTAAACTGTCTCTTTCAATGTGCCACTGTCTAGACAACATCCCTTTCAACCCCTGCAAAAGTCCAGAAAATTTGCTAGCACCAATATTATTAAAATTAAACTGATACCTCCTTTAATACTGGTGAGTTATTAAGGTGGAAGTACATGGGGGGAACTCTTCCTGGGGAGGGGGAAATTACATTATTAACCTTGATTTCAAAGCAAAGAAAAAAAATTAGATTTTTTTTTATTTTTGCCCATGCCTATTTATACCATATACAATTATTATTGATTTCTTTAAGATCATTATTTTAATTATAACTGAACTAGTTGAAGAGCCCGTTACACGGGCCACAGTGCCACTGCCAGCCGGTCGTGGGGCAGTCATGCACAGTAGAGATCGCCCACGCCGCAGCCGATACAGTGCCAGCTGGTCGCGGTGCAGTCATGCTCAGTAGAGACTGCCCGAGCCGCAGCTGATACAGAGCTGGATGCTCCTTTGGAGCTCCCCGCTCTGTATCAGCCTCATCACGGGCAGTCTCTACTGCGCATGACTGCAGCATGTGCAGCAGTCTCTACTGCGCATGACTGCGTCGTTACAAACTTTGTAGCAAATTATTATATAGGATTATTTGCTACAAGATGTTCTACAGAAAAATATTCTGTTCAGTTTCAGATACAGAGAATTTGATTTAAAGGGACAGTAATACTTAAAATGTAAAAAAAATATATGTTGTAGGGTTTATCCCCCTGAGTAAAACAAGGATACTGATACAAAAACAGAAAAAAGCGGCTCAGATCAAGGGGGTATTTAACTTATATCCCCAAAAGCTTCAGTCCTTGTATATTCAGCGTAAATATATGTAAACCGAGTGACTCTGCCTTCATGTGCGATATAAATGTGCTGGTTTATTTGTAGACAGTCTTTAAAGTTTTAACCGCACCTACTTTAAATCACACAACAACAGACAATATTAAAATCCAAAGTCGTATACCTTTATTTCTTCCGATAATAACAATTTCTTTTCCATTACCACAATGGATTGGGAGGGCAGCTATCTGGTTATGGCAAGGTGACAGATTTGATCGACGTGTTTCGTGTACTAAAGCTTAAAACTTTAAAGACTAAAACAAGAGTACTCCCACTGCTGAAAAGTGTTTTATTCAAAAGTTATTACAGCTCAAAGTTGACTCTTTTAGGTGCAATATCACAGTGGCCTGAAATTGTACAGTGGCGCTGTTGCTACACCATCCTATGGAGATTTATGGTCCCGGAACCAGAGCTGTCCATAGGACAATTTCAGGCCACTGTGATATTGCACCTATAAAATTCAACTTTGAACTGTAATAACTTTCGAATGAAACACCTTTCAGCAGTGGGAGTACTCTTGTTTTACTCAGGGGGATAAACCCAACATATTTTGTTTACCAAATTCCATGGGAAGTTCCTTAGTAAACAAAATATATATTAAGCTGGGAGAAGACATTATTATTAACCCCTTAACGCCTGAGGACATACATGTACATCCTGAGCGGATGTCCCTTAAGGACATAGGACGTACATGCACGTTCTCGGATTCCGGGTTCCCATGCGACTGCACGCCGTTCGGGAACTCCAGGATCTTTTAAAAAAAAAAAGCACCACGGGCGCTAACTGCCGGCTGCATGTGCGCGCTGCCGGTCACTAAGGGGTTAATATGATGATGATGATTATTATTATTATTATTATTATTATAGGAATACAGTAAATACCACCTAAAAATTGCCAATGAGTCTGATACACTTTCAGAAACAGTTCTTAAAAACTATGAGGCAAATGTACTAAGATGAACTGGTGCAAACCAATTGCAGTCTAGGAGACTAATAACAATTTTCATTTATTTAAATGGGACTTTTTAACCCTTTGAGAGCCAGAGGGGTACAGAATGCGTTGTGAAGCAATATATTCCAAACCACTCTGGCATTCAAAAGGTTAACCGATACATTGCAAATTGATTGGAATTTGGGTAATTTTTTGTTCCCTGTGGTACATTTGATTTACTCCAGAATTGCTCTAGTTCTTTGTGCAACAGTATCAATCCCTGTATACCAAGATTTATGCTAGTTTATGATTACAAACCATAGTAAAATTAGATTTCATTTCAATTTAAATACAATTGGTGAAACATTTTCTGTATCATCCAAAATGATAAAAAGGCTGTAGAGATATTTAACCAGAAGAATTAAACGTGCTTGATAACAATATTTGATGCTTGGAATTATCAACACTTTGTAGAACTAGAGCAGTGTTAGTGACATCTTGTGGCCAAATTAAAATCTGTCAGTCTGATTCTCTTGCCTTTAGAAGCACAGTCTAATATTATATTTCAAATCAATGCATTTTCTTTATACCAAAGATGAAACTATGTAATTTATATTACTGCTTAACCCTTTCAGTATTAGAAGGGTACACAATGCATTGCTTTGAAATGCTTTGCATACCTCTATGGCACTCAAAAGGTTAAATCATCTAGTAAAGATACCCACCAACAGTATCAATGGATACTCAAATTTTGTCATAGAAAATCAAATCATTCTTGAAAGCATCTATTTACCACAATCTAAACAACCCAACAAAGGATATAGATTGGCTTATAAATTAAATTACTAGTAAAAAATTATTTTGGCAGTCTGGGTCACTCACATTTTTTGGCCTACCAAAAGTTTAACTAAAAAAACAAGCAAACAAAAAACATAATAGAAGATATTATATATTATGTAGAGTCATATTTCCAGAATATAGTTATTGGGAAATTAATGTTTATATTTTTATGGCACTGTGCGGCACTTCATACTAATTCATGTCACAGAATGCTAATTTAGTTCTTTTCAAGGTCAAACTTATCAACCCCTGGGCTGCTACAAGTCCATAAGTATTTTTGTTGTGGATCTGTACTACAAGACATTGGATCTGAAATAGTAAATAAGAGGATGAAGTACAGACTACCAGCTCTAATTTGAAGACTTTTACATCGGTAAATCCTGAACAATGTAGGAATTACAGACTTAACTAAAACCTTAATTGTGTCAAACTCAACCATGTGGTACATTGTTAAGATGCATGAATACACAGGTAAGCTCTGCCACAGAAAACAACCTAGGTAACCACAGAAGACCACTGTATTGGATGACCAAAGAATTCTTGCAATGTTAAAGCGGAACTACCACCCATCTTAAACTTTGTGGCAAATAATTGCCCATCTGGCGACTAGCTGCTCAGTAGTGCTGATTGCTAGAATAATGAGGTTAATGAGAATTATACCCTGCTCCAGGGCTGACAGGCAGTAAAGAGAGCAAACATCTTTCCATAGTGACGTCTGTGTGCCTGCACTGTCAGTCCCTTTTGGAGACGAACGGCTCATAGCAACGTAGAGCCGGCTGGGACTGACAGTGCAAGAGAGCAGACGTCACTATGGAAAGATGTCTGCGCTCTTTACTGCCTGTCAGCCCCGAAACAGGGTATAATTCTCATTAACCAGGTAATTATTTTGGCGACTAGCACTACTGAGCAGCTAGTCGCCAGATGGGTAATTATTTGCCACAAAGTTTAAGATGGGTGGTAGTTCCGCATAAAAGAAAAAGCCCTTTTCTACTGTGGAACAGATCAGAAACACTCTCCATAATGTAGGCATTGAAGTGTTAAAGAGTACCATAAAGAGAAGCCTTTAGTAGTATAATCACAGATGGTTTACTACAAGATGCATACCACTGGGAAGCCTCAGGAATAAAAAGACAGTTTGATAAAAACTGCATAAATGAACCCTGTAGAATTCTGTAACAAAGTCTTATGGACAGATGGGACAAAGATTAACCTGTACCAAAGTTATAAAAACAGAATGATGCAAAGAAACAAGAACTGCATATGATCCAAAGCATATTACTTTATCTGGAAAACATGGCGGAGGTAGTCTTATGGCTTGGGAATGTATGGCTGTCACTAGAACCAGCTCACTTGTATTTATTGATGATGTGACTGCTGATGGCAGCAGAAGGATGAATTCTGAAGTGTAAAGAAACATCTCCAAACATACTGATAAAGCAACCAAGGAGTTTTTCAGTGCCAAAAAGTGGAAGGTTCTTGACAATCACTGACCTGAATCCATCTGAGCTATGCATGAGTTTCACTTGCTGAAGACAAGCCTGAAAGCCCAGAAACAAACAGCATGTGAAGATGGATGCAGTACAAGCTTGTCAGAGCATCACCAAGGAGATACCCATTGTTTGGTGGTGTTGATGGGTCACAGATTTTGGGCAGTCAATGAATGTAAACGATTTCCAACAAAGTACTAAATCTGATGATTTTATGTAAGATTATATTATTTGTCCAATTACTTTTGGTCCTCTAAAATGGAAAGAATATTATCATCCTTTATTTATTATACGTATAAAAAGGGCTGTAATTTCTACACTGTTAATGGTTTATGGATGAGGAAAAATCTCAGAAAAGCTGACAGTCTGCACTTTGTCCTCTTAGTCATTATTTAATTATAAATCCAATGTGCTGGTGTGCAGAACAAATACAACAAAACTTGTATCACTGTCCAAATACTCATGGACTGCACTGTATATATTAAAGGGTAGAAAAAAAGTTCAAACCGATTTTAAGAATTCACTCATGTATTCAAAAATATTGGAAATGATGGTTAAAGTTGGGAGAAACTTTAGCTAAATGACATCCCCTGTTCTTTGTTAGTTATTTAATACATATGGGGTGGACATTTAATTAATGTCTTCATCGCCAAACTTTAACCATCACTTTCAGTACTTTTGATGGCATAAGGGAAAATTTTAATGCCAGCTTTAATGTCAGTTTTTGGACTTTTAATGTCTGCTATGTTTTTTATGAACCAGGTGGATTCAATGTAACATTTTATTTTAGAATTAATAAAAGTTGAGCTTCATGGCTGCATAACTGGTTCCATTCATAAACACCGACCTTGTGTCTTTGTGAGTCCTTCTTGTTTCCATGTGAATAGTAGAGATAGTTAACAATTAGGAGCCATAAAAATTCAAATTTGTTTTTTATTGTTCAATATCTGCATTTTAGACATGGGGTGATACCTATATTACTTTTTACTATCTAGGTACACTCATATACAATAGTAGTAGTATGTTTTTATGAATTATTTTAAATGTTTGGTTTGATTGAAGATCCTTCTAAAGCAAAATTTACCTTTATTTTTGTTATATATATGTTTTATAGAGCGTGCCTTCTGCATACAATAAACTTTTTTTGTCATGCAATGCTTTGTTTGATTGAGAGCACTTCTTGAGCACAATGAATCCTTTTTTTTTTAATTTAATCTGTTGTTTGATCAAACATGTATCAACAACTCTGGAACAGGACTGCCCATCAACAACCATGAGATCTATCATCTATGTATGCCAATTTAAGAGAAATCTGTTCGGTAGCACATTTGTTATCTGTATTTGTGGAGAGAAGAAGGGATGAAAGTGACAGACAGCTGATTGAGAGCCTGATGTGAACTGTATGGCTGAGGCAGACTTGATAGACAGGATAACACTAAGAATTTTGTTAAGGGCTAAGGCAAGATCACACTCCATCAGTTGTGTACTGTAGATAGTAGAAACACATACACAGTAAATTCACATGAGGGAGGGGGAAAAGTGGAGCAGTGCAGAAATGTGGGAGTAAATTGGTAGTTCAAAAATAACCGATGATGATCCCTCTATTCCCAGGGTCAATGCAATTTGTTAAGGTCCCACCAATCACACCAAACCAGTCCCCCACCACAACTACCATACACATGTGCTACATTGTAGGTTGTATTTTATTTTATTTATTTTTATCACTTGACATCATCATAAATATATGCCAGTGTCACTTAAGCAGGAAGTTAGTGTGGTGGGCAAATGACAAATGCTCAATGCACGCTAACACATTTTTCAAGGTATATATTGCTGTAGGATTCACAACTTTGGCTTTCAGCTACTTATTTTTCTACAGCCCTCAGAAGAAGTAATATTGTGCTGGGAAATGTTGCACCATAGGAAACATAAGCAAAAAATGTGTTGGAATAGTAGAAAAATTGTGTTGGAATAGGCAAACAATTTGCTGGAATAGGCAAAAAGGAGTAACACTTTGCATTGGAGAAAATTTTGTGAAAAAAAAGATAAGAATCGTCCATTTTTCATGAAAAGTCATGCAGGACATTTTTCTCACTTTTCACCCACCCCTACTCATAGGCACCTCAAATGCAACATGTCTAAAACTGAACTAGTCCTCATATGATTTGGATCAGGTAAGCATCACCTTTCCAGGTGACAGTAAATGGTATTACCATATTGTGCCTAGGATTGATAATTGATGCAGCTCTCTCATTCTCTCCTCAAATCATGCCACTTTCTGTCGGTTAACATAGCAAAAATCCATACCTTCCTCTGTCCCCCACAACTAACATTCTCCCCCACAACTAACATTCTTACACAAGCACTCATCCTATCCAGCATGGACTACTGTTACCGCCTTCTCTCTGGTCTTCCTGTCTCTCATCTCCACACACTTCAATCCATACAGAATGCTGCCTCACAAGTTACCTTACTGTCACCTAGACTTGTCCCCTAGACTTGTCCCCAGCACCCCTCCTTCTCAATCCTTCCAATGGCTGCCTATCAAACTCCATATATCATACAAAATACTTCTTCTCTCATTCAAGACCCTTCTCTACCCCTTCCTTCATTTCCACTTTGAACTCCCAGGAGTTTAAAATCCCACCTCCTCAGCAAAGCTTCAAAGCTGCTATACACCTTTATTAGTGTAACAAAAACAAACGCATGAGTCAAGAGTATAAACCAAGACACGCCAGGGTCAGAAATCAAGACAGGTATTCAGGCGAGCCGGAGTCAGGAAACCAGAAGTCTGCGATGTCAGGAACAAACCGAGGGCCAGAAGAACAGAAGTCAGCAAAGTTTGGAACAAATAAATAAAGAGACAGTGCAAAAAGGATCTAAGTGTAGTGGATGAGCAAGTCAATGGGGTACAAAGTAATTTCCCAAAATATTTTATTACAATAAAGATAAAAGATATATATATATATATATATATATATATATATATAAGAAAAAAGTCAACATAAAATCATAAGCGATATAAAATTACAGTGTGGCAAAGCAATATATAAAATAGGCACCAAGTGCTCAAAGGGGTAGTATAAAAGCAAAAATACAAAAAGCTGGACTAAGTACAGAGAGCAGAAATGGACAGGAGGATACTACAGAATTAAACAGCGTGTAGTACGGGTGGGTGGATATAGTCTGTTGATAGTCTATCAGGTCCGGGATATTGTCGGGAGATAGATACAACCCCCCACGTGAGGATGCTTACCAAAAATAGGCTGATATTATAACATATAGTAAGTATAACAGTTATCCGCTCACCAGATTCCTTCTTTCAATAGTGCATCTTAGACAACGTGTGGTGAGTCCGTGGATCCGTTATGGAGATCAGTCCCAATCTGGCTGTTCCTCCGTCACACCGATCACTGCACTTGTAGTGTCCTGAAGTACACAAAGGGTTCTAACAAGCTGATTTGCAGTAAAATAGCTTGATTCTCGTCCTCTTTGGGTCACAAAAACGTTTCAATGCTTTTCGGAGCAAACCGCTCCTTCCTCTGGAAAACATGGGGATTCAATGACAAAGAAGAAGAACAAAGAAGGCCTTAGTTTATGTGACTCATTCCGCAAGTTGTTAAAAGAAGTAACTCTTTGATACATTATGTATACATATATTGTTGTGTTCTATAAAAATGACTCCCACTTATGACTGTGTAGTTGAACCTTATGAACGGACAGCAGAGGTCAGTGACCACTATAATTTATTCCCATTGGTTAATCTCTGTTTAAATAACGAACTCAACACTTTGGTGCTTCTTTGTCATTTTATCCCCATGTTTTCCTGAGGAAGGAGCGGTTTGCTTTGAAATGCGTTGAAAAGTTCTTATGACCCAAAGAGTACGAGCATCAAGCTATTTTACTACAAATCAGCTTGTTAGAACCCTTTGTGTACTTCAGGACACTACAAGTGCAGCGACCGGTGTGGCGGAAGAACAGCCAAATAGGGACTGGTCTCCATAACGGATCCATGGACTCACCACACGTTGTCTAAGATGCACTATTGAAAGAAGGAATCTGGTGAGTGGATAACTGTTATACTTACTATATGTTATAATATCAGCCTATTTTTGGTAAGCATCCTCACGTGGGGGGGATAGATCTATCTCCCGACAATATCCCGGACCTGATAGACTATCAACAGACTATATCCACCCACCCGTACTACACGCTGTTTAATTCTGTAGTATCCTCCTGTCCATTTCTCCTCTCTGTGATAGTCTAGCTTTTTGTATGTTTGCTTTTATGCTACCCTTTGAGCACTTGGTGCCTATTTTATATATTGCTTTGCCACACTGTCATTTTATATAGCTTATTATTTTATGTTGACTTTTTTCTTATATATATATATATATATATATATATATATATATATATATATATATATTTTATCTTTATTTTAATAAAATATTTTGGGAAATTACTTTGTACCCCATTGACTTGCTCATCCACTACACTTAGATCCTTTTTGCCCTGTCTCTTTACTTCTTTCTTTCATATGCATCTGCTCGAGGAGACTCTGAGCATCTGACAGCTGCATGGAGGAGTAGTACCATCCACTTTGATCATCTACCTATCATCCCTTATTCATCCATTAACTTCTGATTCATATCCATCCATCATTATCTCTGTATCTTCATCATCACTTTCCATGAACTGTTCTGACCAGAATTGCTGTATTCCTATGGACTGAACATCTCTCCAGGTTTTGTTTTGTGATATGACATATTGTGATTTGTATTGCTTATATTGGTGAGTCATCCAAATATTAATTCAAGGGATATGCACAGCATTGTTTAGTGTATTCTCCTGTTCAATGATATTTTTTTTTTACCAGCATTGTATTATCTCATATGTCTTATCTATTTGTTGTATTTCATCTAACTATGAATATACCTACCACTTATCTCTTAGATTCTCCCACCCTCCATCTTTCAGTCACCAGGTATTCACATATAGTGAGCGCACCCAAAACCCATTTCTCCTAAAGTCTGGAACAAGCCAATTGGTCTGGAACACAGTAAACAGAAACGCAGAAAAATCCACAGCAGCCAGCAGTAACAGGTCAGCAAACAAACACAAAGACAATGGGGAAGTGAACCAAGCTGCTATAAATACCCTGAGAGAGATGGCTGATAACAGTCAGGTGAGTAATCAGAGAGGTCAGCTGATTCAGCCTGAGCCAGAAAGTCACAAGACAGCAGCAGTGGATAACAGAGCACTAGATTAGCTCAGACAGAAGAATCAATAGGCAGAAAGGGAGCAGCTCAGCAAAATCTTGACACTGACTTTGTACATCCAAGGCACTTATGTTATTTATGTTAGCCTTATCCTGGCCAGAACTCTAACACTGTATTCTGCACTTAACCCTTATATATTCTGTATTTCTCCCTTAATCACTAATGATGGTAAGATTTCGAGCAGGGGCACCACCTCTAGCATTTAAATTGTAATGCACTCATATGCATTCATTCCTTCGTTCAGTCACTCATTCATTCCAGTAATGATTTACCACTACCTGGCACTGCCAATGCTTGATTTCTGTCTTGCATTAACCCTGCTAATTTTTTTTTTTTTTTTCAGAATGATCATTTAAAATAAAAAGTTGAATTTAATTTGGTGTATTGTGGTGAATATATCATGATGATGATGCATAGGAATGAATGATAGACAAATTATATGCATCAAGGGTAGTAGGGGAATCCAGCACTGGACCCCTTGTTCACAGTGTCTAGAGAGATCAGCTGCACCTCACTGATGAGGCCCAACAAGGCCGAAACGGTCGTCTTGGGTTGGCTGCTTCTCTTATTAAGATAGGAATTGCCTGGCATTTCGTGAATGGACTTCTGATTTGGCAGAAATAATTTATCTCTGTGAAAGGCACTAGTGGGCTAAAAGAGACTGCACCCAGGGTAGGACACCACTCCTAGACAGCCTTCAAATTTCTGTTGCAGGCTCGTTCCTAGTTGACCGTCTTCTACTTTACCTCACCCAGGAATAATTCAGGAGTCAGTATGGTATATAGTAAATTCAACTTTATTAGAAATAATAACAATAAATATCCATATATATGTGGAGTCAACAGAAAGATGCAGAGGATCACAAGATGAGCCAGCTCAACTATCAGCAATAGTAGGCTGCCCAGAAGTGCTCTCACTACGAGAGACTAGGCTAGGCCAATGGAGTCTCAGCTGAAACCTGGAATCTGGAACCAGAATCAGACAACTCCTAGCAGGAAAAGTGGTGAGGACTACTGACTCACGCCTGCAGTCAGTAAGGGTAGAATAGATCTCCCTAAGATGGACAACGGGAGGATACCTGACTCACACCTGCAGTCGGTATAGATGGTAGTCAGCCAGAGCCACAGGTCTGCACCAGATTGGATGTCCACTATAGGAGGCAGCACGGAGGAATAGTCAGACAGAGCCACAGGTCAGCACCAGATTGGATGGTCAGACAAGCCTAGGTCATACACAGGAAATCAAGAGACAACAATAGCAAACTGCACTGAACACCAACGTAAGGGCAACTGGACTGACTGTCCTTCCTCCAGGTAGTAGCAGGGAGGAGTGTAATGTAGCTAAGGGTATAAAGGATTCTTGCATTATTCCTACAGATGCGCTCCTGAAAGTGACGCAGAGGTCAGGGAGATGCGTTGTATCTTGCGACATTCTGACCTGCTGCGTCGCATAGGAAGGCACCCGATGTGACCAGGCTGCAGGCCAGAAGAGCCTAGGAAGTGAAGCCCTATCATCACTCCTGGAACCCGTAACTCAGTTGTGCCCCACAGGATGGCGCAAGAATTAAGGTAAGAGCTGTGACAATTATATGCAGTCTCACGTATGATTCTGATATAAACTTGTATTATGATTTGTCAATCATTCACCAATATTCATGCCCCTGGTCGGGCTCAACTCTTGTAGAAGGTGTCAATTGTGCAAATCCATCCTCCCCTTCCATCTACTTCCCAGGGCTTCGGTTGTTACTACATATGCAGTATGCTTCTCTTTCTTGTGTATGTTCTTTCACTGCTTCTACATGATACTTAGACTGTATTAGATGCTGGTCCATTTTTAAAAATTTAAGTCTACTAGCATTGCCATGGGATACACATGACAAACAGTCATTGACCATATTACCAGATGCACTGAAAACCTGCTGTGACTGCACGCTTGCTTAAGGGCAGCTAAGGGTTTCCAAAGTAGTATGTGTCACACACACTCTTTTGTTTGCCAGTACTCAAGTGGGTCATAATTCTGGCCTAGAACATAATTATTCTGCAACAATGCTATAATCATCTCACATGCAGTGGGGCCACTCTTTAGAGACAGACTGTGTTCATGTGCATCAGTTTACCAACCCATATTCAGGGAGAAAGTGCCCTGGAAATGTGCCAGCAGCCACCACAACCACAAATCTGCCACCCCTGAGAGACAGAAATTGAATTTTCTGATGATGATATATTCTGCAAAATGTGTTGTTGTTGTTCTTTTTGATTCTGTTGAGGGTAGAGACACTTTGCTTACTTCCTTTTCACTATGCTTTCTAGTAGTTTTTAACCCATAGCTATAACATTTAATAAGATTGGTGGGACAGGAAGTTAGACAATTCAGAAGCAGGAACTTCATAAACTACAACTATATCACCACAAAAAACATAATGTTGGTGGTGGTGAAACCCATGCACACCATGACTTTGCCCACTTCTGGCTTGTATAAAGCAAGAAACTCTCATCATGTTAACACTGATACCACTACACATATCAGCAGCAGAATCACTACCACCACATTCTCTCTCATCTAGTAGTGGTGATGACTATGAGGGTGACAATGGTGTAAGTAGCGCACCTGGTCATACATTCACAAATATGGCAACAGCAGGATCACAAAGGCAGCGATTCTGTGCTGCTATTACTGTACAAAGCCACCTGGGAAAAAAACACATTATCCCCTTTCAGAAATTTTCCTCTGGGGCATGGTGATATGGTGGCAACACTATGTGCTGTGCTGATGGCTACTGCAAAAGCTGGTGCTGCTGGTGAGCTGTGAGTCACAGGGAATGTGATCATGGTGCTGGTGGCAGCAACACTGCTGGTGGGATCTGGTGTCTCTGAGTCACAACAGGGGATGTGGTCGGAGTGATGGCACCACTATCTGCTTATGGTAGTGCAGTAGTCTCTTGGTAACAGGGAATGAGGTGGGGATGGTAGCAGCGCTATCTGCTGCTGATGGTCTCTGGAGTATCTCAGCCAAGGGGATGTGGTGGGAGTGGGAGGAGCGCTATTTGCTGCTGTTGGACTCGGAAGCCATAGGGCATATGGTGGGGCTAGCACTATCTGCTGATGATGAGATCTGGACTATCTCAGTCCTGGGGATGTGGTTGCTGATGCTACTGGAATCCTCCACATCATTAGCAACATCCCTTCAACTCCTCATACTCATTCACCCCCCCCCCACACACAGACACACACACACACACATTATGCAGCAGGCAACAGTAGCAGCAGGTGTACTCGTGGTGCTTAATAACTTTCTCACAACATAAATATCTCTCTCTCTCTCTTGCTGTCTCTCTCTCTCTCTCTCTCTCTCTCTCTCTCTGTTTCTATAGCTGTCTCTGTCTCAATTACATCCTCACAGAACAGAGGGAAGTTACATATTTTTATAACAGTGGGGCAGGAATTATAGAGGCCATAGAAAGCATAGGTGGGAAAGGGTAAAGTTCTCATAAGAAATTCAATGGAGGTAGTAGAAATGTGAAAATGTTATGAAATTTTAAAGCAGCAAATCATGGATTTTACATGTAAATTCCATTTCAAATGAGACATTTTGCCCATCTGTATATATCACAACATATTAATTTCCTATACTCTTTGTATATTCCATTTCAACTAGCATATTCCCATCCCATTTTAAGAGGCCATTATAAAAAAAAGAAATCAAATGGCTCATATCAGTTAAAATATTATTTACTCCAAGTCAATATTTATTTTATCATATTTTTTCTTTGGTGCAAAAGTTCTAAAATCATTTAAAATAAAGGTGAAGAGTTGATTGAGGTCACACCTGCTTGTTGCGTGGATGGCTGTGATGTATGATTGATATGTGACATTCTGTATGAACCCGGTACATACCGGGATCTTGTGAAATTGCTGGCTGGTGGACGGGTGCATGGGGGGGTGCTGCGGGTTCGGAAGAGAGAGGAATTGGGGTTGGGGGATGTAGTAACATTTTAGTTAGGTTAGGTTCTGGGAGTTTTGGTTATTGGAGGTTGAAATAACAATAAAACCTCAGGTTGACTCTGTACGTGCTACTGATATGAATATATTCTTTTCATTGTTACAAAAGCCTACATGTTTTTGCTACATTTGAATGTTCTATATGTACTTTTCTGTATTTAAGTTATGTATGGAGCGATCTGATAATAAAATATATTTAAAAAAAAATAAAGGTGAAGAAGATAAAAGTGTCTTCAGGAACTGGACTTGATAAGAAACATGATATCATTATTTTGAGACTATAACCCACACACTGATCCTTCAGTGTTTCTTTCTGTGTTAGCATAGCCTCTCCATTCTGTTGTATTTCACCATATTTTCTTATTTGTTTGGAAAACAATTTGTATGTGTGTGTGTGTTTCCAAGCATAATGAAAATTTAAAAATCTTATTAGTTGAAGAGATATTGGTGCTTTGTGATCAATATTGTGACAAAAAATACTCCCTTTATTTTCAAGTCAAGCCATGAAATTCTATTATTTTAATAAACTAATTATGTTTTTATAAATGTAAAAGCTTCAATAAAATGTTTAAAAAATGTATATAGCTAGACAAACAAAGTAAAATCATATTATACCAGTTGAAAAGGTTCAAAAAATATTGCTGGAAATACATTAAATGAATGTGTCCTACAGCCTGAATAAAAAGAATATGAAGTGATTCTTGGCTTTTCACAAGTCTAGGAACAATGAAATATATTTAGTTCTCATGGAAATGTCAGCCTCTTTTACCCAGGTCAGTGAAAAATCACTTATTAGTTCTGAGTACTAAAGACAGTTTTCACTTCAGGGCAACTTCTTTATGCCACCCTTGTCCCAAATCATTTCTTTAGTGGTATCTTTTTAATGTAAAATAGGTGCAATATCTTGTATTGCAAGGGAAATGACACAATATTAAAGAGTTCTTGGATGAAAAGCCTTTATCTTAAAAGCTTTGAAGGTCCATAAAGGCCACAAAGGCACAAAGGCTCTTGCCTAAGCAGCTACCTTACAAAGGTCCTTTTGCAGAATATTTCTAAATGTAAGAAAAAGAGGCAAAGTAACTTAATTATTGGAAGAGCAATTAAAGGGAAGAAGCGTGGATTACAGTTATTGTACAGTATATCAAACTGATAATGCACCAAAGAGAAATGGCAAAAAGAAATACCCCATAACTAGATGGCACATCAAAATATTTCATAATGCATTATTGGAAGGCACACTTAACAATTCTTTCTGAGATTGCATCATGCTTCTTACGTTAAGAGCTTAAACTAATATTTTACATTTGTAGAAAAGATGGACAAAACCGATTTGTGCATTTAAAGAGCTAGAAGGTGAACATGGTAATTTAAATATGGTCAATGCACATTTTTAAGAAATAGCAAGTGCTTTGTGATAGAAACATATTTTACAGAAAGCTGAGAATATTACTTTAGCAATATTAAGAACTGTCTTTTGTAATAGACTTAGAAGTAATGCAATAATTGCTAAATATGTAAATGCGTGGTGTTGTATGTATATATATATATATATATATATATATATATATATATATATATATATATACTAAAAAGTTAAGTGGATTTGCATGTAGGACAATTTTCCCCTGATATCCAGGTAAATTCAGAAAGGAGACACACGAGAACATTTTAGGAGGAGCAGCCTGATACGGTTTGGAAGTATTACAGAGAGGAGAGATTATATGAGCTTAGGGTAGCTCTTGATTTCCCCTACTGCGAATTTGGCTGTTTTGCACATAAGTATAGATTCAGCATATTTGTTTGTGAGTATTAACTCACTGTGGTGCTTTGGTGGAGGTTGATTGTTGAAGTATTCAACACAGGGGGAGCCTCCTGTTTCTCTCTTTTTTGTCTTTCAGAAAGGAGACATGATCTTCATGACTGGATTGTTGAATTTGATTGTGTGTTGTGTGTGTTTGTGTATTGTGTGTCCGTGTTGTGAGCATGCGTGTATTGTGTGTGTGTTTGTGTGTGTTACATGTGTGTGTTGTGCGTGTGTGTGTTGCGTGTGTATTGTGTGTGTATGTTGCATGCACGTGTATTGTGTGTGCATATTGCATGTGTGTTGTGCGTGTGTGTTGTGTGTTTGTTTTGCACTTGTGTGTTGTACATGTGTATTTTGTGTGTGTATGTTTTGTGTATTATGTGTGTGTTTGTTGTGTGTATGTGTGTGTTCATATTTGTTGTATGTGTGTGTTGTGTGTGTTTTGTGCATGTGTGCATTGCATGTGAATGTGTATTGTGCATGTGTGTATAGTTTGCATGTTGTGTGTGTTTTGCGCTTGTGTTGTGGTGTATTGTGTGTGTTGTGTATTGTGTGTGTGTCTTGTGGTATGTTGTGCATGTGTTTGTGTGTTTTTTCTGCATCTGTATTGCATGTGAGTTTGTGTGTGTTTTTTATGATTGTCTGTATGTGCATTGCGTGTGTGTGTGTATATTGCTTGTGTACAATAGCAACACAAGAAATCAACATCTGATCCAACCCTAGTTATGTTGAGTGCTTCTGCTGCTGTTGGAAGTGCAGCACCTTTGACAATTAGTACAATTTCAACATCTAGCCCAGTATTAAGAGTAGT
Source organism: Rhinophrynus dorsalis (assembly GCA_037306005.1). NCBI lineage: Eukaryota > Metazoa > Chordata > Amphibia > Anura > Rhinophrynidae > Rhinophrynus > Rhinophrynus dorsalis. The sequence goes on from CM074723.1 coordinate 176,950,692, forward strand.
AGCCCCTCAGGAACCTTTCAATCTATGAAGTCTATAGTATAGAAATACTTAAGTCATGATCCAAAAGCTAATCATGTTATTATTAGTTGTTTGTGTGAGCAGTGAGAAAGCAGGATCACACCTAGGCATCTCCTTACTGAGATTCCACAGTACAAAGTTCCTGTGGCTCTGGAGCACATAATAGAAATGATGATGCTGATGTGTCGGAGATTGTACCAAGACATCATTCACTTGAAATAACACAAATGGCTCCCACACCAAAGGAATATTACTCTGCAGTGCATGTAAATGCTGGCCACACACACTGTTTTGTTTGCCAGTAGTCCATGGGGTCATTGTTTCTCCCTAGAACATAGCTATCCTGCAAATATGCAGAAACCATCTCACATGCAGTGGGGACACTTCTAGGAGCTACATGGTGTCCCTGTGTGACAGTTACCAACCCATACTCAAACAGCTAGTCTCAAAGAAATGTGCCAGTACCACCAACAATTTTGTATTTTTGCTGCACCTGCTGAGACCCATGAATTGCCCTCTGTTCAGAATGGGATGTTCTTGTTGATGATGTAGGTGCCCTGCTGGTTGAAATGCTTTGCTGCCTTAGTTTTCACTATGCTGTCTAGATGTTTTTTGTGCCCTCACTTTCTCCCTCTCATCCCCCACAATACAACCCTCCACACAATCAGTACACATATCTCGATATTCCTTGACAGAATCCAATTCCTCAGATTGTTGCTGCTGATCATCATGACTCCTTGTTGTGACAAACTGCTGGTGGCCTTTTGGCAGAAATTCAGAAATTTTGTGTTTGAAGTGGGGGTCCAGCAAAGTGGCAAGAATGTATTCCTCATTGCTTTTAATGGACACATAATGCTAGGATCTTGTACAAAGCATGTATGTGTTGTCATTATGGTAAGAATCCTCAGCCATGCTACTCATTTTTTCTGCAATAAAAATATCAGTGGTAGAATTTCACTAATTCCTGCCCCAATGTGACTCACCAGCATGGCTGCCTCCTCAAAACATTTCAGCAGCTCACTTACATCACACATTAGGTTTGGAGTAGAGGGATCATCATCATTGATTGCACACAATGCAGCAACCATTGCTGCAGTCAGTATTTAAACTACAACTTTACTCTCAGGTCCCTGCACTGCTCCGCCTTTCCCCTCCCCCTCACTTGTGCTTTGACTGGAAATTACTCAACTACTGTTTGTGTTTTTACTCTCTACAGTACACAACTGATGGAGTGTGATGTCTTGCTTAGCCCTCAACAAAATTCTCAATATTCTCTGCTGTCTTTCAGCTCTGCATCAGTCAAACAGCTCAAGTCAGCTGTCTCTCACCTAATATATTTAGTTGTTTGTTTATTTCATTACTATTTTTTTTTCTTTACTATTATTATTTTTTTTTTAAGTTGTCCACTCTATCTTATCACAGTCGGTCCAAAAAAAAATTCTAACTGAGAAACAAAATCAACAACTTCTTTCCCATGGAATTTTAGGGTATTTGGGGTCCACCTCCTTCCTCCCTTCTTTTCCCCCAGAGTGCCCCCAGACTCCCCTAATACAAAGAAAAAATGCTGTACCTCAAAAACTCCATAAACTAAGCTTCAATTCCCCTTTATTCACCTATCTTCTCTAGCTCAAAAGCATGCTGCTCTCTCCTCTCACAAACACAGAATGGCTGCTGTGAGAGCCTGACACCCTTTTATATGGCTTTAGAAAAGTAGAGAAAACTTTCATGTGGTGGGGAAACATTTTTCTTTCCGTTCAATACAATGAGTTAGATGAAAAAACGTAAAAACTGCACTTTTTGCGGGAAATTATTTGCCAAATGGAAAGTGCCATCATTTGCCAATTTTGGTTTGAGGCAAATATTTTTGCCCATCCCTACTCCTTAAGTCAAGAACTCCACGGACTTTAGGAGGGGAGACATGTCCGGGCTGGGGTTTGGGTAAAGAAAAAAGTGGGTGTGGCTTTGGTAGTCAAGGCAAACGGAGGAGTGATAAGAGTGGTTATCACTTCCTGTTGGTGTGGCAGTTAAACTAAAACTGGAGAAGGAGCAGTTCGAGGAGCTTTGTCTGAGGGGATAGCGAATTTTTGTCATGTCGGATAATTTATTGGATGAGGTGCAAGAACTTTTGGAGTCCGGAGGTGGAACATGGCTGAGAGAGCAACTTTCTCAGAGGAGGGAGGAAACAGGAATGCATGGCGAGGTGGGTCGGCCTGTGCGCAGCACCCGAGCTCGTCCGCCTACTAGATTGAGTCCTTCTCGCTCTCCATTGCGGCGGAGGAGTATAAGCCCAAGACCAAGGGGAGCGAGCAGTGAGTCTGTGAGGGGGATAACGGTTGACCGGAGGATCGGGCAGAGCTCACTTCGCAGCAGTTTGGCTGTACAGTGGGAAGCATCATTTGCTGAGGAGACTCGTCAGGAACGGCCTGATCGACAGCGGTGGGAGTCTGCAGGCGGCAGGAGAGACAGAACGGAAGATTCCAGTCAGACGCTTACACAGGTGACCGTACGCACTGTGTACTTTGGTATGTTTCTCTTTTCACCCCCTTCCCCCTCATCACCTTCCCCGATATTTTTAAAGTCTAATTATTGTTTTAAGGCCGGTGCTGGTGGTAATTCAGCTGGACAGTCTGTACCGATGGCGCCTTTGTCGAGGGCAGGTACGGGACTTTCTAATATTTTGGGGTCAGTGGAATTGAGTGGAGAGGATGCAGTGGGGTCTTTACGGCAGGCTTTAGGGGCTTGGCAGGATAGAACATTGAGTGATTCAGTTAGGTTACCTTCTTCAACGGGCGTATTGTCGGATCCCGGAGCTGGGACAGTTTTAGTTCCTGGTGAAGGGGTTTTGACAAATACACCTTTGGGAAGGGTTGGGTCGTTGCCAGGATTGGTTATTGGGGGAGGGGTTCAACTACAGGGGTTGGTGACGTCCAATGTTTTATTGACAGGGAATGTGCAGCAGGGGGCTATCGCCAACTTGGCCGGGGTTCATTTGTCAGGTAGTGGTTTACAGCCTCTTGCTGGACAAGGATTAGGTAATGGGGTTTTGACAAATCCTGTGGTAATGAGTACTCCTGGGGGGTCTGGTTTGGCCTCTGCAGGATCAGTATCTGGTTTAGGCTTGGGTGATTCACAAGTGATGAGCTCGAACTTTGGGGGAGTGGCGTTGGGAGCGTCACAAGTTTGTGGTGTGCCTACAGTGGCTTTTGGAGCAGCTTATATGTGCTGGTCGGGTCCTTTGGGTATTCATTTGAAAAATGAAGTGAAAGAAAAAATTTGGAAGAATGAGTTTGTTGAAATTTATTCCTTATTGTCACTTGATGAAGCTCCTCCCGACAAGGAGGAAAAAGATGCCGAGAAGAAAGAGGAGAAGGAACGTCGTTGGTACAGAAAGATTCCAAAGGTTTTTGGCAATTGGATTCGAGCATTCTCCATATTGGCTAGTGTGATTGGTGAACTCTTTTCAGCGAAATGCTCATCCTTGTTCTGTTATCAGGACACGATTTGGAACGCCTGCAGGACTTACGGTGGTCTAGCATGGTGGCATTACGATGAGCAGTTTAGCCAGAGGTTGGCTGTGTGCCCGTCAATGTCTTGGGATCAACTGGACATTGGGCTTTGGTTGTCAATTATGACCCGCCCAGCTGGTTCCCCAGTGGGGTTCCAGTCCTTTCAGGCCAGTGCTGGGGGGTTGGGGCTCCCCTCAGGAAGGGCAGCACCAGGGAAACAGAAAGGTTTCTGTTGGCAGTTTAGTGAGAGTCAATGTAAATGGGGGGGATCTTGCAAGTTCAAGCATGAGTGTTCTGAATGTTCAGGTTCCCATCCCCTTGTCAGGTGTTTTAAAAAACAAAAGTTGGGTGAAAAAGGTGGAGCTGTTGGGAATAAAGGGGGTGACTCCAGTGTCCGTAGACAGGATGCGTCCTTGGCTAAGGGTTTACAAGGATAGAATAGCTGCACAAATTCTGGAAGAGGGTTTTGAGTTTGGGTTCAAGATTCCTGAACAGGAAGGTTTTGGTGTAGCCAAGGCAGCTAATTTACATTCGGCTGGTTATTATCCGGGGATTCTTCAAGATAAGGTGAATGTTGAGTTGTCGTTAGGGTGGATGGCGGGTCCTTTTTCTGGACCACCACTACCTGGATTCAGGGTATCGCCTTTGTGTATTGTACCAAAGTCAGAACCTGGGAAGTTTCATCTTATACATGACCTTTCGTTTCCTTTTGGATCCTCTGTGAATGATGCCATTGATCTGTCTTTGTGTAGTGTCTCCTACACATCATTTGACAAAGAGGTGGAACTGGCCGTAAAAGCTGGTCGGGGGCGTTGTTTGCAAAAGCTGATATTGAGTCAGCGTTCCGCCTTCTTCCAGTTCATCCTGAAAGTCATCATCTTTTGGGTTGTAAGATTGGAGATGATTATTATGTTGACCTATGCCTTCCCATGGGATGTTCAATATCTTGTGCACTTTTTGAACGCTTTAGCACATTTTTGGAGTGGGTAGGGAGTCAGGTTTCTCTTCCATCTTACATTATCTTGATGATTTCTTATGTGTTGGTCCCTCAGGTATGGATGTTTGTAGACATTTGCTTGTGTCTTTGCAACAGGTATGTTTAGAGTTTGGTGTACCATTGTCGGCAGAAAAGATGGAAGGTCCTACAACTTGTTTGCATTTTTTGGGTTTGGAGATTGATTCAGTGGCCATGGAGTGCAGACTTCCTCGAGATAAATTGGAAGTTTTACAAGCTGAAGTGGTGGCTTGTCGAATGGCCAAGAAGGTTACTTTGCGAGCGCTTCAATCCTTATTGGGAAAGTTGAATTTTGCATGTAGGATCATGCCCATGGGTAGGGTTTTTAATAGGCGGTTATCTCAAGCTACTGGGGGAATTGTTTGTCCTCATCATCATATTCTTATAACATCTGACATGCGGGAGGATCTGGTAGTATGGGAAAGGTTTTTAGCTGATTATAATGAGAGATCATATTGGCAAAAATTGGGGAAAACTAATGAGGATTTTGAGCTGTATACCGATGCATCTGGGTAGCTTGGTTTTGGGGCTTTATTTGGTTCTGATTGGTGTGCAGAGAAGGGGCCTTTGGCATGTGTTCAGGTAGGTCTTACCAAGAATATATTGTTTTTGGAGCTATTTCCTTTGGTTGTGGCTGTGACGCTGTGGGGTGACAGATTGAGAGACAACAAAGTTCTTTTTCATTCTGATAACATGGGAGTGGTGCAGGCGGTAAATACTCTCACTGCTTCTTCTCCCCCCGTATTGTCATTACTCCGTCATTTTGTGTTGTTGTGCTTGAGATTGAATCTTACTTTTAGGGCTCAACACGTGCCTGGTATAATGAATGTGGCTGCTGATGCGTTGTCTTGTTTTCAGGAAACAGCGTTTCGGAAGTCGTGTCTGGGGGCGAAGGCCACGGGTACGCCTTGCCCATCTTTCCTGTGGGACCTTGGTGGAGTGCAGTGGCGTGCCTAATGAAGAATTCTGTGTCGCCGGCCACATGGGCGCGGTATTCAGCAGTTTGGAGTGATTGGCTGATTTTTTAAAGTATGGCTGGTACTTTAAGAGATGATTTTGAAAAGAGGGATGGGGTGTTGTGGTTAATTTGGGAATGGTTTTCTCGGGGGATTTCACCTACGTCGATATCGTCTAAAGTGTCGGGATTGTCTTTTGGTTTTAAATTACGGGGCTGGAGGGATTTTTCAAAAGATTTTGTAGTAAGACAGGCTCTTCGGGGATTGCGTCGGGGTAAGTCTTCATTAGACTCTAGGCGTCCGGTATCATTTCAATTACTTGAAAGATTAATGGAGGTGTTAGAAGAGGTGTGTGCGGACGATTTTGAAGTTATTCTTTTTAGGGCAGCTTTTTCTTTAGCATTTTTCGGGGCGTTACGTATAGGGGAATTAGTCAGTTAGTCAAAAAATCGGCCGGGGGGCATACTGTTTGAAGATGTACATTTAGGATTTGATTCTTTGGAATTTCTGATTCGTCGTTCAAAAACGGATTCTTTAGGGGTGGGGTCATGGGTTTCACTGTTTCCTATTCCGGGTTCCTTGGGATGTCCGGTTTCTTGTGTTCGGCGGTACTTAGAAATTAGACCGGGTTTGGGTAATTCATTGTTGGTTCATAGCGACGGGGTAGTTTTGACAAGATTTCAGTTCTTGGCAGTGTTCAAACGTTGCCTTTCAGTTCTTCGAGTTCCAGTTGGTGACTTTGGTGGTCATTCTTTTCGAATTGGAGCAGCTATGGAGGCTGCTCGCTTAGGGTTGGGTTCTGAGACAATTAGGCATATTGGGCGTTGGGATTCACGTCAGTTTTTGTCTTATGTTAGGCCACATAGAGTTTTAGGGCTTTAGTTTTAAGGGGTGGAGTGTTATTTATGTTGTTTTTTGTTTTTTCTCTTCAAGTGCGGCTCCTCGGGAATTGTGGATCATCGGTCATTCATTTGTATTTTGGGCCAGCCGGCGGGCCGCGGTTCGAGAGAGTGGTCGTCAGATGAATGTTCCCTTATCTGCAGGCCAGGTTGTCTGGCATGGATATAGGGGAATGTGTTGGCCACAGTTGGTACCGGAAGTTCTTAGGCTGGTACAGGCTGGGGGGGTAGTTCCTCATGTTTTATTGGTACACCTGGGGGATAACGACCTGGGTTACATCCCTGGTCTGGAGTTGAGGCAGGCCATGAAAGAGGACTTCCGAAAACTTCTTCAGCACTTTCCTGGGATTCGATTGGTGTGGTCGGAAATTCTCCCTAGAAGGTGCTGGATGGGTGCGAGGAATTGCTGGGCCCTGGATAAGAGCCGGATCAAATTGAATAGGAGGATCTCAAAGTTTATAGTTGAGATTGGTGGTCTAGCTATTAGATATAGGGTATTCAAGGAGCCTTCTCTCAATTTGATCCGGAGCGATGGGATTCACCCCAATGATATGGGGTTAGACTTTTTTAATTTGGATTTGGCTGAAGCTTTGGAGGAGGCCGTGGCTTTAGGTGGGGGTGGGACTAACTTGTAGGGGTACTCGTTAGTCCCTTGTGGCGGCTTGGGCCCTTGCCAATGTATAGAGCGGTAGTAAGATGGTGGAGGTTACGGTAGATGGTAGGTCAGCGGCCTAGGTCTAAGAACAACCGGACTTTGTCGCGGGTTAGACGCCGGCCTCATTGAGCTTTATTGACCAGCTAATGAGGTGCGGTTAAGGTGGCAATTTGAGGAGTTTGGAGTTTTGGCTCCAAAATAGGATAGGCTGGTTAGTCTGTAGGAGATGGACATTGGCAAGGGCTCAAGGTTGGGAAAAATTTGTTGAAGGATTATATGTATATTTAAAATTTAACTTATTGTATATTTTATATAATAACGCTGCGGCCTTGTTCAAATCCATTTTAAGGTGTACTGTTTTTCTTGAGCCTATACCCCATGCTTAGGACAAGAACTCCACGGACTTTAGGAGGGGAGACATGTCCGGTCTGGGGTTTGGGTAAAGAAAAAAGTGGGTGTGGCTTTGGTAGTCAAGGCAAATGGAGGAGTGATAAGAGCGGTTATCACTTTCTGTTGGTGTGGCAGTTAAACTAAAACTGGAGAAGGAGCAGTTCCCTCCCTCCCTGTTTTTTATAAGAATGTTATTATAAATGTGATTTTATTCATTATAATACTTGTTCATTGTATTTTTGTTGCAGCTTTGTTGGCGGCTTGGGCCCTTGCCAATGTATAGAGTGGTAGTAAGATGGTGGAGGTTACGGTAGATGGTAGGTCAGCGGCCTAGGTCTAAGAACAACCGGACTTTGTCGCGGGTTAGATGCCGGCCTCATTGAGCTTTATTGACCAGCTAATGAGGTGCGGATAAGGTGGCAATTTGAGGAGTTTGGAGTTTTGGCTCCAAAGTAGGATAGGCTGGTTAGCCTGTAGGAGATGGACATTGGCAAGGGCTCAAGGTTGGGAAAAATTTGTTGAAGGATTATATGTATATTTAAAATTTAACTTATTGTATATTTTATATAATAAAGCTGCGGCCTTGTTCAAATCCATTTTAAGGTGTACTGTTTTTCTTGAGCCTATACCCCATGCTTAGGACATGTTGTAAAAGCAAGGAAGTGTCACGGTAGTGGTACTTGCTGGACCCCTGAATTTCTGCTAAGATGTGATCATCAGCATGTGTCTGTGGAGAAAGAGACAGAGAAAGGTAGAGGCAAAAAAATAACAGAAAGCATAGTGGAAAAGATATAAAGAGTTCACACCATCAGCAGCAGCAACGACATCAGCAAGAACATTCCAAAATGTTTCAGTTCACCTGTCATTATCATCACAGAAAGTAATTAATGTGTATAAGGGATGGAAATCTAACATTTGTGGCGATGATGGAGGAGGTGGGGGTGGTGGCACATCTCTGTGGGACTTGTTCCCAGAGTATAAGTGGTAACTGATGCACATGAACACTGTGTAGCTTCTAGGCATGGTCCCACTGCATGTAAGATGGTTACAGCATACTTACAGGATAGCTGTGTTCTTGGAAGAAACAATGACCCCATAGGTAGGCAAAGAATCACTGCCAGAAAAAGCACCCCCTTAACATGTGTTAACACCCTCTGCATGCAATAGAATGGCAAATGGTTCTAATAAAATCAAGATTCTAGAGTCTTGCTGGATATAGTTTATTTTTTGTTCTTTATAAATATGATCTATTATGGCAATCTTTATAGACAGTTCTTAAATATACAATAAACATACTTTCTATACAACTCTCCCACTGTTCTCTAGATGAGGTCTAACTAGCTATCTGTAAAATGACATAAGAACCTCCATTTTCAGCTGCTAATACGTCTTTTTATATAACCTAATACCTGTTGACTTTTTCCACAGCTTTGCTGCTTTACTTGCCTTCTATTATATCATCAGATACAAATATTTCCAAGTCCCTCTGCACTGCTGTTGTCACACACATACACACAAATATATATCCATTGTTATTCTTTTTTCAACAAGCTCCTATGTGTAATAATGATTTGTTATGCACAATATAGTGTATTTGCACATATAAAAGTGTATATGAAGGTCCATATTTGAACACTTGGGAATGAGCACATTAATGATCAAGGGGTATTTTTCCTGGAATTAGTGCAATTAAATGAGGTGATCATCACTGATTGAATGAACAAAAATGTTTTATCTGCAGCTCTAAGAGTCCAACTGTTCAGCATTTCATTACTCTTATTTTGAACTCACACCTTTGAATGTGCCAGAGAACCTCTGAGACACATTAAAAGTTACAGTAATTTTTATCACGCAGGTTTAATTAAGCTTCCCATATTTTTTTAATTTTACCACCTATCTAGAGAATAAAGTTATTAAATTGTACCTCATATTAATCAGATCTTAAAAATAACACTTCCATTTAAATACCCGCAAATTCCAATATATTTTTTTCACATATATTAATTCATTCAAGTAACTACCATTAAACACTATAAATGTTTGTCATGGATAATTAACCTTCCCAACCAAATAATTGCAGTGAATGTTTAACTTCTAGTATTTAAATCCATCCATTAGGAAATCCATGAAATATTTACATAGTAATTTAGGTTGGAAAAAAAAGACTTTCGTCCATCTAGTTCAACCCTTTTCCTATTCCTGTTTACCATCGCTGATCCAAAAGAAGGCAAAAAAAAACCCCTCAATACAGCAATTTCAAATTCTGCATTGCATGGGGGGAAAAATTCCTTCTTGCTTCCAAATAGCAATCAGATTTCTCCTTGGATCAACAAGCACTAACTAAATATTAATCCCAATACTAATGTACATAGCCCTCTATATTCTACTCTTTGAAATAAGTATCCAGGTCCTTTTTAAAGGCCATGTCCATAATTGTTTAACAAAATGATCCATAACATCCTAAAGTAAGATCTATCTATCTATCTATCTATCTATCTATCTATCTATCTATCTATCTATCATCTATCTATCTATCTATCTACTAGAAAGCGAGGTCTCCAATGCATTGCAAAGGCATTGAAACACCATTAAAATCATTGAGATGTTTCATTTATCTCCTATGGAGAAGTTGGTTTGCTCTGGAATTGAAACTTTTTAGCCTATTGAATTCAGCCCCAATATCCTGCTCAGTTCATATGACATTTATGAATATTAGAGAAAACATGTCTCTTTACTGCCCCCTCACCATGATGTGAGCTAGAAAATTACAGTTTGGATTGATATTATTCATATTTATTTTCATCTTGACAGAACTGATGAAATCCAGTGGTGAGTAAGATTACCGGGGATCCAATCCTAGTTACACCTGGGCCTATATGGGACATAATCTAGACAACTGGAAGGCATACTGGTCCAGCCAGATGTTCATAACTTTATTTTATTGACTCTAAAACCTGGGTTTGCCTTCTGGCCCCAAAGTAAACATCAGTCCGAGCTACGATTGCAAATAGTCTCTGCCACTAGTTGCAATGACAGATTAAAGTAACACTAATACCTAAAAATTATTTTATTTGCAATAACTTTAAATATAATCTACTTACATCTAGCATATATAAAAATGAATTATTCAAGTGTTAGTTGCATAAATTATAAACCTAAACTTACTTTAATTGCATGTGTTAACTGTCTTATTCAGAAAATATTTTAGCTTGTGCTGTTTTAATGCAAAATAAGAGCTGTAGTCAGTTAATGTAATGTCATTAGGTCCAGGGCATTTTAAGAAACCCCAAGACCCCTGGTAGAAATGTGAATGGAGGCCCCAAATATAGGTTAACCTTTAGCCAGCCAGTGAATGGTGTGGTGGTTGCTTAGTATATCACTCCAGTAGCTGCTGAGGTAGAAATCAGCAAACAGAACTGTTCTGGAAGGCCTGCTGTGAACAGTGAGACTGAAAGACTCAAGTCCTCCTTCCATTTCAGGGATAATACTGCAGAGTGGTAAGATAAGAACCCCTCTCCTGTCAAGCGACAGGTGCCACTATCCTCTCACATGCAATAAAGAGGCAAGTCTCCTGTTTCACATAGCCACTACTTTCCTGGAATACCAGCATTACCTTTTCATCTGTGAATACAGTGATTGAAGGGCCCCAACTCAGAGCACCAGCTGGTACCCACCAGCTTTTAGGACAAAGCCTAGGGTGGGCACTCAGGTTTGGGAGTGTTATATTGCTGAGGGATCGTTAGTTAGAGACTGGAACATCAGGTAATTAACTATTTTCCTTATTCTATGATACTATTTTAATACAAGTTACTGTTTTATCTACTACTGTGTCAGTATTTACTTTTAGTACTAGATAAGTTCCTGAATGGGACCCCTGTCCCTACCCCAGACAGCCAGTCAGGTGGAAGAACTGACAGAAAACCTCAGCTCGCAGGTGGCAGAGGTTCAGGATCACCCTGCAGAGCAAATGGAGATAAAGGAGGTAGAGGGCCACAGGGATGTTAGCACCCCAGGGTAAAACAGTGTTACACATGAGCTTACGGTTTTAGAGGACCATCAAGGCCTGTTGCTTGTGTCAGCAATGACAATAGCAGGCCTTGAAGATGCACAAATTAAATCAGGAAATATATAGAATGCCGGGATGAGGAGGGATAGGTTAGGGAAGACACATACGAACAATGATGCCTTGATTTCAGAGCAGCCTGGAAATCAATCTAATGGTTGCAGGTTCTAGTCCCTGGCAGGATCAAATATCTGCTAACCCACACTGGTCAAGCATGGCAGATTGAGGTCCATATCTTCAGCTTTCTGAGGAGGCATTCATTCTGCAGTAGTTTGAAAATGGCTGTAGCTATAGATAGCTATTAGATTGGCAATTAGTACTGGAGGGAGGGTATCAGGTGGGTTCCTGATTCCCCCTTGAGGTCTGAAAAAAGAAATACAGAGGTGTCAAATGCATGGCTTCGCATGCATTGGACATCCCTCTAGCATGCATATATACGCTGTCTGCTTTCCTAGACATGTGCCACTGCACCTTGATAGTCATAAATCCCCACATACATGGCAAGTTTACTCCACAAGAATACATTAGCATTATTTTTATGCAGGTTTTGACTTTTTTTCTAAGAATTTAGTAAGTGTGGGATGGCAGTGGAGGTGTTGGGGGTGGTGGCAGTATATATGAGCAAAATAAATAAAGCCACCACACTCCAGCCAAGCCGCATAAATACATCAAACTCTCAATCTTGCTGGAGGGGGTGTGGCCAGAAAGGTACCCTGTTCCATATCTTGTGTCCTGTACTCTTATCCACTCCTTCTGGCCTAAAATAAGGACTTTAATACAACAGATCACCACGGTCACACTGCCCTTAAAATCCACCATCTTTATACTAGGAGCATCTCCCCGGGTGTCCCAAGCCCTTTATGCCCCTTGATCAGACACATACTCAAGGCAGTCCGTTGTTCAGTTGCACAATATTGGAAGTCTCCAACCCTCCCCACTCTGAATAATCAATCATAGAAAAAACATGGATCGCCTATTAGTTTAATACTGTTGTCATTCATACTGTGAAGAATAATAGAAATGGTACTCACAAACAGGTTGGGCAGACCAAGCTGACTTCAGAGTAAGTGGAGATATTGCCCCATCTCCACTCGGGTTCCTCCAGTAAATCAGGATCTGATATTGTCCAGTGACAGTTCTTTGAACAGTATAATGATATAATCCAAAAGAACAAAGGTAGCAGCTCCAAAAAAATATCTATTTATTGTAAAACATCCATGTGACGGATAATACATACATTTAAAAGGGCCCCTTTTAATATAGAAGGAGAGGGAAATAAAAGAGAAACAGGGAACATTTTTTTCTTTTTCACCCCCCCCTTAGTCTACCCTGATCCTTCCCCGAGTTTCCCCCTCAAAATTGTTGTACTGTTTAGTATGTCACTCCCAAAAGAGAGACGTGTGTTTTGAAAAAAAACAGACAAGCATTTAATTTTTCTTTGTTCTCTGGTCCCAAAGTCACTACGTAACAGTAACCTCTGCTGAGTCTGTATAAAATACTTTTGTTAAAAATAAAGTTAATAAAAACAATAAATAAATAAATAAAACCAAACATCTTTTTAACTGTTAATGTTATCTATTAATTGAATTAAAAAAGTCTAACATACATATAGGTGGTTTTGAAAGCTATTCCAAATGAATCTAAGTCATCTTATGGTATTAGTCCCACTTTAATGGGGGATTTAAATAGGGTTTTAAGCTGCAGAATGTTAGAGAGGTCAGTACCGATTTGCCTCACAATAAGGCTGATGTACTAAGAAGACTGAAGCATTTCTAGAACAAACCAGCCGCACCATGGTAGACTAAATAAATATTTCCAAAATTCCAGTTGATTTAAATGGGGCTTTTAAATCCTTAAATGCTAGCGATGTTTCCAACACATACATACTTTTGCAGCTCTTCAGTTGACGGTTTGCTTCTATATTCTATAGCAATAGCCAACCAATGTGAAGAGATACAAAAACTCTACAAAAAGTATGTACATAAATAAACCCTACAAAAGTAGCGTATACTAATCAGGTGCAATCAACATCAAACAGAAGTGGTTGTCCAGGGTACATTAATATACGTCAGATCAACATACTCACTAGTGGTGCTATATAAACTATTGCATATATACATACATACACTTATGTGTTAGTCTTTGTATTATTCCCTGTAGAATAAATATTACAAGTGGACCTGTCACCTTGTTTAGTCTTGTTTTTTACATATTTGAAAACTTCATTCAGAACTGCCTATGTGTCTTGTTAACCAAAGTCCAGCAGATATACAATTTAGAAAATATTCACTATTTAATTTCTGGAAAAAGTGAAAATAAAAGTCTCATTGTGCAGCACAATGCTTAATTAACATAAGAAAATTCCTGCAACCCTTAATTAGCATATGTAATATAATTGAGAAGCCTTTATTAGCATATACAAAATATTTGAAAGGCTTATTAGCATAACACGTCACTGTTACTGTACTTATACCTCAGCATATGTTACAAAGTATAAATATTTCCTTAACTGTACATTTGCTAGTCATTTGGATAACAATTTATTATCAGTTCATATATTTATTCAAAACTGTGGAAATATTGACAGGTGTGGTACACGAGGTTGGAGACTAACCTAGACCACTGTTCTTGCACATAAATATTCCAGCTACTAAGGGTGTGGCAAAGTATTATAGGGAAGGCCCATGCCCTTTGTTGGGACTAGGGTATTAGAAAGCCTATATACCTTTCTGGTGAGTCTAAGAAGAATTGCAGCAATTCTGGTGCAAACCATCTGTGCCACATGGGGCAAATAAGAATTCACATTGCTTTTACTATCAATGCTTTTGAGACCTCAAAGCATTAAACTCCTGATTTAAATCAGAGGGAATTTAGGACATTTGTATTTGTCTCCTATGGTGCATTTGGATTGTTCCAAAACTGTTCAATTTCCTTTTAATATACCAGGCAGCTGGTTGCATTCAAGGTGTTAAAGCAACAGTAACACCAAAAAATTAAATAGATTTTAGGGCTCAGAAAACAAATAAACATTTTAAAGAAGACAGCATAAAGTACAGGGTAATTGGGTGTATATAATCCTAGATCATTTTAGATGTTAGTGTTCTTTTAAAAGAACCATTTCAATGAATGCACATTTGGGGAAGTTGTATATAATGCATTCAATAAATTAAAAGACTAATTTAAATCAATGGGAATTTGGGGCAGTTCCCTGTCACCTATTGTATGGCTGGTATTCTCCAGAATTGCCTCAGTTCATCTTAGCACATTAGCCTATCCATCAGTTGAGTGTCTCAGTAACATTCAGTTGGCCTGTAAGATAAAATCTGTACACCATGGCTACTGAGCATGTCAAACAGCAGCACACGTCAAATTGAGGGACCTAGCTGTAGTGACCTTAAAAAACAAATTTGTGCTTTTACAGTAGACTTAAGCCATCTCCAGATATTAGTAGCACAGCTCCAATATGCACAAAATAAAAAAGAGCTGTATTGCAAAGATGATTTCCCTCCAGGTTTCCTTTTACTTTGGATTAAATGGATATACAATCTTCTGTTTCATCTAATCTTTTTATACTGTGCCTGTAAGCCTATACCTTTGTCAGTTTCCTTACAACTACTTCTATTCCCTTACCATGTTGGAGCAGATATTTCATCCTGGGCTCATAAGTTGATTCATTTGTATAACAGCCATGAGAAATGGGGACCAAAGCAATCTGCATTGTACTAATGTAATACTGATATCAAACTCAAATTGAAGGGGAACTCTGCCTATATGAATAAGTACCTATTACTGAGAAGTCTTTTATCTAGGACAGGAGATGTCAGTTGAAGGATTTACAGTGCTTTCTAAGTGCTGACTGGGGATGATGGGACTTGTAGTCTTCAGCAGTTGGAGGCCTAAAGATTGAGTATTTCTTTGCATAATATGCTTGTACTTACTGACATCGCTGTTTACAGCTCATTAAAAGTATCACAGTATAAATGCTATTCAAAATATATATATATATATATATATATATATATACACAACTAAATATATAACAAATCCTATAGAGAAAAGACTCACAAAAAAAACTCAAAGCTAGTGGGAAGAATATATGAATCTCTGCTGAAACGTTGACTTTCAACTCATGCACCTGAATTTTGGGCCATGGTATCCACTAGTGCAAATTAATACTTCAGGACATACTAGTACAAACACAGTCTTTAAGACTTTAATGTGAGCAAACTGTTCCCCTATAGCATAACCTTATCATCAGGGACCCCTAACCAGCCTGGGGCAAATGTACTAATTTGCCAGTGCAGCCACACTGGCCATAGCCTCTCACTCCAGAGTAAAATTGCTGTAGTGCATTTTGGCATACAATTTCCTCCATCATTAGGACTTTGATGCCAAGAAGCCCCTTACTTCTGCCACATCGCAGAAGCAGGAAAATGGTGTAAATTTACACCATTTCCTCCATGCCTGGCACAGAAAAGTAATGCCTTGAACTCCCCACAGACTGTTCCATTTTCCTCCCCTTGCCTTGGTGCAAGTGGCATTACGTGGAGAAAATCTGGTGTACCTAGTTTAGCAAATTAAAGTTAGGAAGAGTAGAGACAGAAAATCAGTTTTTATGCTTGGTTTAGTAGGGAATCGGCTTTACACATTCATCCGCCTATCTTTTGGATTTCCTTGTGTATGTGTATGAGTTAAACAGATGACTACAACTTTAATTAACTTGCCTTCACTCAAGTAAGGAAATCCTACAGCCGTGGTCTTTTAGAGGTCTCTGAGGATAGGGGTTATCAGCCACAGGGGTAATATAAATAGCATTAAATAAGCAACAGAGGAAAGGACTACAACAATATGCTCATCCACCTACCCACTGCCCTCCCCTTTGCACTACTGCCATACAAAGAACTATTTATGTGCAAATAGCTTAGTACGTTGGTGTTAGTCAGAAGTAGCACTAAGAAGTCAGTTCCAGACCCTATTTTAGCACTGAATCATATTAGTAAATCTCCACCATAGCCTATTAGATATGAACTGATACGGACCAGCTGGCCGTATATTCAAAAGAAAAGTGGAGGATTTGGGGGGTAATCCATTTGCACTATAGAGGAGAAGTAAAAATTCCCATTGATTTAAATGTGGAATTTAACTCCATGAATACTAGAGAGGTCTCAGTGCATGGGGATATTTTAGTGAAAATGGATTGTGCCAGAACTCCTCCACTTTTCTTTTGAACATATGGCCCTTAGACTACAGAAGAGTCGAAGAACCTGATGCACTTAGGAACACAGAAGTAATTCCTAGGAAAACAAACTACACTACATGGGACAAGTAACAGCTTCCACGTCTTCAGACTTTTCTAGCATTCAAGAGGTTGAAAGGCCCAGTGATTCTCATCTAGGGTGCTGTGGCACTTTGATGTGCACAGACACCAGCTTTGGGTGTCCCAACTTATCTATGAAGACTGACAAATATGTATTTGTGGAAATTATTATGCACCATAGGCTCCTTGTTGTCATTCTGACTTTGAGATGTAAGATTATATATTTCCCCTTCCATTAAGTCCTTGAAATGTATCTACAAAATATTAGGTGTGACCTGAAAAGTCCGGATTGCATGTTATTGGTGACTTGAGTGATAGAGATAGAGAAGCACTGATCTAAATCAATGGACATTTTTTTCTAGTTTCTAGTTTCTGTTTGTATTCATGATTTGAAAACATTATATTCTTATTGGGTGTCACAATGTTTTCATACATTAAAGGAGGTCTGGGCAACATGAAGTCCTCCAGCTGCTGCCAGACTACAACTCACACATTTCTCACCATTGCCTTAATTGGGAGGAATGCATGCAAGGGTGTTGGGGTGTGTTGGTATGTCAAAAACATCATCAGCTGTGTCTTCTCCTCAAGGTAGTTGAAGCTTTATAGAGGAAGTTGGGCCCAGGTGCAGCTAGTCTACATGTCTGCTTCATAAAATGCCATTATCCATATGGAGAAGGAAGGATCTAGAGCCCTAAACTGCCACCACTAATCCAGGGACACATTTATGGGGGGCCTTGATAAGAGTAAGCCCAGTCTCTGTCTCCGGAGGCATACAGTCGAAATGTCCCCATTTGCATCGAATAGAAGTGTGTAGTGAATGTATCAAGTCATTTGAATATAAAATGTCTAACTTAGTATGCAGTGGTCTACCGAACATGAGAACGGACAGAGAAACTCCGGTGGTGGTGTGGGGTGTAGTTCTGTAAGACAGGAGGAAGTTGAGTAGAGCATCTTCAGAAGCTGTGGTATAGTGCATGGCTGTTAGGGCCACCTTCAGCATCTGCCCAAAATGCTCGGCTTTTCCATTGGTAGCCAGGTGTTATAGGGTCATCATATGGTGTTGGGAACTGTGGGCCTTGAATTGTGGTCCGTTATCCATCACTAACATATGTGGAAAGCCAAAAAACAGAAAAATGCATTGTAAGGACCGTATATTGGTGTCAGCAGAGGTGGAAATCATAGGCCAAACTTCTGGACACTTAGACTATGCATCCACAAGGACAAGGTATGTCTTCCCTCTCACTGGCCTCACAAAATCAAGGTGCAGATGGTGTCACAGCCAGGACGGCTGGGCCCATGGTTACACTGGAGCATGGGGTGGGTCCATCCTGGATTGGAATCAACCAGGACAAGCACTGACCCAGGATATGCATAAGAATGTATGGTAATAGTTTAGAAGACCTAAATCTCAACTGTGACACATCTTTTGGAGATGGAGCTTGAAGTAGGGGCTGAATTTTATCTTTGGGGGTGTGTAGGCCTTCCTTGTCAATGACATGGACACAAAATTTGACCTTCGGCTGAAAGAACCGGTACTACAATCAAGACAATCCGTGGTCTTGAAACCACTGTATTACGGTTTGCAAATTTTTCTTGATTTCCTCTTATGTAGCTCTTGTGATTGTAATATCGTCCAACAAACATTTTGTATGAGGAATGCTTGCAAGTATGGTATCCATGGTGCATTGCCAAATGGCGGGTACAGAGGCCATGCCAAACACTATTCAATTATATTGATACGTGCCCTTGTGCATATTTATTGTCAGTAAGTGGCGGCTATCTGGGTGTACTTCCAATTGAAGGTATGCTTGTCGGAGGTCCAATTTCATAAATGTTGTTCCCCCAGGTAACAAAGCAAGCAATTCTTCTAATCTCATTTAAGGTATATTGGTCGATCCCCAACTTGATTGATCAGCATGATCCTGAAATCGCCACACAAACAGATTGCCCTGGATTTCTTTATAACTGTGACAACTGGAGATGCCCATTCACTGCAGGATAACTTTGTGATGCTTCCCTCGGTTTCTAGCCAGTGCAGTTTCTGTTCTACTCTCATGCAAATCTGAAAAGGAACTGCTCATGCTTTTCAGAACTTGGGTGTAGCTCCAGGTTGGAGTTTGAGGTATGAAAGCATTCCTTTTAATTTTCCAAAAGTTGGGGCAAACAAGTCCTAGAATCAATCTTGAACATAAAGCTTGAATATATTCTCAAATATGAGTTGTGTACTGCGGTGTTATTTGGTTTATGGATTTGATAGTGTGAGGCATACCTATCACTTTAATTCATTCCTATCCGAATAAAGGTGGTCCTCCTTCACTGGCCACATACAAAAGCACTTGATGGCTGTGGTTATTGTATTCTGTGATGACCCAGTTGTCATGTGTCCTTAGAGGGTCTGGAAAGGGGTACAGTGACAGTAGCAGTACTTGGTTTCGGGTGTCATGGTGTTTGGATACAGTTGTGCCCCCAGATGTTATTTACCACACACACACACTGTGCACATTGCAGTTGCTGATGAGACCAGCTGTTACCGCTCTCAAGGGAAAAAACATATTCTAATAACAACACACCCATGATAATTTTGGAGGAGGGGCAGGTGGAGAAGATTTAATGACCAACTTCTTCTTTTCTCCACATACACTGGGGGCTACTTATTCTGCTGCTACTGCCTCAGGCGCATCACTTGAGCCAGTCTTGGCAAGTGGAACCTTCATGATCCATCTTCCATGTTACCGCTATTGCTGATCCCATTCCCTTTCAGCTGCCTAATCATCCTGCTGCTTAAACAACTCAGCAGCAGCAGAAGCAGCAGTACGAACAGCAGTTGCAACAAAGGAGGACATCTGACATTGGCCAATGGCCAACATGACCTGCTGGCATTAGGCCAGTAGGTAATTTTTATTTTTTTCTCAGGGCTTGTGTTTTGAAAAAAAAAAAAACATTTAAAAAAAAAACTAGTCCTACTAAAAAATATACAAGTCTAAGTCCTACAAAGGCCTCTAACAACAAATCAAACAAATCATCCTCTACAAAATACTCTATCAAGTCAAGTATCAGTCCACCCCAGTGGCAGCTTATGTCAGGAGGTTCTTGTCTGTATCACTTTACATACAAATTACTTATTTTATTGATTTTTTTTTTTATTAACTGTCCCCCCAATAGCAGTCAAGAAACCCGCCCAAAACAAATTCCCTGTTCAAATGATTCATTCATTCACCAACACAGGCACCCTTTTCAGACTCCTTTATACCATGTCTTATGGTTTTTATTTTATTTTATTTTATTTAGGATTTCTTTTTTATTAAAAGCCCCCCAATCCCAGTAAACAACCCCCTAAAAAATCATCCCCTGTTCAACTGATTCTTTCCCCACACCCCACCAACACAGGCACCCTCATCCCCTTTTATACAATGCCTTTGGGAAATAAAATAATATTTGCTAAGTGTTGTGTGTAACTTCTATGTTCCCATTGATTTCAATGAGCTAGACGAAAAAAGCGGAAAATCTGTACTTTTAGCAGGAAATTTTTCACCAATTTCAGTTTGAGGAGGAAATTTTTGCCTATCTCTACTGTTTATATCTTAAGGGCAGGGAAAGAAGTTACTGATGACTATTCACTGATTGGTCGGCTCTAAGTGCGATGTCTCCATGCGCACATTACGTAGCGCCTTATGTCACTGCTGCTTTTCCCCTCAGCCAGCAGAACTATGTCTGGCTAACAGTTTCCTTCCAATGGATCAGGTGGTTGCTAAGCAACCGTCCACGACAGGCCAACAGCCTCTATACACAGTTCTATTTGGTATTAATATACTATAGCTTTTAATATCCACAGTGTTCCACTGAGGCTGATGTACTATAAAAGGGAAGCAATTCTGGAACAATGTGTGAGACCTCACTAACTTTCAAGGGGTTAAAAGTCACATTTAAAGTAGATCACTAACCCTAATACAATTTAATTTGTTTTAAAGAGAATTTTTCATGTCATAGTGCATAACTGCATGCCAGTTCCCTCCAAAGTATGCTAATTATCTCTGTTCCAGTCCAAGTTTACCTCTCAGTGGTGTGAATTTTCCACACCAATTCCACACAATAACAGGCGTTAGAATCGGCATTCTGTCCAAAGTCCTAACGTCAATTTGCTTAGCTACCTACATCCGAAATCCTCCTCTTGATGCCACTTGCACCAAGAGTAGGGCAATAGTGCAGTCTATGGGTGTTTTGTGGTATTCTTTTACTCTATGTCTTGTATTACTCTATAAAGGAAATGGTGTGATTTATTGCCAGTTAGCAGCTCATGCTATGGGGGTGGCTTGTGGGGCATGCTGGTATTACTATCCTACACTGGTGATTTCCATTGGTATGCACTACAGTGATCATATGCTGTTATGCATAAACTAATTGCAGCCAGTAGCTTTAGAGACTAACGTCAGAAATGCCCCAGTGTGTGGGCTCTACCTAGATTATTTCCTAGCACAGTATATGGTAATAATGGCCAGCACATGAGCTAAATAACATAAAGTGTCACCTTGTACAATCAACAAATAAAGATGAATTGCTTAAAACTATTTCTATTACAAAGAAATGATAGTACAAGATATAGGCACATTTTAATCAATAAAATTAGGTAAACTTAGTCAAAAGGTGAGTGACCAACTTTAAATCAAAGGAAGTTTTAAAAATGTTTATTTGTCCCTGATAGTGCAATTGGTTTTCTCAAGAACAACCCCACTTTTCCTTAGTATACGAGCCACAGTGGGCCACATGTTCAAAGAAGTAGCGAAATAGCTTTTGTCGTTTATAACAACTTTTCAAAGTACAGTGTCGTTGGGATCATTAATATTTTCAGAGAGTGTAGGTTGTGATTAGACATATGTCGTTCATCCTGACTGAAACTGTCGTATGTAAAGACAAAAAATGTCTTAACTAACGACAAAAAATGTCTTATAAAATGTCTTAACCCCTTAAGGACCAGCCGCACACACACGCGGTGGTCACTTAAGTACCACAGGCATTTTTTTTTTTTTTTAGAATCTGATTCCGGACTCCCCAACGACGTGCAGCTGCGTGGGGAGCCCGGAATTCCATGACGTACATGTACATCCTTGGTCCTTTAGGGACCACAACCTCATGACGTACATGTACGTCATGAGTCGTTAAGGGGTTAACAAACGACAAAAATGTCTTAACTAAAGACAAAAATTCTCAGATTCAGAGCTTCACATTCCCTCCACTTTTTTCTTAACGTACAAATTTTGTCTTTTGCAAGACTTTTTTTGTCGTTAGTTACGACAAATTTTCTTTTCCTCTATACGACACTGGAGAACAGTTTAGCCCCGCCCCTTTGCCCGTCAATTCTGGAGTTGTGTCGTACACAACGGACATTGCTAGTTTTTTGTCTTGTACTCTATAGAAAATATGTCGTTCATGCATACAATTACTTATTTTTGTCTTTCATACAACATGTTTTTTGTCATTATCCCTTTGAACATATGGCCCAGAGTGTCCAAAAATTTGCGTATAAAAATGCATGCAGCTTCACATGCTTTGAGATATTTATTAGCATTGTGGCTTTTATTTTACAAACACCGCAATTTTATCTGTAAGCAATGCAAATTTTCTATAATAGAATTTTCTTTTATACAAGCAATGCAATTTTTTAGGTGCAAAATGACTT
The DNA here is from genome assembly GCA_037306005.1 of Rhinophrynus dorsalis. Classification (NCBI taxonomy): domain Eukaryota; kingdom Metazoa; phylum Chordata; class Amphibia; order Anura; family Rhinophrynidae; genus Rhinophrynus; species Rhinophrynus dorsalis. Next base: position 176,973,185 of record CM074723.1, read on the forward strand.
TCTATTATTAATAAATGATACATACAACCATAGTCACTATTTGCTTTGCAATATTTGGTCTGCAGTCATAGTTAATCTTTGAAAATGTGCCCTTTGACTTCCAGAGCGGTATTCAAAACATTGCTTTGCAACATGTTGGATTCCCCTCTGACAATCAATGGGTTAACTGTTTTCAAATTGAGGAACGAGGGAAAATTTGTGATATGGGGGTTATTATTTGGAACAATATTATTATTTATATCATATTTTACACCTCTCATACAGTCCTCATGTGTGAAATCATGTAATCAGTCAACCCAAGATTACTAACCACAGGCAGCTTACAGTTTGGTATCAAACATAATGCTGCTTTGAAATTTCTTGCATTTATCATAATTGGAGATCGATTTATTGTTCTCTTGAAAAATGACTGTAATGTTTATTACAATTACATTACATGACAATAACCCTACATGTTATACTTGTATTGAGCATCTTCAAGATTCAAGTTTCAATCTGTCTCATCAATAGCAATTACTGGGAGATTTCTGTACATTAGACAGAGCAGCTGTTTATCTTTTCCAGTGATCTAATTCAGGCAAATGTATTAAGCAATGCTGGGAGGAACCAACTACGCAACAGCGGACAAATAAGAATTTTCACTCACCTAAATGGGGATTTTAACCCCTTTGCTGTGTTGGAGACCACTCTAGCATTTGAGGGGTTAGAAGACCATTTAAAGCAAGGCAGATCTGAAGAATTTTTATTTGCCTCATGCAGAATTGATCCATTTCTACTTAGTACATCTGCTTCACTGTCATTCACATTATAAAATGTATTACAAATAATATGTCCATGTATATAATAATTAGTTGATCAATATAAATATGTGGGATAAATGTGCAAGCTTTAATCTATTTACTATATTTAATATTATTAAACTATGATGGCTGTTTTCCCCAAAGAAAGCATATGTTCTATATCTGAGTATCAGGAAATTGAGGACACTCGGTTAATCTCCTGTTTAGGTGTAAATAACACTCGCTGTGCATAAAGCCCCCCTTCTTACATTCATTAGTGTCATATATTTGAAAAGAAAAAACATAGGTCATTTACTTGAGGTTATTTCTCATGCAAAATACCCTGTGGTAGCTGTCATTCAGAGCTGCTTAGTGTACGCCCTCAGTCATCTATTAACAGGGCTTCAGGTCATAACCTTTTGTGGCATTTCGAATTCCAAAACCTCTTATTAGTGAATATTTACATATCATTTAGTATGAAAAAAAAAGTTCCTTTATATAAATGCATGACGTGCTTGGCCTTTTGTCTGTATTGAATAATTATACATTTTTGTGGCTGCATTGAAAATAAAGAGCAATATAATATATTAGTTTGTCAAATACAAGCATCTTGCCTAACATGACACTACTTAACCCATTCAAACAAAAGCTGCCCCATTATATAAGCATGTAATTTGAGATCACACAGAGGTTGGTGGAAGTTTTTAGACGATAATTTATAGGTTCCAGTTACAAGGTCTACCTTTTTAGCACCTTGGAATTTTTTTTTAATATATTTTTTTCCTTAGCAGGGGAAAAATTCATGTCTGTGCCAGCCTTGATTTAATGGCCTCCGCAGGGTTCTAAATGGGGTAAATTTACTGGAAGTTGTAGGAACATTATTGAATTATTGCATCAGCACATTCTAGGAAGGTATCACCAATCATGCACTTTCTGATCTCCAATAACATAGGAACATCATTCACTTGCATTGAAGAATCAATAATGCCATTTTTTTGTCTGAATTTGGAAATGAAGTCACATTACAGCATCCCACAAGCATGAACTGCATTATATCGGACATGACAGATTGATTTTTTTTATTTATTTTGTTTCTTTGGTTCAGGGGGTGATGATAAGGTAATATTAAGTTGGTATCACAGTGATATAAATGTCAGTCCAGCAGTTAAACATATTTTATGTTCAAATAAGGAATGCCTAACTACCAGATATATTAAAAGACAAAATAAGGTGAAAGGGAAACATTACCAATTAAAAATAATGTTTATAATGTGAAAATAATAATAAAAATAATTTAAATTAACAGTAAAATTATTGTGCAGGCAGTATGTGAAATGTGTCTACTAAATACAGCTGGGGATAGTGTAAATGCAAATCTCCGTGAAAAAAGAATTTCACTTGTATTGCATTGCAAATAATTTAGTATATGGCATAAGATGATGACCTAAAAATAGAAAAGGCTTTTTACTTTTTAATACACTACATTCATTTATTTTTTATAAATGAATTAAGAAGATTAAAAAAACTGAGTAATTTAAAGCAATTTTTCTACACAAATTATATAACTCTCAAATTTAATGCAAATTATAATTCATAATATTCTGCTTGTGTAAATAAAGCAGAAAATTACCCTTTTTATTTCCATAAATAAGAAGATCAGTTTTTACACAGGTAATGGCTGAAGCATTCATTTTTTCAAATATAATTTGTCAAATAGCAGCCCTTGCCAGTATCTTTCATCATCTTTATGCTATATTAATCAGTAGTATAGGTAAAAGGTGATATCTTGTTAGCAGTAGAAAATGAAACAGACTGGTAGAGTAAAAGTGATACCTTTATTGACTAACTGAATAACTCTAGGATGCAAGTTTTCAAGATATTTTAGGTGTCTTCTTTTCAGGCATATTTAGAATGAAGACTGAATACAAAATACATGACAGTTTATACACTCATGCAAATTATCTTTACATTTAAATTCCACTGAAAGTGAAATTTTTATAACCATTGTCTGTAAAATGTTTTCCTTTGCTCCAGTAGAGGAGTATGAATAGTTCCAGCAAAGATGGCTAAGTTTATGGAATGTGTGGCTTAACCTTCCGACTGCCAGAGGGGGGAGCAAACCATTGCCTACAGTGCATTGTGCAACTCTCTGACAACCAAAGTGCACAAAATATGCTTACTGTGTGAGATAATGTGACAGAGTGCCATTAGCAGCCACCTACAACCCCCAGCTTGAAGTACTACTCAAAATCTCAAAAGAGATCCAAATAAAACGGTATACTGTGATGATATATTAAAAAGAATATTCCTAAATCCTTTGCTCTTCTCCTATAAACAGCCCCCAACCCAAAACATCTGTTGGTAAAGAACTCCCTTTACCCCTTAAGGACCGGGAAAATCTGAGGTCAATTTCACTTAAGGACCGGAACAATTCTGACCTTTTTGACTATGTCTTTGTTCAACAGTGTTTTCCCTCTATGAACTTTATTTTACCCATGAAAATTATATACCGTTTTTTTGTACACAAATAGGGCTTTCTTTTGATACTATACTTATATGGATAGCTCACCATTTATTTTAGTAAAATTAAAGAAAACGGTAAAAAAAATGTAAATGGCATCATTTGGGCACAGTGGGTTACATTTTTATGGACACTGCTTGAAAGGTATGACCGCTCAGTCATACCTACAAAATGGGCAGTTTTAAGTGAGCACTGTCTGCCCTGGCGGTGTGTATAAATGTATTTCATGGCTCCACAACAATCACACTTCCTATTTTGGTAATTGACATGTTTTGTTAATAAAAAGAAAAAGTGTTGTGTCTTTTTAAAAAAAAACAAAACAAAAACAGAAGTTAATTTTGGCAGGTCCTGCATTTAGCCAGCCTCCAGCACAGCAGTGAAGGGGCTAATACCCCCAGCTGCTGCATTTTATTTGTCCACTAGGTGTCTCCTTTCTGCTTCTCTGTCCCTTACTTTGATAGCAAGGGACAGACGGCTGAGAAGAGACACTAGAGGCAGTGTAGAACACTGCCTCATTCATTCTTTCACAATGCCAGTACATGGGATCGCTGCTGCAGCGATCTCATGACCCTGCACTTGTGAAAGTGGCTGAGACTGAAAGCTCCGGTCCCAGAGCATTCAGTCTCAGCTGGGAATAATGATAGCAGCGTGCATGGAGGTGCGCTGCTATAATTTAACCCATGACGGTTCAGGCCCGTCATAGGTCCTTAAGGCAAAACAACCCATGATGGGGTCGTTAAGGGGTTAAGCAAACAACAGAAAATATTATTTATCCCTGTCTACATAAGGCATGTAGAACCTGTGCACACATATGTACCGCAGATAAGGTACACATACCACATTCCCACCAACACCACAACCTCAAGGGTTATATTCTGCTGCGGTTCATCTAATGTAGTCTACCTCATCATGTGTGTAAAATGTCCAAACACATGATTATATGTAGGGGAGACTGGGCAAACTGTAAGAAAATGGATGAATTGAACAACAAAAGGGACACTTCAGTTGCAACATTTTTGCAAAACTGATCAAAGCATTAACGATCTCAAGGTGACTGTACTGATGGAAAATTTTAGGACACGGAGAGACAGAAAGATCTGGAAGTATAAACTGATAACCAATTTTAATACTCTGAACTGTGTCCTGAAACGTGACAAGGCAGTTATGTCACATTTGGTGGAATGCAGTAAACATGCGCAATTGCTATTTCCTGTGGGAATAGGTTTGCACATGATTTTGTTGAATTGCTCATGAAAAATCAAGATTAGCAAACAGCTGTGTGTATTTATTTTTTTGTTTGTGGGTGTGGCCAGGATTAACAAAACTGTGTGAGTGGAATAGCGAATGCGCCTAATGCAGGAAGTGCTATTGAGAACAAATTTATGCGTCTGTGTATTGTTGTCATACAAAATAATTTTTTTATGAGCAATTCAAGAAGCATTCGGTATTCAGCTTCCTGGATTAGAACATGTGCAAAATCTATCTACGCACAAAAATGCCTTTAGCAGATGCGCACATTTCTTACATCATGCCAATTATTCCACACAATAAACCTATATTGGGCACTTTGGGTGCCAGAGTGTTGCACAATGCACTGGAAGCAATGGGTTGTGCACATTTCTAGTGCTAGGAGGGTTAACCTATATATTCCATAGACTTATCCATGTTTGCTGGAACTATTGACATATCAAAAGGGAAATCTTCCAAACACAAAGACAAAACCAAGGCCAAACACTACAGTTCCCTCCTAGACTAAAGAGCAGTCAGTTGAACGACTAAAAAGGACCACTAACCACCACAGGAGGGACCAAAATCTCTAATGGGTCCTCATCCCCCAGCAAGAAGCAGAACAGCCCCTTTAATGACTTCATGGAGCACACATGGAAGATAAGCAACTCAATTGGAGATAAATGGATACCATCAGATCTCACCATACTGCTGATATCCTTTTCCAGCAGCTGATGTCTAACCCCATCTTAACCATATTGCCTGAGTAATTGTGAAACAATTATGCTAAGCCTCCTCCTGTGGTACTACTCCAAGGCTTTTGTATCTCTGGCCTCCCTCCAATACCTGCACAGCTCAATTTCAGACCAAACAATAATACAACTCCTTGCTGGCCTCTTTAACCCTGTCAACAAACAGCTACACTTCCATCAACTATTCTTTCTGTAAGCAAAAAAAAAAACTAAATCTGATTACAGTATATCTTGATATCCAAAAACAGGAAAGTATAGTAGTGGGCCTTTCAGTTTTTTCCCAACACCAATGGAATGGCAAACCTCTGGACCAACCCTTGAAAACACACCAGGTATGCTCCACAAATCTCAGTATCCCTGGGGTCAACTAAAAGAAGTCATCCTTTCTTTTGTTGAAAACAGAGGTTGTGAAGAACCAGTGTCGTGTGTTGCACCCTGCTGGCATATTCCAAGCCACAATTATTTTCAACGATGGCTGTACTAGATGAGTACAAGCTGGTGGCTAGTGTGGTGGGCAAAGGGCTGTAAAGAGAGTTCATCTGACTACAGGTATGTGTAAAGAGAACAGACTATATCAGTGTCACTGCTCACTGAATACCTTTTCCATCAGTGGGCAGCAGACAACAGCAACTGGCAGCAGGAGGATGAGTGAGAGAAATGTAGGAACAAAAACTATTAAAAAGCATAGCTAAAAGGAATTAATCACAGGGTACATACCCTCAGCAAAAACAGAAACATAACAGCATTTTTCAGAACATGTTCTCATTATGACAGAAAGCGATTAAAGTGTCTCGGGGAGACAGGCTAACATTTGTGGTGGTGGCACTGGCACATCCCTATGGGACTTGCTCCCAGAATATGGGTTAGTAACTGATACAAAAGAACACAGTCTGTCTCCATGTAGTGATCCCACTGTATGTCAGTTTGTTATAGCAAAAATGTAGGATAACTTTGCCTAAGCTGAAATGATGACCCACTTAAGTACATGACTAGTCAAACTTGGTTTATTTATTCTAAATAAAAGATGACTAAGAGGAGATCTTAGCACACAGTACAAGTACATGAGAGGTCAATACAAGGATCTCTGCAGTGAACTATTCAATCCAAGGCCTGATCAAATGACAAGGGGACACCCGTTGAGATTAGAGCAGAGAAAGGTGTTTTTTTACAGTAAGGTCTGTTAAATTATGGAATTCATTGCCCAAGGATTTGGTTATGGCAGATACAATGGATATATTTAAGAGCAGATTAGATACATTTATTTCAAAAGGGAACATACAGGGTTATACAGTAATGTGTATTAGTAGGCAAATCAGGAAAGTCTGATAAAGACTAACTTATTTGGTAGAAGGAAAGTGATATAATTCTCATGTCACTGGGTTATCAGGCAAACGTTGAACTTGATGGACTTTTTTCAGCCGAATTTACTATGTTTCTATGTTACACTCCATCTTTCCCAGTTAAAAGTCTCCTCCAACCCTCTAACCACCCTATCCCCTAGCACATTTGCCCCCTTCCACTAATTCATCTCTAATTCCAATAATTAATTTCTCTACTATAAGGTTTGGCCCCAAGGGAAAAGACAGTCCAGTGCTATAGAAAACCAAACCCCCTCCTGCTAGCATCAAGTCTTTAACTACATATTTAACTCCGTAATCTCCAATTGCCTTTCTGATGTAAAGCTGGGCATAGAGATTAGAGGAAAGGAAGTTTAGACTTCAGCAGAGGAAGGTGTTTTTTTACAGTAAGGTCTGTTAAATTATGGAATTCATTGCCCAAGGATTTGGTTATGGCAGATACAATGGATATATTTAAGAGCAGATTAGATATATTTATTTCAAAAGGGAACATACAGGATTATACAGTAATGTGTATTAGTAGGCAAATCAGGAAGGTCTGATAAAGACTAACTTATTTGGTAGCAGGAAAGCGATATAATTCTCATGTCACTGGGTTATCAGGCAAAGGTTGATTTGATGGGCCATCCTATCCCCTAGCACATTTGCCCCCTTCCACTAATTCATCTCTAATTCCAATAATTAATTTATCTATTATAAGATTTGGCCCCAAGGAAAAAGTGCTATAGAAAACCAAACCCCCTCCTGCTAACACCAAGTCTTTAACTACATATTTAACTCCATACTCTCCCATTGCCTTTCTGATATAAAGCTGGGCATAGGCTATTTAGCTATTTTTATTTAGAAAAATAGTTTTTGATTTATGTAGGGTATGCTAATTAAGGCATGTCATGCAGCAAGCCCTGTCTTAGCCTTACATTACCTTCCATGCTCAAGGGCACTTAACCCTTTAAAAGACAATGAGAGGTACAGTTAGAATAGGACTAAGACAGGAGCTGTATATATGGTGACATCTAAATAACTCAAAAAACATAATAAAAATTATTAATACATCACCCTGGTAATTTTGAAAGCTATTTCAAAGTCACAAAGTTGTTTTTAGGTGATAGTATCACTTTAGGCAGTCATATGGACTAGCAATATTTTCCAGCATTATTATTTAGTGAGGAATTGTCTTAGTATGATCACCCCATTGACTTTAAGCATCCATCATAGTGAAAAGTGGGTCTACTGGGTACTAGAACTTTTTTGCTTTAAATCTTCCCCATCATAAATACCTGTTGGTTGGCATATAGGGTGTGGTCACACAATGTCAAATCCATTCTTGTAACTATGTCAGGGGTCAGCCCCCACCCTAGGGTTTAGTAATGAAATTTTCTATTTGTTTTTATTTGTTAATAATTAAATTAGTGTCAGAAAACAGTTCAGTGAATTGATCTGTATAGTTTCCTAGCTGTCAATGTTTTTTTTTTGTATGTTATTGCTGGAAGCCTTTGCAGTTAATCGCTTTGCACAACACAAAAGCGAACATGGAAATAAAACTGTCACTAATCAATATGGATGATTGTGTGGCACAGGGAGGCGAGGTAGAACATCCTGTAAGGAGACATTAATATACAGAGGTAAGGGGGTTCATGGACTGGCAGAATAATATTCTCTATAACTGATTATACTGCATATTACTATATGTTGTGTGTGAGCCCATTAGGAATATACTGCTTTTCTATATGTAAAAGTGCTTTTTTATGTCTATCATATATTTCCCTGCCTAGAATATAGCAAGTGAAATATGATTAATGATGTTGAAGTGGGCACTTAAAATAGCATCTCAGTCTTTTCTGATGACATTAACTGTGTAAGAAAATACACACAGAGAAGGATGCTAGATACATTTAATGAATAGGCAGAAAAGTGGCAAATTAAGTCTATTGTAGAAAAAAATTAAGGTTATGCATCTGGATTGCAGAAACATGCATGCTACGTGTACACTAAATTGGAAACTACACAGGGAATCTTTGTTAGATAAATATTTAGGTGTACTATTCACTCAAAAAGCTGAATAAAAATAAGACTAGAGGAAAGGCTCTTTTGACTAAAACAAAGGCAGGGATTTTACAGAAAGAGTAGTAAGGTTGTCAGGTCATCTGATTACACAGCAGAGCCAGCAGTCTGGTGTGCACACCCTGCCCATGAGTATTAGTAGTGGTGGTAATATGGGACTGGCAGTGGTGGACAGGGATTTTAGTACTGCTCTAGTAATATTGGTGAGGAAGAGGTAGCACCATGAGCCCCTGAACGTGCATCCAGTAAACAAAGTTATTCTGTACCTATGCCCACCTTGAAATCATTGGTTTAAGACTATTTTTCATTATGGGTAGGTACTACACAATTTTCATCAACCTCAATGTGTACACTGTGCGGCATGGTTATGAAGAGGGAGGAAGAGAGGCCACAGCTTTGCACATCTGTCCTAAAATAAAGTATATGCAGTAAAACCACCCTGACGTCTATGTTAAACATGTTGAACCATTCCCTGATAAAAGTAAAAAACTGGTTCTGATGTCACATCTCCCCTTGTCCATTATCAACTAAATCAGAAATCACGCAAAGTGTATGACGCAAGTGCAATTCCCTACCAGCCTGGAACATCATTGTCAATGCAAGTAACACCTTGGTCATCATAATCATAATCTTGTGCAATTCTCTGGATAATATCCTTGTTGCCCCTGCACAGTGCCCTTAGGGTCCTCCTTGAAACTGCCACCATTTCCAGTAGTACCACCAGCAGAACTTGACTTTGGCAATATATCTTCACACATTGCACACTGTGTGGGGACTATAAGAATGCAGGGAATAAGGGAGCATCTGAATACTTTCCATTCAAAACCAATTGCATCAGAAGGGGAAAATTAATTATCTCAATTTAGCCATTGATTTAAATGGGGTTTCGTTTTAACCCATTGAATGTTAAATAGATTTTAAACTCACTGCATCACAATTTCTTGGAGACCTCTCTAGCATTCAAGGGGTTAAAATCCCATATAAATCTACTATAATTTGTATTTGTCACCTATAGTACAGTTGGTTTACGCCCAAATTGTTCCAGTTCTTCTTAGTACATCAGATTCATAAGGTATAATAATTATATGCAATGCATTATAAACATGAAACGGTTAGTTAAAATAGCGCCTCCTAATAATAACCCCTCACTTCTCCAAATATGGCTAGGAAATTGTAATGGATCCTATGAATTTGTTCAAATAACATCTTCAGTCTGTCCTGGATGTCTTGTCCATGGAGGTGGACATGACAGTTTTTTGCAGGACCACAGGAAACAGGCTTCAGTTACTGCACATAGTAATCTCAACCTTTTAAGGATCTGAGGGGTGGGCATAACATTGTCTGGCAAAATAGTGCACATCCCTCCTGTAGTCTTTAAAGGTTTAAGTATGGTCATACTGTCTGCTTGGTTGAATTAAAAAAAACTGCCAGCAACTGTCATGTCTGCCCCCATGGGCATGAAATCCAAGATTAATTAAATGTTATCTCTTGAACAAAAGCACAAAGGAAAATACATATGGGTCATTAGGATTTTCTATCCAAATTATGGTAAGAGGGGTTTATTATGAGGATGTTTTACTTCTCCTTTAAATTATCAGTGTAAAATACTGTAACAGACTTTATATTTCCAGGGACGGACAAAGGAACAAATAGATCCTTCTATTAAACAAACCAAACACATTTTATCCCTTTGAATGCCAGAGAGGTACACAGCGCATTGCAAAGCAAAGTGTTGCATACCCCTCTGGCACTCAAACTGTTAAATCCATGATTATTGCTCCACTTTATATTAGAGGCATATTTACTGCTTATAATATAATACATATTTTAGTTACACATTTTTATTGCTGGAAACAGAATAAAAGAGTAAAACTTAGCAGTTTTCTTTCATGGGACGTCAGTTGCAGGTGTGCATCTGTCTGCTTTGTGTATAGACATAGGAACATACTAAAACAAATTGGCATAACACTGCTGATTTCCTCTCTTACCTGTCAGGAGGCATAGAAGAGGGGTTATCCATTAACTTTGATAAAGGTGAAAAAAAAACCAGCGAGATAAACTCTCCATTACATGTAGTATTCTGTGGAACCTCTGCATTAAGATCTCTTCTACTTGAAAAAGAGGCCCCATAGAAAAAGAGAGGAATTGGAGATTTTATCTTATCTGCATCTCCTGCCTGAAGTAATTCTGGAGCAAACTTACTGCTTTGTAGGGGGGGGGCATAATATCCCCATTGGTTTAAATGGGGGCTTAACCTCTTGAATTTTAGAGAACTTTTTAGAGAAAGTACTTTATTTGTTCACAGTTGGTTTGCACCAGAATTATACCACTTTACTTTGTGTATATGGTCCAGTGTTGCCACATATGGGCAGACATGACATCCCTGATTCTTTACATAGGCGTTAGCATTACTTCAAAAAGAGTTACTCTTAAATATTTAACCCTTTGTGTGTCAAAGGGATGTCCAGCACATTGCTTTTGCAATGATTTGACACCCCTCTGACACTCAAAGGGTTACAGTTACCTGGCCTCTTCTAGGTTGAGGCTATTTTAAACTCAAAACAGCCTCTTAAAGGGATAGTAATACTTAAAATGTAAAAAAAAATATGTTGTAGGGTTTATCCCCCTGAGCAAAACAAGAGTACTCCCACTGCTGAAAGGTGTTTCATTCAAAAGTTATTAATTTTCAAAGTTGAATTTTTTAGGTGCAATATCACAGTGGCCTGAAATTATACAGTGGCGCTGTTGCTACACGATCCTATGGACAGCTCTGGTTCCGGGACCATAAATCTCCATAGGATGGTGTAGCAACAGCGCCACTGTACAATTTCAGGCCACTGTGATATTGCACCTAAAAAATTCAACTTTGAAAATTAATAGCTTTTGATTGAAACACCTTTCAGCACTGGGAGTACTCTTGTTTTACTCAGGGGGATAAACCCTACAACATATTTTTTTTTTACATTTTAAAGGGATAGTATTACTTCAAAGTTACTATCCCTCATATTGTAACCCTTAATAAACTGAGTTAAATGACACCAGCGGCATCTCTCAAACCTTTATGGTTTAAGAGATAGCCGCTTTCAAAGTTTCCTCTCCCCTGCTGTCAGAGTTCTGCTGCCAGCAGGAGAATCCGGTCTCTGAATCAAGCAGAGGCTCTCCAGCAGAGCCGATATCTCGTTATGGAAGGAAAAATGATTAATTGAAACAGTCTTCTACGTGTGCTTGGTAACCAAGCACACGTAGAAGACTGTTTCAATTAATCATTTTTCCTTCCATAACGAGATATCGGCTCTGTTTAAGAGCCTCCGCCTGTCCCGGGACCGGATTCCCCTGCTGGCAGCAGAACGCTGACAGCAGGGGAGAGGAAACTTTGAAAGCGGCTATCTCTTAAACCATAAATGTCTGAGAGATGCCGCTGGTGTCATTTAACTCAGTTTATTAAGGGCTACAATATGAGGGATAGTAATTTTGAAGTAATACTATCCCTTTAAGTATTACTATCCCTTTAATTAATTTCATGCACTGTGCCTTCAAATAGATTTTTTTCTCAATACATCAATTTTGATTGAGCAAACTGACTTGCATAATTACCATATGTTCTATTTTATTATTTAAATATAAACATTCTCACTGTTTGCACACAAATCTACGATCAAAACTGTTAAAAATATTTCTAGTAGAAGGACTGTGTTTTGCCCTTTCGTGTGGAATGGTCATATTAGTTATAGTGAATTTAAGATCCATTTTCACTCAATGAAAAACATTTAGTTATTTTTAAAGCATATATCAATGACTCTTTTTACAGATATATCCACAAACAATATTCATTAGGATTTCATGCTGTTTTAGTATTTGTTATGGCTCAGTGAACTAGAATCATTTTTAGATGTATTTTTTAAATCAAATGAATTCATATCAAGAGACATTATTGTTTACATGTATGTCTAAGGAGATGCCCTAAGGAATAGAATGAATCTTCAGGGACAGAAATCTCTGCAATGCCTATATTCCTTCATACTTCCAATTTGTCCAAGTGTTTGTAAACTGGAGGGCTTTTTCACTGGAGAGTTTTCTTACTCCACTTTACACAAGGTAAAGTGGACAGCCAGCTGCTTTGCATACTTTCCCTTCATATCTCTAATGGTTATGACCATTATAATGTAGGCACCTTATTCCAAAAAGGAAAGCAGGTGATGTTTTGTGCTCCTGAGTCTGACAACCCCTATGGTATGTCAACCCATACCAACAGGGTGCCATTTTCTCAGGCTGCCAAGATACTAAATACAGTCGAAAATTTCACAATGTTGAAAGATTTTAAAATATTTGAAGTGATAGCCCAAAGGTAGAAACTAGTGACCAGTCCACTGGTTGTCTATTTTCCAAAATGGTTTGTGTACCTTTTCTTAATTTCTATTGTTCTTACAACTATTTTAGTAGAGACAACTAGACATGTGGCGACTAAAAAATTATGAAAAATGAGAGATTGAAGTTGGTGTATTTATGTGCTTCTGGCACCCCCTACAATATGTCAACTTTTCCAAAGGGGTGCCATTTTGCATGGAAAGCAGTAATTAATGAATATATTAAGAAAAAAGTTCCATATTTTCAAATATTTCAGCACCTTCAAAGGGCTGAAAAATGTTTAAAAAACCTTTACATTAAGTAACATTTGAAATGTAGTATTATGTTGATGTTAGTGGGTAATTAAGCATTCATGCATTTTGATTATCTACATGAAAATGTCAGTCAAACTTCTGTTACAGGGATAGTAATGTTTTACAAAAACAGCAGTTCCAGTAAATCTTCACAGCATTTGGGCCATGAGAGTGTTATTTCAGTACTGTCAGAGTTGTAGTTCAAGGGTTATTGAATGATAAAGTTTCCCCCCACACCCCTTTTACTAATATAACACTCAGTGGCGTAACAATAGGGGTTGCAGGGGTTGCACCTGCGACTGGGCCCGTCACTCTCAGGGGCCTGGCCGCCTCCTGCGACCTGCTCGCCACGCGCCCACAGAAACCTATAGAACAAGGCAGTACAGCTGATCTCCCGGCAGCCGGTACTCTAGTCATGCAGAGCGCTGGGAGAAGACGTAATCTCCCAATGCCCTGGATTACTAACAACCGTGCGGGAGATCCAGTCAGAGGTCTGTACAGAAGTCACACACCGCTAGACCACCAGGGACTCGAGGTAGGAGGTGAAGGGTCAGTAGGGGGCATTGTGGAGAATGAGGGGCATTGTTGAAGGGGCAATGTGGAGAATGTGGGACAATGTGCAGAATGTGGGGCACTGTGGATAATGAGGGGCAGTGTGGAGAATGTGAGGCATTGTGGATAATGAGGGGCATTGTGGAGATTGAGGGGCAACGTGGAAGGGGCATTGTGATGGGGGCATTGTTGAAGGGGCAATGTGTAGAATGAGGGACAATGTGGAAGGGGCATTGTGATGGGGTATTGTTGAAGGGGCAATGTGGAGAATGAGGGGCATTGTGGAAGGGGCAATGTGGAGATTGAGGGGCATTGTGGAAGGGGCATTGTGGAGAATGAGGGGCATTGTGATGGGGGCATTGTGGAGAATGAGGAGCATTGTGATGGGGGCATTGTGGAAGGGGCATTGTGATGGGGGCATTGTTGAAGGAGTAATGTGGAGAATGAAGGGCATTGTGGAAGGGGCAATGTGGAGAATGAGGGGCATTGTGGAAGGGGCAATGTGGTGGTGGCAAATGTGGTTGAGGGGGGCCAATGTGGTCGTGGGGGGGCCCATGGCAATTCTTGCACAAGGTCCCGGTGGCTTCTAGTTACGCCTCTGATAACACTGCTCACCTCAGAGCATCAAGATGGATCCCAGCGAGGGACAATCTTCAGTGAGCATTAGGAAAAGCCTAAAAAACTTGTCAAGGCGGGCAGGGTTTTCATTATACTCACAGTAAGAAGATTGTCCCTTGCTGTGAGCTGTATGGTCCCAGGACTGGATTCCACATCTATGGGGAGGTGGCTAACACTAGGTAAAAGGAGGCCAGAGAGCGCTCCAGCTTACATGCAGAAATTGTCATTGGAAGAGGCTGGATCGAGGGAGGGGAGCAGAGGAAGAGTGACAGACTGTGGTACAGAGCTGTACCCGCAGTCTGTTCAGAAGGAAGGCACAGGATCATCATTAAACTTTTAATTTTGGCCAAACAACACATTTAAAAAAATAAATAAATAATAGTATTCCAGCTATTCGCTCTATAAACTTACTTTTATGCCAAACTTGTATAGGGGTGATAGTTCCCCTTTAAACTTTAATAACCAACATAAATATTATTGATAAATAGCATATTCTATAAGCAAAATAAGTAATGTTTAACTTTTTTTTTGTATTTATGACATGATTGCTTGTAGCACCATGCAAAATGTATTTTATATTAGGCACCATGAAAAAGCTGACTTTGTTATGAAAAAAATAAAAAAAAGTCACTATATAGTTTTTGGTGCATAACTGGAAAGGTCCCTAAATGTGTCCAGCCTCCAGTTTACTAAAAATCCCCAAGCCCCTGACATGGAAAGGTTGAATCAATAGTATAGTATAATTGTTCCAGTTTTGCTATTATGCACATGTGTAACAGTAATAGGCTATAAGTGTTATGTACACAAAGAAGAAGATGTCAGCGAAAACAACCTTCTCTTGAAAATTCCCACGGCAAGTGAAATGTAATTTTCTGTTGATTTCTTCCTGTTGCAAACATTTTCATCTATCCCTACATATAGGTATATGCCTACATAGATGGAGCCACTGATCAAATGCACTTCAAGTTCCAAACTCATTCTATGTTGCATAATTAAGAGGAGGGATGCACTAAGGTTTGATAAGGGGTCATGATCGCTATGGTATCCTTTTAAAAGGTCGCATTAGAAATATTGTGCGGCTGCTCACCGCAAATCAACATGTCGCCTGGATGAAAAGTGAGACATGAGAATCTCGTCCTGCATATAAGCACGGAATTCTCATGTCACCTCCTTAAATACCGCAGCATTGCCCCCATACCTGAATCTGGATGCAGCCCTCCTTAAATCCCTCATACAACGGTGTACTGCTGATGTAGAATCATTAAAATGGACATTTAGATGGCTTATGGACTGCCTGTGATCTCCTGGTGTGCAGTTTAATTTTTTGGGTGACACTCAAAGGGTTAAGCTACATATGGAATAAACATATCTAGCATTTTTAGTCCTTTGTCTGATATGTAATGATTCTACAGCAGTAATACACCATTGTCCGAGGGATTTAAAGAGGGCTGCATCCAAATTCAGGCATGCGGGCATTGCTGCAGCATTTAAAGAGGTGACATGATAATCTCACAATTATATGCAAGGTGAGATTCTCATGTTGATTGCGGCGTGCAGCTGCACAATATTTTAAATGTGACCTTTTGAAAGTGAACTGACTGCAATATTGTGCCTTATTTGTGTCGATAACATATCGACAATATGCACTAAGATGTCTTCTCCGTCTTCTCCTTTTGAATATACCACAAATATATCATCATCTCCATGAATATACCATGCATTTTTCAATTTTATGGTTTTGCAGTGATTATTTCAACAATAGTCCATTGCATATTGAAATAGCTTAATGAGCCTTTGTTGTATTCATGTGTCTATATGTTAATGTGACACTTAACCAGATGCACTGAGCTCTCATAGCTGCTTGTACTGTTGGCGTTCACAGTCCAAACTTAGCAAGCCTGAAGCTGGAGAAGTTGGAATCTTCCTATAATCTTCTATGGCGCCAGAGGACAGTCTGCTGACTCTACTGTAGAGCAGTTGCCTTCATTTAACCCTTTCATTGCCATTAAGACAGAGGAGTAACTAGAAACCACTGGGCCCTGGTGCAAAAATGTCCATGGGGCCGCCGACCCCACCATGGTAAACCATAGTGCATAGACTCCATAGAATAGCATAGGAATTGGAAAAGTGATCTCACTGATGAATTTATCTCCTGTTTATCTCCTCTTAGTCAAACCTTAGTGCATCTCCCCCACACCTCCCTGGGGCACTGAACAACAAGTTCTCACTGGCAAGATAAATGACAGTTCAGGGAATCAGCAACAGGACTTTGATTAAGAGCAGAATGGAAAAAAAAGGCCTAGAAACACCTAGGATATATGGAAGTGGAGTTAATCAGGGAATTCTGTAAAAGTATCTCATCATGAGAATTAAGATGTATAAAAATAAAATGTGTCTCTGAAGCAGTACAAACGTAAGAGAATTAAAAATAATGTTATCATTTGTCATGTAACCAAAAGAACAGTATAGTTAAGCCTCCCTATTCTATGACTCATGTGCCATATTCCGAAAGATGAATAGTAGCAATTCTGGTGACAAAAGTTCCAATGATTCCCATTGATTTAAATGGGACCTTTAATCCAACGAATGCAAAAGAGATCTCCAAAGCATTGTGAAGCAATACATTGAAGATCTCTCTAGCGTGCAAGCTTCAGGCCCCATTTAACCCTTTGAGTGCCAGATTGGTATCAGATATCTCTCCGGCACTCAAAGGGTTAAATCAATGAGGATGTCCCCTATTCTGCAGGTGGTCTCCCCCCCCCAGATTCACTATTCCTTTACTTTCTGAAATTTGCCCTAAATTAAGTATTTAACCCTTTCAGTGCAGAGTGGTATGCAACACGTTACTTTGCTCTGTAATATGTTGTTTACCCCTCTGGCACTCAAAGGGTTAATAAAACACCTATTAGTAACCAAAATATTCATATACACAGTGAGGCTGATGTGCAAAGATGAACTGGAGAAATTGAGGAGTAAACCAACTGAAGCTTAGGGGAAAAACTAATATTCCTCGAATTCCCATTGCTATAAATGGGATTTTAACCCACTGAATGCTGGAGACATATTTGTAAAGTGCGACCTCTCTAGCATTCAAGGAGTAAAAAAATCCACAATTTTAAATCAGTGGGAATTTGTATTTATCCCATATGATGCAGTTAGTTTGATCCAGTTTTCACAGTATATCAGTTTCAGTGTCTATGCACATGACATTATTTGACTTATTAGGCCTAAGCAAATCTGGTTTTAATAATAACATCAGTGCCTAATCCTTTGTTTCGCTCACTGAGCAAACTGGATCCCTAAGTGTCGCAGATATAATAAATCTATCCAGTTGCTCAGAGAAACTGTTTTCTGGAGATGTTAAAAATTACTTCTGCAAATGATGCAGATGCTGATGCAGCTAAATTTATAAATTGGGTTGAAAAGTTTGACATGCTGAATTAGATTACACTATATAATGCATCACTGAGTAATTGATACATACATTATGTGCAAAGAGAACCAGGTTAACTCAACTGTAACTTTTTTGCATTATTGTCTAACCTAGCCTTTAGTTCATTGCCAATTGAACCAATTTTTGAAAGAGCTTCTCTGGTTTATTAGCTGAATAAATGCTCAGCTTGTCATAGTTTGGTGATTTCAAGAAACAAGAAAATGTTTAAGTATGTTATAAGACTCTTTAAATCATTTGGAGAAAAATATTTTTAAACTTTTACTTTTATTCAAATTTGTTTTATGAGAAGCAATTGCTCATGCTTTAATACATTAAAACAATTGCAGTAAGAAAGTCTGTGGAAGTAAAAGGTACTTTTCAAAGTCTTAATCTAGTGAGGATGTATGCAATGTGCTAGGTACCTCTCTGACAGGAACAATAACACTTCCTAGTAATAAGACACCACTTATCTTAATCTGGGCATAAAATCCTAATTGCTGCTAAAAAATCAGTTCTGTATGGATTGGTTCACAAAAATAAATCTTTAATTAGTACCTAATATGTTCATGGAGGCAGATTTGATTCATAACCCTTTGAGTGCCATGTATTGGATACCCATACCTCTCAAGTGTCCCTCTTTAGGAGGGACAGTCCCTCATTTAGACCCAAATCCCTCTGTCCCTCTTTCCCACCCTGATGTCCCTCTTTTTAGGAGATCAGACTGTGTGGTGTGTATATAAGTGAATCACATTGTTCCACAGCAATATAACTCACACTAACGTTTGTTTACACGTCAGTATATATGTTTATAAATTAGTCTGTGTAAATAAAATACTTTGGTCTTGTTATAAGTCATTTATTTGGTTACACAATAGGTTATGAAATAGCCTAAAAATTTCAGGTAATGCCCCACCCACCAGCCACACACCCCAGTAACACCCCCTAAAACATAAGTGTCACTCTTTGGCAATTTGAAATGTTGGGAGATATGGATACCTCTTTTGGCACACAAAGGGTTAATGCAAAACTCCAGAAGCACACTTCAGGAAGCAGTACAAAGCATTCAGTGGGAGGAGTTTGGTGTCCTGGAGAATCATGTCTGTGCTAGCGGACATGATAACCAGTAGTAAATAAAGATTACATTTGGGGAACCAGTCCATGCAGAATTAGTTCAAATTGGCCATTAGGATTTTCTTCCCAGAGAAAGAGTGGATCTTTCAGCGTTGCTTTAAAATGAAATTGCAATGGCAACCAATAGCACCCCAAAAATGTTAGAAAATAGGCCTCATCTTCCTCAACCAGCCAGTGGTGACTGAGAATGATGGGATTGTAGAATAACTACAGATGGAGAAACATAGAAAGATTTATGTATTACGAAGAGTTAAATTCCCCATATAAACATTTGAGTGCCAGTGGGTTGCACAGCGAATTGCTTTGCTATGCTTTGTGTACCCCTCTGCTACTCAAAGGGTTAAATCAATGAGAATTTGGGGAATATTTATGTGTCTCTTATGGTGATGTTGGTCTTCTCCAGAATAGCTGCAGTTCTTCTTAATACATCACCCTCAGGTTGCTCGCTCCTGTCTCTTTACCTCAAATAGCCTGCATAGATTTCTATTTTCTATCATTGTTTGAATGTCAGTCCTGGTGGGACACTGAATTTATCTTTGTGTGCCATATTATTCCTTTAATCTATCCAAAACACTGTTAAATACTAGGTGTTTCAGTGATTTGATTTCTTGTCTCTTTTTATAAAACTTTCAAACATCACCTGTTTTAAAAGCAATACAGAGTTCAATCTAAATTGAATAAACATAATATTATAGATGGTGTGATTTATGATGGCTTGTCACTTTTACTGTGCTGATGCCATTGTTATCATTTTAAAAGTAGCCCAATTGCTGCATACAAATTGGCATTGTTATACAATGCTGCTGTTTCCTGCTCATTTTCTGTCATTTCCTTGTGTTTCACTTGGTTGCAGCTTTTCTTCAGGTTTTCCCTTACCCTCTCTCTTGCAACATTGGCTGTGCCATGAACAATAGCAAGCGGTAACTTCTTGGGCCCCTTTTACATGGGCTGCACTAACATAGTGGTGGTGCCTTGGTAATGTTGACCATGCTGAAAGGTGTGCTACTCAGCCATGGTATTATAAGCACAGGGAACTATCACCTTGTATAAATGCACTAAAGTCCAGGAGGCAGCAACTTTACTGATCTCACATAGGAATGAAGAAAATTTGCAGTTAGACAAATGTGCAAGGATTCCTATGAGGCAGCAGGCAGAGCTTACACAGGAGCTACATTGAAAATTGTGATGCTCACTGAATCCTCCAATGAATGATGACGCTTGTGGGAATCAGCCAGTAATATTCTGCTTATGCTCACATGGACCAGCTATCAAAACACCCGACCCCCTGACTGGATCACAGGGGACTGCAATAGGGAGGTGGAATCAAAACATGGGTCATGGAAATGTAGCAAAGAGCTGCAACATTTAATTCACCCATGTGAAAGATCCCTTAACCCATACATCATGTATGGAACAGAGAGGGGGTTTTGCACTTCAGTTAGATAAGAGTGAAATAATCTCTCAACTCCCATGTTATTCAATAGAGTCTCTTTTTGTAAGCTGGACAGATTTTAGTGCATAGGTGCAAGAGAGTAACAGAGATTGGAGAGATTCTATCAAAGGACAATTACTCTCAACTTTATTTCACCTAAGTGTATCTGCCCCAGGAGTATGGACAATTACACTTCTTTGCATACAATGTGGAGGCCATATATACCAAAAAGAATATGAATTTCCAAAAGTACTAAATCATTCTAACTTCTACTTAATAGTGAGGATTTCAATGGGCCTGTGGTATGCAGAGAAAATAACAGGAGAGCCAGCTTCAATGGAACAATATGTGTGAAACTTAACTGTCTCCATGTATTGCCTCCTTTCAAATCATGTATGTTTTCAGACTCTCCCATAGGTTATAATGGGTTTTTTGCATCTGGCTGAGTTGGAAGAAGAAATAGGTAAGGCTGATGTACTAAGAAAAAAATGAAGCAATTCTGATGTACCTGAACTGTACCATAGAAGACAAGCACACCAACTCCCCATTGATTTAAGTGAGGCTTTTAAGCACTTTAATCCTAGAGTAGTATCCAATGCATTGTGAAGGTCATTTAAAGCAATGGTATTTCTTATTTGTTCTCTGTGATAGAGTTGGTGTCTCTCAGAATTGCACAAGCCTGATGCTGCATTAAATTACGAGCGTGGACCAATAGTTTACGATTACAAATGAAAATTCACTGAGTAAGTTAAACTGAAATGATCCTTTTATGCTGCTTGTGTCAAGAAATGGGTATTGTGGAAGTATAGGTAAGTTTCAGAGCATTCTTTTCCATTGTGCTTTGTTGTACTAGCAAATCACATTTCCTAAGCATGTTATAGGGGAGGCTGGACTCCTCCATTATATCATGCTTAGGGAAATGTGAAAGTGAGTTGGCTTGCTTTCCTTCAAATTCTTTACAATGGTGGAATATATGCACAGTATGCAATAAAACAATCATATGCTCTAGTACATACCCCAAATCCCAGGAGCATAAGTAGGAAGTAAACTTTGGAGCACAGAAAATGAGTTGCACTGGTAGATTGATACTTTTCTGCACATTCTCTCTCTAGATGAAAAAACATCTTAGTAAATAATTCCTGTTTCATGTGTATGCTTTAATACAGCAAAATGAAAAAACAGACATAAGACATGTGGGTGATACATTTATACAGAAAAACAGGTGATATCGCAGAGGTACTTTTGCTATCCATTTCTTGTTTACATTGTGTAATTTTCTAATGGAGATTTCCAGATGTAAACCATAGGGGTCATCACACCTAATATTTTCATATTGTATGGTACATTGATAAAATATTGAAAACAAACAGAATGGCGTTCTAAGGGTTTGTGGAAAAAAATAAAGGGGTTAAAATTAATGGTTGAAGTTTTAGCTCCAACCGGGTACCTCTATCAAAACAACTATACAGGTGAATTGTATCTATTAAATACGGTAAAACCACTTAGTGTAGGCATGGGCTGCTTGAAAAGGAGAAGAGTGACAGTGGAATGACAAGTAAGGTGGCTGAAATTAGAATGTTCACAAAGTGAATGGTAACTAACCTAAGCAATAAAACTTGCACGCTCAGTAGTGAAGAGAAAATGTAGCACATTAACATAAAAAGCCTACTGTATATAAAAAAATTAGACAGGCAAGAAAAATAAAATGTGTTTTAAGTCAAAAGAAACATTTCACAATGCAGAAACATTATTAAAAGAGAATAAGTTATTTATAACATCAACTTAACACAATGCACTGCAAGGTCTCTAAGATACATCACCATACATACTAAACATTGACCTTGTCCGTGGTGCTGGAGAATCCAACATGTACTTAGGCGCATGACTCAAACATCAAACCATTATTCATACATGGAAAAATAATAAAAACAGGTATATTCCCATATAGCTGGAGAATTTAAAAAATGGGCGGCATTTTCTGGGGTAGTCCCCAAGTATGTATAAGTATATTGCTAGCTTATCCCTCTGGTAAGCCTCTCGATGTTGGGTGTTGCATCTTAAAGGTTGATGGACGTACTGCCATTCTTGTAAGGTTAAACAAGCTCAATAAATGCCAAATGACTATCTCAATAAATGACAACTTGTGGGGAAATACCAAGAGAGATATAACTAAGCAGAAACAAGTGAACAAAGTGAGACACATAGATCATATGAAACCACTAGATGTAATGTGAGTTTATGTACTAGACATCTCCTTGACAAAATTGTATCCATTCAACCAATTACATTAAATAAAGCAATATAATGGCATGTTTGTTTCCATTAGCAGTTGGGTCCAGCGAGATTCACTTTGTATAAGTTTTTGTCCCATTGATACCTCCCTAATGCTGCTTTGTCCCAAAATAAAGTCTGATCTTTGCCTATATAGACCAAACAACAGAAACAAATGATTGTAAATAACATATTGACTCACGCAAGTGAGTAAAAGCTTTGTGGAACTAAGGCTCTCTGTAAGTATATTTCTTGCCTAAAGTTTCATTGTAAATAAATACTTAAATTAGAAGCTTTGTTAATGTAGTCATTTACTAAGGGTTAAAAACATCTTCCATACATTGTTTTACCTATGTCTACAACACTAATTTGAGAATAAGACAAGATATTTTTACAATGAGGCACTTGATGACTGTCCGCTACCTGTATTGTGTTTCTGTTGTTTAGTGAAAGATCTAAGTCACTACACCAAGGGTGGGCAAGGTGAGGCCCTCCAGCTGTTGCAGGACAACTTCCTTGTCTGTCAGAAGAAGTTGAGAGTTGTAGTCCAGCAACAGATGGAGAGCCTCACATTGCCCAGCCCTTGGTGTCAAGTATAAATGAAGGTTATTGCATGTTCTCTCATGTCAGATGATCAATTTTTCTGCAAAGCTTTAAAACAAGGACAAAACCCTACACTTCTAACAAAAGGTGCAAGTACAGGGGAGTTGGAATATTCACTCCATGTGGGGGGAAGGTGGTGGCATTTTTATTTATGAATAGTTTGATTTAGTTTTAGTTTTTTCGCTCATGCTGTAAATGGGATTTTTGTCTTTTGTTCTTATCTGGAAAATAGACACATTTTGCCCAAATCTCATCAGCCCAATCTGGTGAGGTTAGTGGCTGACTCTTCCTTGAATTTAGCATAATGGAAGGAATCCAGCTGCAACAGAACAGAAAAGGTAGTAGAGAAAAAAACTTATTCTATGATACTTTTTCTCTCCATACACATTAATTTAATATATTATCATCTCTATTAGAATAAAATGTTAAATGTTACTTGCCTCCTATAGTACAGCTGGTTTGTCCCAGCATTTCTCCAACTCTTCATAGTTTATCAGCCTCAGCATGCCTTTATTAAAGGGATAGTAATGTCCTTTTAAAACATAACTAAATATTGTAGCTATTAAATAAATAAACTAAATCATCACAGTCCCATCTCTCAAACCTTTATGGTTTGAGAGATAGAACGTTTTAATGTTCCGCCATCACTGATGTCAGTGTAAAGCTGACAGCAGGAGATGCGTGTCAAACAACTCGAGGCAGCTCTTCAGCAGAGCCAAGATACCGAAATCTAAAAAGAAATACTTCATTGAAACAGTCTACAAAGCGTGCCTGGATTGCAAGCACACTTTGTAGACCGTTCCAATTAAGTATTTCTTTTTAGATTTTTGTATTTCAGCTCTGTTGAAGAGCCGACTGCCGGTTCCCGGACCAGGATCCTCTGTGTCAGCTTACAGCTGATGTCAGGGAAAGGGGAGGGAGGGAGGGGGGAACTTTAAAACATTCTATCTCTCAAACCATAAAGGTTTGAGAGATGGGACTGGGATCATTTAGTTTATTTTTTTTAATAGCTACAATATTTAGTTATATTTTAAATAGACATTACTGACCCTTTAAGCCCAATACAAGATATTTTCCCTTAAAGTATTGTAAACATACTGTATGAGCTAAAAACTATGTTGCAGAATGTTCTGGGGAAACTAAGAGTAACAATTGCTGGAATACTGTGAGAATGCTCACTTTCTTAGTTGACAGATTTGATCAATCTGGCAAACCTCTTTCTTAGAATAGAGCATAATATAGATAATTTGTATTTTTTAACTATTCACTGCTCTAAATGTATTATTTCAAATTTTATTGTTCATGAACTACTGAATTTCTTCTTTCTCCTCCTCTGGACAAGGACAAAAGGAAACAGGAAAAAATAATATTTTCTTGATTGATGTGATGCTTTAAATGGAAAAGGTTTTGTCATTAGTGCAGTCTTCCCACTTTAAAATACAAGCCAAACATACACTACATGGTCAAAAGTATGTGGACACCTGCTCATCGGAGATCTAATTTCCAAAATCTTGGGCATTAATATGGAGATGTCCCCCCTTTGCTGTCTTCACAGCCTCCACCCTTTTGGGAAGGCTTTCCATTAGAGGTTGGAAGATTGCTATGGAAATTTACTTCCATTTAGCCACAAGGTGATAGAGGATTGGTTTGTACCCCCCTCCTTGAAAGCTGATTTTGTGTCCGCTGATAATAGCCCCAACATAATTGCTACATTGAGAAAAGGTGATATAGTGCATGTGCCCTGCTTTGCCCATGTGCTCAATTTTGTTGTGACCAGATTCTTGGCAGAATCCCAAATCTCAGAGAGATGCTGAATATTGCCCACAAAATCTGTGAACATTTTAGCTACTCCTACAGTGCACACAATTCATTATGTTCCATACAAGATTGTAACAACTTGCCCCATCAGCAGTTGGTCCCTACCAGGTGGAATTTCACACTGTACATACTAGAGCATTTGTACAAGCAGAATAAGGCCATTGGCGAATACACATTACAAAACCTGAAGGCTTTGGAGGGAGCCTTGTTGTCACCTGGACAATGGCAACTAATGTGTGATGTATGTGAGCTGCTGTAACCTTTTGAGGAGGCTACCATGCTGGTTATTCACTTCTGGGCAGTAATTAGAGAAATTATTCCACTGAAATATTTATAGCAGAAAACACTGTGGAGCTTGGCTGAGGAATCTTACCATAATGACAATGCAAACATGCACCAACTGGTAAAGGACATGTTAGAGTGCTTTGACCCTTGCATAGTGTCCAATAAATTCAATGAAGAATACAGTGTTGCCGCTTTGCTGAACACCCACTTTAAACAAAAAATTTCAGAATTTCTGCCAAAGCATCATCACTTTGTCAGAACAAGGAGTCATGATGATCAGCAACATGTTTCTGATGAATTGGATTCTGTAAAGTAAAATATATGTTTATAGATCAGGTAGAGGGTTGCATTATGGAGGATGAAAGGGAGAAGGTTGGGGCCAAATAAATCTGCTAGACAGCATAGAGAAAATGAAGGCAGCCAGGCATCAGCAGGAGCAGCAACATCAACCGTAACATCCCATTCCCAACATATTTCTGAACACAGGGCGATTCAGGGGCCTCAGGAATGGCAATCCAACATTTGCTGTGGTGGTGGTGGTAGTGTTAATGGTGGAGGCACATCTCTGTGGGACTTGCTCCCAGAGTATGGATAGGTAACTGATACAAAGGAACACCATGTAGCTCCTAGGAGTGGTCCCACTGCATGTGAGATGGTTTCAGCATATTTGCAGGATAGCTACATTGTTGGCAGAAAGAATTACCCCATGAACTACTGGCACTCAAACCAATGCATGTGACCAGAACTGACACAAATTGCCACGGAAACCCTTAGTTGCCTTCTGGAAAGCTTTGAGTCTGAGCAGGTTTTCAATGCAGAGGATTACATTTTAATTGACTATAGGATATGGCTATCAAGCTGCAATGTTGGGAGACTAACATTCTTAAAAATAAACCAGCTTCTAATACCATCTGAATATCAGGTAGCAGAACAAAACCACACATGACAGAGAAAGCCAGGGCACATATATTATTAACAGCAGCAGAGAAGGATGAGAAGGAGGACGGATGTGAAGGGTTATAATTATTATTATTCTTTATTTATATAGCACCAACTAATTCCGGAGTGCTGTACTACCATCTATCACTATTGGGACCACTGCTATGACCACTGATTAATGTGTCCAATAATCTGAGAATTATGATAACAACAACCAAAGATTGGGTCACGCTACAGAAGATCTGGGGTTGTGAGACACCAGGATACGAGACAGTACAGTCATCTATTATTGAATAAAACAAGAAATGTGATATATGTAAAGCAAATCTAGAGGCAGACCAATACCATACTGCATCACATAATAACTTTGAAACTAAAAAGTCATCCGACACCATAAAATATATATAGTAAAAATATAAAGAGACATTTAGTCTGATATACCATTCAGTAATAAAAGGTCAATAAAAATAAATGATAAAGATAAAAATCAGAATATCTAATCCAACTCTAGAAGTCTTAATCCAAAATGCGATCACTTAGGCAACATAGATCTATGAATAACAGTCAAAGAATGGAGATGGAATGATGATGAAAATGGAGATGAAACTTGACATTTTATCAATAGTCCACTCAGTCTGTGTACTTCAATCTGTTGTGCTGCTACACCCAATGTTGCCCATAAAGACTCTAGGGCAGAAAAACAAGGAGTGCACAGGACATGCAAAGAGAAAATATAGATCTAAATGTAGTTTATTAATCAAATATAAAATCAATAAAAATTCTCATAAATGCTCACTCACATATTAATGCTCTTGGAGCCCCCCTATAGCCACGAAGACTGTGTCCTATTCAATCCCCAGTTCCTGAATATGGCATCAGAAGATAATCCAATGGTGTCCACATGATACCTTGATAGCGTTTTGGCTTGAAGATGTTTCCACAAAAAGTCCTCAACACTAGAAGTCTGTTCAATATGGCAGCTCTGACGTGGAGACTCAGGCACGAGGCCCGGAAAACCAATTATGTAAACCTGATATTCCTGATGCTTGGAAGCATTGTAGAGACGAACGCCCGCTGCTTTTTACCCAGTTCTTTCTCACTCAGCTGTGCTGGAGCCCCTTGAGGGTTTCCTTCTCCCCAGTGCAGCCAAGCAACAAATCGAATCTGCAACAATAGGAGCACAACAACAGAAATAGAGAGAGAAGGCGCTCTAAGTGTAGTATTTATTGTTATAAAACAACAACACAATTCAAAAACATATGCCCCCCTTCTCCCATTGCACTTACAAGATGCCCATCTTAGGCTTTATGCACCTCAGGGGTCCCTACCCCTTACTGCCATGAAGCTGTGCCCTTTTAGTGTTCTTATCCAGTTCTGCAATTTGTCCGTCGTTGGAGTGGTAATCCAGCGATGGATATTGGCTACTTTGTGTCCCAAATATGTTCACTCACTTAGGAATGTTACAATAGTTGCACTTCTGTGCAGAAGCGGCTAGTATTAGAGATTGTCCACTTAATAAGTCCAAACAACTGAATGAGGTTGGTAAAGGGACTCCAATAAAACTCCTTGTGGAATGGGGAAATGCTGAAACAGCGTGACTGGTAAATCCTCAGCATCGCCAATTGAAAAACAGGGTTCTCACAGGGGGTGGGGAGGCACCAACTACTATACATGCAGGGGGAGGGGAGGCTAAAAACCCAATGCTTATCTTGGATGCTCAGATCCACTTCATCAGGGGAAGCGAAAGGGCACAATGGGCATAGATAATAGAATTTATTAAGTTCAGGACATGACGTCACCATGACGTCACCATACTGGCATAAGGGGAGGAAACTATCCTAGTGAATCAGTGTGTGTGAAAGTGTGAACTGAAAAAAAAGAAAAAGAAAAAAATATATAATTATTTTTATATAAAGAAAATGAAGAAAATTTGTGATCAATTAAGTAAAAATAAAATAAAATATTTAAAAAGGAAAATAATAGTGTATGTTAATAATAACCTTGTGAGAGCTCACAAAAAATTATACATGAATAATAAATAATGCTTGTGTGCATAAGTGAGTGTGTGACCAAATTTAAGTGAGTTTTATGATCTTCCATTGTTTGTATAAGTGAGAACATGTGTATAACTATACTCTCGTACATCTACATGCCTCTGTCCACACCCCAACAGTATATAGTGTCAGAGACATTGCCATGATGGGGAGGAAATGGTTAATTTTTCTTTTAAACCAAATTCTCTAAAAATCTGTGTTTTAAAATGTGTTTAAATTACCTCATGTAACACAGACAATGAGCTTCTCTTCCTCAATGGAGGGGGGGAAATATTTGGAAGACTTTAAAGAGATAGTAATACTTCATTTTATCTTTATTTTTATTTTGTAGGCATTAAAAAAACATGAAGAATGATATGTCTTATCTCTCAAACCTTTATGGTTTAAGAGATATTCACAAGCAAAGTTCCCCCCTCCCGCCCCTTTTTCCTATTGTAAGCCATCTCTTCTCAGTTGTGAATCTGGTTGTAAGACCAGAGAGATAACAGCAGGGGACAATCTTCTTTGTATGAAAACAATGAAAGCCCTTCCCCCCTTGACAAGTTTTTCAGCTTTTTCCCTTATCTTAATTGAAGATTGTCCCTCTCTGCAGTCTACCTGGGCACCTCCCTTCTGATCTGGCTGAACGGGGGGGGGGGAATACTTTGCTTGTGAATATCTCTTAAACCATAAAAGTTTGAGAGATAAGACTTATATCGTTCTTAATGATTTTTTAGTGCCTAGAAAATAAAATAAAGATAAAACGAAGTATTACTATCCCTTTAATGGTGATTGATATAGACTTGTAGACAACCACAGTCTCAAGCAGTATTAGTATCTTATGAGAAAATCTAAAAAGTCTAAAACAAAGACATACTCCCCTATGGGAAAGTCTAGTAGGGTGACATATTTATGTGACGTAGGGTCAGGGTTCACATTCCAAATGTTTGATAGAACCCAGACCAGGTATCATTTTAGGTGTGAATTTAAATGTAGAGTAATGGCACCATCTATAGATTACATGGTGTTATTACTAGTGCTTTGGAATTTTTCCATAATGTACTACTGATGATGTCACCGTATAATGAGATAGATCTTTAACCAATCAGAGCAGATTTTGATAAGAGGAATTTCAAATTATAAATATGCAAGTTTAGAGAGAAAAGGGGTCTTTCATCTTGGGTCTGGTTTGAAGAAACAAATTTTCTTATAATTTGTCTTAATTGGACTGCCCAGCCATTTGGGATCAATTATAATAAAACATATTGGCTATAGAAATTCTGGAATTAAGCAGAATGTATTTATTGATTGCTAAATTGTCATATTTTGCCAGATAAGAGTAAAATAGTTTTAGCAGTGAGCCTTGTTATATATTAGTTAATATAATTATTGGTATTTCTAGAATAATATATGGTGTTTCTGGAAAGGTTATATAGCTCATATTTTATCTGGAGAATTCTTTGAATTCATTTATTAACCCTTCAACTGCTATTTGTTTATTTTTCTAAGATTTCTTTGTGCATGTGTTAGGGCCTAACTTTTGTAAAGTGAAAGTTTCTTTTAAACTCTCACTAAACAAAAGAAGCTGCCATCTTGGGTGTGGCATTTTATCTTAATAAGTGGATTAACCCTTGAAGTACCCTATAGATTTTACATAGGATTGCTATAGTCACATTTATGATATATGTTGCATGAAGTTGGTATACTGTCTAGACCTATTCTTGGTATAATCTATTATTGACTATATTAAATGCAATTTATACGTTTTAGTCAGAAGGTATACAATATTTGAAATCAGCACATTATTAAATTATAGTGATCTATATCTGGGATTTTTTTCCAGTTACTTTCTCTAAAATTTTGCTATTGCATATGGTACAAGGAAAATTGTCAGAGGACCTAGCTTCATATTAAAGTTGATTAACCTGACAACATACCTTAAACCTCAATTAGCATAGTTTATACAGTTTCTGGGGCACAGCTATTCATGTATACTGCTGCCAACTGTACTTTATTAATTGTAAGGATCAATTATCCTTTTCTATGCTGCTGAGTGAAATTATTGTTATCTAATACCTCTGAATACACCTATGTGTGGTTAACCCTTTAATTGCTGGTAATCCTAATGGTGCTAATTGTGGTTTGAGTTACTATATATATATATATATATATATATATATATATATATATATATATATATTGTAATTGATGATCACTCATTTATATCGTTGTTTACACTTTTTATTTATATATATATATATATATATATATATATAGTATATTGTACTTAAATAAATTATATATATTTTTGCACAAATATGCAGAATTGATTATTTTAATCAATTCTTTACTGTGAAGTAGCGTGTCAATACCCAATATAGTGTAAAGGTCTCAAAATTATTTAATATTGTCATTTATCTATTTATGATAAGATATTCAACCTGATTGGTTCTCTTGTTTTAACTCTTTGGATACCTTCAACATAATTGATTCGACAATAGATGTATATTTGCACCAACTGAAGAGTATGGACACCAGCATCCAGATGTCGGGCAGTCAGTAGCAAACAAAAACCAGTAGCAATATATATATATATTTAACCCTTTGAGTGCCAGAGTGGTACGGAATGCATTTCTTTGCAATGCATTCCGTACCACTCTGGCACTCAAAGGGATATATATATATATATATATATATATATATATATATATATATATACATACACATAAATGAGAACATTCACTTCGTATAAATACATAATACATATGCCTAGAAATTAGACATACTGATTAATAGTAATGCAAACTATAGAAATGAGACATATACAGATAATGTATAAAAATTCAGAATATCTTAAGATGCTGATGTTAAACAGATTAAATCATATGCAAATGTTAATAAGAAAAATGTCATATCAATGAAAATATATAAACAAAAGATCAATAAAACCTTTGAGTGCCAGAGGGGTATGCAAGCATTGCTTTGCAATGCGTTGCATACCTCTCTGGCACTCAAAGGGTTAAAACCCTTGAATAAAATATGGAATAAACACTTGAAAACAATGGAATAGTATCATAATATTTATAAAAAGGCTGTAAAATCAAAATCTATATTTAAGCCTGCTGTTTCCACCATTTTCAAAGTGTACATCCAAAATGACTCTCTGTCGCAATTTAAGCATTCTATCACCACCCCTATGGTTTATAGATATTTATTCTATACCAGTTATTTTTATATTTTCGTGTTTGCAATTGTGGACTATTTTGCAATGTTTGTTATGTGTCTCCAAACCATTTTTAATATTCTTTAGGTGTTCTGAGAACCTAGTTTTTAATTTTCTTTTGTTTCTTCCTACGTATTGCAGATTGCACTCACAGGTTATGAAATACTATGTAGGTGGAATGACAATTAATAAAATCCTTTATGATATAATTTTTTACCAGTGGCAGTACAATTAAAATTAAATGTTTTAGACCTATTCATATGTGAACATGTAGTACAACCTTTAACTCCACACTTATACATGCCTTTGATCTGAGGTAAAGCTGTACTATTCTTTTTTGAAGTGATTCATTTGGATGTAATATCACTGGGAGATATATAGTTAGCAGCATTAGTATTTTTACAAAATACTGTTTTTGGTTTTTCTCCCAGCTCTTTCTTAAGAACTGAATCTTGCATAAGAATATGCCAATGTTTATTAATTATGTGTTTAATTTGTGGTGCCCTTTGGTTGTATGTTGTAATAAACATAGGAACAGAAGAAGATGATGATTCATTTTTGCTTTTATCTTTATATTGTATGAGAGCTTGTCTGTCTATGTTACCTGTCTGTTCCAATGCTTTTTGTACTATTTTCATATCATATCCTTTTTCATGAAGCTTTTGTGCTGTGAGCGCTGGGTGCCTCTTCAGCAATAGTGCAGTTAATTTGTATGAGCTTCTCCAGCACTAGGGGGTTCATTTTTATGAGTGTTACTTATGTGTGCATGCCGATGAGTGTTTCTGTTGTTGACACACTTGAGGTAGTATACTTGTTTTATCATTGAAGCCTTTCCATAAATGTAGATATGATTAATATAGCAATCAAATGGTTAACACAAACTGATGGAGAGGAAAGCGCACTGTGTGCAATATGGAAGAGAGGGGAGAGGTTGAGTAGCAGACAGCAGAGGCGACATTCTGATTGGTCGACATTCTGTTGTGTCGACACTGCAGCTTGCAATATTGTTATTGTGGCCATTTCAACCCGGTGACATCTTTAATGCACCGTTTGGTTGGTCACCCAGTAGTGGGCAACATTTCAAAAGGATACCATGCTGGGCTACAGAGAAACAATTTGGCTTCTGGGGATTATGATTTGTTCTCTTGGTTCTCCCTTTTCCCCCAGGACTGACCTCCCTGTTGCTTATCCGTTTTCCTTTAACTATGAATTGTCTGTCATTTGAGTTCTTTGTTAGTAGGTTTTCCTGGTTTTCTGTTCTTCCGTACCCCAACTTGGAGCCCAGTTTATCTTCTGCTGATCTCTGCTATCTAGAGTTTCACCATCCTCAGGCCAACCTCCCAGTTGCTAAGCAGATGGACTCCTAGTTCCCTGTAGGGTCTATCAGCCTGATATCTGCTGCCATCTGGTGTTTCTCTAAAGAATTGCACCCCCCTTTTCCCTATTGCATGTTTTGCAATGTGGTTTTTAGTATATTGGGTATTTGTGGAATGAATGACAAATTTCCTTGTGATACACATTAGTGCATATACAAGTCTGTATGCAGTCGTATTTCACACTAATTTATATGTGTAATGCCTGATTGCAGCTTGATGAATTTCGGCCTTGTAGATTTTGGCTGTATACTGACAGATCCAGTAACTGAGATTCCAGCATATAAAGAAAAGATCATACCTATCATGTGGTGAATGCTTACTGCATCAATCCTGTGCTGTACTGTAATTGTTTGCACTCTACATTTATATAGGTACTTAGAAAATTAAAAAAAGACATACATTTTTATATATATATATATATATATATATATATATATATATATATATATATATATTTATTTATTTATTTTTTTTAATTATTATTAGGTATTCCAAAATAATACAATCAGTATCAACAAGGGAATTTGTATTTATTACCTATGATGAATTGATTTGCTCTAGGAAACCTGCAGCATTGCTAGGGAGCTCTCCAAATCATTGTTTCACAGTGCATTGGAGATCCCTCTAGCCTCCAAGGGATTAAATAAAAGAATGTAAAGAGGGTATAAAACAGGTGCAGGGGCATTGAGATTGCTTTGGTCACACCCACAATTCAGAATGTGGGTGTAGTCAGCAGGGCTGAGGCTCCCTTTACAATCTGTATCTCTAGACAGTTGCCTATACTGCCTATTGGGAAATCTGGTTCTGACTCAACCATATCTCCTAAACTTACAGCTGTGCTTCAGTTCATTTGTCATGGTCAAGAACCACTCATTTCAAGGTTTCTCTTCTTTGGTCCTAAGGGCACACCAACAGGCCAGCTTTTCATTATATCCCTGCTTAATCAGAGGTGACTAATCAGTGGCTCAGTCAATGTGATTAAGCCACCTGTGCGTAATTAAAAATATTTTTTTAAAAAAAAACTGTCCGGTCCTTGTTTCCCAATGATGGAGTTGACAGTCTCTGACTTAGTAAAACTAGGATTCACACATGAATAGCGTGTCTGTTCAGTTCTAAAAGAGGCAAATCAGTACTCAAAGAGTTAATTAATGCATTGATAAATGTGTCCTCTCTTTTATGCATGTAAATGTGGGGCAGTGTAAGACAGTTTTCAACAAATTTGAACCTTATAAACAGAAAGTAGAAATTTTTGCTTCAGTTCTTTTTTCTTTGAATATTGCCTATTTGAATAACATGACATTTGGCTTAACTGCATCTCTAAACTATTTGCAGTCTTATTATTTACAGGGATAAGTATGTGATTACTTACAACTGAAATCAAATCTAGCACTTTCACATATCAGTGAATTTCTGCAGACTTAGGGCAATTTGATTTCTTCCAAAGAATGCACCACTTATGACATACAGTGCAGAGGATTTATTTAAAGTAATGTTTTAATGTGATATCTTAGGATTGGTATATTGGTGTGCCCTTTTATGGAAATATCCTGTATTTCTCCAGAGCAAAATCTTGTAGGTCTAGTTATGAATTGGTGTAAAATAAAACAGCAAAAAAAGTTATAGACAATGGGACATACTTATAAAGATAAAGAGGAGCAATTCTGGAGCAAACAAATTGCACCATAGTGGACAGAAACTCTATAAATTCCCATTTATATAATTGGAGCTTTTATTCCTTGAAAACTAAAGGTTTCACAATTCAATGAAGATCTCTCTAGCGTTCAAGGGGTTAGCAACTCCATTTAAACCAATAAGAATTGTTATGTTCCATAAGATGCAGCTGGTTTAACCCAGATCTTCTCAAGTTCTCCTTAACCCCTTATATCAGCCTCAATTTGAGCTCCATAATTTACAATTTCATCATTACTGAATGTGAGAGAGAGTGTGTGTGTATATGAGAGAGAGAAAAGAAAGAGAGAAATACTGTGTGTGTGTGTGTGTGTGTGTGTGTGTGTGTGTGTGTGTGTGTGTGTGTGTGTGTGTGTGTGTGTGTGTGTCAGAGAAAGAGAATACATGTGTATGTGTGTGCAAATCCTTGTTTGTGTGTGTTTGTGAGTGAGAGAGAGATAACATGTGTGTCTGTATGTGTGAGAAAGATAATGTGTGTGTATGTGTATGTGAGAGAGAGAGAATATATATGTGTGTGCTCGTGGGAGAGAGAAAATGTTTATGTGTATGTGTAAATTGTTACATGGTAAACAGAGAAAGAGTATATAACTCATAGAAGTCAGAGTATGTGTGTGTGTCTGTGTGTGTGTGTCTGTAAGAGAGACAGAGAGAGAGAGAAAGAGAGCTGAATGTGTGTGTGTTTGTGTGTAAGAGAAAGAGAGAAAATAAAGAGAGAGAAAGACTGCATGTGTGCATGTCAGGGGGAGAGAGAGAATGTATGTGTACATGTGTTTTTAAATCCGTGTATGTGTGTTTGTAAATCCTTACATGTTAGACAGTGTATGTGTGCATGAGAGATAGTGTGTGTTTGAGCAAGAGAGATTATTTTAGAGAGAGCGTACATAAATCATTACAAGTCAGAGTATATGTGTGTGTGTGATTGGAAGCGAGAGAGAGAGAGAAATAATGTGTGTGTGTATGTGAGAGAGAGAATGTGTGTGGGAGAGAGATAGAGAAAGAGAGAGAGACAGAAAGCATGAGCATGAGAGAGAGGATGTGTGCGTGTGTGAGAGAAAAAGAGATAATATGTGTGTGTGTGTATTCATGGGCGAGAGAAAAGGTATAAGTGGGAGGAGAGAGTGTTCATGTATAAATCTTTACATGTTAGAGAGAGTATGTATGTAACTAATTACAAGTGTGTGTGTGTGTGTGGTGAGAAAGAGTGAGAGAGAGAGAGAGAGTGTTTGTATGTGCCGGCACCACCTATAGGCGAGGTAGGCTCCAGTCTAGGGCGCCCATCTACTGGGTCACTGAGGCAGAGCAGAGCCACAACCATGATAACACATCTCATCTGCTGCTGTGTCTGCCTGTGAAAGGTACGGACAGCATTAGATGTGACCCGCCGTCCAGTACCTTCCTAGGATTTTGGATGATGTCACACTGCAACCAATGAGAGAGGAGTGCTTTGACAGGATATTCCTCTCTCATTGGCTGCCTGTGCGTGTGATGCAACACAGCGCTGGTCTGGAAATGGTCACAGGAGTGGAGCATTGACCATGCAGGGCATGCAAGAAGTTGGCAGCAGGAGTCACTCAGAGAGTGAGCACATTGAGTGAATAGCGAGCTAACTGGAGGTGGCCTGAATAATTCTCTACACCCAGAGTCAGACGCCACCTGGGCAAGTTATATATTTTTTAACAATAGTTGGTCTTTTTTTTTTTTAAATGACAGTATAAATTGTTCATTATGTTGTTGCCGTATCTGTAGTAAAAAAGAAAAAAAACATTGTTCTATGAATATTGGTATTGCAGTGTATTATCTTGTATTTGGAGTGTAATGATACCAGATACTTGCTGATTTTAATACATATTTGACTTATACAGACCCATAATTCTAATGAACTATATTCATTTTTCACTGAGAAAGAAAAGAGGCATTTTCATTGTTGGCACAGTAAAAATGGCCCAAGTAACAATTACCAACACAAAATATGTACATATTTTAAAAATACATATAGCCCAAAGAGTATGTGCCACCCATAAAAAGAAAATGTTACATACTGGGCCAACATTTCACCATATTTTAGGGGAAAATTGTATGCAAGGTTTTTGTTTCAGCTATATTGATATGTTTTGCTGAATATAATTCAAACTACAAGTCTCCTAGAAAAAAATTGCACCACGTTTTTTTGGTTGCCATATATTATAGGCTATGCCAAAAGAACTAAATTGCACCTGACACAGTCTAAAGGTTTCAGAAAATTATTTTCTATTTTTTGTAACTTGAAATACCTGCAATTAAATGGACGTGAATATAAGGTAGACAGTTATGTATTTTGGAAACTAGGCATGTTCCTGCTTAAAATGGGGTGTCGTTTTTATACCAAGGCTGGACCTGTACAATCATTTTCAAGATGTGGTGCTATAATAAAAATAAATCTTTGAAATCTTTTATCACAAGTTCACTTTATATAGCTATGGGTCTCACATGAAAAATGATACCCGATCGGTAATGGTGAAGGACTGCCAGGGCAATTTTTTAGTAACAGTGTGCCCCCTCAACCCCTAGTTTAAATGCATAGTGTGACATGAATAGTATCTGATACCTGGTGGCTGGAGACTGATAGCATGGTGGTGCACACTCATGAAAAACCCACAGTAAAAAAAGGGCCTAATGATGAAGACAGAGCCCCTGCATTTAGTGTCTGCAAAGGGGCAGATCCATAAGTCCAAGCTACCAGATCAATAGGCAAGGTGAAGTTAGGGCAGACATATAAATGACCAGGGATGTGTCCATGACATAACACCCAAAGAGCAAGCTCAGTCACCAGAAAACCAGGTCTTTTAGGATGTGGGCAGGATGACTGGCATCTGGTTATTATTATTTTTTATTTATATAGTACCAACTTATTCTGAAGCACTATACAATAGGGAATAGACTTTCAATTAACAGTACAAATGGAACATAGAAGGTAGGGGTGGGCGAACGTTGTCACCATGTTCCTGCAGGAAATTTCATGAAAACCACATTGTTATCTGTTTTTTCACGGGAAAATCCACTTTAAAACTATCGGTTAAAATTTTGCATCTTTCGCCCATTGGACAAAATCTTTTGCCATTTTTTCAATGGCTAAAAAGTTTTCGCCCATTGATTTACATTGTTTTTGCACTTCCACTATAAAAACGTGACATTTTCGCTGAAGGCAGACACAATAGAAGCAGGAGAGACTCATAGTGACTCCTATCATTATGAGCAGCAAAAAGAGGAATTGGAAGGACCCTTATTATGTGTCCACTGAGTCTGAGAAGGAGGAGGAGGAAAAGACTAGCAGTATTCAACCAATGTTGTCCAGTCCCCCTAAATCCCCCCAATGGATCTTTGGGAATTTAATAAGAAGGGAGGGAGAAAAGGGAATGGAAGGAAGGGAAGGAAGGGAGAAAAGGGAATGGGAAGGAAGGGAGAAAAGGATAGTGAGAGCAGGACAGGTCAGCTGCCTGTGCCTGCTGCAAGACGTGCTGCCAGAGCCACCATTTCTGATCCTGTAGCCACTAGTGTTGTACCTGTTGCCAGATGTGCTGCCCCTGCTGCTAGTGCCACCAGTTCTGTAACTGCAGCCACTAGTGTTGTACCTGAGGCCAGACATGCTACCCCTGCTGCCAGTGCCACCATTTCTGATCCTGCAGCCCTAGTGTTGTACCTGTTGCCAGATGTGCTGCCCCTGCTGCCAGTGCCATCATTTCTGTAACTGCAGCCACTAGTGTTGTACCTGTTGCCAGATGTGCTGCACCTGCTGCTAGTGCCACCATTTCTGATCCCACAGCCACTAGTGTTGTACCTGTTGCTAGTACTGAACTTGCTGCCAGTGCTGAACCTGCTGCCAGTGCTGACCTGCTGCCATCAATACTTTGCCTGCTGCTAGTGTTTCTTGTAGTACTCAGGGGGGAAGGAGTAAATGATGCCAAGTGTGTATCACGGTGCCAGTGATTGCTGCCTTTCTTTGTCAGTTACCTGTAGGGGGCTCTCCATTGGCTGTCTGTCTTCAGCCTGCCCTGCATTGCCTATTTAGACTGAGCCTGGGCACCCTTTGGTTGACCTTTCGTGTTGTCTCTATGCTGCTCGCATCTCCATGGAGTTCCTGCGCTTCTTGGGCCTTGGCTATGTTCCTGCTTGTCTAAGATCGTCTTGTTCCTGCTCACCAGTCACCCTGGTTCCAGTATCCGTTCCTGATCCGGTTGAGATTGCTGCCTTGTCGCTGTTTCCTGCTGTATTCCCTGCTGCCGTTCCTGATCCGGTTGACCGTCCGGTGTGCTGGTTCCTGTCCTCCTCAGATGTGTTCCTGATCCTGGATTACCTGTAGTGTGCTAGTCCTCCATAGTTGCTCCGGCGACATTTCTATTCCTCCGTTGTGTCTCCAGTACGCGGGTACTGGTTTGTCCTCAAGTAACCGGCTGCTGTTGCACCGGTACAGAGATTGGTTTTCCAGTACGCGGGTACTGGTTTGCTCCTTTAGTGACCGGCTGCTGTTGCACCGGTACAGAGATTGGTTTTCCAGTACGCGGGTACTGGTTTGCTCCTTTAGTGACCGGCTGCTGTTGCACCGGTAGAGATATTGGTTTCACAGTACGCTGGTACTGGTACGCTCCACTACACCGGTTGCTGTTGCACCGGAAGAGAGATTGGTTTCCCAGTACGCGGGTACTGGTTCGCTCCACTAACAACCGGCTGCTGTTGCACCGGTAGAGAGATTGGTTTCCCCATTACGCTGGTACTGGTTCGCTCCACTAACCCCGGTTGCTGTTGCACCATAAGAGAAATTGGTTTCCCAGTACACTGGTACTGGTTCGCTCCACTAACAACCGGCTGCTGTGCACCGGTAGAGAGATTGGTTTTCCCAGTACGCGGGTACTGGTTCGCTCCATGCCTTACATTGCTGTCATGTCCTAGACAGCTCCTATGGTCTGTTGGTTCTCCAGTACACGTGTACTGGTTGGCTCCTGTACTTCTTGCTGGCTAGCCACATTTAATATCTATTTGCCTCCGCATTCATCCTATGTGACTGATTGTCCCACCTAGCAAGTCACAGAGGCTTAGTGGTTGCCACCCTGGTCTGTGTCCAGGCTGCCTTGCCCGGCATATTGGTAAGGCCGGTAGAACCTAATCCTCTCTTTACCATCTTGGGTTGCCTTACCCGGTATTGGAAAGGCCGGTAGAGCCTCTGTACTTGTTGTCTCAGCCTCAAGGCTGCCTTGCCCGGTATATTGGCAGGGCCGGTAGAGCCTATCACGTTCTTCATACCAGTCTCCTGGCTGCCTTGCCCGGTATATTGGCAGGGCCGGTAGAGCCTATCTATTCCTGTACCAACCTCCTGGCTGCCTTGACCGGTATATTGGCAGGGCCGGTAGAGCCTGATCCTCATATTACCTAACTCCGTGTCTGAGAGTCTTAACAAACCATGACAGTGTGACAGCAAGGGACCTTAAATCACACTTGCCATTCCCAAGCAGTCCTGCCACTGCTAGTACTACTGCTACTAAGGTCCAGCAGCTTGTTAACCTTAGGAGTGAAGGAGGGGGTAATCAACAATATCCTGATA
The DNA here is from genome assembly GCA_037306005.1 of Rhinophrynus dorsalis. Classification (NCBI taxonomy): domain Eukaryota; kingdom Metazoa; phylum Chordata; class Amphibia; order Anura; family Rhinophrynidae; genus Rhinophrynus; species Rhinophrynus dorsalis. Next base: position 177,013,516 of record CM074723.1, read on the forward strand.
TTACTAGTGACTGTGAGACTGAGGAGGAAGACTCTGTGGCTGAACTTGATGTGGTTGGTGTTAGTAGTAGCAGTACTTGTAAAGCAGCCGGAGTGGTACGCTGCTATGGCGATCACATGAACCAGCACAAGCAAGAAGGGCTGAGACTGAACGCCCCAGTCTCGGAGCGCTCAGTCTCAGCCTGGAATTAATGATAGCAGCATGCATGGAGGCATGCTGCTATCATTTAAGCCATGACAGTCCTGGACCATCATGGGTCCTTAAGGGGTTAAGGACTACTTTAGAATCTGCCACTTCTGAGAGGTAATAGAAGCATTATGAAGCTAGTCGCCATATGCTTAATTATTGCAGGGCGACTTCCGCTTTAATAGTTTATTTTTATCAATTAACAAAATGCATAGTGAGTGAACAGAAGAAAAATCTAAATCAAATCAATATGTGGTGTGACCACCCTTTGCCTTCAAAACAACATAAATTCTTCTAAGTACTGTACACTTGCACAAAGTCAGGGATTTTGTAAGCATATAGTCAGGTGTATGATTAAGCAAATATACCAAACAGGTGCTAATGATCATCAACTTAATTTGTAGGTTGAAACATAATAATTAACTGAAACAGAAACAGCTGCGTAGGAGGAACTGAACAGGGTGAGGAACAGCCAAACTCAGCTAACAAGTTGCGGTTGCTGAAGACAGTTTAATGTCAAAAATCAAACACCATGACAAGACTGAGCACAGCAACAAGACACAAATTAGTTATACTAGATCAGCAAGGTCTCTCACAGGCAGAAATTTCAAGGCAGACAGGGGTTTCCAGATGTGCTGTCTAAGCTATTATGAAGGAGCACAAAGAAACAGGCAATGTTGTGGACCATAGATGCAGTGGTCGGCCAAGAAAACTTGGCAGCAGATGAAAGACGCATCATACTTCTCTTTGAAATCAGCAGATGTCCAGCAGTGCCATCAGCTCAGAATTGGAAGAAAACAGTGGGACCCTGGTACACACGTCTATTGTCCGGTGAAGTCTGGCCAGAAGTAGTCATCATGGAAGACTTGCAGCCAAAAAGCCATACCTCTGACTTGGAAAAAGGCCAAGAGACTCAACTGTGCACAAAAACACAGGAAATGGAGTGCAGAAAAATGACAGCAGGTGCTCTGGACTGATGAGTCAAAATTTGAAATAATTGGTTGTAGCAGAAGGCAGTTTGTTCACCGAAGGGCTGGAAAGAGGTACAAGAATGAGTGACTGCAGGCAACAGTGAAACATGGTGGAGGTTCCTTGCAAATTTAGGGCTGCATTTCTGCAAATGGAGTTGGGGATTTGGTTAGAATAAATGGTCTCATCAATGCTGAGAAGTACAGGTACTTATCCATCATGCAATAGCATCAGGGAGGCATCTGATTAGCCCCTTTGGGGAAGGATTGGGGAAAGCTGTATTAATTATGTCGCTCTATAACTTGCTGCACTGTCTGGATATAGGCCATTGTACTGAAACTGCTCCTGAAAACTGCTTGTTTCTTAGGTTGTGCCGTGTTAAGTATTGTGTCATTTCTTCTTGATAGTGCCTTTGTGAAAACCTTGCACAGCACTGGCAATAGGCTTATTGGCCGGTAGTTTTTTAGATCGTCCTTATCACTTTTTGTGCAATAGCTTGACTTCTGCATTTTTCCATGTTTCAGGTACTTTTCTGAGTAGTACATTTTGAGAATAGTTTAGCTAGGGCTATGAATAAGGGTTGACATCTGACTTTCAACATTTGAGCAGGAACTTTATCAGGCCCAGCTGCTGTGCCATTTTCATTGATTTTATTGCTGCTTCTACCAAAATTCTGACACAGCTTCAGCCTCTAACACTGCATTCAGTTGTTGTCCTTCATCCTTATAAATATTTACAATTTACAATTCTTCCACGTATTGTAGTATTTGTTGTTGAGTTTTTGCTAACATGTGGCTCCTTTGTGTGGCCATCTTTTGTATTGTTTTCTTTAGCACATTCTGAAAATGTTTATAAACACTAGCCGAGGCATAAAAATGCAAGTGCCCCCCATATGATGCAACTGGTTGTCTTCTTTCAAAAATTATAAGCCTTTTCTATCTTCTCTTCAACTTTATAGTTGAAGCAAACATTTTTGTGCAGATAGATAGATAGATAGATAGATAGATAGATAGATAGATAGATAGCATCTTTGCAATTGTGTAAATGTACAAAATAAATCCCCTAGAGCACCATTTCTGGTAACATCTGTGTGCTGCAGCATAGACTTAGAAAAACACGTGACCATTAATTACTACTAAATTACTAATAACTGCATCCAGCTGCCTACTATCCAAAATTGTATAACTTTGTCTGTCTTCTTTATGTTTGTTAATTTTACAATCATTTTAGTGTTCGTATCCCATTTCAAATAATGGAAGATTGCTGTAAATGCAGTTTTGTGCCTCCCTACAATATGTCAGCTTATGTCTGTGGGTTACCATTTTACAATACCTACTGAATATAGCAATACATTATTCAGTTTTCAATCATTGAAAGTGGTAGAAGTGTAAAAAAAATTAAAAAACATCCTTAAAGCACCAACTGTTTTATGCCACAGCCTAGTTATAAGATATTTCTGGTTATCTTCCTTCCATGCTTTTTATTTTTACACTCACTTTATTTCAGACATGTCCTATTGTTGTAGTTGCAGCTTTGTGCTCCTGCCACCCTTACTCTATGTCAACCAATACCAATAGGGTATCATTTTAGTCAGGAGGAAGCTAGGTATCTATCATCATGTGACATTTGGTGGTGTTAATGTTCCAGTACATTTGATGTTATTCAAATATTGGGTTTTATGAAGTGTTGTTGATGTTTTATTTTAGTTTATTCTGGAGTGTGCTGCAGTCCAATCTTGAGATGGGAACACAGATTATTATGGATTTTATTTAACTGTAATACTTTCATTGTGGTCAAAAGGTGGTTCTGTTTCTATTGCTTGCTATAGATATATTTTGCCTAATATTTGAAAGCAATAGGTAAAATATCTTCTACACACCAGTTGGCTATGTTTCAGCAAACAAAAATAGTTGGGGCTATACTAACTGTTGAATGAAGTCTCTGACAGCAGTATGAGGATCCTTGTATTACTAAGCATGGACAATGGCATTTTAACAATTTCCTGGGCAGTAAAACTATAAAGATATACAAGATTACTGCATGAAGGACGAATCCTTTTGTTAAACAAATTAAGAACTACTATATCTATAAGTATAGTTCACCTTTAAAAGACACAGGCATAATAGTGCAAACATTACTCTGTGTAGTATGTCTGAAATATTTAATATGAATAAGAACACAAACCAATGACAATTTTTACATGCCAAAAGCAAACGTTATAACCCCAATGTTGTGATAGAAAATATGAGTCAACTGTGTTAATATGTGCTCTGTTGTTTGACATCAGCAAATTGTCACAAAGACATATTTTTTAGGAATCTGAGAGTCATTGATTCAAGAAACAAATTGCTGGACTTTACTTACCTACAAGTACTTACAGTTGTCAAACAACAATGTAATCATTACTGGTGTACACACAGTCCCAATCATGGAACAAGGTGTCACAGAGAAGACTATAGCCCAGCCTGTGACATGAGGTGTGGAGATGAAAGATGTATTGGCTCCCTTGTTACTCTCCCCTGCAGGGTAAAGAGCAACTACAACTAACCCCAAACTGTTCATACCACCACCACTTTCCAAAAATCACTCACTGCCACCAACAATTTATGCCTGAAAGCAGGCTTCAAAGAAAAAATAAGTGTGTGTGTGTGTGTTTATGCATGTATATATATATATATATATATATATATATATATATAATTTCTCCAGCATAATCATCTTCTTCATGCATGTTTTATGATAACCATCTAAAACATTTACCAAGATGTATATTATAATATGGTCTCCAAAATTGGTGTAAGGTAGTAAGATAAGGTCTGGAAGACTCTTTTCACAATCCAAAGAAACATAAACACGTTCATTAGGTCTCAGTGGGAGAAATCATTACATATAATAGCAAGAGTACTAGGATCTAGATTCCCCAAAGAGCTTAATAAACCAAACAAGACATAGCCAGTGCAGTTGAGGTTTATAGTGCTGATGTCAATTCCCATCTGGATTTATATCTTTGGCCAATCAAAAGCCCCATGCAGGAACAACTGAACCATTTCTGTGTGTTTATTTATTTTCATCTTTACTCCCTGGATTTATTTTCTGACAGACAGTGACTGTAATCATGCAGTTATCCAACATGAAAATCTGCTGCATAACACAACAGCTGATATATGAAAATATGTTCTCCATGTGAGATCTTTCATTCAAATGTGCAACAAACTGGCACCAATTATAAAGCAAGCCTTTCTGAATACATTGCACCACAGAGTTAATTGAAGGGGCTATATTGTGTTATCACATCTCAGTGGCACAATACAGAAGTAGCACTCAGAGTTGTCAAAACAAACAAATTACGTTGGCAATATAAAATCCATAAACAAGCTCAACAAATTGCTGGTTATAAACTTTAATACAGTAAACTATCAACATTTTATACCTAAATAAAAGTGGTGTACTTGAATGCCTGTGAATAAAGAATAACAGGGGAAATGAAGAATGGTGGCTGCATATTACTATAAAATCCAAAAGGAGTCAGGGGAATTGCTGGGATTCCAAGAGACCCGGGGCTTGGCCCAACCTAATGCATTATTAATTCACAAGTTGAAAGGCCCGTTTACATGGGCCACAGTTCCACCTCTGTAGGCATGAGCAGTAGAGTGTGGCCGTGTCGCTGCTGATACTGAGGAAAGTGCTCCAAATTCAGACCAGAGTCCTCTCTGTGTGACTTCGGTCTGAATTCAGAGAGCCCCACTCCGTAGCAGCCACGGCGCTGGCAGTCTGTACTGCGCATGACTAGAGCGCGCACAGCCTTCTCTACTGCACATGACGGCTTCTGACAAACTTTAGCAAATTATTATATAGGATTGTGCAGTCCAGTTGTACCATTACTACTAAGAAGAATAGCATCCTTACACACCCCAAGCAGGGAACAAGATATGGTGCATCAGCTCGGTCATGGGTAACAGGTGACCCCCACTCCATTTTGTAAAGAGGCAAACATTTCCCTTTGCTACAGCATACATACACTATTTTTCATACAAAAACAACAAAAATGCTCTTTTTTTTACCTCAGAGCATAACTCCTTTAACTTTAACCCTTTGGGTGCTAGAAAGGTTGTCAATGCATTGCAAAACAATGACCTGGAAGCCTCTATAGAGCCCAGTTGGTTAATCTGTTTTTTCCACCCCCTACTTAGAATTTTTAAATAAATATATATATATATATATATATATATATATATGTATATATATATATATATATATAGAGAGAGAGAGAGTTAAGATTGTAGCCGTATTAGTCCAGCGATGTAGATGTAAAATAACAAACAAAATTAATATCTTGTAATAACTTTTTTATTGGACTAACATAATTTTGGATTGACAAGCTTTCGGGATAAACTCCCTTTCTCAAGTCTGAAACATTTCTGAGCACAAGGACACAGAATTCACAGTTAAAACAGTTACAAAAGTTAAAACAGTTAATATATATATATATATATATATATATATATATATATAATTCAATGTATGTATATGTGTGTGTGTGTGTGTGTGTGTGTGTGTGTGTGTGTGTATGTATGTGAATGTATGTGTATATATATGTGTACGTGTGTGTATATGTGTGTATGTATATATCTATATGGGCACAAGTTGTATATAAGCCTGCATACACATACTGAATTGTTGGCATTGTAACATTCTTATTATATGCAGTCCCACTGTGTTGACCCTTTGGGTGCCAGAGGGGTAAGCGGCTCATTGCAAAGCAGTGCGTTGCGTGCCCCTCTGGCACTCAGGGGGTTAACCCCAGCAAACAACACAGCTTTTAATTCAATGTATTAACTGTTTTAACTGTGAATTCTGTGTCCTTGTGCTGAGAAATGCTTCAGACTTGAGAAAGGGCGTTTATCCCGAAAGCTTGTCAGTCCACATGAGTGATCCTTTGATGGACTTGTAGGCCAAAAATGAAGTTTTTGTAGTAATCTAGTTGCCTTTCACTGCTTTAACTCCACAGCCATTATCTAGTAAAGCTCGTATCCACTGCTAATGGGCAAGTTAAATCCTAAAACTTGTATCAAGTTTCTCTAATGTGGTCGTTGTTTGTCCATTTCCAGTACAGATTTAAGGACAACTTAAAAGGGAAACTTTAAAGGGAACGTAAACCCTCATATTCAGGTTATCCACTTGCCACATCCCCTACCTACGTCCATGCAAATGAAGGAGTGGCAGGTCATACACTACCCCCACCCCACCCATAGCACAAGTAAATAGAACAGACCAAACTCTAGGAACCATTATTTGCCAACTCATCTACAAGAGTCCTGAATGATGGGATACGAAACACATCTCTGTTGCTTCAAACAGGTTCTATTTTGTGGCCCTCATGCAATCCTAAATGAGAACAGATCAGGCTCAAATTCTTGAGCAAACCAGCTGTACCACAGAAGCCATGAATGTTCCTAAACTTTCCCATTGATTTAACTCTTTGAGCAATGTGTTGCCCACCCATCTGGCAATCAAAGGGTTTTTATCCCCTTAAATAATAATAATTAAAAGAGCAAATCTTTGCGTCACCCACAGCACCAGATGGTAGAAGCAATCATTCCCCAAAATTCCTATTGAACTAAATAGAGATTTTAACCCCTTGACTGCTATAGAGGGCTCCACATTATTCAAGTGGTTAAAAGCGCCAATTAAATAAATTGAAATTTACAATTGACCCTTATGGTGCAATTGCCTTTCCACAGAATTGTTTCCTTTTTGCTATGTTTACATGACCCAAAATGTTGTTTTTTCTCTTTGGAAGAACAAAAATTCCAAAATTCAACTAATGACAGTTAAACATTTAGAAACCTCTGACCGGCAAAATAATTTCTGTAAAATTCAAATGCATCATAGCAAATGTATTTATAGGTATCCTGACCTGAGGGTGTCAATTTAACCCTTTGAGTACAATAGAGGGTATGTCTCTAGTATTCAAGGGTTTAATATCAGTGTTTTGAAAACAAAACATATTATTGTGTGTTGTTTCAAACTAATACTTACCATTTCTGTACCAAGCATTACATTACATTACAAAGCATTTAGAAAAACAAATTTCTATTTATTATGACTGGTGTGAAATCTGCTTTAGGAACTGAATGTGCTCTACACTATCAAATGGTCTGACAGATTACAAAAGTACACTACAATTAAGTATCTAATTATCTGGTTTGTGTCCCATCAATAGTCAAAATACTTTTGTGACATGTTCCCAGGGGAGTCTTATTTATTACTGTAAGCATCAGTGTTAAACTAGAATGTTTGTTTAGGCAGATCTGTTACAATCATTTTTCTGTGGCATATTTAATACATGAAAAAAATGAAACTTTAAAGAGGACCTGTCATCTTTCTAAATTCTCCCCTCAGTGGGAGCCTCCATCTTGAAAGGATTGGCATGAGAATTCTCCTCAGTTTATTTCAATTCTCTCTTGTAGAAACTGGTTCTAGCAACTTAAGAGGTGGCAAGAGGGGATAGTAAAAGCTGTGTAGGTTACAGGTACACTAAAAATCTCTGCTTACTCACACTGCATCCTTGATGCAAAGGTTTGAAAAGGGGAGGGGAGACATGGACCTTTCTTCCAATGTGCTACTTTAAATTAGTGCTAGACCAGGAGAAAAATGTAAGGTAGTAGGTTCCCTTAACCCCTTCGATGCTAGAAGCAATATGTTGGACACTGCTGTAACTTTCAAAGTTTGAATAAAAACAATAAAAAAAAGAATAATGAAGATTATAGTAGTTTTACAAAACTCACATTAACCCTCTGTGTGCCAGAGGGGTACACACCGGAACTTCAAGGGTTAAAGGAACACTAACCCCCTCCTAATTATAAAACCCATGTACATTAATATAATTCTGGTGGTTTAGACACTCCAAAATTAGACTTTAATTTGTAGAAGATATCAATTCCATGGAGATTGACATGAACCTTTTTGCCAGACTCGAGGACCAAAAAACTCCTCTCACTGAATTATACTTTTAAAGAAAACCTTCATTGGGAAGAGTCTGAGCTTCTTGAGTCTAGTGGGAATCATGTCATAATCAATGGATTAAGGTAAGTAGGGGTTTATAATTAGGAGCTGCTAGTGTTTATTTATGTTAACTTCATAGAATTTTGAGTACTCCTACGAAAGTACACACAATGCTAGGGGCTTCCACCAACTATTCTATGTACAATGCTAAGTTTTCACAACTGGCTTCACTCATTAGACAGTACTGCTTGACCCATGTCATCTCGTAGAGAGAAATCCAGAGGGCATCAAACTCTGTTGTAAAAGTCAGAGTTCCTCATCGACTGTAGTGGGCCCTTTACACCAGTGGGCACTGTGTGGCTGCCCACTTTGCCATACTTCTAAAATGGCGCAGCTTTTACCATACCTTGTTCATAAAACAATATGTCCAGCTGGTCGATTGGCTTTCCTTTGAAGGCACTTACTATGGCATTCTGCACTATTGTTTCAGGGCACTTTAAACATAAGGAAATCCTTCTTACTGATGATTTTCTTTTAATAAAAGTGTAATAGGCAATCAAAAAAATCAGGGTACTCAATGGTTAAATATTTTGTTATAGCAATGCATGTACAAAGGTCATTTGTAAAATGTGTTACATTATAATTTTGTCTAACAAGGACATATTCACTAGACTGTTAGTGTCTTATCTTAAGGGGATAGTAATGTTTCACAAAAACAGCAGCTCCAATTAGTCTTCATGGTATTTGAGCCATACAGAGTGTTATTTCAAGTATCCCCCCGCCCCTTTTACCTAATGTAACATTGCTCACCTTAGATGTGGAATCTGGCTGCTTAAAGCGTAACTAACACCCTTACAAGATGTAGCCTCAATTAAAGTGTTATCATCCATTATCACGCGCTGTGTAATTATTATTTTTTTTTTTAAAGCGTTATTAAAAAATAAACCGTAACTGCAAAAAGTACTTGGTGACGTCTTCCCCCAGAAAAGCGCATTGCGCATGACAGCAACAGAACCAATCGGCTCTCTTGCAACTCCCCCGGCTACACGAAAACACATACGTCATCAGCTTTAGATTCTCGTAACCAGGCGATCAGGTCATTCTAGCATAGTGCGAGCGCTTTACATGAACGCGCTCGCACTATGCTAGAATGACCTGACCGCATTTGAGATTAGGAGCGCGCCTGGTCACGAGAATCTAAAGCTGATGACGTAGGTGTTTTCGTGTAGCCGGGGGGAGTTACAAGAGAGCTGATCGGCTCTGTTGCTGTCATGCGCAATGCGCTTTTCTGGGGGAAGACATCACCAGGTACTTTTTGTAATTACGGTTTATTCTTTAATAACACTTTAAAAAAAATAAATAATTACACAGCGCGTTATAACGGATGATAACACTTTGAGACTACATTTTGTAGGGGTGTTAGTTCCGCTTTAAAAAGACAGATAACAGCAAGTGACAATCTTCTTACTGTGGGAACAATGATAACCCTGCCCCCCTTGACAGGTTTTTCAGCTTTTTCCCTTATCTTGATTGAAGATTGTCCCTCTCTGCAATCTACCTGGGCACCCCCCTGCTGCTCTGTGCTGAGCAGTGTTATATCAGTAAAAGGGGCGGGAGGGAGATACTTTATCATTCAATTACTCTTGAACTACAACTGTGACAGAATTGAAATAACACTCTCCATGGCCCAAATACTATGATGATTAATTAGAGCTGCTTTTATTATGAAACATTACTAGCCCTTTAAGTTTTACAACCCTTCAAGGGCATAAAGTGTCTAGCAGGCTTTTTCATATATTCTGTATACTGAAAATGTCCTGCCTACTCCAAAATGAGATAGTAGAAACCATTTCTACTCTCCTTAACTCTAAAACACTAAAATGGATTTAACCTTAATTGAGCCTGCAGTTCTGGCATAAGCAAAAGATACCCATAGACTGGAGTAATGAGCTAGAATAGAGAAAGGGTGTGGTGAAGTGTACTGATAATTTGCCTGTATAAAAAATACACGTCATGTTTTTTTATGAACAAAGAAAGAGTGAGACTTATTGTTATGTTTTTCATTTATTATTGCAAACATATTACCCTGTTATATTCTGTTAATTATATTAGATTTATTAATGATATATGTATATTTTTACTAATAATATACTTTTTATATTTTTAATAATCTGTGGTAAATGCATTATAATTATATATTCCTGTTTAATTATGTTTGAAACTCTCACCCCTTTCTTTATATTGTACTCAATATATTCTAATGAATGTGAGGCCATTCTATAAATATAATATCAGGGGTAATGTGAACTTGTAGCAAGAGTTAGGAATAGGGGTGGCAAAAGGTCCTGTTGTGTTCCCGCAAAAAAAATAATCCATGAAAACCACATTTCTCTGTCATGTTTCAATTTCTTATTTAATTTTTTTTTTTTTAATTTCACTTATTTTTTATTAACTGTCTCCCAAATACCAGTCAACAACCCTCCCCCAAATAAATTCCTTGTTCAACTAATTCTTTCCCCAGACTCCACCCACCAACACAGGCGCCCTGCTTAGACCACTTTTATACCACGTCTCATGAGGTTTTTTATTGTATTTAGTTTTTATTTCTTTATTAACTGTTCCCCCAATACCAGTAAACAAACCCCCAAAAAACATTCCTTGTTCAACTCCACCAACATAGGCACCCTCATACCCCTTTTATACTATGCCTTTGGGTAATAAAATAACATTTGCTATGTGTTGTGTGTAGGCCTGCAACTAACGATTACTTTGATAACTGATTAGTTGGCTGATTATTTTTTCGATTAATCGATTAATCGGATTAAAAAAAATATATGCTACTTTTTCATTATTTAAAATGATTTCATGAACAAACCGAGTGTTAAAAACAAACAGCGGAATAAAAAAACTTAAAATTTTCATTAACGTGTCATTGTTCTTATTTTACTATGGGGTCTATTCACTAAAAGGTGAGATGAACATTTTATCCCCCAAGGCCATCCATTACCCCCAAGGCCATCCAGAACACACACAGGCCTTCCAGTACCCCCTAGGCCATCCATTACCCCCAAGCCATCCAGTACTCCCCCAGACCATCCAGTACTCCCCCAGGTCATCCTTTACCCCCTCTAGCCATCCATTACCCCCAGACCATCCATTACCCCACAGGCCATCCATTACCCCCCAGGCCAACAAGCTCCAACTTGCACCCCATCAACTCCAACTTGCCCTCAAATTGCCCCCATCATCTCCAGCTTGCCCCCACATTGCCCCCATCAGCTCCAACTTGCCCCATCAGCTCCAACTGGCCCCCATAATCTTCAACTTGTCCCCATCATCTCCACATAGCCTCCATCAGCTCCAACTTGCCCCCATCAGCTCCAACTTGCCCTCCTTTGCCCCCATTAGCTCCAACTTGCCCTCACATTACCCCCATCAGCTCCAACTTGCCCCATCAGCTCCAACCTGCCCTCCTTTGCCCCCATCAGCTCCATCTTGCCCTCACATTGCCCCCATCAGCTCCAACTTGCCCCCATAATCTTCAACTTGCCCCCATCAGCTCCAACTTGCCCACCTTTGCCCCCATCAGCTCCAACTTGCCCTCACATTGCCCCCATCAGCTCCAACTTGCCCTCATAATCTTCAACTTGGTCCCATCATCTCCACATTGCCCCCATCAACTCCAACTTGGCCTCCTTTGCCCCCATCAGTTCCAACTTGTACTCACATTGCCCCATCAGCTCCACCTTGCCCTCACATTTCCCCATCAGCTCCAACTTGCCCTCACATTGCCCCATCAGCTCCAACTTGCCCCATCAGCTCCAACTTGCCCTCATAATCTTCAACTTGTCCCCATCATCTCCACATTGCCCCATCAGCTCCAACTTGCCCTCCTTTGCCCCCATCAGTTCCACCTTGCCCTCACATTGCCCCATCAGCTCCACCTTGCCCTCACATTGCCCCATCAGCTCCAACTTGCCCTCACATTACCCCCATCATCTCCACATTGCTCCCATCATCTTTACAGTGCCCCCATCATCTTCACATGGGAATTTGGAATCAGAGGGTTTGGTTAGAGGAGCCGATATATAATCAGTTATTTGTGTACAGGCAGAGCCGGCAGCAGCTGAGCAGCTCCTCTGTGGCGTGCTGGCGGCTGTACGTTGACTATGTCGTGTTGCATCACGTAACGCTCTTCCTTGTGGGCTCGCTGTACTGAGCATCTGGGAGGAGGAGGCGGGGCAGTTACGAACTTCCGGCAAGTCACAACAAGTGATGATGAAGTGATATGTGACAAGTAACACTGTGCACCTCCGTGACACTGACTCCAGCACTTTCTTCAAGTTCTGTGTGTCACAGAGTCAGTCACCTCAAATACGGCCAGCGCGCAGGTGCAGCATTCACACACCCCCGATCCAACAGTAAAATGCACAAATTTTATCGATTTAATTGATTAGTTGTTGCAGCCCCAGATGTGTGTAAATTGAATGTTCCCATTAGTCTCAATGGAATGAGCTAAGCAAAAAATGCAGAAAAACTGCACTTTTCTGTGGGAAATTATTCGCCTAGTGGGAAGTGCCATTACTTGATGATTTTGGTTTGAGGTGAAGATTTTTGCCCATCCCTAGTGTAGAATAACTACCCCTGAGTCTTTTTTAGGAAGAAAGATACAATCCTGTTACAAAAAGGATTTTGGTCTTACCTGTTAAATCCTTTTCTCTTAGTCCATATAGGTTAAAGGTAACTTTGGAAAGGTGACCGCCCCTTTAAATAGGCAGGAACAGTTCTTGAAAAGAAGTGCAGGGTGGCGTCTTCCTTCTCTCCTTAGCTGGTTCCCAGCCAATCCCCATCCAGTAAGATTTGAAACACTACTACTGACTAGGTAGCAAGAAGGGAAAAGAAGTCTTCTGTGAGCATGAACACGAAAGGACTCCCACGTTCGGTCACAGGAAAACCAAGCATGGTCCCTTGACAGGGTGGGAGACCAGTAACCTATATGGACTAAGAGAAAAAGATTTAGCAGGTAAGACTAAAATCCTCTTTTCCCTGTTGTCCAGAATAGGTTACAGGTAACTTTGGGATGTACCAATATTGAGCTTCCCAGAGGCGGGAATGAAGGCAAGGACCAGGTGCCGGTCCCCAAAGTCACCAGAGAACTATACAGATAATAAAACAGCCCTTATAATAAATAGAGTGTCAATGGACACAAAACTGGAGTGTCACAAGCAAAGGCCATAGGCCCTGCTGAGATGATGGGGAGAGTGTAGGAGTAAAATCGTTAACAATACCAGACCTCTGGTTACCTGTTACTATTCATAGCAACCACTAAATTAACCCCTGAAATCCCTCTTGCACTATAACCCCAGCATTACAATTTGCTGCTACCACCAAGACTTTATATCTGGGAGTTTTAGGTTACCTCAAACACAACAAAATATAGTATAAAATCACGATAATACTCATATATATATATAATTAACCCTTTAGTAACGTGGCCTACCTGAGCTTCCTTCAGCTTAGTGAGTTCAAATTAGAAAACAGAGACAAGAGCTGATTAATTAAACATTTAATCTGAAAAAAGGACATACACATATAAAAATGACACATTGGCAAAATAGTCCATAAAACAAAAAGGAGGAGAAACACAAGAGATCCCTACATACATTTACCAGTATACATATATAAGAACCCTTGTGGGAACTTCAGATGGTAAAAGTACTCCATTCCAGTTGTTACAAAGAAATTCACTGTTTTTATTCAAAACCCATATTAAATACATTCTACAGTTGCTTCTAAGAGGTCAGACCCCCTGGGTTTAGCCAGACAGTTTACGGCCCACTCAATCAGACCTGTCAGGGATGTTACTGCAGAGTTCTACCTGAAAAGTCATAAGGCTTCCCAAAACATGCAACCCACAGCACACAGCTATAATGTTATAATAATCATATTCCTCATATCTGTGTGAATATCTGGACACCAAACATGCTGGGTCTAACTGGTTGCAAAGTGGCTATTCTTGTAACTCATAGCAGGAACACCACCCACTGGCATGTTTGGTACCCACCAAAAGGGTAAAACCTGGGCATTCTGAATATATATTTGTATTGAACCATTTTACACTATATATACATGTTCTCCCTATTTCATAATATGTGACTGTCCCCAGGATAAACCTCCCCCCAGAGCAGATGGTCCAATATATTTTATGACATTCTGTCCTGCGCCGGTGATCTACTCATTCCGTTTCTGGTGATATCTACTCAGCTAATTCATCTAACACTTTTAAAGTTATAATAAAATACACAAAATAAACAAATTATACATACCATGGCCCTGCAAAGGCCAACTCATGCCTTGGCATGACATGGAGTATAACACACCAGAAACTGACACAGCACACAGAACTAGAGCCAACGGGGCTCAACAGTTAAGGAGTTCTAAAAGGTAATGAGGAAAACCCTAGACAGACAAGACTGCCTCTAGGATCTCCCTACGAAGCTGCATCACCCGATGCCAGGACGTCAACACTGTAGTGTTTAGAGAAGGTGTGCACAGACAACCAAGTGGCCGCCTTGCACAATTGATCAGCTAAGAACTGATTCTTATAGGTCCAAGAGGCCCCTATAGACCTAGTGGAATGAGCCATAACATGAAATGGAACAGGCTTCGTAAGCCTTACGAATAGTAGACTTAATCCAGGAGGCTATGGTAACCTTGGACACCGGTTTACCTGCCCTAAGACCCTCAGGAATGACAAAGAGTGCTTCAGACTGATGAATAGACTCAGTGTGGTGCACATAGACCTTAAGGCAGTGCACCACATTATCACGGTCCCCGTGTCTTTCTGTCAATCTGACATGATGTACCTGTGCATTGGTGGAGACTGATTGGCCTGCCCAGGATGTGCCGTTATATGCTGGAGCTTGGGCAATTGTCAGTTGCCCTTTCGTGGTGTTCCTGTTGCTGCGCCTTGTTGCCATATTCCAGTGTCTCCTGTGTACCGACCCGGCTAGTCTGACTCTGCTCCTGATTCTGCTCCGTGAATTGACCCGGTTCTGGCTGACGACCCTGCTCCGTGATTTGACCCGGCTCTGGCTGACGACCCTGCTTCGTGAAATGACCCTGTTCTGGCTGACGACCCTGCTCTGTGATTGATTCCGGCCTGTCTGCTGTTCCAGTACTGCTCCGGTTCTGCCTGCTGTTCCGGTTGCCATTCCGGCCTTTCTGCTGTTCCGGTGCTGCTCCAGTCCTGCCTACTGTTCCGGTTGCTACACCGGCCTGTCCGCTGTTCCAGTACTGTTCCGGTCTTGCCTACTGTTCCGGTTACTATTCCGGCCTGCCTGCTGTTCCGGTGCTGTTCCGGTCCTGCCTGCTGTTCCGGTTGCTGTTCCGGCCTGTCTGCTGTTCCAGTTACCGTTCCGGTTCTGCCTGCTGTTCCAGTGTTCCTGCGTCATTCCAGTCGCCTCGGCGACATTCTGAACTGTTTAAGCGACTCACTGTTCCTCTCACTTGTCAGTAGCTGTAGCCTGAGGTTGCTTTGCCTTCTGTTGGCTGCCAAGGTACTCGCTTGTGTGCAGAACCATTTAACCCTTGCAGTGCCTGTAGTCTCCGGTCTGGTGCCTCCGATATATCTTGCCAAGCATACATTTTCTGACGTAGCCTTTCCTCTGAGTGCTTCTGTGTGTCTCTTATTCACCATCAGAGCCTTATCAGTCAGTGTTCATCCTCTGGCTCAGGGCCACAGACGTTGAAGGTTCATTCCCATTGCACTCCAGAGGGCTTTGGCTCTATTACAGCTTCTGCAGTAACCATCAGTACAGCACCCAAGGGGTGTATGGGCACAATCCAAGTGGCACATGCAGGGTTACTACTTTTCTAGTTAAGGGCGATTTTGGTTCTGATCATTACAGCGTGGCAATAGCACTCCTCTGTAGCCCACGGTGGTGGTACCGGCTCAGCTCTGGACATTGTGCTCTAGTATATCAACTTGAGAGTGTATTCAGTGCAGTTACTCCACTATCCTGCTATTGAGAGACTGTGTTCCAGAGACTGCTATTTATCCTGGGCGTTGGCCAATCTTGTATATCTCACCCATTTCATTTATTAATCCTTTGGGGGAATACTCCCTATCCATTCAAGCACCTATCATTATCATTGTGTGCATTCACTTTGTCATTATTGCCATTGTTGCTATTTCTGTGCTGGCCTCTAGGGGCCTTGTTTTATTTTCAATAAAACTGTGTTTTTACTTCATACCCTGGTCTGAGTGTCAGAAAACCGTAACACACATCCAACAAGTGAAGATCCCTTTCCTTGTCAGAAGAAGGGTCAGAACAGAAGGAGGGCACAACAGTTTCCTGATTGATGTGGAACTCCAAGACCACCTTCGGGAGCAATTCCTGAGAAGCGCAAAGAACAGCCTTGTACTTGTGAAATACCAGAAAGGGTGGTTTACAGAACAAGGCGTGCAACTCAGCAACTCTGCAAATAGACACTATCGCTAGGAGAAAAGACATCTTCCAAGTCCGCAAGCGGAGAGGAATAGTAGCCAAAGATTCAAAGGGAGGGAGCTGAAGGACTTCCAAAACCAAATTAAGATCCCACTGCGGAACGGGGTTCTTAAAGGCAGAATGAGCATGAGCCACGCCTTGAAAGAAAACCTTTACATCAGGAAGAATGGTGTAGAAGTAATGATAATCAGCCTAATGAAGTAATGGTAATCAGTCTAATGGTGGGTATTCCATATCTAACAGAAAACAATAAATATAACTAAAAACTATAGCAGAACTGTTTTCATGCCTTGCTTGATCAAGGAACAAAGCTTCCTGGATGGGGATTGGCTGGAAACCAGCTAAGGAGAGAAGGAAGGCTCCACCCTGCACTTCTTTTCAAGAATTGTTCCTGCCTATTTAAAGGGGCGGTCACCTTTCCAAAGTTACCTGTAACCTATATTGGATGACAGAGAAAGGAGTATTAGTACATATAATTAATGACATGCAGTAATCATTCATTGGTGCATATATGTGCTGTGTTTGGGTATTACATTCCTATGATCAAGCAAGTTCTGATGGCTTATATAACCCTTGTACTTTACAGTGTTCATTAAAGTGCACATTCATGCCTCAGGCAAGACTAAAAACTTGCTTAACCACATGACAGCATGGTATACAATGCGTTTAGAGACATAGAAACATAGAATTTGACGGCAGATAAGAACCATTCGGCCCATCTAGTCTTCCTATTTTCCTACTGTAAAAACCTCAAACCTTTTTTGGTACTTGGTCTTTTCTTATGTTAAAGACAATTTTATGCCTATCCCATGCATTCTTAAATTCTGTCACTGTATTAACTTCTACTTCTTTTGCTGGTAGGCTATTCCACTTATCTACTACCCTCTCACTGAAGTAAATCATTCTTACATTACGTCTAAACCTGTGTCCCTCTAGTTTTAGACTACGGCCTCTTGTCCTAACATTTTTACTCCTTTGAAATGTATGTATGTATGTATGTATCTTTATTTATATGGCGCCACACAGTGTACGCAGCGCCTTACAATAGTCATATGTTACAATAAATAAGAGGGGATGAAATAAGTGCGACATTCATAGAAACAATGGGAGAGAGTTCCCTGCCCCAAGGAGCTTACAGTCTAAATGGATAAAGGGAGACATACAATGGGGTAAGAGGGTGTTAACTGCTGAGATTACAAGTGCTGAGTTTGGCCAAAGGCAGTGCATGGTCCTAGTGCTCCAGAAGATAAGACTTCAGGGTAGACTTAAAGACAGAGGGGGATTTTTCTAGGCGTAAGGAGAGGGGTATGGAGTTCCATAGGTATGGAGCAGAAAGCGAGAAAGGTTTGAGACGGGAGAGGGCAGAGGGTGTGGATGGTGCAACAAGAAGTGCATTATGTGCTGAGCGAAGGAGGCGGCCAGGAACATAATAGGAGATGAGGGAAGAGATGTAAGGAGGGGTAGCAGTGTGGAAAGCGTTAAAGGTGAGAAGAAGGACTTTGTAATTGATGCGCTGCTGAACTGGGAGCCATGACAGATGTCTGAGAATTATGTGGGCAGGTTCAGTTTTTGGGGAGAGTGTGGTGATTCGTGCAGCTGAGTTTAAAACAGATTGCATAGGTGAAAGATGAGTAGCAGGGAGGCCAGTTAGTAGGATATTGCAATAGTCTAAGCGGGACAGAATGAGGGCACGTATAAGAGTTTTAGTAGTTTGTTGGGAGAGGAACGGGCGGATTTTAGCAATGTTACGGAGAAAGAAGCGAGATGATCTAGCCACAGAGTTAATGTGAGGGGAGAAGGAAAGAGAGGAATCAAATATGGCCCCAAGGCAGCGTGCTGAGCTGACCGGATCAATATCAATTCCATCAACTGTAATGGTGAAGCTAGGGGTTCGGCAAGGTCTTGGTGGGAAGATTAGCAGTTCGGTTTTGGCCATGTTAATCTTCAGCTGACGCTGTGCCATCCAGGAGGAAATGGCCAAGAGGCAGTCTGAAATTTGCAGCTGGATTTGTGGTGAAAGATCAGGAGTGGAGATGTAAATTTGGGAATCGTCAGCATATAGATGGTATTTAAAGCCAAATGAACTAATAAGTTCACCCAATGAAAGAGTGTACAGTGAGAAAAGCAGAGGACCCAGAACGGAGCCTTGAGGCACCCCCACAGACAGAGGGACCGTGGAGGAGGTGTTATTGTTAGAGGACACAAAAAAGGAACGTTGTGAGAGATAGGAGGAGAGCCATGAAGCAGCTTGATTTCGGAAACCAAGACTGTGGAGAATTTGAGCAAGCAGAGAATGGTTAACTGTGTCAAAGGCAGAGGATAAATCGAGTAGTATAAGTATTGAAAACTGTCCTTTGGCTTTTGCAGTCTGGAGATCATTAGCCACCCTGCAGAGAGCGGTCTCAGTTGAATGACCGCACCGGAAACCAGACTGCATCGGATCCAAAAGACAGTTAGAGTTGAGGAATTTGGTTATTTGGGAGAAGACCAGGCGTTCTAGGAGTTTTGAGGTAAGTGGCAGAAGGGAGACAGGTCGATAGTTAGAGAGACAGGAGGGGTCGAGGTTAGTCTTTTTGAGCAGGGGTTTAATTTGGGCCTGTTTGAAGGAAGAAGGGAAGGTGCCTGTGGAGAGAGAAGTGTTGGAGATGTGTGTTAATATAGGTGTAAGGACTGGTGCAAGTGGTTTGAGTAAGTGGGAGGGCAAAGGGTCCAAGCAGCAGGTAGTGAGGTGGGTAGATAGGAGAAGCTGAGAAACTTCTTCCTCTGTTATTGGGGTAAAACTATCAAAGTATGATGAGGGGGGTTTGGGGAGAGAGAGTTCGGAGGCAGATGGAATAGTAGGAATCTGTTTTTGAATAGATTCCACCTTGTGCTTGAAGTGATCTGCAAAAGCTTGAGGTGAATGTATGGGGTGAGAGGAAGCAGTGGAAGGATGGATCAAGGAGTCAAAGACCGCAAAGAGACGGCGCGGGTTTGATTTATTGTTGTGGATTAGTATGGTGTAGTATTCTTGTTTAGCTTTTGATAAAGCAGAATGCAGGCAGGACAGCATAAATTTGAAGTGGATGAAATCTGCATGTGAGCGAGATTTCCTCCAAAGGCGTTCAGCAGAACGAGTGCAGGAGCGTAGGAAGCGGGTGTGGGAGTTGAGCCAGGGTCGTGGATTGACTTGACGGCTCCGTTGTGGTTTCAGTGGGGCAAAGGAATCAATAGCAGAGGATAGAATGGAGTTGTAGGAGTTAACTAGAATGTCTGTGTCAGAGATGGCTAGCAAAGAGGAAAGATTAGAGTTAAGTGAACTCCTCCTCCTACCCCCTCTCTCTTCTCTCCTCCAAGCTATACATGTTCAGATCCTTTAGTATATCCTGATATTTATTTTCCTGTAAACCAGTCACCATTTTAGTAGCCCTTCTCTGAATTTTTGCTAGAGTATCTATATCCTTCTGGAGATGGGGTCTTTAGTACTGTACACAATACTCTAGGTGAGGTCTAACTAGAGATCTGTAGAGTGGTATGACCACTTCCCTTTTTCTGCTACTAATGCCCCAAGCTATACAACCCAGCACCTTGCTTGCATTCCCCGCTGCTTTATTACATTGCCTGCCTACATTTATGTCATTAGAAATAATTACTTCCGAATACCTTTCCTCTGTTAACAGCACAGTACCCTTAACAGTATATTTTTCCTTTGGATTTTTATGTTCCAAGTGCATTATTTTACATTTATCAACATTAAACTGCAGCTGCCACGCTCTTGTCCATTCTTCTAATTTACCTAAATCATTTGTCATTTGGCTTACTCCCCCTGGAATGTCTACCCTATTGCAGATGTTTGTATCATCTGCAAAAAAGGCATACCTTACCTTGAAGACCTTTTGCAATATCACTAATAAAAATATTAAAAAGAATGGGCCCCATTACAGATCCCTGTGGTACCCCACTAGTAACACTCCTTTTGTCCAAATATTCTCCATTGACTACCACCTTCTGTCTCCTGTCACTCAGCCATTGCCTTGTCCATTTAACTATTTTTGCATCCAGACCAAAACACTGCAATTCGTTAATGAGTCTTCTGTGAGGGACAGTGTCAAATGCTTTACTGAAATCTAGATAAGCTATATCTACTGTTCCCCCGTGGTCTATTATTTTAGTTAACCAGTCAAAAAAATCGTTGTGGTTAGTTTGACAAGATCTCCCTGCTGTAAACCCATGCTGCTTGGTATCTTGCAAGACATTCAAATTCAGATATTCAACAATTCTTTCCTTTAGCATAGTCTCTATTAATTTTCCCACTACTGATGTAAGACTTACTGGTCTGTAGTTACCAGACTCTTCCCTGCTACCTTTTTATGTGAAGCGGTAATACATTTGCTATCTTCCAATCTTCTGGAACTACTCCTGTCGATAGCAACTGACTGAATAATTCTGTTAAAGGTTTTGCCAGAACACACTTAAGTTCTTTTTAATAACTTTGGATGTATCCCATCTGGTCCCATTGATTTATCTGTTTTTACCTTAGAAAGTTGAAGTAGAACGTCTTCCTCTGTAAATATGCATGTTTCCCATGTCTTGCTATTTCTTTTTTCTATCAGAGGTCCCTTCCCTTCATCTTCCTCTGTAAAAACTGAACAAAAATATTCATTGAGACAGTCAGTATAAAATAATCTGGGGGGAATATACAAATACACCAGCACAGCTAATTTTATGCATTTGAACACAGGCTTAGAAATCATGCACCAACACCTCCATGTATGTACTAAAGGGTATCAATGCTTTAGTATATTGTCATCGTGTTTCCTCAAGTTGTCTTACATTTTTGACCCAGTGGACTAGAGCTCTCCACTTTGCATTGTCTGTAATTTTTTTCACACATCTTTTGCATTTTGAGACCTGTAGCCTCCAGGATGTCATCAAAACATATTGTACACTGCATTTCATTTCTTCCACTACCTTCTACTTGGGTCAACATAAGAGACTTCTCCAGGGGATTTTGAGACCATAACACATTTCCAAAATATTTCAGTTTATATATCAACATGGTAGCTTCCAGGGAGTAGGCTGGCTTGATTTTATTCAGAATGGATTTGTTAGTTTGTTTTGTAGTCCATGGGACTCCAGAAATCTTCCCTGTGTCCAGAGTTCAAAAGCATTAATCTTTCTCCTTTCACTTCTTGTTGTCCAACTTTCACATCCATACAGGATAACTGTAATAACCAATGCCAATCTCAATCTATTTACACGGTTAAAATGATTTTCAAATAAACAAAAATGCCTTTTATGTGCTTACATCTAGCAAATGGAACTAAAATCTCTATTATGTCCATTTTACACTTCCTGTTTTGAGAGTATAGGATATTGCAGTCTCTTCTTTCCACAAACTTTGATTACACCTCGTACCTTAGTAGTTTGTTTTTTCTCTCCTGGACCCGCTTTTTTGGTCATTAGCATAGCAAAGGAACATTTGGGACTGATACTAATCATGGTCTCCAATCTAATTCCCTATTATTCTATCAATTTGTACAACAATTGGAGAGGTACAAGTGAGACCAATCCCAGCCAGTGTAGACAAGAATTTTGGTACACCTAGGAGACCATTACATTTTGTACATCAACAGAAGAACTGCTAATCTAAAATGGTGGACACTAGTCTATTTACAGAGGATGAGGTGTTACTGATGTTATCTAAATTGAAAGTGGATAAATCAGTTGGTCCACATGAGATTCATCCAAGAATATTTAGAGAGTTTAGGTATATATGCTTGCAGCAATTCTAGCTGAGCATTTTAATTAGTGTCTGTTGACAAGAGTTGTTCTGGTTGACTGGAACATTCAGTGTAGTGCCAATAAATAAAAAGAGCAGTAGTCTAATGACATGCAATATACATGGCAAAAAGATATCATGAAAGGAATTTGTTGCCAAATAAATCATATTACTCAAGAGATATACAAGGGTGGAACAGTAGATGTAATATTTGGATTTTAGAAAAACTTTTGAAACTCTACCGCATAGGAAGCTGGTTCATAAGATGCATAGTTTTGGATTGGACTCAAATGTAGTTGACTGGATAAATAATTGGCTGAAGGACAGAGAACAGAGTGTCATAATCAATGGTATTGTTTCAGAGGAAGGATGGATTGCTAGTGAAGGGCGACAGGGGTCAGTTCTAGGGCTTGTTCTCATCCATTTCTTCATGATACTAGTGATATTACTGGTTGTATTTAAGATGTTATTTCTTTTTTCATATGTTACAAAAACGTGCAACAGGGTTGGCTGACTCTCCAGGAGGGATAAACCAAATGCACAAGGATTTAGGGAAACTAGAGGAAATGACAAGAGTGTGTGATCTAAAGTTTATCCTGAAATGTGCAAGAAACCCAGAAACCCAGAGGTGTACTATGCTGTCAAAAACATCAGAGCAAAAGGACTTTGGAGTTATAATGTCAGATGACTTGCAGGTAGGCAAAAAAATGCTGTAAAACAGTGGGAAAAGCAAACCAGGTTCTTGGTCATCTTGGAAGAGGCAGATATTAATGCTACCCTGTGGATTAATGATAAAACCTAATCTAGGGTTCTTTGTGTAGTTCTGGTGTCCACAACCCCAGAAGGGCATTCATAAATTGGTGGCAGTTCAAAGAAGAGCTATCAGAATAGTGCAGGGGATGATATGAAATACACTTTTAAATATATTAAGGTAATTTAATGCAGTTAAGGAGGAAAGCATTTTTCAGAAAAAGAGGACTAGCAGAACAAAAGGTCATATTATAAAGTTACAAGGTTGAAAATTCAGAAATGTACTACTTTATAGAAAGTGTTATCGACTCATGGAGAAGGTCGTGTGGACAAATACTTTTAGGGAACTCAAAAAATGGTGGAATAAGTATGTCTATTCTGAGATGGTATATAAGATTGTATTATATTAAATAAGGAAATGGGCAGACTGGATGGTCCAGATGGTTCTTTTCTGCTGTCAAAATCTATGTTTTTGTGTTTCTATCAACACGGCAGTAACTAAAGCTGCTTCTTGTTATACATGAAGAGGCCAGTTTATAAGATACACCAAACGGGAACTGGCAAACAAGATTATGTACCAATCTGGAAGGTGCAAAACTCCTTGCAGGTATAAAGTAAGAGCACTGGAACTGAAGGTGAATTAGTAATTTATCTGGATACGTACCAGGGTTAATTATAAGTAAGATAATTCTAGTATATGATTCTATAATTCCTAATTTATGTCTCTCAGGGACTGAACATGGCCACCCCTGTGTTAAAAAGTGTTTAACTCATTGAGAACCAGTGGGGTATATAATGAATTGCCTTGTAATGTGTAGCTTACACCTCTTGTCCTTAAGGGATAAACTTCCACAATACTGGTGCTCTTAGCTCTGACTGCTTAACTAGTTTTTCTATTAAAAAAGGAAACATATAATGTTGCACTTTTTAACATAGTAGCCTGTTGGTTATACCCCATTGAGCTGTTAATTTTGTTAGTTAAGCATTGCAATGAAATGAATCAAAACATCCCATCTATTTTAATAGAATATTAACTACATCTTTATTAAATTTAAGTGGCAACAAGCTTCATGAAGCATTAGATAACAAATCGTGCATACTCAGTTTGACACTTCCACAGCCCACAGATAATATAGTCAATGAATGATATACTGCAGTCATAACAGTCAGACCTTGCCTTTACAATAAAGCTAATCAACAGATCTTATCAGTAGTATTGAACACACTGGTCATCTAAGCTATCCTTCCCAAACCAGTTTATATACACTGTTGCACAGGACAACGAAACAATGCTTTTGGTCATTTTTTAGAGTTGATGTTATATGTAGGTCATATCATACCTCTTGCTATATTACCTTTAAACACAATATATATCTATATATATATAGTGTTTCCAATCTTACATAAATATAAGAACTTTAAATTGGGCAGCTTTATTCATTGAGTGTATCATATCTCCTTACCATTGATATCACCACAAGGTCGCAAATATAAATTCTGATAAATATAAATTCTTATATAAGAAAGGGAAAACGTGTATATATATTTATCTATAGTCTACCTACGTTACATTTCTACTATTAATATACTGAAACCAATATCCCTATATCGCCCATATAAACACATTTTTGAAATAAAGCAAGTGCTTTTGTCTTTAGTAATATAAAGGAACACTAACACCTAAAGATGAAATTATTAATTTATTATGATTAGTGCCCATTGCTCTTATGCTTAAAAGGCTGTAATCTCATCTCAGCCATTTACAGACAGTCCTGGAAATCACCACAGGATTGGCGTGGCTGCTCCCCAAGAGCATATGCAAGCCTAAAACAAATATAATTTTTACAGATGCTTCCAAGGTACTTAACTGTACATAACCATAGTTCATTGTTAAGTGTTATTGTTGCCTTAAATGCCTTACTAGAATGTACATTTGAGTGGATATTCATTGGAGATAAAATGTGCCCAGGCTGAAAAATTCTTGATCTATGGTATTCAGCTAGCTTTCTATGATACATTAACATAAATAAGGGGATTGTTTTATTTACAGATAACTCCTTTTCTCTTATTCCAGTTGAAGGATGCAGTGACCAGTGGGGTATTGAAACCTTATCCAGGAGGCAGGACACTCACTGATTAAACTCCCTCCACATTTTACCCTATATAGTCCTCCCAACAGCCAGCTAGTTCAGTTTACTCATAGGAAAGCTGAGAGAGGTAAGCACAGAAAGTCAAGAAAATGGCAGTGCACTCCAACCCAAGACAATGAGACAAAGTTTCCTCAGGAAGGGATGTCCTGCATCCCTCAATTGCACTAGGAGAAAAGTACTTATCGGTAAGTAAAAAAGCGTTCTATCATCTGGATAGCTGGATTGGTTATGGGCTATTAAAAGCATGCAGATCTGTTCTTTCTTGATTTTGGAAAGAATGCAAAATTGTTTCTTCAGATTATGTGGTCTATTTTAGCTAATAGTGGTATGGAGGTCACAGAACACAAGCTCACCCAGTCAGCGGGGCACCACAGTGGGTTCTTATCCTGGTTTCACTGGATCAGGCAGAAGGCAGGAACAGATGGCAGACACTCACCAGCAGACCAGCGAGGCAAGTAAATTTAGCTCTTGCAGTGGCTGAGATGAGGATCACCAACAAACTCCACTCCAGGAATCCTCTCCAGAAATAAAGTCAAAACCTGTATTGTGGAGGGTAAAACAGAAGTCATTTTATTGAAGATACACATAGCTTTCATAAACTTCCTGCTGTCATCCTTATGTACACAGTCAAATTAAGTCTTGGGACTGTACTGACACAGTGTCCAATCAGGGGAGCCCCAGGGAACCAATTATAGACAGTATTTTACTTTCCAATCAGAGCCACCCCCCCCCCACCCCCGCCTTTCCTCTTTCCAATCCAGGAAAAAGTCCTTGAAACGCAACTGCTTTCACAGCAGGAGTCAATTAGTATTCATTTTTTGTCTCTATGCAGGGGGCTTTCTGCTTATCTCACAATACAGGGGACAACAACCTTTAGCAGTAGGGGATACAAGGGGTTCACCTCCTGTTCTGAACTAGTGGTTTTCAAGTTTTCAACATGGTCTGGATAACTGGATTGTTGAAAATGTTGAGTTTTGAGATTTGGGCCTCAAGTTCCAAGCCATCAAGGCAAGACTGGATAGATTGAAATCCTGAACTAATGGGGCTATTAACAGCATAAAGGTGTGTTATTTATATTTTTTGAGAGAGAATCTATGGAATCATGGTGATCAAATAGAGTATGAACATTAAGATGTATTTCCATGGTATTATCATGGCATCCACTGCAAACAATTTTGAATCTCTTCTTCCTGTAGAAAACATTGTTTCAAGTTTCATGATGATCTGTGATTTCCTTCAATTACCACTGCATCGAGAGGCTATCTGCTGAGATAACCTGTGTCCCAGACATCTTTGCCTGGATGTAAATTTCAGATAGTGCTGGAATGTTTTATTTTGCCCAAAGCAGGATTTTTGCCACATTGTGACCAAATAAAAAGTAAAATTGCTTTAAATGGTAGCAAGGTCTCCAGCATATTACAGAACAATGTGTTGGAGACCTTTCTTGTATTCTAGGGGTTAAAAGGCCCAATTTAAAGCAATAGAAATAAATGGAAATGTATTTGTTCCCAATGGGTAGATTGCACCACTGTGGCCCACCAACAAATAAAGGTTAACCCTTTGAGTGCCAGAGGGGTACGCAATGCAAGGCATTGAGTATCCCTCTGGCACTCAAAGGGTCAATTTCTCAAAAACGACTCGTACTATTAACAAATGTCTAGTACAACATTGGCAGTTTTAAAACTGTGTTGAAAATGACAGGTTCACTTTAAACATTTTAAAGCCAGGCAGGGGCACATCTCTAGGCACTCAAAGGGTTAATATAAAGATTGAGCAAGTATAAATGTTTTATACTTGCTTAGAAAAGGATAATTTTGTTCTGAACTGGAAAAAATGACTTTCAACACGGGGAAAATATTTTAAGCAATACTTGTTTCATGTATTTTTATACATTGATTTTATTGGTTGTATTCAAGGAAATTAACCACTTAAAGGGATAGTAATACTTTGTTTTAGCTTTATTTTATTTTGAAGGCATTAAAAAAACATGAACGATATAAGTCTTATCTCTCAAACCTTTATGGTTTTTCCCTTATCTTAACTGAAGATTGTCCCTCTCTGCAGTCTACCTGGGCACCTCCCTTCTGATCTGGCTGAACAGTGTTACATCAGTAAAAGGGGTGGGAGGGGGACAGTTTGTCATTGAATTACTCCTGAACTACAACTCTGACAGAATTGAAATAACACTCTCCAAAGTCCAAATACTCTGATGATTAATTAGAGCTGCTATTATTATGAAACATTAATATCCCTTTAATGACCCCTGACGTGCCAGGACCATCATGCCGGTCCCAGCACTTAAGGACCGGTGACAGTCCTGGAATATCATGAAATTCTGAGATGGCAGTGTGGCTGCATGCCTCTCTGCCATCTCAGAATTCAAATCGCAAAAAAAAAGCTCTGTGGTCACCCATGCACAGGATTGAGTGTTTGTTAAGGGGTTAAGGTATGAGTGCCCCAATAGGGTGCAGTCTTTTAAACCCTTGAGAAAGCAGGCAGAGTGGCCTGTTATATGCGTGGGTCTTTTGATGTTTGTGGTACTCTCCCCCTGGGCACACCCCCTATGAGTCCTCATACATTCTCAAGGATTATTATAGTGGAACAGTATACCCCAGAAATGAGACTGGCAAGAACTGCTGGAGGTATTGTCCATCATATGTTAGAGCAGTTTTATGTGTCTGTTCACAGATAAGGATTTCATCAGATATCGCCAGGTGTGACGGCACAGCAATGAGAATGGCAGGACACAGTATCTCTGATACTGAACAGGAGGACGGTTAGATTTGCTCTTTTGTAAGTGTAACTTTTGTGTGCTTGGATGCTTTTCTAATAAAACACTGCTTTTTGATATCCCCCCTTTTGCTCTCCTTTTTTGTTGTTCTGAATTGGATATGGCGTGAGATAAAATACCAGAAGCTTGGCAAGTTTGTTTTGTCAGTTTCTACAGGTCAAAATGCAGCCAGTATGAATCTCCAAATGGCATAGTTAGAAATCATTAAGGAAGCAGCTCATACCAGTAGTCTCCCTGTCACTTGTGCTTGCACTCAAACTTCTTTGTGGTGACTTCCTTCTCTTCCATTAATTGCTTTATGCAAATTCTAGAATAATCAATAGATAACACAAAGTCAGTGAGCCACTTTTCAGTTATTTCGGATATCTAACTCTTCAGATACAATGGGACTTGCACATTATTTTGGTAACTTGCATCAATAAATTCACAGAGGATGACATTCTAGGGAATAATTCTGGAGCAAACCAACAGCACTATAGATTACACATAAACTTTTCTAAAATCCTCATTCATTTAAATAGGGCATTTAACCCCTTGGTTGATAGAGAGGACTGTAATGCATTGCTTCACAATACCTTATGAGGCAATACATTGGAATCTTTGCTACCAGGGTTAAAAACATCACTTAAATTAATGGGAATGTGCATTTGTCCCCTATGGTGCAGATGGTTTGCCCAAGAACATATTTACTTTTCCTACATGTACATGGAATATAATATTATAGAAGCCTGTTTCTGTGAACATGAAATCTATTCATGTTAAAGATTAGGGGTGGGCGAAAGGTCCTGTCATGTTCCCATGAAAAAATCCACGAAAACCCCTGCTGTCACCAGTGCTGTGCCTGCTGCCAGTGCTTCCCCTGTTTCCACCAGTGCTGTGCCTGCTGTTAGAAGTGCTGCCCCTGCTGCCACCAGTGCTGTGCCTGCTGTTAGAAGTGCTGCCCCTGCTGCCACCAGTGCTGTGCCTGCTGCCCCTATTGCCACTAGTGCTGTGCTTGCTGTCAGATGTGCTGCCCCTGCTGCCGTGTCTTTGCTGGGGGAAACCCCTTCAGAAAAGATATTATCTACTTTAAACGTTATGTTGATGATAATTTGATTATTTAGCTAGGAGGGAATGAGATTGTGGATAGTTTCTAATTTTATCTTAACAAAATCCTTATAATTTAAGGTTTACACTAATGAGTTAACCCCAGTGATATGGTTTTCTTAGATGTGTATGTGAGCTCCTCTGCAGCCAAAGGTTCACTTTTGAAAGGTCGCACCTGAAAGAGTGTGCAACCTTTTAAGTAATTCTCCACGTCTCCATGATCAAAATGGCGACATGACAATCTTGCACTGCATGACAGAGCGAGATTGTCATGTCGCCTACTTAATAGTTGCATGAGCACATGGAGGCACTCCAGCTAAAAGTGTCTCTTACTTAAAATATAGTAGCAGCTGGAGCGCCTTCGTGTGCTGCAGATAATACTTTACCTTCTGCATTTAACCATGAACAATTTTATAATTAGTGGTCTTAAAGGTAGCCATAGTAATCCTTCCTCCTTCCAGTGTTATTGAAACGTACCAATAGCTGGAGCACCTCCGTATGCTGATGCAACCATTAAGTAGGGCATTCTCGAGCTGTCATGCAGTGCAAAATTGTCATGTCGCCATTTTGATCATGGCGACGTGTTGAATTTTGTAAAAGGTTTTATGCTCTTAAGCATGCAACATTTCAAAAGGATACCCATCCAAAGGAACAATTGAGACTGCTATATATTGGAAGCCTACCTCAGCAAATGCACTACTGAGACCAGATTCTTGTCATCCATACCATACCATAAGAGGGATAACGGTGGGACAGTTTTTCAATTACGGAGAACCTGCTCCTCCAAAGATGCCTTTACATAATGAGGTTTTTGGCTAGGGGTTATCCCCAGTGGATGTTAGATCTTGTTCTATCCATCTCAAAAACCACTGACAGGAAGAGCCTACTGTCAGACAAACAAAATAAAAATAACAACATTAGGAAGTTTAATTCAAATGCTGATGGAGAAGATATTGTTTTCTCCACAGTTACAGTTGTGAATTTAACAGGATAGCTAGGATTATAAAAAAACATTTACCTGTACTGATGAGTGATAGGCAACTTCAACCAATTTTGGAAAATCATAAATGTAAGTTTGTTTCAAGGAGGACAACAGCTTTGGCTTGTAGATTGTTACCGAGTATGCATCTTAATGATAGGCGGAGGAAACAGACTAATTGGTTGGCTACCGTAGGATCATATAGATGCAGTCAGGTACGATATCAATGCTGTCAGTGGATCATTCCTTCAAAATCATTTTTTCTGCAGTTACTGGAGCTAAACAGGATTTGAAACAGTACATGAATTGTGGAAATTGCAACGTGATCTATTTGGTTACATGTAATGTTTGTAACCTACAATATGTTGGAAAGACCAGCAGAAGTTTGAGGGAAAGGGTAAGACAACATGAAAGCAACATTAACTGCAGAGATCATAAGACAGAAGTGGCTCTACACTACTGAACGGTACATAATGGTAAAAAGTGGAGATTTTTCATCAGTACTGTCATACTTAGAGGTATATTGGATCTTCACGTTGAACACCAGATGTCCTAGAGGTCTCAACAAAAATTATGATGTTGCTTATTGTGTGTAAATATGATAACGTACAACATTTTCACTTATTTACATCCCTTGATGATAACCCTTGTATTTTGGTTGCATTTAATGGATAATATGACTAAGATTTAAGTTTTTAAGAGAGTTTTGCAATGCCTCCTGCTCCTTTTTTCTTCTTTACATGTTATTATTTCATTTAAATGTATATACAAATTATAAGTTTATAAGAAAGTATCAAACTTCGTGAATCTCGCTGTTTTAGAGATCATGCCAGTGGTTAGGTTGTTACTTAGATTAGGCTCCCATGGTAGCTGAGTATCATTATACACTAAGGATTAAGGTAGATATTCTACCAATACATTGTTGCAACAGGCTGTTTGACTCAGCTGCAGTGTGCCTCTGATTGGGTGATTTGAATTACGAATGTTACAAAGTTGCTACTTAAACAGCGAAGATTGTTCTATGTGTTTGATCTATGAGTAAGCACAGCTTTGTGCGAAACACAAAATATGTTGCCTGGTGTCTGTCTGTTTTTGGTTCCAATAAAGCTGATTTTAATGCCTGTCGTGAATCTTTAGTGTGCAACCCAATTTTGTTTCATGTTGAAAGGAAAAGGGGCAACTTGGAGGCCTGCAGTGCATGCACCTGTCAGAAAACATACAGTGTTTGCTGAGTTAACATTTATGAATAACATCTGACCCTGCATATGAGTGCCGCTTTTTGCCATTTTTGAACTTTGCTGTAAGAGCCAGACAGCCTTGTACATTGCTGTAGAAAACTAGAGAATTTTTCGTGTGGTGGAGAAAAATGTTTCTTCCCATTGATTTCAATGCAATGAGCTAGGCGAAAAAAGCAGGAAAAACAGCACTTTTCGCGGGAAATTTTTCACCAGGTGGGAAGTGCCATTTTTCCCAGATTTTGATTAGAGGCGAAAAGTTTCGCCCATCCCTAATCCTGCTTAAACAACTCAGCAGCAGCAAGAACAGCAGTCTCGAATTCAGCATCTACATCAGGACATTTGACAATGGCCACTGGCCATTGCCAACACCACATGACCTGCTGGCCTACAACAAATAAACAGTTTTGGAGGCTTGTTTCTAACAAGCCTAAGTCCTACAAATCAATGTTTTTTTAGTGCTTGTGCCAAACAAGCCTAAGTCCTACAAATCAATGTTTCCCTAGGGCTTGGGCCTCTAACAACAAATCTTACAAATCATATTCTACAAAATACTCTGTTACATCAAGTATCAGTCTACCCCAGTGGCCGCTTAAGTCAGGAGGTCCCTGTCTCTATCACGTTACATACAAATTTCTTATTTTATTTATTTTTTAATTAACTGTTCCCCAATAGCAGGCAAGAAACCCCACCAAAACAAATCCCCTGTTCAACTGATTCTTTCTCCAGACTCCACCCACCAACACAGACACCCTCCTCAAACCCCTTTTATACCATGTCTTATGGGTTTTTTTAAATTTTATTTAGTTTTTTTTTTTTTTTTTTTTTTTTTTTTTTTTTTACTGCCCCTAATCCCAGTAAACACCGCCCCCCCCAAAAAAAAATTCCATGTTCAACTGAGACTTTCACCACACCCCACCAACACAGGCACACTCGTGTCCCTTTTATACTATGTCTTTGGGAAATAAAATAACATTTTGAGGTGTTGTGTGTAAATTCAATGTGAGAGTGCATCAACCTGCAGAGTTCAGCGCATGTGTTTAAAGTGTGGGCATCATTAAGGTGAAATTTGAAGGTCTCGCGTCATTTCAGCTTCAATGTTATAAGTGTGTATCATTGTTGCAAGGTCATAGGAGTGAGGTATCTTGATAAGGTGAAGTTTTAAGGTCTTGAGTCATTCCAGGTCTACTGTTATAGGTGCGCGTTTCTAGATGTGAAACTCGTGCGTTGTTGCAGCTCCATTTTAGAAATATGCATCAGAAATACATTTT
Organism: Rhinophrynus dorsalis; assembly: GCA_037306005.1. Lineage (NCBI taxonomy): Eukaryota > Metazoa > Chordata > Amphibia > Anura > Rhinophrynidae > Rhinophrynus > Rhinophrynus dorsalis. The sequence continues at coordinate 177,046,209 of CM074723.1, forward strand.
AATAACTCAAACAGTTCATTTGAATACAGATTTGTATACGTCTGCATTTTCAGGAAAATCTGCTTTCGTATATATATTTATCTTTGTTTAACATACTGTAGGAGTATTGGTGTTTCAGTTATTATTCAGTCATATTGTAACCCTTTAAGGACTAGAGGGGGTGATTAATACATTGTAAAGCAATGCATTTCACACACTCACACACACACACACACACACACACACACACACACTTAAAGGGTTACCATTATCTCTGCTTGGCCACAATTGGGTAATTAGTGGCTAAATCAATATGATCGATCTATTAGTGTGAAAGCAGGGCTGGTGCAAGGATTTCTGCCACCCTAGTCAAAACCTAATTTTACCACCCCCTTGGCTCTGCCCCTTGTGTCCTGCCTCTTTATGCCCCGCCCCTGTATGTGTATAAGTGTTAGTGTGTGTGTGTTCCCTAGATGTGTGTATAAGTGTCAATGTGTGTGTTCCCTATATTTGTATGTGTGTCAATGTGTATGTGTTCTTTGTGTGTATGTGTCAATGTGTTTGTTCCCTATCCTATATAATAATTTGCTAAATTGTTTGTCAGTAGCCATCATGCACAGCAGAGACGGCTGCGCGCGCTGCAGTCATGCTCACTGCAGATTGCCCACGCCGCGGCTGATAACAGAGTGGGGCTCCGAATTCAGACTGTAGGTTTCAGCCACAGTGAGGGCAGTCTCTACTGTGCATGACTGCACCGCGGCCATTGCTGGGTGGCACTGTGGCCTGTGTACACGGGCTCTTCAACTAGTATGAATATAAGTGTGTTAATGCATGTGTTCCCTATATGTGTATAAGTGTCAGGCAATATCACAGTGGCCTGAAATTGTACAGTGGCGCTGTTGCTACACCATCCTATGGACAGCTCTGGTCCCAGCAAAAAGGAACATGGATCATAGCTGCCTGTCTCTTCTCAGTGACACAAGATTTTTGGGTATTTGGGGTAATGCTTTCTCCCTTCATACTCCCCCAGACTCCCCTAAAACAGAGAAAAGCCAGCAGAGAGGAATTTGGATCACCTGCATGTCCCTTCTCAGTCACAAAAGATTTGGGGGTATTTGGTGTAAATCTCCTTTCTCCCTTCCGACTCCTCTAGAGTCTGCCAAACTCCTCTAACATAAAATATTGCCTGCCCACAAGACTCATTAAACAACACTCCAACTTCACTTTATTTGTCTGTCCTAACTAGCCGCAAATTGTGTTGCATTCTCTACCTCCAAACACACACAGAATGACATGCTGCAGGAACCTGACACTTTTATATTATCCCTGCGGGAAAAGAAAGGAAACATGCCATGTGGGGGTGCATTGATTTCAATGAAATGAGCTATGTGGGAAAATAAGATAATCACGAATTTCGAGAAAAATCTCCAGCTGGGCAAAAAGTTACATTTTTTGCCTGTTTCACTTTTGAGGTGAAAAATGTCACCCATCCCTACTCAAATGTCTTGTTTATTTAACCCTTTCAGTGCCATAGAGGTATACCACACATTGCAGAGCAATGCATTGCATACCCCTCTGACAATCAAAGGGTTAAGGAAACACCAATAACTGCTTTTAAAGAAGTAGACCTTTATTACATAAATAACATAATAGTATAAGGCTGTTCCCATTGCTTGTACATGTGCAGTTCTAAAGTTATTAAAGTTTAAACTGATGTCTCTTTTTTATATTACAATGTCATCTGGTGAGCATTCATGCACAGTTCATGTAGTGTCCAAACAGTTAGGGAATTTCATTATAGGGGACAGGAGAGACTCAAAATACAGAAGATATGGTAGTAACAGCTCCACCACTTCATGACAGTTTGAACTGTTATAACATTTGAATAAAGCAACTGCTAGCAGTGGGAGTACCCTGGTTTTACTCAGCAGGATAAACCCTGAAATGTATGTTTTCTTTCATAACAAAGGTTTATTACACCTTTAATAACCCACACACATTTTCTGGGTAAAAAATATTAATGGCCTCTATGAACCAATTCTGTATGGATTAGTTCTCCACAATATATTTTAATTAGTGCTGATTATCTTTTTAAAATGTGATTCTTTCTTGACAGACTACAGGACCCCAAACTCCTCCCACTGAATGTTTATTTTGAAAACTTAAGTGGATAATGAAAAAAGGGACAGAAGAAGGAGAGCAGCTGAATTTATCTGACCCAGACAAATTAAATGCATATTTTAAGGCTCGTGAAGCCACTTAGGAGTGTCAGAGATAAGATTCCCAATTATACTTTTATTTAAAAAAAGAATATCTTTCAATTATGAGACACTGTCCCTTTAATTTCATGCAGCACAATTTACCTTACTTTACATATATCACTTCCTACTGTGGATTCTAACAATGTATTCTAACACATCCATTACCAGACAGTTATTTGGCATACGTAAGATTAATGCAGCATCTTTTATTCCAATAAATGCAATATAAATGTATCAGCTTAAGCAATGGCTTCAGGTGTCTCCACTTGTCTGGTGTCATAAATTTTAGTATTCTGGCAAGTACTTTCCTCATCTGTGATTACCATTTGACAAGAGAAACATACTGTACGTTTGTAAGAAGGGGGAATTTATCATGAGTAATATTCCATATGGGCTGGTTCTACATTATTCAGCTAGATGAAGGACTACGTGCCCATTAGATATTTAACCTCTTGCCTGGCAGAAAGTTGCCTGATGCATTGCAAAGCAGTCTCTATGGCAAGAGTGGTAAATGGTCTAAAACAATAAAAAATATATAAGACCATGGTTTCATAATATTTGTCCTAGTAGTTTTAGTACAGATGCACTACTGGGGGGGACGTTTACTGGTAGAGAGGGCATACCATTAGTGCAGAAACTAGACAGAGTTAAAGGTAGAAATAGTAGGAGATACAGGGGTCAAAGTTAGTTGGGGAGCTAGAGGGATGGGGGGGTGAAATACTCTGGACAACTTTTCCCACACACTTTATATCCCCATATAAACTCCAACTATAGCCAATCCTTGAACCTGCCTTTTTATTGTTAATGCCATCAATCTGAACTCAACCCCCATCTCTATCACCAAATATTTGTATAACTTCATTGTACCATGATCATTATGCCACCTGCATTACTTTCTGTAGTCCCTTCCATTCCCTTCACCCATAACGTCTCCATCCCACATCAATCGGTACCTCTCTCCCTCTTCCCCTATTTATACCTACGCTAATGCTACTTCCCTCCATACCAAACTATCTCTCTTCCACACCACTGTCTATACATTCACTTCCATGCCTGCCTCAAACATCCATACCTATGCATATTAGACTCTTCCCCACAACCTTCTCTTTTGTACCCACTTACATCACCAAATGAAACCACCTCCATCTACTTAAATTTATTTAAAATACCTTACATTACATATTATGCTAAAGCAGTGGGTCTGAACCCATCTCTTCAGGGACCACTAGCAGGCCAGAACTTTAGGGCATCCTAGTATTTTGACAAATTACATTACCAATCCATTCACCTATGCTCAGGCAGGGAAATCCTCAAGTCTTGGCCTCTTAGAGGGCCATGAGAGCAGGGGATGAGTACCATTTTGCTTAAGTATATTAACCTTTGGTAAATAATAGTCACAAGGAAGCAAGTTCCTGTGTTGATCTTTACTACAAAGTAATACACAGACATATCTCAAGGCCAACATAAACCCTTGCAGCAATTTGCAGTCTGGTTGTTTTGAATCAATATACAATGATTCACTTTCATAGCTTCATTTGTAGGCTGCCTATTATTAACAGCCAGTGGAGCAATGTTAAGGATTCTACCCCAGGTTCAGTCATGTGTCATGTAAGCTGCATGCTTTTTTTTTTCTTTTTTCAATTTAGCATTTTGCAGGAGCAGTGAGATCTCTGATCTGGGGTGCTCGAGGACATGGGGGATCAGACTGGGGCTATTTTCCCCATGGTTTGCTTTGCCTCATCCAGCCCAAGTTAGAAGCATAAATCCATCTGTATATATTGGGTTAGAATGGAGTCCAGAACAGAGCGTGTGCTGTGAACACACTTACTCCCCCCTGCTTCCTTTTGAAGTATATGTGCCAACTACTACTTTTCCTTTAATATTGGTTCCTCCAATAATTTATTTATTTTCATGTGGTCTACCAACTGAAGAGAATGTGGACCCTGGTTATAGAGAATAATTCAAGAGGTTTTAAGGATTGAATTGTTCTCCTTTACGCTTTACTCAACTTTTCCTATTTAACTTCTAAGGCCTTTTATGTTGGTAGTACATTGTAAACTGGGATCTGCATCCTAGGCCTCTAAGTCCAATCCTAGGAGGCAGAACAAGGCCTCCACTGAGTCCAGGGGTGGTAGATATAGAACTAAGTAGGTGAAATAAGAGGGTGTGCAGACAGTATATGTGAGGTAGTGCAGTAGGTCTAACTAGTGCCAATCAGTATTGATGCAGCTGCCTCTTCTTCCAAAATAGGCTGCTATAAACAGAGTTGTGGAGAGTTTCAGTAAACACAGCTACTTTATTTTTCAATTTTAGACATATGATACTAGGAAGAGGTCATGGCAGATGGTACGCATTTTGCAAGCTAAACCTGCACAAACATAGTCCAGTTGTTCCCAGTCCTTTCCTCAAAGGCACCTAAAAGGCCATATCTTTAGGATTTCCCTGACTGAGCAGAGGGGAATTAATTATATTTACTTTTGTGGACATAAGAATGAATCTGGATTGGGCAAGGATGTAAGGTCAATTGCAAAACATTTGTAACTACATCTGGACCCACTTTAGAAAAATGGGCATTAAAGCAAGATTCAGTGGAACACATCTGGGCATTGCCACTTGCAATGGTTGTACTGGAGGCACCATCTGCTCCCTCTATTGCCAAATATTCCCTACTTCCTACATCCCCACACATCTCCTCTCCTCTGTCCCCTTAATTGATTGTGTCTCCCTCAACAGATTACTCCTTTATACTTTATGGTCACTCTACATTTCATATACTTTGTGTGTATCTTAACAGACAATAATCTTGTTTTATTAATTCTGGTCCTACGGGAGCAGACTTAGCAGAAAAGCTAAGGGCTTTACTGTACATCTCCAAAATGATTCCTTCAAGCCATTTGGAGGGATCAAAAAGCTGACCCCATCAACTGAAAAGCAACCCAAAAGTCTGTGAAAGCAACCCAAAAGACTGTGCCCATTTAGCCTCCAAAGACATGTTATCTTCTGGCTTACAGAGAACATATGGGAACTGTCACGCAGGTCAACAGACAGAACTTCAAGACTTCAGTTTACAATTTAGTTGCATCTCATGGTACCAAAGAGGAAGAACAGGGGTCTCTTTTCTCCTCCTCTGCTGGTCCAACAGGGATAATTATGCAGCCCTAGATTCATAGGTAGGCCTGCTCCCAGGAGAACAGATCTGCTGGGAGGGTGCTAGTCTTAAAATAGATGTTTGGTATTTTATTGGGTTGAATATGATGAGATTGGAAGCAATACCTTACAAGTGCCTCATCAGTTGCCCCCTCTTGCATCACCTATAATCTTGACCCTCTTAAGTAAATTATTTTTTATCCAGGACACTGGGTGAAAGTTTTTGCCTCAAACTGAAATCAGCAAATAATGGCACTTCCCACTTGGTGAATAAACATGCTATTTTGCTGCTTTTTGTCACCTAGCTCATTCCATTGATATCAATGGGTACATTGAATTTACATACAACACATAACAAATATTATTTTATTTACAAAATGCATAGTATAAACGGGGCATAAAGGAATATTTTTGGGGGGAGGGATTTGTTTACTCGAATTGGGGACAGTTAATAAAAAATAAATCCTAAATACAATTAAAAACCTCTATAAGACATGGTAAAAAAGGGGTCTGAGGAGGGTTCCTGTGTTGGTGGGTGGAGGCTGGGGAATGAATCAGTTGATAAAGGTAGGAAGAAAAGTAGATAGAACAGATACTACTGAGTAATCACTCAGAGACAAAGGAAATAATTGCTATCCAGCCCTCAAAGGGTGCTCAGTGTGGTTATGGGACTAGTTCAGTGCTTTTATAATTACAAAGGTATACTGAAATTTAAAGCTAAAGCTTTATACAAACTAAAAATTAAAAACATTGTGTATATCACATCATAGATGTGTGACTAATTGAAACAGGGATTGCATAAGGTAAGTTATTAGAAGCTTAATAGTGTTTGAATGGACTTCTTAAAGTGATAACTAGCCACACGATAATTAGTGAAGATCCCATCTAAGCTCTGAGTATCGCTCAATATCAACAGCGTTACTAGGGATGTATAATCTTATTAGTACTACATCCAAAATTATACTCCGAATCCAAGCCCCGGGTAATGTATAACTTAATTATATACTCAAGTAGTATAGACATCCAGCTTAACTATATCCAATTTTCCCGTGTTTATAACTTATTGTATATATGCACAAACACTCGCCATAATTTTACACACCACAGATTATCCCTGTGCAACTCCCATATATTCTTGATCTAATTATTAATAAATAAAAATCTTGAGTGTTAGCACAACTAAAATTGTGCAGGATCTTAGCACCCACTATTTTAGTTGTGCTAACACTCAAGATTTTTATTTATTGATTAATAATAATAATTAGTCTTTAAAGAACTAATGACAGATGCAGACTGTTAACAATTTTTTCAAGGCAGATGTTGCTGTAGTACTCACAAACTTTTACTTTCAGCTATTTATTTCTCAACTTCAGCCCTCAGAAGAAACAATATTGTGATGGGAAATGTTGCAAACATAGGATAAAAGTAGTGGGAAACTTATTGGCAGTGGCAAAAAGAAGAACATTTTATGTATTGTCTTAATTATAAATATTTTATGACCTTAAATAGCCTGACAAAATGAGAATTTCCAGCAAGGCAATCAAATGAGTAGTCTCCCAAAGCACTCGCTGTATATATGCAATGCACTTCAAAATAAGTATTAAATAAATATAGAACCCATTATTTAATATACACTAGTCCCTAAAATATCCAGTTCTGGCTTCTTATCCAATTGACTAATCAACAGCAGATTGTATGTGTGTGTGTGTGTGTGTGTGTGGGGCTGCCATATACTACAACCCCACAGTCATCCAAGCAAAATCTCCAAATTTTCACTATACATCACATTCCTAAATATTTGAATCTCCAACTCCTCGTTCCTGTACTTGATGCAGCATATAAGAAACTTCTACTTCACATACATAAATATTGGGTACAATGTAAAGCACATAAATCCTCTCCCAAGGCTCTTGAGGGGGTCAGTATCTCATTTTCACTTATCCACCACAAGAACTGAAAGATTATAAACTAAAACTATTATATTACAATACAAATCAATCTATATTTCATAACATTATTCACTTCCAAAAAAATGAGGAGAAAAGAGACAGCACACCAGAGATCTAAGTGTAGACTGTCTTTGTTCAATGCGATAAAAAATAATTATGCATATATATATAAAACAAATATTTATTCAGTTCAAGGTAAAAGAATGACAGTGGTATGTAGAAAAAAATATAAAACAGAAAATAAAAAGGACCATATACATAGATATCTGTCCTGTACAATTATTAAAAGATACAGACTAAAAAGGCCTAACAATAATTAAAAAGACAAACAAGTGGATTTCAAAATGAAATTATAATACGGCAAAATCTAGTCCGAGTGGTTACATAGGTACTCATGTACTCGGAACGAGGGAGGCTAAAAAAAGAAACTAGCACCGTCTGCAATAAAGAACACCAATAAGAAAGAAGATGCTACAATTGATTTCATAAATGGACAGCAAGTCGGAGGAAATTTTAAATGTGGCCATAATCCCTGCACAACATGCAAGTTCACCAAGAACAAGATAAAAACATTTAAGTCATATACAACTGGAGAGATATTCCCCGTAAAACAATTAATTAACTGCACCAGCAGCTATGTTATCTTTCTCTTGGAGTGCATCTGCGGCGCACAATATGTGGGGAGGACAGTAAGACCAATGAAGAGGAGATTCTTCAAACACAGAAATTATATAATCAAAAATAACTGAAAACAATTGGTCTCAAGACACTGTAATGACTGTCAACTATTTAAGAAAATTGAGGATCTTAGCATCATGGGTATAGAAATGATCAGCCCTACTAGGAGAGGAGGAGATAGATTTAAACAGTTGGCCAGACAAGAGAGTTATTGGATCTTTAAATTACATACACTTGAACCTGGAGGACTCAACGAATAACTGGATTTGCGGTGCTTATAATACACCTTCATTATCTCAGAACTAAACATATATTTTAACACCTTACACTGACACAATGTTATAAGATCAGATTCCCTTTCCAATTTTCACAAGTATTTTTACTACCGAGTAGCCTTCAATATAAATCATTAGCTCATTATTTTCCATTGAACTAACTGGTGTATTTATTAAACAACTATTACTAGAAAGTAAGCCTAGTATCGAAGTTGGGCTGTTATTTACTCTCCATCATCGTAACACGCTGTTGGAATATAGCCTCCCCATATATAGCCCTTAATTAACTCCTAAACTTGGCTTATACTTTCATACACTCCCTTTTTTGGTTTTCATATATAACCATTTTTCATAGAGGTATTTTGATTTAATATATACTTGAAATGATTCATAAATCAAAGTCTCAAGTTAAAAATCACGAATTGATTCACGTTTCCTTGAGTTAGACTCAACCCGATCTAGTGCCAAGACACAAGTTGCAGGCACCCTTTGCATCACAACGTACAATTAATTTTATTCAGTAAGTCTATGAGCCCCATAACACACTCATACAGGTTCACTGACCTTTACATTATGATTTCCCTTAAGAATCTGAAAATCTAACTTCTATATCCTTAGACTGTATTATTTAAGCCAACTAATTTAATCAACATGAATTTGTGTATTAGATAGACTAGATGGAATTGGATAGTATCGCTATCATATCAGTAGCCGGCATATCCCACAGCGCTTCATACTTTTAGCCTTTCTACACCTTAGGAAAGCTTTAATTACAATACTATGTGATCACCAACTTTAGAGATTCTTTACTATATAAAATGTTATTTATAGTATATAGACACAGATACATGAGTACATTCTATCATAAACTCATATTCCCAGTTTCGATCCCTTTTAACAGTTTTTGTCTTTTATCTTTGTCTAACATTATATTCTGTTTTTAGAGAATATAGACTATAATCAGTTAGAGCTTATGTATATGTTTTCTTTTTAATAACATAAAATCTTTGCAACCCAAGACCTTTCATTAAAGGTCAATGGACTTCCTGACCCCAACCCCTATTGGCCAGTACTGGTTCAAATAACGGGTCCGCCATATTGGCACCCTCTATACCATAACCCAACAAACTTTTTCATTGAGAAAAGAGCGGTTAGCTCTGAAACACATTGGAAGACCAGCCATCAAAAATAGAGATTCACCACAGAACGGAGATCAGCCCCCTAAGCACAACTTCACAGACCAGGATGAGACACACTGTATTCATTAAAGGACAGACTCATTCCATCCTTGAGGCGAGTCACAGGAGTGGAGCTACTTACTCATCACCCGTTATCTGATGTGCAATACAACAAGAAAGGGTCTGATGAGTGGATAATTTAACTGTTTATTACATATTTGATTACAAGTAATTTTCCGGTGAGCATTCTGTCATTGGGGGATATTTAATACCAAACTTATCCCATTGTATATATATTCTGGACAGTATTTATTACCTACCTCTACTATTCACCAGAAACCTCCACTGATTACCTGACAGCCTCCCTCATTCCGAGTACATGCGTACCTATGCACACACTCGGACTAGATTTTGCCCTATTATTATTACATTTTATATCCACTTGTTTGACTTTTTAATTATTGTTAGGCCTTTTTAGTCTGTACCCCTTGATAACCGTATAGGACATATATCTATATATGGTCCTTTTTATTTTCTGTTTTATATTTTTTTCTACGTACCACTGTCATTCTTTTACCTTGAACTGAATAAATATTTTATATATATATATATATATATATATATATATATATATATATATATATATGCATTATTATTTTTTATCACATTGAACCAATACAGTCTACACATAGATCTTGTGTGCTGTCTCTTTACTCTTTTACCATTATATGTACCAGCTCGAGGACAATTCAAGCAACTGACAGCAGCACAGAGGACTATTGTGAATAATACCATTTAAAGACTAAATTCAACCATTCATTATTCCTCAACTAATCATCAACCATCAATTTATTCATCTACTAATATCATCATCATTCAACTACCTAATTAAACTGGTTCCATCCTTATGGACTTAAGACCTGAGCATTAAGATCAGGTGTCTTATTATTTATTTTGATTATTGTTTGGTTGATACTTATTGCTACTATCACCAGTTGTATGGTTATATATTATGTATTATTGAGGATCTAAGGTACACTACTTGTATGTCTTGTTACTATTAGGTCTATAACCAGTACTTTAACTGGTGTTATTGATACATGCAGATCATTCTCTACTAGATATCCCAGGGTGTCACACACAGTTAGCGCACCAAATTCCTATATTGCTTCTGAAAAAATACATTAAAGGGATAGTAATACTTCGTTTTAACTTTATTTTATTATGTAGGCATTAAAAAAATACGAAGAATGATAAGTCTTATCTCTCAAACCTTTATGGTTTAAGAGATATTCACAAGCAAAGTTTCCCCTCCCGCCCCTTTTACCTAGTGTAAGCCATCTCTTCTCAGATGGGGAATCTAGTTGTAAGACCAGACAGATAACAGCAGGGGACAATCTTCTTACAATGAAAACAATGAAAGCCCTGCCCCCCTTGACAAGCTTTTCAAGTTTTTCCCTTATCTTAATTGAAGATTGTCCCTCTCTGCAGTCTACCTGGGCACCTCCCTTCTGCTCTGGCTGAAAAGTGTTACATCAGTAAAAGGGGTGGAAGGGGGACACTTTGTCATTGAATTTACTCTTGATCTACAACTCTGACAGAATTGAAATAACACTCTCCAAACACTATGATGATTAATTAGAGCTGCTTTTATTATGAAACATTACTATCCCTTTAAAGTTATTATTACCTGGATTTGGGAAAACAATATATAAATACGCCATGCTATCTAATTATTTATTATTAGTAATATAAAACTAGCAAAAAAGGCGAGAATTGTATCCCGAGAGAGAGGATGCACAGCAATTTGTAAATGAAACATCAGTGAAAGAAGAAAAATTGATAAAGGGAAAAAAAAGGGAATTTAGAAAAGGGTTGGAGTTCTTTTTAGTTTGTTCCAGTCTGAGTTCTCTCAGTTTCAAAATCCAGTAGGACTCCCTGTTTATTAGTGTCTCTACTGCTCTAACCTGTCTCCTATGTCTATTTGTTCAGTAGGCATAATTGTAATTACCCCAACATGTTTAATTCTGAAAATAACTCCTGTCAGGAAATACTAAGGGCGAGATGTTAAAAAAGTCATCATAATGAAAAATTTGTTGGATCATGAGTTGGTGGTAAAAGGAGGATCATATTTTCAGAAGTAAATCCATCACGTCTGAAAATTCATCTAAATAATTAAATATGACGGTAAGAAGATCTCATTGAACATTGCCGTTAAAAATTCTGATCTGAAAAATGGTCTTTGATTTTGTCTTTGTAACGAAAATTCCCAAATAAAAAAACACATTTTTTTGTCTTTGAAACGAAAAATTGCTTCTCAGCACTTTAATTTTTCTCCTCCACGTTTAGACCTTTTCTATTATGTCGGGGGAAAAATGACGTCAATCAGACAAAAAAATGACATTGAAATGAATATTTTTTTCTGACAATACCTTACATTATGACGGAAGATTAAACCACACCCACTTTTAAAATGGCTTTTTCCCTTTGACGGAGATGGCGGAATTGGATGCAAAAAATGACAGAAACATGTCTGAGAATTGATGGATCATGGTGTAAGAACTTTTTTATTCTGATTACAGAAAATTTCAGTTACCACCACTTTCTGAACATCTCGCCCTAAGTGGTTGGAATTTATTTTCTATAATTTGGCTGTGTTGGCTAAATCTTTTACTTAAGGTTTGTGTTGTCCTGCCTATATACGGTTTGCCACATGTACAATTAATCTGATACAACAACAGATTGCACCCCAATCCATATACATTATAACCAGACATTTTTCTACCCCTTTTGTCTCTACTAGTGCATTCTATATTTCATGAACATTGTTCTTGGAATTAATTTCTGTTTTATTTGGTTCTGTTATATGTTTTAAAGTTTTGGTTCTTCTGTATATGAACTTTGGTTTCAATCAGAATTAGTTAGAAAAGATTTTTTGCAGAAATTCTTCAAATGTTTCTAATGACATTCTCCACCTGTTTCAAATCTTGCTAAAAATGGATACAAAGGGGACGGAACTGTAGTAATTTGGGGTTTGGCTTATAGTTGTCCTATAACCTGCAGTAATAACTATCAGCAATGCTTCACTTAAATATTTCATTTTTTTTTTATGGTGCTGTGTCTGGTCTCTCTTATTGCCTCATATATCAACCCAACTGGATATCCTTTCTTAAATGCTCTAGTTCTAAGCACAGAATCTTACCTAATGTTTAGAAGTTGTCTGAAATGGCTATTTTTGATCCAGAAAGCAGAGCTTTCTATAGAACCATTATTCCCAACAGCCAATTTTACTTTCAAGATTTTCAGATTTCTTGTTTATCTGAGGTATAAATTTGTCTCATCCTGTATGTATAACAATCCCTTTTCTGATTGGATATCTCTTATCCATAACACCAACAATCAATGACGTGGCAATAGTGCCCGTGTCATACTGTTATGCTATAGATGTTTTCAAAATAATCCATAAATACTTTTGCAGAGTTAGGGGCACGTCTGGTGCCCATCATCACCACTCCATTGGCCTGTAGTATTTACCTACAAATGATGAATAACATTAGGTTGTAAATTAACCTCATACACCTCCTCTAGGGAAAAGAGAATAATTGTCCACAACTAAACATCGATTTCATATTCCTCAAGTGAGGGATGCTCCGCACTGTGTCACCTCTAACTAGGGGATGGTCTCTGTCACAAGGGAAGGCTATAGGCCCTGCTGAGACAGTGGGGAGAGTGTGGGAGGGAATGGGTTAACCATACCAGACCCCTAGTTACCTGTTACTATTACTAGAAACCACCAAATTAACCCATGAAATCCCTCCTGCACTATCACCCCAGTACTACAATTTGCTACCACCACCAAGACTTTATATCTGGGTGTCTTGGGTTACCCCAAACAAAACAGAATTACAGTATAAAATCACCTTAATAATCAAACATTTAGACTTAACCCTTTAGTAGTGTGTTCTAACTGATCTTCCTTCAGAGTAGTGAGTTCATGTTAGAGAACAGAGACAAGAGCTGATTAATTGAACATTTAATCTGGGAAAAATGCTTCACAGTGCTGGTTACAAAAGTACAGAAATAAAGGACATACACAACTAAAGATTATACACTGGCAAACAGTCCAAAAAATAAAATGGGAGAAACACCAGAACTCCTTAAAGGGATAGTAACACTTCGTTTTAACTTTATTTTATTTTGTAGGCATTAAAAAAACATGAAGAATGATATAAGTCTTATCTCTCAAACCTTTATGGTTTATGAGATATTCACAAGCAAAGTTCCCCTCCCCGCCCCTTTTTCCTAGTGTAAGCCATCTCTTCTCAGATGTGGATCAGGTTGTATGACAGTACAGATAACAGAAGGGGACAATTTTCTTTGTATGAAAACAATGAAAGCCCTTCCCCCCTTGAAAAGTTTTTCAGCTTTTTCCATTATCTTAATTGAAGATTGTCCCTCTCTGCAGTCTACCTGGGCATCTCCCTTCTTATCTGGTTGAACAGGGGGGGGATACTTTGTTTGTGAATATCTCTTAAACCATAAAGGTTTCAGAGATAAGACTTATATCATTCTTCATGTTTTTTTAATGCCTACAAAATAAAATAAAGTTAAAATGAAGTATTACTATCCCTTTAAATACAATTACCGATATTTTAAGAGTCCTTAGGAACGTCTGATGGTATATCCCCCTTCAGGTGTTACAAAGAAATTCACTTCTCTGGAGATGTTATCTACCCAGCTAACTTTATGGCCTAGGACTGGTGCGCTTAGAATAACATACAGGTCAGCAAACAAATTATACAACCCAGAGGGCCAACTCATGCATTGGCATGACACCTCCCCCTTAAGATGGTGGACAGAGGGATCAAGCCACAGGCTGGTCAGTTTGTTCACCATTAACCTCCATTCCCACCTGACAAGATGGGGCCATCTGCCATCCCATGTAATCTGACTTTCTCCCTACTTGAGCCACAGTATGTCAATCTCAGTTTAACAAGTGCCTATCCATGTCAGCACCTGGCGTCTCAGTGCAATGTCTCAGGCCTTCAAGGGAGGGGTCACTACGCAGAGCATCCAGGAAATTCGTATTGCCCTCCCCCCACCTGGCTGCACCAGAGAGTACAGCTCCCTCTGGCAGAGCATTGGGGATGGGATGAGGTCTACCCCTTTCTCTGCCTGCTGGTCAGACAACCTGACCCTGTCATTACCATCCTCCTCATGTTCTACAGCTGCAGCCCTGGTATATTGCTGACATGTTACCCCTGCTACCACTGGCATACCTCCGTGTCTCCCACATTCCTCCTGGTAGCACAACCTTTGCTCTCTGTATTCTCCATCCAAGGAACATGTTACAGAAGGAAAATCCCATTCCTCCTCCCCCTTACTCCCAGACATCACTGTCTCACAGGATTTAGACACAGGTAAATCACCACTCACTCCTGGTCCTTCATCCTTAATTGTTACCTGGGGCACACCAAACCCTCTCCCTAGCCCTTCTCCACTAGGTTTTGGCATTTGGAACTCATTGTAATCACATGTTACAACACACTCCACCTCACCTTTGGAAGGCATCACTGGTTCAGTTACAGGTTATCCATCCCCTGATCTCCCTCCTAGCGATCACATTTCACAACTTGCCCCAAATTTTCACACAGTACCTTAGATTGAGCAGCACTTTCAGTTAGACCTTCCAGTTTGCAATCCGTGTCCTCTGGCGCATAGTGACAGAGCATCTGGCCCAAATCATTCCCCAGCAGAACATTAACAGGGATATTCTCAGAAACCCCCACTTCCCGCAAACCTTTGCCCACCCCCCAATCAAGGTACACACGTGCCATGGGCACAGCGGGGTGCACACCCCCATTTCCTTTGAAGGACATGGTTCCTCCAGGGATCATGTCCTCTGTATTCACCACTTCAGGGCGCTCCAAGGTGAATGAAACTCCAGAATCTCAGTCCCACGGTCACCCACAGTTACACTGTGCAGGTTATCCTCTCTTTTCCCCACAGGCCCACCCACAAGCAAAACTGATGGTGGCCCTCCAGTGGCACTCCCACCACCACTAGCAGGTGGCGGTGGATTCCTAGTGGGGCAAGTAACCCTCAGATGCCTAATCTGGTTGCACTGAAATCAACTGGGGGTATGGGGCCCATCAGATATAGCCCCAGCGCTATTGGCAGCTGGTGGTGAGGTCCTCAATGCAGATCTTGTAGATGGTGACTGAACTGTATCTCCTCTCCAGGTTGGAGTACCAGCTGACGTAACTCCAGCCTAGATGCTGGTGCATGGATATCTGCATAGTCATCTGCCAGTTCTGTGGCATCCCTAGCGGTTTTTGGCTTTCTTTCTAGAATCCACCCTCTTACATCAGGGCTCCGTGTATGTAACAACTGTTCTATGACCATTAAGTCTTTACCTGCTTCATCTTTGGTAGCTTGTAACCCTGTAATCGATAGCTTGTATGCAGTTTACAGTGGTCCAACATATTGAATGCAGCTGGATGAGAAACTCTGCTGCATGCTCCTAAACTTTTTCCTGTAGGCCTCAGGAGAAAGGTTAAAAGTTTTTAGCAAGGAAGATTTAATTGCCTCATAATCATTATCAGTCTCTGGGAGAAAGGACACAAACATATCCAAAGCTTTTCCTTTCAAACGCGAAGTTCAATATCTTTTCAGGAATACATCCAAATCAGTCCCCTCTTCCAGGGAGGGAAAATCCTCCTTTCAGAGCCTAGATGTGCTGGTATCTGATGCAGTGTTGTTTGATGAGGACAGAACTGTGAACTGCAGCTTCTCCATTTCCAGCTGATGTCTCCTTTCTGACTCTCTTCCTTGTCTCTGTGCCGCCTGCTGTTGAATCATCACTTGCATAGCTTCCTGAGGATTTGAAGCCATCAGTTGTCGGAATAAATCTGTAGAACAAATGTCCGTGACTCTTTGAGGGGTGCAAACACTAGGCATTGCAGTATGTAGTGATCCTGCAGTAGTAGGATGCTCAGTAACCCTTTCAGTGTCAGTCTCTGATTCAACAGTGTGTCAGCTTCCATAAGGCCTGCAATAAGCTGTTCCTTGCTTTTGCCAAACATTGGTAAATCCCTTGCTTAGCACATAAATTCCAGGGTCTCTTTGAGCTGTTTGTGATAAGCCTCCATATTCAGAAATTAGATTGAGAAAGAAAAACAAGAATGGGGAGGGGAGAACTGTTTTGCACGCAGTATGTCTTTTAAATCAGCACTGAGCTCTATCATTGGAAATTACACAAATATGTATGCAATTTCTTTTAGTGTTAAGATCCCCTTTCAGGTAAAATCCAGCAAGCACTAAAAATCTCTAAATATATCCCGACGCTGCCAACCAGTTTGTCAAAAGTGAAGGCTATAGGCCCTGCTGAGGAGGGAATGGGAGGGAATGGGTTAACCACACCAGACCCCGGTTACCTGTTACTATTCTTAGCAACCACCAAATTAACCCCTGAAATCCCTCCTGCACTATCACCCCAGCACTACAATTTGCTGCTGCCACCACCAAAGACTTTATATCTGGGCTTCTTAGGTTACCCCAAACACAACAGAATTACAGTATAAAATCACCTTAATAATCAAAAATTTAGACTTAACACTTTAGTAATGTGTTCTAACTGAGCTTCCTTCAGAGTAGTGAGTTCATGTTAGAGAACAGAGACAAGAGCTGATTAATTGAACATTTTATATGAAAAAAGGCTTCACAGTGCTGGTTACAAAAGTACATAAATAAAGGACATACAGAAATAAAGATTACACACTGGCAAAACAGTCCATAAAATAAAATGGGAGAAACACAAGAACTCCTTAAATACAATTACCAATATTTTAAGAGTCCTTGGGAACGTCTGATGGTATATCCCCCTTCAGGTGTTACAAAGAAATTCACTGTTTTTATCCAAAAACCCATATTAAATAGGAGTCAACAATTGCCTCTAAGAGGCCAGGCCCCCTGGGTGTTACCTGGGAGGGTTAGGGGTCTGGCCTGACCATTTACAGCCCACTCAATCAGACCTGTCAATGATGCTACTGCAGAGTTCTACCTGAAAAATCATAAGGCTTCCCAAAACATGCAACCCACAGCACATCTCTATAATGTTATAATAATCACATTCCTCATATCTGTGTGAATATCAGGACACCAAACATGCTGGGTCTAACTGGTTGCAAAGTGGCTATTCTTGTAACTCATAGCAGGAACACCTCCCCTGGCATGTTTGGTACCCACCACAAGGGTAAAACCTGGGCATTTTGAATATATATTTGTATTGAACCTTTTTACACTTTATATACACATGTTCTCCCTATTTTAGGTTATTTGGGTGTCCCCTGGATGACCTTCATCAGAGCAGATCTTCCAATACATTTTATAGTAGCCCTACATCCTGCTCTGGAGATGTTATCTACCCAGCTAACTTTATGGCCTGGGACTGGTATACTTTGAATAACATACAGGTCAGCAAACAAACAAATTATATAACCCAGAGGGCCAACTCATGCCTTGGCATGACAGTCCCTCTTTCTGAGAGAGAAACAGGGTGATCCAGAGATAACTGATCCAGGACAAACTGGACAGACATGGGTCTGAATTTCTGCCATTGTGGGGCAAGGGTCTAACCAACACAAACTCCTGATCAGAGGGATTGGGCCACAACACCAGAAAGGCAAAGTTGTTCTGGCTGACACTGACTAGTATGACAGGATAAATAAGTGAACATGGCAGAAAAAAAGTTGTTCTAATGGTCTTGGGTCCCCACCCCCATGTGATCTGACTATGCAATGGCACCCACTCCCCCCAGTAAAGGTATACCCAGATGGAAAGAGAAGACAAGAGCCCCACATGAGTAAATCTGGACACATGTGGAGAAAGCCTGTGAAGAGGGGCATCCTGATGTACTGTTAAAAGGAAGGAAGGGAGAAGGAATTCTCTCCCCTCCTGTCCCCAAAGCCCAGGAAAATAAGATTTTAGTCTTATCTGTTAAATCCTTTTCTCTTAGTCCATACAGGTTACTGGTAACTCTGGGAGGTGATCTGACCCTTAGTAGGCAGGAACAATTCTCAAAGTATATGCAGGGGGTGGAGCCTCCCTTCCCTCCTTAGCTGCAGCTAGCCAATCAGCTCCAGAAAGATTTGAGACACTAACTATGACTAAATAGTAGAAGGGAATACGACTCCTGAGAGCATGACCCACGATCTGCCACAGGACAGCCAAGCACGGTCTCTTGACAGGGTGGGAGACCAATAAACCTGTATGGACTATGAGAAAAGGATTTAACAGGTAAGACTAAAATCCTCTTTTCTCTGTCGTCCAATACAGGTTACTGGTAACTCTGGGATGTCCAACCATTAAGTTTCCCAGAGGTGGGAAGAAGGCAAGGACCAGGAGCCAGGCCCCCAAAGTCACCAGAATACATATGAACTATCAGATCAGAGACAGCCCAACAAGAACTGAAGTGTCAACAAACACAAACAGGGGTAACAGCACCCCAGGAACGTTACACAGCACACTGAACTAGAACCAACAGAGTTCAACAGAGAAGGAACCACTAAGAACCAAGGAAAATCCTAGACAGTCAAAACTGCCTCCAGAATTTTCCTCCCAAAGCTGGCATCAGCCGATGCCAGTACATCAACCCAGTAGTGCTTTGAAAAGGTTTGCACAGACGACCAAGTGGCCGCCTTGCATAACTGATCAGCGGAGGCCTGATTTTTGTAAGCCCAAGAGGCCCCAATAGATCTAGTAGAATGAGCCGTGATCCTGAAAGGGACAGGCTTCTTCCTCAACTCATAAGCCTTGCGAATAGTGGACTTGATCCATGAAACGATAGTCACCATGGATGCAGGTCTTCCTGCCCTAGGACCCTCAGGAATGACAAACAGAGAGTCAGATTGCCTGAAAGACTCACATAAATCTTGAGACAACGCACCACGTCCAACAAGTGGAGATCCCTCTCCTTCTCAGAGGTGGGGTCAGGGCAGAAAGAGGGCACCACAATCTCCTGACTGACATGGAACTCAGAGACAACCTTCGGCAGAAACTCCTTAGAAGTGCAAAGCACCGTCTTGTCCTTATGAAGCACCAAATAGGGTGGTTTACAGGACAGAGCATGTAACTCCGCGACACTGCGAACTGACACAATCGCCAGGAGAAAGGCCATTTTACAAGTCAACAAGCGTAGAGGGATAGTAGCCAAAGTCTCAAAGTGAGGGCGCTGAAGGACACCCAAAACCAAGTTAAGATCCCACTGAGGAGTGGGAGACTTGAAAACAGGATGAGTATGACCAACGCCCTGGAAGAAAATCTTGACATCAGGAAGGATGGCAATGCGTCTCTGAAAGAAAACAGAGAGAGCAAAAGTCTGAACCTTAAGGGAACTCAAACTGAGGCCCTTATCCACATGGTCCTGCAAAAAGGCCAGGACTGTAGGTAGATCAAAGTCCTGAGACAGGTCCCTGTCAGCGCACCAGGACAGAAAGGTCAACCAGACACAATGGTAGATCTTGGAAGAAACAGGCTTGTGGGCACTAAACATAGTAGCCACCACACCAGAAGAAAAGCCCTTCTTCAAAATTGAGGATTCAATTTCCATGCCGTCAAAGCTAGCAGATGAACATTGTAACGGAAGCTGAGAAGGGACCGCGTCGCCTTCCACCGTCGTTCCTGGGTCTCTCCTTCTTGACGCAAGATAAGCGCCGTCAGATGCACCGGTTGAAGTATGGACGGTCACTGGAAACAGTCGCAGGATCGCTGGAAGCAGGGAAGAGTCCACGTCTCCGCCTGACAGTCCACGAAGTTGGGTCGCAGGAAACTGGCAGCAGGCGGTCGACAATTCAGGATACTTGGCGCAGATGGGTATCAGAGTGGACACTTTAGACCATAAGCAATACAAGACTCCAGGACTCCTTGTTCACTCCAAACATAAACTCACTTTATTGACACAAACTACAGATATTTATATACAAATCTTTACATTGAACTGATGGGTGAAACCAGATACAAAAGGGCGTGATCCAATCATAATACATCACACAAAAAGCCAACAACAGATGGTCTTAACAGATACAATGACTCAGACATGATTACATTTCAGATACAAAAGGGTTTGATTGAACAAAGACTTGAGGGGCAGAGATAATACAATCCAGCAGCAAATGGTAAGGGCTGACACAATGGGAGCATTCACAGAGGTAATCAACTCACAACATATAATACAAAGGGCTGGCAACAGAGTTTCAGGTTATACAATAGGTGACTCACAGACTGAGGGGCGTGAATGGATTCACACACAGCAGGGGGTCTCAATACATCTTACAATACACAATACAATGGCTTGAGGGACTGCATTACACATTCAAAGAATTAACCCCTCACTGCCCCTTCCCTTGGAAGCAAGCCAGCAGTCTAACGCAGGGCAGTTTTGTACATTAGCCCCATTCACAAAGTCTATCAAAAGTCTTATGCATAGTTCCATAAGGCTGTCCAGCCAGGAAAAATGTCTATTCCTTGCCCATAACCCCTGAGCCCAGGGGTGAATATGTTCCATGCCCTGACAAGAGCTCCCAGTAACGGGTAGGATCCGTTACAAACATCCTCTTTCCACAGGTAACACTGTAGAAGGTGGTCTGAATGGTAGGGAAGCCGAAAGGGCTCTGCCACAGACAGATCCAAGAGTTCCGGAAACAAAGACTGAAGAGGCTAGTACGGAGCAATCAGAATGACTGGACAACGCTCGTGTCTCAATTTCCATAACACCCTGTGCAACATAGGAAGTGGAGGAAAGATGTAAGCCAGAGGAAAGACCCAAGGAATGGACACTGCATCCACTGCCAGAGCCAGGGGATCTCGCCACCAAGAGCAGAACACTGGAACCTTCCTTTTGTTTCTCGTCACCATCAGGTCGATGTAAGGAGGACCCCATCGCTGATGAGTTGAAACACCTGTGGGTGCAACTCCCACTCTCCGCTGTCCACTGGGTGTCAACTGAGGAAGTCCGCCATGACGTTGTTTACGCATGGAATGTGCACCGAGGATATAGCAGGTACGTGTTCTTTTGCCCAGGACAAAATAGCCTTGACCTCTAACCAAGCGCAAGATTTCTTGTTCTGCCTTGCTTGTTGATGTAAGCCACGGCCATGTTGTTGTCGGACTCCACTCGGACAGTCTTCTAGCTGAGATGTCCAATACTGCAGGGCATGAAATATCGCCCGAAGCTCCAATATGTTAATCGGAAGGAGAGGCTCCTCTGGAGACCACCGACCCTGAGTGCTCAAGCAACCCAGGACTGTACCCCAGCCGAAGAGGCTGGCATCCGTCGTCACCTTGGTCCAAAAGGTCACCAGAAAGGACTTGCCCTTCAGCACGTTGGAAAGGTCGAGCCACCATGACAAGCTCAGTTCCACAAGAAGAGGAAGGGAAACAAATGTCTTCCGAAGATCCTGTTGACCCTTGCACACCTGAATCACGAACCTCTGGAGCTCCCTGGTGTGAGCCATGGCAAACAGAACTGCTTCTATGGTGGATATGAATTTCCCCACCAGACATGATAGCTACTGGACTAGAACCAGATCCCGAGACAGAATCACTGAAAACCTGTGGTGGATCTGGTGAGCCACCTTGTCCATGAGGAGCACCATGCTCTTCTGCATGTCGAAGAGAAGGCCCAGGAAGACCAGACGCTGGGATGGGACAAGATCGGATTTGTCCAAATTGATGATCCACCCGTGATGGGTGAGAGCCTGAATGCAGTTCTGAACTTGCTGATGAAGGAGTTCTGCAGAGGGGGCCTTCAGAAGTAAGTCATCCATGTATGGAGTAACTCTGATGCCACTCCGGTGGAGAACGGATATCAAGGCACCCAGGACAAGGTTGAAGACCTGAGGAGCCGTAGTCAGACCAAATGGAAGGTCTGAGAACTGAAAATGTCCCCTGTCGCAGGCAAACCAGAGGTACTGCCAGCTCTGGATGAATGGCAATGTGTAAATACGCGTCCTGAAGATCCAGGGATGCGAGGAATTCTCCGGGGACATGGCAGCAATCACTGTGCGCAGAGACTCCTGACGATAATGAGTCCAGGTCACAAAGGAATTGAGATCCTTCAAGTCCAAAATAGGGCGACAACCTCCGCCCATTTTGGTGACCACAAAGAGGTTTGAGTAGAAACCCGAACCCAGAAGAGCCTGAACAGCGCTGTCTTGTACCCTTCCGTCACTACCTGTAAAACCCATGGGTCTGTCACAGAGTTCTCCCAAACGCTGTGATAGTGTCGCAGATGACCACCCACAGCGGAGTGCGGACCTGGGTTCCGCGAGTCATGCTGAAGTAGTCTTGGAAGCCTTGGGCTTGGAGGAGACCTTGGGCTTCCATTGTTGCTTGGGCTTGGAGGAGGCACGCGGAGCTGAAGGAACAGTCTGGTTTGCCGTACGTGTCTCATTCTGAAAGGAACAACAACAAAAAAAAAATGTATGCTTAAGTGGCAATTTCTTCCTGGGAACCAAGGGTGATCAGATACTTAAGATCTGGCCCAAACAAAGAGGTACCCTGAAATGGCAAGGAAAGTAAGGCTTTCTTAGAAGCAGTGTCAGCAGACAAGATCTTGAGCCAAAGTGCCCGTCTGGCCACCAAAGACATGGTGGAAACCCTGGCCACCAAACGGATGGCATTAAATAAGGCAGAAGAAACATAATTTTGTGCCTCAGATATGTTGGCAAGAAGGCGCAACTTATCCGAAGTAGGTGCATCCTGATGGACAGCCTTGGTGAGCTGTTCAGTCCAGACCCCAATGGCTCGGATCACCCATGCAGCGGCAAACGCTGGACGCATAGCAGAACCAGCAGTGGCAAAAATGGACTTGAGGGAAACCTCAAGTTTCTTGTCAGTCCAATCCTTCAAAGCAGAGGCATCAGAGACTGGCAAGGCAGTAGATTTAGACAGCCTGGATATAGGGGTATCCACTTTGGGTGGATGAACCCACTGAGCAAGCGCAGCCTCAGAAAAGGGATAAAGCTTGGCAAATTTCCTGGACACAGAAGCTTTCTTGTCCGGGAATTTCCACTCCTCTGACACAAGGTGGTCAAGAGTGCGGTTAGGTGGAAAGATTAGCAGGCTCCTGGAATACATCAGAGGGATCAGAAGGGACCTCTTGAACTAGAGGAATGTTAAGAGTAGTTAATACAGCCCTGATTACGCCCTCAGCGGAGGGTTCAGGATCAGCCTCAAAAGGGTCCCCAAGAAACTGAGAGGACTCCAACACAGAACATTCCTCAACATCCGAGTCCACCAGCAGTTCCTCCTCAGAGGAATCAGACACGTCAGGTACTCCCTGAGGTTTAGGCAGGGAAGACCTAACTGAGGAGGGGGCCTGCCAAGACTGAAAGGTTCCCTGTAACTGGGATGGAAAGAGTTGCAACGTGCACCTAAGGTCCCTAGTTGCAGCCTTGAACTCTTGCACCCAAGCTGGCTCTATGGATTGGCTGGAGGTCCCTGGAATGCTGTCAAGGACATCAGAACATGCTGGGCATAATGACCTGAGAATTCTCTAGGTATCTGTGAGTGACAGGAAGAGCAATGCTAAATGGGGGATACAGAGACACCAGCCTCCTTAGTCTTAGGTCTAGCTCCAAGCTCCAGCGGTATAGACATTCTCACAGTGTCAAAATAACCAACTGTACAATAAATCACCCAATTATAGTGTGTAGGATTAAAGTTTCACCCCAGAAATTACTAAAATAAATTTATCTGGCAGGCGAAGGGTTAATCTGCAGAGGAGAGTCCAAGCCCTGCGTAGGATACTCGCCCAGAAATGCTCACAAAATGGCTGCCGTGGCAGGAGCCAATCAAACAAGGGCGTGAAGCAAGTGCTCATGGGAAATGTTTTTCCCAAAAAGTACCCTAAACAGTGCTCAAAGCCCCCTGAGCCCCCCAACACACTAGAAACATGAACCGGATGATAGAGCAAGGGTAGACAAGTAAAATGAGCCATCTATGAAGTCGCTAGGTTAAATGGTTGCAGAAATACGTCCCAAGCAGTACAGTCCCATAGGAATGAAAGGAGCAATGGCGTCTATGTGGTAAAGCACGCCTTAAAGGCGCAGTACTCATTTTTTACAAATATTAAAGTAAAACATAAAAAGGTGTAAATCAATGGAACATGTAAGGATACCCAGAAAACACTAACCCAGTAGGAAAAGTGTCATAAAACCCCAATAAAGTGCCAAACCAGCAGTTAAAGGGTTGTTACCACATACACCTGCTCCAAGCCCAACAGACATACAGATATACCCATTGAGTGCAAGAGTGTGCAATAGGAACTCCAGAAATACACCCCTGTGTGGAGAGGCACTGTGGGGCAAGTGGACCTGCAGCACTCAAAGCATAGCTTACCTTTCCTGCAGATCTTCCGTCTTCAGATTACCATAGAGCAAGAAGTACCTCAGTGGGTAACTCCTGGGGAAGCACTTGGAATCAAGATTTTCCCCCTCAGGGCTTACGATCCACAAAAAGCACCTGGATACTGAGCCAGCCACATCTAAGGCCATTGTCAGTCATGGTAATCCGCCTAATGGTGGTATTCCATATGTAACAGAAAAATAAAATATTCTAAAACTATAGCAGAACTGTTCTCAGCCTGGTGTTGTCTTCCCCGAGGAACAAATCTTTCTGGAGCTGATTTGCTAGCTGCAGCCAAAGAGGGAAGGGAGGCTCCACCCCCTGCATACACATTGAGAATTGTTCCTGCCTACTAAGGGGCGGATCGCCTCCCAGAGTTACCAGTAACCTGTGTTGGACTACAGAGAAAATGGGCTGTGTTGTTTAAAATAGAATTGTCAAGGTGGCTATCCAGTCACCTATACCAAACGCCAACATTGTTGTGTGAGACTTGCATCTGGGGTTCCCTAGCATATAAGGGCAAGTCCTCTACTCCTGGAGCTATTCCTGTGGTCTGGAGCCCACCCAGAACTGCTGGTAGAAAGATGGAGGATTTGATTGCTGATCCTTAAAGTAGCCATAGGCTAATCAATTTTAAAGTGCTCATGTCCCACAACCTCTATTTTAGAGGAACAAGAAACTGGAGGTAAAACTTACAATAAAAGTCAAATATCATAAAAATAGTATTTTCTCTGTTGTCCAATATAGCTTACAGGTACCATGGACATGTACCAACATTGAGTTCTCAGGGTGGGAAAATGAAGGAAAGGACCAAGCGCCGGTCCCCATGACTCCAGAGCTCCCTTGGAAACTGAATAATTCTAACACAGCACACAGAACAAGAGCCAACAGGGCTCAAGGATAAAGAATTATAAAGTACAGTAAAGTTCTGCCCATGCTAATCCTTTGTCTAACCAAGCAGAAGGACTTCTGGTGCCTCCTTGCTTGTTGATATAAGCCATGGCTGTGGCATTTTTGGACTGGGCACCCCATCAGATGAGAGGACCAATATTTCAGAGCATGGCAAATCACCCTAAGTTCCAAGATGTTGATTGTAACAAGAGTCTCCTCTTCTGACCAACAGCCCTGAACACTTAGGTGACCCAAGACTGCACCCCCAACCTAGCAGGCTGACATCCTTCATCACAATGGTCCAGTATGGTATCACATATAGCCTTCCCTTTTTCCAGGTTGGCCAAGTTCAACCACCAGTGAAGGATCTGCACCATTTCTGCAGGAAGGGAGACAGGTTGATCCAGAAAGTCCAGATTCCCTCTGCAAACTCGGATCACAAACCTCTTAAGTTCCCTCGCAAGAGCCATGGCAAAAGGAACTGCTTCCATGGTGGATATCATCTTCCCCAACACAGCAGAGAACTTCCTCGCTGGAGCAGATGTCCAAGACAGGGTAGAAGACACCTTGAAGGTGAGCTGCTGAATCGAGTGCTCAGTCAGGTAGACCATACTCCGCTGAGTATTGAAGCGGAGACCGAGGAACACCAGGTTCTGTGAAGGCACCAGGGCAGTCTTGTCCATATTCAGAATCCAACAGTGTTGGAGGAGGATCTGAGCACAGTACTGGACTTGGCAGTCCAGGAGGTCCCTGGAAGGTGCCTTGAGGAGAATGTCGTCCATGTAAGGGGTTACCTGAATCCCCTTGGTGTGCAGGAAGGCAATCAATGCACCCAGAACTCGATCGAACACCTGAGGAGCTGTTGTAAGCTAGAAGGGGAGAGCAATGAACCGGAAGTGACCACGTTCTCAAGCAAACCTGAGGTATTGTTGACTGTCTGGATGCACAGGGATGTGCAGATAGGCATCATGAAGATCCAAAGACACCAGATATTCCCCTGTGCACATTGCTGCAATGACCGAGTGCAAGGACTCCATCTTGTAGTGGGTCTTGACCACAAACTTGTTGAGGGCCTTGAGGTCCAGGATAGGGTGGCAATCAACATCCTTCTCTGCAACAGCAAAGAGGTTGGAATAAAAGCCTGAACCTCTCTCCTGTTGGGGGACGGATGCCAGAACTCCCTTGTCCAAGAGAAGCTGGACCACCCCATTGAAAAGCCTGAGCTTTTCTTGTCCCTGAGGGGAGCGAGAAGGGAAGAACCTGAAGGGGGGCAGGGATTTGAAGGGAATCCTGTAACCTTCTGAAACACCTGTAATACCCACTGATCCACAACAGAGCCTGTCCGAATACTCCAAAACTGATGCAGGAGACCCCCTACTGGTTACGGACCAGGGTTCGGTGAGTCATGCCGAAGAATGTTTGGTGAGCTTAGGTTTGGTGGAGGCGTGTTTCCACCTCATGTGCTGCTTGGGGGTGGAACATGGGGATTGAGGCGCCACTGGGTTCGCCCTAAATGCTTCACTTTGTTTGGGATGAAAAAGACAACTCTTCTTCGTCTGAGGGGTGCGTTTAGGAGCTTGAGACAATAATGTGCTCTTACCCTTAGTTTCCTCAGTGATGAGAGTCTTCAGTTCAGGGGCAAAATGAGAGGAACCCTGGAAAGGAAGAAAAATCAGTGATTTCTTAGAGATCAAGTCAGCAGACTAGATCTTCAGCCACAGCATGCACCTAGTAGTCACAGAAAAAGCGGATGCTTTGGCTTCAAGCCGAACGCCATCCAAGAGAGCATCAGTAACATAATGCTGAGCCTCAGAAATGTTGTCCAAAAGGGATAAAAGGTCAGCTTTAAGAGCAGTCAGCTGTTCAGTCAAGATGGCAATAGCCCTATTGACCCATGCAGAAGCCAAGGTGGGCCTCATGGACACACCTATGGCTGTGAAGTTAGCCTTCAAAACAGCATCAAGTTTTCTGTCCGTCACATCTTTTAGAGATGAAGAATTTACCACAGCCAAGACCGTTGACCAAGAAAGCCTAGGAATGGGGGAATCAACCTGAGAAGGAGTAGCCCATTGAGTCAAGGCAGCTTCAGAAAAGGTATATAGTTTAGAGAACCTTGTAAACAGAGAAAGGCACTTATCAGCAGTCTTCCACTCATCCAGGATAATCTGATCAAGAGTGGGATTAGGCAGGAAAACAGTGTATGACTTCTTAGGCTTTTGAAATAAATCAGAAGTAGCCTGTGACTCTACAGGAGTAGAGGAAATATTTAAAGTGGTCAATACAGCCTTAATGAGAGCCTGAGCAGAGGGCTCAGGATCAGCTTCAAAGGGATCACTGTAAAAGTAGGAAGATATCCCTTCTGAACACACACCATCCTCAGAGTCTCCATCTGAATCCTCAACAGAAGAGTCGGATAATTCAGGAATGCCAGGGGCCTTAGAGGCCACAAACCTGAAGTAAGTGGGGGTCTCCAAGACTGAAGAACCCCTTGAACAGAGAGAGTAAACTGTGCCATAGAGGACTTGATCCAAAGTGGTTCTTAGTCATGGTTGGAAGGACCTGGCAGAGAAACAGGGGCCACAGCACATAAGGGGCATAAATGCCCAGAATACCCCATAGGAAGCCCTGAGTGGCATGAGGAACAGTACGTGAGAGGGGTCTGAGAAGCCCATGTCCTTAGCCTTAGGCCTAGCCGCATGTCCAAATGGATACATCATCCTAACAGAAGAAAAGTGTCAAAACAGTAAAGGAAGCCCTAAATACTGTTGCACGGATTAATGATTTCACCACAGAAAACCTATAATGCACTTATCTGGCAAGCGAAGGGTTAACCTGAGAGGGAGAGCTGAGGAGACCAAACCCAGGGTATAATACTTATGTACAGAGGAAAACAAGATAGAGCCCACACAAGGAACCAATCAGAAAACGGCCTGCAAAATGGGTGTTTATGTGAAATGTAGTTTTCCAACAGAGTACCAAAGACAGAACTGAATCCCCCAAGCCACTGATAATGTCCACCGGATAGTCAGGGCTATGGAGACAAGAATAATGAGCCATTTCCCAACTCGGTACATGGAGAGGTTGTGAAGATATGTCCCAGAAACTGCTGTCCCATAGAGATCAATGGTACATCGCGGCTATGTGGTAAAGCACGCTCTTAAAGGTGCAGAATTCTAATTAAACACACAAAACTAAAAAGTGTGTAAAAAGGTGTAAACACAAATAGAACATGAGCTACCATGAAAGAAATAAGTAAATGTGAAATTTAAGTCCCCCAGCTGACCAAAACTGACAGGGAAGGGGTTAAGTACCACATAACAGGCAAATAAACCAAAGATCCACAGATCAGTAGCCATAATAATAAGAATAATACCAAACATGATTGCAGGAATTACAGAGAACACCAAAGATACTCTTGTGCAGAGGGGAACAGTGGGAAAGTGGACCATGGCACTCAAAGGGTTGCTCAACTTTTCTGCAGGTTTTCTTTCTTCAGATTACCATTGTAAGGAAGAAGCCTCAGAGACTCCATCTGGAGAGAGAGACATGGGCTACATGGTTCTCTCCCAGGGCTGAAAGGGTCCACAAGCAGCTCCTATAAGATGGGCATCCACCAGGGGAAGCCAGTAATGGTAATCCGCCTAATGGGGGAATTTGGACACCCCATATCTAAGTAAAAACAATAAAATAACTAAAACTAAGCAGAACTGTTTACAACCTTCCTACCAGAACGAGGAACAAATCTTAACTAGAGGGGAGTGGCTGTGTAGTCTGCTAAGGAGGAGAGGGAGGCTCCGCCCCTGCAACTTCTTTGCAGAATTGTTCCAACCTACTAGGAGGAGCTGTCGCCTCCCCATGGTACCTGTAAGCTACATTGGAAAAGTATAAAATGGGAAAAATCCATGTACCACACACACAGACCTCAGATTGTGACCAGAAGACACAAACTGACAGGGAAAGGGCATACTCACAAAACCTGGACCTTCTTTGAATCTGGCTCTAAAGGTTGGCAAAGGTTTGGCCATCAACAATGCAGACATAATACAATATAGGTCTAAATGAACGGGGGGGGGGGGGGACACTCCAAAATGAGAAAAAAAACATAAAAAAAGAGAGAATCTTGAAGAGCGAATCAGTCATGCTGTGCTCCTTAGAGGCAGAGCACAGAAGGCTGTTGTTGCTATTAGGTAGATTAAATGATTAAATAGAGCTGGGGGGGGGGCCTCCTCCTCCACAGAGCTCTACAGTGTAAGTGCCATGTTTTCTAGTGATAGCTTCATTATCCTGTGGATTCCTGTGTTACACAATGGACAAAAGAGAAATAATACCATACATACGGAATCCCAACAGCTGAGCACATCTGATTTTGTTTTTTCTTTCTGCTGTGCATATACAACAATTGCATTATGTCCATAAATTTTAACTTTAAATGCCAATACCTCTGGTTCTTCCTATTTGATTTACATATGTTAAAAAGCATGCAGTACTCACCAGGGGCATTCTCCTTGCAATTTTGCTGAGAATACAAACACTAAATTGGGTTGTAGGTTTAACTAAGATTTTCATAGCACCAAAAGGGGAAAAAGTTTAAAGGGATATTAATACTTCGTTTTAACTTTATTTTATTGGCATTAACAAAACATGAAGAACGATATAAGTCTTATCCCTCAAACCTTTATGGTTTATGAGATATTCACAAGCAAAGTTTCCCCCTCCCGCCCCTTTTACCTACTGTAAACAATCTCTTCTCAGATGTGGAATGCAGTCCATAGACTGGACAGATAACAGAAGGGGACACTCTTATTCCTATGAAAACAATGAAATCCCTGCCCCCCTTGACAAGCTTTTCAGGTTTTTCCCTTATCTTAATTGAAGATTGTCCCTCTCTGCAGTCTACCTGGGCACCTCCCTTCTGCTCAGGTTGAACAGTGTGACATCAGTAAAAGGGGAGGGAGGGGGACACTTTGTCATTGAATTACTCTGGAACTACAACTCTGACAGAATTGAAATAACACTCCCCAAAGTCCAAATACTATGATGATTAATTAGAGCTGTTTTTATTATGAAACATTACTATCCCTTTAAGCAGTTTAGTACACAGAAGCTACCAGCTATGAGGGTTGGAAAGGACTTTAACACAATTTCGCTGCTGCAATAAAAAGTTATGGGAAAAAAATGTGAAATAAAAATGTGAACCTTCATTAACCCGTTAAGGACCCTTGATGGTCCTGGTACGTTACAGGTTGGGGAGTGATAAGGATTGTGTCATGGAATTCATGGCTCCCTGCATGGCTGCACCCCATTTGGAGAATCATGAAAAAAACAAACAAAAAAAAAAAAACACAAAGAAGATCTGTGGTCCTTTAGTGCTGGCCAGGTGCATGATCGGCTGTCCTTAAAGGCTTAAATAACTACAGAAGACGTATTGGGCTATGAGATATTTAGTTGGATTTATTTGGCAGGCTATACAGCCAAGCTAGTACTGACCAACAGGGAGTGGCAGTTGGTAGATGCCTGCCAGATCTGCATTAGTAGACAAATGTTTTGTATAAATATGGCTAGATTTTTATTTATTTTTTTTTGTCCCCCAAAATCACCTGCTTATTCAAAATGACAGTTCTACTTTAAAAACCTTTGGGTAGTCACGTATGTTCCACTGGATGCTTAGGCTACGGTGAAATAAATAAAGTAGAGAAAGGGGGAAGAGATACAACAGCAAAAATGACTCTGTGCACCTGCGGTGTAAACAATCAAACCCTTTATTGTGTCAATTACATTAGAGCGCTGTAAAAAATAACCTGTTAAAGAGTGAGAAACAGCAGATTGGTAGAGGTAGTAGGAAGATGTATGTAACAGTCCACAGATGGTTAACAGGAGTGTGTCAGGCTAAAAGTAATTTATTTTAAAAGCTGATCAAAACAGGTAGACTAAATAAATAACAAACAAAAATCATTTTAAATACTATAGCCTAACGGATTTCTACAATAACAAATCAACACAATACCAATGATAAAAAGAAAGCACAAAGCTACACACTAAAAAGGGTGATATTAAAATGTGTTAGGATCCGGAGATTTCCTTTTTCTAAGCCTGTTCAATTAAGTGAATATCTTATTTCTGCACTGTACACAGCATGTAATTATCTGCAGCAATTTCCCCCTACTGTTGTTCTCCATAAAGAAACATCCACATAGTAAACTTCCTTGATTAATACCCACGTAACATCAATGACAGCCTCGTTTCCTGTCATTTGTCAGATGTTCTTCAAGACTGTGCCAAATAAGAGTAGTCGCCCAATTAATTCTCTTGTAAGATCATTGAATGTTATGCCATTTAATATAGCAGGGTGATGTCATGTTTGAAAGGTTTCTGATAATCATACAGTATATCATTGGTGACAGCTGTAGCGCCTGTCTGGACTGTTTACGTTGTTGCATAAAGTTAATATCAATATTTTAAGCCTTATTGTGTTGTATACCCTCTGGCCCTTAAGGGGTTAATGAGCTGGAAATAATTTTTAGAAGGGAAATTAAGTGTAAAACAAAGTTAGGCTAAACAAAGGAATATATTGTACAATGTCATAGTTCATTTAAAATGGCAGGAGAATAACTATAGGGCAAATAGATTTCCCAAATTTTCCTCCATTTCTTCAATATTTAATTGGGAATTAATACAAATTAAAAAAATGTTCCAATCCATATTTTATTCACTTGAATCATTCTATTCAAAGTGAAAGTGGAGTAATTCTAGGGCAACCCATCTGCACTGTATGAGATCAATACAAATGTCTATCGACTTGAATGATGCTTTTGGCCTCATGAATGCTAGAGAGGTCTCCAAAGCAATGCTCTGCATGGTAATAAAGGCCTATCTAGAACACATTAGATTAAGAGTTCCATTTAAATCACTTGGAATTTAGGGAATATTTGTCTCATATGTTGCAGCTGGTTTGCCCAGAAAGACTCCACTTTCATTTGAGGATAAGGCCCTTGATGGTTGATTTGTGTTTGGTGACACACGATGTGTTTCTTCATTTGGGCGTAACACTAAGTATTTTAGTGTGAAGGCTCCAGACAGTCAAAATCAGTATTGTTCAAAGGGACTTTATTTCAAATGTATAAAAAAAGTGATTTCAGTTTTTTCACTCTTCCATTTATTCACATTAATTAATGTCTTTTAGTGAGCCTCATGTGTGATCATGGATAAAATTTTCACTGATGAATACATTTAAAAATATGTGCATTCCTGAAAATACAAGAAATATTAATAACTTATTTAATTAAACATTTTCTAGTAGAATTTGCCTTTAGTAAAAATAAATTCCTGGCATAATAGGTTTTCCCATAATTGTCAACTTTTGCCCTTACACATATATATGTGCCTGTCTTGCTTGTAAAGTAATTATACAGTCAAGGAGTACATTAATCCCTCTTTTTTTGTAAATGTGTTTGCATAATGATGGCATCACAGTTTAGCAATAAAACCCATTCACCTGACAAGGAAAGTTTCTTTGTATTATTCTGCTGTACTGTGTTTTAATTGTACGCTTGGATACTGGAGAATTCTCAAAAGTATTACAAAGCAAAGCACTTGACACCATGCTAGCATTCAAGGGATTTAACCCTTTGAGTGCCAAAGGGGTACTCAATGTGTTGCACACCCCTCTGGCACTCAAAGGGTTAAAATAAGAGATTGTTTAACTTGAAAAATAAGGTGGGAGGCCAGGCTCAACCCCTTAAGGCCCCATGACGTGCTGGGACCGTCAAGGGAAAACATGTATTAACCTTTTGAGTACCCCTCTGGCATTCAAAGGGTTAAGGACCCATGACTGTACTGGCACATCATGGAATTCAGGGGTCCTTGTGTGACTGTATGCCATTTGGGCAAGAAAAGGGTTAAAGATATCCAACACTTTTTTTTTTATTTGAGCGTGTATGTTTGTATACATTATAATGGAATGTTACCATAGAATATTAACCCTTTGAGTGCCTGATAGGTGTAGAACACATTGCAATGTGTTGGATACCCCTCTGGCACTCAAATGGTTAACCCTCTGAGGACCAAATGAGTGTGCAATGAAATGCAAAGCAATGAGTTGCACACTGCTCTGTATCTCAATGAGTTAACACTTTTGTGACAAAGTGTTACCTTGCAATGTATTGAATATCTCTCTGGCCCTCAGAGGGTTCAGATATTTGGAAAACAGTTTGTGGATGTGTCCTCATTTTACTGAGGTTGTTATTTTGCTTTTGCTCGTGCCTTTTGTAGGAACAGCAGCATTAACACTTTCAGTGCCAGAGAGGCAATCAAAAGCATTATTTCGCAAAAAAAGTCACTCCAAGGTTTAAGGGTCTTTAGTCATTTATCTTCCCATATAAAACTGCCTTAAACAGTAACTAGGCTACACAGCGGTACTGTGGAAAAGGGGAGCTACATTTAGTATCTGGTATAAGTGTACAAGAACTGAATGCAAGTCTAATGGTAGGATCCAGAATCATAATAAACAACAACAAAAAAAAAAAAATTCTCACTTTTTTCTTTTAAACATATCTGTATCAGAAACCCACATACTACAAAAAACAATCTATTCTTTATAGTACAAAGTAAACGGTTGCTCTCACCAGTATTAAAGGTTAGATTCATATCTGTACATGTAAAATTATTGCTTTTTTTCTGAAAAATATATTTAGCATGCTAGGATTTATATACCCATTTCCTGCCTTTACAAAAGGTTACAATTTAAAAAAACACTAGTAAAGCTTTTGCGAAATTCTTTTCTTTTTCACAGAACGTTTTCTTTCAAGGCAGCAGTAACTTTTCGTTGATAAATGCATAAAATCATATGTGCAAAATGTGAGACTCTCAGAGGCATTGCTGTTGCACACAGTGCCACAGCAATAAGGAAAGAAATATTTATATCTATGGAATACGTTTGTAGCCCCATCTGTGCAGAACAGTGTGATGTCGCCTGGTGCACTGAATGGGTTAAATGGAGTACACTGCTTGATTTCTTATCCATTTTATTCACCATCACCTCACCATAAAAAATATGCCGCAGTAGAGGTATATAAAGCTTTTTTTTTTTTTTTCTTTTTTTAATTTTATTTTTTTAACTTTTTTTTTTTTTTTTTTAAATCGTATTCCCCTATCCCATAACCTGAATGCCACCAAAATATCAGAGATGAAGTAATAAAAAGAAAACAAAACATGCCATAAGCTGAAAAAGAAAAGAGAAGAGGTAAAGACAATTTATGACCTAATGCAGAAAGCTAAAGGGAGATCAACTCTGGAGCAAATCATCTTCCCAAAGATTTAAATGGAAGTTTTAACCCCTTCAGTGTTATAGGAGTCTCCAATGCATTTCTTCAGTATGTGCTGGGAGATCTCTCTAGCATTGTATGGTGTTCAAATGCCCATTTTAAATCATGGGGAAGTTCTATTTCCATCCAACAGTGGAGTTGGTTTGCTCCGGAAATGTATATATTTATGTTTAAGGCCCTAAGACCTCTTTCAAGGTACTGGCTTTGAGAAGGGTGGTGATACAGTAGGGAAGATGAGGAACATGTGGCAGATGTTTCTGCCAATGCATGCACGGTAACCATTTTGTTGGTAGTACAGCACATAACTGCAGCTGATGTGTGGTTGTTACAAAGGAAAAGAAAACTTTGCATAATTGTTTATGAGCAGGTTTAACCCTTTTGAGTGTCATGGATGTGTCCAACACACTGCAAATGTGATGGCCACTCCTCTGGCACTTAAAAGGGGTTAAGAAAGTAGCCCTATTATAAAAGGTCCTGAGAGTAAAATGGAGAAGCTAAAAAAAAAAATATATCTTAGTGTTCATTTAGCATGATCTAAGTGTTTTTCTTGTTCAAATCTGTGCCTCCAAAACAACATGGCAATGTGTGAAGCATCATCTTCATTATAAAGACCAATAAAAATCGAGGAACAGTCTCAAGATTTGACCAATGCATATTATTACGCAACATCACTGAGCAGTCTGGCTTCCAGCAATCAGTAGCAGATTAATCCAGAATGTTACTTATTGTTCCTCGATCCAATCTCTACTACTCATCACCTGTAGTCCTCCGTAGCAGATAAAGGATCAGTGCTTAAACATTTAAGCTCTCCAAATATTTTTACGCTGTACCTTCCTTCCAGTGTGTATGTGATGAGTATCTGCTTCATTATTTACTGTCTTCAGCCATCTTAATATTTGCCACTGTTTATAACAAACGTCAATGATGAACTATGGGACAGAACAGCATATTTTCAACTGATACAGATATACTTCCTCTCAAACCTCAACTGATTAGAATATGTTAATAGCAGTGCAGAATGTACCCCTGCACTAGGGGGAGTGGAGTTTTGTTTTTTCTTCACTTTAACACAACAGCCCCAGGGACTTGATGATTTGAAGGCAAATTTTCCAACTGATCCTCTAGGTAATTATTGGAATCATCATTTTGTGGTCGAAGGAGCTGCTTGTCAGGGTACTCGCTGTTGTCAAAAGGTACCCGATGCACACACTGCACGTGCGTCTTTAGGTTCCCTTTTTGAGAGGCACTGTATGGACAATATCTGCACTGGAATGGTCTCTCCCCTGTGAGATGATAAAAACAGAACAGGGAAAAAAAAATGTTTATTCCTGGTTTTACAGGTTGTGTTTTCTTGCATTGCAAACACAAACTATGTTTATGCCATGTACATTTCTTAACCCTTTGGATGACAGAGGTCTGCAACCCATTTGAAACACTGTGCTGGTGACTTCTCTAGAATTCAAGGCGTTAAAGAAGCAGTAAACTTTTATTAAAAAATAAATGACATTATATATATATATATATATATATATATATATAAATAAATTTCCACTGCTGTACTATGTGTTATTCAAAATTTAATAAAGCTCAAACTGTCACAAAGATGTGGAGCTGTCACCGTTAAGTTCTATGGAGAGTAGTAGTCTAAGGCTGTCCCATAAAAAGTGATACAAATGTGATGCTAACAAGAGACTAAAAAAATATTTAAAAAAAAAAGCTCCAAGAGTAATAACTTTTTGAATGAAGCATTTCCCAACAGTGGACTTACCCTTTATTTACTCTTTAGGAAAATCCCTACAATATATGTATTTTCCCAATAACATTTTACTGTTGCTTAACACCTTAAGGACTGGTGACGTGACAGGACCATCACAGGTGGATGTGCATTAAGGACCAGTGACGTGACAGGACCATCACAGGTGGATGTGCATTAAGGACCGGTGACAGTCCTAGCACGTCATGGAATTCTGGAATGGCAGCACGGCTACAAGCCACTCTGCAATCTCAGTATTCATTGCAAAAAAAAAAAAAAAAAAATTATATATAAAAAAATGCAGAGGTCCTTAATGGCCACCCCCCAACAGATCGGGCAGTTGTTAAGAGGGTAAAGCAACATTATGATTATTCAACAACAATCACAAATTGATAAGTCACTGACAAGATATTTTATTTAAACTGCTATCCATTGTTTAACCCGTTAAGGACTGGCCATGCTCTGGCACTTATGGACCATGGGCAGTTTTATTTTATTTTGCTGACCTGACTCAGTACTCCTTGAATGGCGTGCAGCTGCACGGGGAGCCCTGAAATCTATGACTGTCCTGGCACATCATGGGTCCTTATTGCATGCTGGACCCATGAAGTGTCAGGATCATGGGTCCTTAAGGGGTTAAGGGCAAGATAAGGGGGAATACATTTCAACATGTACTTTATTATAATATATACTTTTTGCAACACTTTTTTTTTTTTTTTTTTCTTATGAAGATTAAAAACACCTTTCCTTAATGTAGACCTGTCACCATGATTCATGTTTGCATATCTGAAACGTGAATTAAAAACTGCCTGAGTCATGTTAGTGAACTCAAAAAAAACGTACAGTTTAGGAGATATTCCTACTTGGTTCTGTATAGTAATGTATGCAAATTAAGCTTTTCAGTGTGGTTTCGTATGCAAATGAAGTTGTTTAGTGCGTTTACATATGCTAACTGAGCAATACGCTGCACTGAGACCTTCACTTTTCCAGAACTAAAAGTGCGATTATCTCCCAAACTGCAAATCTTCAGAACCTTTAGCTAACATGAATCAAAGCTTTGATTGAAGTTTTGAAATAGGCAAAAAAAAAAAAAAAAAATTAAGGTGATAAGTCTACTTTCAACTTTTCTCAAAATAAAATGTACATTAACACCTAAAATGAAAGAGTTAAATACATTTAATGCCATGTATTCCAAGCTAGCAAATTTTATTATAATTTTTCTATTATTTTGGATCCCTAACAGTAGATTTGTGTGTACTTACCAATAATTCCTTTTCTCTTTTGTCCTAAGTGGAAGCATGGTTTAAAAAGGATTTATCTACCAATATACAAAAAAACTCTTTTCTCTTACTTGGAATACCAGAATCCTGGTGCTATACCGAAGCATACACCAGTAATCCAGGTAAAGAAAGAGAAAATCCCTCATAACACAGACAAGTTCTAAGAGAGAAGAACTGGTACAACATGAGCCTTCGGTGTCCATGGACGCCAACACTGCAAACCAAAGAACAGATTTACTGGCCAAAAATATTATCAAGAAATATAAATACACAGACATAACAGCCTGAAGGACCTTGTGGCCACTCGGCAAAAACCAGCACATTAACAAGTTAAGTGTTTTACAGATGTGTGGAGGGATGTCCACAACGCCAGGTAATAAGGCAATATACCTCTGGAAAAAGTCAGTAAGAGCTGAAATCTAAGCTTTAATAGAACAAAGACCAAGCCCTTTCTGAACTGGAAGCTGGAAAGCTCACGGCTACAACCCCTGGTCTTCACACAACTTATAGAATAGGGATGATACCCTATGATACAGCATGGAAGAACAGGCTTTTAAGCCTGTAGCATAGTAGCAATGATGGATTTAAAAAACAAACAAACAAAAAAAAACCACTAATTTCTTAAGACGTTTGCCTCAAGAGCTAAGCCATCAAAGTCAGCTTCTACACTTGTAGATGTTAAGTAGACCCAGAGAAAAGATTGGAATAGAAACTGGTGAATCTTTTCCACTTTTACTAACTGGTATGAAAATGGTGTCCAAATATAGACATTTTGATCAGGTCACGAGGAGCTCTGGACATGAAGACTTTGAGACAGGAACTTGATATCTATGAGTTACCCTTCAGAAACAGGCCGAAAACCCCAGAAACGGCCCATTTGCAGTGGAAAAAATTAATAATTACCTCCTATTGCC
Organism: Rhinophrynus dorsalis; assembly: GCA_037306005.1. Classification (NCBI taxonomy): domain Eukaryota; kingdom Metazoa; phylum Chordata; class Amphibia; order Anura; family Rhinophrynidae; genus Rhinophrynus; species Rhinophrynus dorsalis. Next base: position 177,085,239 of record CM074723.1, read on the forward strand.
TGAGGCAGACTACACCCCAGAGAGTCATGCAGAGGTAGGTCTGCCAGCTTTTGGCTTCTGTATAGGATTCTTGCCTGAACAGGCCAGCGTTGGTTTTCGGGTGGAATGTACATGGGTAGTCGAGGCAATAGGTGCCCTGGGCATGTATATATTCTGGAGGGGATAACAAAAATCACGAGTTTTGGAAGGACTGGGGTCTTCCTCATAGTCCCAGCTCTCCCTTCTTCAGTAGAGGAATCCCCAATAATGGGGGCATCACCCTCTATAACATGGCTCAAGTGCATTTTTGAGGGGTGCATGACATTCAATGGGCCAAGAGTCTAAAACTCCTTGAATAGATGAGGGGAAAGAACGGAGGCAAAACCAATTCAGGCTCCTGTTCAACAGCAGAAGGGAAAGACCAGCCCCTGCGAAGCAAGCATAATTAAAAAAAAATAAAAAATGGTGCAGTGACTCTTCAGACTTCGCTAAAAGCCACTCCTAATATGAGGGGTGTTCCACAGGGCTCTGGTAACCTGTATGTAACTCTAAAACCACTACAAAGCCCTGTTAAAGCCTCTAAAACACACAGAGGCAAGAGAAGTCCCAGATAAGAGTTTTATGTTCCATCCAATATGGCTGTCAAATGTGCCTGTTCATAAAGGCACGACAACTGCCAGGAAAGGACTGATACAAAATGAAAAGTCCCATAGATCAATTAACAAAGCAAAGAAAGTCCACAGACAGACAGTGCAGGGGGTGGAAATTCCACTGGTGTAGCAAAGGATAGGAACATAGATACATAAACTTTCATGTATGTGATGCTCAATCAAGCCCATCAAACAGTGCATGTGAGGCTCCCAATCTACAGAGAAATGTAGCTGATATTCAAAGAAATAGGAACATACTCGTAGGACCTGTCACTCAGGAGAGAGAATCCAGTCTCTTTATTCTTCAGGATCTCATGCAAGCAAGTTTCAGAGAAAGCCATGAGGAAAAAGTCTGATAAATCAAGCCATTTTCCACAGACTTAGGTTCTGAAAGTCTGTGTAATAGTCAGTCTTTGCAAAGGAGGCCTGAGCCTAAATGCACTAAATGTCGATGTGGTGTCAGTATGATATTGTCGTTGTGTTCGAATCACTCAGACAATTCGATCTGCACACAAATTGACATAGTCACAAAAATTGTCAGATAGAAGGGGAAGGTTGGAGAAGGTCCCTGTTAGCATACAGGATCTTCGAAGTGCTGTTGGTGTGGAAGGTATCTCCTCCCCTCACATGTCACCAACACTATGACAATTCTGCACAGCATTCTGTGGACTCCTATTTAATATGGGTTTGTGGAGAAAAAAATTATTTGCAACAATTGAAGGGGGAAATACCATCTGAAGTTCCCAAGGACTCTTAAAATATTGGTAATTGTATTTAAGGATTTCTTGTGTTTCTCCCATTTTATTTTATGGACTGTTTTGCCAGTGTATAATCTTTATTTGTGTATGTCCTTTATTTTTGTATTTTTGTAACCAGCACTGTGAAGCCTTTTTCAGATTAAATGTTCAATTAATCAGCTCTTGTCTCTGTTCTCTTAATATGAACTCACTACTCTGAAGGAAGCTCAGGTAGCACAGATTACTAAAGGGTTAATTATATATGTCTGATTATTAAGGTTATTTTATACTGTAATTCTGTTGTGTTTGGGGTAACCTAAGATGCTCAGATATAAAGTATTGGTGGTGACAGCAAATTGTAGTGCTGGGGTAATACTGCAGGAGGGATTTCAGGGGTTAATTTGGTGGTTGCTAGGGACAGTAACAGGTATCCAGGGGTCTGGTATTGTTAACCCTTTCACTCCCACACTCACTCCACTGTCTCAGAAGGGCCTATAGCCTACGCTTGTGACAAGCCCCATAACCTAATAGCATAAAATAAAAAGGCTAAGTTAAGCTTTTCCCTAGCATCCAACTTGTAGGGAATGGGGTACAGTGGAGGGAGTCTCTGCCTCTCCTTAAGCACCCTGCCCTCCTGGAAGAGGGGACTTAACCCAATGGTTCCTGTGATCTACATAAAAGGACATTATTTACACTTAATTTGTAACACCTATTAACCCCTTAACGACCAGCCGATCGGTGTGGCGCGGTCAGATAAGGACCACGGAGCGCATATATATATATATATATATATATATATATATATATATATATATATATATATATATATATATATAAACTGCTCCTTCCGTTTCTGGACTCCCCGAACGGGGTACAGTCGTGGGGAGAGTCCTGAATTCCACGACGGTCATAGTACGTCATGGGTCGTTCAGTCAGATTGACCCTTGACATACTATGACCGTCAAGGGTCATTAAGGGGTTAAGGAGGGACACATTCAATAAACAAAGATTAGTACATATCTTTTCCTTCTCCCACAGTCTACAGACAAAACTGTGCTACACAACTGAGACAGATGAAGTTCCTCTGCCTTACACAAAGCACAAATGGATAACTCCACAAGGTATAATTAAGGTTTGTGACCCTATGTACAAAATATTTTTGCAGCTTGGATTACAGGACTATGAAGCATATAGAACTCATGACATTTATTGATGTTTGTGTTAAAAGCACAAAAGCACCTATATGTTGTATAAGCCATGTTTATTTAGAAAACTAGTTATTTTTATGAATAGTTTATGCTACTGAACATATGCCATTCAGGTTCTTCCTGTTTTTACTCCCCCATTAATTGAAACGTAACCCTTTAGGGAAGGTGGGCATTGCACTGCCATGTGATGTAACGTAGGTCTATGACAGGCAGTGCTGCACAACATACTTTTAATTAATCTATAAATCAAAACTTTTGTAACTAAAACATGGCTAATATAACAGAGGTGATTTTGAATGTACTTTAAAAATTACATTTCAAGCGATAGGGTCTCTTTAAAATGATAATTTTGCATAAAATTCACTGAAAACTCAAGGCAGAACATTTAAAGACAGTTGGTAGTAGAGGAAAGGATGAAGCACTACAGCAACACAGTGGAAACGTAAAGGGATATATGACAGTGATAGGAAAGAAAAGATGAGTGTTTGTGTTCACACAAAGAATGCTACCATGTTGACCTCCCAGACCTGTTGTGTACCAATTTCCATGAATCATACCCATGGTGAACAAACAGAATGTATTAAAATGTGAATAAATACGAGCCTGAAGCTTTTCTAGATTGTTATGCAGTGACATTTTGGATGTCACAGAACATGGATGATGTTCCTAAAACATGGCAAGCCTAATGTTTAATGTATTTATTAACCTTAAACTGAGATGATCATGAACCAAAAAAATCATTTTGAATTAAAGCAAATCAACAAGGCCAATTTCTGTCTGTGGCTGTAAAATTAAAGTCTCCACATGATTTAATCTATCAAGTGCCAGAAGGATGTGCAATGCATTGCTCTGTTCTGTAGAATTTTGCTTAATGCATAAGGGCCATATTCGCAAAGGAAATGAGGAGCAATTCTGAAGCAAATCAACTACACCATATATTAGAACTATATATCGCACAAACTGCCATTGATTTAATCTGGGATTTTAACCACTTAAATATAAACATCTATGTTGAATGGGCGTCACGAATAATAAAAGTAGGAACAATTAAATAAAAAAAATAAAGTTCTCATCTATGTGGAAAATGTAATGAGGACCACGGCCTTTTAACTCTGAGTGCCCAATGGGTAACGCGCTGTATACTCATCTGGCACTCAGAGGGTTCAGGCACACGTTTTAGACCATTCCAATAAAGGGATTCCGTGTAAGTAAAGAGAACTCGGCACTTCTCAAGCGACACAGTGTCAACTGACACGAATCTCCTGCTGACAGCTTCACAGCTGTCAGTAGGAGAAATCAAACTTTAAACACCCGTATCTCTTAAACCATAGCGGTTTGAGAGATACGTTTTTTTTGCATCTAGATCAGCTTTTTAACCCTTTGAGTGTCAGAGGGGTACGGAACGCATTGCCTTGCAATGCGTTCCGTACCCCTCTGGCACTCAAAGGGTTAAGCTCTTCTAAAGGCAAAAAAGTGTTTTTTAGACATTACTAACACTTTAACTGCCAAACTACACCAAAAACCCATATGGATATGGTGCTTCTGTAAACAGCAGAATGCTGGCACTCAGAGGGTTTAGGCCATTTTAAAACAATCACATTAATTGCATGCAAATAATCAGAGGCATATTTATAGATAAAATATCTATATAAAGGTATGGAATATATATATTTCCATATGGGATCAAACAAAAGTGTATTCTCTCTCAAATTAAATGAATAGCTTCGGTTAACTAAATAATATCAACTGCAAAACTACATTTAACAAGCACATTGAAAGAAATGGGACATTTGACACTGACTTTAAAGTGCAAGATAGTCCTTGTCCTTACAGGGTTAAGGGTGGATTTGGTTCCCTTGAATGCTAGTGGGGTTTCAGCATATTGTTTTGCAGGGTGCTGAAGACATATCATTCAAGGGGTTAAAGACCTCATTTAAAGTAATGGACAAGTATATTTTTCACCTGGTTTGCCTGAAAATGGGTCTCTTCTTGCATTTGTGCATACTGCCCTAAAACTATTTTACAAATACAATGATCTGTATACACCTCTAGCGTTAACGATTCAGGTTGTGACAATAATAAATAAATGCAATGTTATGCCCTTTGGTGTGTACCCAGCTCACGGAATGCCCGACTAGAAGTTCAGACAGGATATACATAACTACATGGTAATCACTTCTGCAATGCACTAACAGCAAAACAAACTTCAGCACAAAGTACTAGAAGCCTAGCAGGACAAAATACATGCATCTGGATTGTTTTTAAAAGATTAATCCCATACATATGAATGAGATAATTAAGTTACCATTTATTTGTTTATTGACCATTATTTTTATTAATGGCACACCAGTCCCAAGCAAAATGTATGTATGTATGTATGTATCTTTATTTATATAGCGCCATACATATACACAGCACTTAACAGAATTTGAAATAATACAATAAAAAATACAGGAGAGGGTTAAGAGCATTAAGCTAAAATGCGATCACTGCATTATTTTGGGGGAAAGTGCAGCAAGGGAAGCATACACTGGGAAAGGGACCCTGAGCCAAGAAGCTTACAATCTAGTTAGAGTTATTGATGACATACAGGTTGATGATGACATACAGAGACAGTAGGGGGATGATTATAAGTGTAAGTACAAGGTGTGGTAAAGGAAGTGCAGAAAGATTCTGATGTCTATATCATTGTGCAAGGAGGAGGATATTGCTATTGAGATGCCTCCTTGAGCAGGTGGGTTTTGAGGAGATGCTTGAAAGTGATGATTGTGGATGACTGACGAATGGTGAAGGGAGGGCATTCCAAAGTCAAGGGGTAGCCAGTGAAAAAGCTGTTAAAATGGTTTAAAAATAACATTTGCAGTTTTGAAATATGTACTGTTAATCACAGAATTCCAATGCAGACAAAGACCAGTCAGGTTAATATGCAACTATGCCATAATTATTAGACTTTTAAAAGGAAATACCTTGAATCAATTATATAAGAGGGGAGGGGACATATTAACCCCCTTAAGGAACACAGTTCAAAGCAATGTGTAGTACCCCCATTGGTCCTTAAGGGGTTAAAATTTAAATAGAGATTCAGTGATACTCAAAGTGGCAAGGGCAAAGTTAGAACCTATTAGGCCATGGGGCAAAATCAGAGACTGCCATCCTTAGCCACATGGACTGGTTAATGAAGAAAAGGGAAAGGGTTCACCAATGCTGTATTTATCTTACTGGATAGCAGAGGCTATGTGTGATGAGGTCTGTGGTCTTCAGGTAAAATAAGAATTTGCTTTGAATATAATGCTTTGTAGGATAGTACAGAGACAATGGGTGTGGGTGGATGCGAGTGTGGATGTTGCAGGTGGGAGAGACAACAGTGTGTAATGTTAGTATCTGGCTGTCATATTAGCCAGTATTACCTATTTTGTATTATGATTACCATAAACAGTAGGCGATTCTGAAAGTGAATTCAAAATCACCCAATATGTGATAAGGTGTTAGTTCCACTTCAATACAGACATCTTTGGCTGCACTGACTCCATGCACTTCTTGGGTAGGTCATTGGCTCACACAAGCAAAGACAAGAATAGTACCCGGCTGTGGAAGAAGATTTAATTTGGGTTGTATGTTCAAAGGAAAAGTGGAGAAGTTCTGGGGGTAAACCATTTGTACTTAATTTAAATGGGGAGTTAAACCCCTTGGATGATAATGATTTCTCCAATGCATTGACAAGCAATGTGTTGGAGACCTCTCTAGCATTCCAGTAATTTAAATCAATGGGAATATTTGGGAGTTTTAGTTCGCCCCATCATGCAAATGGTTTGCCACATAACGCCTCCGATTTTCTTTTGAACATACTGCCCTAAAGAGAACCACAGTGTCCTGTTTAAAGCCTGATATCTGATTATTAGGAGGTGGTAGATGTCTATTATTTTGGTATGGAGATCGGTATATTGTGCAGGTGAGGTAGGCTCTGCGGCAGGGATCTCACTATGCTTTGTTTGGCTGTTCTGTAGTTGTTTGTATATTCTGCTCTCTCTCGCTTTGTACAGTACTGCAGAATATGTTGGCACTCAAAGGATAATTTATGCACCTTAGGGGACAAGTAAAGGTTTTGATTTAACCCTCTGAGTGCTAGAGGCGAATGCAACGCATTGCCTACCCCTCTGGCACTCAAAGGGAAAAAAGTGGATTTTAACCCAACGAATACTAGAGACTTTTCTAAACCATTGTTTCACAAAGAGTGGAAGATCTCTCTAGTATTTAAGGGGTTAATAACCACATTTATATTAATGGAAATGGTACTTGCCCATTATGGTACAAATACACAGATTGTAAGCTCTACGGGGCTGGGACATCCTATCCTAATGTATGCTCGTCTAGTGTTCCCCTTAGGACTGTCTATATAGCCACTTAATTGCTTTAGTTATTATACCTCCTCTCTGCAAATTGTAAACTGTAAAGTGCCAAGTACACTCGGCGCTACATAAACAAAAATATATACATACATATACCAGAATTGCTCTATTTTTCTTTTGTACATCTGGCCCTTTGAGTAAAAGGAAGCGAAGCGATCAGTTATTTTGGTATAGTGGTGGAGGAGATACATTCATCGGGTACAGATAAATTGGTTGTTTGCTGGACTACAAGAGGAGGAAAGCTGCAGATTGCTTGAATGTGTGGAGGAAAAAAAAGTTACATTGATTTTAATTGGGGAGGGTGGGGGGAGTGATAAAACTGCCACCTTGTCTTAATGGGGTAATTACCTGTTACATCTGTCCTAGAGACAAAATTTTTGTGGCAAGTGTGAGGATAACTAGATTATATTCTAACAGAATGATAAACATTTGCAAGTGCATACCCTGAGAAACACAATAAGTATCAAAATAAGACACTGATGATCGTAAGAGCAGCCACACTGAAATGTTTGATTTCACCCTGTATGTATATATAAAAATGATTGTTTTAAAGACTATTGTTTGAATATAATTTAAATAAAATTCAATTTAAATGTGCTTTTTCAGTACACTTAAAATAACGTTCTCAGATTCCAATCATAAAACAATGTTTTGCCACTGAACAAATGTGTTCCCACTTATGAACACATTTTGACATTGTTGCAGTGGGTGTATTCGACTCTGCCAGAGGGGTACGCATTGCAAAAGCAATGCGTTGTGTACTCCTTTGGCACTCAAAGGGTTAAAGGGATATCGATGCTTGAAGTAAAGTTCAGCTCTGAGTCTTCTTTATACTTTTTTCTACTGCATAGCACTACATTTTAAAACTAACAGTTTTGTAGTTCAATAGCAATTCAAGCAGAAAGGATCCCCTCCTCGTCCCTTTCCCCTGTGTCAAGCTGCCTGTAAGCGTGGTCCAGATGGAGAGCGGAGAGGGGCAATCTTCAGTAGGCAAAAAGGAAAATCCTGCCCTCCTTCGTCAACGGGGGCAGGGTTTTCCCTATACTTACAGACTGTCCTTCTCTGAATCCGCCCAGTCCCACGACTGGATTCCAGAATCAGTGGGAGGCTGCCAGAAGAGGTGGGAGTGGGATCCTTTCTGCTTGAATTGCTATTGAACTACAAAACGGTGTTAAAACATAGCGCTATGCATTAGAAAAAGTAAAACAAGACTCTGAGCTGAACTTTACTTCAAGCATTACTATCCCTTTAATAACTTGTGCACTGCACCTTTAGTATGGGGGGAGATCAATCTACATCAAGCTATAGAGGTACAATTATGGTGCACACCAACTGCACCTTGGGGTGGGGGGGAAGAAATGAAAATTCCAATTGACTTAAATTGGGTTTTTAATACCTTGAATGATAGGGAGGTCTGTTTCTACCATTCTATCATGGACAATCGAATAATTAAGACTTGGAGAGGCTAAGCTTCCCCAAACCCAAATGCCTGCCTAAGTCTAAAATGGAGACAGCATAGTCAAATTAAAAAAAGAACAACACAACTCTCTGTGAATCAGAGTAACCAGTAATATACAGTGAATGGGACAGTATCAATTAATCCTGAAAAATATGTATTGCAGGGGTTACCATGCCGAGTATAACATGAGTACTCCCGCCACAGAAATGTCTTACTCAAAAGTTATTGCAGCTCAAACTTGCATGTTCTGGTTTCAGTACCATGGCTTGAAAGGTTATGGTGGTGGTGGTGATGCTACACCAGTCTATGGACATCTCTGGTAAGGTAACCATAAACATCCATATGATGTTGTAGCAACAGACCACTTTAATGTTTCAGGCCATGGAAGTACAGCATGTAAAAATGCAAGTTTAGACTGCAATATTGTTTTAATAGCACATCGCTCAGCAGTGAGAGTGTCCTTGTTTTACGCAGCAGGATAAGCCCTGCTATATATATTTCCACTGTTAGGTATCTCTCCTAGTGAAATACATACCATGCCACCTTTTATTGTATGCTATATTAACCATTTGAGTATCAGAGGGGTATCTAGAGCATTGAATGCAATGTGTTTCATAAAACTTTGGCCCTTAAGAGTTAACCCGCTGAGTGCCAGAGAACTGACAAATATGCTAGCCCCATCTGGCAAGCAGAAGGTTAAAAAAAAGACCTACCATTACCTGCATCTCCATCCTCCACCAAAATTAAAGTTTTGAATGCCAGAGGGGTGGGTGATACATTGCCTAACACTGAAATGCTTAATACATTTGCTGCCACTCACACTCTGCACAGCTGTATGTTTCCTGCATGCTGAGCAGTACTATCACTTCTCATAGCAGAACCAGAAGTCAGAAGTGATTGGCCTGTTGCCCAGCACATAAAACACAGAGAAGAGTAAGGAAGCTGGATCTGCAGATGCTTGGGCAATGGAGAGTGAGAGGCAGCTCTAAAATAAGCATGTTGGACTTGTGACTGAGTGCCAGAGGTATGTGCAAATCTTTGCATATCCCTCTGAAAGTCAGAGTTAACAGGGTTGGAGGAGATTACAGCAAAATTGTATTTCTTGTTCTAATTTAACCCTTTGAGTGGCAGAAGGGCATCAACATATTGGACACTCCTTTGACACCTAAAGGGTTACACAGTAAGGTATTACCACTCTCTCTATACCCATTTTATTTCCCCTCCACTTCTCGCCCTCACTGCCTGTTTATTTCCCTATTCCCTCTCCCATCTCTCTCTCACTTCCCACTGTCCCTCTTTCTCCTTTGCCTTTCTTTACCTACTGGAACCCCTCTCCACTTTGACTCACGCTCTCCCTAAACTCTGTGGTATCACTAATTTTTCTCAATTTCAATTTTAAGCTCTGTCGTATCACTAGTGTAGTTCCATTTAAACTGCCAATTCTGTGGTATCACTAGTGTAGTGCCAGTTCAACTATAAACTATGTGGTATCTCAAAAATTATCAGATCAAATCTGAACAATAACAAAATTAATAACAGGATTGCCATATTACCGCTCAACCAATGTCAAACCTGTGGGTGCCTACCGTCTTACTTATTTGAGAAGTGCAGAATTTAAATATCTTTATCAACATTTTTTCCCCATATTTACAATGCATTAGATAACTGAGATTAGGGTATGTGCTACATTCCAAATAACCACCTTGAGGACCAGAAAGATGCATAACACATTGGAATCAATGCACTACACATCAATTTAAAATCACTCTTAAGATTTTAATTATAAACACTGAAATATAGAATTTGAAGACAGAAAAGCCCATCTAGTCTGCACATTTTTCCAACTGTAAAAACCTCAAATCTTATATGTTCATGACAGCCTTATGCCTCTCCCATGCATGCCTAAATTCCATCACTTTGTTCACTTCTAGTACTCCTGCTAGTAGGCTATTCCATTTATCTACTACCCTCTCAGTGAAGTAACATTTTCTTACATTACATCTAAACCTCTGGAGCTCTACAATTACATTATATAAAAGGTGTTCAAAATGTACATTTCTGACACTATTACAAGGGCTCAATACTAATAAGGAGACTTCTCGATTACAAGGAGAATAAACACCTCTGACCTGTTTTTGTGTGACAGTCGCAGGATGCTACCATAACCATGCCTGGGAACTTTGTCTTCTGAAGTCCCCAAAGGGTGATATAAATGACATGATTCAGGTCAAAAAAAGGGGCAGGGCTTAAAAGATGTGTCACAAAAGTGGCCAGGAAGTGGAATGAATTGGTGAGAAGGAGCAGAAGTGGGCAGAGTTTCTTATGAAACTCCCCACACAGGAGAATCAGTGTCTGTCCCCGGAGACCCGTAATCAGCTGCAAGACTCTGGGCAGATTTGGAGAGTTCCTAGGTATGACCATAACGTTTCCAAGAACCTGATTCCATATAGTGAGAACAGTTTTATATATGCAAGGAAATTGAGGAGGGCTAATTACAGTAATTCAAGGCAGTTAGTTCCTCTTTAAAGGGAACATATCATACATAGTTTGCTTTTTTTTTTTTTTCACAGCTACCATAAAACTCTACAGTAGGTCCCATTTATTAAGGGATGGAAATAGCATGCACACCATGTTCACTGCTATTATCTCCTATTTGGTGTAGAAACAAATTATTTAGCATTTGGAGGGTGTTATACACTCTTAGAACACTTACTAAAAGCTGGTCAATGGGAGAAATTTTCCCAGTAACTAGAAAGGATTTTGCTATGGGGCAGAGTCATGAGCTGTGTTTATCTCCATCCCTGAAATTATAATAATAAAAATTAAAAAAAAAACTACAAACAGGGTAAGGAAGAATGTTTTTGATCAATTCATCTTTTGCTGGTAAAGAGACATCTCTCTCCTAAAGAAAACACACCCTGTATGAGCCCTTTTCTAGCTACAAACTGCACCAACATAACATACTGCACTATAATGAAACAGTCCATTTGGCTCTACCTGCATGAACAACCATACTGCTGTGGATGTTCTTTTTTCTTTCAAGAATTGATGAACTGGTGAAGAATGACATCACTTAAAGTGCATGGATTCAAATAAGTTCACAGGAACAGGATGGTGCTCAGTTTAAGTCCACAAATGAATGGTTGATAAAAGGTGTGAAGCTACACAGATCCTTCTTCCAAGTGCACTGTCTCCAACTAATGTAACAGCTATCGGAGAAAAACACACATTGTGGCACATAGTACCAGTGTTTCAAGGTACCTTAGGACAATGGTAGGCAAATTGAGGCCCTTCAGCAATTGAGAACTACAATAATCATTATCCCCAACCGCCCATGGAATAGTAGTTCTGAACAGGTGGAGGACTCTGCTTGCGCATCACTGCCTTGGTACATAGAAAGGTTGGGGGAAGGGCATCAAATAGTTATCTCTAGATTATATATTTCCTTTAAAATACCAGTTAAGCCACTTACTGGAAGCTACCTTAGGGCAGAAGACTGCTTAATGTGACAATAATATTAATGCAACTATTAATGGTCAGTTACAATGTATTTGCGGAGTTTAACAGACTGAAAAAATAAAACAGAGAATGTGGCACGTGCTAAAGATTGGGCACCCTATCAGTACTCAGCAGCAACCCCTTTAGCATAAATCAAAGCCTTGCAGCCATCTAACAGTTTTTCTATTCTTGCTTTAGGGATTTTTCCCACTCTTCACTCCTGAATGCTTCAAGTTCAGAAATATTCTTAGGTCATCTTGCAGGCACTGCATATTTGAGATCTACTCAAAAATTGTCAAAAATAGTCATGTTTAAAGCAACAGTAATAGATGCAAATAATCATCACTCCAATTAATGTGCATAGTTTGTAGTCCATGTAGAATGGCATATCAATAGTAGCTGATCTGTAGCTCATCAGTAATTTAATTATAAATTATCCCCCTCCCACCCCTTTCACCTACATCACACTGCCTCACATGCCCCGGTCCTCAGCAAGGGACAATCTTCACTGAGCATAAGGAAAATCCTTCCCTCTTTCGTCAAGGGGCAGGGTTTACCTCACTGAATGAAGATTGTCCCACGCTGCAAGCTGTCCGGTCCGATGATTGGATTCCCGATCTGATGGGAGGCAGCTAAAAAAAAAAAAAAAGTAAAAGGGGTTGGAGGGGAATACTTTACAATTAAATGAATAATGAACAACAAATCAGTTAGTATTAATACATCACTCAACATGTAATACAAACTATGCACATTAATCGGATCACTGTTTATCTGCATCTATTACTATTCATTTAAGGTCTGTGAAGGCCATTCCAAAACCATAAGCTTTCGTTCTTGACTTAGTCCATGGGTGATATTGAGTTTTGATCATTGTCTGGCTGTAATAATCAATTTATTTTCAGCTTCAGTTTCTTTACTGATTGGGGAACATTACCTTCTAGGATGTGCAGATACGTAGTACAATCCATTTTCCCCCTACCTGCAGGACAATATTTCCTATGCCACTGACTGCAGAACAACTCAAAGCATAATAGATTCATTCACAGGCTTAAGAGTTGGCAAGGATTTATTTTCTTCAAATACTCCCCCCCTCCCCCAAACATTGCAACAAAAAGATCAATTTTAACTTCATTGCTCCTGAGCACTTGGTTCCAGAATGTGTTTTGTTGCATACTTCAGATTTTGTGATGAGATCACAGGAAAAGTTTCCTTCTGATAACTTTTATGCAGACCATGTTTATGCAAACAACAATGCAACGTGGTCTGTGTACAACTACTCCCGTGCAAACTAAAATTTTCCTGCAGATCCTTTGCAGTTATATGGGGTCGGGGGGTTGCTTTGCATTCCGACCAGTCTATGAACAGTTCTGTTGGAGATTTGTCCATGGTCTTCCAGATCTTGTCTTGACTTCAACAGTTCCCCATAACTACCATTTCTTCTTGGCATGTTGTAGAGTGGAAATTGCAAGAAGGAGGCATTTAGATATGTTTTTATAGCCTTCCCCTCCTTTCTAAAATTCCCCTATCTTTATTTTTTTTTTTATCCTCAGTCAGCTGCTTAAAGGAGTACATAGTTGTTAAGTGCAAGCACAATAAACCTGAGAGGTTCAAAGAGTCAGGGAACTGACTAAGCTTTGGAATTGTAATCACCTTACGTAGCTTAAAGGGATAGTAATACTTCATTTTAACTTTATTTTATTTTGTAGGCATTAAAAAAACATGAAGAATTATATAAGTCTTATCTCTGAAACCTTTATGGTTTAAGAGATATTCACAAACAAAGTATCCCCCCCCCTGTTCATCCAGATAAGAAGGGAGATGCCCAGGCAGACTGCAGAGAGGGACAATCTTCAATTAAGATAATGGAAAAAGCTGAAAAACTTGTCAAGGGGGGGAAGGGCTTTCATTGTTTTAATACAAAGAAGATTGTCCCCTTCTGTTATCTGTACTGTCATACAACCAGACTGACATCTGAGAAGATATGGCTTACACTAGGAAAAAGGGGCGGGGAGGGGAACTTTGCTTGTGAATATCTCATAAACCATAAAGGTTTGAGAGATAAGACTTATATCATTCTTCATGTTTTTTTAATGCCTACAAAATAAAATAAAGTTAAAACGAAGTGTTACTATCCCTTTAAGGACTAATGAATCAATCTAGGTCTGAGACCTTACAAAAAAAAAACAAAAAAAAAAAAAAACACACTAGTGGATCAACAGATGGGGTGCCCACATTTTTGCATACACCACATTTTGTATTTTAGTTTTTTCAGTTTGTTAAATTCAGAAAATATATAGGATCTAAGCATTAAGATTTGCAGGAATATGTCCAGTTTGTTTGTTGCAGAGGTTGTTAACTTCCTTGCATGCAAAAAAACCAACAAAACATGTTACTTGGCCAAGGGTGACCAAATTGTTACATACAACTATATATATATATATATATATATATATATATATATATATATATATATATATATATATATATATATATATATATATATACACACACACACATTTTTTTTTTTCATTTTATTTATTTATTTTAAGTTTAGTTGATTCTTCTAATGCCATCGCATTTTTCTGCTCATAATGCTGGAACTCACCAGTCTATAAGGTTCATTTATATATAATAAAGTCTTCCTTAAACAGAAATGTCAAAACATTTAATACAAAAGTTATATATACTAGCCGCCATATGCACAAACAAACTGGAGGAATTATGGGCTAAACCAGCTGCACCACAATGGACAAATAAATATTACCATTGATTAAAATTGGTGTTTTAACCCCTTAAGTACCAGGGGATTTACACTCTAGGACCAGATTGAGTACATTCTCTGAGCCAGCACGTGAGTGATAATGTGTGCCGGCTCACCGAGCGAAATGCTGAAACTGACTGCTCCAGCCTTGAAGCAGTCAGTTTCAGCCTCCCGGGATGATTAAAGGGCACCTTCGGGCATGCTGTAATCATTTAACTAATGACTAGCCAGGATCATCACTGGTACTTAAAGGACGAAAACTTGTGATGGACGGTCCTAGCACATCGGTGGTCCTTAACAGATTAATCCCGATTGCTGCAGGCGTCCCAACACAAAGCTTCACAGTGAGCTGGGGACCTGTCTAGTATTCAAAAGGTTGAAATAAGCCCCACTTAAATCAAAAGAAGTTTAAGGAATTTTAATTTGTTAAAATTGTTTAATTTCATTTGCTCAACATTGTTTTTGTATATGGCCCTAAGAAGCAAAGAGATTGAGGAAAATTTGAGAAATTCAGAAGTAAAACTACTGCACCTTACATAGCAATGAAAAAAGTTCCACTGCAATTACAGTTATATTTGAAAAGTGGTGCATGTATTTTGCCACAGACAAGCTCCACTGTCAACCAGTGATTGCACATCCCGCTGAGCCTTAAAGGGGTAATGCAGATGCAATTAATGTCTTCACATAATCTCAGTCATTAAAGTATATTTGGAGTGAAAGTATCACACGATATAGAAACTGTGTCTGTCGTGTTGGATTTTTCCTTTCAAGTAAAACAAGTATATTCCCACCTTGTTGAGATGTGTAATTTAAAAAGGTATTGCAGCTCAACTAGCATTTGCAGGGTGCAATCCTTCCGTGGCCTGCTATTTTAGTGTGGCGCTGTGATAATGTTCACTCATAGTAGCCTTCCATAGACTGGTGCAGCAACAGAACACCACCCTAAAGTGGAAAGCTACAGAAGTACTGCATGAAAAAATAAAATGGACGTTAGAGCTGTACTAACTTGAGTAGAGCAACTCCCAGCAGTGAACCCTTGTTTATGCAGTGGGGAGCCCTGCAATATGTATTTTATATACTTTGCAAAAAATACCATTCAAAGGTTAAGTGAATGTGGAAAAGTAAGCTAAATCACCTTGTCCTACTATTTAAAAAAAGAAGTAGAAGGGGAAAAGAGCAGTCTTATTAGTAAATATTTAGGTCACTGTTGCCTCAATGCTCTTCTGTAGCTTCAGGTACATAGTATTCTCTTTTGTTTGGAGATTAGAAGGAAATAGAGAAATTGAAAGGGGAGTTTTGTTAAGATAGGAAAACTAGACATTAGAAACAAGAAAGCACACCACCACACAGAGTCCACAAGATCAGGAGAAGGAGTTAAGTTCAGATTTCAGTTTGTAAACAATGGATATATACTCATCAGAAAAACACAGACTGGTTCCTCAAATGGGAAGGCATCGCTGTATACAGAAAGGTAGCATCCAGTAAATGGTTTGCATACTTGCAGTTTAACTCCTTGAATGCTAGAGGTCTCTAATGTATTGCTTTGCAAAGTGCTGGAGACATCTCTAATATGCAAGGAGTAAAATGTTTTGCATGAGATTCTAGTGATAAAGATGCTCTACCTAGAAGGTTAAATACATGGGTGCGGTTTACACAAGACTTGTAATCTTCCTTTAGAATGGTCGGTGCTTTACTGAGGAGTACCGCTGTGCAACTTTTCACTCCCCAGAAACCATAAGAAAAACCAAACACTCAATTAATTGATAACATACTTGTTTTGGGGCATCTGCGGAGGTGGTGTGAACTTCAGTACCTCGGAGTCCATTAGACTCAAATACCACTGTGGGAACAAGGGGTCTTGTTAAACAGAGGAGCATTCAAGCTTTCGTTTGTGTGTGCAAAATATCGAGACCATTACAGTTTATACACATTAGAATTATTATAGTAATAATAAAAAAAAACAAAAAACACAAGCTTCAGGCCTGTGGCCAGAACAAACCAATTTACTGTAACACTTACAGAGAGTGTGTTAATGGCAGCCTAAGGCTGCTGCCCTTTTTAATTCTGATTTCAGTGCTGAAGAAAGCAATCACTGACAACATCAATTATCAGTCTGTGTGTAAAGGGACTCCCTTCTTGCATTACTTACCATTTGGCTAGTGTCATGTCACATCAGACTTGTTATGTATGCATCTTTCACACTTCTGGTGAGCAGCCCCACTAGTTTAAATGGCCATATGCAACATTTGCGTGACATTTGGACATTGGATTGTTTAAAATAGAATCGGAGAAATCAGTTGTGGATTAAACGGATATTAAATGGCTTTGTTAACTGGCTAACCAGACAAATAATATTTTTCATAAAAAATTAAAATATGTGATAAAACATGACTGATGATATAAGACATAGGATAGTGGAATGCAAGAATATGAAGTTGGATTTTAGTGGACAGTTGGTACCCTGTTTTGTCATAATCATGGAAATCTTAACCTTTTCGTGACTGATTTTTTTTCCTATTTTGTACCCAGTTACTCTTTGGGGAAAGTATGTTCAATAATAATATATAAGGAAGGCTTTAACTCCTTGGATTCTAGCAAGGATTCCAATGCATTGCTTCATACTACACTGGAGTCCTCTGTAGCATCCGATGGGTTAAAGTAGACAAAACTAAAACACTCAATGATTCTAATCCAACCAGTTCAGATAAAAACCCTTTCAGCTTGAAACCAACTGTAAAGCTGTCACTAGTTATAAATTGTTTTGAGTGCAATTAAATTTTAACTATTTCAGAACATGACACCTGCAAATGAAAAAAGTTACTTGTTTTAGCAGGAAAACAAACTCAGGAAAATATACCTGTATGGGACCTCATGTGGGTTCGTAAGTGGCTCGGCTGACTGAAACATTTCCCACATTCAATGCAAACATAGTCTCCTTGGCGTGCCTGTGTCCTAAGCATTCCTATGGTTGACAGGAAGAGCAGGGAGGGGGGTTTGAGGGAGAAAGAAAAAGAGAGAAGTTGAGAAGAAAACATTATGCTAGAAGAAAACATCATTAGTATGTCTAATGTGTCATTATGTGAGGCTACCTTCAGGCCCTAGATGACAACTGTCAGCCTTCATCTAGGCTGGGGATGACAAGCCAGGCACACACAGGACTGCGAGTATGCATAAATTACATTGAATTAAAAAACGCTCCTCGTGATGTGCCCGCACCAGGACTGGCATGTCAGGTGTGTGCTTTTCAGAGCAGCTGGATACACTTTTCAGCCATCACCCAGCTTTGTCAAGCAGTGTATCAAGCAAATCAAAGTGACTCCAGCGTGCCAGAGACAAGTCACATGGATAATAGGAAATGAGTAGAACCAGAGCCTGCCTGTCCCCCCTGGGCTGATGTACCTTGGAGATAAATGCAGAGTGAGTGGAGCCATCACAGACTGATCAAACCTTTAGCCCTTACCTACCTGCCTGCTGGTGCTGCTTTGACCCAAGACCTCCAAGGCACGGACTAACGACATCTGAGAATGAGAGTGTCATTCTGGACGTTTGGAGACAGCAGGAGCATAACAGCCCTCTTCCTGCCTTTAGTAAACATGTTTTCTGGGCCATTAGCATTTGTGGAAAACTACTCAAACCTCTCTTTTTCAAAAGGTCAGTTTACAACATCTGACTTAAAGGGCTAGCTGTTGTCTTTGCAGCTGATCAAGAAAGACATGTCTGACTTTTAGTTTTTTATGTTTGTTTTTGAACATCATTTGCTTCTTTTATCAAAAATCTCCCAGGAACAACACAGCTGATGCTTCATATGATTCGAACATATTTCAATATGTTTTTTTAAGATTTTTTGTATGAATAACAATATACAAACAATTTTTGAAGCAACAAAACAAATAGTGTAAAAAACAAACTGATGTATGTTACAACATAGAATACACACATATTTGTATTACTGTTTGATGAAAAATATAGAAATCCAGATTTGCAGTTGAATGTAAATTGCATAGAGTACAGTTGACCCCTTGCACACCAGAGGATGATCAATGGATTGCACTTGCATTTTGGTAGTCATGGGGTTAAACTTACATAGCAATAAATGTAAAAAGGAAAGTGCTGAGACTGCTGAGCACATTTTCCTTCAGGTCCTGGAACACAGGGTAAATACAGTACATGGATAATGTGCAAAATATTCAATTATTAAGGAAATATTAAAGGGGAACTTTAATCTAGAATAAATGGCTCAATTTAGCATATGGACTTATGTAAATACCTTCACAAAACAGTGAGTTTATCTATACATTTTGCATTATATCTGCGGTTTCCAGTATATAGTGATTGCTATTAAAGTATGTTTCTTGTCCATATCACCTCTCAACAACCACTAGGCTTCAACTGATCTAATGCTCATAAGGGCTAATTGTCTATCAGGTTGTAAACTGTACCTAGCAGTTTCTTGCAAATGAGATAAATTGCATAAAACAGGTCTAAGGGTATAATGGAATGTTACCTACCTAGTAAAGTCCTTCTGTTAAGAACAACTATTAGTTTCTGTGGTATAATTTCCTTTCTAAAATGTGGTTAAAGAACTATAAGCTAAATATTCATAATCTTTCAAATATTGTGCAAGTTTAACCCTCTGAGGCTCCAAGGGATGTTCAACTCTCAATGGGTTAAGGACAGTATGTTGATGACACATTGGCACATTATAAGTCACTATGGTCACATGAGTATACAGTGAAAACATGCACTGTAAGGCTGCGAGCTGGCAGACTCTGCATCCTAACCCCTTGAGGACCAAGGTTTTTTTTTTTGCACTAGAGGTCCAGAGCAATGTTGAACTTTTTAGCATGTGTTTGCGCAGCCATATTTCTCCTCTAATTCCTTCAGCACAGGCACACGAATTACATACCTTTTTTAAAGGATAAGTAGGGCTTTCTTTTGATGCCACATTTAAGGATATAGCCCATTGTATAGTTTAATTACATTATAAAAATTTGGAAAACACAGCAATCCCTGATGTCCACTGTGATGATTTAACACATGACATGCTATGACCATCACTGATCCTTAACCCCTTAACGAGCCATGACGTACATGTATGTCACGGGTTGGATGTCCCTAAAGGACCAAGGACGTACATGTATGTCATGGAATTTAGGGCTCCCCGCACAGCTGCACGCCGTTCAGGGAACCCTGAATCCGGATCACAAAGAAAAAAAAAGAAAAAGGTCCATTGTCCTTACGTGCCGGCCACGTGCGTGCGCGGACGGTCCTTAAGGAATTAAAGGACCAAAATATGTGACAGTACTGGGGAGGTCAACATGTTTCACGTTTTACTAAAGGAATACAAAATACCTCCTGATACCACTTTCCCCTTACCTTAACCCTTTGACCGCCAAGAGTATGCAGCTCATTGCCATGCAATATATTGTGTATCCCTCTGGCACTCAAAGGGTTAACCTGGGAAGTAAAGCCTAATGGCCACTATGAATCGATTCTGTGCAGATTATCTCTCCAAAATAAATATATAATTTATTTTTAGAATATCATTGAGAGGCAGACATGATTCTTTGCTGCACAACTCCACAGACCTAAACTCCTCCCACTGAAGCCATCTGTCCTGCCTTCTGAACAAGGCTTCAGTGGGAGGGATTTGGAGTCAGAGTCCAGCACCAACTTCCCTGGATATGAAATCTCATACTAATTCAACATTCATTTTGGGGGTACAATCAATGTATGACTGATCCACAGTGGCCATTAGGATTTTCTGCATATAACCCATTTATTAAACTGTTGAGGAATAAGAAGATATATGTAAAGCATTGTGAAGCCTTTGTTCCTCAAGAATTAAGCATAGTTGGAAGTTAATTCTGTAAGCACATGCCCTGTTGCAAAAAATACTGTTTGCAAAAAAGGAGCAACTCGCACGCAATGTGCTGGATACATCTTAAACAGGCGTTAAAAAAGTACTAATTCTCTGCTCAAGTCCTTGATGTACAGCAACAGGTCAGACTTTAAGGATATTTTGGATTAAGCACTGGCAGATACATCACGACGACTAATCTGTTTATTACCCACCAGTGATGAAGTAGAGATATCCTGAAAACCCAACCCATTGGCATGTCTTGGAGATTACATTTTTAAAGCGGAACTAACACCGCTAAGAAACTTTGTAATAATTTGCTATCTGGCGACTAGCTGCTTAGTAGCACTAGTCACCAGAATTATTACCTCTTTATAGAGAAATATGCAGTCATCCTCGGCTGAAAGGCAGGACAGAGCGCGGACATCTTGCCCTAGTGACGTCCGCGTGCCTGCGCTGTCAGTCTCAGACAGCTGTAGGTGGTGTTGCTAGGAGACATTCGGCTCCAGAAGGGACTGACAGAGCAGGCGCGCGGACGTCACTAGGGCAAGATGTCCGCGCTCTGTCCTGCCTGTCAGCCAAGGATGACTGCATATTTCTCCATAAAGAGGTAAGAATTCTGGCAACTAGCGCTACCAAGCAGCTAGTCGCCAGATAAGGAATTATTACAAAGTTTCTTAGCAGTGTTAGTTCCGCTTTAAACGTCCCAATTAAAATGAATGAACATCGGGGGAGATTTGTAAATATGGCATTGTGACAAATGTGGAGAAGAAGTGGTATAAAACTGATGCATTTAAAAAGCAGCTTATGCCAGTTATGGAAGCCTTAAAATAACGTAGTTATGTTTTGG
The DNA here is from genome assembly GCA_037306005.1 of Rhinophrynus dorsalis. Classification (NCBI taxonomy): domain Eukaryota; kingdom Metazoa; phylum Chordata; class Amphibia; order Anura; family Rhinophrynidae; genus Rhinophrynus; species Rhinophrynus dorsalis. Next base: position 177,106,647 of record CM074723.1, read on the forward strand.
GAAAAGTGACGGAAGAGGTGTCAAAAAATTCTAGATCTGCGAATTTTTGAAGACATGACATTAGCTGTGATAATTCTGTGACAGAATTTTTGCCAGAATCTTTACACAAGGTATAATCCATTCTTAAATATTACAGGCTTTAACATCAGATTTACTACCACCATATATAAGTACACATTTATAAATAAGATGCAACATTCTTGCTAGTTTCCATGACTTAAAGATAGTTCTTTAAAAATCACTAAGAATTTTTATTTTTTAACAAGTCTCCCCCATTGTTATTTGCTCCATTGCCCCATTGTTACTTTTTTGCATTCCTGTGTGATTAACTATAAGGTCATGCAGGCGAAACCATTTATAAGAGCTTTTCCTACACATCCTATATAATAATTCGCTAAATCGTGTGTAACGCCCGACATGCGCAGTAGACACTGCTGCGCATGCGGCAGTCCTGTGCAGTAGAGACTGCCCGCGCCACGGCTGATACAGAGCTGGATGCTCCGAAGGAGCGTCCTGCTCTGTATCAGCCACGGCGCGGGCAGTCTCTACTGCACAGGACTGCCCCGCGACCGGCTGCCAGAGGCACTGTGGCCCGTGTAACGGGCTGTTCAACTAGTATATAAATAATTGTGCTTGCGCAATTTAAACTTCAGTCTCACTATCAGAAATATAGTCAAATGTTTTTCCGTATTTCGCACACAAAGGACTGAGTAGCGAGGAAAATGTTTACATGGTCCTGCACCGTCACTACACTGTGTTCTAGAAGGATGGACTTGAGTAGCAAACATACACAGCGCTACACAGCTGATGATCAAGAGTTTGAAATCAGTTACAGAATGGGAGACAAAGGGCTCCTATATACAACTGCAAAACATAACAATTCTGAGACAAATTAACTGCCAGACAGAGTTCAAATAATGCTGCCCCTTGACCGCTAAGGTCTCCAACGCATTGCAAAACAATGTACTGGAGACCTCTCTGGCATTCAAGAGATTAAAAGTCTCATTTATATCAATGTGAATTTTGGACCTTTTTATTTGTATCCTACTGTGCAGTTAGTTTATATCACTCTGTATATATCTTATATATATATTTACATACATACTACATATACATATATATATATATATACACATTCATGCTTGCCTGACACACCAATGGATAGCAGACTATCATACTAGGCATTCAAACTAAAGCCTTTATACGCTACCAATGACCTGCTCTTAGTGAGTGGGCAGGGGCCTCAAAACCTGGGATGTGTCTACCTCAGCGATTCTCAGCTCTGGTCCTCAGGGGACACCAATAAGTCAAATTTTACACCCGTTCTCACATAATTAATTCGCATAATTTGCATGGAATTAGCATACAATGCCACACTCTGCCATAAAAGTATACAAGTTCATTTCACAAAAACTATTTTACATAAAAATGGGTAATCCAACATATAGGCAGATCGTTCTTCTCTGTAAACTAGACTTGTCTAAATGTTATTGGTTTAATATAATCCTTTGAGTGCCTGAGGGCTGTGCAACACATTACAGTGCAAATGGGCATTTGTTTGTCTCCTGTGTACAGACAGTTTGCTCCACAATCAGTAACATGAGAATAAAAATTCTAAAATATCAAACTCGCAGCTTATATCTCAAAATAAAACATTGTTGTTGAGCAATAAATGTTTAATTAAGACTAAAATTACCTGCATTATCCAAATTATTGGCATTTGCACCCCAACTTTGGTACAATGTAGCAAGATCCTTTGGAATGTAGGTCTTAAAGATACTTAAAATGTCCAGGCGCTTTTCATGAGCCTCAGATGCTGGTTCTTGTTTGACTGTCTGGAAAGGTGGAGGGGCACCTGTTGTACTAGGTTGCGTGTGTAATACGGGGCTAGTCTTAGTGACTGCATTACAGTGAGTCATGGTTCCTAGTTCATTAATCATCTTGCCCTGAGATTCCCGTTGAGGCACTGAAGGACTCTCCTGTTTAACATGTGATTCTACTTTGTGATACTGAAATTGTGGCTGCTGTAGAGAAAATTTGGTTTTATTTGTGTCAGGCATAGAAAGTTTATTTGGAGATGCAAAACTGCTAGGTCCTCCTTGAGGTACCATATATTTTTCCACTTGCTTACTACTAGATGGTTGCAGTATCTGTCTCGATACTGATGCTTGAGTAGGCGTGAGGCTTCTGTTGATATTTCCAGCCTGGACTAATTTGGGGCTTGCTTCGTATTTAGATTTTGGCAGCGGCTGCTGAATTGCTGAACTATATTGCTGCTCCTGTGCTAACTTAGGTGGTTGCCGCTGTATTTCAAAGTTTGTTGTTTTAGGTGCACTAAACCCACGAGAGGTGTCACGTACCTGAGACCCAGATGTTGCCTTAGAAATATTTGCTAAATTTGGGGAGTTGCCTTTGGGTGCTGGTGACCTACTTGGCATCTGTGTACGTGTGTATCTGGTTACAGATAAGGGCTGGCAATCATTGCCACCAAGTGCAGGTGGTGGACCAGTACGCCCATTTCTGGCTAAGAAAACCAAATTACTTTTTAGATTTTTGAACCCATTTTGCTGAATCCATTGAGGAGCCATGGAGTTACAGCTAACTTTATGCCAAATTCTTTTGTGCATCCACAAAACCTCTGGATAGTAAGTCTTGTGACTGCAGTAGGGACACTGGTGAACAACCAATGCTGCCTGCAAAGCAGAAATTGCACTTTTACTACAAGATTCATCCCTGCTTGATTTTTCACTAAGATCCAATGGAATCAGTTCATGTTTACCACCATTGTTTTTCTCCAAACTTGTGTGTTCCTTCAGCAATTCCAGTACCATTCCATTTGGATGGTTCTTTTCTGCCAATAAAGGTTTCTTTGTCTCAACCGTTACCTCTGAATTGTGTTGCACTACAGAAAGCGATGGACTACTATTCTGAAGATGCTTTCCATAAACATGGGGATCTATGTTGCACTTGAATGCTGGTATTTTTAGGTCAGGAGAAATTTCAGACTTGACTAGTGAAAGGTCAGCAAGATTATTATTACACACTAAGGCAGGAGGAGGCTTAATATCTTGATTACTTTTACTCGATTCACATTTGCTGGTGTCTTCAGATTTAAAGTTATGTTGATGGTTTCCTGTGGATATCTGCATGGGAACATCTTCTCTAGAAAAGTTGGGATGGAAAGATTTGATTCCTATAAAAACAAAAGAAAAAACAATTCAATTACATTTTCTAAAACAAATAAATGTGTTAACATTCAAAAGAAGGCACACTTCAAGATATGTAGTAACTCTTTTAGTGTTAGAGGAGTACGCAATGCATTGCAAAGCAATGCGTACCACTCTGGCGCTCAAAGGTTTAAAAGGGGCAGTGCCTCATTAATAAAAACAAAACAAACATTTTTTTTTTAATCAATACAATATTTGGAAGCGTACCCTGTACAATACCAAGTGGCCTCAAATTTAAAAAATTATTTGGATTTCTCTTAAGCCTCCAAATTCAGCTGGTTTTCACTTCCCACTACACCATCCTTTCTACACACCTCCGAGAAATTATCAGAATCCAAGCCCCCTGAGGTAAACTTGAATGAACATACTGAGAGGGGTGGGTTTCATTTCAGTAGCAGACATCGCCAGACTAGAAGAAATTGAAAGCAAAGACTTTCAACACTGCCTTGGCAAAGAAACCTGTTGAACTTGTTGACATTTTTCTATAAATAAAATATGTGAAGACTAAAATATAAACAGATCAAATGTACGTTATTCTTGCACTATAAATGTAACCCTTTAAGTGCCAGAGGGGTATGCAATGCTTTGTAGAGCAATGTGCTGCATACCCCTCTGGCACTCAAAGGGTTAACATACTTCCATACTTATCTCAGTTTTGTCCTAGATGGTACTGTACCTTTAAGGCAAAAGTGGACCAACTCTGTGGCTACCAAAATGTACCATTGGGGACAAAGCCAATTCCACTGCTTAGCCCTTTGCTGCCACACACATGTCCATCACATTGCTTTGCAAGCTGTTGGATTAAATGGAGATTTTAAATCCTTGAATGTGATAGTGGTACCAAACACATTGTTTCACCAGGAGCTGGAGATCTTTGTGATATTTAACCTTTTGAGTGCCAGAGAATTGTTTTGCAATGCATTGGATACCTCTCTGGGACACAAAGGATTAAAAGCCACATTTAAGGTAGCTGTAATTATTTGTTCCATATGCTGAAGATGGTTTGGGCCCACACTTGTTCCACCTTTGCCTTCTTATACCAGCTCTTTGATATCTGTATTCTACCAATACATAGCCAAAATATGTCCTCTTTTGTAATGTTCCAAGGCTGAGTGACATGGATCTGGTCAATACTGCTACATGAGTGTCACTTCAAAGCAGCCTCATTATCCTCTATTCACAGACTTTTCTTTCTGTTTTTTCTGTCACCATTCCAGAAAGTAAAGAGCACCTCATCTGTTTAATAATTACTATTGAGTAAAAACCTTAATACTGCTCATCTGTTTAATAATTACTATTGAGTAAAAACCTTAATACTTACACCTGCCAAAACAATCACAGCCTCCATGTTGTATGTAAAGAGAACTGTCTCCCGCTTAAGACAGGAAATCAGTATTCTGTCCATTCTGTCTATCTACTGCTCACCTTTTGGTTTACAGAATACATAAGGCATTAAAACAAATGGGATGAATGTCTTAATTAATCAGTTGTTGTTGGCTACAGTATGCCTAGGAATTATTTTCTGTGCTTTTCATATGTTAATCATATCCATGGTGATCAAAACACTGGACACAAAGACTGGCGCTGCTACCATCAACCTTAACATTCCACCAGTGTGTATACTAAGTAGAGCATATGTATACACCAGTCAATGAAACATTGTTTGTATATGCAAGATGCAAACATTTCTAAGAAGTGCAGACTCTCGCCCTGTGATTTAGAAAACAACCATAGAATGGTAAATAGCACTGTACTCGATGATTAGTCACTGAGTGTAGCAGAAAAGGACCAAAATGCCATGTTCAATAAGCCAGGGCACGTCAACTGTCTGACCTCCAGCGGTTAGAGACTACATCTCCCATCAACCCCAACCATACGATGGATTAAGCTACTGAAGTGCAATTCTGGAGCAAACCAACTGCACTACAAGGAACAAATGAAAATTGGCAATTATTTAAATGGGGATTTTAACCCCTGGAGAATTAGAACAATCAAGGGTTTAAAAGCCCTGTGTATCTCAATTAGCATTAGTGGAATTTTATTTGTACCCTGTGGTACAGATGGCTTGCTCCAGAATTTCTTCACTTTAGTTTGCCCCAGTTTGGGGCAAACCATTTGCTCTGTAGGGGATTACTTAAATTTACAAAGATTCCCACTGATTTAAATGGTTTTTGAATCCACTTCTAACCCTCTGAGTGCCACAGAGGTACCTAATGCATTGCCGTGCATTGGATACCTTTCTGGCACTCTGTGTTAATCCTCTGCAATACTAGCGAAGCCTCCCAGTCATTGTTGCATAATACATTGGAGACCTTGCTATCATTCAAAGGGCCTACTCCTTTAAGAGGGGTGTGGAATGCATTGTGACAAAACGTGTTGCACACTGCTCTGGTCCTTAACCCTCTGTGTGCCAGTGTAATACATTGGATACCTCTCTGGCATGCAAAGGCTTAAAGGGTTAAAGTCTAATTGAAATCAGTTGGAATTTTTTGCCCTGTAAGGTGCAGTAGGTTTTTCCCACTATTCCTTACATCCAATTATCTCTATAGATTAACCCCTCGGATCTACAGCCCTATGTACCACATACATTTTTAATGAACAGAGAATATCTAAGTGCAAAAACATAGTAACACTAACAATATAAAGCGTGTGTGTCAAATTATACAGTGACCCACATTTCTCTAGCATCCAAAGGGTTAAGGAGTAATAAAAGTAATCGAAAAGCATGCAGATATGGATATCAAAACAGACACATTATGAAGGTCATCTGTCGAGACAGACAGGCGGGATGTAACCCTAGCTTTCACTATGGCAAATAATTCTTACAGCAGCATAAAAACTTATTTATAATGAAACAATACATATACCAGTACATCAGTTATTTTTTACTGGGTAAAATAAGGGTGGTCCCTTAAAACTCAAATTTTTTTAAAATTAAATTGTAACTTTCTATTGTGGTCACCAGATTGTGATGTTTCTGTGACTAACATTGGAAAGTCTTAATCTATGACTCCATCTCTCCCACAGAGTTCTAATACACCCCTTAAAGGGATAGTAATACTTAAGTATTACAAATCCCTAAATTAAAGCCCTAGTAAAAAAAAAAAAAAAAAAAAAAAAAAAGTATTGCCCCCAGTGTCATCTCTCAAACCTTTATGGTTTGAGAGATCAACGTTTCTAAAGTTGCCCTCTCCCTCCCCCTTCCCCGTTGTCAGCATTCTAGATGACTCAGGGAAATCCGGTCAGAGATCATAAGGCGGCTCTGCAGCAGAGCCGCGATCGCGTTAACTAAAAAAAAAACTTTCACTAAAACGGTCTTCTACTTGTGCTTGCAAACCAAGCACACGTAGAAGACCATTTCAGTGAAACTTTTTTTTTAGTTAACGTGATCAGGCTGTGCTGGAGAGCCGCCTGAAAGTCGTACGACTCTCTTCCCTGCAGTCAGCTAAAATGCTGACTACTGGGAAGGGGGAGGGAGAGGGCAACTTTAGAAGCATTCATTTATCAAACCATAAAGGCTTGAGAGATGACACTGGGGGCAATATGTTTTTTTTTTTTTTTTTACTAGGGCTTTAATATAGGGATTTGTAATACTTAAGTATTACTATCCCTTTAAGGAACAGATGAGCATGCAACACATTGCCTTACAATACATTTCATACCACTCTGATCCTTAAGGGATTAAAATGTTTGAACTGTAATAGCTTTAGTGATCCTACTTGGTTGCATACAGCAAGAAAAGTGTGTGTGTGTGTGTGTGTGATATATATATATATATATATATGTGTGTGTATCCTATATAATAATTCACTAAAATGTGTGTAAAGATGCAGTCACGCGCAGTACAGACTGCCTGTGATGAGGCTGATACAGAGCGGGACGCTCTGAAGGAGCATCCAAGCTCTGTATCAGCCGCGGCGCGGGCAGTCTCTACTGTGCATGACTGCCCCACGACCGGCTGCCAGTGGCACTGTGGCCCGTGTAACGGGCTCTTCAACTAGTATATATATCTCATTAAAAAGGCTTACTGGTCCTGTAACTTACTGAGTGCCATTGGTTCACAACTACAACACTTCCTAACCAAAAACGTGGGGGACGAGTCTGCATACAGTTAACTTATGTGTGCATTGCAACGCTGTGATAAGCTGTGACTTGGGCCTCTGGTCAAAGATGCAATGTCGGATTTCACCAACAGCAATGGGATTGCTGTACCAAGTTCCATGTGGATCTGAACATTTAAGGCTTAAAGGACCAAAGGAGTGTGTAATGCATTGTGACAATGCAAAGAACACTTTCTTGGCCCTTAAAGGATTAACGGACTCAGAAATGTTACAGTGAGAATGTATTATATGCAGTGCAATGCTGTGCGTCATCAAACAATATCCACATTTGTTAATGGGCTTTAGTTATGTCACTGAAAGAAATGATAAATTCAGGACACTGGAAGAAAGTCAGAGCATTGTGTATTTAAGTTAACCATGCTAATTGCCAATTAATTTTTCAATTACTCACTGCCCAAATTCAATAATGTGGTTTTGACAACGTTCTTATGTAGCTGACATGTTACAAAACCACTGTGGTCTGATGCATCAATTTAAAATACTACAATAAAGTGAAACGAGAAGCATTTTTTTGAAGTAGCGTGTGTTTAACCTAGTGCATAGTGTACATGAATGCATCATGAAGCATTACCTCACTGATGAATATGCAGATTGTCCCCAGACAGAAATACACTTGTGTTTAGTCATTCGTATATTGATAAATACAATACCTAGTCTCTTGTGATATCACATAGATTATTATATCTTTATGGGGATTGTGCACATTCATTTCACTTTCAAGCGCTGTTTGTTTAGTATTTGCTACATCATCTAGTAGTAATCACACTAAATACATCTTGAAAGACAGCTTCTCACAGTTGCCATAAACTTGCTAATACAACCAGATGATTGCAACTACACAATTAAAATATTTATGCCGTACTTCCTATTTTTAGGCATAGCTTACCTTTTAACACTTTCTATACCAAAGAGGTATCCAACGCATTGTGTTGTAATGCTCTGGATACCTCTCTGGAATTCAAAGGGTTAAGAACAAAAAGGGATGAACACATTGCGAAGGAATGCACTGCATGCACTTTAGTCCTCAACCATTAACCCCATAACAACCAGCTTGCGCAGTCAGCCATTGAGGACCACCATTTTTTGTTTTTTTTACTCCATTGCTCCTGTTATGCCAAGGCATGAGTTGGCCCTTACAGGGCCCTGGTATGTATAATTTGTTTATTTTGTATATTTTATTGTACCTTTTAAAGTGTTAGCTAAATTAGCTGAGTAGATAACCTCTCCAGAGCAGGATGTAGGGCTACTATAAAATGTATTGCAAGATCTGCTCTGATGGAGGTCATCCAGGGAACACCCACATAACCCGAAATAGGGAGAACATGTATATATAGTGTAAAAAAGTTCAATACAAATATATATTCAGAATGCCCAGGTTTTACCCTTGCGGTGGGTTCCAAACATGCCAGGGGGAGGTGTTCCTGCTATGAGTTACAAAAATAGCCACTTTGCAACCAGTTATACCCAGCATGTTTGGTGTCCAGATCTTCACACATATATGAGGAATATGGTTATTATAACATTATAGAGGTGTGCTGTGGGTTGCATGTTTTGGGAAGCCTTATGATTTTTCAGATAGACCTCTGCAGTAACTTCCCTGACAGGTCTGATTGAGTGGGCTGTAAACAGTCAGGCCAGACCCCTGTCCCTCCCAGGGGGTCTGGTCTCTTAGAAGCAACTGTGGACTCCTATTTAATATGGATTTTTGGATAAAAACGGTGAATTTCTTTGTAACAACTGAAGGGGGAGATACCATCTGAAGTTCCCAAGGACTCTTAAAATATCGGTAATTGTATTTAAGGATTTCTTGTGTTTCTCCCATTTTATTTTATGGACTGTTTGCCAGTGTATAATCTTTAGTTGTGTATGTCCTTTATTTCTGTATTTTTGTAACCAGCACTGTGAAGCATATATTTCCAGATTAAATGTTCAATTAATCAGATCTTGTCTCTGTTCTCTAACATGAACTCACTACTCTGAAGGAAGCTCAGTTAGAACATGCTACTAAAGGGTTAAGTGTAAATGTTTGATTATTAAGGTGATTTTATTCTGTTGTGTTTGGGGTAACCTAAGATGCCCAGATATAAAGTCTTGGTGGTGGCAGCGAATTGTAGTACTGGGGGTGACAGTGCAGGAGGGATTTCAGGGGTTAATTTGGTGGTTACTAGGAATAGTAACAGGTAACCAGGGGTCTGTTATTGTTAAAGGGATAGTAATACTTCGTTTTAACTTTATTTTATTTTGTAGGCATTAAAAAAACACGAAGAATGATATAAGTCTTATCTCTCAAACCTTTATGGTTTAAGAGATATTCACAAGCAAAGTTTCCCCCTCCCGCCCCTTTTACCTAGTGTAAGCCATCTCTTCTCAGATGTGAGTCTGGTTGTATGACAGTACAGATAACAGAAGGGGACAATCTTCTTTGTATGAAAAGAATGAAAGCCCTTCCCCCCTTGACAAGTTTTTCAGGTTGTTCCCTTATCTTAATTGAAGATTGTCCCTCTCTGCAGTCTACCTGGGCACCTCCCTTCTGATGTGGCTGAACAGGGGGGGGGATACTTTGCTTGTGAAAATCTCTTAAACCATAAAGGTTTGAGAGATAAGACTTATATCGTTCTTCATGTTTTTTTAATTCCTACAAAATAAAATAAAGATAAAACAAAGTATTACTATCCCTTTAACCCATTCCCTCCCACACTCTCCCCACTGTCTCAGCAGGGCCTACAGCCTTCGCTTGTGACAGCTCCAAACAATTCTGGGGTCACCAAGAGGTGTGCAGCCACGCAGTGACCCAGGAATTTCATGACGTATCAGGACTGCCACCTAAACAGTTACCCCCATAACAACCAGCTTGAGCAGTGAGCCGTTAAGGACCATGGGAGTTTTTCTCTCTTTGTTCCAATGAATTCTGGGGTTGCTGAGAGGCGACCCTGGAATTCCATGACGTACTAGGACCCCCACCGGTCCTTAAGTGCTATGCACACCTGCGCTGGTCATTAATGGAAGTGAAACAGGTGTAGGCTGGTTGCCAGAAACCAAACATGAAGAAAAAAATGCTTAAATGTTTTGGGTTACCAACAGTAGTTTGTTGATTTTTTTTTGGGGGGGGGGCAGGGGTGTTAACCCTTGAGTGGCAAAGATATATACGATAGAGCTGTAAAGCAATGCGCATTTGAGATGTCTCTTGCATCCAAGGGTTTAAAGCCGAACTACCAGCCAATAAAAATATTGCTCCACATAATTGCCCATGTGGTGACTAGCTGCTCAGTAGCGCTAGTCACCAGAATTATTACCAGATTAAAGAGAAATTGCTATTCTTCCCGGACTGACAGCAGGACGGAGCGGGGACATCTTGCCATAGTGACGTCCGTGCGGTGATAGTTCCACTTTAAGTCAGGGGTAGCCTATATCGGACCTCTGGCTGTTGTGGACTACAGCTCCCTTCATACATAGACATTGGGCAGGCTGGGGATGTTGGGTGTTTTAGTCTCCAACAAGTGGAGGTCCGAATATGCACTCTACCAAGTGAAGTGACCAGTCCTAACAAAAACACCCTGCACATTTAACTCTTTGGGTGCCAGTGAGCGCTGGTTGGGGAAGTAGAGTTGTAGACTCCAACTGCTGTAGATCCAACCCCTGGGTGAAATGATCAGTTACAAAGAGAGCCATCTGCACATTTAACCCACTGAGTGCCTGAGGTATGTCCAACACTCTGCAAAGCAAGAAGCTGGACTCTCCACTGGTACTCAAAAGGTTAACATAACTGCATAATTATTCCTGGAGAGAAAAATCCTGCTTGAAAACAGTACCAGCATACCACACACCACGTGTGAATCAATATTCCCAGTAACTGCAGTGTATTCCAGCTCATCTGCCTTGGTGGTATAAAGAAAACACTAATGGAATGCACTGCTTTGTACAAGGAGTACAGCCCATGACACATTTCAAGGCCTTTCCAGTGAGCAGAGACTGGATTATTTGTGGGAGATATGTTTTTTTTTTTTGTTTTTTTTTTTACAGGATCAGCTTTATCTGTAACAGAGAGCAATATGGAATGACTCCGCACAGGACCTGTACCACACTGTAATGTCAAGCTTCTCTATATCAATTTTATTTTCAGAATTGCTTTTCCTTGGGCACAATGCCTGAAATGTGCTAGATGCCATCAATAGAGCAGGGATAGAGATGACCCCAAGAGCTGTGTGAAAGGCGACACTGCGGCTCTAACCTACTTATCTCAGTCATATAGGTTTATTTAATAACCATCCATATTGACCTAAGGTCTCAGCTGCTGCCTTTTAACCCTCTGATTGCCAGAGAGTGCACAACTCTAGCATTCAAAGGGTTAATAAGGCCTTGCCCTTTTTGTGTGCAGTTTCCCTGATCTACGGTCCTTTGTGCACAAATGACACAACATGCATCACTACATAAACTGGGCCTGTCACGATAAACAAGTTACCAGATTTAAAAAAAAAAAAAAAAACCTAACAACTGTCTATATGGTTGTACGACTCATGTTTGTGCAAAATAAATTCGTCTTTATTTGTTGGGTGGCACAGTCAGGCACTTTATGCAAACCAGTTTAGTGCCCAGGCAATATTACAATACACTGTGCTGTGACTGAATCTAGAGAGAGATCTTACACTGAGTCAAGTCTAATAGAAAAGGGAGTGAAGTTTGGCTTTGAACAGATCCAGTTAACCCTTTGAGTGTCAGAGGGGTAAGGAATGCATTGCAAAGCAAAGGGTTAACATGTTGTGCAGAGATTTAGTATAAAATTACCACAAACACTTGGAAAATAAAATTCTGCATCTGCAGCGTAAAATGGGTTCATGTGCAACACTGAAACTTACATATAATGACCAAAAGGACTCTGAGAATGCAATAATCATATAACATGTCTGTGTCATTAAAGCATCTACTCCTACACAGTCCATACTGTTCCAGGAAGTACTGCTGTTTATGGACCTGTACAGCCCACAGATTAAGTACATAACAATTACCTGCCACAATGTTAACACTAGGGTTCACTCAACAGACAGACAGACCTCTGGTTTCATAGGTGGTTATGCACTAAAGAGGAGATGAAGCAGAGATGACTTCTTCAGATCCTGTGTTATACTATGGAGACTATGCACGAAGATCTCCAAAGTCTGAGAAATCATAGTGCATAGGCTCCATATAATAACATAGGAACTGGAGAAGTGGTATCACTGGAGACGTCCTCTCTACTTTATCTCCGTCACAAGCGAAGGCTATAGGCCCTGCTGAGACAGTGGGGAGAGTGTGGGAGTGAAAGGGTTAACCATACCAGACCCCTGGTTTCCTGTTACTATTCCTAGCATCCACCAAATGAACCCCTGAAATCCCTCCTGCCCTATCACCCCAGCACTACAATTTGCTGCCACCAAATACTTTATCTCTGGGTGTCTTAGGTTACCCCAAACACAACAGAATTACAGTATAAAATCATCTTAATAATCAGACATTTAATTAACCCTTCAGTAACGTGTGCTACCTGAGCTTCCTTCAGAGTATTGAGATCATATTAGAGAACAGAGACGAGAGCTGATTAATTGAACATTTAATCTGAAAAAAGGCTTCACAGTGCTGGTTACAAAAATACAGAAATAAAGGACATACACAAATAAATATTACACATTGGCAAAACAGTCCATAAAATAAAATGGGAGAAACACAATAAATCCTTAAATACAATTACCAATATTTTAAGAGTCCTTGCGGGAACTTCAGATGGTATTTCCCCCTTCAGTTGGCACCAAGAAATTCACCTTTTTTATCCACAACCCCAAATTAAATAGGAGTCCACAGTCGCTTCTCAGAGGCCAAACCCCCTGGGTGTTACCTGAGGGGAGCTTTGGCCTGACAATTTACAATATACACATGTTCTCTGGATAATCCACCAACAAAGCAGAAGGCCCAAGACCTTTTTTATGACCCCTATGTCCTGCTCTGGCGATGTACTCATTCAGTTTCTGGTGATGTTATCAACAAAATAAACAAACAAATTATACAAACCAGAGGCCCTGCAAGGGCCAACTCGTGCCTTGGCATGACACTCCCTCTTTATCATGCCTTAGTGAATCTCCCCCATAATCTCTATACTGTATGAAGAACTATATTGCTGGTCCATTAACTCAGGCAGTGAGATGTGCAACACATGCTGGAGAAATTTACTAAACATCTCACTGACGTTCAAAGGGTTAAAAAGTATTGCCAACTATAACAAACATTCTTTAATGGACCAATATAGGTATAAACAATTTGACTCGAAAGAATAACATTAATTTAGTTTAGATTGCAAGAACAGCATGTGTGGGACATTCAGAGATATACAGCAAAATAAAAAAATTCTAATGAAATAGACTATTGTGCCAGAGGGGTACGCAATGCATCGCTCTGCAATGCATTGCGTACCCCTCCAGCAGTCAAAGGGTTAACTCCTTGAGAGAGAGAGAGACTAACATTGTAAGAACTGAAGCAATTTCAGGGGCAAAACAATTGCATCACAGGAGACCAAAAAGGCCAGTGATATGAATGTGGCATTCATTCGCTGAATGCTAGCCCCCGTCTGGAAACCATTATCAACAAAATACATCTATAAAGTTAGATAGTAATATTTATTTTTTTCATACATCACAAAATGCAAAAAGTTTTAAAATGAGTTGTACTAGGACACTCTACTTTGCAATGCATTGGAGAGGTCTCTAGTATCTATGGGGTTAAAGAGCAGTAATGGGAATTTTGTATGCTAGGAATGTGGCTACCCTAAATATATCACTCTGTAAAAGCAAGCAATACAGGTCCATGTCGAAAGGATAATGACAAGCTAAAGAGAATACAGTTCTTCCAACCCTTGCCTTTCAGACATGAATAATGAATGAACACTTGAAAACGGTGTGCCATTTGCAAGCTTATTTCACTTAAGTCTGCAACATATGGGATTGCAGAGCCTGCAAAAATTGTTTGACCCAGTGGAACCCTTCTAAGTGATGCTCAGACATGACACCAAATAATTCAAGTTGTATGGAATGTCACACTACAAGGGAGCAATTTTGCTGCATCAATCTTCTTGGCGCAGGGCTGGCACTACATGCTGACTGTTTGTTTCACCTCTGTGTTTTCAGGACATTTTTAATGAAGGAACCCAAAACTTGAACTGATTGTGAATCAATGCACCATACAACTTTCTGACACGCAAAGGTTAAATATAATCTACAGTTCTAGTTGAAACATGTATCTATGGTATCTCAGAAAACAGAACACATTAACCCTTTGGATTCCAGAGGGGGTGAGTAAAAGCACTGAGGAGCAATGCAAAATGCTCTGGAACTCTAAGGGTTAAAAGGTCATCAGAACTAGACATTCAGAGATGCAATATATAGAAAATAAAACTTATAACGGGAAACAGCTAATGTTTTAACCCTTCTAGAGCCAGAAAGTCTGAAATGCATTGCTGTACAAAGCTTTGGCGGTCTGTCACACAGGGAAATAACAGGGGGTCACAGCTACAGAACATGAAGCAGTAAATAAGTGTAAAGTACTTCTGGGTAGGAGGGGTTTGAGTGGATGAATGCTAGGCCTCCGATTGCCCAATGGCATTAACTGAAAGGGTTGATATGAATATTCTAGAAACTGCAACACTGCTCAGTTCCAGTAAACAGCTCATGGTAGAACAGGCCTCATATAAAGCAACATTAACCACAGTTGGAAAATTGTAGTAGGCTACAGTTACTGCTGAGCCGCCATCTCTCACACAGGCTTGTGGTGAAACCAATGGTATTTTCCTTACTGCACTCATACTGTACTATGGTTTTAAATCACATATATAGAGACAAGTAACAATGAGACTAAGTGGCATATGCACAAAGAAAGAAATAATTCTGGGGAAACCATAGGTCAAAGATTTCCACATTTCCCATTAATTTAAATACTGGTCCGTCCCCCCAATGATGTGGAGATAACGCTAGCATTCAAGATGGATAAAAGGGATAGTAATATCCCAGAAATTTTTCTTTGCATTTTGTAGTGCGTAAAAAGAGGTTTGAGAGATCCGTTTTTTTGCATTCAAGTCAACTTTTTCAGCACTACAAAATGCAAAAAAAAAAAAAAAAAAATTCTGGGACATTTGTATCCCTTTAACACTATTTTAATAAAGGCAATTATAATTTCTGCCTTATGGTAAAGTTTGTTTTACCCCAGAATGGTTTTGCTTTCCTTTTTTGCAGAAGGATCTAAATAAGCAAATTTAGTTAACCCTCTGGCACTTAACCCTTACAGTGCTAGAGAGGCACGGAACGCATTGCTTTACAATGCGTTCCATACCCCTCTGGCACGTAAAGGGTTAAAAGGTTAACTGGGTTGACTATTAAATTCCAGCGTCAAATAATTTTACACAGTGGAAAAAGAGGCAAGGGCAATCCCACTGAAAGTAATGCCTACAAATGAATAAAACAAGAACATAAAGGAAAAATGTGGTACAGGCCAAATTTTTCTCCCAATATCAAAAGTTGTTTTCTTCTCTCAAATGTAAATGTGTTTCACTCAGCTAATCTTCTAAAATACCACAAATGCTCCTGTAGTTATTGTGTGCCAGAGAAGCAGAATTCAGGTGTGAAATTGCCTCCTTTCATCATTAGTTCAATTACTGAAACAGATTTAAGCAGTCAGCTATGCCATAAATGCAGCAGCAGTAGGAGAACGGTGGAATTATACTGCCACTACCTGGTCGATTCGAAGAACTACAATTTGGGAAAAAAATCTGAGAAACTGAGTTGGTGAAACAATATCCCCATGTTTACAATATACAGAAAGAATGACCTAAAACTTCAACTTGGCAAACAATAAGACAGTTAATGTATTGAATGAGTGATTTCAAAAGGGGTAATGTGTGCACCCCTGTCTGTCCACTGTTTCAAAATATTTGTGGCATTTAGTAAAAACAACCTCACATTATAAAAAAAAGAAAAAATAAGTACAAATAAAAAAGTGGAAGACTTTTTTTTTTATATATTAATTGTATGGCTTCAAGATTACTAGGCTTTACCAAATGTACTGTACTCCAATGCACACACTAGTACAAGAGGAGCCAACCCCAGTCCCCATGTTTTCATGACAGCCCTGCTTTATTACATGCAGTCCAATCAGTGGCTCAGTCACTTATCTGGTCCCCTGGAGGACCAGTTTTGCCTACCCCTGCATCAGTGGTTTAATTCTTAAAAGGCCAGAGAGGTGTGCCACACATTGTGAAGCAACGTTCTGCACACACCTCTGGGTCCTTAAATGGTTAAAGTGGACCTGATTTTGATTTGAGTGATTTAGCTTTGTGCTATTGGGTGGGTTCTTGGCAATTGCACTACACGTCATGTTCCCATTAAGACTTTTAATGGACTCAAAAGTGGGGATCCAAGTGACCAGTTGTCCAAATTACTAAGGCCTGTCACACAGGTGACACTGTTGCAGCACAAGAGAACTGGGGAAAAACACAAGTTGTGAATAACTGTCTGATGGGGCATTTCAGATAGGAAACATGCAGACAGAAAAGCATCATGCTAAAACTTTCCCCAGACAATATCACAGCTAATTGCAGTATAGAGAAAACCTTCCTACACCTTAGCATTAAAGATGCACAAACATTTTCAGAGTTGCTACAAAGTTGGCTATGTGAAAGAGCACTAAGGTCCACTTCATATACGAAACATCAATGTAGGGAAGCTGCATTGGATCTAATGCTCATGGTGAACAGTAACATGCTGGACTATCATGCTTTCTGCATAAGGGACATGGTCTTTAATGGCCACAAACCTCCACAATGGGCAGTTTTTAAATGGTTAAAGAAGTTCTCCATTGACGCCTATGGAGCCACTGAAACTTTGAGTTTGAGATACTCCTAGCAATCTCCAATAAATGGCTCACAAATGTGAGATTAAGCCAGTAAAACATACTGGTAATCACATGGATTGGCCATTAGACACTCCTCCCCTGAATTCCAGTCAGCAATAGAACACAGAAGACTCCCTGGTGCAGAACTGTTGCATGGGGCTGCAACAGTTCTGCTGCCCTCAACCCCTTAACGACCAGCAGTTAAGGACCATGGGGCTTTTTTCTTGCCACATTGGATTCAGGGGTACCTGAGCACAGTGCAGCCATGTGGGGACCTGTGAATTCCATGATGTGCCAGAACAGTCACTCGTCCTTAACTCAAGTTTATCCATTACGGTGCTAGCACGTCTTGGGTTCTTAAGGTACTAAGAGAGCACAAGACCTAATAAGGTTTATTTAACCTTATTTAGAATACTTGCAAAATAAGTGATTCCCCTATCTCTGTTGCCCCCCCAATCATTATTGTAGTGTCAATTGTTTACTTACTGATCAGTGAGAAATGAATATATATATATATATATATATATATATATATATATATTTATATTAATTTATTATCTCTCTCTCTTCTCTATCCTATAATATAAAAGGCCAGTTGTATGTTTGTCCGAAGCAGTCATGCACAGTAGAGACTGCCCGAATGCTTACCCGTGTACACGGGCCTTTGCAGTCATGCGCAGTAGAGACTGCAGATGTAGTCATGCGCAGTAGAGACTGCAGATGCAGTCATGCGCAGTAGAGACTGCCCGGACACACAGAATGCTGGCCCATGTACACAGGTTTTTACACTAGTATATAACATACGTACACACACATACATATATGTTCTAACACTGTCTGGGAAATGTAAGAATCTACCACATGCATCCCATATGTGGTCCTTATACATTACTTATGTAAAAATGCTTATGTAGCAACACACACAATCCCACAGAATTGCTTCATCTGTAAGATCCACAGTAGCTAGAACACTGTTCCAGTTTCCTCAGTGCCTTTTTAGTGTACAGTATAACAGCATGCCCAGAATTTCATACACTCCAATACTGCCCACCTCTTTGGGCACAAAAAGTGAACTGGGAGGAGATGCACTAAAGAGTAATAAGGCCAGGATGGAGATATGGTGGCAAGTTTGTGTCAATGACATACTGACAGCATGCTCCAAGATGTCTTCACCATCTTATCCCTGTGAATCCGCAACCAATTTGCAAAGCCTTTCAGATGATTATGATGTTGCACTCACTACATGGACAGTGGCTCATCTGCAATTGGAAATACAGGTGTGTTTACATGTTAATGTGACTTTTGCCACATGCATCAAGTTCCGACTGCAGCCTTTGCTGTAGAAGTTCACAGTTCCAACATCACCAACCCTAGGCTGGGGACATTGAGATCTTTCTATAGCTCTCTATAGAGTCAGAGAACAGTTTTCTGTCTTGACTAGACCTGTGGCAGTGAAAGAGTTAAGAATTTTTATAGATGGGTAAAAAAAAATGAGTAATGATCAAGTAATTCGAAATGTATTGTATCGTTCTTTAAAACTGTACATAGACATTTCCCTAAAGTACCAACCAGAAGTCTCTTGAGTGCTCAAACTGACAGGCAACAGCATCCTGTATTTTGAGTGGCCATCAGACTCTTATTGGTGGTGCCATTTGCCAATCTAAGAACATCTACCTGTGAATTAAGGAAGCCAAGAAATTAATAGCTACAGATAGCAGGTTTTTAAAGCAACAAGTTTGCTGTTATGCTGCATACAAGTTCAGGTGTGAGTGATGCACCAATATGTGGAGGCAGAAGGGAAGAGCTTATTAGACCCAGTGAGACACTATACTTTACTTTGAATCGCTGTGTTTCTATGGGATTGGTAGAAATGCCAGATGTAAGCGGATGCCAATGGCACAACTTGGCAAAGTAATATCCGCTCTCATCCCCTTTGGAGGAGGGCACTTGGCAAGTCACTTTGAGGATACTGGACTGGACTACCAGCCACTATTATCATACTACCATCCAGTCTTAGTGCAGAGAAGCAGCTACAGACAGGCATGTCATGAGCACATATTTTAATAGGAAATTAAAACATGTTAAAATTACAGTTATTACTGTGTTAGGTTTTATTTTGAGAATATGTCTCTCATATATGTACTGTAGTTAATAAAAACTAGTGTGAAGTTATTAATGTGCAAGAAAAAAGGAGGTTACCAATATTGTTTATGGATACTGATACTGCCTTACTTCCCCACATCTTTGTATTATTTTGGGAAAGTACAGCTAGGCATTTATGTATAATAGTCAAGGTGGTTCCATCAGTCCCCACACATATAAAATACATATTTGTATGTCACAAAAGTTAAGCACTCAGTCTTACAGTAGAGTAGTCTGCACACGGTTACACTGCGAGGTTCTGGCTAAACAGACTATAATAGTTTGGTAAAAGTAATGGTGCTTATCTCACTACTAGTAATAGTGTCACTGATTTGCATTTTACACTATTAATGCATTTACTTGGCCCAAGTCTCCCTTGAGTCCATGTTCATGTCCAGGTGGTTGAGCAGCACTCATATGAACCTACTTTTTATGAAGCAAATACAGTCACCTTTATTAATTTAGTCTGACATTTGTACACCTTAAAAAAAGTGTGTCAGTACCGTCCAACCTTCTGTTTTAAACCACTCACATGTACTGGTCCTCTGTACCTGGTGCTGTCAAAAGTGATTGAATCAATTGAAATATACAGGAATGAAGCACTCCCATATCCCGGAAAGCTGAAGAACTGAGATTTTGTGTCATCTTATAGATCACAGACGATCATATTTTCATTATACACATTATATTTCTTTAAGTAGATCTTAGATAAAAGACAATCAAACAAAAATCAATATTCCCTGCTATAGGCAAGTCAATAAGGAGGTTGCCCAACTCTGTATATGGATTTGCTGTGTATGGTATCTATTACAACTGGTGGATGTCCATCAGTGGTGGGTGTACACTTCTGATTTGCAGCTTTACTAAAAAGTCCAGGCTACTAACATGTTTGAATCCATTTTATTCTGCACCAGGAAGTACTCTGTGCAAAGCTAGGCAAATAGGACCTGATGAAGTTTGTAACTGATAAGGTAGTGTACATTATGAATTTTACTTGAGCATGTCCAACCATGTTCCACTTTGTAGAACTCCTGAATGAAACAGGCACAGAATACAGAGATTTGATTTTGCACCATGAAGTGTGTTGGTTAAGCAGGGAAAATGTGCTTGAGTGGTTGACGGCACTTCTTTTAGCTATCAATCTGACAACTTTTGGATCAGATGCCACATGCTTATACTCAAACAGTGGTTGCAAGAACTGGTCATGCTGACACCACATTTTCTACGGTGGAAAAAAATATCCGCTTCTACCTTCCCTTATTTCCAGTATGAAAAAAATTCAGGTTTCAGCTATCAATGTTTGATGAACAGAAATCTCAAGATTACATTCACTTTCCCCATCTTAACGAAACACTGGCAAATAGCTCAGATGACTGCAGCACAGAGTACTGTGTTGTGGAACACATGGACATGCTTTCAATGTCAAAAGAGAAATCCAAATATCAATTTTCTTCTCTTGATGATCTTAAAAATTAAACTTCTTTACTCACAACCTATTTCAGTTTGATTTTATTAAGAGTGATCCTATATGTGAGAAACTTGAGCTCGATAAGGACTTGATGATTCATTTCTGAATGTGCAAACACTGAATGAAGGGACAATTCAGCACTTTGTGAAGGAAAACATTCTTCATGTTTGGGGAAAAAAAAATGTAAAGAGCCTATTTCTCTCCAGTGTGCAGCTAAAAGCTTATCTATATTTAGTTCCAACTACACATGGGAGCACATATTCGCCATCATCGGACATATAAAAAAAAAAAACAAGAAAAGAAATATGTTAACAGAAGGAAAACTGTCTTCTGAAGTATGGTGTGCCTGCTCTGGTCTTACACCTAGAGTCCAAGAACTGGTAAACAATATGATGGCTCAGAAGTCCTACCCAAGATGCTGTTACTGTATAGTTATTAGTTACAACAACAACAAATTATATATATAATTTCATGTTCATATTGAATCCAAAGCA
The DNA here is from genome assembly GCA_037306005.1 of Rhinophrynus dorsalis. Classification (NCBI taxonomy): domain Eukaryota; kingdom Metazoa; phylum Chordata; class Amphibia; order Anura; family Rhinophrynidae; genus Rhinophrynus; species Rhinophrynus dorsalis. The sequence goes on from CM074723.1 coordinate 177,128,002, forward strand.
TCTTGGCAAGATGTCTGATCACAGTTTTTCTTTAACAAGGCAACTGGACTTAATTTCTTTGTATGCTTGATATTTTTCAACACATATTATTAGCACTATTTATTCTCAATTAAAATGCTAAAACCCATTTTTCTTGGTTTTCTTTCAATCTAGGGGATACTTGGAATTTCCAATCAATGTTAATGTAATAAGCATCTTTTTGGGTGTCCAAAGCAATGCATCTCGCACCCCTCTCGTCTGCAAGGGTTTAAGTGTAAATGCATATGGCAGTGGTTCTCAGCTAGTCTGACACTGCACTTGGATGTTGTGTCTTGGGCACCAGCTTAGGGTGCCAGTTTTTTATGAAGACTGACAAAAATCTGAATACTGAATTTCAAATGTTTAATTAATTACACTGGTATAAACAATATGTTGGGTTTGTGATTCTGATTGTGAGCCATAAGAATAACGATTTGTCCTCTTCATTACATTCTTGAGAAATGACATGTTATAGCAGCTCTGAAAATCCCAAACTGAGTGTTAAAAGATCTACAATCATGTGCACATGGAACACCTTAAAGGGATAGTAATGTTTCATAATAAAAGCAGCTCTAATTAATCATCATAGTATTTGGACTTTGGAGAGTCTTATTTCAATTCTGTCAGAGTTGTAGTTCAGGAGTAATTCAATGACAAAGTGTCCCCCTCCCGCCCCTTTACTGATGTAACACTCCTCAGCCAAAGCAGAAGGGAGGTGCCCAGGTAGATTGCACAGAGGGACAATCTTCAATTAAGATAAGGGAAAAACCTGAAAAGCTTGTCAAGGGGGGCAGGGCTTTCATTGTTTTCATATAAAGAAGACTGTCCACTGCTGTTATTTGTCTGGTCTTACAACCAGATTCACATCTGAGAAGAGATGGCTTACACTAGCTAAAAGGGGCAGGGAGGGGAAACTTTGCTTGTGAATATCTCTTAAACCATAAAGGTTTGAGAGCTAAGACTTTTATCATTCTTCATGTTTTTTTAATGCCTACGAAATAAAATAAAGTTAAAACAAAGTATTACTATCCCTTTAACAATTAGTTGGATACTTGCTTGTTGGAGAAACAGTATGGAAATAGTTGCACAAGAATATCATGACCACCACTAGATGCATTCATAAAACAGAAGCTTAAAACTTCTTATTTGTATAGCTTTCCTATCAGGTATATAGCTATACTTTTTATTCACAATATATCCCTTGTAGCACACTGATAATTACTTGTCTAGCATGTGATAAAGGCTTGTGTTCCTCATGACAATCCGATCTATTGTAGCCCAATGTTTTGCTAGAGGCAGGCTTGCAGAGATCAGTACATACAGGAAACTTCAGACATTATGCAAAACCTAAATAAACAGACCTATCTGACTGCTATAGGAACACCACCAACCTAGGTAACAATCTTTGAAACAAATGAATAGACTTTTTAGTCCTATGGTATTATTCTCTTTTAACTATTTAAGAACCAGAAATATGTGCAAAACAATGCTTTGCAATGATCTGCGCACCTATCTAGTCCTTAACCCTCCGAGTGTCAGATGGGGTACGCGTTGCACACCCCTCTGGCACTCAAAGGGTTAAAGGTTAAAACCACTGTATGCACATTGTATTACACAATGAAGGCACTGTGGTTGCACATCTGTGCTCATAAAATGAAAGTGAGTCCCAAAGTTAAATTAAAAGAGCTGGGAAACATGGCCTCTGACCAAACAGAAAACACATGGCATGCTGTGGACAATGGACATGATTGCAGAAAGATGCAACTCATCTGGTATGCAGGCCAGGTTCTGAATACTTCAAATTTGTAATGTTGCAAAGACAGCTGGGATACTGCCATGATTTCTGTCCAAAGCACACACAAAGCAAGTCTCAAGTCCTATACAGGAAGCTAAAGATGGGCAGTACTCGAGCAAAGCAACAGTATTACAGGAAACAATGGAAAACACACATTGATTTACATGAGGCTTTTAGAATGCTAGAGAGCTCTCCAAACAATTGTCCTGCATCATGTTAAAGACCTTGAACATTTTTGAGGGGTTAAAAGCACCATTTACAATCAATAGCAGTTAGGGGGAGGTTTAATTGTCCTTTGTGGTGCAGATGGTTTGCTTCAAACTGATTCATCTTTACCTCTCTGAATATGGCCCAGAGAGTGAAGCGCCAAGTGTTTCATGAGTAAAAGCAGTCCTGTTACCTCTCTCCTCTTTCTTCAGCTGTTAAAACCTATGAATTTCTACCACAGAGGTTTAACCCCTTAAGGACCAGTGGTCCTGGGGTGTGTGGTCCTTTGAGGACCAGACAAGAAAGTATGACATGCCATCTCATGTGACTGATCACATGTGGCAGCACGCCGAACGGGGGACTGAAAGAGATCGCTCCGGTTTTGGTCCCTGCAGGAGCGATGTGAGTAAAAAGTATGTGACGTGCCAGGACTGTCACTGGTCCTTAAGTGCCGGACAGCCGTGACGGTTCTAGTATGTCATTGGACGCAAAGGGGTTAATAAATTGATAGAGGAAATATTATGAAATTCCTTTCAAGATGGAAGCCCCTGCTGAAAAAAAGAAGAAAATGAAGCATCTTAAACAGTAACTAAACTTTTCATTTTTAATTGTGAAACTTTTTAAAATCCTAGGTCTGCTTTGATACAAATAGCAAGCATGTTTTTGTTTCACATTAAATACAAATAACAAAAGTTATTTTGTAGTAAACCAACTGCACCCATCAGGGACAAACAAAAACTCTTGAATAGATCTTTTTAACCCCCTGAATGCTAGAGGTATCCCTAATGCATTCTCTAGCCTTCAAGGTGTAAAAATTTAATTTAACAGCAATGTGTATTTGTCCCCTGTGGTGCAGCTGGTTAACTCCATTTTGTTTTTATAAATACAGGCTATGTGGCCTTCTGTTTAACGGCAAAGTGGAGCGATTCTGGAGGAAACCAACAATAACTCCCAAAAACTCACTGATTTAAATGGGACATTAACCCCTCCAATGCACTAAAGGTCTCTCTAGCATTCAAAGGGTTGACACTTAACCCTCTGAATGCCCGAGTGGTGCAAAACAATGCAAAGCAGTGAGCAGATGAGAATTATTTTCTCCCTATCGTGCAGTTGGTTTTGCTTTTCCACATACGGCCCAATGGCCCGTATTTATACAAGTAAGCTGCAGTTATTCTGGAGGGGGGGGGGGGGTAAAAATTCCAAATTTCCATGCCCTTGAACAGAGCTTTTTAACCCTTTGAGCACCAGAGTGGTATGCCATGCATTGCAAAGCAATGCATTGTGTACCCCTCTGGCACTCAAAGGGTTAACCCCTTGAATACCAGAGGGGTCTCCAATGCCCTTGAATAGAGCTTTTTTTATTTTAATCCCTTAATTTACACTCTATAGCATTCAAAAGGTTAAAAACCCAATTTAATCCGAGTGGAATTTTTGTGTGTCCCCCTATGGTGCAGTTGGGTTACTCCAGAATAACTACAGTTTGATTTTATACATATGGGCCAATGTATTGTAACAATAAAAAGAGAGAGAAATGAACATGTAGAATAATGCAAAATAAGTTTATATAGGTTACTAATAATTTATCCTACTACATATATATGATTTACAAAATAAGCACCATAAGCTTCAAAAATAAAAAAGTATTCCCTTAATACATTTAAATGATAAAATTTAAAATAAATGTCTAAAATGTTAAAAATGCGACGACAAAACAACCATTGTTTTGTGTCTATGGTAATAATGTGTATATTGTTCTGCAGGACTAAACATTTCATGTCTTGTAAGGAAGGGTTCTGTATGAAAATTCTATTGTCCAGCTGTTGCTCTGGAAGCAAAACATTATGTATCGCCATTGCACCACTAGATGGCACCTTCCTACATTTTATGAACAGGAAGAGAATTTAGCTGTGTGTGGTCTGCTTTTTCTCATACCTCATTGCTAGAAAATAAAAACAAACAAACAGTTGAGCATAAGCATACCTGCCAACTGTGTCTGATTTCTAGGGACAGTTCCTAGTTTTGGCTCACTGTCCCTGGATCCTGATGTCCCTGTTTTTTAAACTGAAGTCCAAACCCATATTCATGTGCTAGCCTTTAAATGTGCAGGATATCCATCTGGCACTCAGAGAGTCAAAATATTTATCGGTTACAAACCTCCCCACTTGTCAAACATAAGCAATGTTAACTCCATGTGGCAGTTAGGTGTGAGCAATGTCTGTTTTGCTGCAGAAGTCTATTTTAGAAGGTGCACGGTTCAATGGACATTAGTGATGCTTTGTCATGCGACTACCCAGGGAAAAGTGTCCCTGGAAAAGTTTTTGAAATATTGCCAAATATGCAAAGGAATGTTAAAAAAGTTAAAAGTATGCATATTTATATATATAACTTCAGTTAAATATATATATGTTTTTTTTACTAACGCAATCTCGGCTCTGCTGTAGAGCCGCCTGATGAGTCAGACCGGATATCTATGCAGTCAGTACAACGCTGACTTCAGGGAAGGGGGAGGGAGGGTGAAATCTGCGTACGGTTATCTCTGAAACCATAAAGGTCTGAGAGACAACACTGGAGGTAATTCTTCTTGAAATAGCTACACTATGGGGATTAGTAATATTAAAGTATTACTATCCCTTTAATTTAGCGGGGCTCACTATATTTACCACACACCTTTAAGATCTCGTTTTTATATTGAAGATGTAATTATTTTCAGATGTATTTAGCTTCAGACTGGGATTACAATTATGATAAACCAGTTCCAAGATTATGCACCAGTATCTAATCTGAGCAGAAAACACATTCACTAATCATACATGCAACATAATTAACTTAGAATGACCGCTATTTATTAAAGGCCAAGCTGCCTATTTTCAGTTATGGGTTATCCCCACTGGATGCTAGCCCTCTGAGTGCCAGAGCGGTATGCAAAGTGTTGCTTTGCAATGTGTTGTGTACCCCTCTGGCACCTATGGGGTCTACAGTGCATTGCAAACATTCATTTTCAGGGAGATACTTTAAATCAGTACCAAGGTATGATTTCAATCTTAGTTTTATTGTAATAACCAATGCCTTGTTTAGGGCAAGAAAACGCATAAATCACGTTCAACAATGAGATGTGAAAATACTAATGAATAAAGATTTGGCAGTTACAAAGCTGACACTGATAAAGGACTCCATACTGAATACTGTGAACATCTGTAGCAGTGTCATGTAAACAGTTCAGTCATCAAGGGCCACCAACATGCCACAATTTAAGAATTTCCCTGATTAAAGATAACTATCATGCTTACACAAGTTATGTCCAATTAATTATTAGTAGCTTGTTAATAATGGAACTAGTCTAATAAAGTTTCTTAAGTGTTGGGATGAGTTGGAATCATAACAGCGAATGAAACTTACATCAGTGGGACAGTGCAGACATCTTGCCAAAGAGTGATCTCTGCTCCATCCATCCCTGCCTGTACTGTATGGTACAATGCAACTTCCTCATTGGCAAATAACCAATCACTAATGAGACAGGGACAGACACGCACGCACACATATTACTCTTACAGATTACTTTATTACGTTATTTCCATTATTAACAAGCTACTAATAATTATTTGGGAATTACTTACGTACGCATGATACTTCCACTAAGTACAGGGGAGTCAGTCAAAATGATTGGGGCACTGATTAACTCACATGTTAATCAGGGAATTCCTTAGGAGTATCCAATGCATTGTGTTGCAATGCGTTCAATGCCTCTCTGGCACGCAAAGAGTTAAATCCTGGTTTGTTGTTGGCCCTTGAGGACTGAACTTGGACAGTTCTGACATACAGGGAACTGCAGACACAATACATAAAATATATTATGACTGATACCTAACCTATACCAATCTGTTAATCCTTTGAGTGGACACCCCTCTGGCACCCAAAGGGTTAAATAGCCAGTTACTCCAAAGCTATAATTCTGCTTCAAAACATGGTGCATTTTAGCTGATCTAGTACAATTTCAGTTATTTATTCTCAGACACAGTTTAACCTAACTAAAAAACATATAACAGCCCAAGAATCTTCTCTTCAAAAGAGTATAGGAAATATGGGGCAAATCAACTGCATTGTAAGACACAAAACATATCCCAAAATTCCAGTGATTTAAATTGGGCATTTAACACTGCGAATGCTAGAAAGGTCTCCAACTCAATAAGTAGCAATGGGCAGGAGACCTCTCTAGCATTCACTGTGTTCAATACTCATTTTAAATCAATGGGAAGCTTTATTTGTCCTCTGTGGTACAGTTCGTTTGCCCCAGAATTGCTCCTCTATTTCTTAAAACATAGTGACCCTGCCAATGTGGCTGAGATTGGGAAAAGAAAAGGGTGTCTCCTGAATTTTAACTAGACTCCTGCATATCAGAGGAAACTATAGGAGAACACAGGACAGGACAGTAATATAATAAAGTGCATTCCATTGAAAGTGAAACATTTCACAAGGTCATATTAAATGTTTTTCAGTGAGGGAATGGAGTTGCCTGTTAGAAATGAGCAGGCATCGTTTTGTGCACAGTAACTAATTCAACTTCAATTATTCTTTTGTTACAAAAACGGCTGAGTAGTAAATGCTTTGCCCTTTCACATACATTTACTCAGTCACCCCTACACCTCTTATACTAAAGCATACAAATTACTGAATCTTTGAAGATCATAACTAGTTAACCCACTTAATGCCAAATAAGTGTTCAACCCTCTGGCACTCGAAAAGGTTAAATAGTGCAGGGAGTTTTATGTTAATTATAGGGCATACAGCCAACATTTTTAAGTGGAAGAATTCAACTGTGTGAGTATGTATATACACATATATGTATTAATTATATATATCTGCTTCTGGTTAGTTGTCTGCCTCTCGGGGGGTGGGGGTCAAGGGGGAGGACTGTGCCCCCAAACTAGTGAATCGCCACGGGCCAGTGATATTAACAGGAGTCACCATGCCTGTGAAAATCATTGCAGCAGGACAAAAAAGGCTATAAAAACAACTGTTTTTTTGTTTTTTTTTAGTAGATTCTTCAATTCAAAGATATTATAAAAAGCTGATCTCTAGGTTTAACATGAAGTGGAATGGTAACGTTTTTCCCTCTCACTGGTGAACTTTAGCATTATTTTTCTAGCCATGTATGTATGCGTGTAACACAAACATATACATTATTATACACACAACCAAATGCTGAAAAATGGGATGGCTCTCAGTAGAGAAGTCTTAATACATTACCGTTAAGTCAGTGTTTCGGCCCTAGGAATATGCTCGTCTCTTATCACCGATACATAAGCATCACATTCTTTTTTTTCTATTACAGCCTTTTGAGGATATAACATTTATATTATATATACACACAATCACACACATATACATACATATGTATTACACACTCACACAGACACAACAAAGCCTGTTAACCCTTTGAGTGCCAGGCACAGGGAGAGAACACGATATTAGCATATGTGCCCTCAAACTCAAAGGGTTAAAAAAAGTAAATGTCTTCAGTTACAATGTGCATTTTTGGTGCTAACCAACTCTACCTATAGGCGATAAATAAAAATACTCCAAACTCCTAAGAGCTTTTTATACGTGGGGAACTCTAGGGGTTAAAGTACCATTTAAACCAATGAGAATTTTCATTTGTTCCCTACTGTGCAGTTGGTTTAACCAAATTTGTACCTCTTTGCTTCCTGAATGGTTTTAATGGTTAACAAAAAGCTTATCTGAATAATAAAACTCGAGCAATGTTGTGTTATGCTACTGACATAAATCAACCAATTATTTGGGTGGGCAAACTACCTGTAGTCACTATTAGCTGCATAAAAAGCCTCCATGCTGCTGAAAGAATTTCTCCCACAATGCATCCCCTCCCCCTAGCACTGTAGGACAGCACAGATGAAATGAATCATGGCAGCTGTGCTTTTCCACGACTGTGTCCTACATGTGACACATCACTTATGACAATATTTGGGACCAACAGCACCATGCATGTCTTGTCAACTGCACAAACTGCACTCCAGTAACAAAGATGGTGCATGCAGTCCTAAACCCCTGGAGCTCCATAAGCCTTTTCTTGAGCTCAGCAATCCTGTGGGAGGAGGAGGAAGATTAAGTGTAGCAGCATTAACGTTTAGCAATAGGGTCTTATGTTGAAAGGAAAACAGGAGTAATGCTTTAACAAATCAATGGCACCACAAGGAACAAATAAAATTCCCACAATCCACATGAATGTCAATGATACTTTTAACCACTTTAATGCAAGATTGGTAGTTGGAGATCTCCTTAGCATTGAAAGGGTTAAACCCCCTATTTTATCACATGGCAATTGTATTTCTCTTGTGGTGCAGTTTGCTTGATCTAGAATTACTCCAGTTTTCTTTTGAATATAAAGCCCTAATTCAGAGTTAAGCAATGGGAAGCCATCCAGATAGCTGGACTGCAGCTCCCATCATCCTCCAGCAGCTGATGTGGGAGTTGCAGCCATAAACAGCTGTAGGGCCTCAGGTTTGCTCACCCTTGTCCTAAGTAAACAAAATACTAATTTTTGAAATAATGGTTTCACATCTGTGGCAACATACAGCACTGCATGTATTATTGATAGTTACCTTCTAAAGATAGATACTTTAAATTTTAAGTAGTAATTAAAAGCAACTATATATATATGACTGTCTCCTATTTACAAATAAGACAGACAGATATATTTGAAATTGTAAAAAAAAAATACATATAAAAAATTAAAATCTGTTTTTTTACAGGTATGAAAACCATGCTATTTTGCCTATATTACTTTTATTCCCAAACTAATTATTTTGCTATAACAGAGGAGAGAAAAAAAATGAAAGGGGGCAGCCATCTTCTGTTCAGCTGACCCAGATCTAGAAGAGTGAACACACTGAAATGTTCACAAGGGGGGAGGAGGCAGGGAAAAAAGGAATCACAACTTTAGTGTTGAACATTCAGAGAATTTGATGCTTCAACGTTTGTTTTGATGTTGTGTTTGACAGATGAGATCAGCACAAATGGGAAAGAACAATTAGTGACCAAGCCATGATTCAGCTGAAAAGAATATGGAGGCTAAGCCTCACTGAGGGCCCAGTGTTTAAAAGAAAATGGAGTAATTCCTGAGAAAACCAAGTGGTGCATCATAATGGAGACAAACATTCCCTAAATCCTCAAAGATTTAACCCTCTGAGTGTCAGAGGGGTATGCAAGGCATTGCTTTATTATTATTCTTTATATAGCGCCAACTAATTCCAGAACTGCCTTGATTTCAGTGAAGCACTTGAAAATGGCCATTTCCTATGTGTCCCCGGGTTAAAGGTGAGATCTGGTCAGCCTAATGTAGGTGATGGCTGTGCATTATAATCTTTCAAGGGGAATATCTATAATTAGTACATAAAAGTGAATACAATTTGAATTCCTTCTGTTGGTAATTTCAGTAGTCAATCTTAATGGACATGTTCAACAGCAAAAATAAATAATAAAAAGTGATGAGAGGAAGAGAGCTATAGATAATATACTTACACATTTGTCCTTGACAGGAAGCTCTAAATTTCTGTTTACAGTGAATCATATGTCAAGGACTGTGAAAGCTGGGATAGTGATACAATGTTGCACTATCCCTGAAGCAAAGAGTGCTCTGTATGCTGTAGTTGGCGATATTCACTAGGGTTGTTTGCAGGTTAATCACATTTATGGGTGGTAACTGCCACTAAAAGTCAATCTTCATGCCAGATTGTTGTGCAACACCCACTGACATACTTCTGACTACAGGAAACCTCTCACATAAGGTGGGGCAGAGAGAACCGTTCACATTCGCAGACTTCTTGCCCAAACAAGAAATAAAGCATCTCTCACAAAAACTACAGTGCACAACAAAAAAGATATACTATAAATATATGCTAAATGATTTTATGTTTTGAAAAGCTATGGACCTTAGACATGAAACTAAGCAGGTGCAATTCTGGGGTAAACAAACTGCACCATAGGGGAAATTGGAAATTCATTTATTTAAGTTGGGGTTTTAACCATTTGTGAAGCAATTAATTGCGTACCCCTCTCACACTCAAAGGGTGTGTTGATTTAAATGGTGCGTTGATTTAAATGGTTAAAAGACCCATTTAAATTTTCCAAAAATACAAAAAAGTGAAAGACATTCCGCTATACAAGAGCTTCTAGCAATGATATAAAAGACACTGTATACAAAGAAAAGTCAGGGCCCATGACATTATGCCCATCAGTTCATTAAGATCTCCAAATACAAAAAGGGACAATTTACAAAAGTATTATGTTTGTAGCATACAGTCTAAGGGGAAAAAAACTCAAACAGGTCTAATATATAGGTAAACAGTGAACAATCATATCACAAACATATATAGGCAAAGAGGGATTTATAGGATACTCTGCATATCGACATGGACCGAAGGGAAAATATCCAAGAGACCCCTAATGTTTTGGGCAAACAGCCCTTGGTGATGTGAGCAAGGGATGATTAGCCCAAAACTTAGGTTCTGTGTTGGGTCTTTGCCCTTCAGTCCATAGCGTTATGTTAAGTAGCATGTAAGTCTATATTATTGTATATTCTTGTGATATGATTCTATATGGTTTACCTTTACATAAATCCTGGTTGAATTTTATCTCCCCAAGGTGCAGAGGTTTTGCTCCAGAACTGCACCTCTTTTGCTGGACAATAAAGGGCCATATATTATACAACAGAGCTGCCAACAGTGTATAAACACCTATGGCAAACAATGAACAAAACCACGTGTGTATATGCCTCTATGATATTATATATATTATATATATATATATATATATATATATATATATATATACACACACACACACACACACGTCACACACACGTCACACACACGTCACACACACGTCACACACACGTCACACACACGTCACACACACGTCACAATTTCACATCAGACACTACAGATCTTATTTATAAAAGCTACAAAAAGGTGCAGTATTGGAGGAAAAGTTGTACCACAGAGGGGAAATGAACATTCCCATTGAGTTAATGAGGGCTATAACCCCTGGAATGCTAGAGAGGTCTACAACAAATTGAGTCCTCTATGTAATTCAATGGATTAAATATGCCATTTAAATCAATAGAAATTTGGAGAATCTTCACTTCATAGTGCATTTTGTTTGTTCTAGATTTGCACCTCTTTAGCTTGATGAGTAAGACTTCAGATGACAACTTATTGTTAACCATTTGTTGTGCATCACAGTTCATCCAACACACTGCATTCCTACAATGACGGCTTCCAGCACTGACTATACCTCCCATCATTCCAAGCCATTTGCTGAATTAGGTTGAAGGATTTGTAGTCAGAAGACAGCAGCTGCAGGTTGCCCCTCCCTGGCTTTATTGCATACAGTGACGGTGCTCCTCTAATCTTGCATTAATGACACCACTAGACTGTAATCCACAGTTATCAAACATGTGGCCCATGGGCCAATTGCGGTCTGCAAGGTGCACACCTCCTGAGATTTAAAAAAATATATATATATTTTTTATCCCTAATTAGCACAAATAAAGAATAAGGCCAGTAAGGCCAAATTCTCTGCTTTCTAGTACTGTACAGTTCAATACTGGATGTCTGTCAAACATCAGTATTGTCACTGACCTGATCAATAAATAAATCCATATTTTTGAATAGTTGATGGGTTATGATTTACAATCGTTATCAATGAGGAAAAATGTATGTGGCCCTCACACATATAGCTTTCTGATCATGTGGCCTATTACTGGAAAAACTCGCACACCCCTGCTGTAAGCCTAAACATCAGAATCATCTGCTTTTTTATTATTAGTAGTAGTAGTGGTATTTTAATTTCTCCCACATTACATTTTTTTCTGTCCAATGCCTAAAGTGTTGAGGCCATATTTAAAGTACACATAATGAACACACAAAAGCAGTCCTTGTTCATCATGTTGAGAGGTACAATTCTGAAGCAAACCAACTGCTAGGTAACATACAAATACATACCTCCCAACATTTCAAATGGCCAGAAAGGGACACTTTTGTGGTGTTTATGGGGGTGTGGCTGGTGGTCGGGGCATTACACCTCTTTATGAAACTGAATAAATTATTTACAGCAAGACTAAAGTATTTTATTTACATAGACTAATTTAGAAGCACATATATTGAAGATCAACTACACATTTATGTGAGTTTTAACCCCTTAAGGACCATCGGTCCCAGGGTGTGTGTGGTCCTTTAAGGACCAGATTGAAAACTTTGACGTGCCATCTCATGTGACTGATCACGTGTGCTGGTACGCCCGAACGGGGGGGGGGGGAGATCTCTCTGGTCTTGGAGCAATCAGTTTTAGTCCCTGCTATTACTCACAGCTCTCCTGCAGGAGCGCTGTGAGTAAAAAGTATGTGACGTGCCAGGACCATCACTGGTCCTTAAGTGCCGTACAGCCGTGACAGTCCTGGCATGTCAGTGGATAGGAAGGGGTTAATGCTGTGGAGCAATGTGATACACACTATTCATTCTGATATCCAGAAAAGAGGGACAAAGGGGTAGAAGAGAGGGATTTGGGTCTCAAAAAGGGACTGTCCCTCCTAAAAAGGGACATTTGGGAGGTATGCAAATATAAATTACATACATCTCCACTGATTTAAATAAGGCTTTTAACCCCCTGAAGGCCAGAGATCTTCAATGTATGGCAAAACCTCTCTAGGATTAAAGTTGTTAAAACTCCATTTGAATTAAAGGAATAATTATGGCAATATATATGATAAAATCTCTTAAAATGGGAAAAATATACACAGAAATCTGAGCTGCAGTACTCTATCTCAGCAGTGGGAGTGCCCATGTTTTACTCAGCAGGAGAAATCCTTCCATATATATTTACTTGCCAAATTAAGAGTAAAATGAGGGGTTTCATCTCTCACCTATGGTGCAGTTGTTTTGACCCAGAACTGCACCTCTTTATCTTAAACAATGGCCAGTGAACACAAAATCCTGAAGAATTAAAAGTATGACCAGAATATGTGTAATTATCACTGCACATACATACGGAGCAGACAAAAAAGCAGGCTCCCAGATCTAGCAGCAAACATGATTTACAGTATCCTTTGTTTAGATGCGAGAAGCCTGCAGCATGTACTTTCTGACCCTCATAGGCTTCTTCTGCAATAAAATGTATAAACAGTGATTTCAAGCCACATTCTCTGTATTCAAGCATGGCTAACCTTTTAATAATTACAGTATGCTTTATGTAATCCAGTGGTAGACAATTGTTGAACCTCCAACTGTTGGGCACTATAACTCCCTACCAACTATTAAGTACCCCTGTTGTAATATTTGCTAAGAAGATGGACCATTGTTACAATATCTACTGGATACTCTGACTCATAAGGTCTAATAATGACACTGTACAGCTTTCTTATAAATTGGTAGTTCATTGCTTAATCTTTGTAAATATAAAATTCAGATTTCCTAGTGCCATATACTTAAGCAGAGTGGAATAATTCTGGGGCAAACCAAGTGCATCACAGGGAGAAAATCTAAAGTCCCTTTGATTTAACCATTTGAGTGCCAGAGGGGTACACTCTGCAATGAGTTGTGTACCCCTCTGGCACTCAAAGGGTTAAAGGAGGCTTCTAATCCCTTGGATGCTACACAGAAGTCTATTGTGAAAAAATCCTTTGGAAACCTCTCTCCTGTCACAATGTGTTAGAGACCTCCCTATAATTCAAGGTTTAAAAGTCCCAGTTAATTAAATGTGAATTTGTAATCACCCCCTTTAAATACTTTTGGTTTGATCTACAATTATTATATTTAATATCTCTTTTGTCCAATATGGAACACAGGTCTCATGGTACCTGTGTTCCATATGGACTAAGAGAAAAGGATTTAACAGGAATGAATAAAATCCTATTTTCCTCTCTTGTCCAATATGGAAGACCGGTACCACGAGACCTATGTTCCATATGGACTAAGAGAAAAGAATAAAGGAAACAGGTAAGAATAAAATCCTATTTTGCGCACATACTTACAATGTGCAAATTCTTCCGTTTACCATGAATGGAAAAAAGGAATACTACATGCTAACCTTTGTAAAAGTTTAGGAAGATGAAAAGTATTCCTACTGCAAATACCATAGTCCAATGCTTTGTGTAGTTTCTACACAAAAACATATGCCAAAATCAGGCCTGACCCAACAGTGGAAAGAGAATCACAAATCCCAGGAAGATAGATTTTACGTGTATCATCATATAACAAACGATTCCGTAATGGAGGATGCATAGAAGAAGCCATGATGTATGCACATTTCTGGAAAAAAACAGAACCTTTATTTGACCTGAGGGGCAGGGGGGCATATCTGTATGCAGATTTTTTTTAACCCTGTAAGGACCAGACCCCTCTGGGTTAACAAATATATACCGACCAAGTTTGCTGCACGCAAGCAGTAATACAACCGAAAAGTACAGAAAAGCCAACATTGTTAAAGAAAATCCTAAAGTGGACATTTTCATGAATGAGTGCATTCAGTATGGAAACTGTCAGGGATTTTAATAATAAAAAAGCCACTAACACAATGGCTCAAACTACTGAAGTAACCTAAACAGCGTGTAGTACACAGAAGGAACAAAAGCCCTGTGTTCAAACCACACAGTGAGAAGATGGGGATGAGAGCTTTTGGTAGCAAACATAAGATTGTAAAACCATTAAAGCAGGATTTACTGCACCCATTTCTATCCCTGTACATCAACCTGATGGCTGGTCAGCAATCAAGATGAAAACAATTAGATAACACTTAACTGAGCATCTGTAAAATGGATTTTAGCTTTCCTTATTTAACCCTTTGAGCGACAGCGAGGTCGCTAATGTATTGTGATGCATACAAGAGGTTAATTAAACAAGCCTGAGATGGATATCCTATTTAATAATTCACTAGGATGTTTGTCAGAAGCTGTCATGCGCAGTAGAGACTGCCCGAACGCACAGAATGCTGGGAGTTCTGTTCTGGGAGCATTCTGTGCTTTTGGGCAGTCTCTACAGTGCATGACTGCGTCGGTGGCAGGACCGGCCTCTTAACACTTTGAGTGCCAGAGGGGTACACAACACATTGCAAAGCAATGTGTTGTGTACCCCTCTGGCACTCAAAGGGTTAACATCAACCAGACCTTAACCCGTGTACACGGGCTTTTACATAGTACCAAGATAAACTGGTGCAATCCTTGGGCAAACAGCAGCACAGGGGACAAATACAAAACTGTAATTTTTTTTTTCAACTCCTTGATAGCTAGAAGTCTCTAAAACATTGCTATGCAATGCATTAGAGACCTATCATGCAAAGGGTTAAAAGCTCAAATCAACTCTATGGGAATTCTTCGTTGCCCCCTCCTGAGCAGTAGGTTTGTTGGGTTTTCTTGTCTCTAGAAGCAGACAGTGCAGGACTGAATAATGAATCCTAAGTCTGTTGGCAGTGGGAAAGTTTTAGAACTCATAAGGCAGGGAGAATATATTTAAGAAAAAAAAAAAAAAGAGCATCTTATTTACCTTTCGAGTGCCAGAGGGGTAATGCTTTGCAATGCATTGGGTACCCCCTTGTACTCAAAGGGTTAATTAAAGCTAAAAATAATGAATATGGATATCATTAGAAGGAATAAAATGAATGGAAAGATTGCCTACACACACTATTTTAGTGGACTCACATTTTTCTAGCATTCTGACCCGGTGAAAACATAGTCTATGTAAATATATAGGGTCCTATGCACAAAGAAATTAAGTAATTCCAGGGAACATAAAACCCCCCCAAAACTTCACTCCAATTTAAATGGGGCTTTTAACCTCATGAATGCTAGAGAGGTGTTACCTGAGACCTCGCTAGCATTCAGGATGTTAAAAATCCATAACCCTTTGAGTGCCAGAGGGGGTATGCAACGCATTGCAAAGGAATCCGTTGCCTACCCCTCAGGCACTCAAAGGGTTAAATCAATGGGAATTTATTTGTCCCCTATGATGCAGCTAGCCCATTAAAAAGTCACTCCACTTTTCTTTGTACACATGACCCATCACTTTTACATATGATTTGTTTTCTGTGTATCTGAAATCAAAGTACGTCCTTGAGCTGAACAGCACAAGCTTTGTATTCATGGGAATTATTGGTTCCTGGAATATCAACTCCTCTGTTTCAGTCTGTGCTTGAGTTTTTCTGTCTGCTATTTAATCTTCATTACCACAGACCATCTGAATGCTGCCATTTCACAAACATACAAAATGGCAGATCCCTTTAAAGTGACAGTAAACAATTTTGGAGTTTACATATTCTACAAATGCATAATATGTAAAAAATCAGATTGTTCTCAGTTTGTTTTCAGAAAGCTTTCTGTGTGGGTCTGTGAAAGCAAAGATACTGCAACAATGTAAAAAAAGACAGTGAACAATGTAGAAATGCCTCACTACAGCATACAGATCACTCAGAGCTGCATGAAGATAACATTGTTTAAATATCTCTACTTAAACAGTACCTGACAGAATGCTTTCTGGAAACACAAATCCAGGGAGCTTAATACCAGGGATATAAAAGTGGGAAAAATAGGTGAAGATTAAAAAATATATAAATTATAAAAAGTGTAGACTATTATGCACTTGCAGACTATGTAAAGTCAAAACAGAGGCGTACTGTCGCTTTAAAATGCTGGTGCAAATATTTCAGTTTATTCTACAAATACATTGAAAGAACAAGAGGTTTCTCAAACTTCAAAGTAAAAGGATTTTGTCTTGTGGCACCACACAATTCAAATTAGGATAAAAATAATATATAGATTATAAATAAATCTGTTCTTTAAAGTTATAATGTTACCTACACAGCTATTAGTCTCATTAACCCTTCGAGTGTCAGAGGACTATGCAACACATTGCTTTGTAATGTGGTGTGTACCCATCTGGCATTCAAAGGGTTAAATGTGTATTTAAATTTCCTATACCTTGTGTTTTTTTGTTGCTTTACATACCCATACCTCCCAAGTGTCCCTCTTTAGGAGGGACAGTCCCTCTTTGAGACCCAAATCCCTCTGTCCCTCTTTCCCATCCAGATGTCCCTCTTTTTAGGAGATCAGACTGTGTGGTGTGTATATAAGTGCATCACATTGCTCTACAGTAATAAAATTCACATTAATGTTTGTTTAAACTTCAGCATATGTATTTATAAATTAGTCTGTGTAAATAAAATGCTTTGTTCTTGCTCTAAATCATTTATTCACTTACACAAAGAGGTATCAGAAGGTCATGAAATGACAAAAAAATTATCGTCAATGCTCCGCCCACCAGCCACTCCCCCAACACCACCACCACCATCACCACCTAAAATGAAAGTGTCCCTCTTTGGCCATTTAAAATGTTGGGAGGTATGCATACCGGCTAATACCTGGGAACTTGCTCATCTTGTGTCCCACAGAGGGCTGATGTGCTGCCAAAATAATGGGGGTGGGGCTTAATTGGGTGGGTGAAGCTTAAAGGGATAGTAATACTTCCAAATTCCTAATCCCCATATTGTAGCTATGCTAAAAATAAATGTATTGCCCCCAGTGTCATCTCTCAAACCCTTATGGTTTGAGAGATAATAGCTCGCAAAGTTCCCCCCTCCCCTTTCCCTGAAGTCAGCGGGGATATCTGTTTTTATGTTTATCAGGAGGCTCTGCAGCAGAGCTGAGATCACGTTTAAAAAAAAGAAAGCTTTCACTGAAACAGTATTCTACATGTGCTTGCAAACCAAGAACACATAGACCTTTTCAGTGAAAGAATTATTTTTTATAAACGCAATCTCGGCTCTGCTGCAGAGCCGCCTGATGCACATAAGTCGGTCGTACGACAGCTTCCCTTGCAGTCAGCTAGAACGTTGACTTCAGGGAAAGGGGAGGGAGGGGGGGACTTTGAAGGCCATTATCTCTCAAAGCATAAGGGTTTGAGAGATGACACTGGGGGCAATACATTTCTTTTTAGCATAGCTACAATATGGGGATCAGTAATTTGGAAGTATTACTATCCCATTAAGCATGTTTGTATCAAAAACTGGGAAGAAAGTGAGAGGAACAGGGTGGGAAGATGGAAAAAAAACAACTCCCCACTGTAGAAGCAAATCTGGCGAGTCCCCAAGTATGTTAAACGTTTGATATATATTTGATTTAGCAGTTGGGAAATCCAATCGCAGCAGAGCTTTTTTGTAGACTTGGTTAGATAATGCTGCACAATTAATCAGTCAAATGTCCAGAATATCACCTCTCTCATACATTGATAAGGAGGAACAATCATGTAAATCCTTTCAAGATGGAGGTTCCCACTGAGGGGACAACTTGGAAATGTGATGTGTTATTCCAATTATTAAATTATCTAAGAGGGAGGCGTATATGCAGAAAGGCAAAAATGGAATGAAAAATGTGAGAAAAAGCAACCAACACTATAGGAAACAAATGCAAATTCCCATTGATTTAAATGAGGCTTTTAACCGCTTGAATGCTAGAGACGTCTCCCCCAAAATATTGCTTTACAATATTTTGGATGACTACCTAATATTGAATGGGCTAAAGTCCTATGCAGATCAATGGAGGTATTTTTTTTTAATTTGCTCACTACTCTATGTGCATACGTACCATAAGGTATCCATTATGTATACGTTTTTGACTAGTAACAAGATTAATTTAGAGAGTGATGACATTTAGATTGGATATTGTAGCACAGGCAAAATAAGCAATGGATACATAAGAGTCCTGTCCACAAAAGCTCTATAGTAGATTGGATACTATAATAATAAGGTGTAATATAAGGTGTTTAGGGCCTTGTGCACAAAAGAAAGAACTACAATTCTGTGTCAAACCAGCTGCAACATAAGTAAGAAACAAACACTGCCATACAGATGAGAGGTCTCCAAACACACTGCTTTGCAACACAAGATCTCTATCTTTCAAGGGGTTAAAAACCTATTTTAACCAATAGGAATTTGAAGAATTGTTATTTATCCCCTAGGCTGCAGTTGGTTTGCTCCAGAATTGCACCTCTTATTTTGTGTATGATTCCCTTAAGCATTTAACCCTTTGAGTGTCAGAGGAGTGTGCAATGCACTGTTTCACGTATCCAACTCAAGTGGAAAAAGCTCCCTTCAATGGAGTTTTCAGTGAATATTTTAAGAGCTGCAAGCCAGTCAGATGGGGTGAAGCAGTGGGTTCTATATTTAGGGTGCAGCTTGGGACAAATCTTGTATGTGGGTGTGATAAGAACAGATGACAGAACAGGAATAAAGCAGTGTTAAAATCGAGGGCCTGTTGAGTGGAGTATTTGCAGATATAGGCCGAGATATAGGTAGCATATCAATGTGTGTGTGTGTGTGTGTGTGTGTGTGTGTGTGTGTGTGTGTGTGTGTGTGTGTGTGTGTGTGTGTGTGCGTGTGTGCGTGTGTGCGTGTGTGTGTGTGTGTGTGCGTGTGCGTGTGTGTAAAATAAACATTCTGGGCCATAAGCACAAGCTGCATCAAACTACAGGCAAACTGACTGCACCACAGGGAACCCAGAGATTCCAACAGATTAAAATAGGGCCTTTGGTCCCATAAATGTTATAAAGGACTCCAAAGCAAATGCATTCAGGTTGCTCAGACCCTATTTAAAGCAATGGAGATATCTATTTGTCCCCTACTCTACACAGCTGACATGACCGAAAGTTGATCCAATTATTTTTCTGCATATGACTCCACAATTATTGGACTAAACAATTATTGGTGCAGAAGGGAGGAATCACAGTGGCTCAGACAACTCTAGGAGCCTATTTTAAATGCAGACAATAGAAAAGTTTTAGGATTGTTAGTAGTTTTTACCAAATTAGGGGCCTAATAATTGTTTTGAACCAGGGCCCTCAATAACTAGGTCCACCACTAACCTTACGAATCCAGGGATCTGTGCAGTGGAGTGACATGTTAGATCAGTGGATCTCTAAAAGGTTGTCATGGCACTTGGGAAATGGGAGACCACCTCACCAGGTCTAATCTTCCAAAATGCAAAATGGCTTTAAAGGGGAACTCTCACCTCCACGAAAGTACATCTTCTATGGAAATACATTGCCAAATCTTTTTTCTTAAATGGGGAGCAAATGGGGAGGGGAAGAGGCGAAGACTGACAGTCTGGCAGCCTGTCCAGAACGGATGTCACACGCTTACATTAAAAAGCCTAATTTCTCCTTCAATACAGAAAAAAAAAAAAAAAGAGGATTCATATAAGATGGACTTTACTGGTGGTGAGAGTTCCCCTTTACATAGTGACTAAGGCATCATACAACACATGCAACACCTGTTCCTTCAAGATGCAGGTAAATGACAAAAAAAAAAAGTTATCACAACAAAAAACTGCAATAGCCTGTCACTCCATACAAAGAAGATAAAACCATCAAATACATGGATATCAAGGAAAGCCACTGAAAGGCCACCACTAGAAAATCCTAGAGACCAGTCCCAGGATGATGCTGAGAATTAACTTTTATAGGAAAATGAGGAACTCCAGGAAAGAAAGCATGTGTGGCCAACAGGACTTGACTCATTATTGGACAAAACAAATTAGTCTGAGATTTTACACCTTCAGTGGGGAGAAGGAAAAGCCCCACTGCAACACCCTAGGCAGGTGAAAATACTGTGGGACACCGATAATCCATACACCAAAAGAGAACAAATATTGCACAAACGCTCAGATGAAGATTGCTAGTAAGCCTGACACAGTAAAAATGTCTAAAGAGACGCATATGCTTTTCAAGAGGTCTACTTCAAATACCATGCAGGCAAGCACCAAGTATTGTTAAATATTTAATGGAGAAGGGTCACATACCAGGCCTCCAAGGCCATGACAATGGTCTGTCCCAATCACGCAGATCACCCAGTGAAAACAAAAGTAGACAAGGAAACATATTTGCAAGACTGAAATATCCAATAGCAGTGTAACATCAATTGGCTTCCACGAATGGACCCCCCCCCATTCCCAAGTAGTTATTGGAACCTTAAGAATTATTCAAAAAGCAATCAAGTCCCAATTTGGAAATACCCATTAGACTTCCATGCAGTAGAAGAAAGACTACTTAAGCCTCTACCTCTTCCAGATGTAAGCTCTCACGACTGAGAAAATCTGATTCCGCATTGTCTACTCCAAAGAAGAAGAAGAAGAAGAAGAAGAAAAAAAAATAAAAATTGCTACATCATGGTACCACCCAGAGAAGGGTCAGCCAAATTTTCTCCCACGGTACTCTGCATCTGGCATCTTAGATGGATTTAATACACCATCACCAAGGCATTGTCTAACTAGATACCGGATAGCTCTGCAGAGAAAGAATCAAACACACAAAAAGTCCTTTTTTGATTGATTTAAACAAGGTGAACAGCAAACTCTGAACCAAAAATATAGAAATAAAGTAAGGGGAAAACCCTAACAGTACCACAATTTACATAAGATGAATCAATTTCTCATCCTAACAGGATAGGAAGCTAGTTCTTTTGGTAGCACTCAATACTATAATCAAAGAGGTTAGAATGGTTATAAACTTGGCAACATTATAAAATAGTTGAAGCAGGAACCGAGGGGAGGAATCAGCAGCTCCAGATATAGCCCTTGGAAAACTATGACTTAACTGGGTAGGATGGAAGAACCTGTACAAAGACAATTAGGCAACGATGTTCCTCCTATTAGATAACAGGAAAAAACTGTAAACATTACAGTAGCCCAATACAAGAGGTTAAAACGATGACCGTCTCAATACCATTAGAATAGGATGAACCCTGTAGATCCGATCTTAACCATTAAGCATTCTAATCATCTGAGTAAAGAGCATCTCAGCATATATTAGGACCACGAGTTTTAACCCTTCCAGTGCTATAACAGTCAGTATATGAAGAATAAATCCTGAAAGAAAACAGGAATTAATCCCATCAGTGCTGACAAAATTTTTCATTTAATAACTGTAAAATGAAAAGAAGGAAGATCCCTCCCCTTCCCTAGAGCCTGGGAAAAACGTCCAATGGTAAGACAAGAATATTCTCCCATAGTAGTTAAGGCCATCTAGTCCTCATATGGGTATCGTTCAAAAAAACTAAAGTGGAGGAAGGAAAATAGATAGTTTTCCAACCTTAGAGCACCCTCGCTTGATGTCGGTCTCGTGGCTCACCAGATAAGGAAGTTACCGTGGGCCATCCAAAACAAGTGGATCTAAAACAGGTGTGTGGCAACAAAACCATGCCTTAGGAGCCACTGCTATGATGCTGAGAGTCAGGAAGCGGAGAGAGCAGGCTCATGATATGTTCTCAGCCAAAGAAAGAAGCCGCCATGCAGCTGTATGTGAGTAACAAGGGGAAAGGGAGAGTGCATACCAAACTTATGGCCTTCTTAACGCCCCACTGTATAAACAAACAAGCAGCTAAGAGTCAGGGACGTCAGAGAGCGTCACCTGCATCCAGTCCAGGTCAGATGGGTGATTTTATGCAGAATGGTGGGGATATATCCAGCAAAGTACATAATACAATGCAGGGCAACAGCATTAGATTCCCTCCAGTCCTCCCCTGTTCATATAGAAAAAATAAAGTCATGGTATCAGACTCGCCCCGATTCCTCCTTGTAAGGCAGAAAACAAAAACAAAAAAAACTATAGGGAAGCAGAGCTGGGTGGGGGTAATGCTGACAGTTTCTCCTATTTGTGTCCTGCCTCCTAGTGGAAGGATCTTAAACCTCAATGTCACTGTGTCCTGCAGTGGATAAGAGACATGTTTACTTATTCCCTACTGAGCAGTTGATTTGCCCCAGAATTGTTCTACATTTTCTTTATGCATATAACCCTTTTGTTTCAAAAGACAATCCGCAATCAAAAATTTGCTGCAGAAAGGCTGCGGGAACTATGAGACTAAATCAATCCCTGCAGTTTAACTCGAGTGTAATTAAGATCCCTGGAAAGCATGCACTTTCATTATGATAACTACCCTGTGGCAAGTATATGTATTGTACTAAGGGCACAATCCATGTTGTAGATCCTGGCTGCTAATAATTATCATGAAAAAACAGTAGACAACCGAATTAAATTGTAAACACTTTTCAATTAATACTCATCATTACTCCCTAAATGCACAGCGCAGTGCAATATGCTGCCGTTTAATTCATGAAGAATAATAAAATAGAGGAGACCATGTGCACTTTATTTTGCTTTCTTAATACTGTTACTTGCATGTAATGCAGATTACTAAACTATACCCCACCCCCATCCACAAGTCCTTCCGTCT
The DNA here is from genome assembly GCA_037306005.1 of Rhinophrynus dorsalis. Classification (NCBI taxonomy): domain Eukaryota; kingdom Metazoa; phylum Chordata; class Amphibia; order Anura; family Rhinophrynidae; genus Rhinophrynus; species Rhinophrynus dorsalis. The sequence goes on from CM074723.1 coordinate 177,151,304, forward strand.
AAGTACTATGCAATATATGACATAGATCACAAATCTAGAATAACAGGATGCAGCCAGTGAGAGTTTTAGGTAGAGAAGCAGATGTGGACTTCCACATTTTCGGTACACTGCAGGTTAACCCTTTAAGGACCAGAGTGGTGTGCAATGCATTGCTTCACAATGTGTTGGTGAGTAATAAAATGTTCAAATGTGTCCTTTAACCCTTTGAGTGCCAGAGGGGTATGGAACGCATTGCTTTGCAATGAATTCAGTATCCCTTTGGCACTCAAAGGGTTAACCCCTTAAATACCAGAGAGGTCTCCCCCACATTGAAAAGCATTATGTTGGAGAGTTCTCTAACATTAAAGGGGTTAAAAGACCCACTTAAGGGATAGCAATGGTTCTTTTTCACCCATTTTAATATTGTAGCCATTAAAAATGTTAATAGAATGAGCTATGTCCCATGTCTCAAACCTTTATAGTTTGAGTGATCGTAGCATCTAAAGTTTCCCCCTCCCGCCCCTTTCCGACACATCAGTGCTCTAGCTGACAGACGCTGATCCTGGTTCCAGGACCGGCCGGTGGCTCTTCAGCAGAGCCTCAATAGTGCTATGTAAAAAGAAATACTTCACTGAAACAGTCTACAAAGTGTGCCTGGTTTGCAAGCACACTTTGTAGATTGTTCCAGTGAAGTATTTCTTTCTATATATTGCTATTCCAGCTCTGATGAAGAGCCTCCACCGGTCCTGGGACCTAGGTTGGTTTGTCAGCTAGAGCACTGACGTCGCTGAAAGGGGCGGGAGGGGGGGAACTTTAGATGCTACGATTGCTCCAACTATAAAGGTTTGCAACATGGGACAAAGCTCATTCTATTAATATTTTAATAGCTACAATACTAAAATGAGTGAAAAAGAATCATTACTATCCCTTTAAATCAAGGGGCCATTTTATTTGCCCCATATAGAGCAGTTTATTTGTCCCAGAATTACTCCACTTTTCTTTTGTACATAGGGTCCTAAGGCTGTATTCAGATGAGTGACTTGACAGTGCAGTTACACTGCAGTTCAAGTAACTGGTGCTTACCTGCCTCTGATCTTCTTTATTGCTCAGACAACCACATTGCAGAGGGGAAGTGACAGGGGTGTTACGGCTAGCCATCCCATTAGAGTTTCAGCCATATAATTGGCTGAGAGTCACATGGGTTGGCCAGTTCCTGACGGTTGTAATGAACACTGCAAACTCCAATATTCTGTGTGACCTAGTGGCATGTCAGCCCATAGGATAATGTGCAAATAAGACACAGTATGTTGCATTCTGGTGCGTGATGCTACGTGAAGATTGCCAGTATGAATTGCACCATTGGAACAAGCTATGGGTGATGATGACAGACTTCAAAACTCTGAGAATGTCGCCTGTGTGAACTTAACTAAGGCTGTAAAATCCAAGTGCACCATTTTAGTGTCAGAGACATAACCAACAAACTACATTGCAATACATTGCTAATCTTTCTGGCATTCAAGAGGTTAAAGCGTCCATTGACTTTTGAGGGGTGCTGTGAGCAAGGTAAAGGAATAACACTGCATACACCTCTGGTTGTTATAGAGTGAATAGCTGTGACTAGAACACAAATGTTACAACAGCTGCTCATAACCAAAGTGTCATATCACTGCCTTTCTGTCTCTGCTTGGACAGAGACCTTCTGGCTGTGGGTTCTGCACTCTTCACCCGAACCACTAGAGTGACTTAACGCAGCAATATTCTGAAGCAACTTGGTTCTGGATTCATCTGCATGAGTATGGCCTTCTGGAACTTTCAATCTCCCCTGAAGGGCCAGGCATGTCAGCCAGCATCTGTTTAACCCAACCAAGAACTACAAAGCTGCTTCATTTTTACAATAAACAGAAAACCCCAAAGCTTAGACAGGCTAAGTATTTCATTCACTGAAAAAATGGGTAAAGTTCACTTACTTGGGATCTTATCAAGCCTGCACCATAGCTGAATGTATAAATTATTTTCAAAGGTTGAAATGGTCTAAAATGAAAACTAGCTGATCCCAGTAATATAAAGTATCTCAGACAGACTTTATGTTGCATCTACTCAAGTGTACAAACAATAAATGGATCCCAGACAGCAAAGGTGTGGAGTTCACCCAGCTTTGCAGAACAAATATACCAAGAACACCAAGACACAGACACGAGTTAACATTAAGGGGCATATATACAAAAGAAAGGAGAAAAAAAAGCAAAACACAACATGACAAATACCCCTTCTTTCTCCTACTAACATTCCTCCACGCCCCATTATTACACTTCCCCTGCGCATTCCACTCCAGCTCATCTCCATTCCCTCAGCTACTTAATCCATTCCCTCAGCCCTTCCATGTTTATGGTCCTTTTCCTCAATTGTCCTCCATTTATTGCTCTTTCCCCCACTTCCCCTGTCATGCTTCAGCTCTAATTTACTCCATTAGGAATTTTTCTTTTGCCCCTCTTCCATTGCCTCATCATGGGGGTAAAGAATTGTTTGTTTGTTTTTTTTAACTACTATACACATCTCATGTTTATTTAACATCGGATGTTACAACTTTCATTTATCATATTAGATCTGACTTCATTTTAAAAAAAAAACTTTCAAACTGGTAGGCAAGCCTTAGTAAAACTGGATGGGTTAAATCTAAAAATGAATGCAAAATCTGGATTTTAAAGTTAATTTTTGCATTCCATAAAGAAATGAAGATATCTGGTGAGATTTATACTATCCATGCAACTCGAAAACGAAGAGGAATTCATCATGGTGCAGAAAAAGCTGCACTTCAAATATGCTGCTTTTCCTCAGCATTTTTACTGTGATTTCAGATATATATACCTCCGGGTATTCATCAGTGATTATTGCATTTCCATGCCTTATGTATATATAAAGCAAGGAAATACAAAACATGGGTGTAAATGCCACCTCTCTAGCAATACACACAAAGCATATGTGTATGCATGCATTCAGCCTCTACCCCATTGGCTATAAATGGCTGGCAGAACTATCTGGTCATTGCATATTGATAAACATGCAATAACCAGACACAATCCACCCTTTGCTGAATCCACAAACTGCCAATGAGCAAGGAAAGTCTTAGAATTCCTTGTGCATTGAGCCATTTTCAACTTGATGAATTCCCCTTTAAGATAAAAGGTTGTACAGAAACATCCAGTTATCCGTACTGCACTGTTTTTTACATTCATATTTTTGTAAGCTAAATTGTATTGTATAAACTAATTTATCAGCATACATTTTTTTAATTAGAGTACTGCCTATTGACCGATGCCTCAAGGCAATCAAGGGTTAATTTGGCATCTCACAAACATGGGTTTCCTGATCTGATTAATTCACAGGTAGATCCTGAATCACTCTGAAAGGGATTCATAATAATCATCCAAGAAAGCATTGCTCTAAGCAATGCATTGAGTACCCCTTTGTTACTTAAAAGGGATAAAATAACTGATGTCTAGAATGCAATGAGCTGGAGACTTCTCTGCATCCAATGAGTTAAACACAGCAAGCTATAGAGGGGCTAAACAGAGACAAGCACCTTCTCTAAAAATATATTAAAGAACAGCATAAAAAGTATTATATAAAGCAATCAGTTTTTGCCAAATCTACAACGCTAGGTTTTTACTGTTGCAAACAAGTAGTGATGATCATACATTGACAAGCTTTTCAAAATCTGAACAATTTTCTCTTTAACCCCTTCGCGACCAGTGAGTGCCAGGACCATCACGGTGGTACGGCACTTAAGGACCATTGACGGTCCTGGCACGTCATGGAGTTCAGGGCTCCCGGTGTGGCTGCACGCAGCTCCGGAAGCCCTGAACCGCAAGTTAAAAAAAAAAAAAAAAAAATACGGCCCTGTGGACGACAAGTGCCGGCTGCGCGTGCCGGTCCTTAAGGGGTTAAGAACATGCTTCTTTGAATTTAAGAAGACACCTCACTCATAATGTTAGAACTCCATTAATTCCATTCTAGAGTCCCTGCTTTTTTCTGCTGTATACGGATCTTTTTTTACATTATGCAAGAGAAACTACAGGCCCAATTCATCAACCTGAAGAAATGTAAATTCCATAGCAAACCAACTACATAATGGGGGAAAAAAAAATTCACATTGATTTACATAGATACTTAACCCTCTAATGCCCTGCTGTGCAATGTATTAGAGAACTCTGTAGCAATCAATGGGTTAAAAATAGGATTTTGGTGTTCTTACCTGTTCAATCCTTTTTAGTCTACAACACAGGTACCATGAGCTTGAGTCCCTTCTCCTGGAGAGCAGGACGCAACTCAACAGAGAAAGTCTTTGGGGTGGATACTCCCTCTTCTTCCTACTGCTCAACCCCACCCCCTCCTTCCCAGAATTCATGCGACCGAAGCCAAGCTAGGAGACGTAAGTGGGGAAGAGAAGAAGAAAGTTTTCTGTTAGAAAGACTGTAAGAGGACTCCACTGCCTGGGAATATAGTACCACAAAGGCCCCTTTCTCTGGATGGGAGACCTGTGTTCCATATGGACTAAAGATAAAAGAGAATTAACAGCTAAGAACACTAAAATTGTACTTTTTCTTATGTCCAATATGGAACACAGGTACCATGGTGATATACCAACGCTAAGCTCCTAGAGGAGGGAAAGGAGATAAGGACCTCTTGCATGTCCCCATGATACTGTAGTTCCCTAGGACTATCTAGTATCTGAATAACCCAAGCAACAAGTGTCAACAGGCACTGAACTTACACAGCGCACAAAAAAAGCCAATAGGCTCAGAAACTACTGAGCAACAACTGGCAGAAAAAAATGTCAAGGTCCTGCAGAACCTTCTGGCCAGAACATTGATGCGGTAGTGTTTGTTGAAAGTATGCAAGGAGGACCAAGTTGCTGCCTTTCACAGATGCTCAGCCAAGGCCAGATTCTTGTAGGCCCAAGAGGCACCCACAGACCTGGTGCAGTGTGCTGTGATCTTAAAGGGATTTCTTATGCCTGGCGTATGGTAGCCTTGATCAAAGATGCAATGGTGACCTACTAAGCAGCCTGACCAGCTCTGGGGTCCTCAGGGATGAAAAACTGAGAGTCAGTTTTGTGAAAAGGCTCAGTACATTGCACATAAATGTTACGGCAATGCACCTTGTCCAACAAATGAAGGTATTTCTCCTTATCAGACATAGGGTCAGAACAAAAGAAAGGCACAACAATCTGATTGATGTGAAACTCAGAGACCACCTTGGGAAGAAACCTCTGGGAGGTACAAAGTACCGTCTTATCCAGATATAAACATCTCTATCTGGTGTTTCAAGACAGAACTTTTAGCGCAGTAACTAGCCACAACGAGACCACTGCCACAGTAGACAAGGCGGAAAAAAGACACACGTCCATCAAGTCCAGCCCATGCCAATAACACCCCTGTTGATCCAGAGTGTGTGTGTGTGTGTGTGTGTGTGTGTGTGTGTGAGGGAGGGAGAGAGGGATTATTCCTTCCTGACTGGAACTGGTAGTCAAATAATTCCCCGGATGAATATCCTATTTGCTTTGAAGCCATCTGTCATAATTGTCAATATTGTTCTGTGCTAGATAGGCATCCATTGCTTTTTTGAATGCAGTTGCATTATCTGCAAGAACATCTCGAGGCAAAGAAATCCATAGCCTTACTGCCCTTACTGTAAAGAATCCCTGCCTATGTTTTAGTCGAAAGCGCCTTTCCTCAAGTCTCAATGGATGACCTCTTGCTCTTAGCTCAGCTCTTTGCATAAATAATTCATTGGATAGTTCTTTGTATTGACCTTGAATGTATTTGTAAATGGTAATCATATCACCCCTTAGACGTCTCTTCTCTAATGTAAACAAACCCAGTTTGGCTAGTCTCTCTTTGCAATTCAGATCCTCCAATCCCTTTATCAGTTTTGTTGCACGTCTCTGCACGTTTTCCAGTTCAGTAATGTCTTTTTATAGAACAGGTGCCCAAAATTGTACTCCATATTCTAGATGATGCCTAACCAAGGATTTATGCAGAGGTAGGATAATATTAGCATCCCTTGCTTCTACACCTCTTTTTATGCAGGCTAGTAATCTATTTGCTCTTGCAGCAGCTGAGTGACTCTGAACACTGCTGTGAAGTCTATTGTCTATCAGTACTCCTAAATCTTTCTCTAATGAGGATTTTTCAAGTTGTTTCCCATTTAGAGTATACGTAGTAAGTTTGTTTCTACAGCCCAAATGCATAACCTTATATTTATCTACATTAAATGACATCTGCCACTTTTCTGCCCGTTCACTTAGTTTATCTAAATCCTTATGTAGGGAAAAAACATGCAGCTCTGTATGTATTTCCTTACATAGCTTAGTGTCATCAGCAAAGATTGAGATGCTACTTTCAATTCCCACTTCTAGATCATTAATAAACAAATTGAAAAGCATAGGTCCCAGGACTGAATCCTGCAGCACCCCACTTATAACCCTAGACCAATCTGAATAAGTTTCATTTACAACAACTCTCTGCCATCTGTCATTTAACCAGTTCTCAATCCATGTACAGATAACACCGCCCAAACTGAAGCCTTTTAATTTATGCAGTAACCTGTTGTGAGGCACTGTGTCAAAAGCTTTTGCAAAATCCAAGTATACTACATCAACAGCAATTCCCCGGTCCAAATAACTACTCACTCTTTCATAAAATGCAAGCAAATTAGTCTGACATGATCTGTTCTTCATGAAACCATGCCGATTCCTACTAATGATATTGTTTGTCTTCACATAGTTCTGAATACTGTCAGTTAATAACCCTTCTAGTATCTTACCCACTATGGAAGTCAAGCTCATAGGTCTATAATTTCCTGGTTCGGATCTTGCTCCCTTTTTAAACAATGGAACTGCATCAGCTTTCCTCGAATCACAGGGTACTATGCCTGATGAAAGTGAATCAATAAATATTAAGTATGATGGTTTTGCTATTACTGAACTAAGTTCCTTAAGTACCCTTGGGTGTATACCATCCGGTCCAGGCGCTTTATTCACTATAACCCTTTCCAGTCGCTTTTGGACCTTATCCTCAGTAAGCCATGTAGCTTTTGGAGGAAATTCCCTGGTTTTCTCTGTTTGCCCACAGCTTGTCATTGCTGCTTCCGTTGTATATACTGAAGCAAAGAAAGTATTTAGGGTGTCAGCCATAGCTTTATCCTCACTAATCAATTCACCTGTCTCAGTCCTAAGAGGACCAATATCAACCTTAACCTTTTTGTTATTAATATACTTGTAGAATTGTTCAGGCTTTTTCTTGCTCTCATTTGCAATGTTTCTCTCATTTTCTATTTTAGCTACCTTAATTGATTGTTTGCAGATTTTATTAAATTCTTTATATTTTTTAAATGATGCATCTGACCCATTTGACTTAAACGCCTTAAAAGCCTGCTTTTTATTTCTCATTTCCCTGCTAACCACATTATTAATTTCCCTGCTAACCACATTATTAATCCATATTGGTTTCGCTTTACTTCTCTTGTGCTTATTCCCCAATGGTATATATTGACGTGTATACTTGCCCAAGAACATTTTAAATACATTCCATGATTATTGTGCATTTTTATCTTTGAAAATTACATCCCACTGGATATCCTTTAAAGCTTTTTTTTAACTTTGTAAAATTAGCCTTTTTGAAATTGAATGTTTTGGTTAAACTCTTGCTATTGGGTTTCTCATAACAAACTTCAAAGGATATAATATTGTGGTCACTGCTGCCCAAATGTTCCCTTACCTGCACATTGTTTACCATGTCAGCATTGTTGAGAGCACTAGGTCAAGCAAGGCCTCTTTTCTAGTTGGCTCCTCTACTAGTTGGGACATAAAATTATCATTTATCATACTTAGAAAAATATTTCCCTTGGTTGTGCCTGAAGTCATATTGCTCCAGTCAATTTCAGGGTAGTTGAAATCTCCCATTATAATTACCTTTGTTGACCTAGTAGCCTTTTCGATTTGCAGTAAAAGTTGGCCTTCCTCCAACTCCCCAACATTAGGTGGCTTGTAGCAAATCCCCACCAATCTCTTTTTATTATGTGTGCCCCCAGTGTGCATTTCAACCCACAAGGCCTGTACCTTTTCATTGGCCCCTTCATTTATATCTTCCCTTAAACTAGGTTTAAAGGCCCGCTTTACATATAGGCATACCACTCCTCCCCTTTTATTAACCCTGTCCCTCCTAAAAAGTGAATAACCCTCTAGATTGACTGCCAAGTCATACGTATCATCTAACCAGGTTTCAGACACTCCAATCAGATCATACTGCTCATGTACTGCAATCATTTCTAGTTCCCCCATCTTACCAGCCAGACTGCGAGCATTTGCATGCATACATTTTATCTTTTTGCTATTCCTAAAGATTTTGTTCTTTTTCAAATGTATTTGTCTTTCATCAGGCTGTAACAATGGCAACTCCCTATTAGATGAGCTAGCCCATTCCCCCTCTCCACCCCCATGCCCCTTCTCTAATCCCATTTACTCAATTATACTACCTTCCCCAGCCTGTGTTGCAGCTCCCCCCCCTTTCTAGTTTAAAGTCTCCTCCAGCCCTCTAACCATCCTATCACCCAGCACTGTAGCCCCCCTTCCATAAGGTGCAATCCATCACTACTATAATGATTGCCCCAAGGGAAAAGACTGCCCAGTGCTCTAGGAACCCAAACCCCTCCTGCTTACACCAAGTCTTTATCCACGCATTTAACTCCCTAATCTCCCGTTGCCTTTCTAATGTAGCGTGTAGCACAGGTAGAATTTCAGAAAATACTACCTTAGAGGTCCTCTGCTTAAGCTTATATCCTAGGTCCCTGAAATACTTCATAACGGACCTCCATTTTCCACTGACTTTGTCATTAGTAGCAACATGTACCATGACAGCCGGGTCATGCCCAACCCGTCCCAACAATCTATCAACCCAATCAGCCACATGTCGAATCCGAGCTCCCCGAGAGACAGCAAACTGTACGATTGTGCCGATCTTGGTGACAGATTACCCTGTCTGTCTTCCTAATAATAGAATCCCCTACCACCATCTGTCTAGGTCTGATTGAGTCCTGGATCTCATCCGTGCTACAGGGGATGTTCACTCGGCTGTTAGACAGAACAGTCCTCTCCAGCAAAGACATTCCTGTGTCAACAACCCCAACTTCATTACTCAATGTAGCAAATCTGTTTGGATTAGTAAACACAGGAGTGTCCTCCCTATTCCCCTGTCCACCCCCTTTGCTATGCCAATAGGAAAAAATCTTTATTTTCAATTGGTGCAAGGTGATTGAAGCAAGGGGCTCAAAAGTAGACCTCTGCAAAACACCCAGAACCAGGCTGAGATCCAGCTGGGGAGTGGGACCCTTGAAGGAAGGGAAGGCATGAGCCAACCCTTGAAGGAAAGCCTTGACATCTGGGATGATGCTAATACGTGTCTGAAAAAAAGCACAAGGAGCGCCGAGATCTCAACCTGGAAGGAACTGAAACGGAGTCCTTTCTTCACCTATCTTGGAGAAAAGACAAAGACAAGGGAAGGTCAAAGGCCTGAGGAGACATTCATGTCCAAGCACCACTTATGAAAGATAGACCACTCCAAGGAAGCCCAGTGATGGTGACCAGTCTAATGGGTGGGATAATGCAGCTCCATATCTAAGAAGAAAATATTAAAACCTAAAGAAAAATGAAGACACTGTTTTGACCATCCAGCTTCTAGCAGGATGCATGAATTATGGGAGTTGGGGGGGGGGTTGAGCTGCAGGAGGAGGAGAGAGACTCCACCCCAAAAGACTGTCTGCTGAGATGTGTCCTGCCCTCCAGGAAGAGGGACTAAACCCCATGGTACCTGTGTTCCATATTGGATGTAAGAAAAAGACCCATTTAACGTGACAGAACATTTTTTGCATATTTTGCAAGTACATAATATGAAAGTCAAACTGCTTGTATTACAAATTGTATTACTATCCCTGACTGCTTTCACATTTCCTGACAAGCTCTCTTGAAACAGGGATCCAGAGACCTCTAAGAAACACAACTGCAAAAAAAAAAAAAAAAAAAATTCCTTTTAGCTGCAGCTAGTTTGTGTGGACTCGGATGATAATGATAGCAAAACTATCTCCACTGTAAACAATTCATACAATGTTTACATTTTTCACTCCTAATTCTAATGAAAGTAATTTGAAATAAACTTAAAACTTAAGTCAGTTATGATAGCAATGCATTATTAAAATTACTCTCAAATATCCAATTTAATTTTAGCAAATTTGTAATTGTTTTCTTTCAAATTAATAATCATTTTGTCCATTTTTAGACACGATATCTTGTTCCGGTAGGAGTTATTTTATATATATTTTTTTTAAATAATAATAAAATGTAAAACGTCTGGCAGCATTCAGCAGCCATAAGAATAGATAGATTACTCATGTACTGGGATTGTAACCTTTACATTTTAAACAAATAAGAAATGTGAAAGATGGCGGAAGCGATTTTTAAATTAAATATTAAACATTGACAAATTAAATTATATGTAAAAACGTGATAATCATTTTTCTAGCCAAAAGTTTGTGAAACAAAAGTATGTATTCACAACTTTAACCCTTTGAGTGCCAGAGGGGTACACAACACTTTGCTTTGCAATGCGTTTTGTACCCCCTGGCACTCAAAGGTTTAACTCATTAACAACAGAAGGGTAAGTAATTAATTGAAAAGCTACGAGCTGTGTACCCTTCTGATCCTTAAGGGGTTAAATTACAATTAAGTTTTACTATAATTTCATGTAGGAAACAGACAGCAGCATGTTTTGTTTCTAACAAAGTGAATGGTGTTTCAAATGGCTACATCTAAAACATGTGCATCATGGCTATTTAATTTAAAGGGATAGTAATGTTTCAAAATAAGCATCTTCAATTAATCTTCATAATATTTGGGCCATGGAGTGTGTTATTACAATACTGTCAGAGTTGTAGTTCAATAGTAATTAAATGATGAAGTATCCCCCTCCCACCCCTTTTACTGATGTAACAAGGCTCACCACCTCAGAGCAGCAAGACTGTCCGGATGAATCGCAGAGAGGGACACATCTTCAGTAAGCATAAGGAAAAACCTGAAAAACCTGTCAAGTGGGGCACAGTAAGAAGATTGTTCCTTGCTGGACCTGTCTGGTCAAGAGACCAGATTTCAAATCTGAGGGGAGGTGGCTTACACTACGTAAAAGGGGTGGGAGGGGATATTTTATCATTCAATTACTCTGGAACTACAACTCTGACAGTATTGATATAACACTCTCCATGGCTCAAATACTATGACTTATTGATTGGAGCTGCTGTTTTTGTGAAACGTTACTACACCTTTAAGCTAACAACCTAAGCTTATATAAAAAGGGATACTGTACTGTATGAGAAACATAAGTAAAATGTTCCTCATCTCAGCAGAACTTCAGATATAATATTGCATATTCTTTTTCAGCAGTCTGGTGGAAGCAATTTTCTTCTGCACTTTCTGCATTCAGCTGTGTCTTTAAGGGGAAATATACCCTAGGAATAAATGGCTCAATCTGTTTATCACAAGGTCTTACCTAGGTAGTTGTCCATCAAACACTTATTTCTATCTACTGATTTGCTTGAATCCGCTCCAATAAAGTATACTGATAGATGTTTCAATTTCAATCTCTCATTGTGATAAAAAGTAAGGTCCCTTACAAGTTATTCAAGGCTATAGATGTCCATTATCTGCTGGGGGGGGGGGGGGTATGACCTAGGAGCATTTTTCAGCAGAGAACATGCAAGCATTATATATTGTTATATATATACACACACACACAAAGGAAACTGCAGATAAAATGGAAAAAAATAAATATCTACATGATTCCTGTCTGTTGTATGAAGGACACCAATGTAGATAAGCCAAATAATAAACTAGGATTAACTTATTCTAGAATATAGTTCTCCTTTAAGGTAAAGGCAGTCTTCACCCTCACAGCAGGTTGGCTTCCAGGAAAAGACACTGCAAGTCAAAAAATTAAAATTGGATCTGATTTTTACATAAAATCTATTTGGGTTTTAAGTTCATACCCAAGGGCCTGAAGGTCCAAACACTGCATTTAATCAACTGCTGTATATATGATATATACAGGGCAGTATAACATTTCTACTACACATAAAATTAAATGGCAATTCAGTAGATACTATAATTAATCAAATAATACAGTATCACACTGTAATTTACAAGATTTTATTACTACTACTTCTTTACTACCATAGTTTTAAGTAACACAACCATAAGTTTGTATCCAATACTGAGACTGGTGTACTTGGTGGAGTGTCTCTCTGTAATTCCAGTTGGTTTACAGTATGTTGAGAACTGCCTATAACATACCGCCTGAGGACTAGCAAGCTAGCATTGCAAAGGAAAACATTCTGTTAACATTTTTTTCATGGTACGGAAAAGCTTCTGTATATATTTGTAAATTTTACTACAAATTTTCATACAAATATGGCAGTAAGCAAACATTTTGAAAAACAGATATGAGGTACATGTAGATATATGTATTTAGTCCTTTGGCTGCAAAGCAATATGCTGGAGAGGGTTTTAGCAGCCAAGGGTAAATAAACCCCAAACTTTGGAGTGAACCCAAACTCCAGACATTTTCCACCACTGCATGTGCAACTTCTAATTTAGAATGTAGTGTAAGCCACCTCCCCTCGATGTGGAATCTGGTCTTGAGACCAGACAGCTCACAGCAAGGGACAATCCTCTTACTGTCAGAATAATGAAAACCCTGCCATCTTGACAGGATTTTCCCCTTATGCTTATTGAAGATTGTCCCTCTCTACAATTCACCTGGACACCACCTTGCTGATGTAAGCTGAGCAGTGTTATATCAGTAAAAGGGGTGGGAGGGGGATCCTTTATCATTCAATTACTCTTGAACTACAACTCTTGACTGTATTGAAATAACACTCTCCATGGCCCAAATACTATGAAGATTAATTGGAGCTGCTTTTATTGTGAAAAAATTACTATCCCTTTAAAGGTCCCACTAATAAATAAAATCCAACCCCACTGAAGGAATTTGAAGAAGCAGAATGAGCTGAGGGGACTGGTGGAAATTAAACAACCAACATCAACAGATGTAGGTATATGTTTATTTATATGTCATCACACAGTGTACACAGCGCCTTACAAAAGATAAGGAGAAACTGAGTGAACCTTTTACCTATTACCAAAGTACCACTAAAAGCTTGTTATACTGCGTTTTACTATTTTATGTGAACAAGATATGAGGGAAAAAATAAAAACACATATGATTTATTTTTCCCTTTAATCCCTTCGCGACCATTGACATGCCAGGACCGTCATGGCGGTCGGGCACTTAAGGACCAGTGACAGTCCTGGCAGGTCATGGAGTTCAGGGCTCCCGGAGCAGCGTGCGCCCTGGGCCGGAAGTACAATATTATAAAAGAAAAAAAAAAAAGCCCCGGGGTCGTCAAGTGCCGGCTGCGCATGCAGGTCCTTAAGGGGTTAACAGACATCTCAATTTTGTTCTAAGAATCACTTTCACTACTAAATTAAAATCCAATTATACCTAAGGTATACTTTCCCTTAAAACAAAATATACTTAAAAAAAGGATTCATAGAAATGTAATCATATATGTATTTAGCCTTTCCTTTCACTTTCTGATGTGTGTGCAATTTTTTTTTTTTTTTTTGTCGCTAATGCAAGTTATTTATTGTTAAGGCGGTGAAAATTAGCTAGATTGTTCGCGTACAACTCCTAATTGCTAGAATGCTTAATTATTAGATAAGCAGGATATAAACTCTCTCGCTAATTATCCAACACATTAATAACTACTGTATAACAAAATAAATATATGATAAATAATTTAGAGTATTTAAATTATAAACAAATCAGCTCCATACTCCCCATCAGGCTGTTCCTTTAGCTTTATTAATTTACAAAGTAATGGGGAATTGTTAGTGCACATAGCCTTACCTGGTGACGGTGTAGGGGGCTCTTCAAAACTGTCATCATCAGCACCATCATCTCCCATTCCTGAGGCTACAGAATCATCTGGGGCAGAAGCAGACTCTGGACTGCTAGGCCTGCTAGCAGATTCACCTTCACTGTTTGATCCATATCTCTCATTATGAGAAACTGAGCCACTTTCACTCATGCTTCTACGCTCCTTTCTATGCACCCTGGAATGAAGCACCATCTGATGGTAGGTACGGAAAATCTTTCCACATTCAAAACATTCTGTGGATTTGTTCTGAGAGGATCGCCTGCTTTGACGTGAAGGTGGCCTGAATTCCAGATCATTGTGCCCTTCTAAGTGATCTCCAGGATGTGTGCTACCACCCTTCTCTGTGCGACCACCACTTGAGCTGTTCCGCTTCTTTGGATTGCTGGGACCCTCCTGCTCCCGTTTTCTTTTTTCCTGACTGACGAGATTTTCCTTCTCAATGTTGATATCTGCATCTGCCAATGTATCGTCCCAACCCATATATTTAACATACTCTGCTGGCTCTGCAACTTTTCCTTTGGTAGCCAGCTGCCATGCTTGATAGCTATTAACTGGGTCAAGCTCAGGTACTCTCTTGCCTTGATGAGCATCTGATGTCTTATTTGCATCTTCTAAAGGTCTTAGTTTAAAGTAATCTAGAAAACACTGCTTTGTTACTAGTAAATCTGGATTTGAATCATGCAAAGCTATACTTGTTTGCTCAGTTTTATTTTCAGAGGAGTTTTCTTCAGTCCTGCAGTGCACTAGGTTGTGTGCATTTAAGTTTTCCAGGTTTGTAAACAAATTCCCACATTTCATGCAAACTTCATAAAGACTTAGGCCAGTCATTATGGTCTCTTCCTGAACAACATTGTTAATAGTGGCTACTGGCTCAGTGTCAGATTTAGGCTTGTTTTTGTTCCCTGTTTTGGGGCCATGAGATTTCATATGGTTCTTAAGAAACCAAGGCTCTTTAAATCGTCTGCCACAAATGTGGCAGCCATGATCAAATGATCCCCGATGCTTTTTCATGTGGGCTTTTAGGAACCATGCTTGCCCAAAGGCTTGACCACAAACTTCACAAGGAAACTCCCCTGCACTAACCTCAGTCTTGCCATTCTCAGTGTAGGCTTCCCTGTTTAACGGAATTGCTGTTGTGATATGGTCTTTTTCAATGTGGTTTAGCAGTGTTTCCTCTCTTAAAGTCATAAAGCTACAAAATCTGCATTTGTATGGTTTGTGCACTTGTAGAAGGTGTTGGTCAAGCTCCTTCTTTCTGTCATATTTGTTTTTACAAAAGGGACACTGGTAGTTGCCAGGCTTGTCATCATCCACCACTTCTGAACCTTCAACTTCCATAGTGCCATTAAGGATCTTGTTGCAAGCTGATGTGCTTTTAGTTGGGCTTGCGCACCCACCCATACCTTCAGAAGCACCTAATTCTCCAACATGTGAATCTCCCATTTCCACATCATGTACCTGGTTAACTGTGCCAGCTCTATGGGTTCGTAGATGTATCTTCAAGTTTCCTTTCTGAGCAGCCCTGTGGTCACAGTAAGGACATTTGTATGGCTTTTCACCAGTGTGCTTTCGCATGTGCTGTGAAAGAGAACTCTGGAATGGGAAACTTTTACCACAGATGACACAGCTGAAGCATGTTGATTTCTCCTCTGTATCATTCTTACTTGACTTTGTGTTATTCATATCCGTATCAGGTTGCTTCTTGCGCTCCATATTCATCATAACATTAGGTAGTTAGACTGAAATATGACTAAAACCAATCCGGCTTGCATAAAAGGTGTGTTTTCAGTGATGAGCCATTCTTCAACATAACTCCTACAGTGGCCTCCTTCACAGATCTTCACCAATCAGCACTGCATAGGGATACCTAAAAAACAAAGACAACACTGGTTAACATGATTATTTAGAAAATTTGCAGAAAACAATTTAACAGCTTGAGTGCCAGAGGAGTGTCCAACACATGGTGAAGCAATGTGTTGAACATTCCTCTAATACACAAACAGTTAAATATTCTAAAATAAATTACACCCAGATATATTCAGACCAATTAAAAATATGTGTATCCTTTCAATGTTCTGCAGCATTGAAATAGTCAGTTTGATTTTTTTAAATACCTAATGCAGACTTACATACGCCTTTCTACAGCCACCTTTCACATGGCTGACACCAAACAAAGCAGCAATGCTTCTTTGAATCTGTCAACCATGGTGAAAGGTAAGAAGCTGAACTATGATGCCTTTCATAACAACTATAGCCTTTTGTGATCGCACCACAGTCCAGCATCCACCAACTTTACTACATGCTCTCAGGAAAGCAGTAAACAAGGTCTGCATGTGTCCTGTGGGGTTGTAGACAGACCTGTCACACGAGCTGAGCTGGAGGTTGCAAAGATCAAAACATTCAATGAACGGGCAGCAGCCAGTAATATTGGATGGCACATATGTGGGCCAGTCAGAAAACATGCTCCTCCTGCTTTCTGGATAGGCAGTGGAATGAAGCAGACAGGTGAGTAAACTACTCAGATGACAGATCCTTTGCAGTGATCTGTGACAGCACTTTTACCCACCTAAAAGAGCCCTAAAACGCATACTAATGAACAAGAGGGTAACCACCCTAATACAGGGATGTTATCTGAATAAGTAGTAAATCACATGATGTCTTATGTGAAACAATGTCTCAGAGTATTGGATAAACAGGGAGATTGTTTGCCTTCTTACAAGTTGTGTTTGCCTAACAATTGCTGGGCAATTGAGGTTTAGCTCACATTGTAATTGCTCCTCCCAGTTGTATGTATATAGATCTTTATTTTTAAGATGCCACACAGTGTACGCAATGCCTTACAATAGACGTATGTCACAAAATATAAAAGGGGATAAAATAAGTGTCACATTCATAAAGACAGGAAAGAGGTCCCTGCCCCAAGGAGCTTACAGTTCCCTCACAATCCTTCTTTTGGTGACTTTTCTTATAAAAACCTGGAAACTGAAGTTTCATGTTAAAGGGATAGTAATACTTTGTTTTATCTTTATTTTATAGGCATTAAAAAAACATGAAGAATGATATGTCTTATCTCTCAAACCTTTATGGTTTGAGAGATATTCACAAGCAAAGTTTCCCCTCACTGATCAAAACAGTGAAGTCTGCCATCTAGCTGTCAGATTTGGAATCCAGTCCGCAGATCAACATCTGGCTCTTCAGCAGAGCCGAGAAAGCAAAATATAAAAATAACAATTTCATTGGAAGGGTCTAAAAGGTGTGCTTGCAAACCAGGCATACTTTGAAGACTATTCAAATGAAGTAGTTCTTATATCTCGCAATCTCGACCCTGCTGTAGAGCCACTGCCAGTCTGCGGACCGGACTCCAAATCGGACCGGACTTTGCTTGTGAATATCTCTCAAACCATAAAGATTTGAGAGATAAGACTTATATCGTTCTTCATGTTTTTTTAATGCCTACAAAATAAAATAAAGATAAAAGTATTACTATCCCTTTAAAAATGGGAACAGGTTTTCTTAGATATTTTGTAATAGAAAGTCTAATTAACTTTATAAAAATATCCAGCACTTCATTTCATCATTCTTTTTCACATGAACGGCGCAAATCTGATTATACAGTTACTAATATAAGTCATTGGGCAGGATTTGGATGGAGCAATTAGATCTTTATTAAGACGGAGTTTAGGTCCTTTTTACACAGACAACACCAGTGCAGGTACTCCCATGTGTCAACCCATGAAAGTTTACTCCCTTGGCACTCAAATGGTTAACAAGCAGAGAAGTGTGCAACACACTGAGAAGGAAGTTCAAATATGCATGCAACAATTAGAGTATGTGTCCATCTTGCATTGTATTGCTCCAAGTAGTCTTTATTTAGGACTCTTTCACAGGTGACTCTGTAGAGTGACAATTTGCAATTTTTTGTATCAACTGAAAATGTTGGTACATGTTAAGCTCTACAGTGAAGCAAGGATTTCCCAGCATCCCATTTTCTCAGTAAAAAAGTAATATTTCTGCCTGGCTTAGTTGAATAAACAGAGAAATAACTAAAGCTAAATATCTAAAAATATACATTTAAATAAAGAAAAGATACAAATATAGGCAAATTTTGAAAGACCTTCATTCCACTTTCAAAGCTGTGGCACTAAACTTATCAGGATACTAGCTGAAGAGCCCATGTACACGGGCCACAGTGCCACCCAGCAACGGCGTGGTGCAGTCATGCACAGTAGAGACTGCCCCCGCCGCGGCTGATACAAAGCAGGGCACTCCGAATTCAGAAGTGCGCAGAGAGGACTCCAGTCTGAATTCGGAGCGGGGAACTCTGTATCAGCCAAGGCAAGGGCAGTCTGTGCTGCTCATGACTGCAGTGCACGCAGCCGTCTCTACTGCGCATGACGGCTTCTGACAAACTTAGCGAATTATAATATAAGATGAGGTACACTATCAGACAGCATAGGAAACACTATATGTGGGTAGCAGTAACACTGGCTAAGAGGCCAATTGTATCAGCTTTAGAGCATTACAAAAGGTTAACGTTTATGCTCTAGAGTTGATGAACAATTAAAGTAGCATTTTTTGTTGGTACACATGCCCTTGGGTATTCTTTTATGCATATCTCTAAACAGAATCTCCAACTACGGTTTCAATGTTTGGTACATAATTAGATTACTCAGAAGGAGATTGTGTGACTTGTATGAAACACTTAGGTCTTCCAAACAGGCACTATTCAATGCATAAACAAATATCGATCATGTTCGGAGCACCTTCCATTCAAAGGCAATGAAAGATGTTAGACCAGTTCTCAATTTTTTTTTGTTTTTTTTTCTCAAAACACCCTTACCACACAATCGGGAATTTTAAGGACACCTTTAAGCTATGACATGTCATTTGTCAAGGGTGTAATGATTACAAGTATATATAGTTATTCTAAGCCCTTACAATCAGATAGACAAAAAAGAAGCATATCAATTTTTATTAAACACATTCAACATTAAAATTGTTGTCAACAGCTTTATGGGAAAATAGGGAGCGCCCTAAGTGGATGTCCGTGGTACACCAAAGTGCCACATCACACTGGTTGAGAATTAATGTGCCAGACAATTGTTAACCAGCAAAGTGATGCAAATATGTGCCTGAATGCATTTTTTCCTACAAGTTCACTTTTAACCCCTTGAAAGCTATAGGAGTATCTAATGAATTACTTTGCAATGTGTTTGAAACCCTCTGGCACTCAAAGAGTTAAGTAACACAATATACTCTGGTTGTAGGGACAATTATGCAGAAATGGATACACAGCCAATGTTAAAATCAATATGTCCTTACAATATAAAAGTGGCGTTTTAACCTCTAGAATGCTAGGTTGCTAATGCAGCTAGAAGCAATATGTTGGAGACACCATTCAAATTTGTATTTGCCCCCTCACAAGGCAGTTGGGTGGCTCCACAATTGCTCCTTTTGCATTATTCTCCATAGGCCTTTTAACCCCTTAATGACCCCTGACGGTCATAGTACGTCATGGGTCGATCTGACTGAACAACCCATGACATACTATGACCGTCATGAAATTCCGGGCTCCCACCGCGGCTGCACGCTTTTCGGGGAGTCTGGAACCACAAGAAAAAAAAAAAATAATAAATTGTTCAGTGGTCCTTAACGGACCACGCCGATCGTTAAGGGGTTAAGTAGTCAGAGTGACTGGTGTACTGAAGTAAACTGGAGAAATTCAGAAGCAAATTAATTGCACAATATGGATGACACAAAACCAAAATCCAATTGATTGAAAAGCAGCTTTTAACAAATTGTGAGAGGTCTCCAACAAAGCAATGTACTGGAGATATCTCTAGTGTTCGAGGGGTTAATAGCCCCATTTAAATAAATAAGAATTTTGTTTTCTAGGGTGCTGTTGGTTTGTACCAGAACAGCACCACTCTAAGTACTTCAGCCTCATGTGCTACTGAAAAACAAGTGACTTCACCTTTTGTCATGCAGAACCACTGGGTATTTCCCATTATAACACGGCGTCCAACTTGCAGCCCACCTGCTATATTGAGCAAAAACTTTTTCTTATCTAATTAAATAATATGGGTGAATTCATAGGCAAGTGAGGCCTAACCACCCATCTGCCTATGGTGTACAGTTTGAGAACAGTTGTCATTTTAATATCAGTAGTCTCATTGACTTCATCAGTGACTAGCACTAAGCCTATAATGCACTGGATACCTCTTTGGAACACTGCGAGTTACACACACAGCCACTAGCAATTCAATTTTAATATCCTTCTCATGTAAATGCGGATAATGAACAATCATGCAATTTGCTACCTTGGAGACTTTCTGTAATACTGCATCACACATTCTTTAAGGTAGTGTGAGAAAAGGTGCAATAACTGATTATATATTTAGATAGAAGATCATAATACCATACTGATGTTGAATTTCAAAAATCTAAAGCTGTAATTTTGTAGCAAACCAACTGCATCATAGGGAAGAATTTAAAATCCCCCAATATTTAAATGGGGCTTTTAACCCCAGCAGTTCCCAACCCATGCCCTCAGGACCCACTAGCAGACCAGGATTTGAGGATGTCCTTTTGTTAGAACACAGTTGTGTTCAGAGGTTCAGTCACTAACACACCTGTGTTCTCACAAGGAAATCCTCAAACCCTGGCCTTTTAGTGGGTCCTGAGGGCGTGGGTTGGAAACCTATACACTAAATGCGAAAATGTGGGTAAAAGCTCAATTTAAATCAATGGGGTTTTGGGGAATTCTTACTTGCCAGTGTGATGCAGCTGGTTTGCTCCGTAACTACATCTCTTTAGCTTACAGGCTATAATCATACAGGCAAAGCAATGCGTTGAATACCTCTCTGGCATGCAAAAGATTAATGCATATGTACAGTCCCTTTCAGAAAGCATTTATTTAATTCTGTTTGTGCTATAATGAAGTAAGAGATAAAAGCTGTTTGTTGTGAGTTAAGCCCATTTCTAGTCTTCAGAAAGACTTCTCATCCCTTTTACAAACAATACCAGACAATCATCTCTAGACCTCGGAGGTAGTTGAAGCCCTTGTAAAAAGGCAGGAATGGCTGCTCACTCAGAAAACAGAGAAGTTTCACAGATGCTTGCATGAAGAGGGGTATGCAACTCATTGATTTGCAATACCTTGCATCCCCCTCTTGCAGTCAGCAGAGTAAGTGCATATAACCCCAGATTTTTTCCTGTGGTCATTCTTCTTTAAGTAGTATGGGAATCTTTGTTCCTTTTTTTCTGAAGAGAAGTAATCTTGTTTTGTGTTATGGTTTCTTTAATGCCTAATATCTGGTAAACATCTACTATTTTGTTAATCTTTTAATGACCAAAGGGATGCACAACGCATTCCTCTGGTCCATTACAGGTTGCAAATTCTGTTTTAACGGAAACAGAAGCCAAAAAGAGGCTGTGCAATTCAGTTACAGTAAAATAAACGGTGTTAAAGGTAAAGTACAGCTATGTTATCTATTTATGGAGCACCAGCATATTCCAGAGCCTGTGTACAAGGGGGTGACAAAGACTAACACTAGCAATTATTTTCACAAATGACAATGAAAGGCTTTTGCCCAGGAAAGCTTACAATAGTGGTAAGCGGGTCTCAATTTGATTAACAGAATGACTTACTTAAGCACGAGCCCTTCATATAACAGTCAGAATTGTTTGTTAACCTTTTGAGTGCCAGAGGGGTATGGATGCAAAGTATAGCATCTGTAGTTGCCTGTATTTTCTGATTCCCATTAAATGTCTGTATTGAGTTCATACCATCTCACATAGAGAAGTCCCATTCCATGGTTGTATAGATAACAGAGTTATAATGCAATGAAGGACATACAGAATGAAGGACATTTACCTAGGTACGTTTTTTGTTAACCCTCTGAAAGCAATGAGTTGCATACCCGTCTGACACTCAAAGGGTTAACCCTAACACCTTCTGAATGTTAGAGGGGAATCTGGCCACCACAGATTAAGTCCTCAGGGGCTAACCAACACATTGCTTCTTAAAGGGATAGTAATACTTAAAATGTAAAAAATATATATGTTGTAGGGTTTATCCCCCTGAGTAAAACAAGGGTACTCTCACTGCTGAAAGATATTTTATTAAAAAACAGCTCAAATGTGAATTTTTTACCTGCAATATCACAGTGGCCTGAACATTTACAGTGGTGCTGTTGCTACACCATCCTATGAACTGCTCTGGTCTGTAGACCATAAATCTCCATAGGATTGTGTAGCAATAGTGCCATTGTAAATTTTCAGGCCACTGTGATACTGCAGCTAAAAAAATTCAAGTTTGAGCTGTTATAATTTTGTAATAAAATCTCTCTCAGCAGTGGGAGTGCCCATGTTTTACTCAGGGGGGTACACCCTACAACATATTTTTTTACATTTTAAGAATTACTATCCCTTTAATACCATTGATGCATTAATGACATTCAAAGGGTTGAAGCTTTAAAAAAACAAAAAAAACAAAAAAAAAACACCTCTCTCGCTCTCCTTGCACAAAAGAAAAAAAAAATGGTATAACACAATGTCCAACTCCCCTCTTCGCGGTCCTTTTTTTTTTGGGTACCGGTACCTCAACTCCACTAGTCAGTTTAATACAAGTGCTCAAAAATGATATCCGTGGGCTGTATTGCCTTCCACAAATGTCCACTAGTAGCAATGGAAGTAACGTTTATGTCACTATGTAAATAACTAGCGGCTATAATCACAATACGTGTCATAATTCTGAGGCAAACCAACTACAGGGGACAAATTCAAAATTCCCATTCTTTAAATGAGACTTTTAACCCAAATACCAGGTGTCTCAGAGCCCAATTCTACAGGAATTTTGAGTATTTGATTTTAACCCCTATTATTCAGTTTTGTTTGCCCCAGAGTTACACTTTCTTTTAACTCTGTAACCCTTTGAGTGCCAGAGAGGTATCCAATATCCAAACTTTTAAGGACCAGTGGGGTATGTAACGCATTGCTTCACAATGCATTGTGCAATCCATAACGCCCTTCATCCTTGAATTATTTATAATACAGTGAAACATTATTAGAAAAACCTCTCAGAATGAGACGAACATTATGAAAAAAGACAATCTAATCTGCTAAAGTAGAAATATATAAACTGCCATGAGCTATTGTGAAACAAGGAATGAAAATGTAGCAAAAAGACAAGCCTGAACAGTAGCCACACAATACCAACCTAGTTCAAAGGAAATGCACTGCACTATGTTAGCAGCCTATGTTGTACAGCTAGGTGTGGTCAACTATGGATAATTAGAGACAGATGATGAAAGGCAGTCCCTGGGTCAATGAGAGCAAGCTCTAGAAATCAGCGGAGCAAATATCTCAAATTTCTCCCTGCCTAATCACTAAGTACTTCCTGAAGGCCTAAAAGCAGACCACAGTATGGGGTATTGAATGCCTAGCCCAGGAAAGTGCAACTTTCCTCTTTCAGCAAACATCTATTTTATTTGTAGTTGAAGCTCTTTTAAAACAGAACTGTCATTTTGGTTTTGTTTTTTGTTTTTTTACAACACGCTCAGGATAAGGCAGACATGAATGTTGCAATACGCTGGCTATGTCACTGGAACGTGGGTTAAAAACATCTTCATTATCTTCATTTTTTTATTGAAAACAATGATGGTAAATTTACTACTATTTGTCAGGCAGTGCAAATCCCAGCTGCCATTTCCTACCAGGAAATACTAGATTATTTCCATGAACTGACAAATCAAGCTAAATCTCTCAAACTATTCTTTGATATAATAATAAAAAAACCCTCTAACACATATAGATCCTACTGAAAGGTCATTCAAAATAAGCTATTTGTTGCAAAGTGACAATTCCACTTCAGGTATATTATAGTAAATGGAGAAATAAATCCTAAAACTAAGTAGTTCTTAAAGGGATAGTAATACTTCGTTTTATCTTTATTTTATTTTGTAGGCATTAAAAAACATGAAGAACCATACAAGTCTTATCTCTCAAACCTTTATGGTTTAAGAGATATTCACAAGCAAAGTATCCCCCCCCCCTGTTCAGTCAGATCAGAAGGGAGGTGCCCAGGTAGATTGCAGAGAGGGACAATCTTCAATTAAGATAAGGGAAAAAGCTGAAAAACTTGTCAAGGGGGGAAGGGCTTTCATTCTTTTCATACAAAGAAGATTGTCCCCTGCTGTTATCTGTCTGGTCTTACAACCAGATTCACATCTGAGAAGAGATGGCTTACACTAGGTAAAAGGGGCCGGAGGTTTGAAACTTTGCTTGTGAATATCTCTTAAACCATAAAGCTCTGAGGCATAAGACTTATATCATTCTTCATGTTTTTTTAATGCCTACAAAATAAAATAAAGTTAAAATTAATTATTACTATCCCTTTAAAGCACAACTATCATCCAACAGTTCCTGGTCGGCAGATCTGCTTCCCTGTAATCAGACCTGCCGATGAAGCCAAGGTAGCTTTGTGTGCCCTGGCAGACAAACAGAGAAGCACAACAGGGGTCTGAAAGACCAATGCTCCCCTGGTGCATCAATACTGCATCTCACAGGTCAGGTAACTTTATGTTCCCATACAGTCTCTGTATCAAGTTTCAAAGCCAACAAAGTAGACCAGTGGGGACTGTGCATGCAACCCAGAAGTTCTTTTCCGAGGGCTATATACCCCCAGGTTTTGTTCCCACTACAGAGGTCAGTTTTCTAATCACACATATCTTGAATGACTGATCGGAACCGTTTTGGTTCTGCACCAATCAGCCCTGGGCTTTTTACTAAATTTGCTCTGATTGGAGCAAACTTAGTAGAATGTGATAAGAGCCCTTTAATTTGTTTAGCAGGACGACTTCCATAACCTAGGCTGACCAGACCTCACCTTTAACCGGGGACTCATAGGAGAAATGCACACTGCAGGAATGCACTGATTTCAGTGAAGTACTGCAAAATGGCTATTTCCTATGTGTCCCTGGTTAAAGGTGAGATCTGGTCAGCCTACCATAACTATGCATACAGTTTTCTTGTATATCTACATACCCTTATTATAGTCGATTGCAAGTCACTTTCTGCTTACAATGTGATAAAGACAGCCATTTTTAAAAGGGCAGTATAAGAACATAAAGGACCCTTAATTGCTTGTCTGTGCCCCAAGAGTATTGGAACGTAACGAATTGTAACTCAAAATTCCCCCACCACCCTATTTCCCTCATGCTTAAATTACAGATCACTGGCCAGGTGATGTCAGTGCTTTACTGGGAGATCCAAGGGTGAGACCCTCCAAAGATTTTAAGAGAAGCGGGGGGAGAAGTCTGGAAATCTAGCCTAAGGCAAGTAATGTATCATTTATGAGCACCAAGTATCCCTGTTAGGTCCAGAGTGCTTAACAACTATGGTCCCTTATGTACAAAAGTGAATGAATTCTGGGGCAAACCAATCAAACCACAGAGGAAAAATAAAAATTCCAAATACTCTTATTTACTGAAATGAGGATTTAACCCCTTGAATGCTAAAGAGGTCTCACATTGGTGACCTCTAGCATTCCAGAGGTTAAAATCCCCATTTAAAATCAATAGGAATTTTTTGTTCTGCCCTACAGAGAATGTTTTTCCCAGAATTCCTTAATTTTTCTTTTGAACATATGACCATATGTCTTTCAACATGTAAACCTACAATTTAAAACTTGAAGGATTGTTTTTTGGTGGGTGGGGGGAGTAGAAAAAAAAATATGAAATACATACATTGGTATTTTAAACCAAAACAAAATCTTCCTCTTCCAAGCTGCTCAACACAAGAAAAACAATCAAGTGCTTATAAGCAGGGTCCCAAATAGCTGTATGAAGTGATGCATTCACTATTCGCTGAGTAAGTACCATTGATGACAAGGCCCGAGGGCTTCTGCTGTTCTCAGACCAATCAATAATCCATTATGAGCAAAATACATTTCAACTATAATATGAAGAAATGGATAAAAAGAAACACTATGTGCATTTCTTAAAAAAGTGTTTGGGGGTGGGCAGCTATTGCTGTTACTAACAATATGGTATTTAGCACAGAGTTTCATTACATTCACCACACAAGACATGTAGGGCCTTATACACAAAAGAAAAGATTAGCAATTGTGGAGCAAACCAAATGCACCAGAGGGGAAAACAAACCATTCTCAAATCCCCATTGAATTACATAAGGCTTTTAACCCACTGAATGCTAGGAGATGTCTTCAACACATTGAAAAGCAATTTATTTGAGAGCTCTCTAGTATTCAAGGTGTAAAGGCCCCATTTAAATCATTGGGAAGTATTGTTTGCCGTATATTCATATAGGCATTGTAGAACATTACGATTTATATAAATACTAGTTTTAAAGCCCATGTACACGGGCCAACACTGGTGGCGCTGCAGTCATGCGCTGTACTGACCGCCCGAGCCACAGCTGATATGGAGCGGGGTGCTCCGAATTCAGACAGTAGTACTGTCTGCGCACCTTCCTGGGACCAAGCTGTCCCAGGAAGGTGCGCAGAGAGAGGACTCCGGCCTGAACTTGGAGCTCCCCGCTCCATATCAGCCGCTGCGCAGGCAGTCTGTACTGCGCATGAACATACATGGAACAATGTGTGTGTGTGTGTAATAAGTTATTATAAACACACACACACACACACACACACACACACACACACACACACACACACACACACACACACACACACACACACACATACATATACACACACACACACACACACATACATACATACATAATTCATTCATACATACATACATATTTCTGCCTTTTTCCAGAGCTTCCATTTTTTGGTCAGGATTATCTGTCACTTGGGCTGAGATAAGGTAACAATATAAGACCAATGGGCATTAATCACAATCAGTTAACTGACAGTAGCAATTATTTCTCAATACAAACAGCAAAATCATTAAAAATATGCTCTCATAATATACAAATAAGTTAAAAAACAAGTTTTGAATTATATTTCAGGGTTGTAGCATGAATAATTAATGTTTGCATATGTTAGCTGTAAGCACATATTTAAAAAGGGATAGCAACCTTTTTTAGTGTTTCTGTTCCTTTAAATAAAATAATTCAGTTTGACTGTTTACAGGAGATATCCCACGCAAACACACACGGTAGTGTGTACGAATCATGTTTTAGGAGACATTAGTCCTTTGAATGCTAGGAAGGTCACCATTGCATTGAATAGGAATGCATTAGAGACCTTTTTCTCACATTTACGGGATTAAACGAGAAGCCTACAAAAATCATAAGCCTTTATGGATCTGTATATTAGTAGGTATAAAAAATGAAAAGTGTTTTTATTTAGGGAACATGTAATGAAATATCACAGTGACATAGACCTTCCCAGAGTACCACCACTTAGGTATTCAGATCCAGACCAAAAAGGGCCAAATTCAGGAAATGAACCCTTTCAGTGCCAGAGGTGTACGGAACGTGTACCACTCTGGCACTGAAAGGGTTAAAGAGGTGCAATTCAGGGGCAAACCATCTGCAGGGGCTGTAAAGGGTCAATAACAGACCCCTTTAATCCAGTTGAAGAGCCCTTAAAGCTATTGGAGCACAGATACATATTTATAAAAAATAAGCCTGAGTAATTTTGGAGTAAACCCGCTGCATTATGGGGGACACACAAACATTCCTCTTAAAAGAAATTGGGCTTTTAACCACTTGAATGCTTCATAATACACTGGAAACCCATCTGGTCTTCTAGGGGCTAAAAAGATCTATTCAAGCACATGGGAATTTAGGATTTGTTTTTTATTTTGTCCCCTGTGGTGCAAGTTGGTTAACTCCAAAACATCTGCATACACACACTGAACATTTTGGCCTGATTGCCTTTCCAGCTTTAAAGTGTATAATAAGACAAATTGTTATTATTGATCAATTACAGGAAAAAAAACACAGGATACTTAGATTGTGTCATTTTAATTAGGAATATTGATGATAGGACAGTTTTATACTTAGAACATGACTGATGTTAGCAATATATTTGTGGAAACCATTATCTCAGATACACAAATCCAAAAATCTAGTACAGCTCTCTTTCTAAATATCAACACTTCATGTCTCAATAAATGCAGTATTATCATCATCATCATCTATAAGAATTGTTTATGTTGTTACAGATTATCCCAACAGATTCCATTATACACATAACAGAGGGTGATAATTAAGCCAGCTAAGTCAATAAGTCAATATACAGTATACTTACATTGCAAGTTAAAAGGAAAGGGCTTTCTGCCACATCATAAAAAAATCTCCACCGAAACATGTTTCTTTCTCATCATTAATTCTTAAATCACTAATTGTTCTTTTGTTGCTTTTTTTGGTCTGACATGCAGTGCAGTCTATTATATTTGTACAGTTTTGTTGTTTTGGCTCTGAATTCCAGCAAACTGGATTTGAAATGAAACAGTTACTAAGAGGAAAAGCGTAGACTGTCAACTATAATTTGAGGATATTTACGTCCATAAACTGTGAACAGGAACAGTGTTGAAATTATAGCCCTTTCTCTACAGAGTTCTTCCATTTTAGAGGACCAAAAGTAATGAACAAATAATCTTAAACAAAGTCATAATATTTAGCACTCTGCTGTGAATCCTATGCATATAATGATTGCCTGAAGTCTAAGACCCATAGACATCAGCAGATGCTGGGTATCTTTCCTGGTGATGCTCTGCCAGGCCTGTACGGCAGCAATCTTTAGTTTGTTTTGTTTTTTAGGCATTTTCCTTTCAGTCTTGTATTTAGCAAGTGAAATGCATGCTCAACTGGATCCAGGTAGGGTGATTGACTTAGCCACTCAAGAACATTTCACTTTTTGGCCCTTAAAAAGTCCTTGGTTGCTACAGCAGGTTTTTTGGGGTAATTTTCCTGCTGCAAACTAAAGTGCAATGTAGAAGGCACTGAATTTAGAGACATTTAGTTGGAACTGAGCAGATAAGTTTCTGTATGCCTCAGTGTTCAAAAACCAAAAGTGTATGATACAGGGCTTCAACCCAGACAGCACAGTAGATGGGATGGAAAGAGGGAAATAAGCCAACAGGTAGATACATATACTCAGTAAATTAGAATAACTTAAATTAACAGCCACTGACACATACCTATCTGCCTCATAATGAATCCCAGGGGAAGTTCTTCCCATCTCCCTTTTCAGCTTATCCTCAATAATACAGGAGACGGTGCTTCAACAATAGATCGCAAAAATCATGTAAAAGGTAAAACATAGGGAAGGGGTGGACAGAGCAAGAAATCCCCTCTAAGTCAAAATTTTTCAGAATAAAAACATGTCTGGAGATATGCTATAATGGTAATAAATACTGATTTTTGACAATACTACACTTAGAGGGGATTTCTTGCTTTGTCCACCCCCTCCCTATTTTTTCACTTCCAAATTCATCCTGCTGCCATTAGCAGTCACATCATCAATAAAGAGAAGCAGGAAATGTTCAATTTCACTTTGCTCAAAAAGTGTGAATATCTATTAAACTACACATCTGCTAGTATTTTGATTAACATGACATAAAGGCAGTTTTTAATGCAGTTTTCAAATATGAAAACGTAAATTAAGGAAAATGTCCCACTTTAAGAACTGGTGCCCAGACCGTACTCTGTGATGTAGATGAGGCCTTACCAAGGATTTATATAGCTGTACAATTATATTGCCCTTCCCTGCGACTATACCCCTGTTTCTACAGGCCAGTATCCAATTTACTCTTTCAGCAGCTGAGTGACACTGCACACTGCTCTGTAGTCGAACATTTATCAGTACTTCTACATCTTTCTCTAATGAGGATTCCCTAGTGGTTTCCAATTTGCTATATGCAGAATGTTTATTTCACCACTCAAATGCATAATCTTACATTTATATACATTCAAAATCATGTGCTACTTTTCTGCCCATTTACTCTGCTTATCCTAATCTTTCTGTAGAGAAAGAATATCCATGTCTGTATGTATTTCCTTGCACAGTTTAGTGTCATCAGCAAAGATTGATATATTACTTTCAATTCCCACTTCTAGATCATTAACCCCTTAACGACCGACCGCGCAGACACGCGACGGTCACTAAAGGACCACAGAGTTGTTTGTTTGTTTTTTTTTCTGATTCCGGACTCCCCGAATGGCGCGCAGCCGCAGGGGGAGCCCGGAATTCCATGACAGTCATAGTACATCATGGGTCGTTAACTCAGATCGACCCATGACGTACTATGACCGTCAAGGGTCATTAAGGGGTTAATAAACAAGTTAAAAAGCATTGGGCCCAGGACTGAAACATGTGACGTCCCACAAACAACTGCAGACCAGCTTGCAAAGGTTCCATTTACAACTCTCTGCCGTCTATCATTTAACCAGTTCTCTGTTACATGTACAGATATCGCCTCCCAAACTGAAGCACTTTAATTTACGCAGTAGCCTGATGTCAGTTAGTGTCAAAGGTTTTTGCAAAACCCAAATAAACTACTTCAACAGCAATTCCCTCATCAAAGTTACTACTTACCTTTTTGTAGAATGCATGTAAATATGTCTGATGATCTTTTCTTTATAAGAGAGATCACTATATACAGGGAACTGCAGATCTAATACTATATTTTATATTATATTATATATATATACACACACCAGTTGGGAAGCACTCACTTATTTGAAAAATACATCACATGGGTACACATACTCTTAGGGATAAATGAATAGAAATCAGAAAAAACGAGTAAGCACTCACAGGATTTTTCAGAAAAATGATTGTTACTTGAAACATGTCAATGTTTCAATGTGCAGACCACATTTTCATCAGGTGGTCTTGAAGAAAATGTGGTCTAAACATTGAAACATTGACTTCTTTCAAGTAATATCTTTTTCTGAAAAATCCTGAGTGCTTAAGTGCTTTTTTCTCCTGATATATATATATTTACATACATACATACATAAACACCTGACTACTGTATGGACACCTAACTATTTTAATCTGTTACACAAAGAGTCACTAATTATCAAGCTATCATTCCCCTTTAATGGTGCTTGTTCTTTTTTCACCCTGGAATAAACCATAGAAGGGAAAAAAAAGCGAGAAGCAGCAAGCTTTGCCACAGTTAATATTATGAATAACATGCTGTGTTCTACCACATATGGAAGTGCAATCCAGTGCAATGAGCCATAAAAACACAGTTAAACATTACCAAACAAAAAAAAAAAAAAAAAAAAAAAAGGGCTTGGGATGAAAGCTCTATTAGCTTTTGTTACTGCAGTACCTTAAGCAAGCTCTTTCAGCACAAATACTACTCCAGATGTAAACCGCAATTAGGTTCTACAGGAAAAACTGCTCTGTGGATTGAATCCAGGGAATCACACATTCTCCAGAGAACAGGAATAATGAGTGCGTAAGTTGGGCTGTTGCAGTAATGTTACTTAAACCATTTGAGGGATAGAGAGGTGCCTGGTGCATTGCAAAGTAAAGCATTGCACACCCCTCTGGTCCTCAAGGGGTTAACCATACCCTGTGCAATACATACTTGTGTCATGCCGGCTTTCCAGGTATTGGCAGAACTACAGCAGTTAATGTGACCTAGATATTAATGATGTGCCTGTCCATCTCTAAACACTGCACAGTGTATCAGCAGCTTAAGGAAAGAGACATAAATCAGTGCGGTTTTACACAGAACAATTCTTGACAAGTACATTATGTAACTTCATTTTAAACCTACCTTGCCTTTGTTTTCCAACATGCCTTGTGATTATGATACAGTCTTGATGAGCTGCAATAATGGCTAAGCATCCGAAAAAGGCACTGCAACATTTCACAGTACCTCCGAGTCAACACTTCCTGGTGTTTCTGGGCTATGTTGTTATCGCAGACAAAAGAGAACAGCACCAGTGCTTAAAGGGGAACTATACCTATAAGTGGCTCTTTATAGGTTTAACATAAGCATTTACTTGAATAAGACCCCCTTGTACATCAGTCAGGTATATCTATTTATATATTGCTGCATAGTATCTGCAGGTGCCTATGTACACTATGCACCATTTAAGGGCATATTCAGATTAAATTATGGAATAAACTAGCTGCACCACAGCATACAAATGAAAATTTCCAGTAATTTAAATATGTTTTTTTAACCTGTTGACTGCTAGAGGTTTCCGAGTTCAATCATACGTGGGAACTCTCCATGTCTGCCCTGAAACTACAGGTTATAGAGCTAATTACAGGGAACTCTGGGGCCTGATATAAAATATGATCTGCACCTCTCTGTTCCATGAAGAGTATTTTTTTTTTTTTGTTTTGTTTCGTATGGTGTAGTTGGATTGCCCCAAAACTGGTCAGCTTTTGACTTAACCCTTTGAGTGCCAGTGGGGGGACACAACGTATTGCAAAGCAATCCTTTGAGTACCCCTCTGGCACTCAAAGGGTTAATACATATGAAGGAAAATTTAAAAAATTGCTAAAGATGCAACACTTTTGAATGAAGCAGGAGTAAACAAACGTTGTTAACCCCTGAGAACCGGAGAGGAGTACAGATTTATGAAGCAATGCACTGCACACACCACAAGGGGTTAATCGCAGTTTGCTGCCAATGCAATTACTCCTCATCACAAATAACACCTTGTAGCCTGGTAAATTTGCTCAGTATTAAATGTTGTGAGCAGATTTGCAGTACATTGCTAGGAGACAGATAAAGATTCTACAAGGCTGAACAGGCATCGCTGCTATAGCTTGGAACTGCAAACAAACAAATGGAGACAAACCACTTCCCACAACAGTGCAGATTTGAGATTATCCATGTTTCTAAACTGGGGTATTTATTTACCAACAAGAATGACATCTGGTCACTTCCTCATATAGGCCAGATGTCAAGAAAAAAACTGCAGCCATACTGGAGCAAAGCAACAGTACTACAAAGGACATACATATTTCCATTGGTTTAAAAGGGGCATTTAACCCCGTGAAAGCTTGGAATCAATTACCATAGTGCACCATGTGTCAAGAGACCTCTCTAGCATTCATGGAGTTAAAAGCCCCATTTAAATCAGAAGTTGTGTTTGTTCCATGTGGTTCAGTTTATTTGCTCCAGAACTACTCCATCTTTTTTTTTGTTTGTGCAAGGCCATAGCCATGCTAACCCTTTGAGTGCCATGGGGTATCCAATACATTGCTTTGTAATGCGCTGAACACCCCTCTGGCATTTGAAATATTAAATATGAAGTACCTATTATAGCAGGATAGGGATATTTCATAGTAATGAATAATGGTATCATTCTATTATTCGGTGTAGGAAATCCATACAATCTGCAGAACTCCCAGAGGAACATTTTAAAAAGTAACATGATTAAAAAGGACAATTACAAAGTTGGAACACATTACAAAATGCAGACATTAACATGCAGTTACCATCACTACCTAGAAAATGCAATCCTAGAAGTACGTAGTAAAAATCTTGGTATCAATTTACAGGAGAACTATTCTTAAAGGATTAAGCATCTTTTAGGCCCCTCTCACATGGGCGATAACAATGTGGCTGATATATTGTGTGCGTTGGTGATGTCACCCATTGTGAAAGGCACAATGCACACAAGAATATAGTAAAGATGCAGCAAGGAAAGTCTGCTCAGCTACCTATGGGGCCACCTGCAGACCTTTCACACCAGATACTGGAGGATACAATGCTTAGCACAACTGCCAATGAATGGCAAACCACATGGGTGCCAGCCAATAATATTCATCTGGCACTCGCGTGGGCCAGACCTCAGACACACCTCTCCTGCATCCAGATAGTTAACAGAATGCAGGAGAATGCAGAGTTTACAACACTTATGAAAGCCCTGTAGCAGAGGCCTTCTACAGTTCTATTGCCTGTGCTATAGTGCCCGGAATGTGTAATCATAAGGATTTAGTTGTGTAGGAGACCTTAGGAGTCCTTATTACATTTAGTATTGTATCTGCAGTTGTCTACCACTGGCGCTCAAAGGGTTTAATATCTCCCCACCCCCTTTTTTTTTTCTTTTCTTTTTTTTTTTTTTTTTTTTTTTTTAAAAGATGTAAAAAAAAAAAAGTTGTTCATTATGGTGTAATTCTAACTCAAATATTTTTAAATGTATTGCACGAAAATAAAGTGTTTTCGGTACAAGAGGGAATGAGGGATAGTAGAAGAAAGAGGTAAATAGCTTCAGTTTCACATCCACTGAGACTCTCACTCAGACTTCCCTCTGAGTAAGCTTTACTTGTTGGTGGCCATAAAAACAAAAAGGTTCATTTCTCAAAAATATTTTATAAAACTTTGGCTACTACAACATATGGGCAGATGGTATTTCCCAATAAAACAATCTAAACTTGTCTTAAGAAGACAGGTTCACTTTAAAATTTATTGTCCACTCGAGAATGGATAATGCATCTCTTTGCAATGTACTGCTCACACCTCTAGTTCTCAAAAGTTTAATCCAGAGAATGTACCAACAACAAAGACATGGTGTCCTGTCCCTCAGCCACATTATGCAAGGAAAGCCACTGTCAACACATTACAATTTTGCAGTGGGACAGCCCAGCACATCTATACAGAGGACATGTCTTCAACTGTGAAGTATCCACTGCCTTTATCCCAAGCACCCTCAGAGGCTTTAGTACAACAGAGTGAAAAGCACTGCTTTGCATTATTTTACATCTGTAATTAGTTTTCACCTACACATAGTATACAACAGATTTTGGGCGCAATGTTCAAAATGCCACCATAATGAAAAAAAGTGTCAGGCCGACAGTTGGTGGTAAAAGGAGGACAATACTTCCAGAAGTAAATCTGTCACACTTGATAATATGTCCTACAGAATTAAAAATGATGGGAAGAAGATCTTAATGAGTTTTGCCTTTAAAAATTAGAATGTTATAAAGGTCTTTAAGTTTGTCTTTGAAATGAAAATGTTTAAAAAAAAGAAATTTTTTGTCTTTAAAACCACACATTTTCAAACATTTTTTATTTTATTTTTTTTACCAGTAGGACCGTACTACTGCATCTCATTCCTATCTGCTATTAGTACTTTAATTTGTTTTCTTCAAGTTTAGACCCTTTTTTATTTTGTAGAGAAAAGGGAAGTTAAATCAGAAAAAATAAAAAAAAATAAAAAAAATAAATAACTTACAATATGACGGTAGGTCAAACCAAGCTCACTTTTAAGACTGCGGTTACCCTCTGACAGAGATGGTAGAATTGGATGCACAAGATGACGATAATACTTCAGAGAACTGACGGACCACTGCATAAGAACTTTTTTAATTCTGATCGCAGACAATTTCAGTTACCACAACTTTTTGAAACAACTCGCCCTTTGAGTCAGAGAGAGAGACCCACCCATAGTTTTATTAAGCCATGAAAACCTTCCCAAGGGAGTACTATATCCCTGTTCACTTAGTCTACAGCAATGTTTGAATGCAAATAACATATATATATATATATATAACAGACAGCTATATGAAGAAAAGGAATTATTTTAAGAGATGCATTTTTCAAGGGTATAGCACATCTTTAAGTTATCCATATCCAAACTGTATTAAGAAATTACATGCAGCTGAAGAATCAAAATGTCTGAAACATGAATAGGAAAAACAATGTATTATCTGAAGGGAAATTGCAATCTTGCAAACTCATATTCGCTCTTATGTTATAGATTAGTGTTAGTGATATCTAGTTCATGATATATGTGCTAGTTATAAATTAATTAGCACATAATAAATGTAACCATTATATCTTCAAATTACAACTGCTATTTCATTGTCTTTGTTTCCGAATGCACAATCAATATCCTGCTACTGTTTCACCACAACTTCAGTTTACTACAAACTTCCCTACTTAGAAAAGAAAACAGGAACATTTCTGAAACAAGCAGACTACAAACCAAACCATTCATTCAATGAGGCTGGCTTTTGCCTCTTTGAGAGTTAGACAGGTCTCTCCAAAAGCATTCAAGATTTAAAGCCCAATTTAATTCAATGGAAGCATTAAAAGGATAGTAAAGTTTAGTTAGTACAATAGAGTCTTCATTATATATTTTCATAACAATGTGTAGCAGTATAACCTTCTAAAACTTTTTTTTACCTTTATTCTATAATAAAACTTTCCCCCTCCCGCCCCTTATATTTACATCAAAGCAGCCTCCCCTCAGATATGGAATCCGGTCCCAGGACTGGACAGATCTTTTTTTTTCTAACTAAGGAAAACCCTGTCCCCTTGAGAAAGGAGGGCATGTTTTTCCTTATGCTGAAAGAAGATTGTCCCTCGTCGCTATCCATCCAGACCAGCTTGCTGAATCTGCTTGAGACAAGTTAAAAAAAGGGGGAGACTTTAGTATATAAATAAAGGTAAAACTACATAGTTTTAGAAGGTTGCACTGTTACACTTTGTTATAAAAGTGTATAAAGACTTGATCATACTTTAGCAATTAAACATTACTGACCCTTTAGCTTGTCCGCTACAGTGCAATTGGTTTGCTCTAGAATTGCATCTCATTAGCTGTGGAATATGGTCCACTACAGCCACCCCTGTACGCCTATCCCTTCCTTCAGTCTTCTGTAACCTGTACCATAACGCATTACAAAATTAACCCTTTAGTGTAATGTTTCCCAATCATTTTTTACTCAAATCAACTCTAGCATGCAATCTGGCATTTTCAGGGCACTCCTCACACTGTGTGTGTAAATTCCCAAGGACCTATTGAAGGGAACAATATACAAATATATAGTCACATCTCAGTCTAAATGACAACAAAGAGCATAATATGAATAAGGATTTCCATAAATATATATATTAGAAACCTAACCACAACATTTTTGTCAAAGTCTTCATGGAAAAAGTGGTGCACCCTGGGATGGTTCCCATGGCACCCTGGTTAAGAACCACTGCGGTGTACGATTCACTATATGCCCCCCTGGTCCTTAAACAGTCAATACAATTAAAAATATAATGTATTAAAATTATATATCAGATCAGTAAGATTCACCAGTAATAAAAATTAATATTCAGGAGGTAGAATACATTTGGTATCATCCAATGGCCTAAAAGGGAAAAACAAGGCATTTAATCACAGCTGTTATTGTAGCTGCTGTTTCTCTTTGTGTAATGTAACCTGGAACAATCTACAAAATTAAATAAATATTCATCTCCATGATTTTTTCCTGATGACACTTGTTTTGTTTTAATAAACATACAGGGATATACTAACTCTCAGAGGTAGGACAATCCCAGGAGCCAGATTCCTAAAATGTTCCTCTGCTATTAAACGTTGGGGGCATTTTATATTCATCTGTGTACATGGCATCTCTTCAGTGGCACCTAAAATTTCAGGATGGCTCCTATATTCTGACTCCAAAATGTATTCTATTTTTGTCAGCCCCTCCAAGTGGCAGAAGCAGCTTCCAACAAAGAGTTAGTAAAATGTATGTCACGGGAACACAAAGA
Organism: Rhinophrynus dorsalis; assembly: GCA_037306005.1. Taxonomy (NCBI): domain Eukaryota; kingdom Metazoa; phylum Chordata; class Amphibia; order Anura; family Rhinophrynidae; genus Rhinophrynus; species Rhinophrynus dorsalis. Next base: position 177,188,794 of record CM074723.1, read on the forward strand.
TCAAAATACAAGCTGCTCTTAACGAAAAACCATTTTGTAATATACATGGATATAGTTAAATGTTCCACATATCATGTGATTTCCCTAAAGGGAAAAGATGATCTGGAAAAAAGTTTTTAAAAATGCTTTACATATCACAAGATGCCCTGAAGCACTTATGCAGTATGCCACAGTAGAAAATACAAATACTGTTTTGGGCTACAGCTCGAAATGGCTGGCTGGGTATGATGGTGATTGAAATCCTCTATATTTGGGTTGTCTCATGTTTCCCACTCGTGAAGAACAGAAATGTTTCATTCATATATTTCACAGCTCAAACTGCAATCTGTGGTCTAGTCATCAGGCGGAGTTGTTGTTCTTGCAGTCTTTGATAACTTATGATCAGAGACTAAAAAGCTCTGTTATCCAATGGATCAAGAGCTAAGGAAATGGTTACCCCTCTGAGTGTCAGGGGGTACACAACACATTGCAAAGCAATGCGTTGCATACCCCTCTGGCACTCAACGGGTTAAAGACCTATAGCATTCAAGGACTTACATTCGAAAAAAAATATTGAAAAACTGATATTAAAGTCACCAGATCTCCCCTTTAACACGTTGCATTGAATACCCCTCAGTACTCAAAGGGTTAATGCAGGATGCTTCTTACGTAAAACACAAGCTGCAGAGTTGTACTGATATTTATGCAGCCTGCTGAAAGAACTTCACATCACTCCCCTACATTAACCCCCTTGTACGCAAGGGGTTAAAGTTGAAGTCTTATTACCTTACATATACATGTGAATGTTACCATTTTCATAGAACAGCAAGCTGTATATTCACTTTAAGGGAAGCCAGCTTCTACAAATATACTCTGAATCCAAAATATAAGCAAAAGTGCAGCTTAAACAATACAAATGAGAGATCTGCTTTAATTTCATTTTGAATGAAGATAACATTTCTCTGCTTCCTGTTCAGCAAGCACTGGAACAATGCACACTGACTTAAGAGCACATAGCTAACTAGATTTCTTTGTAGGCTTAAGCTGTTCAAGCATAACCACCCCCTGCCAATCTGAATCCTCAAGTTCCGGGCTATGTACCTTTTCCTCTCTATGACCTTGCTAAACTGCAGAGATGTTTATTAATCGCACTGCGGCCTGCATACCAACAGCAAATTTTAGGTCAAAAGAGAGTGTCCTATATTGTGCAACTGTATACAGGGCAATGAAGCGGTAACTGTGAAAACAGGGCACATTCAACCCATGAAAAATCAATGTCCAAGTCTAGGAGCCTCTCAGCAATATTTAGATGAGATTAATGAAAACGTCTAGATAGCTTTCTTGTCAACGGATCTGTGAACTAGGACATGTGTCTTGTGTAATGACAGGCATTTCTAGCAAGGGAAACATTTGTTATACAAACATTTAACCCTTTGAGTGCCAGAGGGGTATCCAAAGCATTGCAAAGCAATGCATTGGATACCCCTCTGGCACTCAAAGAATTAAAGGAACACAAGCAATACCTGATAATAAGCCCCGACACTGTTAATCTGGGCAGAAAATCTGAATGGCTACTATGATTCAGGTCTGCACATGCAGGTCCCTCAGAACATATCTTCATTTAGCACTTGATATCATGTCAGTAGAAGAAGACATGATTATTTTGCAGGATTCAAGGATCCCAAACTCCTCCCCACTGCAGGGTTCTTTACCCTTTGAATGCCAGAGGGTTGTGAGTTGTGTACCCTTCTGGTGCTCAAAGGGTTAGTAAGACTTCACAGTGGGAGTAGTCCGTTTTCCCTGAGTCCTGTGAAAGTAATCATGCAAGCCTCCACTAACGTGACTTCCAGTGCTAATTAAAAATTCATTCTGGAGAACCAAACCACAGATTCCTAGTGGTCATTAGGATTTTCTGCCCAGATTAAGGTAAATAGGATTTAATTATTAGGAGACGTCTGTGTTGCTATAACTCATGAAGTTCCCTGAAGCATTAAACCAGGAGTGCTCAATATGGAGATCTCCAGCTGCTGTTCGACTACATTTGGACAATAAGAATTTTAGTCCAACAACAGCTGGAGAGCGGCAGAATGCCCAGCCTTGCATTTACACCGTGATTACTAGATATGTTATCAATACAATGAAAATGTCTTTAGCACCCAAATAATTAAACAGACTATAAATAAATAAATGTAAAAACAATAATACTGGATACATTGACTATCCATTAATCAGGAGCATATACATCCAAGCAAAGAGGGACTTATTTGTATACACGCTCATAGAGGACCTATATATTCTTTCATATGGAAGGACTACAATTCAGTGTTATGAGCCCTTCCGTCAACAAAAAGTTTTAACCCTTTGAGAGCCAGAGGAGTATGTAAGGCATTCTAGATCTGTCTGGCACCGAAAGGGTTAACCATGGATCTCCCTGTTCTGCAGTGACTGGTTCTACTATACAACTAATCTAGTTACATAACAAATAAGCATGGATTACAAAATGACCAAGTGATTCAATATAAGATGCTCAAACTTTTTCTGTGCTTTTTTTGGACCTATGAGGCAGAAGCAGTTCATTTAACAACTTAATATTATTATTACATTGCAGTAGATTAAATTTCTTTTTTTACAGATATCAATTTTCATCATCAAGCAGAAGGTAAAAGGCAGGTTGCTTTTTAGAAAACTTATATTGGCCTTAACAAAAAAAAAACAAAAAAAAAAAAAAAAAAGGTTAACGGTTTTCACATTATTCTAGCTGTTGTAAAATGAGAAAGCATACTATTGTATCAAGGGTGGAGCAAATTTTACAGCATCCTGGGATTATTCAATGTTGCTGGTAAACACTTTAAGGTCACTTTGATTCAAGATTGCATAACTGAAACCTTCATTAAAAACTGCCTGTGTCATGTCAACCAAAGGCCAGCAAATGTACAGTTAAGGAGATATTCATACTTGTACCATATGCTAATTAATAATGTATGCTAACTGTTGTACCAGTGCAGTACCAGTGACACTTCATATGCTAAATAAGCTTCTCATTGACATTTGACACGCTAACAAAACCTTTTCAGTGACATTTCATATGCTAATGAAGCACTGTGATGCACCAGAAGACTATACATCTGCTGGACTTTTGGTTAACATGGCACATAAGCGGTTTTGAATCAAATTTTCAAACATGTAAAGACATTCAAAGTGACAGGTACACTTTAGACAAATACATAATTTATCCATTTATTTCCAATCACTGCAAAGTGACTGATGGGTACTTTCCTGTTATCCGGAACCATTTTCAGAACTAATCCCTGTTGTTGTTATTTCCTGTCAGAATCTGTTATAATATTATCATAAAGATATTATAAATATTATAATAAAGCTTTTGTTGAAAACTGTTTGAAAAATGTTTTTAAAATAGTTGTTTTGAAAATGGTTCCGGATAACAGGAAAGTACCGACTGATGTCAGTTGAACTATTTTTTTTTGTTTAATACTCATTAGATCTAAATTAGAGGTAACCAACCCTGGTTGTCAAGAGCTACCAACAGCGAGTGTTTTAAGGCTATCCCAGCTGGAATAATTTGTGGCTCACTCACTTCAACTGGTCCACCTGTGGTCAATCACGGATATCCTGGAAATGTGAAATGTTAGTAGTGCTTGAGGACCAGGGTTGGCTACACCTGATCTAAATGTTTACTATCCACCCTCCCATTCCTCACCATTCTCAAAGTGAGGGGGCTGATCAACTCAATTAATCCCTTCCCGACAATGGACTTACCAGGTACGTCCCGCAAAAACTGTCATTTAGTGACAGAGGATGTACCTGGTAAGTACTGGAAGTAGTATCGGAAGTCCGGGTCTCCGTGCAGCTGCACGCTGTTCAGGGACTCCGGAATCATTTGGCAATTTATTTTTTTTTGTATGACGGGTGTTAAGGAGACAGCCGCGTGCTGACGCGGCTGTCACTAAGGGGTTAAAACTCAACTTTCACTAAGAGACAATTGTCTCAGTGTGACTAGTTTTAATTTGTTCTTAGCACTGACTGAACTTTAGACAGTGCTCAAGCAGCATTAAAACGGTTTACGCAGAGACAAAATGTCTCTGTCCAAGTGAGAGTTGTGTGGGGCTGACATAAGGGACAGGGATGGAAGGGGCATAGTAAAGTGCCAGAGGGGTATGGAATGCATTATCTACCCCTCTGGCACTCAAAGGGTTAAAATAGTGAGTACTGAAGAGTGTGAAAAAGTGTATTACTCTTACCTATTGAATGCTAGATGACTCAAACACATTGCTTTGCAATGTGCTGGAGACTCCTCCAGTATCCAAGGATTTTATAAAACCCATTTATGTTTACACACAGCCAAAACACAGGCACGTGTTGTGGCTAGGATTTATTTTAACTTTTATGAGAGCTGAAATCTATACCTTCAAGGAGTCGAATGTACAATATTTTAATATACGTTCCTGACTATCATCCACAACAATGAAATCAAGCACACAATAGGAACATGTAGGAAGGCAGAGTATTTTGCTGAATCAGGGTAAACAGAACAGTTGTGCACCTTGTGGTTGTTCAGCTGCTGTACATAACTGGTGAGAATACTGCATAATGGCAGGTTAAGGATAATGGGAGCTACAGTTGTGTTCAACCCAATAAAATTTCTAGCAACAGTGTAACACACAAATACTAGACATGCCAGAAAAGTGTTACTGACATTCCTAGTATGAGAGTTGTTCACACACACACATATAAAGTTTATTGTGATCTTATGTACATGCAGAAAAGTCCAGATGGGATATTTTGCCTTCTTTTTTTTTTTTTTTTTTTTTAAATATACAAGGGGCCTTATGCAAGAAAATTCTGGATCAAACCAACTGCACCAGAGGGATAAATATAACTTCTCAATGATTTAAATATGCTGGAAACCTCTCTAGCATTCAAGAGGATAAAAGCCACCAACTTAAAGGGCACATCACTTAAATAACTGATTTTTCAAATAACTTTCAGAATCACCTTTATATATAGTAATTTTATTATTTAGAAAACTAGTTGGTGTTACTTAGATTAAGCTAATTAAAACATGACGGCATTGCCGATCTTAAGCCCTGCACTGCTGAGCGGAGTCAGTGAGTTGGGAAGGTGATGTTGGGCTAAAACAGGTAGTATCTGCATAGGATGCCTAAACTCTGAGTGCAATGTGTAATAGGGTCCCTTTAAATCTATGGGAATTCTGGGATTGTTTATTCCTTCCCTATGGTGAAGTAGGTTTACCCCTGAATTGCTCCTCTTTTCTTTTGTGTATAAGGCACAAAGTTGTAATTTCCACAAAGGAACGATTTAATCTTTGGCTGAAATGTGTTGGCATAATTACCTGATTTTAGAAAGGTATGCAAATAGCTATTCAACATGTAGTTGCACTTGATGATGTTGCAGCACTTAATGAACAAAGGGACTCCAGTTAGTAGCCATATTGATTTTCTGCCACATAGGATGGGCGCAATTTCTTAAGAGTGACTAATTCTCAAAACAAAGAAGTTCCAGAGTGGAAAATAGCACCTTGCAGCTCCAGTCAAGTCTTCACCCTATTTAAAAAAAAAAAAAAAAAAAAAAAAAGTAAACACAAAACATTAAAGAAAAAAACAAAACAAAAAGAAAACAGCACAGATCTGTGCTTTAATCTCTTAAGAACCAAGGGTATGCTGTGCAATGCTTTTCGCACCAATCCAGTCCTTAAAGGGGAACATTCACATATTCAGAAAACTTTTGAGCATTTATTTCATTTCATAAGAAAATTAGGAAAGGTGCTCTTTTTTTTTTTTATACACTTAATTATTAACCCCTTAAGGACCATTGACGTGGCAGGACCGTCACGCTGGTCCGGGACTTAAGGACCAGTAACGGTCCTGGCACGTCACGTACTTTTACTCACTGTGCTCCTACAGGAGCGCGGTGAGTAATACCGGGCACTGAAGTTGATCGCTCCAAGACCAGAGCGATCTCTTCCAGTGCCCCATTTGACATGCCGCCCCACGTGATCAGTCACGTGGGACGGCACGTCAAAGTTTCCTGTGTGGTCCGGGACCGCTGGTCCTTAAGGGGTTAAGATACTAGTTGAAGAGCCCGTTACACGGGCCACAGTGCCACTGGTAGCCGGTCGCAGGGCAGTCATGCACAGTAGAGACTGCCCGCACCGCGGCTGATACAGTGCCAGACGGTCACAGGGCAGTCATGTGCAGTAGAGACTGTCTGCGCCGTGGCCGATACAGAGCGGGACACTCCTTCAGAGCGCCCCGCTCTGTATCAGCCTCGTTACTGGCAGTCTCTACTGCACATGACTACAGCACTCGCAGCAGTCTCTACTGCGCATGACTGTGGCGTTACACATGTTTTAGCAAATTATTATATAGGATTACACTTCAAAGTTCTCAACTTCCGCATATTGTAGCTGAGGCACGGCTCTCAGGACTTCCCAGCAGCCTGTCATTCTCCTCCCACCTCCCTCCTAGCTGCCTCTGGGAGCGTGTCCTGCTTCACTTCGGTGTGGTGTGAACAGCTCCTAGCATTAGAGGAAGCAGCGATAAGCATTATACTGAGGTTGCAGCTACAGCGTGCTGCAGTATGCGGAAGTTAAGAACTTTGAAGTGTAATATCTTAAGAGAGAGCACCGTTCCTAATGTTTCTTATGTAATTAACCCCTTAAGGACCATTGCTGTGCCAGGACCGTCACGGCGGTCCGGCACTTAAGGACCAATGACGGTCCTGGCACGGCATGGAGTTCAGGGCTCCCGTCGCGGCTGCACGCCGCTCCGGAAGTCCTGAACCAGAAGCACAAATAAAAAAAAATGCCCCGTGGTCCGCAAGTGCCGGCCGCACGTGCGCGCGCCGGTCCTTAAGGGGTTAAACAAATGCGCAAACATTTTCTGTATGTGAATTTTCCCCTATAAGGTATTAATAAGCATACCAGTAAATTATACCATCTATGACTATGGGGGGGAGCATAGCTATTGCACCAGTGTTTTCAAAGTAAATTCTATGTCACAAGTTAAGAGTAAAGGTGTAGTAAACATGAAAGAACCATATTGTAAGGGGTTGTTAGGGTTTTCAGACTGTGCCCTCCCCTTTATTGTGTAAACATGGTACAGAGCCCCCACCCCATATGTAGTTAAACATCCATATACCATACACATGCTTATGGGCAGTTTGCAAACCCCAACATCGATGAGTCTTTAGGACAACCCCACAGTTTGCCTTATAACATTATACATGTATAGTACCCGTGTTTTACTCAGTAAGAAAAGACATGTAATATAATTTATACATAATAAAACATTACATGTACTTTCAAATGTGTATCTTCTCTTGTCAGAATTATTTTTGTTTGCATGCAGTAAAACAAAATGTAAACCTAGCAGCACAAGGAAGATACCATCAATTTAAAGAATATTTGGACATGACAATTTCTGGCATTTTAACAGAAACAGAGAAAATGTGATGGTTTACTTTACCTTTTAGGACCAGTAGGGTGTGCAGTGCATTGTACACCCTCTGGTTCTAAAAGGGTTAAGATCATGTGCCCTTTGATCCTGCTAGCAACTGTCGTGTCTGTCTCCATGGATATGACATCCATGATTGTTTGGAGACGATGGGGGTTATGCATGAAGGAATAATAAAGTGGAGATAACGTCTCCAGTAATATCACTTCTAAAGATCCTATGGTACACTATAGAGCCTATGAACTAAGATCCTCAAAGCTCGAGAAGTCTTAGTGCATAGGCTCCACAGAATAACAAAGTGGAGAGAACCTCTCCAGTTCCTATCACTTCTTTATCACCCCTTATGCACAACCCCTGATGTCTCTTGAACAAAAGGGCAAAAGGACAAATTCATGGTCCGTACTTCTCCTTTAATCAGATGTCATAACACTTGTATCACTCGTATCATGTAAAACACAATATTAGGGTAGGGTATTTTTTTTTTTTAACATGAATTTAATGGGATAGTAATGTTTCACAAAAACTACAGCTCTAATTACTCTTCACAGTATTTGGGCCATGGAGAGTGTTATTTCAATACTGTCAGAATTGTAATTCAAGAGTAATTGAATGGTAAAGTATCCCCCTCCCACCCTTTTTACCTAGTGTAAGCATCTCCCCTTAGATGTGGAATCTGGTCTCTTGACTAGACAGCTCACAGCAAGGGACAAACTTCTTGCTCTGAGGTGAGCAGTGTTACATCAGTAAAAGGGGCGGGGGGGGGGATACTTTATTATTTAATTATTCTTGAACGACAACTCTAACAGTACCGAAATAACACTCTCCATGGCCCAATACTATGAAGATTAATTGGAGCTGCTTTAATTTTGAAACATTACTATCCCTTTAAAATGGGGGAGGGATTAGAAGTGACTTTTATTCTGCTAACATTCCATTGAATTGTCTTCTTCACATTTAGCCCATTTAGTCAGAAAACAGTTATGTCAATTAGACCAAAACTGTTGGTTAGAAGATATTTTTTTGCAAATACCTTGCAATATAAAAAGTAGTAAAAAACAGAGGTTCTCAACCCTTGCCCTCTGTGCCAACTAACAGGTCAGAACTTGGCAATTTCCCTGCTAGAGCATAGAGTATTGCTCAGAAGCTCATTCAAATTCATTAACTCACCTGTGTTTTAACAAGGAAATCCTCAAATCCTGGCCTGTTAGTGGCCACTGAGGGCATGGGTTGAGAACCGCTGGCCTAAACCACACCCCCTTATAGGACTGCTTTTTCCACTTTGTCTCAAATACATTTGAGAATTGACAGATCATACTGTAACTACTTTTCAGACTAAATTACTGAATTTTTATTCCAACAGGTTTTTGAACATTGTTAATAACCAATCACTGTCCAGTAATGCGGATGCATGAATGCAGGCATGACCATTAGCAGGATATTCTTTGTAGCAACAGTGTGGAGAGTCAAATGGAAATTTTTGAAAACTCTTATGCATTGTAACAAATGTATTTTCGGTTTCTGTTTGACATTCAGATTGTGAGAAATACGAGTTAGAGTTGGTCTGGAAATTGCAGACTGGGAGGCTGATGTACTAAGAAAGTTGTGCAATTGCAAGGACATCATAGGGAATAAATAAAACAAAAATACCAATAGATTTAAATTGGGCTTTTAACAGCTGGATGCTAAAGAGGTCTCTTCAATGCACAGTGGAGCATTCTAGGGGTTAAACATCCAATTTAAAATCAATGTGAAGATTTGTTCTCTACAGTGCACTTAGTTTAGACCAGAACTGTACCACTTTCCCATCAATTCAAATGATTCTGTGTACATAGGTGCCTTGAACAAGAACCAAAAAACAAAAAGACAAAGCTACTGACACAACAGTAAAAACAACAACTGACCTTAGGTTTGAGTCGCAGTTGTGATGGTCAATTTATCCATTCTCACTGCTAGTTTATTACAAAGATGCTGGAACTGATCCCAAACATTGATGATCAAGAATCCGTAAGTGGGTTGCTGAAATAATATCAACAAATTAGTTTTCTATATTAAAAAAACAAACAAAAAAAAAAACAAATCCTACTTTCAATGATTTACTAGACTGGTCCACATTGTTAAATGCATGTGTGGGTGTGTGGGTGTGGGAGATATATACAGGCCAAGATTTGGTTTGCTATTTGAATGGCCCTGATCAAGTGCCTCCTATGAGAAGACAATTAGATTTCAAGTGGGGGGGGGGAGACACAAACTCTTGGACTAGACAGCATTCCAAACTTTTTTATTGCAGTCCTGTAAAAAAATGGAAGGTCTTAATCCCTTGAGTGCTAGCAGGGTAAACAATGTAACCCCCTGGCACTCAATGGGTTAATCCACAGAAGTTCAGATAATTATTTCATTTGCAAAGCAGGATCAAAATGACACACACTCATGAACATGAAGACAACATTATCCCCTTGAGGACAAGAGGGATATTCAATGCGATGTGCCAGTGCACTGCACACTCATTGGTCCTCAAGGGGTTAAATCTGCACTATGTGAGAGGTTTGAAGAACAACTGAGAGCCCCTGAATTACGCAAGGTTTGCAGAAAGTACATGAGAAATAAAAATCCTGTGAACACGTTTAGATGTGTATAATGTTCTGCCTTTCTAATAACGGGTGAATTAGTAACTTCTTCCCACCTAAATGACATATGGTTTCTCCAGAGTAGTGAATCTGAACTCCCATTTTCTAGCCACACAAGTATAATATATAGGTCTAGACTCCTATTCATCATTCCAGATAAGACAATTCTAGGGGAAATGCATTGTCTTCCTTCTAATTTACATGACAGTAGGCTGTGAGATCCTGAATAAACACAAATCTCTTGCTGGACAAGATCTATATAAACAGACACTATAAACATTAGCTACATTCAATCCAGTCGCTACAAGCTAGTTTGTGAAACACAAGTCCTCTTTTTCACCTCCTAGTAGTGAAAAGAGATTCTAGTTACCAATTGGACACAAGTTTAATTTGTCATTGAAAACTGAATTTTGCTACCCAGACCTTGATGCTAGAGAAATGAAATGTACACGTGCCACTTCAGCAAATCCCTAAAAGCAAATCTGTGTTCCTTTTCAGCTGAAACTTTGTCAGGTAAACAGAATCAGAATGTCTTTTCAAACTGCAAAAGCTGAGGCAATTATCTGCATGAGAGAGAGAGATAACTAGTAAACTACCATATGTTTACATCATTTTAAACCATGAATCAATGTCCACTAAAGGTCTTCCAAAATATCTGAACACAGATTCCTACATGGTTACTTATAGCTACATGCTTACCTTTACTGTAAACAGGCTTACATAACAAATGAATACACCCTATGAAAAAACTATATAATTACCCACCTTTTGATGCCTAGAACATGTACGTGATTTGTTTTAATTTTTTTGTTAATTAATGGAAATAGGAATATAAAGAAATGTGTTTACAATGATGTCTGCCATTGTGCATTTCAGAGAGTTTATAATGTTAATCAAGCCTAGATCTTAAAGGGGCAGTGCCTCGTAGATGATGGGGGAGGGGCAGAATCACTTTTCTGAACAAATACAGTATTAGGCACTTATGGCGCGATGCAACAAATTTGCGCAATTGCTATTTCCCATGTGGAAACCACTAGGGAATAGGTTTGCGCATGATTTTGTTGAATTGCGCATGAAAAAGCAAGATTAGCAAACAGCTGTGCATATTTTATTTTTGTGGGTGTGGCCAGGATTAACAAATCTTTGTGAGTGGAATAGCGAATGTGCCTAATTCAGGAAGTGCTATTGCAAACAAATTTATATGTCTGTATAGTGTTGTCATAAAAAAAAAAAAAATAATAATAATTTGGGTGCAATTCAAGAAGCGTTCAGTATTCAGCTTCCTGGATTAGAACATGCGCAAAATCTATGTGCGCACAAAAATGCCTTTAGCAGATGCGCACATTTCTTACATTGCGCCATAAGTCTTGATGCTTCTATCCTGTCTCGCAATCCTTAAAGATGTAGTTTTTGATATTTTCATTTTTTTACATTTTCCTGAGACTCTAAATCAAATCAAGCTGGTTTCCCCATCCTTCCTCTGCTTTCTTCCTTTAAACCTCCCACTGATTATGAAAAGCCAGCCCCACTAAAGGAAGTGTGTAGTGGCTGTGTGAAGTGAGAGTGCTGGGTGGGTTCTGAGCAACTGACATCAGAAGTAAATCTGCTGCTATCGGAACACAAGACTTTTGCTAAACATTGTTTCTAATATCTTTATGTGAAATGAGAGATCTGACAAACATTATAGCACAGATCTGATTTCTTTCTCCCTCAGCACTCTACCATATATATCTCAATGTTGTACCATGAGGCACTAAAGCCTTAAAGTGATAGTAATACTTGAAAACATGTAAATTTAATAATACATTAATTGTGCAGTTTTCGATCTCCCAAACCTTTACGGTTTGGGAGATATAAGTCTGCAAAGTTCCCCCTTCCCTCCCCTTGTGCTGACATCAGCTTTCAAACTTAGAGACGGAGCTCACAATCCATAGACCATCCTGTGGCTCTTCAGCAGAGCCGTGATCACGGCAGTTACAAATAAATACTTCTTTTCAACGGTCTACAACGTGTGCTTGCAAACCAGGCACACGTTGTAGACCGTTCAAATTAAGAATTTCTTTGTAACTGCCGCGATCACAGCTCTGCTGAAGAGCCACAGGATGGTCTATGGACTTCGAGCTCCATCTCTAAGTTTGAAAGCGGACGTCAGCACAAGGGGAGGGAAGGGGGAACTTTGCAGACTTATATCTCCCAAATCTTAAAGGTTTGGGAGATCAAAAACTGCACAATGAATGTATTTTTAAATTAGCTATTGAATTAAATTTACATGTTTTCAAGTATTACTATCACTTTAAAAAAGTATATTACCAATAGGAATGAGAACATCTTATTTGGTTCAAAAGAACAATGAAGGGTGTATTTTACTATATAGACATTTTGATTGATTGACTGACTTGCTCAGTTGTCTAATATATGTCGAATTTCCTAGGGCAGGGCTCAAAATTTTCACTCGCCACTAGCCAATGGCGAGTGAAAATTTAGCCCTGGCGAGTAGAAATTTGATCATTAAAGTAACTGCAGTTGCCCAATTTTAACCCTTTGAGTGTCCGAGGGGAATGCAATGCATTGCAAAGCAATGTGTTGCGTACCCCTCTGGCACTCAAAGGGTTAATAAAGACCATTTTAAAGTCTGCTTCAAAATTACACTTTCACAAAAGTCAATAGGTGTTATAAGTCTGAATGAAATTAGCCAGATAAATCAGTACCGCACTTGGTTCTTTAGGGATGCTGTATTTTCAGATAGTAAACTGCCAGTGTCTAGTCTTAGACTATAAGAATTTAAATACAAAAATAAAGACTACAGATATCCCGAGATGCTGTAGGTAGAACACATACTTAAGTCAGTCATAACAATTGGCACATTTATGATGCACATTTCCCAATCTACTTAAAAAGCTCAAATAAAAGTATAACTGTTATAACAGCAATCAAAAACAGATTAATTTTCCTAAACTACAGAATCACACGACAATGGTAACATGGGGATTTACCAGCATTTTTTCTGTACTGTGCGCAAAAAGAGTAGTGGAAGAAAAACATGCAAAAAGAAACTAATGAGAAAAAAAAAAGCAATTGGAAGTACCCATTGACAGATATAATGCTTTACTATGCCTGCATTTGCAGCAATTAGACTATTGTAAATAGACCTGCATGAATTCCCTACAAGACATACAAAAAGGAAACAAACACAGTAGATTCAAATGAATAGAACCAATGTATGCTAGTTCTAGGCAGATATGAGGGTTTTTTTTAAATAAATGTATTTTAAAATTACACTGTACTTGTTCATGTTAACCCCTTGGATGATAGGGATATCCCCAAAGTACTGCAAAAGCAACATGTTGAATATGTCTTTAGCAACCAAGTGGTTAAACAAGGTCACCAAACAAATACAGCTACAAACATGAAACACCAAACTGTAAAAATACTTCATGCTTGTTCCACTCCCTTCTCGACACGCCTTTTTGGCAAACCCTGAGGTAAGTGACCTAGTGTCTCCTGATATTTTAGAATGTGTTAGCGAATGTATTTCCTACAGCAACTTAAAGGGATAGCAATACTTTATTATTACCATTCCCCATATTTTAGATATTTGCAAAAGAATTTAATAGCCCCCAGGTTCATCTATCAAACCTTTATGGTTTGAGAGATAACCGGACACAAAGTTCCCCCCTCCCTCCCCCCCGTTGTACTGACTGCAGGTATATCCGGTTTTATTTTCATCAGGCGGATCTGCAGCAGAGCAGAGATCGCATTAGTAAAAAAAAGTTATTTCACTGAAACAGTCTTCTATGTGTGCTTAGTTTGCAAGCACACGTAGAAGACCGTTTCAGTGAAATTTTTTTTTTTTTTTTTTTACTAACGTGATCTCGGCTCTGCTGCAGAGCCGCCTGATGAAAGTCAGACCGGATATCCCTGCAGTCAGTACATCGCTCACTTCAGAGGAGGGAGGGGGGAACTTTGCATTCGGTTATCTCTCAAACCATTAAGGTTTGAGAGATGAACCTGGGGGCTATTAAATTACAATAAGGGGAATAGTAATATTAAAGTATTACTATCCCTTTAAACTGTAATCATAGGAATCCCTAATCTGTCCCTAAGGTAGCACTTGCGTACAAGTAGCTTTTTTTTTTTTTTTCTTCAAATATGCTTGATTATTTGAATACAATACCACCTTGTCTATATAACGTTTACCTTGCAAAATCTTTAGTCAGGAGCCAATTAAACTATATGATTGTGCTTCCATATTGTTGCTAGAATGTATTACATTCAAACTCTACCCAATAGGCAAGACAAGAACAACAGGCCTTTTTCCTACAGGGGACCAGTTAAGTGTTGTAGGTGAAAATTGAATAGGGTTCTCTTATGGGATTCTTTTCAATTGCTTTGTTATAATTCAAAAATTTTATTAATTGTACAGCCATTCTGAGAAGTCACTTTAACCCTTTGAGGGCGAGATATGTATCCAGCGCATTATGTTGCAATGCGTTGGATACCTCTCTGGCACTCAAAGGGGTTAATTAACCATCTGTAGGCAAGAAGTGCTCAAAGCAGTGCTGCTCAATGCATTGAGATTTTCACTAGCACACAAAGGGTTAATTCTTCCAGTGTAAACACATGATTGGGCTCCAGTGTTTGAGGATAGAATATTTCCATTAAAGTGCTTTCACTCTTTCAGTGCCACAGGGGTACGCAAACAATATGTTGCTTACCCCTCTGGCACTAAAAGGGTTAAAGCAGGATGATAAAGGGGTGCAATTGTGGACCAAACCAGCTGCATCATAATGGGGAAATAAAATTGCCTACTGATTTAAAATGGGGATTCAGACCCCATGAATACTAGAAAGGTCTTAAATGCTTTGCAGTGCATTGGAGACCTGTCGCTTATTCAAAGGGTTGAAAGCCCCAATTTATATCAAAGGGAAATGTTACTTCCCTTTTTATGTGCAGTTGGTTTGGTCCATAATTGCACCCTTATGGCATACTAAATAAGGTACACATAATGTACAGTGGTGACACTATCAGGTTGGTCATCTTTCTTTGTCCATATGGTTGTAAATATCTGCCTGATTAGGACTGTTAGCCATTTAGATGGGTGTGAAACATTACTTCACAAAGCCCTGCTCAAGGGTAAAAGATCAGGAAAGGATTATTACATTTTGTCAGCAGATCACATTTGTATTGGCCATATCAGAGGGTGGCAAATGGCCCTTAGATTGAACACCCGCAGGTTCAGCAAGTACCTCTGAAGTACTGCATTGCAGGATGGGTTCGATCTGAACCATAAAAAAAAAAAAAAAAACGTGCATTTACTCTGCTTACAACCAGAGCTGGGAGAAAGACACAACCATACAGATCACCTTACATTTCCTTTTAAGGTATATGCATACCAAATATATTTAAAGCATCAAGACATCTCCCAGTGTTATAAACAGAATAGATTTGGAGACATAAAATGCTCAGCATATCTTTAAATGCTGCAGTTGTTCGTTTCCTTGATGAAATCCTGGAAGACTGCAAGAAATGCACTCCATTTCAGAGCATCTGTAGCTACCAGGAATTTAATACTCTTAGTTTTTCCATGCTGGCTATAATTAACAAACCGATAAACAAAACAACATCCATACGTTTTTGTTTTTCACGGATTGGTCTCCACATAATTATTGCTCTTCAGTAGTGAAAAGCCCTGGAGGGGGGAAATGCAGCTGCTGAGCATCAAGAAGAAACTTCCACTAAAGGACAATGGAACTGAAAAGGCCTTATGGGTGTCAAACACAAAAGCATTTGTACCTGTTCATACGCAAATGTATAGTTCTCATAGAAGCCAGAACGATAAAGAAATACATGAGGGTCAGGGATACATTTTCAAGCAGATAATTTACACATTAGGAGCTGTATTTAATAAATTACAAAACTGTAATCCTGCAGCAAGCCAACATCAACATAGGGGAGAAGTAATAATCCCCACCACATGCACTGCAGAAGTCGCTAGCATTATTCAATGGGGTTAAACTTAGAGCGCAGTGCTATGGCTTGGATACCTCTCTGGCACTCAATTGATTTTAAAGGGGAATATTCACCTAAGTGTTTACCGTATGTTTAGTTATTAAAGTAGTATTAGGAAACATGTTGTTTTTTTTTTTTCTTTATTTATGTACTTTTAACCCCTTAGTGACAGACAGTGGTAAGTCCAGGAAGTCATTCGCTATAATGGAGAAAAAAAAAAACCCTGTCATTATTAAAGATAGTTAATCTTCAGCTGTGCACTTCCGCATAATGCGGCATGCTTCCCTTCGGTGTGGTGTGAATTTGCTTCTGTCTTTACAGCAAGCTCCAGTTCTTGAAAGCTCAGTACCCCTCTGGCACTCAAAGGGTTAATTATAACCCTTAGCCAGCAAAATGAGGACTATGAAAATCATCCTTTAGTTAACCCTTTCAGTGACGAAGGGCTATGTTGCGCACAGCTTTGCCATGCACTGTGAATGATATCAAGAGATCACAATCATATGGCTTTTTTATTCCACTCTAATAATGTAATGATGGCACTTATAAGACTGAGGCAAAAACATCAGCTGTGTCTCCAAGAGCTCATGTAACGTGCTGTGTACAGGTATGGTGTAGGCCAGGGCAGACAAAAATGTGCATGTTGCTCTACAGGTGTATATTTCACTTATAAAGACCTAAGATTACCCATTATGAAATTAGGGATATAATGAAAATTCCAGAATGTGTTTGGTTGCCTTGAACAAAAAAAATAAATAAATAAAACCGCTGCCTTAGGCATTCAAAAGGTTAAAAGGGCATTTTTTTCTAATAGCTAGGCCTGACCCTCTTGTTACCAAGTCCTAATGCCTCTGACAACAAGTAAGACAAGAACGTCACAGGATTATTACTTGGAAATAAATATTACTTGGAAATGAATGCAGTAATGCTTTGCGAAGTAATGGCAATAAAGCATGCAAAAAGCTATGGTCTCTAATTGTCTCTTTACTATTGATGAGATGCAACGAACGGATTGCACAGCTAACCAAAGCTGTTTTCTTGCATTTGTATACACATCACTGTCAGTAGGTAATTCTATTATACGTCCTCACATCAGGGCTAGTCAATTGTTGGACCTCCAACCATTGAGGACGACTCCCATCATCCCCAAAACAGACCAAAAATTGACAAGTCCTATCTTAGATGCTAGGGAGGTCTCCAATGCATTGCTTCACAAAGAACTGAAGATCCTTCTAGGACCCAAGAGGTTAAAATGACAGTCACCTTCCTTTTTCACTTCAGATGTTATGCACTTGCAGAGTATGTGACGTAGGGTTGCTTATACTCTCTTTTTTTCCCATCTTAAAAGGATAGTAATACCTCATTTAAACTTTGGCTCCGAGTATCATGTACAAGTTTATTTTTTAACATATTGTGCTATGTATATTTACTTACAGATCTGTAGTTCAAAAGCTATTGAAGCCAAAAGGGTCACCCTCCTGCCCCTTCTGGTCACGTCACTGATCCTCTGTCTGGTCTGGACAGAGAGCGGTGAGGGACAATCTCCAGTAAGCAAAAGGGAAATCCTGCCCTCCTTCATCAAAAAGGGCTGAACGAAGATTGTCCCTCGACCGGATTCCAAATCTAAGGGGGATGCGGCTAGAAGGGGTGGGAGGGGGATCCTTTCAGCTTCAACAGCTTTTGAACTATAAATATGTAAGTAACTATATTTAGTGCAATATGTAAATAAAAAAAAAAAATAAAAAAAAAAAAACACTTGTACATAATACTAGTAGCTAAAGTTTAAATGGGATTGTGAAAGAAGAATGTGTTTGTAACAAAGTTTAAAAAAAAAAAAATAATAATAATAATACAAAAGTAGAAAAGCCACCTCTGCAGCATAAAGATCACTCAGAGCTGCAGGAAGACTGCAACATGTTATAAATATCTCTGCTTCTCACAGTCCCCCAGCAGAAAGTTCTCTGAAAAGAAAGATCCCAGGAGCTTAAAGTTAGGCATGTAAAAGTGTATAAAAAAATAAAAATAATCCGGCATCAGGTATAAGCAATCTGACTGACATATTATTCACTTGCAGAATGTGTAAAGTCAAATAAAAGGACGACTTTCTGTTTAGTAAAGGAGTGGGTTGTACTATAAATCTGCTATGCTTTTTCCCATCTTAGTAAATAAGATAATTCTATGCTTGTTTGGCACACACAGATCATTTTGCTGCTTAGTACATAAAGGCCATTGTTTTAGGGGGTGGCTGTATGATGGGGTCAACTGGCTTATTACGAGGACTGTATCTACTGCTTTCTGGGCTAACCTTATCATAGTTTAAACCTTTTTTAAGCCAGAGGGGTGGTCAACACACTGGAATCAACGCAATGATTATTTGCCATTCAATGGGTTACAGGGGAGAAAATTTATATTTTCTGTGTTTTTACTTTTGTTCCCACTTCTCTTATTCACATACAATTTTTTTTAACAAGCTTCTTGTGCTGCTATAGCAATGCATTGGATACCACTCTGGTATGCAAAAGGTTAAATCAATGGGAGCTTCTGTATATACTGCACACCCCTCAGATTTTAAAGGGTTAATACAACAGGAGGCATTCTGGGGCCCTGGAGTCCTTCATGTTCTCCTCTGCAAGGCGCTGCAGTCTCCTCTGGTCATAAGTGTTAAAGCAGCAAAACCATTCTGATGTTAATATTTTTTGTATGTTCAAGAAGAAAGACACATTCCAAAGGTCTACTGGGACTATGTTTGCTAACCTTTGATTATGGTTGTTGCAGGTTAAAGTCCCATCAAAATTAGGTATACATATAACTGGAAAGCAGCGCACATCTAAAACCAAAGAACGATCCTTCACAGCAAATGGCCTTGTGTGCAAAGAAAAGGCAGAGCAATTCTGGAGCATACCAACTGCATCGTAGCAACAAGTAAAAATGTCCCAAATGCACACCAATTTAAAGGTGGGGGTGTTAACACCCTTCAATTCTGGGAAAGTCTCGAACACGAGCTTAATAATGTGGTGGCATCCATCCCAGGATTCAAAGCTTTAACCCTTTGAGTGCTAGAGGGGTAACGCATAGCAAAGCAATGCATTGCACACCCCTCTGGCGCTCAAAGGGTTAAAGGGACATTAGTGTTTCAATGTTCATGCAGCTTTGATTAGTTTTCATAGTTTTTGGACCATGTAGAACGTTATTACCATTCTGTACAATCAGCAGTTCAATAGTAATTGAATGATAAAGTGTCCCCCTACTTCCCCTTTTACATATGTAACACTGCTCACCTTAGAGCAGCCAGACCATCTGCATGGATTGTGACAAGGGACAATCTTCTGTGAGCATAAGGAAAAACACGCCCTCCTTCATCAAGGGGGGGGGGGGGGGTTTCCTTATGCTCACAGCCAGAAGATCTGTCCGATGACCCGATTCCACATCTGAGGGGAAGAGTATCACAATAGGTAAAAGGGACAGTAGGGGGACAGTTTATAATTTAATTACTCTTGGTTCAAAACTATAAAGAATAATCAAAGCTGCATTAATGCTGAACATTACTATACCTTTATATGCCCCATTTAAAATATTTCACCCTGCAACGCAATTTGATTGCTACAGAAGGTCACCTTCTCCATACTGTCCAAAGTTAACACAAGTTGTATCGTATGAGTTATTATACACAAAGATACCAAGCCAATTTACAATATATCACCAACAGATATTCAAGTGGACCTACTCGTCACCCTAGTTTGTTTTACAGAGAATTACAATCTCCCTATATGGGGTATTATCCAATTTCCTTTAAAGGGATAGTAATACTTAAGTATTACTAATCCCTATAGCAAAGTACTACTTAAAAAAAAAAGTACTGCCCCCAGTGTCATCTCTCAAACCTTTATGGTTTGAGAAATGAACGCTTCTAAAGTTGCCCTCTCCCTCCCCCTTCCCCGTAGTCAGCATTCTAGCTGACTGAAAGGAAGAGAGTCGTACGACTTTCAGGCGGCTCTCCAGCACAGCCGGATCGCGTTACTAAAAAAGAAAACTTTCACTGAAATGGTCTTCTACGTGTGCTTGGCTTGCAAGCACACGTAGAAGACCATTTTAGTGAAAGTTTTTGTTTAGTTAACGCGATTGCGGCTCTGCTGCAGAGCCGCCTGATGATCTCTGACCGGATTTCCCTGAGTCAGCTAGAATGCTGACTACAGGGAAGGGGGAGGGAGAGGGCAACTTTAGAAGCATTCATCTCTCAAACCATAAAGGTTTGAGAGATGACACTGGGGGCAATACTTTTTTTTTTTTTTTTTTTTTAAGTAAATGGATTAGTTTTAAGTATTACTATCCCTTTAAGGTCTTGAGGCACAGTATGATAACTTTAGGCCAGTTCCTGCACAGTATACCAGACAGCAATGTTCAAAGCCAACCATATTGCTCACTGTGCTATTACAAATGGCTGACTTTGATAAAGGCAGGTTGACCACTGAAATGTGGGCTCCACCTAAACTCATTCATAGAACAGGGTGTGATATTATTCCAACCATCACATACTAATTAGCATAAAGTGCCTCACTGCATCCAACAAATAATTACGGTTACGGTCTCAAAAACTGTATAATAAAAAGTGGCTACCATAACTTACAGTTTTTAATGGTCTTTATCATTGCATAAATTTAGGGTGTCCATTTAACCCTCTGGGTGGCAGAGGGGTATCCAAAGAAGTGCGTTAGAACATGTCGTCTTCCTCTCTGTTACTCAAAAGGTTAAAGCAAAACTTACAACTGATTAAAAAACTTTCACTTTCACTACTGGAAACTGACTTTTTTTTTTTTTTTCTCAAGAATCTTACTTTCTTGGTCACCAAGGATATGTTTGTTTATACATGGCCACAAGTAAACAGAAATTTACCTCAAATAGTTATCTGTATAAGTTCGAACTTGTCAAACTATGATGCTAAAATAAATTTAAATACTGCAGCTGTGTTACCCACTGGCTGTACACCCTTTAGCATACTGTTTTGTGTATGTACTGTGATTAGAAAGGTAAGATGGGGTTGTATTCAGGTACATTCATAACATCATACAGTGACACACAGGGCCTTTTGTATAAAAGCCAAGTGGAGCAGTTCTGGAAGAAACCAGCTGCATCAAAGAGGACAAATTAAAAAAAAAAAAAAAAAAAAAAAAAAAAGAAATTTACACTTTGCACTAAATGGGTTATAATCCCTTTACTGCTAGGGAGGCCTCCAATGCAGTAAAGCAGAGTATAAGTCATATTTTATTATTTTAGAATGTTGGGAATGTTTATCTTCCATGGTGCAGATGCTTTGCCCCAGAACTGCTCTACTTTCCCTGTACACAAAGTATACAATATCTGTGCTCGTCTTGTAAATTAATGGGCACATCTGCTCATTGTCTATCTCCTACAGGCCTACCGTATTACATTTACTAACAAAGTGTACCAAGTCTTGTGGTGCCAAGGAGAGTAATAAAAAAAATATATATAAATTATATAAATATAACATTTTCTGCCAATGCCCATTCACAATGTACAGGAAACTCACTTTTCTGCATGAATCTGTCCTAAAAAAATATTTTTTTTTTAACTATAAATAATGGGCTTGGTTTCTGTAAAATATTTATCATAGTATACTCTGAGGTAGTTGAATTTTAAAGAGAAGGGGCATTAGTCTGTATTCATTAAATGTGAAGGATTATTTGAACTCCAATTTTGTATTAATTTAAAGCCTTAGGAGTTGTCATTAAGACATTAACAGGTATTAAAATAAAATGTATACATCTATTGTTTAGTGTGACCAAAAAATAAACACAAAACTGATGTTTCCACCCATATTGCTTTCCAAAAAGCAACTAGTTTAGACGTGCCAATAAGAAAAATAGTACTTTTTTTTAGTTGTAGCTTTACTGTATATCAAGAAGAAAAGAGGCTGCATCTTAGAAAGGTATCAAAATCTGCCATAACTAATTCAGTTAGCTAGGTATATACACTAGGACTCTGAAGGGGGTGGGGCCTCAGAGACAGTTATCTAATTTTTCAGTGTTAAAAAAAAGCCGGTATGGTGCAGTTAGTTTGCTCCAGAATTGATCAAGTTCTTATTAGCTCTGGTCTAGTTATCCTGCCCCAACACAACGAATACCATTAACCATTTGTGTGCCCTCTTCATCTAATAGTTTCACTTCTACTAATCCCTTATTTAACAGAGGACCATATCAGAGCTACAGTAACAAGCATTTTAGAATATGAACATGTTTCACCAATCAGGTAAGCTTTAAACCTTTGAATGCCAAGGGGTATTGAAAAGCAATGCATTGCATACCTCTTTGGCATTGAAACCTGAGGCACCAGGCAGATTTGCTATAGACCAAATTTAGGTATGTAGGATCCTCTTAAATTTAGTGGTTGCCTTCATTTTCTTTCCTATCTGTAAGAAAAGCATCCGTATATGTGTCATGCACTCTTCATTGACCATCTAGTCAAGGGAATAAATCTGTTCCTTTCTGTAAAATTAATACTGCTGGAAAGCAAAGGTAAGGCCCCTGGCTAAAGCTGGGTACACCTATTCATTAAAATGCCCTTAGTTCACTTTACAGATCAACTTCTTTATTGTGAGCCATACTGGAAGCTACACTATGGTTTTAAGAACCACCAATTTAATCATTACTCTGTAAAAATATGTTGAGAAAAGGGAGAAATTTTTCTTACCTATATTTCCTTTTCTTCTGTGTCCCTCCATGGCGAGAGAGACTAATGGGATATGCCAGCACCCCCCAGCTAGAGTAGGACCAAACTTAAGGTATAAAGTGAAGCCCCCTGCTCCCCAGCGGCAGTCATCTATTGTCAAAGCTGAAAAATATAATAAGAACAGGTTAATGGTCAGGGAGCGCCGTGGAGGGACACAGAAGAAAAGGAAATATAGGTAAGAAAAAAGTCTCCCTTTCTTCTGTGTCCCTATCCACGGCAATAGAGACTAATGGGACATACCCAATGGGCGGGAGAAATTAAATATGTCCCAATAGACAAGGAGGAGAACCATGTGCCTGCCCTATCACATGATATCCTGAAAAAATATAAGAAATCTTACCAATCCTGAGTGTACTGCTGCCTCAAGAAGCTTCCTCCCAAACTTAGCTTCTGAGGAGGCTTGTACATCAATCCTGTAATGATTAATGAAGGTGGATATTGAGGACCATGTGGCTGCTCTGCAGATTTCTTTGGGTGATGCAGAGGCTCTTGAGGCCCAGGAGGTGGCCAGTGCATGGGTGGAGTGTGCCTTGAGGATTTTTGGAGGATCTTTTCCTGCTTCAATGTAGGCCAATTTGATACACTGGGTTATCCATCTTGAAATAGAAGATTTTGAGGCTGCAGAGCCCTTGTATTTTCCAGAAAAATGAATACATAGAGAATCTGTTTTCCTTAAACCTTGGGTACATAGAAATGCACTGGACCAGATCTAGTTTATGTAATTTTTCCTCTTTGATTCCTTTAGTATCTGGGCAAAAGGAGTGTAGTATAATATCTTGATTAAGATGGAAGTCAGATACTACCTTCAATCTAAATGTAGGTCTAGTTCTTAAGACAACCTTGTCTTGGTGGAAAATTGTGTAAGGTGGTTTAGCTGAAAGCGTCTGAATTTATGATACTCTTCTTGCCGAAGTCATTGCTCAGAGGAATACTGCTTTTATAGTGAGCATCTTTAATGGAACTTCTTCGAGAGGTTCAAACCTAGATGATTAGGATAGTTGGTTCAGAACCAGGTTCAGGTCCCAGGGAGGAACTATACTTCTTATTCTTGGTCTGACCTTGGTTATAGCTTTTAAATATCTTTTAACCAGGGCATCGTCCACATGTTGGGTGGCTAACAATGCTGAAAGTTGTACCTTTAAGGATGATGGTCGCAGGCCCTTCTCAAATCCTTCTTGAAGGAAACTCAGAATATGAGTGGTTTTAATAGTCTTTCCACTCCTGCATTCTTGAAACAATTTGAAAAGGTCTTCCATATTCTATAATATATTTTGGAAGTAGAGGTCTTTCAGCCTGCAATAATAGTGCTTATAACAGATTCGGTCAAACCTCTGGATCTCAATGAGTTCCTTTCAGACTCCAGGCCATCAGTTTAAAAAATGCTGGATTTTGGTGTAGAAGATCCGGTCTGTTCGGAGGAGGCCAAGGATAGTCTACTGCCAGATTAATTAATTCCGAAAACCATATCCTCCTCGGCCATTCTGGAAAAATAAGAATGATATTTGCATTTTCGTATCTAATCTTCCTGAGCACTCTCAGGATCAGCGGGACTGGAGGGAAGATGTATGCAAGAGGAAGATTCCAGGGTTGGGTCATGGCACCCACTCCTTGAGCCAATGGATGATTTGTCCTGGAAAAGAAGAAGTTCTTGCACTTCTTGTTTTCCCATGTCGTCATAAGGTCCATCACTGGTATTCCCCACTTTTCGGTGATTTGATTGTATACATCCATGTTGAGTGACCATTCCACTGGATTTGCTTGATTCCTGCTCAGGTAATCTGCTTGGAGGTTTAGGTTTCCTACAATGTGGAGGGCTGATAGTTTTTGAAGCTTCTCCTCTGCCCATCTCAGTATCCTTTCGGCTTCTCTGTTTAGGGCTTTGCTTTTTGTTCCTCCTTGATTTTTTTACATAAAAGACTGCAACCATGCTGATATTACTTGCACTGGTTGGTTCTTGATACGCTCTTTCAGATCTTTGAGGGAAAGCCGTATTCTAGAAGGTTTATGTGAAGACCCTTTTCCTGCTGGGACCATAATCCCTGTAGGGAGATGTTGTTCCACCATCATCCCCATCCTGTCAGGCTTGCATGTCGATACTTTCTGCCACTGGAGGTCTTGAAGAGGAGTTCCCTTCTGTAGATTTTTTTGGTTTCATCCACCATTTAAATTGACTTCTTACTCTTTGTGTCTGATGTATTCTCTGGGAGGTGTTGTCCGGATTTCTGTTCCAATGAGTCAGAAAAAGGTTTTGAAGTGGCCGTGTGAATTCTTTCCCATGGAAATATGTGAATGGAGGAATTCAGAATGCCCTGGATCCTCATGTTGTGTCAACTGAACTTTCTGACTTTGCTGATTATCCCTTCCATTCTTGAAGGGGAGAGAGTTACTGTATTCCTGTAGGTGTTGAAAACCATTCCCAGAAAAGCTAGACATTGGGTAGGCTGTAAATGGCTCTTCTGGTAACGTATCAACCATCCCAGTTCCTGGAGGTGCTGTAATGTTGTCTGAGTGTTGTTCAGTGCCTTGGTCTAGGTTTCCGATATAATGAGAAGGTCGTCCAGGTAAGATAAAACTGATATTCCCTTCTGTCTCAAGGGTTCTAGCGCTACTGCTAGGATTTTTGAGAAAATCCTTGGAGCTGAGGACAGCCCAAATGGTAGAACTCTGAAATGCCAGCTTTGATCCATGAAGCAAAATCTCAGGAACCTGCGGTTACAAGGTGCTATTCTGATATGATAGTATGCATCCTTGAGGTCTATTGTTGTGAGAAATGTCGCAGGACGGACCGTCCGGATTACAGAGGATACTGTTTCCATCTTGAAGGTCTTTGGTTTTATAAATTGATTCAGAGTTTTTAGGTCTAGAATAGTTCAGAATCCGCCAGTTGACTTTGGGACTGTGAATATTGTCAAGAAGAAGCCCCTTTTTATTTGATGAGGTACTGGTTCTATGACTCTGTTTAGAGATACATCCTGTATGGATCTTAGCTCTGTGGATTTTATGGGATCCTTTGGGATCCTTGAAGTCCTAAAAATTTATTTTCGAGGAATTCTTTCGAACTCTAAAGGGCATCCTGACTCCAACACTAGTATTACCCATCTGTCTGGACATTTTAGGTTTTTCCAGACCTGCAGGAATTTTTCCAGTCGACCACTGGAATTGGAGGCAGGGCCCGAAGATCTTCACGAGGTCTCTTTTTTAAACTGGTTACCCTTGGGTCCAGGTTTTCTGAATGATCCTCTGGAGGACTGGTTAAAGTTATTCTCTCTCTGTTCATATGGTCTTGATGACTGGAAGCTCTTTGAGTCACGAAAGGATCTACGGTACTTATAACATGATCTTGAGGGGGATGAGCGTCCTTTCCTATCTTGAAGTAAGAAGGAACTTTTACCTCCTGTGACTTTTTTAATTAGTTCCTCCAATTGATCTCCAAACAAGGCCCACAGGCCTCTCCTGGCTGTAACAGAAAGGGAGGAAGATCTTGCTGCCAATCTTATAATGTCCCATGAGGCGTCACAGGAATGACCTATAGCTTCTTTTATATAGGCGACTTCCTTCATCAATTTGCTTCTGGATACTGAGGACTCCATTTTTTCCTCCAGTTCAGATAGCCATATTCTGACCGTTCTAGAGACACATGCTAGAGCTGTTGCTGTTTTCATGTTCTGACCCAGAATGGCAAATTGCTTTTTAAGGGTTCCCTCTACTCTCCTATCCATAGGATCCTTTAGTGAAGAGCTGTCTTCCATGGCAAGGGTGGTTTTCTTTGCCAACTATGCAATGGGTGCATCAATTCTGGGAGGAGTTACCCATGTAGCACAATCTTCTTCTTTAAAGGGGTACATTCTTTGAAAGCTTCTGGATGGTGTCCCTCTCTTGTCCCCTTTCTTCCACTCTGATTTGACTAAATTCGATACAGAGTGATGGACCGTAAAAACTGCTGCTTCTTTTTTCTTACCCAGAAAGGCAACATCCAAAATCTCTTGTTCTTTGGTTTCTTCAGTTTCGCCTACTTTTCAAAAGTGGCTCCATTTTGTCTATATTAAAGGTGCCCTCGTCGTCTTCTACTATCTCACCTTCCTCTTCTGATGAATATTCAGACAGATTATCATATAGACTGTCTTCATCTATACCCCTAGGTCTTGATGAAGTGCCTTCCTTCAGGGTCTTCTAATCTTGTTTTTTTCTTTGAAGTGGCTGATGCTTGTAAGGAAGTGGTGAAGATTTCCTGCATAGAGTTTTTCATCCAAGACAAAAAATCTTGGAATTGAGACGGTATTTCCGTATTTGCAGCCTTTTTTAGACAATCAGGGCATAACTTCGCGAAGTCTGAGGCAGCTAGCTTATTCTCACATCACATACAAGATTTTTATTTTTGGGGATTTTTGACTTCTTTATCAGTATTGACTTTTTCTTTTTCTTTATCTTTTTCCTTAAGAGGAATGCTTTTAGCAGAGGAGGACACGACTGATTCTGATAAACAGAATTAAAACTTAACTTTTACTATAACAAATAATTTTTTTTGTAATAATCCTAGAAGACATTAAGCAGATCATCCCCTGGAACAGCTTTAAATAATCTGGGATCTGGGCATGTGTTTCACGCTAGAACGTATAGGCCCCGCCAGATTCTAATAAGAGGAGCTGATAAAAAAGATCTGGCACGCAGTCCTTACCTTTCCCCTGGATGTAAAAGGAGGAACACGTTGCTGATCTGTCCCATGGGACCCTTCCACAGCATTGCTGTCTGTATTAGATCCTCCCAGTGCAGGCCACTCAATCCGGTACAGCATGACGAGCACTCTGATGACGTAATATGTGTGCCAGGACACCCGCCGAATCTCAACCTGAGACAGGGAGATTAAAGACGGTAAAAAGCTGAGCAGCTATCCCTTGCCGGTTAGAGATCGGAGCAAGGGCTTCAGAAGGTATTCTCCCGGACCAGGCAGCATGAAGGCGGCCAACCAACAGAAAGGCATCCAAATTGTGATCCTAAGGTAGGAGCGACTGCCATGCACCCTACCCCAGCTGAAGTAGGACCAAAATGACTGCCGCTGGGGAGCAGGGGGCTTCCCTTTTACTTTAAGTTTGGTCCTACTCCAGCTGGGGGGCACTGGCATATCCCATTAGTCTCTATCGCCATGTATAGGGACACAGAAGAAAGCTCATATATTTTACAAGGTATTTTAGAATTTGTTTCACATGGCAAATTAAAGTATCCTCCTTCACCTAAAAAAAAATTAACAGCTGTTACTGGGGCTGGTGCAAACCAAGTGCTACACAGGATACTAACAGAACTCCCCCATATCTCCAGAAACAGAACTTTTTTTTTTGCAAAGATCCTTTAACCTTTTGAGTGTCAGAAGAGTACACAACACATTTCTTTGCAATGCATTCCATACCCCTCTGGCACTCAAATTAATACCTTTGCTTCTGAAATGTGCAGACATTAGGCAAGCACAACTTATACTTTAACTGTAGTATGTCGCAATGAGTTGCGTACTCCTCTGGCACTCAAATGGTTAAAGGCCAAAGATTGTCTGGGATGGAAGAAGACCTGTTGAGCTAGCCAATACTATTTTGTGCTCCACAAAATATCACATATACCAGTGGTAGACAACCTGAGGCTCTCCAGGAATATAATTTCCATCACTGTGGCTGGCTGGAGATAATGAGAGTTGTAGTCCTGAATAGTTGGAGGACCTCAGGTTGCTCAGCCATGAGCTAGGCAGCTGATCTAGTGGTCATAAAACTGGCCATACAGATGCCTGACTTAACCTCACAGGATCATGAACAATGAGACCTGGAATTCTCATAGTTCTGGTTAGACAGATGATACATAGATATAGTGTGCCTACATCAATGACATCCAGGACTGATGTCATCTCTTCAACTAAGGCACAAGAGCAAAATTCATAGGGATTTCTCCACTCATGCCAAAATGTTTCCTGTCTAAAATTAATGGGAATCTATTATATGCAGGGGTCAGTGTTCCTGTGTTGTATCTTCTAACTACTCTCTGCCAAGACTCATGTGAGATTGCAATGAATACACAAACTAGCATTTTGTGAAACTGAAAATGTTGAGCATATGTAGGAAAACAAAAAAGTTAAAAATTCTCCCAGGGAGTATAGTACTGATGTCTATCAAACTCTTATTACAGACTAGTTGAACAGCCCGTTACACGGGCCACAGTGCCTCTGGCAGCTGGTCGCGGGGCAGTCACGTGCAGCAGAGACTGGCCGCGCCACTGCTGATACAGAGCTGGACGCTCCTTCGGAGCGCCCAGCTCTGTATCAGCCGCAGTGCGGGCAGTCTGTACTGCGCATGACTGCCGCACGCGCAGCAGTGTCTACTGCGCATGTCGGGCGTTACACACAACTTAGAGAATTATTATATAGGATGTTATTTATTGAAGAATTAATAACGAGTGTTTCCTACATCTCTTTATAATTACTGCACCTCAGTTACTGATGCATATATATGGTGGAGCCAGGGCTCAAATTTCCACTCGCCTCCTCGCATTTGGCGAGTAGAAATTGAGTGAGGGTGAGTGGAAATTTAAGCCCTGTACAAAAATGGCCCCAGTCCCACGAGGCTACTGTTTACCCCCGAATCCTTACAGTTTGCTCCCTGTGACAACGTCAGCAGCAGCCGCTGAGCTGCTTCTTCTGAAAGTGAAGGTGTGCAACAGAGGGAGAGACGGCAGAGCAGGAGCGTCACTGGACTTGTCCTGGATCGCGTGAGGGGCGTTAGTGGAAGCAAGCAAATATAAGAAGAATTACATTTGCTTGCTTCCACTACCGCTCCTCGCGCGATCCAGCACAAGTCCAGTGACGCTCCTGTCTGCCGTCTCTTCCTCTGTTGCACACCTTCACTTTCAGAAGAAGCAGCTCAGCGGCTGCTGCTGACGTTAGTAGGGGCATTGCTAGAGGGGGCAAAGAGGCTTAACCCTTTGAGTGCAAGAGTGGTACAGAATGCATTACTGTGTAATGCTGAATTAACACCCACATATTTGTACAAAGATGCTACGTATGGAAAGCACTCACAAAAGGGACTAGTTCAGTGCTGTGTGATAATGACAGGATGAGTAAAGAGTTTATTAAAAACACATGTTTATTATTTCCCACATTAAATATTATACAGAAAAAAACAAAAAGGGAGACACTTTTTATACATTATCAGTGGCTATGTTGCACAGTGCTTATAGACATATTCCTGACTAATTAACTACAACTTCTTAGGATTGTAATCTATAGGAATATGAACGTTGTTTTCAATGGACAACAAAATTAAGTAATTGTTACTTAAATTTGTTGTCCATTGAAAACATTCATATGCCTATTGTCTTGTTAAAGCCACTACATTGTCATTTCATCAGAGAATTTGACATGGGTGGGGTTAAGGGTGGGTATATGGGTGGGGCTAGGCCTGAAACTGGTGGCAAGTAACTAACACTACTACAAAGGGAACATTTAAAAACAACTTCAACACATACGTAAATCATTTTTTTCCAATGAATCAGCTAAATATGTTTAGGGATCTTTCACACAGGCAATGAAACTCTATTAGCACCCTGCCACAGTTCTGTCACCCGTGTTCTTTACTCACCTTCTTCTACTTCCCACCACAATAGAGGGATGTGGAGGATGGCAGTCCACATGAGCTCAAGCAGATTACTATTGGCTAGGTCTGCCATTCCATGGAGCTTGCAAAGAGCACTGCAACCTCCAATAATAGCTTGTAGAACACCATTCTGATGTGCCTTTCTGCATTCCTGTGCAAGAGTGTAAAGCTGCTGCATGGTGGACTTTGGTAAGATGACACAATGTGAAAGTCTCTGTAGTCCAGCATGTCATCATTCACCACAGATTGCAGATCCACTACAGCATTACTATGTTGGTGTCACCCATGTGAATGGGGACTTATTAGATATCTTACCTTAGGTCTGCAGATGAATTAGCAGTAACTGTTGGTAACATAAGAAAAAAAAAAACCTTTCCCTTGTTTTAAAGGGATAGTAATACTTAAAATGTAAAAAAAATATGTTGTAGGGTTTATCCCCCTGAGTAAAACAAGGTTACTCCCACTGCTGAAAGGTGTTTCATTCAAAAGTTATTAATTTTCAAAGTTCAATTTTTTAGGTGCAATATCACAGTGGCCTGAAATTGTACAGTGGCGCTGTTGCTACACGATCCTATGGATAGCTCTGGTCAGTTGACCATAAATCTCCATAGGATGGTGTAGCAACAGCGCCACTATACAATTTCAGGCCACTGTGATATTGCACCTAAAAAATTCAACTTTGAAAATTAATAACTTTTGAATGAAACACCTTTCAGCAGTGGGAGTAGCCTTGTTTTACTCAGGGGATAAACCCTACAACATATTTTTTTTTACATTTTAAGTATTATTATCCCTTTAATGCCATACAGAACCTGATGAACCGTACACCTGACCCTGTGGAATTTAAAAACTAATCTAGATTATCTTCATTTACTAATTAAGAACAATATTTTACAGAGCTACAAAAAGCCAGTAACAATAGTAACTGTAAATGTTACAGACAATAAACTAGGAGGTAGTGAGGTCCCTGTCCAGAAGAGCTCAATTTAAATGCCTCTGTGACAGCAGTCAACCTAGCAGGGTGCTGCAATAAAGCAGATCCTATTTACCTTATTTAAAGAATTCACATTGATGACCCTATATTTTGAAAAAAATGCTGTTTCCATGTTTTATCACTTTCTGAAGGCTACCTCTCAGTTGTCATGCTGACAAAGAATGGGAGAGATTAGTCCAGTTTTCACCCTGCAAATGACCACTGAAGTAAACGAGGATGATGTAATTAAGACAGTGGAGTCATTGTGGACCAAAAACCACTGTGTCATCAAGAACAGATTAAAAAAAGAAAAGTTCCATGCTAATTATCTCTTGGGTTGTAGACCTCACAAGGTAGGACCTATGGCTTTAAAAGCCTTAAAGGGATAATAATGTTTCACAAAAACAGCAGCTCCAATTAATCTTCAAAGTATGAGCCATAGAGAGTGTTATTTCAATACGATCAGAGTTGTAGTTCAAGAGCAACTGAATGATAATATATCCCCCTCCTGTCCCTTTTACCTAGTGTAACACTGCTCACCTCAGATGTGGAATCTGGTTCACAGACCAGACAGCTCACAGCAAGGGACAATCTTCTTACTGTGAGAACAATGAAAACCCTGTCCCCATTGACAGGTTTTTCCTTTATCTTAATTGAAGATTGTCCTGCTGTGTAATCCACCCAGGCACCACCCTGCTGCTCTGAGCTGAGCAGTGACATCAGTAAAAGGGGCGGGAGGGGAATACTTTATCATTCAATTGCTCTTGAACTACAACTCTGACAGTATTGAAATAACACTCTCCATGGCCCAAATACTATGAAGATTAATTGGAGCTGCTTTTATTATGAAACATTACTATCCCTTTAACCCCTTAAGGACTGTTAACGGTCCTGGTATGTCATGGCTGGATTTGCTTTAAGGACCGATGATGTACCAGGACA
Organism: Rhinophrynus dorsalis; assembly: GCA_037306005.1. Classification (NCBI taxonomy): domain Eukaryota; kingdom Metazoa; phylum Chordata; class Amphibia; order Anura; family Rhinophrynidae; genus Rhinophrynus; species Rhinophrynus dorsalis. Next base: position 177,221,180 of record CM074723.1, read on the forward strand.
GTCATGGAATTCCAGGCTCCCCGCGGAATGCATGCCGTTCGGGGAGTCCAGAATAGGATTAACAAAAAAATACAAACAAACAAAAATGCTCTGTGGTACTTAAGTGATCGCCGCATGCGTGCGCGGCCGGTCCTTAAGGAGTTAAGTCAGTGGTTCTCAACCTCTATTTACTTAAGGCACCCCTAACATGCAGTCTGGAAGTTTCGGCGTGCACCAAACATTTTATAGGTCATTTGTCAAGCACGTAATGGATGATAAAAATGCATAAATATATAGTTCTTTTTAGGTCTAACAATCAGGATAACATAAATAAACATATCATGCAGAAACATTTCCAGAAATAGACATTTGAAACTCAGTATTCACATTTTATCAAAGTCTTTATAGAAAAGATGGGGCACCCTGAGTGGATGCCCATTGCACACCAAAGTGCCAAGGCACCCTGGTTGAGAATCACTGGGTTAAGTGGTTTTACAGAAATACAGGTTCATCTGGACAAACAAATTGCTCCTCTCTAATTGTTTCAGATTTCTTTAGAAATGGCAGGAAATCCTTAGAGGAAAAATCTCTCTGCTGAGCAAAACAAACAGGAGACTGGTCAGTACAGAGATCTGTTTCCTATAGAAGGAAAAAGGAAGCCTACTGTGGAAATGGCTTAACATCAAATTTGTGAAAGGACTGCTTCTGAATCCATATCGATGAAATAGATCAATACTTCTGTATCATCACCCATCCCATGAAATATTATATTATATTGCAAATTAGTCTAACATGTTTCCTTCAATATGTTACATAAAAAGGAACACAAATACACCCTATCCAAAATACAACTGATTAAAGTTTAAGGGGAATCTTAGCTATTGAAAAACAGGAGTTTCTCCTCATGTGGGTTTTGTTTGTTTCCCTGTGCATTTTTCTGAAATACTCCACAATTTTCCTCTTTCACAGATAGGGGGTCACATACATGACGTGTTTCTCTGCCAAGATCTCTATATAATGTTGCTTTCATAATCCACTCACCCCTGCATTTCAAATGAAGTACCATGCTCCATATTACTAGTCTATAAACCAGGTTTAGTCAGTCTTTGGATCCGCAGCTTTTGAAGACTAGCCAAACTAGTAAATAGTAGTACTCAACATCTTTAATTAAGTCCTATGATCAACTACCCCTCAAGCAAAGCTTTCAGATCTTCAAAATGTAAATAAACACCTATTTGGGATATTATCACTTGACTTTTGATAAAAAAAAAAAAATAATCCATAAACAGCCTCAATAGTTAAAGGTCCCATTTGGGGACCGAAACATTGACCCATATCAATTGCCTATTAACTAATAAATTATCCATTAATAAGTCCCACAGGTGCTGCCCCATTCTTTATGACATCTATCTTGAGGGACTGTGCACCTGGGTGCCAACACAATTAAAATAGAATAATAAAGTACACAAAAAGAATTGCACTCACACAAAGCAGCTGGTTTATTCAAACAATGTTTCTGCCTTAACTTGGGCCTTTGTCAAGATGATCTGGACAAAGGCCCAGGTTGAGGCCGAAACATTGATGGAATAAACCAGCACCTTCCTTCACCTGAAAAAACCTGTGAGTGCAATTGGTGGATTTTAATATACACACACATACACATATATACATATTTATATATGAGAGATAAAAAGAGAGAGATCACAGCTTTTGGGTTTTTGTTTTATTGACTGTGAAGAAGATGGACAAATAAGTAATGAACAAAAGATCGAGTCTGTAAAAGTGTGCACTTGTCTGTGAGTATATGCATCTCTCTCAATACTTCCTCCTCTGGCTGCCTTTTTTTTTTTTCATATTTTGTTTTCTGAAGAAGAAAACTGTGCCATTAAAAATGAGAACTGAATACAACAAAGGAGAAAAAAATAGAAATAGATATATAATCCTGCTGTATAAAAGACACCTAGTTAAGTCACTCTGTTAAATAAGTTGAATGGGATCATCTTAATATTACCATTGACCGGGTCTGCTCATAAAAGAATGAAGATATATCCCAGGCTGTTTTTTGCAGCACAACTTATCAGACAGACAGCTGATTCAAGGGTCAGAAAAATGACCTCTACTCTCTGGCTGATCCCATAATGGATCTGAACAGAGACTAATGTCTCGATGTTCAGGATCCAGAAGCAGCATGTACAGGTCTCACAGACAGAAGGTATTAAATCACCAAAAACAACACTTGTTGCTATGGGAATAGCACTGAAAGAAACTAAGTCTGTGGCTTAAGCTACAGACTGTTGTTCAGACCTTCCCCCGTGCCAGCCATAGGGAATGAGTTTGATTCATAAAACAACGAAGAGGAGCAGTTTTGGGACTGCAAACTCAGGTTCAAGCTTTTATACAAAGTCTGCTCACATACATACATACATATAATTAAATCATGAGAGCTGTCCTTTAAGGGTCAGTTATTTCTAATGAATAGCTCCCCTTTTAGAGAAAAGGATGACACAAAGATTTTCTTTACAAAAAATGCCTGCAGGGAGTATTCGTTAAGCCACCAACTGTTCCAGTTAGTAAGGGGCAGATTATGTTTAACATCATAAGATATGACACAGAAAAACATGGCGCAAAAGATATTGAGACCTCAGAAATAATTAAATAGAACTCAAGAACAAATAGGGTTGAACCGCTTCATATTTTTGTAAGATATAGGATATAAGCAGCTTTCTACAAAAGACAGCACGCACACACACACAGGCACTGTGAATCATAGGGTATATGCAAACTAATTCTAATGCAGAAATTAATGTTTAATTGTCCCCAACGCAATCCAGATGGAAGTATGAGAAGGTTACTTTCCTCAAAGTAACCACAATTGCCATTACTAAGTAAGATTTTTTCTATAAATATGTGAGATAATTCAGGTAACGTGATAGTCATTAACTGAGTATTTTATATGTGTATATATGTCCAATTCAAAGGATATTTCTTTAGAATTTATGTACACAGTAATGCCCTTGTACTGGATTATATTTTAAACACATCCCCCTCTGCCTGGCACTGTAATCATAGCAATAGTGACCTACAGGTCAACACACAGAACAAATGCATATAGCCACGGTGTCAGCTGTTTAAATTCACTAGGACTTCCCTGGTGTTCTTGCTGATGAGACAGAATAAGGACCCTTTTATAAATCAATTTATATTGATGTTTAATTTTTATTCCATCAATATATCTGGCCACATTACTACTATATCTTTGGAGGGTTCCATTGACAAAATGTTACAAAAATTGTATTATTAAAATAGGAAAAAAATATCCTATAGCATTTACGTTAATTAAGATACATCTCTCTCTTCTGCAACAAAGTCCAGATGTGAAAGGAGTTACAAATATTATGTTATGTGTAATAAATAAATAAATAAATCCCATAGGCACAATTAAAACATTTTCATTTGTCAATGCTTAAAATACACACAAAAATATTACATTTTGTACTGTAATTTTGTCAGGAGCAAGAATAGGTAGGACCTAGATTCATTCTATAGACGCTACAGTACGTGCATGTAACAGTCACTTGCCCCAGGAGTTTGGCTCTTGGTTATAGATAACCACCAGGACTTCTAGTAGAGAATACTACTGTATATAGAAAACTAAGTTAACAGTCAAATCATTGGCTTACCATAGGAATTTGTAATCCACAAGAAATATATTATAATAAATAAAAGAAAAAAAAGGAGGGGGGGAAGACTGGGTAACAGGAAGAACAGGTATGCAAGTATAAAGGAAAAATAGTGGAGAGATCACATCCTATATAATAATTCGCTAAATAGTGTGTAATGCCGCGACATGCGCAGTACACACTGCTGCGCGTGCTGCAGTCATGCGCAGTAGCGGCTGCCCGCGCCGCGGCTGATACAGAGCTGGGCGCTCCTTCGGCGCGTCCAGCTCTGTATCAGCCGTGGCGTGGGCAGCCTCCACTGCGCGTGACTGCCCCACGACCGGGTGGCTGTGGCCCGTGTAACGGGCTGTTCAACTAGTATATTATATATCAATATATTATAGTGTAGATGGGGGAGGTGGCAGCACTCACTCTAAATCAGCAATTGCCCAGGTGCACATTACATGTGCTACCTTGATAACGGAAAGTATAAAAGGGAGGGCAGCATCTGTGGGACTTGTTACAGAATGGTTTATTAAGCAAACAGCTGGTCAAGAACAAATGGTCAACGTTTCGGACACAAGACCGAAACATCGACCATTTGTTCATCACCAATTGTTTGCCAAATAAACCATTTTGTAAAAAGTCCCACAGATATATATCTACACTTGGTACAGTAAAAGCAACATGCAATACACTGGACACTTTAGAATACGGGAAAAGTTCAGGTAGACGAGATGGAGATGCACTGTAGTATTAGGCAAGTGAACTCTATGGCTGGTTATTCAGACATCTAAGTGAAGAGGCTGGGTGGTGAACAGCTACTTTAGAACATTGCTATGGTAACCGTAGACCTTGCTGGACTCTGGGCTGAAGAAGAACAGCTGAGACTACTGGCTGTGCAACATGCTTAATGTTGGCAGCTATGCAGAGGAAACCATCAAGAAGGTTTGCAGGACCCTGGGTGGAATCAGCAACAGAAGAAACAACTGGGGTAAGGCACTTCCTTCTCAGGTTAGGATCTTGAGAAAAAGGAGGTAGACTACCAAGATACCTCCGTTTAAAGGAGAGAAGCCTGATCAGAGAGGATAGATTTCTATTATACAGGCTGAGATCATATGCGGAGGAGATACTCATACAAACTGGAGTCACACAGGAGAAATTGGTGTAGGGCAGGGAACAAGCAGTAATAGGTATACGTGTATATAGAGTAGGAGAGGAGAGCAGCTGGGTCTGGAAACACTGAAACTTATATGATCTAAATCCCTTACACTAGGAAAGGATTATGGGGGATGGGAGCAGTATAAATCAGCTCAGACACAGAGGTAATCAAGGAACATTAACACCATGAGTATTGTATTGTTTTTTCACCAAACAAGTTGGTGAACTTTTTTATTCCTTGTCAGAGAGCTCAATTCTTGATGCAACAGGTGCATTTTGCAGCTGGATACAATATTATACCTCTATAATCATATGCAGCTGCACAGAGTACAGGAGCCTAATGTCAATTCAACTACTACACATGGATTTTAAAATAAAAGCCAAACACACATTTTTGCTGGTTAGAAACATTTGGACATGTATAGAGAGAGGCAGTTCTGGAGCTAACAAACTGCAATATAAAAAAGGTACAAAAAATATTCTCACTCATTCAAATGCTTGCTTTAACCACCTGAATGCTAGAAATGTCTCCAGAATACTGAAAAACAACGCACTGGAAACCTCTATATCAAGGAAGCACTTAAAATCAAATGTATAAATCACTGGAAATGTGTATTTGCCCCCTACGGTGTATTTAGCTTGCTTCAAAAGCTTTTCATTTTGTCTTTATACACAACGTCCATTGTATTTCGTAAGTTTTAGTCACATGTCCCAGAACAAAAGAAATATTAAATTACTGCGCGTTTATATAAATTACAAGCAGAGGAAGTACAAGGTGGCTGGAAACCCGCACTCTGAAAATTTTACTTCTGGGTTCCAAAATTTGTGGCTATTGTATATGCACTCCTTCATTGGCTCCTAAAAATTATATTTTCAGTATTTTAGTTCACCACACTGACTACTAGATAGTACTATATGAAGAACACTACCAGTGAAGATGATGAATACAAACACACCCATCAAAATCTTCGTTGTTGATAAGATCTTAACGAGGAGAAAAAAAGAAAACTATACATTCCCTTTAACACTTTATAAAAGGTAAAAAAAAAAAAAAAAAAAAAAAAAACCCTGCACTCCTCCATCCCAATGTGCAAATATGTGCCCTGTTGTGGGCATATACAATACCACTGTGTTAAAGCGGAACTGTCACATGATTAAAAAACCTTTGCAGAGCATAGTTACATTAGCGATATAGACAGGTTTTATGCTTAAAAATAAAACTAAAAAAAAAAAAAAAAAAAAAAAAAAAATCACCTTTTAACTAGGTAGGCAACGGGGAACAGCGCAGACGTCTTGCAGAGCGGCATCTCTGCGTCTGCGCTGTCCGTCCCCTTCAAATCCAGGATTGGTGGTTGACTGCCACTGAAGCATATGGTACAGGAAGGGACTGACAACGCAGGTGCAGAGAGCGCTTCCTGTAAGATCCCTTGCCAGTGCCTTCCTGGTTAAAAGGTGATTTTTTCATTAATGAAGGAATTTGTTTTATTTTTAAGCATAAACCTGTCTATATCGCTAATGTAACTATGCTCTGCAAAGCTTTTGTAATCATGTGAAAGTTCCGCTTTAATAAATATGAGCATTTAGTTCCATAATTTGGGCAAAAAATGTTAAAGCTTGCCATCCCTATCAAGGTACCTCAATATCTGGCAAATCCTAATCTAATGCACCTGTAAAACCCTATCTAGATTAAAAATGTGTACCTTGAAAAACTGTTGTAAATAAAGGCACTGACAGGACCCCATAATATAGTATAAACAGTGCTTGAGGGTCCCAGTGCCTGCATTAAAAACAAGAAAACATACAGCTATTTTAAAAAGTTGTAAAGAAGGACTTACCTGATATAGAATTTTGTTGGCCTGCAGTGAGTGTATCCTGGCCCAAGAGGACTGTGGATCCACCAGACTTCCTTGTAGACCAAGATTTCCCACCCCCACAGGCCACACGAGGAATGATAATTAAAAACAGTCAAGGTGTGTGCAAGCTAAGACAGGCAAATAACCAAGCCTTTAAAGGCTTTTAAATAAGAGGAAAATAGATACGAAAGAAGTGAAAGATTATGTGTGTTTTGTTAGTGATTTCAAATACAGAAGCAGCTAGAATGAGCAAAGGAGATGTGTAAAAAGAAAAACAAAGGAAAAGAACTCACAGCAATAACTCGCCATAATATATACATACAGAAATAAGATTAAAAAAATAATCAAGTGACTAGCATATAGACGTCAGCAAGAAATGAGAAGGTTCTCCAGTCACACAAACATTAGGCCAGAACCTAAAAGTGCAAACAAGACAAATAAATAGGCCTGTGCTCCTCCACACAAATGTGCAAATGTGTCCCTTGTATTAATAAACATGAGGATTTAGTTCCATAATTTGGCCAAAAAATGTTAAAGCTCGCCAACCCTGTCAAGGTACCTCAATATCTGGCAAGTCCTACAGGTGCACTATTGACTATTGACTATTGATGTACCCTGACGTGGTTGGCAAGCTTTAAAATTTTTTGGCCAAATTATGGATCTATGTCCTCATATTTATTAATACATATGCACACACACATTGGTGTGGAGGAGTGCAGGTCTTTTTTTTTTTTTCTTTTTCCCCTTTTGTTTGCACTTTAGGTTTTGGTCTAATGTTTGTGGGACTGGTTAACTGTCTCATTCCTTGCTGCTATCTATACACTAGTCACTTGATTCTTTTCTAATCTTATTTACTATATGTATATATTATGCCAAGTTAGCGCTGTGAGCTATTTTCCCTCTTTGACTTTATAAAAGATATTGGATTAATGTGTTAAGCCACATCACTGCTCATCAGCAAATTACTAAACTGAGAAGGAGCAAGTTTAGAGTGTAGGGTCAGTAATGGGCATCTGCTGGTCTCCAGTTGTTGTGGTTTTTAATTCCAGACTATTAGACATGGACTGATGGGAGTTTATATTCCAAATATATCTGGGGGAGACACACAAAATAAGAAGAGTCACTCCATGGAGAGACCATACTGTCTATAACTGGAGAGGTTTCTAAAACATGGGGTGACAGTCTATGGACCTCCTTCTGTTGGGGACTACAACTTCCAACAGCTGGCAGTCCAAAAGGCTGACTATCACTGTCCTAAGATTTCTCTATCTTTAAAGGAGGTGAAGTTACTTTTGACACCACCTACTTTACACCTCATCATAGTACTTAACTCTGCCAGGACTTCCTCCTGTCCAAATCAGGGTTAGGCCACCTGTGGGAAGTTCATAGTAAAATTCTACAGCAAAGCAAACAAAACCATTCATTGAAATCTGTATTTTAATCCCTTAAAATGCTAAAGGAGGTCTCAAACACAAAACCTCACTAGCACACAAGGTTTTAAATACACAAATTATCTCCATGTGAATAGGGGTGGGGTATTTTTCCCTTATGGCATAGTCAGTTTGTTCCAGAATTGCATCTGTTTAGTTTACTGAACTGCACCTTAAGAATTGGTTGCGTCCACATACACTTAATATTTATTTGCAAAACTAAAATTCTACATAACCATAAAGAGAATATAATTTAAAATATGCATGTTCTTTATTTCGTCATTTTTTATTTAACACAAATCGCACCTTTGAGGCTTAGTGTATAAAATGCATTACAATGATATTATAAATATTTAGTCTTTAATTACATAAAACATTATAAAAAAAGGTTTTACAATTATGCCATAATTCACAAACACCCCACAACTTTCAACCATTCATTTTAGTCATTTCACTATGAAAATGCCCACAAATTGCACCTGTTTTTTCCAGCACTTTTAAAAATATGTTACTGGCTCATGCAGACTCCCTAGCACATTAAAGCTGACTCAGCAATAATGCATTTCACTTTAGATCTAAATGTTAACTTTTAGGCACACCCTCCCCTGCCAAGTCACATAAAAGTGATGTAGAAATGGCTGATGAAATGCAATTGTCATGGGTGCCTCAATTAAAATAAATCCTTTTAAACTATAATATACAAATGCCCCATCCACACTGGCGACATAGACGCAACAATGAGTTTTGAATCAGTCTCTCACTGTTAAAAGTAACATAGTCTGTGACTTGGATGTGCAAAATGACTCCCCCCACCCCCCATTTGAACTCACTAAAATCTGGCATGCATCAAGGCCTTCTACACTAGCAGTGTTGGAGGTTAGAGGGATAGAAATGTACAGATATAAAGGCAGATTACTTTATTCCTTATACCATTTTAGAACGCTCCGTAGCATTCTAAATATCCATATTGGTGTAGTTTGATTACAATAAAATTACAAAGTTTCCCCCTCCTGCCCCTTTTTCATACATCACTCTTCTTCCCATCAGATCTGAAAGCTGGTCGCTTGACTGGACAGATCGCAATGAGGGACAATCTTGTCATTGTCTTTATAGGGAAAACCCTGCCCCCCTTGACAAAGGGGAGGAGGGGTTTTCCCTATGATGACACAAGATTGTTCCTCATTGTTATCCTTCTGCAAACGGCTTTCAGATCTGAAGGGAAGAAGAGCGATGTATGGAAAAGGAACGGGAGGGGGAACTTTACAATAAAATTATATTCAAACTACACTGATATAGATGTTAAGGAAGCTACAGAGCATTATAAAAATATATAATGAATAATCAGATATAAATATAGTAAATATAGTTACATTACTAATCTCTCTAAGATGAGGAACACCATCTCCAATAAACGGTTAGGTCAAGTGGGCGCCAGCCAGTAATATTAGCCTGGGCTCACATGGTCTGGTCATCAGACCAATCTGCTCTGCATTCCAATTGGCAATGGTACGTAAGAGAACATACACAGGCAACAGAACTGACACAAGGGGCTGAAACAGGTAGGAGGATTACACACTATATATATATATATATTATATATATATATATATATATATATATACACACATATATATATATATATACATATACACATACATACACACACCAATCATGATTGTCAGTCGAGGATTGTTTCTACAAGCTCATAATGAATGAATCATAAATAATGACTAATATCTGAATCTAAAAACATAAGACATATATAGGGAAACAATGCAGAAAATCCTGCACCTACAGAATACAGAACAGTTAGTGCTGCAGGAAGACTGCAACATTGTATAAATATTGCTGCTTTCAGACTGAGAAAAAAGATCAACAAGTAGCACAGACAACTTCACTTTACATTTTCCACAGGTACATAATATGTAGTCAAAAAGGAAGTTGAAGGTCACTTTAACCTATTGAGTGCCAGAGGGGTGTGCAGAGCATTGATCCTGAATGCACTGCACAACTTTCTGGCACTCAAAGATTTAAAGGAGCAGCAGTAAACATTACATTTAAACAACATTAAAGTGATAGTAATGTTTCACAAAAAGAGAAGCTCCAATTAATCTTCATAGTATTTGAGCCATAGAGAGTGTTATTTCAATACTGTCAGAGTTGTGGTTCAAGAGTAATTGAAGGATAAAGTTTCCCCCTCCCGTCCATTTTACCTAGTGTAAGCCATCTCTTCTCAGATGTGGAATCTGGTTGTAAGACCAGACAGATAACAGAAGGGGACAATCTTCTTCCTATGAGAACAATGAAAGCCCTGCCCCCCTTGACAAGTTTTTCAGGTTTTTCCCTTATCTTGCAGATTGTCCCTCTCTGCAATCTACCTGGGCACCTCCCTTCTGCTCTGGCTGAGCAGTGTTACATCAGTAAAAGGGACAGGAGGGGGATACTTTGTCATTGAATTACTCTTGAACTACAACTCTGACAGAATTGAAATAACACTCTCCAAGGCCCAAATACTGTGATGATTAATTGGAGCTGCTTTTATTATGAAACATTACTATCCCTTTAATAGAAAGAGGACATGCCCCTGACTACCAATATGCTACTCAGGAGGCTCACCGGTTAATACATAAAGAGTTGCACAGCCAATCCTGCTCCAGTTGCTGCAGGGTTGGGTGAAGACTTCCTTTTCTCTTGACTTGATTGGAGACTGTTAACACGAGGACTGAGACGGGACAAGCTGACTACTCAAACACTAAATTACTGCAACTGCACAGAGCCAAACTCTTTGTTCTGTCATAGTTACAATACTGGAGCTGCGAACCAGAAGAGAAAGATTTCACAAAACCCTTTAGGAATTGGGACAGGATTGGGTGAGAAACACGGTAAGTATTAACCTCTGAACTACGGGAAAAGCATGTCATGTTCCAGGCAGCCCCCTCCTGGGAAAATACTTTCAGTGCTAGATAGATCACCCCCACATTGCACAGCAATGCAATGGAGACCTCTCTAGCGTTCAAGTGGTAACTCCCCATTTAAATCAGTAGGAATTTCTAGAATTAGTTGTGCCCTATGTTGCAGTTGACTTGTACCAGAATTACTCCAGTTCTTAGTTGAACCACCTCAGTAAGCTGACAGTATAGTGCAACACTATTATACCTCAAGTACTCTCGCGCAGTTGAGTTCTAAAATCAATCTGAGCAATCCAAGGGCTTACTTAATCACTCAGCCCACAATTGGCTGAAACCTACTGACCAGTGATTCAAATCACCAGTCCTCAGGACACCACAAGAGGTCAGGTTTTAAGGATACCCCAAATTAACTAAAGGTAGATTAATTACAATGACTGAGCCATTGATCTTCCACCTCTGATCAAGGCTGGTTTATCCTGAAAATATGCACTGTTGGTGCCTTGAGAAGCACTGCTATTGACTGACAGGGATTTTTTTGAAAATAGAGGTGTTTGGCCATTTCAGAGGGAGTTAAATAAACCTGGTAGTATCTAGACTACAAAAAGGCTATTTCTTCAACTATGACAATGGTGTTTAATCTTCTAGTACATGCAAATAGGTAAATCATAGTGTCCCATATGCACATTTATAAATCAATGTATTTCACAAAGTGATGTGCAAAAATTTAAGTGTTGGAAGAAAAAAGAAAAAAAGACAGTGCAAAATGTAACATTTCTCTGGCTCTTATTCTCCCCTCCCTTTTGCTGCTTCACCTCTTACCCCCCCACTCTTCCTTTTGCCACTTTACATTTTCTTCTGCCCCTCCCACCCTCCTGTTTGCCGCTTTTCTTCTTCTTCTAACCCTCTATTTTGCCAAATCAACTCTTTTCATCCTCACTTTTTCCATCTCATTCTCACCCTCCCACAGCCTACAGGACAGCACTTACACTGCTGCCATTATCGCCCCTGAAACTCCATCCTGCACTACTGCCGGATCAGCACCAAGGCTAACCTCATTAGGAGGGGGGTGACAGGCCTGTCACTAACATGGGGACAAGAGCAGTCAGCTAACTGGGGCAAACATTGCAACCATCATCAGGTACAGTATTAGAAAGTGTGTTTTAAGACAATGTTTTTTGTGGATTTGTACCGTCCAGTGGAACAAGGCTTTGTGTCAGACAGTGTATGCATGAGTCTGACTGCCAGTGGGATGGTAGAATAAGGCTCATGTGTTACACAATATATGTGTTTGGTTTTGTGACTATTGTTGGGAGTGTGGGTTATGGCTGGGGTGCCAGTCGGTGTATGTATGGCTCTGGGGATACTCCTGCACAGAAATGCTGGGCTTCTTTAGCCAATATCATGCACTTCTAACTAGCCTCTGCAAAATGTAGTTATTTTATGTTAGATCCTTAAAATGCAATCATAAACTTGTATTTTAATGCGTAGAATATCCTACAGAGGCAGAACTTGGTTGTTAGTGCACAGCTAATATTGTTAATGTATTGATATCAATAGTAACTGCTCTTTTGTTCATATATGCCGATATCTCAGTCTCATTATCATAGGAGCCCCAGTGAGCATATGTGACTATATTTTAGACCTTAGGAAACAAAAGTCTTAGTTTAGGTGTTTGTCTTCCTTTCATGTCTACAGTGACAATGGGTTCTGTTCACATGTAAATGTTCTATAACCCCCAGCCAGCATTTGTATGGCACAAAATCTGGTCTTCAACATCTTCATGAAAGAGCCACTGCCAAGTCACTTGAAGTGTTAAACAAGAGATTTAGATTTGGTGTTGTAATGTTTGTAGTAATTGCCGGAATGAAATTTCTAGTAAAAAAAAATTAAAAGGGCAAATGAAATTTGGAGTGGGGGGCTGAATTGTGAGCCCCCAGTGGAACAAGGGGGTAGAAGAACAGGGGCCTGAAAACAGACCCTTGGTGATCTCTTCCTGGTCATGTGAGAGAGACTGTACTGAGAGACTCTACTGTCTCATTGGGCTACACGCACCAACTCCCACAATCCCTACTGAAGGTTATCAAAGTCCAACACTATAGGTCTATAGAGGCTACAAACACAAACCTCCATTATGCATTTCAACTGAACTAACCACAGTTTACCAGCTCACAATGGAGTAGACTTAGTAAAACATGATACAGACTTCTGTTCAAAACAAAAAAAGGGTTGATGCTGGATGGAACTACACGATATGTACAAGGATACGACAAACATTTTTTAGATCAGCTTGTGGTAGCCGTGTTAATAGAGTGGTATTCAAAACAAGAGAGAATATTTTATTGGACTGTTAGTAAAATAAAATGTCATTACCAGTAGAAAGGTATTCACTCAATATTTAGGTTTTTGATTTACTTGAACAGTACTCTAGGGCATATGTATAATATAAACTCAAAAGTGGTGCATTTCTGGTATATTACAACTGTACATTATAAAAACAAATTGGATTTTTAACTCCTTGTATGCTAGAAAGATCTCCAATGAGTTGAATTTTATGTAACTACAGTACATTATAACACCATATTCTATATGCTTGTTATTTAAGATTTACTATGTTATGAAGTTACCAACGTGAAAATTGTTTAAAAGATTTCCTATAGTATTTAGGTTTGGGAATTGTCTATTGTACTGTAGAAGTTCTATTGTGAAACTGTTGTACAGAGTGTATGGTTGTCATCTTGCTACATGGTATTTTGGACCACTAATGAAACTGAGTTTAGACGGCAGAAAACAATGGTTATTAGCAGCCATCGGAGATCACTAATTATTGTGGGGGTAAGGAAAGGCTGAATAGTGCTGGAATTTGAACATAGGGGAGTATGGTAACTCAAAGGAGAGAGAGAGAGAGATAGCTAGATAGATAGATAGAGGACTGGGCAGAGAGGGCTGTATCAGCAGGTCCTTATATGGAATGGGTCAACTGAAACATGCCAAGATTTGTCCTGCATTATCAAGCCCACACTTTCCCTGCCTGTGTGTGTGTGTCTTTTAGAACATAGCAGACACTCTAACAATGGGCTGAGTAATCAATTGCCTGCCTAAGGTTGTAGCCTGTACAGATCCAAAAACATAACATGTGACTCATTTATATTCTAGATCACAAAATGAAACACAACAGTGACCGTGTAGTGTATATCTATTTCGAGCTGAAGGCAGCGGGATGGCATCCTGAAGGCAGCACCTGAATGCCTGTCTCTCTCTCTCTCTCTCTGGTAAATGTTGGAATAATGCAAGGGATTACTTTACCCATTGCCAGTCCAGGAGTATGGCCAGAATGGATTTAATTTTAAATTATACATATAGTCCTCCATCCCCACCAAGTTTAAATGCTGCTGTAGGCAACATATTACTACCTTGAGAACATTATTTTGTCCCACTGGAATCATGGTGGGGCTCTCCTTATGATTAATTTATTTAAAATGCGATTTTAAAACCATTTTCTCTGCCATTCAATGTGGAACACAGGAACAATAGGGCTATACCAAAGCTATCCTCCAAGATTCCTGGGAGGGAAAAAGAGGAAAAAATGCATCCACCGAGCTGGAGGAATGCACTGGAACCAAAAAGGGCACAGGTTCCTGGAACATACACCTGGTGAATGGTTGCCTAAACCCAGGAAACAGTAACTTTAGACATAGCCTGGCCAGCATGTGGGCCCTTGGAAAGAACAAAAAAAAAAAAAAAAATAATAAGATTTCCAAAAGAGACTGCAATGAACTTAGTACTTCAAGCAACTGACCACATCAAACAGATAAAATTCCTGCTTCTGTCTATTAGAGGGAACCAGACAGAAGGGAAAACAATTTTCTGGTTGATGTAAAAATCTGAAACAACCTTGGGCATATAATACCTATAGAAGTATATGGAGAAAATAGAGTGCAGACCAGGAAACAATCCATATAAACAAATGCATGCCCAGATAACAGGTACATACACACAGAACCAAAGCACGCAAAAGGTTAACTTACATGTAATCTTCAGTCTTTAGGCCCCCAAGAATGAATGAATGAAAAGAGCTTCTAAGAAGCTTTAGTGAGGGAAAAGTGTGTAAAGAGAAGCCAACCTCCACCAACCCTCCATAGTTTGTAGTCCTTGAAAAATGCAACTATGCACTGAACAATTAACGAAGAACCCAGGAATAGGAGTGTTTCTAATGGAGAATTGTACACCCCATATGCTAAGAAATAAAAATAAAATAGGCGGCTAACTAAAGAGAGCTGTGCCCATGCTACCGCCTGATCATTTAAAAAGGAGCTTATAAAGTGGCAGTAAAGTGGAAGGAATGAAGGAGTCTCACCCCTGATCTTGTTTGAAGTGCCCTGCCACCCTTGATGAAGATACTTTACCCTGTAGTTCCGGTGTTCCACATTGGATGACACAGGGAATCTATTATGTGGAGCTATGTGCTAAATGCAGACCTAAAATGGGGCACAAGCAATGAGAGAGAGAGCGCGCTCACGCAAGTGAGAGTGTGAGCGTCTGTGTGTATATTATATCGGGTGGATAAATACATAAGATCTTTAGAAGTCAGCTGGAAGATTTAGAGGCCAGTGAAGTAGTGCATATACATAGGTGTATATAACATTTCAAGAATTTAAGAGACCACTGTGAAATTTTAGGGTACCTGGATTTCTCCATCACTGACACACACATATTTATTATAAATATATATATATATATATGTATTGTATTGTATATTTTTATTTATATAGTGCCACCCAGTCTACTTGGCACTTTACAGATTACATTTAATATAGAAGGGGTACAATAAGTGCGGTGATTAAGTTCTTATATAGGCAATCATAAGGGGAACAACAGGTGAGTATACATTAGGATAAGAGGTCCCTGCCCCGTAGAGCTTACAATCTATATATATGTGTGTGTGTATATGTGTAAATACACACATGGGTGTGGAAAGATCAGGCTCCAAAAAGTTCTGGGGGTATTTTGTACACCTATATACACACACACAGACCCCCCTACACTGGCTCTTATAAATTCTGTCTGGCTACTAGGTTTATTACATTATTATAATTTTGTCCACTTCTAAATAGGATAGATAGCAAACAGTGGTTGAGAAATGAAAGTATATAATTATCAACTACACTTCTTCACTGTAAAATTCAATACAAACGATAGCTTTGAAAGCTCTCCACGAGGCAGTATGGAGAGTCACCTCCACCTCTGGACAGCAGTCTTCAAGCTTCTCGGATATTCTCCCAAAGATCTAGAGTCAGCACAGCACCAAAAATAAAGAGGACCTTAAAGTTACCCCAAATTGAATGGGAACCATGTGCTGTAATATTGGACAGTAATCTACATAAGTGAATGTTTTTTTTTCACAATAATAAACTAAAAACACTGATGGCACAATTATAAATGCTTGAAAATTATTTCAAAAAGAATCTAGCACAACTATTTTGAGGGGTAGAAAATCTAGCTTCCATACATTCAATACAAGGAAATAAGTAACTAACAAAGTGACAATGAGATACAAACCAGGCATATCCTCTAGATTCTATCCTTCAATTGGATCAATGAATATCCCACAGGTTACGGTCACAAGGGAGAATTGTAGCGCATAAAATAAATTATTTTGGTATCATTGGATCTAAATGTGCTGTTCACAAGGGCAATTTTAAACTACATGTTGCAAGATAACGAAGCTCACTACATGGTCCGACAATGCGTTTTAACACCGTCAAATTTCTAACATTGGTTTTAATGGGATTGCAATGGAACCGCACTAAAAATGCAGGTAGCAGGTTTCTGTGTGTTTATTATCAGCTGTTTAGAGAGTAAGAGATGCTGGGAATGATATAAAAAAAACTGCTTACAAACTGCATATAATACACAGTAAAATGTATCTCTTATAAATACGATTTTACTGCTGCAAAACAGTCATCCATATGAAAATGGCCTTACTATAAAATGTTATTCGCCAGCAATAAAATACTTAAGACCATGCTTTGACAGTTGAACAATTGTAATAATGGGGAGCATGCATTTAATAAAAATAAATAAATAAAAAAAATAAAAAAAAACCACAACCTAATATTTAAATGGATCTTTTAACCCCTTGAACGCTAGAAAGATCTAAAAAGCATTGCTTCATTTCTTCAAATAAGCAACCTAAATGCCTGTACTCACAAACTCCATGACGACTGTGACATTCCTTTGTGTTAAAATCCTATATTCAAGCACTTGAAAAGTGTCTCGCTAACAACCAAGGAATTTTTTAGATTGAGAAATACCCACTTGAATGAAAAACAAAAGCTCAGGAGTAATCTAGCTCAACATTTGCAAGATAAATGTTGTAACTTTTTTGTAATGTTTGTCTCATTGTTATGTGAGGAGCGTGCACAAACTATTACATTAAAACTGACACAAGGTGGAATTCCTCATTTCATTAATTATTAGAAAAGACATTGAATCATTCATTAATGCTGTAGTTTTCAATCTTATTTAGCTACTTCATTTTAACCTCTTGGATACTAGAAAGCTGCAGCACAATGCAAAACAATGTACTGTTCTCACAAGCAACTAGGAGGTTAAAAAGTGTGATAAAGCAAGAGTCTGGACTAAAAACATATACAGAAGCATTTTTTTTAATTTGCTTCATAATACTGCAACTTTAAGAGCTACAGCAGAAACCAAGAAAAAAAGTTATGTACTTGTATAACCTGGAGATTGAACAAATACTAAACACACTACCAGCTAAAGAGGTAAAATTCTGGAGCAAACCAAATGTACAGTGGGGTACAACTAAGTATAAATGGGATATTTCACTCCTAGAATGCAAGAGATGTCTCCATTGTATTGGATGGGAGACATCTACTATTCAAGGAGCTAAAAATTCCATTTAAAGCCATAGGCATGTTAAGAATTATTATGTTTAACCATGATGAAGCTGGATTACCCCAGAACTGCACCGCTTTAGTTTCTGGAATACAGCCCTGAATTTTGAATCGGTTGTTTAATTGCAGTGTTCATGATGCAGATCTGTAAGCTTATACCAATCATCAGTTAGTCTGGCCAATCAGTAATTGCAGGAACACCTCCTTATTATAGAGCTTGCTTTACTTACGTTGCTCCTATAATCCTACAGCAATATGTTCAAATGCTCGATACTGGGATCGGCAATAGCATATAATGCAGGGCTGATCAAACCCCCCGCCCCCAAAAAAAAAAAAGTGTGTATTTATAATAAATTATTAATATTACATATACATACACATATTATATATATATATATATATATATATATATATATATATATATATATATATATATAAAAAAATACACCCACAGTTCATGGAGGACAGACAGCACATCACAGGAACATTTTTTGCAAACCATAAGTGTGTATTTCTATGTTTCGGCCAGAGATTAAGACCAGTAAGACAGTACTTCTGGTTTGCAAAAAAAAGTTCCTGTGATGTGCCGTCTGTCCTCGTGAACTGTATGTATCTTAATTTTTGACGAGCACCCAGGTCTGTGCAGGGTGTTGTGGCACTTTGGTGTGCCACAGTATTCTCATAGAGAATATAGGAATCTTGAGTTTCAAGTGTGTATTTATAGAAATTATTATGCACAATATGCTTTGTGTAATTCTGACTGTGAGCTCTAAGAATATTCTTAAAGTTGCACACTACATAATGCCCTTCACAAGTCAACTATAAGAACCATAGGTGTCCCCTCGAAGAATTCCAGACTGTAGATTAATGATGGGCGAGATGTTCAAAAAGTCGTCATAATGAAAAACGTGTTGGATCAGGAGATCTATTCAGTTTGTGGACTCCAACTTGGAGCTTTATGCAGAAGGGAAAAAAAAAAAAAAATATGTGCAAATCTGGAACAAACTAACTGCACAAAAGTGGGGTGAAACCAAAGTTTCCATTGATTTAAATGGGACTTAACCCCTTGCATGCTAGAGAGAGGTCTACAACACACTGTAGAAAAATGAGATGAAGATCCCTTCCATCATATAAAAAGAGGTTAAAAACAACAACTTAAAATAAAAAAAATGTGAATAAAGGTTATTCTTTTCGCTTGTGGTGCCACTGGCATGCACTGGAATTGCTTACCTTATGCATGAAAGAGAATAGCAGCCATTCTGGAGCATATCAGCTGTACCATATGGGAAATGTTACTGGTCCCCAACCAACTGAATGCTACAGAGGTTTCCAATGCACCGCTACCCAATGTTTTGCTCTGGAATCGCTCCTCTTTTGCCTTCTGTATGAGGCCCTTAGTTTACCATAGCATTTATTTGGTTTATTGCCCTTGTGACTCAAAAGATTTCATCTGCTCCACTCTGAAATTTGAAGACAGATAACAGCCTCAGTTGAGGCCCCCTAAACGTCGTTGTACCCTGGCATTAAAGTGAACCAGTTGTATTGGACTGCAAATGTTTTTATTCACTAATGCTAATCTATTGTACCTGCCTCAGTTTAATCTCAACCACTATAAACAGCATCCAAAAGTCCAATAATTATAGTCTGAGTGAATGTTACTTCCATTTTCAGTTTTTCTAGAATTGTATCCCAAGACTTGCCCCACCCTTGGAAATACTTAATTGCCACCACACCTGAAGATCTCAGATTAGCTTCTCATATTTTACCTCAAAGAAGAGCATTATGACAGAACAGCTGTTGGCTGCCATGAATACCCTCTGTTACATTTCTTGTGGGCTACAGTTTCTGACCTGGTAGCCATTATGAAATACTATATGTTAGGTAATAATGTCATGGCAATGAATGGGAAACAGTAATACATTGAATCACACCAGCCATTGTAATTTATAATAAATCTAAACAAGAGATTGATTTATACTCTAACAGCATTGTGTGTATGTATGCATTTCTTCTAAACATTCTTAACATCTATACTTTGTTTTTGCTTATTTTTTTTTTTTTTTTTTTTATTAAGGAGTTCATTTGAGGCAGAGATTCTTGCTAAGGCAGTTACATTTATTTCAAACAGCAACTCAACAATACTTGTGCAAACACGCACAAGGCAAGGATCAGTGTACATTTACTATGTCAGATAAAGAATGGGCATAAATATATTAATTTATAAATTATAGTAATGAGAAATCAGTGTACAAAGTGAACTTACGAAGAGTATGTTTTCAAGGAGAAACAAACAGCTGACATTAATCTTACATTTTTTGCTGCTGTGACTTTAATTCCAGGAATGTAGGCGTAACTGATAGCAGGAAATGCAATAATTGTTGCAGGCATAAGCTTGTATCCAAGGACAAAAGGGTAACCAAAACATCAGCAGCAAAATGCTAATTTTACTAGCCAATACCAAGCCATCACCACTGCTCCAAACAAAGTGAAAAACTACCAACAGGGTGGAAAACTGCCAGCAGGCTAGAGACCCTGGCTCTTAACTTTTATGGCAGGCATATTCTGTTAGAACTCCAGCCATTGAGAACTACAACTCCCATTATCCCCAAACAGCTACTGGCTGGGGAGGAGGAGAGTTGCAGTCTCCAACAGTTGGGAGGCCCAACAATCGACTGCCCCTGCTTCCTGGATTATTATGTGTGTGTGTGTGTTTACATTCACCCATTCAATTACTCCTAAACCAGCTAAAAATTAAGCCTGATTTTAACTCTCTGAATGCCAGAGGGGTGTGCAATGCATTGCTTTGCAATGTGCTGCACACCCTTCTAGCACTCAAAGGGTTAAAGTATTTCAGTTTTTTGTTTGCCCCTGCTCTATAACTAAGTAGACGAACGAGGAACAGGCTAGAATCTACTGTACATTTCTGAAAAAACAACACAACTTTTCCACATTAAAACTGCCTCAGGAAGAGAAACTATAAACAGGAGTTCATCACTGCATAAGGACTTTACAAAAGTGGGACATAGGAAGAAAGTTAAAAAAAACAAAACAAAAAAAAAAAACACACAAACAATTGCATGGGGAAACAATATTAATCAATTGAAATGTTTCAGTGACTGGATTTTTGCATGCAGAATTATTCTAGCGTTGCCATTATGCAAATGTCCCATTTTGTACATCTAAAATGTTTTTACAATAAAAACTAACTTAAAGTGAAAGTAAAATCTTTTTCACAGCATAAATTAATATTACATACAACTTGTTGCTTGACTTTCATATACCTGTAGAAGATTAAAATGTGATATTTAAAAGTTTCTAACTCCATTATGGAAGAAGATTAGTCGTTTTGATTTTTTTTTACAAGTGGAGGTGTTTCTAAAGTTAGAAATTAAGTGCACAGCTGTGTTGAAAATATCCGCTCTATTTGGTCTATGGAATTCTATCCACTCCCCCACACCTAACTGGAGTCTGCAAATTAAATAAAGGCTATCACCATCTATAACATAACATTTCAAACTGAAAAGATGAGCAATTCTAGAGAAAACAGCTTGGGGGGGGGGGGCGCTGAGTGAAAATAATTAACTTTTTTTTTTTTTTTTTTTTAAACTTAAATGTATTAAATTTGCAATAAAAGGAATGAGACAAGAAAGAAGACAGGGAGGGAATGGGAGGAGGGGGGGGGAACAGGCACTGAAGGATCACAAGATAAGAAAATTCAGAAGTATACAAAGTATGATAAATGCAAGCTATAACTAGATGTTTTTTAAAGTAAAGATATGGCTACATGGAACTGAGAACAATGCAAGAAATTATATACTAGTTGAAGAGCCCGTTACATGGGCCACAGTCCACTGCCAGACTGTCACCGGGCAGTCATGCGCAGTAGAGACTGCCCGTGTCGCGGGTGATAAGAGCTGGACGCTCCGCATGACTGCGTCGTTACACACGTTTTAGAGAATTATATAGGATTACACCAGCACCAATTTTCGGAAAGCTCATTTGTAAAGAAGCCAATAATCCCACTTATGACCTAAGTACCATAAAATCTCCATTATAATAATACACTCTTGAGTGTAATACGCAGGTGTAAATTATACCCAAGATTTTTGGTACAATAATGAGTTCCTGTTTATAATACACACCCCCCCCCAAAAAAAAAAAAAAAAAAAAAAAAAAAAAAGTCTCCCTCACCTCAACATCAGTAATTGCCTGCCCCCCCTTTCTGTAATCAGGCCCTCCTGAAGTCCAGGAAGCCCCATCTACAGGCAGCAGGCGGCATTTCTGCACTCACCGCCCGCTTCCACTATGCTGCATTAGTCTAAATACCTTAAAGCCCACCTTGATAACCAGGATCCCCCTCTGGAGGCAGCTCTAAAATAGGGGCATGCTGTGAGAGCAGGAATGCCGCCCGCTGCCTTCAGATGTGGGTGTCCTGGACGTCAGGGGTGTCTGATTAGAGAAAGGGGGGCAGGCAAGTACTGATATTGAGGTGGGAGACTGGGAAGGGAAATTGAAGAGGGGGGGTATTTTATTTATTTATTTATTTAGGCGTTTGAATTTTTTTTTCCCCACTCCTGTATAATACGCACCCCCCCACTTCACATAAGGTGAAATGGGGTAAAAATTTGCATATTATACCTGAGATTTTACAGTATTTGGAATTAACATGATCAGAGAGGTGAGAAGGCACATCTTGTAAGCCTCAAATTCTCACTATGTCAATAGATGGAGTTAGTGGCTGCTTCCATACTTCAGTGATAGCCCTTCTGTTAGCTAGGGTAGAGGCAGCTAAAAATGTGTTCTGGGATGGATAAGGTGATGAGGGCTTGAACAAGAAAAGCACTTGGGGTCCATTTCAATACCTGGGAAGAGAATTTAGAGATGAAGTTCCAGACAGAATGCCACAGTGGAATTGGTCTGGCAAGGAACACCATCAATACAGATAAATGTCAACTTGATTACGTTTACCAGCATAGATTGGAGATCACATTTTTTCAAGAAGTTTAAAAGCCCTACTTAAATCTATGGTGCACCTATGGTGCAGTTGGTTTGCTCCTGATTTTGCTCAAGTTTTGCTTTCAAAAGGCCCTTAGTGCTTTCAGCATTAGGATCCAACATAAAACACTGTGCAGCAGTGTTACATATTGAGTTGGAGTATGGATAGTATAGACCACCACCATATCATTGTTCTGCTTTTAAAAGAACACTAAGACCTCCCAATAATATCCCACCCAACCCGTTTAACCCTTTATACACCAGAAGGCTGTGATGTGTATTTGCAAAGCAATGCACCCCTGCTCATTATAGGGTTAATCTGTCAAGAAAATCTTAATTCCACTAAGAATCAATTCTGTGAATTTTTGGTTCACCGTTATCTTTAATTAGTATTAGATAGAATGTCAAAAGGATGTAGCCATGAGTGACTTTTGCAGGACTACAGGACCCCAAAATACTCCTACAAAAGCATCCAATGAACACTTCAGTGAGGGGAATGTTTGGTCCTGAAGTCCTGCAAAAATAGTCATGACTGCATCTGTGGACATACTATCCAGCTGTAATTAAAAACTAATTTTAGAGGACCAACCCATATAGAATTGATTAGTAGAGACTGTTAGGATTTCCTGTCCAGAGTTTGATTAGTGAGCATTACTAGATGGTGTTCCCTAAAAATAAGATGGCATCTGCAAATTGAAATAAAATGCATTGCAAGTGTCTGCTTGTATTCATGCAGCTCACTAGGATAGTCCCTGCAAATCAAATATGTGGGTCTAATTAAAGACTATTACAAAGCAGGCTCTCTGTAAAATGCAGCTGTTCCCAATCCAGACCTCTGAACAGCTAAACCATGGTTGGGAATGGAAAAACAAAACAACTAATATCCCATTCACAAGGAAATTATTTGTGTGCGCGCATTGCATTGTGCTTTATAACTTTTACAATGTAGATCTATTGTCAAGCTTCTTACAAAATACAAAAATCAGCAGTTATGTTAGAAAGTAACGTTTTACTTCAATGTATAAAAATAAACCTTATTTAACTATTAGGATGTTATGAAATGTCCTCAATTCCAAATGTCAGAGCTATAGAACATATATACAATATGAAACCTCTCCAACACACTGCATATGTCTCTAGGACAATACAAGGTAAGTAATAAAGATTTCATTTTGAATGCATGTAATGTAAAGCATTTTCTCATGACCTCCTTTTTTATTTATAGTACAGTGTTTGCCAAACAATTGCAAAAGAAAAGGGCAAATTAAGTCCCCTGCAGTCTATAACTCTGAGTGCCAGACAGCCAACGCAAAACCCTCTTGTGGCATCCACTGAGGTTAAACTGACAGTTCTTTAAACTTCATAGGTCTGAAGTGAATTAGCAATATGTATGTCACATAATGCAGCATAAACCTCACTCCTAACCAACTGGATAGCCTTGAATCATCATATTGGGCCACATGCAGAAAAATAAAACTATTGGGAGGTGTATCCAGGCACCACAGGAGGCAAAAAACATTTCAATTGATTTGGATGGGAGACTTATGCTCTTAACCCTTTGAGTGCCAGAGGGGTACACCCTCTGGCACTCAATGGGTTAAAGGTTAGAGAGCTCTTGAGCTGGACATATTTGTAGCATTGAAGGGGATAAAATCCCTATTTATATAAACAGTAATTTTTCTATATTACCTTTGATTCAGTTGGTTTGTCCCAGAATTGCTTCATGTTAAAAAGAAGTGCACTTGTGGCCCTAAAGTCACCTGTTTACTATAAAACTTCTACACCTGGGAACCAACAAATTCTAGTGATAAAAATGATCATTTACTGTATATGGCCAAACGTCAACTTGCCAGAAACATCTGACATCCAATACAACCAGTTCCAACTCAGATGGCAGTCTCTGGAAAAACAAACCCAAGACGTATAGTCATGTAACAAGTAGCACTATCCAACTTAACAGGCACTGTTTATATTTCACTTTCCAATCATGTTTAACTCCTTTGTAAAAACACATTCAGAAAACTACTTGTACAGTACATGCACTTGTCCCTGTGAGGGCCAATGTATCTCTTTGCAATGTGTGGTACAACCCTCTGGCACTCAAAGTGTTAAACAAGAGTGAGTCAACAGTTTCTTTATACTGAATGTAGGGATTTCATTTCTAGATAGCAAAACTGATCTATACGGATACTAAACTAATCACTGGACCCTTGTTTTAACCCAGGGAAGTTGATGGACTGGAGACCTTTAACTGTATCATATGAGAATACTAAAGGTTCTTATTTAAATGGGACTTTTAAGCCTATGAGTGCATGAGCTCTTCAACATATAACATTCATTGGATTAAAGTGCAAGTTAAATCATTTGTTCCCTTTAATGCATTTGGTTTGCTCAAGAATTTCTCCAATTGTTTTTACTATGTCAGCTTCCAAGTGTCAGGGGTCTCCAACAATACTGCAAAGTACTGTGTTGAACACCCCTATTATTATTATTATGCTCATCCTTTCTACAGCACCACAAAAGGATCACAGAATCAGAGGGCCCTGAGAGTTTACAGACTAGAGGAAGGTAGGTGGTAACGCATAAGGCTATGTGCTGTTAATGCCGCCTGCCACAGGAACTGCAGGTTAGTGAGTGGGAGACAGAAGTGCTTTTCAGTACAGTGGTCCAGTCATATAAAGGCATTTAAGGCACCAAAACAGTTTACTTGTTGAAGCACGGCCCAAAATAACACTGACTATTGTCATCTTAAAGGGATAGTAATACTTAAAATGTAAAAAAAAAAATATGTTGTATGGTTTATCCCCTTGAATAAAACAAGGGTACTCCCACTGCTGAAAGGGGTTTTATTCAAAAGTTATTACAGCTCAAAGTTGAATTTTTTAGGTGCAATATCACAGTGGCACTGTTGCTACACCATCCTATGGACAGCTCTGGTCCCAGGACCATAGATCTCCAAAGGATGGTGTAGCAACAGCGCCACTGTACAATTTCAACTTCAACTTTGAGCTGTAATTACTTTTGAATAAAACACCTTTCAGCAGTGGGAGTATCCTTGTTTTACTCAGGGAGATAAACCCTACAACATTTTTTTACATTTTCAGTATTACTATCCCTTTAAATACCCCAGTCAGACATTGGAGATCCCCCATGTGTTGTCTTGTATCTATCTCTGCCCTGAAGATTCTAGAAATTGATGAGTGAATGCCTTCCTCCACCCATTGACAATTCTGATAAAACACTTACACAAATAAAACCACAGATGAAATAAATAAATAATAATGATAAAGATAAAAAACAAAAAAAAACTGACAAGTAAAATTCAATCTTACATGCTTGTAACAAAAAAGTTATCTAAGGATAATGGTCTAAGAAAAGGTGTGCAGACCAAGCGCATCATAATGAGTAAGTACATATTCCAAATAAATAAATAAAAAAGCATTGGAGACCTCTAGCATTCAAGGAGTTAAAAGGCCCACGCAAGACAATATTTTCCCCCCAAAACTGCACCACTTTACTTAATACATAAGCATCAATGTTTCAGTCCAATTCTACATGCCTAAGATTCCACCCCCCAAAAAAAAAAAACAAAAAAAAACACACACACACACACACACACACACACACACACACACACACACACACACACACACACACACACACACACACCAACATAAGGCATAGAAGCACCGCCGATGTTGAAATCATGAGTTCTTTCTGAATTTCTTTTATTCAAGTGTTTCCACTGAGATGTTTATATCCAATGTTTGGGCTTAAAGAAGAGAAAAAAAAAAAAAAAAAAAAAAAAAAAAAAACACTCTGAAATGCTGCCAGGTTGCTTGTTTATTTTCAGTGATGAAGTGAGTAGGCCAAATTGCATTATTTGTAGTGAATAACATCATGGACATCTCAGCAAATGATTAAAATCTAAGAATATTTTATCAACGAAATGCCAACCAAATAGGATCAATCAATACACGCTATAGTAAAATATAGTACAGCTTTCATGAAGTACAAAACACCATTCAGATGAGGATAGTGAGATCTGTAAAACACTGGAGACCACTCACGTGGTTAAAAAGAATAGGATAAAGAAGTAATGTTAGGGGTAACTTCCATAGCCTCATCAATAAACCAAAATATACTAGCTAAAAGAATGTCCTGGGAAAAAATAGCTTCTGAGAAGAGAACATTTTTTGTAAAGGTGCATTAACCACTGGTCTTTAAAGGGTTAAAAAAAACAACACTGCATTTGAATTAACCTCTAGGATGCTAGAGGTCTCCAATCCACAACCATTCGAGAGTTGTAAACACCAATACATTGCACACACAGCCACCTGTGGAACATGTAATCGTGAGACGTGTGGTGAAAAATGTACATGATATAGGAGAACATACCTATGTAACCACAGAGGTTCATATATTTGTTCCTGTAACCTCTGAGTGGCAATAGTGGCAACTCACTGCAAAGCAACAGGTTGACCTTCCTACTGGCATTCAATAGGTTAATTGCTGTGCACCACAAGAAAGTCAGGCGCATGTCACAAGCAAGATTATGCATCTAGAAATGTAAATTAATCACAGCCTACAAAAGTTGTTTACACTATACACTAAATTATAACTACCACATACAAAAAAATGTGAACATCATACACATATTGGGCCTTATGTATAAATATCAATTGAGCAGTTCTGGGGCAAACCAAACCTCATTAACCCTTTGTGTGCCAGAAGGGTGGGCAAAACATTGCTTATGCATCTGGCATTCAAAGGGTTAATCATAATTAAAATTATAAGTGTGCCACTACAGGGGGTCTGTAAAGTGTTTAAGTATGACATTGGGCCATATTCACCAAGAGGGGATGCAATTCCAGAGCAAACCAACTGTACCATAAAGGGACACATGGACACACTAGTTTCTTCATATGGGGTTTATAATCCATTGAATGCTAGAAAGAGCTCCAACACACCACTCCACAATGCTTTAGAGACTTCCATAGCACTCAACTGGTTGAAAAACCCTTTCAAAGTAATGAGCATTTGGGTATATTTTTTTAATTATTTGTCCCCTATGGTGAACTTGGTTTCAAAAACCACAGCACTTACTTAGGCTCCTGAATACAGTCCTTTTAGAGAATTACACATAATAGGTTCATAGCACAGATAATTCAAGATGGCTATAGCCATTACCCTTGGGAAACTAAAGATGTCTCCTTGAATAGCTGAACTGCACCACTAATTACACCACAGGTGCTCCAAAGCAACTCAAGTTACATAATAAAAACAGAATAATAAAACGGGAATACACCAACTATATTTTAAATCATACACAGCACACTGTGTACATTATGAATCACAAACAGTCTAGCTCAGTAGTTTCAAGTACAGAATAAAAGTCCTCAGTCAGGAGTATTATGCAATACCCAAGTATGCCAAACAAAACAAAAATGACAGTTTCAAAACTCAGGTATTTTGTGTCCCATTTCTAGTCCATATATATATTACTTCTGTTGGAGCATACACAAAAGACAATGCAGTACTGAAGGTTAAACGAATGGACTCTTCGTGCATAAAAATAAAAGTGCTGAGAATGGCAGTATACATTGTACTGATCGCACAAAATAAAAACAGGACTTAGCGTAACACAAATCAGGTGAAATATAAATATTGATAATGTAGGTTTCAGTTCTATTTCTAGCTCCCTGATCTGTAACAATGAATTATTTATGAGCCCAATGGCTCTTTCAGTAACCAAGCATTCCAAAGATTAGGCTTCTTTTCAAAGATAAATGGGAGGTGGTGGAGAAATGATCCAGTTGCACAGGAAGGTGATCTAACTGGGAGTTAACCCTTTGAGTATCAGAGTTGTACGCCCCTATGGCACATAAAGGGTAGGCACAACCCCCTTTTAAAGAGAGAATGGATACAATGGAAACAGACTTTAGTTTTTTTTTTAGCCACTGAGCATAGAGAGGGATGTGGAGCCTCCCCTTTGTTGTTCAAACTTATACTGTTTCAGTGTCATGCGCCCTGCTATAAAAAGTCCACATTCAACAAGTTGCTTACAGTAGTGTTTTTTGTTTTGTTGTTTTGTTTTTAAAAGGAAGGGGAGTACTCATGTTGTAGCACTGACCCAACCCCCCACTTTTTTTCTTCAATAAACAATCCCGTTGACTTGAGCAGCCCCCAATATACTTCTGGAGACCTAAGGCGGCCACGCCTTGCACTCCCCCCATCGCCCCCCCCCATGCAACACCAAAACTTATACATAGTATTTACCTTCCAAAATCACTGCGCCTGGGTACAAGTCATCCCAAAACAAATGCGGGCGCTCTTTCGGGTCCACTCAAAAAAATACAGATCTTTGATGGCTCACTTTCCCAAAGGTCCTTTGGAAATGACAATAGTAGCAATGTATCATGTATCTGCGTTTTTTGCAAACTTGCAGTTCCGACTGGGTCAGTGGGCGCACAGACGAAATAGGTAATGCCCCGCTATACTGGCTCCTAGTTCTGCGCTGCTTTCTTTGGGGTTTAAAGTTGCGCTCTGCCTGTTTGCTTGACTCCTAGCTGTGCTGCCGCTGTTCCAGTACACTGGGTGACGTGCTCACAGGCAGCGTTGAATGCAAGCCCGGGCCCAGCTCAGCAACGCCCTCCCTTGATTGCAGCTCCTCCTCCATGCACTGCCATGGACTCAACTGCAAAGCTGGCAGTGCGGTCACCAAGGCTCTCCTGTACCGGACAGGTACAGGACCGCCTCCCACCACAAGGAATGCTGTTTGCACCGTGCTCTGCCCTACCACCGGCACAACTAACGCTTGGAGGAAGATCGGTACCGACCAGACACATCAACATTCATTACTGTTAAAATGTAATTACTATAGTTTGCAGGGAATACTTATATACGTAATATTGCAATACTAGTTTATATGGGGAATATTAGAAAGGTATATGGGAGAGCTGTAATTATACTTAACATCGTGTATTATTACTGGCTTTGGGGAATATTGTAATATTATAGGAATACTGGATATTTAATTTATAATGGGAGTACAGTCAACATGAAAGGTTAACGTTTACTATTACGCTTTCAAAAGGTGTGCATCCTCATTGGCAATCAGATTTAAAACGTTAAAAAAAGAATATATATAGTACACACACGCATAGCGTCCTCTTCATGTCATGTGATATCGAAGATGATCAACGAAATACACCCTTAGGAGAGTTAGTTGTTGCACTCCAGATCCCATCATCCCCACCTAGCCACAGGGTGGGTGCAGATTATAGGCGTTGTAGTCCCCGACAGCTGGAGGTCCAACAATTGGCACCCTGTACTAAGAATTATCGGCTCATACCTAGAGATGTATCGCCATCATTCCATTCATTTAGATACAGTATTTAGATGTCTTTTTTAAACTATGTAATAAAATGTCCAAACTACGAAGACTAAGTATTGTGCCCTGGGAAAAAATGTAATCCTGCAATAATAAACATGCGTTACATTGCCCCAAGCCTAGTGTTTTTGACTCTGTACATTGTAGTAAGACTAGTGAAAAGTATATGAAGGGGAGGAGAGAGCAGGCGGGGGGACAGGGGAACATAATGCATGCGCTCTCTCCTTTCGCCTACCCATTTCACAACACAATAAGCTTCTCATTCAGGAACAGGCCATTAGGGGGAGGGCCCGCAGATAATCCAGCCATAAGGAGATATCTAGGGACTCAGCAAGTATAAAGTTGCCTCTACTTGAAATGGCTTTTCCCTTTGGGCGCGTTATTAACCCCTCATGGGCCAGATGGATGTGAAATGCAATGCGTTGTACACTCTTACAGGAGTTAAAGCTGAATGGAAGGGTGGATACAATTGTTTACTAGAGAAACGTAGACTGATTACTGTCACTTACTGCAAGACATAGTGGGCCTTATTTATAAAGAGAAATGTGGTGCAATTCCGGGGCAAACCATTTGAAACAAATACATAACCTTATTCATTTAAATTTGAGGATTGTTTGTCCCTTACAGTGCAGTTGGTCTGCATTAAAACACTCCCATTTGGATTTTATACATGAGGCCCAATACCTGTAATTAACAATGTGGCGAAATGACCAAGGTTAATAATCGTTTGGCCTTGGTTTGCTATAGCCCTTTAGCTCCCTACAGTTTGGGAGGGCCATGCCGTATATTAAATATATATAATTATTATTAGTGTGTGCATGTGTGTTAAAGTTGGTCTTATGCAGAGGTTTGCAGCCCTCCATTTAACCCATACAGAGTCAAGAATATGTTCTGCACTCCTTCTGGCACTGAAAACAGCAACAATAGCATACTCACACAACAAAGCACACAGGGCCATATTATAAATGCAATCTGGAGTTGTTATTTGGTTAGCTAACTGCACAAATACAAATTCATGGTAAATTAAATTGAGTTTTTAACCCATTGAATGTTAGAGAGGTCTCCAATGCAGCTCTCCGGCATTCAAGTGCATGGGAATTTATGATGTTTTATTTGTTCC
Source organism: Rhinophrynus dorsalis (assembly GCA_037306005.1). Taxonomy (NCBI): domain Eukaryota; kingdom Metazoa; phylum Chordata; class Amphibia; order Anura; family Rhinophrynidae; genus Rhinophrynus; species Rhinophrynus dorsalis. The sequence continues at coordinate 177,252,593 of CM074723.1, forward strand.
CTATGGTGCAGTTGGTTTACTCCAGAATAACTCCAGTTTACTTGTATAAATATGGGCCACAGTGAAGCTTATGTATTAACCCCTTGAGTGTCAGAGGGGTATCCAACATATTGCAAAGCAATGTGTTGGATACCCCTCTGGCACGCAAAGGGTTAAAGAAGGTGACGCAACTCTGGAGCATATCAACTGAATGACAGGGTACAGATATAAATTTCTATTGCTATTAATGGATATTTTAACACACTGAATGGTAGAAAAGCCTCTGCATTCAAGGAGTTAAACCCATCAGTAGGATTTTTGGGGGGGCTCAGAATTGCAACAATTCTTCGTAGTACACCGGCCTCAGTAAACTCACATTACCGTGTTTTTAAGCTCTTTTCAAATAATGTAAATCAATTTCTAAAGGATTATATTTTAAATAAAGTGGGCGCTGGTTATAGGGGGATTAGAGTTGTTGTCATGCATTCCTCTACTGAATTGCCTTTTGTGCAGTGCACCAAACGTCATTCTGGAAGTTCCTTCAAAAGTTAACTCTCTGATTGTCAAACGCATTGCACAGCCTTCCGGCATCCAAAGGGATAAACATGATTGACAACTATTAAAAATAAACTGCACGTCTTATTGTTGTTTAAAAACCCAATTTGAATACAATATTTTACCCCCCCCACCCCCCGTGAAGTAGGTTTTCCTCATAATTGCTCCATTTCTTTTGGGCATATAGCATATTTCTTTATGGAATGGCCCAGTTTTAGCCCTTTGAGCACCAACATGTGCAGCGCGCTGCCAGTTAATGCTCTGCACGGCCAACGACAACTGCGCCCATATTTTATTACATAAATCCTTTAACACTTTGCGCGTTGGATACCCATGTGGCATTCAAGTGTTAACCATTTGGGTGCCATAGAGGTGTCCAACGCATAACAACCGTTGAATACTTGACACTTATGGGATTAAGGACCAGAACAGTGTGCAACGTATGGCTTCGTAGTGCGTTGCCCCCCCCCCCCCGGTCCTTAAAGGGTTAATTAGCTCACTCCTCTGCTCGATGTTTTTAGTAACTTTCTTTGAGCCCTGCCTAGTTCTTTGTCTGCACAGTTGAAATGAGCTGGTGTCTGTGAAATCAGGTTGAGATGAAGCATATGATATAGTGAGAGAAGTACAAGTAAATACAGATGAGCTATTGCCTCAGAGCTTGGGAGGAAGGGAAAACACAAGCTACCCTTTTCCTGACACACTGGATGAAGCAACAATAAACCACTGAGGAGGGGAAGGGCCAGGGATTGGTGTGATACCTTGTCTCTCTTCTAAATGGGAGGAGATAAGCAAATCACAGCTAGTTTGCATCGGTGTATGCATTTTTTATATACATATATCATTTTTTTCATCAAAGAGCTTCTGTTCTCACAAATATATCAAAAATACATCTGACTTCCAATACTTTTCCATTTCCGCCCTTTACAAGCAAAGTACTTGTATATCCAATACTTAGAACCTTATATATTCTTTTGTTTCTTGTCTGGTAGCAGGAAATAGTCAGTTGCAGCAATGAGAAGTGGGGGGATGGGACAGTGAAGGGAGTTGTGCCTCTGCCCAAAAAGGGACTTTGACCTTATACTGATCTCCAAAGATGCTTCAGTTAAAAAAATAGTAATGTTTTCACACGTCATCCTATAACCACACGTATTCCTTACGTTAATATCAGTTTATTATTTGATCATTCGCAGCAATCGTGTTTCCTTAAGAAAGGACTGACCTATTTTTGGCTGGAGATAAACGATCATGTTAACAGATGTTAATCTTGTAATCTGTTTTTCCTGTAAGCACTTCACATACCCGTTTTTCAGCCATAAAAAAAAAAATCTTTATTTTCGCTCTCTCAGATTATACGTCATCATTCAGTACTTGTGAAAACAAAAGGATACAATGATTTCAATGAAATTATTCCCCTTCCACCCCACTTTATAAATGCTGATTTGTTCTGCCTGAACTCCCACAGACTGTTATTTGCATTTCAAATTCCACAGGTTATGGCACAAGCCTATTGAGGAAAATGCAAGCCAACAATATAAATCAGCATTAACAGACATCACATATGAATAACTTTTTGACAAATGCACAATAAACACACTATATATTAACCCACTGAAGACCAGAGGGGTGTCCTTGACATTACGTTACGCAGCCTTCTAATTCTCAAGAGATTAACATGTTGAGTGCCAGACAGGTATCCTCGCGTTGCAATGTGCTGTATATCTCTCTGGCACTCAGAGGGTTAAATATACATCACATACAGGAATGTGTATATACACACACAATATACAGTAGTTCTGCTTTCTATAGAAATGCTAATATTTCAAACTAATGGCTTAAAAATGAATATTTCATTTATGAACAATGGGCAAGTATAGACTCAAATGACATCTCCAGTGTAAGCTTATTATGGTTTTAATCGATGGTGCCAAGGACAGACCGACACTTTTCTGTTAAAATACAGGGTCCTCTTTAGTACTTAATTACTGGAGGTTAGCAGGGTTTGGAGCAAACAAGGACTGATTGTCATGCTACACCAACCTCCATACATACACAGCCCATTTCATTACCCCACCCTGTTACAGCCTTTCACAAACTTACCCATGCAAACTTTCCCAAACTTGTTCAAGCTCATATATTGCCATTAAGATCCTTATGTGGTTGTAGCTCTTATGAAACCGATATTATGTTTCAAAAAGCATTACTATAGGAACTATTATATTTTTATACAGAAACCCGCTTTATTAACTCGTTTTAATGGACACTTCTCATAGCAGCTTGTGCAGTCAGTAAGTTTACTATTAACAATTTCATGTTTTCATTTTATAATAGTGCTTCAGTTTAGCTCCTCCCCCTTCCCAACTTCCTTTGATAAATTGAATACTTCTCTCTTTATGGCTTTGTGATGCAGGAAAATGGATTCTATACTGTAACTGTAAAAACAGAGAAAGAAAAAAAACACAATACACGGCATCACCGGGCATTTAATGCACACACGGAATCAATACTATCAGCAAAGCCTCTTAATAATTTAAGTAGCTACTCCATTTCGAGGGCTAGGGATGACCCGTCATCATCCTCCCAGCATTATACTTGAAGCATTTTTATGTTTCCAAAGAAAGCACAAACACTGCAATCCGTTTAACCCATTAAGGACAGGAAAGGATAGCGATCCCATACCCCACTGCGGTAAAATCCTTTCTTTATGAAAGATACAAGAAGGTGGAAAAAACAAGCAAACTTAACATTTCAAGTAATCAAAATGCTCAGCAAATTGGTTGTTAATGTGGCAATCTTAGTTTGTCTACATTACAGTCCCTTTCTATATATGACATATGCACGTCTAAATGACTTACCTCCCGATGTACTTGATAATGTATATGTATTATTTTATTGAGGACACAGACACACAGGAATCTGAAGGTGAAACCATGCGCTGAATGCAATAAGGAAAGAAGTGCACATGATTGACTGCGCCCCTACCACTTCCACACAGGGGACACAGCTCCCAGCTTGTGCTATTCTCTAACCACATACCCTTCGCCCGGGTGATTTCCGGGAGACAGAATTGCAGAGAATGGCGAGTAATTAACCCTTTCACATAAGTGAGAGAGATCCGAGGAATAGGGTCCTTTCATTGGAGCCTCCTCCTATTGTATATGTTAGCTTGTCCCCCGCTGGCTGGCCAATGGTTTGTCCCATATTAAATGCACACACACTATCTACTATTGTCTCATCAGCACAAAGTTCTGCTACAACGCGGGGAAAGTCTGCAGGCACCAAATCTCTCCCAGAAGAAAGAGCAATTCATACTTGTTTCAGAGCTTTAAATTAATATTAATTCACAAAAAGATTAAACGATGTTAAAACTATATATATACATACATATATATATATATATATATATATATAAAATAATCAGTTTGTACATTGATAACAGGATGCTAATAGTCCCATGAGCAACGCGTTGCGTTGGACACTTCTCTGGCACTGAAGGGGTTAATTCAATTTTGGTTTTATATATATTCACTTATGGGGACAATTCATTAATATGAGCAGTTGTTTTGCCACACTTGTTACACATAGGAGTCAGCAGCTCCTCCCTATTGCGTGAGGTTTAGGGAAATATTGCATTGTAAAAGAACAGAAACAGATCAGTGTTCAATCAGTGCTGCAGTCCTTGTTACAAAGTATACAAAAATGGCACAAACATCACATTTCCGTATTCATAATAGAGAAACGCACCTCGGAGACGTTTTATATGGATCTCAACTAGGGTGTCATTGAATGCCCAAAATATGTATGTTGCACATTTCGTCTAACTAGTAGCTTTTGTTAATGTCTTAAAACTTACTGCAAAACATCAAGGGACTGTTGGTTTAAAAATGTAGAATTATTTGGAGGCAAAACCACATATAAAATTATGCTGGCTTTCCTACAACATACCAGAAGCTTCCATCAAGATATGCCATTGGATCATGCATAGTTCTCCCGAGTATTGCTGCGTTTAAGAAGATATCTTTAGTGTGCTAGGGGTTAAATCGTGTTTGTTTTGCCATTCACTTTCTATATTTAGGGTTGTGTGTACATTGAATTGGAATAGCTAACCCACCCCCGTCCCAAAGACGTTGAATCAAGACAATCTGTAGTGGGAAGTTACCTTGTGCTGTGGTGTTCTCTGAACTGCATTTGCTTCTGCAGCTCCCACAGCGACCTTTTACACGTCTATGTGAATATCTACCCACATCTCTAACAACCTCTTCTATGCTTCTGAAACTTTGCAGTATTGACAATCATGCCTGGTTTCCAAAAGACATTAACTAAAATTATCAAGCATAAAGGAAAACAACTAAGCATGAGAGTGATTTTCTAAGGTATGATAAAGAGATTATAAAGTGTAGATGACTTCTCCAGTGATATCACTTCTCCAGTTCCTGTATCATTCTATGGAACCTATGCACTAAGATCTCCAAACCTTAAGCGATGTATGTGAATAGGGTCCATAGAATAATATAGGGATTGGAGAAGAGATATCACTGGAGAAGTCATCTCCACTTTATCACCTCTTTATCATGCCTCAGTGAATAACCCCCATGTGTCCTATATATACAGCAAACCTGTGTGTGACTGTATATCTACAATAATATATTTTTCAGTCATAGGTTTTTTTTTAAACTTCATTTTTTTTTTGTTAGTAAACTTCATTTGACCTAATACATTTGCAACTGTATAAGTACCAGAGGGGCGTGCAACACATTGCTTAAAGGGTTATATTCCCTTTTAAGAGGAAGTGTCAAATGTTTCACAGAAAAGCACTAGAAAAACATGTGGGCATTATGTACAAAAATGAATGGCTCATTAGGGAACAAATACAAATTCACAAAATACCCATTGATTTAAATTGGGGCTTTTAACCCCTTGAATGCTAGAGTGGTCTCCAACATATTGCAAAGCAATACATTGGACATCTCTCTAGCATTCAATGGGTTAAAAGCAACATTTAAATCAATGGGGATTTCTTTTTATTTGTCCTCTGTACTGCAGTTGCTTTGTTTCAGAATTGTTCCACTTTTCTTTTTTAACACAGGCCACTGTGTTAACTCTTCCAGAAATTAGAAAATTTGCATGGAGCTTTAGCTACACCATAACTAAATGTTATGTGATTAATGAACAGCACTTATTTGAATTGCAGGCATGCTAAAGGTCATTGGAAATGGATGCTGTTCTCTGCATGCATGCCTGAGTGGGATGTACTTTGGACATTCACATGTTATTTTAATTTCTAATCAAAACATTTAAGGAAAAATTAAGTTTAATCCATTGCATGCCAGAGTGGTGCCCAATGTGTTGGATACTCTTTTGGTACTCAATGGGTTAAAAAAAGCATAGGTCCCATATAACAACAATTATTTGCCATGCATTTCTTAATATAGTCTCTATACCATTGGTTTGCAAATTCCTTTTATTTTTTTTTCTGTTCCTCAAGGCACCCCCATCTTGCAGTCTGGAACCTTTGGGGCACCCCTAAATTTTATAGATCAATTTTAAATGAGTAATGAAGAGTGTAAATATAAGAAAATAGTTATTCTAGAGTTCTCATCATGATGAAAACAGACATATTGTGAATAACAAGTTCCTTAAATAAATAACTGAAACTCAGCATCCACGTTTATACAAAAGAAGGGGCACCCTAAGTGGACTCCTTGGCTCACCAAAGTACCACAGCACCCTGACTGATATACACTACTTTATATAATTGGTAAACATAAAAAGCTTTGGCTAAGCAAGGGATTTTTTATTTTATTTTTTTTTTGGGGGAGGGGTCATTGTTGTGCTTGGAGGCCAAAGTATTCAAGGGTCATTGTGAGCCTTTTGTAAAATATCAAATGGAGCAAGCCAAGTACACCACGGGGGGACACACATAAATTCCCACTTTTCCCATTAGTTTAAATGGAGCTTTAAGCAATTGAATTCTAGATAGATCTTCAATGCATTGCTTTGCAATGAACTGGAGACCTCTCTATCATACAAAGGGGTTAAAAGCCCCATTTAAATCAATGATAATATGTATTTGTTCCCTATGGTTCAGCTAGTTTACTACAGAATAACTCCAGATTGCTATTATAAATATGGGCCAGTATGTGGCCTTATGTAAAAGCAAAGCAGAGTTATTTTGGAAAACCAGATGCAAAAGGACAGCTGAAACATCCACAAATTCCCTTTGATTCGAAGGGGGCTTTCTAACCCATTAATTGGTAAGGAGGTCTCCAATTCATCGATTTGCAGTGTTGAAGGCAACATTAGCTTTTAAGGGGTTATAATCCTCCTTTAAATCAATGAGGACGTTTTATACCCTATAGTGAACTTGGTTTGTTCCAGCATCACTCAACGTTTCAGTTTTTATACATAAGGCCCATTGTTTCCATGTATGTGCTGGAAAGTGCAACATAGTAATACATTTCTACTGATTTCTACTGCTGCATTCCTATTACAGTTTCACAAGCTGTAACTGTTTCCATAGATAAAAGGTACAACATCACAAGCAATTATTGTCAAATGAAATGCACATGAACAGTACTGTTCCTTTAACTCTCTCTGAGCCATTTGTAAAAATTAAGTGGAACAATTCAGATGCAATCCAACTGCACCAGAGGGGACAAATAAAACTTCCCATTGATTTAAATGGGCATTTAATCACTTAACTTTTTGAGTGCTTGCAATGCTTTCCATACCCCTCTGGCACTCAAAGGGTTAAATGCTACAGAAGTCTGTTATTTATTATAAAGCAAAGGCATTTTGGGAATTTTTCTTAGCCCGCTTTGGTGCAGTTGGTTTGCTAAAGAATTGCTACACTCTCTTTGTGCATATAACCCATTCACCCCCCTCCTTCCCCTAGCTTGTATATACTTACTATAAAATATGTCAAACTCTCTAATGATACAAGTGCAGATATTATCATCCGTTTTGTATATATTGTATAATAAAATTGATCAGTCTTTAGTGTTTGTCTTTAAAACTGCAAATTTCAATGAGATATAGTAATGTTTTTTACGATTTTAACTGTCATGAAGTGGAGACATTTTTATGCTCACTTTCTGTAGGGAACTGTAGTCAATGGCACATATCTTTCCAATCCTATATAATAATTCACTAAGTTGTGTGTAACGCCGGACATGCGCAGTAGACACTGCTGCACGTGCGGCAGTCATGCACAGTACAGACTGCCCGCGCTGCGGCTGATACAGAGCTGGGCGCTCCGAAGGAGCGTCCAGCTCTGTATCAGCAGTGGCGCGGGCAGTCTCTGCTGCGCGTGACTGTCCCGCGACCGGCTGCCAGAGACACTGTGGCCTGTGTAACGGGCTGTTCAACTAGTAGACTATAATAGACTAAATGTGTGGGCACGAGGTGGCACTGCTGTTAACAGTTTAATTAAAATAAATACAGTTTCAACTGTGACAATTTTTGGCTGAAACAACTCCCAGCAGCTTAATCACCCTTGTTTACTCATCAGGAACATATAGTAACATAGTTGACAAGTCTGAAAAAAGACATGCATCCATCAAGTCCAGCCCATGCCCAAAACACCCCTATTGATCCAGAGGAAGGCAAAAAAAAAAATCCACTGAAGCCATTTCCAATTTAGATCCAAGTGGGTAACAAAATGTCTTCCTGAATATAAATTGCAATCACATAGTTCCCTGGATCAACAACCTGTCTGCATTGAAGCCATCTGTCATAATTTTCAATATTGTTCTATGCTAGATAGGCATCCGTTGCTTTTTTGAAAGCAGTTACATTTATCTACAAGTTCTACTACACGTGTTTTTCATAATGAAGTTTACTGTTTCTTTAACAAATTATGGTATTAACTCTAATTTGATAACAAACTTAATGTAAACAAATCTTAAAATGTGTGCATAAATACCATAGTTTTATGTATATGTATATATATATATATATATATATATATATATATATATATATATATTAAAGACTGTTTATTTTTGCCATTTTTGTGGAAAAACTGTGCTAGTACCATCCCCTGAGTCATTATACCTCTGAACGTTGTGGCCTAACAAACTAAAGCTAACACTTTTTAGCATAGAACACAAAGTGTTTATCACAATTATTTCATCAAAAATTTGTTAGATTCAGGGATTAGAAAACATTCTACAGAAGTTATGTTAGCCAAACAGACAGCAGTTGTGGAGATGAAGAGATAAATACCTTTTTTATTGTTAAGACCTCTGACTCATGACCTGGCTCAGGCAGAGCAGAATGCAAAAGAAGTACTGAATGGAAATGTGGAATGTGAGCACAATCCCATGAGATTTGCTGTGTAGTAAGTGGCAAACAGGGTTGTCACCTTTGCTGGAAACAAATGCCACCCTCTTATTGCTGGTATTTATTAATTTTGTCTCCAAGTTGATTTTTGCCAGTTTATCAGTAAAATACAGGTTAATGGCAACATTTTGCAGAGCCAGGATTACATTTTTGTTTTTCCGAGTGCTATAACACTTGTGAAGTTCACCATATCATACACAGTGCAATACCTCATTTGCATAATGTGCTGGGTGAGAAAATGTTTGACACTGGAGACAGAAACATAAAAACATCTATGTCTTTCAATAAATTTACTGCCAATTTTGTTAGTGTAAATACTCAATTTTATCATTAAATCTGTCCCACACAAAGCTTACACAGAGAAAGTGTATTGATATATATATATATATATATATATATATATATATATATATATATAATATACAGCCTCCATTTGAATATATATTATTGGCTCCCAAATCTTTTAAAGCAGTGAAATAATATTTTTTTAATGTTGTGACACATGGCTGGAAAAAAAATAAATTTCAATGGCATATGTTTGCAGTTAAAACAACATAACCTAATGACTATATGTGGAAGATACATAACTCCCAAGTGGCCCTTTTGGAGAACCAAATCCCTCTGTCTCTCTTTCCTATCTTGGTGTCTCATTTTTTGGATATCAGTTTGTGTAGTATGTATCTAAGGGCCATATGTTCAAAGAAGTAGCGAACTAGCTTTTCTCGTTTGTAATGACTTTTCAAAGTACAGTGTCTTTGGGATCATTAATATTTTCAGAGTGTCGGTTGTGATTGGAAATATGTCATTTGTCCTGACTGAAATTGTCGTATGTAACAACAAAAAAAAGTCTTAACTAACGACAAAAATGTCTTAAAAAATGTCTTAACGACAAAAATGTCTTTAAAAATGTCTTAACTAACGACAAAAATGTCTTAACTTAAAGACAAAAATTCTCACATTCAGAACACATTCCCTCCACTTTTTTCTTAATGTACAAATTTTGTCTTTTGAAAGACATTTTTTTGTTGTTAGTTATGACAAATTTTGTTTTCTTTTATACGACACTGGAGAATAGTTTAGCCACGCCTTGCCCCGCCCCTTTGCCAGTCAATTCTGGAGTTGTGTCGTACACAATGGACATTACTAGTTTTTTGTCTTATACTCTATTGAAAATATGTCGTTCATGCATTCAATGACTTATTTTTGTCTTTCATACAAAATTTTTTGTCGTTATCCCTTTGAACATACGGCCCTAAGTGTATTACTTTACTCCACAGCAACAAAACTCACATTAATGTTCATCTTATGGCAACACAGGGACCAAGGGGTTTATTTGCTCTGTTTAGGAGGCAGGTCACTTAAGAAAAGTCTCTGGGGGAGGCAGCCCTGCTGTGAGCTCCATTCAACTACCATTAAGCTTCACCCACTTCAGTTTTAAATGTTTTCTCCCAGGAGAAAGAACAGGGCTGTCTCTGTGGAGGTAATATTTCAGTTTATTTTGATGTATTATATGGATTTAAAGGATCGGTGGAGAGACTTTAGTTTAAGCTTTCTGTACTCTATATCTCTTGCAAGGGTGTAACTTTATTTATCCCTACATATTTTATCCCCAGGTTGGGAGAAGAGGAAGGGTTTAGCATGATTCCTCACCCTCAGAAAAGGACAGTGAGCTGAGTTAGAGCTGACTGTCAATACTGTGAAAATGCCCATTCCCTGTCCAGGACCTTCCCCTTTAAAAATAAAATAAATATATGTATTATATTAATGCGAATTGGTGTAGTTTCAGGTGCTTTACATATATAATATGCCTCAATGATCATTGGGGAATCTTATATAATTATTAACAAGGGGGATCAGTGTTAGGATTTATACACAGGTAGATGGAAAGGCGAAAGAGAGCCAGCACACAGTAAGCCAAAAGGACAGTAGGCTCCAGTATAAGGAGCGATGATTCTTATGTAACTAATAAAAGGAGGCAAGTTGATACCTTTATTGGCTAACTAAGCAGATTTAGGATGCAAGCTTTCAAGATCTTAGGTCTCTCCTTACCAACTCTCTTATTTTATCTAATGTTGCTAAAGCACCAAAAAAGAAATAATGGCATGAACTGCAGAAAGCTTCACTATTACCCCAAAGGTAGATTGACTGAGCCATAAGGGGTAATGTCAAAGGCAGAAAGGATTCTGCAGCTGCCAAATCAACAAAGTGCCTACATGGTTACTTTGGGCCTGGGCCTCACAGGCTGAGATTACAGATAGGTCTATGGATCTGTGTAGTGTAGTGTAGGGAAAAAGAGTCATCTATTGCTGTACATCATGATTATTATTATTATTATTATTATTATTCTTTATTTATATAGCGCCAACTAATTCCGCAGTGCTGTACAATTGGGAACAGACATACAGAGGTATTAAATAGTACAATCAGATGTGGAGAACAGAAGGATCAGATGGCCCTGTTATCATGATTACCCTCTGGAGGAAGGAGAGACAGTTGGGAGGAGAAGGATGAGTTGTCCTCAATCTTTGCAGCTGAAATTTTAGCAGATGTGCTTAAAGAATCATTTTAGTGAATGCTGCAGTTGTTGAGGAGGTCCTCAGAGGAACTCTCTAAAGACACATGTAAATGAAAAAAAAGACATTGAAGGCAGATTTCCATTCAACCAGATTGTGTTAGACAAATTCAATGGTCAAATGTTTCAATATTATGCATGCATTTACCGAGGACTGTGCTGGCCTGTTGGAGTCAACTATGGTAGACTCACCAGTATCAAAGCTTTTACAGTGTACAATGTTAACAATTGTAGATTCCAGTGCTTCTAGGCATGCAGTGGACAAATGACTAGATATCCTTCTTAAAATGTTTTTTCCCATAGCGGGAGCAATGCTGCTTCCTGATTTTATGATTGCCTGTTTAGGAAGAGCAATTGGCATCTGGTATGACAGATTAATAATCACAATCAAAGACAATAATAACAGAGATGATTTGGTTCATTTGATGTCACAAATCCAGAAGGCAAGTCTTAAAGCGTGCAGTGCAACCCTGGATACAGAAAAGGTATTTGCTAAAACATTAGTGATAATGCTAGTGGCCCACCATATTTTTGTGGCTTAGTATATGGTCAGCAGACATCTCTTGAAAATGCTCCCAAATCATGTTATCATTTTTAGGAAAGACCAATTTGAGCAAGAACTAGATAAAATGATTATCCAGGCAACTGGAGGAAAGAGTATTTTAGTTCCACAACCTAGGAAGAGATCATATTTTCATTGTAAGTCTGTTTTTTTTTTTTTTTTCATTCTTCACAAAATTATGCCAACCAACACAGACCATCGCCCCACTTCGGTGGACATTCATCAGCATCATCGCATCACTATTGATATCTAAAAAGCCTCACCAAAAGTTTACAGGAGATAAGACCACTTTGGAATGACTTGGACTGTCCTCAGGAGGAGCATTCTATTTAGAGCAGACTGTGGTTGTTCCAGGAAAAGCAGCACAAATTGTTGACAGACCATGGGTTCTTCTCATAACATCCATAGGCTACAGAATACACTTTGTACAATTTCCCCCTCATCGACTTTTCATAAATAGGATTCCAAAAGATCTTACAGAAGCCAAAGCATTCAGGCAATCGGTGGACTCTGTCAAAAGAAAGTGCAGGGGTTTTATTCTAACCTATTTGTGATGCCACAAAAAGAGGGAAGTTAACACCCAGTGTTGGATCTGAAGGCACTTGGCAAGATGGAATCCATTCCGTGGGTCATAGACACAATTTATTCCAACAAGTTTATGGCATCCCTGTACATAAAACAGCTATAAAATATGCTTATTTGCATATACCCATCTGCAACACCCCAACAAAAATTTCTCAGATTTGTAGTTTGCTAAACACATTTTCCAATTTACAGCTTTTCCCTTTGTTTTCACAACAGTTCCAAGAGCATGAAGATGATACTTTCAGTCAAGAGTTACATCAGAACACAGGGTATTTCATCCTTTCCTTATCTGGACTTTCTACTTATCAAGGCACCAATGCCTCAAATTCCTTAGTGATATCTACAGTCAGATTCTACAGGTTCATGGATTGTTCTGAACTTCAAGAAGTCCAGTCTCATGCAGTGAATGGTATTTCTAGACATGCCGTTTAAAACAATTAAACAAAAAGCATTACTACCACAGGAAAAAAGGTCAGAATATCGAGACCATGGATTCCTAGTTCCCAAATGAATGAATGGCTGTATGAAGTTCCTCGGAGTGATGATATCAACCATGATAGCAGTTCCATATACATAGCTTCATATCCTCTGCAGTTACAACTGGAGTTCTTGAGGAAATGGTTGTGGAGGATAAATCAGATATCTCTGTCAGCAGATACAAAAACAGACCTGCTGCGGTGGACAGTTGTCAGTCATCTCACAAAAAGAAAACTGTGTTCAACGAGGGAATGGGGAGTGATGACAACAGGATAGAGGGTAGTCTTTCAAAACAGCACAGTTCAGGGACAATGGTAAAAATGGTAAAAAACTGTCTATAAATAAACATCGTAGAACTTTATACAAAATGACTAACATTATGACACTGTACACAGTTATTGAAGCACCAATCAGTTTTGCATTCAGTCAAATAGTGGTACGATGGTGGCATGCCTAAATACCCAAGAAGGCGCCAGATGCAAATCAGCCTGGGAAAAAGTTCAACGGAAATTGAGATGGGTGGAAAAAGACATTCCAGAAATTTCCACACTTTACAGCCTGGGTGTGGAAACATGGAAGCAGATTTTCTTTGCCAGCAAACATTGATCTGGAATAGCAGGAACTCTAAACAGTGTTGGACTCTATATTGTCTCCATTTTATGCTGGTAAAGGTGATGGGGCAGGTGATTATGCTCTAAAAAGGAATGTGATACCTATTTAGCAGGCAGTCCTACAGCAACATAAACCCTGAAACCTGTTAGTGTCACGGTTTCCCAATAATAATTCAGGAGTCAGAACGGTATAGTAAAAGTAACAATTTATTAAATAAATACAATAAGAGTAATCACAGAAACAAGGAATAACAAATAGGAAATAATCACGGAGAAGCAGTAGAGGTCCCACTAGAGGTCAGCAACTCTATCAGGAATAGGAGTCTGCTTATATGAGGGAGCCTCTACCAGAGACAGGCACCCTCCCCTGTAGTCTCTGTATGCAGGAGGGCAAGCAGGAACGCATCAAGAGACAACCTGACTCACGTCTGCAGTCAGTGGGTAAGCCGAGGAATCTCCCGAAGGTGGTAGCTGATAGGGAGATAATACTGATGCAAGCCTGCCGTCAGTCCGACGGAGGAAAACACCCCTAGGGAATGCAATGGGGAGAAAACCTAGTCTCAATCCGTGAAACCAAAAGGTAAGTCTTAACCAGAGCCCCAGGTCCGCACCAGACTGGGTGTCTAGTATAAACAATAAGGCAGGAGAACAGTCAGACAGAGCCACAGGTCAGCACCAGGATTGATGGTCAGACAAGCCGGGTCATACACAATACAGGTAGTCAGCCAGAGCCACAGGTCTGCACCAGATTGGGTGACTGCTATACACAGGGAGAAGGCAGGAGAATAGTTAGACAGAGCCACAGGTTAGCACCGGAATGGATGGTCACCAATCCGTGTCATACATAGAGCCCAAGGGAAACAAACTGAGTTGAACAAAAATGCAAGGGCAACTGAAAATTGGCTCAGTTCCCCTTTAAAGCCCAGCCCAGGAAGTAAATGGGAGGAGAATCAGCTGTACAGCATAAAACAATTCTGCCTCTTCGTGCCCGTGAATGACGTATCTCACTGCGATGCATGAAACCAGCGGCCTACACGTGCGTCAAATCGAGAGCTAAACCCGGCTGGCAAGAGGACACTGGTGGCCAAATAGCACAGCCAAGCACACCCAAACCTGGCACCATCAGCACGTCTGAGAGGAAGCGACAGCAACATATCGATGCCTCCTGCGTCATCGTCGACAGCGGCGTTGGAACTAGGTAACTATAACAGCAGGCCAAGACTGTAAAAACTGTAGCAGATGCCATTCCACAGGTGTATGTTTGGATTATTTTTATGCAATTTTTACTTCTTAGATTTAGACAAAGAATTTTGTAATTTAATTGTTAGAAAAATATAAATAGTGGTGGTCGAGGTGGTGGGGGCAGTGAGTATGGGGACTCTAAGTTTGTTACCTCACAACTAACAGAGTCATCTTCCTTCGTGCTTTGCATTTGCACAACAGCAGTTGGAGACATGGCTATTATTGTTACAAAGAGAAAATGGTCTTCTACTCCCTAAGACATCTATATGATGTCCCACTTGGTCTCATGCCTCAAGCACTTTTACTTCTAATTATGGCACCTCTGGGCCTACTGGTGGTGTGTCTTTCAGTCAAACCTGTGGTTGTGCTTCACATGGTATTTCATTGAGGTTGTTTCTAATATGATCCTGCTTTCTCCCTGCTCACATGTTTATAAAGATAACAGACAGTAACATGTTTGGTGTTTAGATTGTGAATGAAATACACTATATGGCCAAAGGTATGGGGACACCCCTTCTGATTAGTGGATCTTGTTATTTCAGCCACACCCATTGCTGACAGGTATAGAAAATCAAGCACACAGCAATGCAATTTCTGTAGACAAACATTGACAGTAGAATGGCCGTACTGTAGAGCTCAGTGACTTTCAATGTGGCACCATAGTAACATACAATACCACCTTTCCAACAAGTCAGTTAATCATATTACTGCCCTGTTAGAGTTGCCAGGTCAAATGTATATACTGTTATGATGCAGTAGAAATATTAAGAAGCAACAACAGCTCAGCTGCAAAGTTGGTGGCCACACAAGCACACATAATGGTGCCACTGAATGTTGAAACTTATAGCTCATAAAAGTCTGTCCTCATTCACTACTGAGTTCCAAACAGACAAAAACAAGGTCAGTGAAAAAATTGTTAATTGGGAGCTTCAAGAAATGTATTCCATGGCTGAGCAGCTGAAGGCAAGCCAAAGATCACCATTTGCAATGGCAAGCATGAGACCAGAGTGGTCCATTGGACTCTAGAGTAGTGCAAGTGCATTTTATGGAGTGATGAATCATGTTGCACCATATGGCAGTCTGATGGATGACTCAGATTTGGCAGATGCCTGGAGAAAGCTACCTGCCTGACTGCCTAGTGCCAAATGTAAAGTTTGGCAACAGTTTGGGGATGACAATGTCACTGTGCACAAAGCGTGGGCCATACAGAAATGGTTGGTAGATATCAGTGTGGAAGAACTTTACTGGTCTATGCAGAGCCCATAGAACACCTTTGGGATGACTTGTATTGCCGACTATGAGGCAGGCCTAATTGCCCAATATCAGTGCACAACTTCACTAATACTCTTGTGGCTGAATGGAAGCAAATCCCTGCAGCAATATTCCAGCATCTAGTGGAAATCCTTAACAGAAGAGTGGAGACTGTTATAGCAACAAAGGGGGGGGGGAGCAGGTGTCCACATATTATTCACCATGCAGTGTATCTGCGGATTTTAGTGTACTGGATATTTTGTAGACTGAGGGGATCCCAAGAGACTACTTTTACTACTACATCAGGTAGATGATGCAATAATACTAGTAGTAGGTGTCAGTGGCACTCCATTTCGAACAGTATCAGAAACACTCATCTCTAGGATTATAGATGTTGACCAGTGTTGCTGCCTAGTTAATAATAGTAAGAGTGGCTGGTTGGGGGTCAGACTTGGAAGTGATGACAGTAATAATGACTGAGAGAAGTGTGAATTTTTAGGTATGTTTACTTGTCCAGAATCAAAGTTTCCAGTTGATCTCTCAAAGAGTTTATAAACAGGCATATTGCTCCTTTTCCATGGTGAAAGACTGAGACTTTTCCTTTCAGCTAATTTTTTGGCAATATCACACTCTACTTCATTTTATCAGAAGAAATGGAGGAGAGTGGAGAGGGGTGGGAGAAAAGTGGAAAAAAAATTCTGCCTGACTTTTCGCGAAAACTGGCTGATTTTTCTCTTTTTTTGTTTTCTTTTTTTCACCAATGTAAAATGTTCCTCCTTTTCGCCTGTTTTAACAAATATTTTGCCTATATTTCCTATGGGTACTACATTTCCCACTGCAATATTACTTCTTCTGAGGGCTATAGTTTAGAAATAAGTGGCTGAAAGTCAAAGTTGTAAGCCCTACAGCAACATATGCTTTGAAAAATGTGTTAGCATGTAGAGTGCATTTGTCCTTTGCCCACAACACTAACTTCCTGCTTAAGTGACACTGGCACATATTCATGATGATCTCAAGTAATAAAAATAATAAAGAACAACCCACAATGTGGCAGATGTGTATTGTAATGGTGGTAGTGTGGGGGGACTGGTATGGTGTGATTTTTGTATGTATATTGTTTAACATTGTCATGTTTGTGTCAAATTGCTATCCTACTCAAATTATTGACACACATTACTTATTGGTCATAGCAGTGGTCCCAAGTGGGGTAGATGGTGGCAACCCTTCTTCACATCCCTCTCCCACCTCCTCATCTGTGCTGCTGTTAATATATTTGTCTTGGCTTTCTCTATCATGTCTGGTTTCTGCTACCTGATACTCAGATGGTATGAGATTTTGTTTCATTTTTAAGAATGTTAGTCTCCCAACATTGCTGCTTGATAGCCACGTCCTGTGGTCATTGACTATGTAACCAGACGCACTGAAAAGCCTTTCTGACTCAACGCTTGCTGGAGGACAACTAAGGGTTTCCTCTGCAGTATGTGTCACTGCTTTGTTTGCCAGTAGTCCATGGGGTCATTGTTTCTGTCTTTAACCTGCAAGTATGCAGAAACCATCTCACATGCAGTGGGACTACTTCTAGGAATTACATGGAGTTCCTGTGTGTCAGTTACCAACCCATACTCAGGGAGCAAGTCCCAAAGAGATGTGCCACCACCACCACCAGTGTTGGATTTTTGCTGCCCCTACTGAGACCCATGAATTGCCCTATGTTCAGAATGGGATATTCTGGTTGATCATATAGCTGCTTCTGCTGGTTGAAATGCTTTGCTGCCTTCCGTTTCATTATACTGTCTAGATGTTTTTGTGCCCTCACTTTCTCCCTCTCATCCACCACAATGCAAACCTCCACTCGTTCAATAAGCATATCTTGATATTCCTTGACAGAATCCGATTCCTCAAGAGAGTTGCTGCTTATCGTCTTGACTCATTGTTGTGACAAACTGCTGATGGCCCTCTGGCAGAAATTCTGAAATTTTGTGTTTGAAGTGGGAGTCCAGCAAAGTGGCAAGAATGTATTCCTCCTTGCTTTAAATGGACACTATGTGTGGATCTTGTTGAAAGCATGCTAACATGTCATTTAAGCTGGTGCATGTCTGTGTTGTCATTATAGTAAGATTACTCAGCCATGCTACTAATTTTTTCTGCAATACAAATATCAGTTGTAGAATTTCACTAATTCCTGCCCCATTGCATCTCATCAGCATGGTTGCCTCCTCAAAGGGTTTCAGCAGCTCACATATATTGCACATTAGTTGCAATTGGCCACGTGACAAAGAGGCTCCCTACAAAGCCTTCCAGTTTTGCATAGTGTACTCGCTGCTGGCCTTATTCTGCTCTTACAAATGTTCTGGCATGTACAGTGTAGAATTCCACATGGTAGGGACCTCCATTTTCAGCTGGTGATGGAGCAGGTTGTTATGTTCTTGTATGGAATTTAGAACGTTGAGTGCACTGTAGGAGCGACTAAAATGGGCACAGATTTTGCGGGCAACAGTAAGCATCTCTCTGAGGGTTTCGGATTCTTCCAGGAATCTGGTCACAACTAAGTTTAACACATGAGCAAAGCAGGGCACATGCACCATATCACCTATTCTCAAAGCAGTGATTATGTTGGAGCCATAATCAACAGACACAAAACCAGCTTTTCAGGAGCGGGGTAAAAGTAATTCCTGTATCACCTGCTCTAGCTTAATTAAAACATCTACAGCTTTGTGGGACTGTCTCTCAAAACTCTGTATGCACAAGGTAGCTTGAGGATGGTTTGGGCTATCCTGCTGCTGCCTTTTAATCACATTGCCAGAACCAGATGCATGATTACTGGCTGTCACCAGATGCTGTAAGCTAGTGTTGTCTACTGTTGGTGCTGGGAGGGAAACCCAGTGAGCAGTCACAGTCATATAGACTTTGCTCTGCCCACTTGTCCACATATGTGTTGTCAGGTGGATTTTCTTGCCATACACACTTTTCAGTCTTTTGCCCACCACACTAACCACCTTCTTGTACAATTCAGGCACAGCCATCCTGGAAAAATAACTGCAGCTTGGATATGCCAGCGTAGACCTACACATGACATCGGTTCTCTGAAGCCTTGGTTTTTTACAAAAGAATACAGCAGCATGTCCACTGCCAATATCTTGGCAACCTTGCCATTCAACAGGCGTACTTTGGGATTGTTTTTGTGAAGTTTTCAACTACTTACCAGGAACTCAGTCAGTGTGGGTTGGCAGGACACGGCAGATGAACCCTGGAACTTTATTGCTTTAACAACATGACTAGAGGAGGTGGTAGAGGTACAGGCAGCACCTCCTACAGAAAAGCTAGAGTCATCATACTCCACGGTAGAAGGAGCCATAGGTGTTATTTGGGGTGACTAACTATTGGAAGTAGCACACTCTCTGACACATAAATAACTTTACTTCTTCATTTTTCTACCCTAGAGCCCTGGGAACTTTTTAGAGTGCTTCTGCTGCTGCTAGTTGTGGCACCTTTGGCCTGCTGATAGTGTGTCTTCCAGTCAGACCTTTGGTTGTGCTTCAGGTGGGATTTAATAGAGGAGGTGCCTTGCACAGACAACTGATAGCAACATACTTAGCTTTAGGATCCTGAGTGAAGTATCTCCATACTGTGGGATTCAGGGACTGAGGGGTTCCTGAGGTGCTGCTACTACTACTGGGGCTGGATGTTGATGCAATTCTACTGCTACTACTACTAGGTTTCAAAGGTTTAGCACTTCCAGCAGCAGCAGAGGCACTCAACATATCTAACATTGTGGATGCTAATAACCTGTGTTCCTGTTGTTGTTGCTGCTGGGTACTCAACACAGGTGTGTGTGGCTGAGTGGGACTTGGACTTTGAAGAGGCAATGATGTTGATGATGACTGATAGGGTGACTGTGTACTTTCTGACATCTATGCTTGTCCAGGGTCAGACTTTCCAATTGTTTTCTTAAACAGTTTATAGACAGGCACAGTGCTCCTTTTCAGTGGTGGAAGATTCAGCCTTTGCCTTTCTGCTAACTTTATGGCCATGTTATCATCCTCACTCTCATCTTTATCTGTATGTAAACAAGAGAAGGATGCTAGAGGAATATATTCTCGATCTGCATCATCATCAATCATCATTAGGTCATCCTCAGCATCATCAGCATCACCTGACAATTCTAGCCCACTACCCTTATGTTTCTCTAAGCTTTTAGAGGTCTCATACAATTTCTTTTTTCTTTTACTATAATAAATTCTCTACTACATTCAGGATAGGTGTTTTGGTGTTTGTTTGTCTCACTATCTTATGCAGCAGGCGGTTCAGATGCTACACCTTCCTCTATTATGCTATTGCCATCATCAACACTGGAATACAACTTGTCATCTTCGGTGTTCTTCTTATATGGTTCTTTTTTTTGTACTTGCACTGCTGGCGTTGGAAGTTTTACTGGGACCTTGACAAACTGCATTCTTCCTTGGAGGAGAGGCATCATCATTATTTATTGCACATACTGCAGCAACCATTGTTGTTTTTGAACTACTTTACTCTCACATCCCTGCACTGCTCCACCCTTCTTCTCCCACTGCCCCTTGTGCATTTGATGGACATTACTCAATTACTCTGTGTGTTTTTACTCTACAGTACACAACACAACTAATGGAGTGTGATGTCTTGACTTAGCCCAGTCAGCTGTCACCTAATATATTTAGTTGTTTGTTTATTTATTTACTAGTTGAACAGCCAGTTACACGGGCCACAGTGCCTCTGGCAGCCGGTCGCGGGACCGTCACGCGCAGCAGAGACTGCCCGCACCACTGCTGATACAGAGCTGGACGCTCCTTCGGAGCGCTCAGCTCTGTATCATCCGCGGCGCGGGCAGTCTGTACTGCGCATGACTGCCGCATGCGCAGCAGTGTCTACTGCGCATGTCTGGCGTTACACACAACTTAGCGAATTATTATATAGGATTCTTTTCTATTTATTTATTTATTTTAAGTTGTCCACCCTGTCTCATCACAGTCTGTCCAAAAAATATTATAACTAAAAAACAAAATTAACAACTTCTTTCCCCAGACTTCCCCAGCACACAGACAATAACAGCAAGATCAGCAAGCAAATAGGTCCCCATCTGCCTGTGTCTTGCCAGTCAGTCACATGGAGTTTTGGGGTATTTGGGGTCAACCTCCTTCCTCCTTTCTTCTCCCCCAGAGTGCCCCCAGACTCTCCTAATACAGAAAACAAATGTCCTACCTAAAAGATTCCCTAAACTAAACGTCAATTCCCCTATCTTCTCTAGCTCAAAACCATGCTGCTTTCTCCTGTCATAAACACAGAATGGCTGCTGTGAGAGCCTGACACCCTTGTATATGGCTGTAGAAAAGTAGAGAAAACTTTGATGTGGTGGGGAAAAATTTTTCTTTGAAATGATTTCAATGTAATGAGCTAAGCAAAAAAAATGCTCAAAAAGTGGAAAAACTGCACTTTTCACAGGAAATTATTCACCAAGCGGGAAGAACCATTATTTGCAGATTTTAGTTTGAAGCTAATATTTTCACCTATCACTAGCGGAGAAAGATATTCTATATCGACATCATCAATATTTAGGTCACCAGCATCAGCGGAAACATCCCCATCCTCCCCATTGATGTCATGATTAGTAAAAGAATGGGGAGTGTATACCTATATGTGAAACAAGATGTAAACCTAAGTTTAAGGGGAGATATTTGTAAGTTAACTGGAAATCATGTGGAGTCCTGTTGGGTAGAAATTGAAGCTAACTGTGTTGTGAAAGGTAAAAACATAAAGGATGTTTGTGGGTATATGCTACAAACCACCAAATATTGATAAGAATATTGAGACCCGATGGTTATTTCAAATGAAAAAGCTGAACATCTTGGGCGTACTACAATTATGGGTCATTTTAACTATCCAGATATAAACTGGAGAAATACTAAAGGAAGCAGGTTTATAAACATGCTTAGGGATAGCTATATGACACAAACGGTACATGTTTCAACAAGAAATAATAATGTATTGGACCTAATTATAACAAATAATATAGCTATGATGTCCAATAGGAAAGTAGGCGAACATTTGGTAACAGTGATCACAGCATGGTTTAATTTAAGATCAGTTTGAAAAACAAAAATGTATAGATATACCCAAAACTTAATTTTAAAAAGGATAACTTCAGAATGTTAACAGAATCAACACAACACATAGACTGGGATGAATTATTAAAAGGAAAAAATACTGAGAAAAAATGGTCAGCATTTAAATTTAGGTAGCAGAAATATATTCAAATGCAAAAAAAGTAGATTCAACCAATATGGTAAAATTCTTGAAATACAGGGAATGCAACACTGTCATGGATAACAAGGAACGGACAAGAGTTAGTGCAGATTTTGAAACACCACCTTTATTGAGCAATGAGATATTCAATCTAAACACCACACATACTGGATAGGGTAGAGTGTAACACAGGAAGCCAGTGGTTCCTACCAGCAATAGGAGACTGCTTCTGAGTAGACTTCTCTACTGCAATAGCACCGGCTGGGGCTGAGTCCCAGGAGAGAACTCAACGTAAAACTGGGGCTAGAACTAAGGCAAGTATCAGCGCGGTGAGTGGGGCTAGGACCCAGGAGATTATGAAGCGTAAGGTCGCAACAAGGAATATCAGACTGACCTATAGTCAGTATCAGTAGGTAAAGCAGACAAGCCAGGGCTCAATGCCAGAGCGGGTAGTCAGCCAGAGCAGATGGTCAATACCAAGCAGATAGTCAGAAAATCCAGGGGTCAATGCCAGAGTGGGTAGTCAGTCAGAGCCGAAGGTCCAATACCAAGCGGGTAGTCAGACAAGCCACAACACTGGACACCGGAGAGACAGATAGACAAGCCAAGGGTCATTCACGGACACAGGCTAAACAGAACTGCACTAGAACACCACGAAAGGGCAACTGGTGTGGTGTCAAGGCAGTTTAAATACTAATTCCTCCACCTCCAGGAGGTGGAGCACTCAATGAGCATGTCCCTTTAAGAGCCAGGATGCAGCGTCACTAGAGGGAATCTAAGTGATGCTCATCTGACTCTTCCAGCCGGAAGGCGAAGCCATCAGACGCGGCAGGAGCTGCAAGGGGCAGAAGCGAGGAGACCGGCTGCCCAGACATACACCAGATCGTTCGGCTCTCCTGAGGACACAAGACGCGGCATGGGCGTGAGGCTGCAATCAGAGGGGACCGGCCGCCAAACCAAGCACTAGAGCGTCCGGATCTACACTATACCAAAGGTAAATGCGAGCGCTTACAAACAAAGATTACAAAAAGGCATTCAGGCTAGCAAACATAGAAAATGAAACAAGAATTGCAAGGAAGAGCAAGACCAAGCCAAAGAAAATGTTCAAATACAGGGCAAAAAGCTAGACAGTATATTGGACCTTTCAAAAATAATATGGGAGAGTTGATTAGGCAGAATAAGGAAAAGGCTGATGTTCTGAACACATTCTTTTCAACAGTATATACCAGGGAACAAGAAAAGGTAGAAGAGCCTCAACAAATAATAATATATATATAAATAAATTATAACTGTACCATTATCAGGTATTGGGTTAACACAAGGGAAGATCGGAGAAAATGAAGTCTAAAAAAACACCTGACCTGAATGCATACATCCAGGAACTCTTTGGAAACTCATTGCAGTATCAGCAAGACCATTCTTTTCAATCTTTAAAGTCTCTCTCTCCACAGGTTTGTTGCCAAAAGACTGGCCTAAAGCCAAGGTAGTGCCTTTATTTTAGAAGGGAACAAAAACAGAATCTGGGAATTTTAGACCTGTGAGTTTGACCTCAGTAGTGGGAAAACTGCTTGAAAGAATAATAATGGGTTACATTCAGGATTACACTGAGAACAGAATTTTTTTACAAGAATCAGCATTGTTTTATGAGGAATAGATCTTGCCAAATAAATCTGTGGAGCTTCTATGAAGAAGTAAGTAGAAACCTAGATAATGGCAAAGCAGTGGGTGTAGTTTATCTAGATTTTGCAAAGGCATTTGATACAGTGCCACACAGAAGACTGATTTAAAAAATAAAGAAATTGGGTCTAGAGGATAACCTTAGCAGCTGTATAGAAAACTGGTGTTTTGTCTTCTTAAAAAAAGGATCCCCAGAGATGCTACTATTAACCCTTTGAGCACTGAAGGAGTAGCTATCTGGCACTCAAAGGGTTATTATTGGTGGCAACTGTTTTTATTAAATATAAATATAATTTGTCCTTTTTGTCCATATGCATTTAAAGTGTAAATCCATTTACCCCCTTGCCTCCGCCGCTGGTTCCGCTGGCGGTGGAAGGCATTTAGACCGGCACAGAGGGATCCTTGTGACCTCTTGGTCCTCTTGGTCCATGCACCTCCCAACTAATCAGCTTCTAGCTTGGTTGATGACGAACCCCGCTAGAAGCTGATTGGCAGGGAGGTGCGTAAGCACTTCCCAGTCAATAGGAGACTGCCAATTTATCTTGAACCAAGACTGGCATATAAAAGTAATTCTCTGCTCAAAATCCTGGCAGTCTGATGCTGGAAACGGCCTGAGTGGTCACCGGTCCAAATGCCTTCTGCCGCCAGTGGAAATGGCGGTGGAGACAAGGGGGTAAATGAATTTACACTTTAAATGCATATGGACACAGAAAAAGGGTAATTAGTATTTATATTTAATATGAACAGTAAGATGCCACCAATAGTAACCCTTTGAGCACTGGAGGGCTAACCCTCCGGTCCTCAAAGGGTTAACAGTACCATCTTTGGGGGATTATTTTTTTAAATAAGGCAAAACACTAATGGATATTGTTTTATTTTAAAGCAAGAAAATAAGAAAAGATGAAAGAAGATCAGAGGAAGAAAAGAACACTGAAGAAACAAAGACAGAAGAGAAGAAAGAAGGAAAGATTAATGAAGAAGCCGGACAAAGGAAGACAGGTAAGTGTTACATTTTCTGCCTAGTTTTAGCGCACTCTCGTTGTTTGACACTGTCAGACATCAACAGTTTGTTTTCTATTCCTTTGATGTTCCTGCAATTTGCGCTATTTAGCGCAATTAGTGGTAACAAAAAAACATAACAAGCATTTTGCCAAAACTTGAGTTTTGACCAACAACTCTCTTTTTGCCATATACATCTCCGGCAATAGAATTGCTGGGGTACATGGTTGATTTGTTTTGGTGCTAATGTTTTTGCTATAACCACTGGTTTTACTGGTGGTAATAGTATCGAGGCCTAGATGTATTTTTTGCAAGAGTAAACATATAGGGTTATACTGTGTATTTGTTTCTATGACAGGAAGTTCTGGTAAATAGACTAATACTCATTTTGGAGGGAGGAAACCTTATATAATTCTCATTTTCCTAGGTTATAATGAAACAAAGGTTGACCTTTATGGACTTATGTCTTTTTTCAACTCAATTTACTATATTACTATGTTACGTTGTTACTGTAATGTGAAAATTTCTCTTTATTTTTTTCCCTTAGGGGGATTTCTGTAACACAGACCATAAGTTTGCTGTGGGGGTGTTTCTTTCACTGTCTGATGCAGGAGTTGATCTCACTTTATGACAACACTAGAAATTGAATTTTTGTCTAAAGTGTTGTTAAAATGTTAGTGATGTTAAAATGTTAGTAACATCCAAGTAAAAATATTTTACATTGCATAGAGCTGAAAAAGTTGAATTGAATGCAAAAAATGTATCTCTCAAACTGCTATGGTTTGAGAGATACATGCAGTCAAAGCAGGGCCGCAATCTTTTTATTTAAAACAAATTACTTAATTGGAATGGTCTAAAAAGTGTGCCAGGTTTGTCCAGTTATCATGATGGTCTGAAATAAAACAACGGAGGAACTGTTCCAACGTTTGATTAGACCTCTCAGCAGCACCGTTAGACTGAGGATGGTAAGTTGAGGAGAATGTGAGTTGGATGCCCATCTGTCCGCAAAAAGACCTCCAAAAACGAAACACAAACTGACTCCCACAATCTGAGACCACCACCTTGGGGATACCATGGACGCACACTACTTCTGTGGCAAAAATCTCTGCCAGCTCCCTTGTGGAGGGGAGTCCCTTCATCATGAGAATAACCGTGTTCCCTTCACAGGCAGTTCCACCAGGGACAGGCAGTTCCACCATCAGATCAATGGATTAGTGAGACCAAGGCCGTTCTCCACTCGGAAAGGACTGAAGGAGCCCCAGAGAAAGGTGTATGGGGATCTTGGTCTGGGCACAAGTTGCACAAGTGGCCACAAACGCAGAACAGTCTGCTCTCAGACTGGGCCACCAGAGCAGTCTAGACATGGACCATATGAGTTGATCTCTACCAATGTGCCCAGTCACCCTCAAGGCATGGTACATCTCTAATAATTTTGATTTGGGCACAAAGCATCTCCCACTTGGCTTATCAACTGGTGCGGAGGCTTATGCGACCAATATCTCCTCTCCCAGTGGAGAGGTAATACTTGTGCGAATAGTAGCCAATATCCTATCGGGGGGAATGACAAGAATTGGGGGACTCTCCTCTTTGGAATCTGCCCAGAACTGCTGGGAAAGGGCATCAGCCTTAATATTCTTAGAGCCCTGGAAGTAAGAAACCACATAGTTGAACTTCAACAGGAATAAGGTGTCATGGTTTGTTATGATTCTCAGACAAAGAGTAAGATAAAAATCAGATAAAAATGGGTCAGTACATACACGTGTCAATACACAATCTGGGAGCAAACAGTAGTAGCAAGATACAGCAGTATAGGCTCTACCGGCCTTGCCAATATACCGGGCAAGGCAGCCAGTAAAATGGTACAACAGAATGTAAATAGGCTCTACCGGCCTTGCCAATATACCGGGCAAGGCAGCCAGTAAGATGGTACAACAGAATGTAAATAGGCTCTACCAGCCTTGCCAACATACCAGGCAAGGCAGCCAGTAAGATGGTACAACAGAATATGAATAGGCTCTACCGGCCTTGCCAATATACCGGGCAAGGCAGCTGGGAAGATGGTACAACTAAATGTGAATAGGCTCTACCGGCCTTCCCAATATACCGGGCAAGGCAGCCAGGAAGATGGCACAACTGAATGTAAATAGGCTCTACCGGCCTTGCCAATATACCGGGCAAGGCAGCCAATAAGATGGTACAACTGAATGTAAATAGGCTCTACCTGCCTTGCCAATATACCGGGCAAGGCAGCCGTAGGACAGCTCCACTAAGGCTGAGATGGTAAGACAACAGCCCAGAGCGCAGTGGAGCAAACCAATGCAAGAAAGACAGTGAAATAGCCCATCCGGTTTGCAATGGAATATACAACCGGTGTGAGGAGTAAACCAGTACCACGTACTGGAGCAATGGAATGCCCAACCGGTACTATGCAACGGGTAGCAACCGGCAAGTAGAGTAAACCAGCACCGAGTACTGGAGCAATGGAACGCCCAACCGGTTCCATGCGAAGGGATCAGCAACGGTATATGGAGTAAACCAGTACCGCGTACTGAAGCAAATGGAACGCCAAACCGGTTCTATGCAATGGGATCAGCAACCGGTATATGGAGTAAACCAGTACCGCGTACTGGAGCAAATGGAACGCCCAACCGGTTCTATGAAATGGGATAAGCAACCGGTATATGGAGTAAACCAGTACCGCGTACTGGAGCAAATGGAACGCCCAACCGGTTCTATGCAATGGGATCAGCAACCTGTATATGGAGTAAACCAGTACCGCGTACTGGAGCAAATGGAACGCCCAACCGGTTCTATGCAATGGGATCAGCAACCGGTATATGGAGTAAACCAGTACCGCGTACTGGAGCAAATGGAACGCCCAACCGGTTCTATGCAATGGGATCAGCAACCGGTATATGGAGTAAACCAGTACCGCGTACTGGAGCAAATGGAACGCCCAACCGGTTCTACGCAATAGGATCAGCAACCGGTATATGGAGTAAACCAGTACCGCGTACTAGAGCAAATGGAACGCCCAACCGGTTCTACGCAATGGGATCAGCAACCGGTATATGGAGTAAACCAGTACCGCGTACTAGAGCAAATGGAATGCCCAACCGGTTCTATGCCATGGGATCAGCAACCGGTATATGGAGTAAACCAGTACCACGTACTGGAGCAAATGGAACGCCCAACCGGTTCTATGCAGTGGAATCAGCAACCAGTATATGGAGTAAACCAGTACCACGTACTGAGCCAATGGAACGCCCAACCGGTTCTACGCAATGGGATCAGCAACCGGTATATGGAGTAAACCAGTACCGCATACTGGAGCAAATGGAACGCCCAACCGGTTCTACGCAATGGGATCAGCAACCGGTATATGGAGTAAACCAGTACCGCGTACTAGAGCAAATGGAACGCCCAACCGGTTCTACGCAATGGGATCAGCAACCGGTATATGGAGTAAACCAGTACCGCGTACTAGAGCAAATGGAATGCCCAACCGGTTCTATGCCATGGGATCAGCAACCGGTATATGGAGTAAACCAGTACCGCGTACTAGAGCAAATGGAATGCCCAACCGGTTCTATGAAATGGGATAAGCAACCGGTATATGGAGTAAACCAGTACCGCGTACTGGAGCAAATGGAACGCCCAACCGGTTCTATGCAATGGGATCAGCAACCGGTATATGGAGTAAACCAGTACCGCGTACTGGAGCAAATGGAACGCCCAACCGGTTCTATGCAATGGGATCAGCAACCGGTATATGGAGTAAACCAGTACCGCGTACTGGAGCAAATGGAACGCCCAACCGGTTCTATGCAATGGGATCAGCAACCGGTATATGGAGTAAACCAGTACCGCGTACTGGAGCAAATGGAACGCCCAACCGGTTCTACGCAATAGGATCAGCAACCGGTATATGGAGTAAACCAGTACCGCGTACTAGAGCAAATGGAACGCCCAACCGGTTCTACGCAATGGGATCAGCAACCGGTATATGGAGTAAACCAGTACCGCGTACTAGAGCAAATGGAATGCCCAACCGGTTCTATGCAGTGGAATCAGCAACCAGTATATGGAGTAAACCAGTACCACGTACTGAGCCAATGGAACGCCCAACCGGTTCTACGCAATGGGATCAGCAACCGGTATATGGAGTAAACCAGTACCGCGTACTAGAGCAAATGGAATGCCCAACCGGTTCTATGCCATGGGATCAGCAACCGGTATATGGAGTAAACCAGTACCGCGTACTGGAGCAAATGGAACGCCCAACCGGTTCTATGCAGTGGAATCAGCAACCAGTATATGGAGTAAACCAGTACCACGTACTGAGCCAATGGAACGCCCAACCGGTTCTACGCAATGGGATCAGCAACCGGTATATGGAGTAAACCAGTACCGCGTACTGGAGCAAATGGAACGCCCAACCAGTTCTAGTGTAACGGAATCAGCAACCGGTATATGGAGTAAACCACATGATGAAAATATCACCCGGGCGACAGGCAGCCAGACGCAGCAAATCAGGATACAGCACAGGAACAGGTTGCCCTCCAGGACAACCACGGGAACGGCAGGACAGTCAACCAGGTCAGGAACGGAAGCAGGAACAACGCCAGGACAGGAGCAAAAGCAGGATCAGGAACAGTAGACAACCGGATCTGGAACAAGAACAGGAACCATGCAGCAGCAGCTCTGACAAAGGAGAAACGCTGACACTGGTAGAAGATCCACAGGCCCAAGGAAACATCAGAAAGGCGACTGTAGGTGCAGAGACACCACGAAAGGGCAACCAAAGGGTGCCTCAGGCTGGTTAAAATAGGCAGTGCTAGGCGGGCGTTAAACAGGTGGCCAATGGGGAATACACACACCTGACTGACAGCAAGGGCGAGCAATCACGGGCACCGTGATACAAGGCCCATCTGACCTGTCGTGGAGATAACCTCTTGGCCTCAGATAGATATGTGAGGTTCTTGAGGTCTGTCAGAATCAAAATCGGAATTCTAGTTTCTTCTAGTAGATGCTGCCACTCCCTTAAAGAGAGAATAATGGCCAGAAGTTTGCGATTGCCTAGACTCTTGGTTTTAGACAATTATTTAGAAAAAACCCACACGGAAGCAAAGGTTTACCGGGCCCCGCACGCTGGGACAGAAATGCACCTACTCCAGACTCTGAAGCATCAACTTCTTGGGTAAAGGGCATGGTGGGATTCGGATAAGACAGAATAGGAGCTTTGGCAAAAGCGGACTTCAGGTTTTTGAAGACTTGCAGGGCAATGGGTGACCAGTCCGAAAGATTAGCCCCTTCTGAGTTATGTCCGTGAGGGGTTTTACCAAGTGGAGAAGTTTTGTATAAACCTCCTATAGTAGTTTGTGAAACCTAGGAACCGCTGTATGGACTTCAAGTCCATAGGAAGTGGCCATTGCAACACAGCAGTTTTTGCAGGTCCATGGCTAGACCGGAGGAGGAGATAACGTACCCCAAGAATGTCACCTGGGATCCATGAAATTCACATTTCTCCAACTTGCAGAATAACTTCTCTTTCAATAGCTGTAGGACCAAAGACACATCAGCCCAATGGGTCTCTAAGTTAGGAGAGTGGATGAGAATGTCGTCCGCGACACACCTTTGCAGTAAATCTCTCAAGACATCATTTATGAATTCTTGGAAGACAGCAGGAGCGTTGCACAATCCGAAGGGCATCATCAAATATTCATAGTGCCTGCTCCGGGTGTTAAATACTGTCTTCCACTCGTGGCCCTCTTTTATTCTTACAAGATTGTAAGCGGCTCGGAGATCAAGCTTAGTAAATACTGTGGAGCACTTGATCTGATCAAACAGCTCAGTGATTAAAGGAATGGGGTAGGTATTCTTGACCATCAGCTTATTTAGGCCCCTAAAATTGATACATGGTCTTAGTTCCCCATCCTTCTTTTTCACAAAAAAGAACCCTGCCCCCGCAGGAGAGGAAGACTTGCGAATTATACCCCTGGACAAGGCATCCGCCACGTAGTCTTCCATAGCTTGGTTCTCCTCCACCGACAAGGGATAGACACGACCCCTGGGAGGTCTGGCACCCGGAAATAGATCAACAGTACAATCGTATGGCCTATGCGGGGGCAATGTACTGGCCTCTACCTTGTTAAATACCTATCATGGTGCCCGTGATTGCTGCCTTTCTCTGTCAGTTACATGAAGGGGCTTTCCATTGGCTGCCTGCCTACAGCCCGCCCTGTATTGCCTATTTAGACTGAGCTTGGGCACCCTTTGGTTGCTCTTTCGTGTTGTCTCTATGTCGCCTGCACCTGCATTGTGTTCCTGAGCTTCCTGGGCCGTGTTACCACTTTGCTGTCCTGTGATCGCCTGAGTTCCTACCTGACAGCTTCCTCAGTTCCAGCTTCCATTCCTGATCCGGTTGGGGTTGCTTTTCCTGCTGCTGTTCCTGCTGCCGTTCCTGATCCGGTTGCCTGCCATGGTGATTCAGTTCCTGTCCTGACCGGCTGTGTTCCTGCTCCTGGATTGCCTGCAGAGCGTCTCTCTCTCCTCCTGTCGCTTGGGCGAAATTTATACTCTCTTGAAGGTTACTCCAGTACGCGGGTACTGGTTCGCTCCATGTAAACCGGCTGCTTGTTCAGTCCTAACAGCACCGGTAGAGATTGTGTCACTCCAGTACGCAGGTACTGGTTCACTCCACGTTAACCGGCTGCTTGTTCAGTCCCAAACAGCACCGGTAGAGATTGTGTCTCTCCAGTACGCGGGTACTGGTTCGCTCCACGTTAACCGGCTGCTTGTTCAGTCCCAAACAGCACCGGTAGAGATTGTGTCACTCCAGTACGCGGGTACTGGTTCGCTCCACGTTAACCGGCTGCTTGTTCAGTCTCAAACAGCACCGGTAGAGATTGTGTCACTCCAGTATGTGGGTACTGGTTTGCTCCACGTTAACCGGCTGCTTGTTCAGTCCCAAACAGCACCGGTAGAGATTGTGTCACTCCAGTACGTGGGTACTGGTTCTCTCCACGTTAACCGGCTGCTTGTTCAGTCCCTAGACAGCACCGGTCGAGATTGTGTCTCTCCAGTACGCGGGTACTGGTTCGCTCCATGTAACTGGTTACTTGTTCAGTCCTTGACAGCACCGATCGAGATTGTGTCTCTCCATTACGTGGGTACTGGTTCGCTCAATGTACGACCAGCTGCTGTTTGCACTGGTAGAGTTTATGTCACCGCAGTATGCGGGTACTGGTTCGCTCCACGTAAACCGGCTGCTTGTTCAATCCTAGACAGCACCGGTAGAGATTCTGTCACTCCAGTACGCGGGTACTGGTTCGCTTCATATTGAACCGACTGCTTGTTCAGTCCTAGACAGCACCGGTGGTGTTTGTGTCTCTCCAGTACGCGGGTACTGGTTTGCTCCATTCGCAGCAGTGGCTTGTTGTGCCCAGTTAGCACAGGTAGAGATTGTGTTCCTCCAGTACACGGGTACTGGTTCGCTCCTAGTACACTGGCTGCTTGTTGCACCGGTAGAGGTTGTCACTCCCGTACGCTGGTACTGGTTCGCTCCGTTGTTGCATTGGGAGCTTATTACTTCCTCTGTTGTCCATCATATGCGACTGGTTGTTACATCTTAGGCCAGTCACTGAGGTCATCTTTGCCTATGTTCCAGTCTTGCAGTCTAAGGCTGCCTTGCCCGGTATATTGGCAAGGCCGGTAGAGCCTCTATACTCATTGTACCAGTCACAAGGCTGCCTTGCCCAGTATATTGGCAAGGACAGTAGAGCCTCACTACACGTTGTACCAGTCTCAAGGCTGTCCTGCCTGGTATATTGGCAGGACCGGTAGAGCCTTTTTCTCCTCGTGATACTAGCCTCCCAGGCTGCCTTGCCTGGTATATTGGTAAGGCCGGTAGAACCAAATCCATTATGTACCAACCTATGGTTGCTTTACCCGGTATTGGCAAGGCCGGTAGAGCCTGTCCTACATTCTGTTACCACTACGCTCTATTATTGTGTATTGTGTTTAAATGTCGAATGTGAATGCTACGCGCAAGGGTTCCCTTTAAACTTTTCAATAAAGTTGTATTTTTATCTTAACTCTGTGTCTGAGAGTCATAACAAACCATGACAATACCTCTCTGTAGGACTGATACTCTGCAGGTAATGAGCTAGTTGAATACAAGATTCTCGTAGGCTGCAGTAGGCAAGACTTGATGTCACACATCTGCCATTCAATCCTAGGATTGTGTAGCTGCATCCAGGGAAATCCCAGAATAATAACATAATGAGGAGACTAGATGACCTGGAACTGTAAGGTCTCCACGTGAAGAGCCCCTACCCTCACGGACAAGGAATGAGTTTTGTGGGTAACCTGTGCAGGTTGTAGAGGTCTTCCGTCTCTGGGGACTCTGATACTCCACCTAGGGTCTGTCCCCTACGTAACCCTAGGTGCGAGTGTTTCCCGGCCGGACGGGACAAGAGCGCAACAAGTAACCAGTGACCAGCGTTTCCTTCCGGCGGAGTGCCCTCTCCTCCATCAAAAGGCGTGTAAAACCTAGTTGCATAGGTTAACCTCTAGTGGAGTCAGAACCAGGAGGCATGGGAGGTGAGGGAGGATTGGGTGAGTTCACAAAGCTGGGTTCCAACTAGGATGGAGGCCTACACATACGTTCTTTGAACAATGTTTTCTCCCATGTACGGGTCTCTACCAGAATAATAACCGAAATCATCTCCTCCAGATCACTTGGCAGCTCACGGGCTACGATCTCATCTTTGATCGAGTCTCATAGGCTATGAGAGAATTCGGCTACAAGTGCTTCTTTATTCCATAGTTATCATGGTCCCCGTGATTCCCTGTCAATCTCTGACTGTGTACATTTGCATTGGAGGAGTCTGATTGGCCCGCCCAGGATGTGCCTTTATATGCTGGGGTTTGGGCACTTGTCAGTTGCCCTTTCGTGGTGTTCCTGTTGCTGTGCCTTGTTGCTGATTTCCAGTGTCTCCTGTGTACCGACCCAGCTAGTCTGACTCTTCTCCTGTTCCTGCTCCGTGATTTGACCCGGTTCTGGCTGACGACCCTGCTCCGTGATTTGACCCGGTTCTGGCTGACGACCCTGCACTGTGATCTGACCCGGCTCTGGCTGAAGACCCTGCTCCGTGATCTGACCCGGCTCTGGCTGACGACCCTGCTCCGTGATTTGACCCGGTTCTGGCTTCTGATCCTGCTCCGTGATTGATCCTCTCTCCGGTGGTGTTCCTGCGACTGTGTCATCCGGTTCCGGTTATCGCTCCTGTCCGGTTGCTGCTCCAGTGTCCTCTGGTCACGCTGGCGACATTCTGAACTGTTTCTCTGTTCCTCTCTCGCTCATTCAGCTGTAGCCGAGGTTGCATGCCTTGTACTCGCTGAGCATTGCTCTTCTGAATGTACCAGATTAACCCTTGCAGTGACTGTAGTCTCTGGTTACGTGCCACTTGTTTAGCTTGCCAAGCCTCTGTTGGTTCTTTGAGCAAGAGTCTGTTTGCTCTTGCTATAGGATTCTGTGCGACACGGAAGGGTGTCCCGGGCCCATCTCTCGTTCTCTCAAAGTGTACAGTTCCATCTGCACTGCTCTGTGCACCGGCTCTTCGTAGCTTGGGCAACTATCATCTACTGTGGCATCCCAAGGGCTTATAACACTATCCACTTGGCACACGCAGGGTTACTCACTACTCATTCTGGGCGATTCCTATTCTGGTTACTTCAGGTTTGGCAGTAGCATTCCTCCTAGCCCACGGTGGTGGTACTGGCTCAGCTCAGAGCAACAGGGGCGCATCCCGCTTCTGCTTAGAGAGTGATACAGTGCTGATCCTGTGTTCCTTGCTCTACATCTAGAGACTGTTCTCCAGAGACTGATATCTATCCTGGGCGTTGGCCAATCTAGCCTGAGCCTCACCAGTTGCTCCTGTTAACCCTTTGGGGTTGTTACAGCCTTTAGCTGTATTCATTCCTCTGTCTATATTACCCATACTTTGTCTGTATTTGTCAGTATTGTTCTTACCTATACTGGCCCCTAGGGGCACTGTTTATCATTCTGTTTCAATAAACTGTGTTTTTACTTTACAACCTGGTCTGAGTGTCAGAAAACCGTAACAATACTACCTCCGCTGCCAGAGTACGGAATTCTATTGTGTACTCCGCCACTGTATTTGTGCCTTGGCAGATGGTCATAACCTGTTTGCCAGCAGAGGTAGCCAGACCGGAACATCAAAGACCCTACGAAACGAGGCCACAAACTCACTGAAATTGTATATGGCAGGTTTGTCTGTCTCTCAAAGAGGATTGGCCCATGCCAATGCTTTGCCCGACAGGAGGGAAATCAGGAGTCTCACTTTACTCCTCTCACTTGGAACTGCATATGGTACCATCTCTAGAAAAATCCCCAGCTGAGTGTAGATACCCCCTCAAAGCACTGAGGTAATGGAGTGGACCCAGATAAACCTCTAGCAACACCAACCACAGGGGTAGCAAGAACAGCCGGTGCCAAGTCTGGGGAGGCCACCAGTTGCCAAGCAAAACAATCTAGGTGTGCAGTTCGGTTTAATAACATCTTCATGGCTAAAGACAAATGATAAGTGCATTGATCCTGCGAGTCCATCCTGGACAGGATGCTCAGAGAAGGTGGATTGTTTGAACCTTCAGTACTCATAGCCCTTACGTACTGTCACGGTAACCAGTATGAAATGAAGGTCAGACACAAATATATATGATAAAATTCACCTTTATTAAAGATACAATAATAATGCTTTGATAATACCCCAGCAAGCCTCAGAACATACACTGACAGGCCAAGGTCCAATACTCAGACTGACACTGAGCAGAGGCCTGTACTACTCAGAGAGGAGTAGAGAACCAGGTTATGGTTCTCTCCCCTAGGATGGATAGGCACCCAACGGGATAGTATACTTATTGCACGATACCAGATGGGGACAGTGGCAAGCGGAGCAGAGGACAGCACAAGCCACAGTACCGTAATGTGAATAGCCCAATGAGTCATACAAGAAGCGAGTAGAGATCCAGAGCTACAGTTCAGAACTGGAATGGATAGTCAGACAAGCCGGGTCATACACGGAGCATGTAGTCAGCCAGAGCCACAGGTCAGAACCGGTGGGATAGTCAGACAAGCTGGGATCAACACGGAGCGAGTAGTTAGCCAGAGCTACAGGTCAAAACCGGTGTGGATAGTCAGACAAGCCAGGGACATACATGGAGCGATAGGTAACTAGAGCCACAGGTCAGAACTGGTATGGATGGTCAGACAAGCAGGGGTCATACACAGAGCGATAAAGGAAGCCAATCCAGGGTCACAACGAAGAGCAAACTAAGCGAGTAATCACAAGAACACCATGTAAGGGCAACTGGCCTTAGGCCCAGGGAAGTTCATATAGGCCCAAACGGAGGCAGGAATCAATTAGTCAAATGAATGCGTGCATATAAACAGGCGCCAGCGTTCAGAGGTAGAAAAGCAAGCCTGCACCCGTGACCCTCAGACAGAGCAGCGAAAACAGCATGAGGGTTGCTTGCAGCACGGATGCCAAAGTACACTGTGATACTCCTGCCTGTCTCTGTTACCTATCTAAAAGCTTTTTTGTTTGTTTGTTTTAACTGTCCCTGTCAGTATCGCTTTCTACAGATCACACCTACATTCCATACAATCCTTCTTTGCCTGTCTACCTCTACACTAGTATCTAGTGTCAGAATTTTATCAGCTTTCTCTGCCTCTCCCAAGGATTGCAGTGCTAATTTTATACAGTACAGTACAGTTTAGACCTGTTATCTTTAGGATCGGCAGCCTGCAATAAAACATAAAACACACAGCAACTGGTGCAACACTACCACACATCTGTATATATTTGTTCCACTTGTTTTTGCAGCTGTAGGCATGCGTACATGTACAATTTGTCAATTTGTACATGTCTTTTTGTGTTACAGCTTACCTTGGTTTCAGCGTCATCTGCAGGCGTGAGGCTTCTAGCATCCAGCAGGCCACTGTTTTATGTGTTTGCTTCCTGTATTCTCCTCCTACCTACTTCCTCCCTCTGAGCTGGTCCTCCTACCTACTTCCTGAGGGGGGTTTAAAGGGCAGACTGAGTCCTGACTCAGTTGCCCTTGTGTTGTTGTACAATACAGTTCTGTTTCCCTTGTGTATGACCTGGCTTGTCTGACCATCCATTCTGGTGCTGACCTGTGGCTCTGTCTGACTACTCTTTTGCCTGCTCCCATTGTGTAGTGGACACCCAATCTGGTGTGGACCTGTGGCTCTGGCTGACTACCTGAACTGTGTATGACCTGGCCTGTCTGTTCATCCATTCTGGTGTTAACCTGTGGCTCTGTCTGACCATTCTCCTTGTGCCTTCCAGTTTGGCTTAGACATCCTTTCTGGTGCAAACCTGTGGCTCTGGCTGACTACCCACTCCGTGTATGACTTGGCTTGTCTGACTACCCATTCTGGTGTTGACTTGGGGCTCTGTCCACTGTGTTTCCAGCATACCAACGCTTCAGTGGATATCCTATCTGGTGCAAACCTGTGGCTCTGGCTGACTACCCACTCCGTGTATGACCCGGCTTGTCTGGCTATCCTTTCTGGTGCTGACTAGGGGGCTCTGTCTGTTTCCTCCGTGTTAGTCCCCGATCCACAGACACCCATCCTAGTGCAGACCTGGGGCTCTATCAGACTCCTAGCTTACTGACTGCAGGCTGAGTCAGTACTAGTCCTTTGGGCGTTCCAAATGACGTCAAGCTCCAGTGGGCTGAGGTCTAGTTTTGGACAGTGTGGTGGATCTATTGACTGACTGCTATTTCTGATACAGTGCTTGCCTCTTTGATCACCCCCTGTGTGTTATCTGTTTACTGGTATTATTCTAATAAAAGATTGTTTTACGTTACCGTACTGACTCCTGGTTTATTCCTGGGAACCGTGACAGTTTGTCCTGAATGTATTATGCATCTCTTTATAGTATCTATAGAAAACGATCGTGCACCCATAAATAATAATAAGTAAATGGTAAATAAGGTAATGTCCAAAACTAGAGAGAGACTAAATTAGTAAAATGTGTAGGGAGAAATAGGGAGTCAGCAAGTCTATACTGACAGTGCCCAATGTGTATCACCTAAATGGTTTTGCCCCTTATCAGCTTTATTCCAAAGGAAAAAAAAGACCATACCAGATGTTCAGACTTTAGTACATGAAGTTGCAGGTTTACCCTAATTTCATAGCACACACACCTTCTGGGAAGGAGACTGAAAGGACCCCATGTTCACATGAAAAAAACAGAGAGAACCATGTGGTTGTTCTCTTTTTTGCAGGGAAATCCACTTTAAATAAAGAGATTAAAATCTTTGCCGTTTCCGCCCATTGCCAAACATTTTTTGAGATTTTTTTTTTCCAATGGCTACAAACTTTTCACCCCTTTACTTACATGTTGTTTGTGTTTTCTCTATCAAAAAGTGCTTTTTTTCAGGAAATGAAACACAATACAAGCAGCTATAGAGAGATCACTATAAGCACCCGGAATACAAGTAAAAGGAGCAGCTGGAAGGACCGTTATGCATCCAGTGAGTCTGAGGAGGAAGAAGTGACCACTACCAACATTAAAGGGTCTAGATGCCTTGATTTCCAGTGATGTCCAGTCCCCCTACATTACCCCTAGAGATCTTAGGGAAATTTTTGTCATGGGCAGAGGAAGAAGAGGGTAGAAGTGTGAGCATGACCGGTCAGCTATCAGTGCCTGGTGCCAGTGCTGTGCCTGCCAGGAAGTTGGGGGGCATGATGCCAAGTGTGACAGCAGGGGACCCTAAGTCACACTTGCTATCCCGAAGCAGTCCTGTCATTACTGCTACTAACAAGATCCAGCAGTTACAGACACAGAGTGTTATGAGTGTGTGTGGGGGGGTAGTGATACTAGTAGTGAGAAAGACTCAGAGATTGAAATTGATGTGATTGGTGTTAGTAATAGTGATGGTGAAGCAGCTGGTGGGACTATCGTGACTGCAGTAGATCCTCCTGCTGATGCTGAAGTGGTAGTTGAAGTAATGCGGAGCTGCCATACTTACTGTCAAGGGAGCCCACAACATTCCCTTGACCCTGGGAGTTCCCTTCCCCCCACGGCATTGCACCTATGGAACATGATCTTGGAGAAGGCAGAACTGGTGGCTCGCAGCAATAGTACTACCACCTCAATGAGCACAGATCAACTGCCTGTGTCTGCTGCTAGTGCTGCCAGTCTGCCTTCTTCAGCTCAAAAAATAGATGACAAGTGTGAAAGTTGGGGACCCTTTGTCACATTTCGCATTACCACCAACCGGTGCGACATCTGCAATAGAGCAGAGGCAGCAAAGAGGATCTGGTGGTGTTGATGATGATGGTGGAGAATCTGGGGTGTAAAACACATTTATGGCCTTTTTAGCCCAAACCTAGAAGGAATGGGAGACAGATAGAGGGATGGGCATCACCACCACCACCAGCAGTGAGATTGGAAAATTTACGAAGTTTGCTGCTAATGTAATTCCCGCTGCTGCTGAGTTGCAAGGGTAGCAGGATGATGAGTAGCAGGCTGTGGGTATGGTGTCCAGTGATGCGGGACTAGTAGAGGTTCCACTTGCCAGCAGCAATACTCCTGGTCCTAGTGCTGATTCGGAGGCAGTAACAGCAACAGCAGCAACATCATCCTCTGCTCCAGCCAGTGAAAGGGAATGTGGAGGAGAAGAAGAAAAAGTCATTCTTCTCCACATTTCCCCTCTCCCCTGAAGTCCAGTGTGTTGGACTATTTTTCTTTTGGAGCAGGCACAGTGCAGACATCAGCAACAGCACTATGCACAATTTGTGAAAAGTCTGTTAAAAGGGGAAAAGAACGCACCTGGGCACAACCGCCCTGATAACACACATGAAACACAGACAAGTTGACATTTATATGGAGCATGTTGAAAGGGGAACTCTCACCTCCTTTAAAATAATTGTTATTTTATTGTGTATCCCCAATGCATGCATCCCTAAATCGGTAATTTTAGTGATAAATAAGCTTAGAAAGTGTTACAAAATCAGACCTCGCTGCGGTACAGCTCTGTACCACAGGCTGTTAATCTTCTCCTATTCTTCTTCCCTGTTGTGCCTCATTCACTCCTCCTGATGCTCGAATCCTCCATGTGACCTGTTGCATTCTCAATGTCAAGACAGATGTCATATGGAGGATTCTAGCATCAGACAAGCAGGGAGGGAATGAGGCACTACAGGGGAAGATTGACAGAATGCGGTGCAGAGCTGTACAACAGCAAGGCCTAATGCCGTAACACTTTCTAAGCTTATTTCTCACTGACATTACAGATTTAGGAAAAAAAACAGGATTCGTGCTGTGTTGGCGATACACAATAAAATAATAAATAGGTGAGAATTCCCCTTTAAAGCCAAGCCTCCACCAAAGAAATCAGGCACCGCTGTTGCTGTACTCACTGACTCTCCCCAAAGGCAACAAGAGGTGAGGCGGAAATCAAAGCGGAGGAAGAATAGAGAAACCCAGCCAGAGCATGAAAGTTCAATGGCGAATGAAACACCAGCATCTAAGCTGGTGGCAGGAAGGGTTAATCATTATTATTAAACTGCAAGTTGTCATGTATGCTTAGCAGGGAGTGGACAAGGGGTATAGTGACAGCAACAGCACTTGGTTTTTGGTGGGATGATTTCACATTGGGGACCCTAAGCTTCATGGTGTTTGGTTAGAGTTGTGCCAGGTGTTTGATGTGAGTGCAGATGTGCTCATTGTTTCCAGTCCTTCCCTTATTTACCACACACACTGTGCATGTTGCAGTTGCTGATAAGAGGCACAGTTCCTTCCTGCTCTCAAGGGAAACTTTCTATTCCAACAACGCACCCATGATTTTGGCGGAGGGCCAGGTGGAGGAGCATTATTGGCCAACTTCTTTCCTCCACTTATACCTGAAATGGTGGTTGCTAGTTGTGGTGCTTCTACTGCCCCAGTTGCATCACTGAATCTAGTAGTGGCTGTTAGGACGCAGGAACCAGACAGTCACAAAAATGTAACATGCAAGACACCTTTATTAAAATAACCAAAGCAAACAAAGCAAAATCGCGATCCAGGAGAGTAAACCAAAAGACAAGCTGGAGTCAGGAACCAACACAGGTACTCAGAGAAGCCTGGGTCAGGAATACGGAGATCAGCGATGTCAGGAACAAGCCAGGAGTCAGGAGCCAGAAGGGACGTCAGAGGAAGCCAGGTCATGCACGGATAATCAGGAACTCAGGAGAATGCACTTGCAGCCAGAAGCTAGCACAAGGGCAAAGAGGAAGTGAGCCTAGCTGTTTTAAATAGCCTGGAAGGGGTTGGCTGATAACAATCAGGTGAGTAACCATGGAAACAGAGAGGTCAAGGAAGTTTGTTAATCCTCAGCTGACTTAGCCTGACATACGGAAGGAAAGGCAGCAGTAATCAACAGCAGAGTGTTAGACCAGATCAGCCAAACCATGACAATGGCAAGGCAAATGGAACCTTGATTATCATCACCTACATCATTGTTGTTGATCTAATTAAAGTGGGGTTGCCTAATCATTCTGCTGCCTAAACAACTCAGCAACAATAGAAAGAACAGCAGTCGCAAATGCCATAATTACACTAGGATATTTAACAATGTGCAGTGGCCAACACAACATGACCTGATGACATCAGGCCAGTAGGGCATACATATATTTTTTTTTCTCAGGGCTTCTTCTTTCATAAAAAAACCCAGAGGCCTACAAAAAAAAAAAAAATTTGGGGGGGCTTGTTTCCATGAAGCCTAACTTCTACAAATCATTGTTTCCTCAGGGTTTCGGCCTAATATAAGTCTAACTCCTGCAAATCAATATTTCCTCAGGGTTTTGGCCTAACACAAATCTATGTCCTACAACAAATCAATGTTTCCTCGGGACATGGGCCTCTAACAACATGTCTAAGTCCTACTAATCATCCTGTACAAAATACTCTATCCCGTCTAGTATCTGTCATAGCTTACATCAGGTGATTCATGTATCTGTCATGTTACCTACCAGTTTCTTATTTTAGTTTATTTTTAATTTTATCTTAGCATTTTAGTGAGCATTCAAATTAGTTTCAGTCCCATTCCTGTTATCCATCGTCTTGCTGTGATTCCTTGTTATTGACCTTGGCCTTGTTACTGACTACTCTTCAGCTTGCCAATCTTGTATCTCACTTTCAGTGTAGTTCCTCCATTGTCGACTCAGTTCTCCTTCTTGACCATTCTTAATCTTGTAGATTCTGTGCCTCCTATGCTATTCTGTTGCCGACTCTGCTTGACCGACCATCTGTATTTCTTGCTCCTGCATAGCTGAAAGTCAACTCCCTCAGTTTTCACTGTTTCACCTAACCAATGCAGTTGGAGTTCAACGCATTCGACAATCAGCCTAATTATTGTTCCAGTTAGTCGGAGTTCAGTTAATTCAACCATCAGTCAATCCACTGTTCCAGGTAGTCAGAGTTGACTTTCAGACTTCAGTCTCTCAACAGTTCAGAATAATCAACTATCGAAAAAGTGCAAAGCAGGATAAAAACACAAGAAAGGATAAGATTTAAGTGTAATATATTTATTACAATAAAAACAATTAAAAGAAACCATGAAAGCACTTTAATTGTGCCCATCTTGGGATTTATACATGTAAGAGGTCCCTTCCTCTAGTAGCAAACGAGCTATGTCCCTGGAACACCCTTCCTTTCTTAGTCTGGTAGATGTAGTTCAATTCACCTGCAGTGCTGGTCATGATGGAGATGTAACTAAGGAGACGTCTGTGTGGCAATGCTGCAATGTAATGGTGCTGTGATATGGCTGTTGGGTCAGTTTTCACTAGTCAGTATACCACAGGTGAAAGTAATATTCTGCTTGCAAAGTTCATAAACAGCAGCACCAGGAGAAAACTTGGTCTCCTTGTGTATGTAGGCCAATGCTGTGAGTTGTGGATGGAGCACAGGCTATGGGGAGAGGTGGGAACCTCACAGGAGGAGATTGCACCTTTTTTGATTTGTCTCTGTCAGGATTCTCCTGTTCACCCTTCTGGCCTGTCTCTGT
This sequence comes from Rhinophrynus dorsalis, assembly GCA_037306005.1. Taxonomy (NCBI): domain Eukaryota; kingdom Metazoa; phylum Chordata; class Amphibia; order Anura; family Rhinophrynidae; genus Rhinophrynus; species Rhinophrynus dorsalis. Next base: position 177,295,824 of record CM074723.1, read on the forward strand.
CTGGTTCTTCCATTTGCACCTATTTTGGTCTGTCTCCCCTTGCATCCACTTCCTTCTCCTACTGGTATCATATTGGTCATCTAGGATTTATAGCCTTAGGCCCCTGTAACCTCCTGGCTTGATTATTCAAGTTTGTAGATTGACCACCTGACTTCATTTGTATCGTTGCCCTTGGCTTGTGTTTTTGGACTGTCCTCTCGGTTGGTTACTCTATGGCTTAAGTTTATGACTTTGGTGGGCTGAATACAAGAAGAGACCTAGTAAGCAGACATCTTTATTACTTATCCAAGGAACAGTTCTCTCTTTCCCTTGCTCCTACCTGTAAAATCTCTATGGAAATGGGAAAGTGGTGCCATGCATGTCAAAATTCATGTCTGGAGATTGCTGAATCACTTAACAAGAAAAACCAGGGGAAATAAAATGGATGAACCATGTGTCAGCTGTTTTTCTCCTTCTGGAAGGAAACGGGCTCTGGGCCAGGATGCCATGAAATTGTGATGAAACATAAATTAATGAAGATGAACATCATAGATCACTGGCCTCTTCTGGAGAGGAAGGATCTTCTTTTGGAAGGACCCATTCTTCATCACAACCCAGCCTTCTTGAAATTGATGTCCTGGATGCTGATCGGACATTGCAGAAATACAGAGACCCCTTGAAAGTGATAATCAAAGCAATTATTTCTTGTAGAAAAGCATCTTCAGATAGAGTTTACTGAAGAGTTTTTTCATCTTTTCATATACAGTACAAGAAGAGGCTTATCTCTAAACCTGGAGTGGTCACCCTGGGACCCTACAACTGTTGTTGGACTAAATTTCCCATCATTCTCAGCTTACCATTGGCTGGCTGAGGATGACTGGAATTATAACCCAACAACAGCTAAAGCAGTGGTTCTCAACTCCTGTCCTCAGGACCCACTAGGAATAGATGATTTCCTTGTTAGAGCACAGGTGAGTTAATCAATGTGAATGAGCCTCTGATCACCACACCTATGCTTTAGCAGAGAAATCCCTAAGTCCTGGCCTGTTAGTGGGTCCTGAGGACAGGAGTTGAGAACCACTGAGCTAGAGGACTGGTGCCCACATCTACTGTTGGCTATCTATTTATCCTGAAATAATTCTGGACTTTTTGAAAGAATGTTTGAAGCAATGCATATTATACCCCTCTGGCATTCAAAGGGTTACAAACTTAATTAAAGTAATGTCAAAAGCCAGACTAACTGAAATAATTCCATTTGGGACTTGAATCTGTTCCTTAAACAGCTACCCATTTTAGAGCAGTTTGAGCCACTTCAAAAAGTTACATTAAGCTTTAAACCATATGTTTCACAGCAATTGCTTCAGCACAAACAGTTAATGAGCATCAGGCTCTCTCATGCAAACCACCATACTTGGTGATTCATCAAGGCAAAGTGGTTCTTAGGACAAACACATTGTATAAGTCCAAGATTATATCCCTATACTTAAACTTTATATGTGCATTTTCAAGGGTATTCCAAAGCCTTATCAGCATATAAGGCCTCTATATATGTATGGATTAGATATTACCTTACAGATCCATATATTAAAGCAAACTTAACTCATCCCTTAAAAATCAAGGCCCTACACTTTAAGGCAGTTTTCTCTTCCTTGACATAGAAGGCAATTTTTTTGCCAATGAAGATATGCAAAGCTGCAACATAGGCCTCGATCTCTATATTAATCAGATACTATCAGATGGACATTGAAGCTTTAGCAGGAGCCAGATTTGGGAGGAAGATGCTCCAAGTGTTAGTTCCTGTATATTTCTATACATTCTCATTATTAAATGTATAATGTTGCATAAAATGTTTTTCATTTATAATACATAGGTGTTTTTTTATCATAATACTTATTAGTATATTGTTTATGTACAGTATGCATTGACTTTAATAGGGTAGGGAGAGGTTAATTTTGTTCATATCAATCCAAATAAAGTGCAGATTTTAGAAGTCCCTTTTTTGTTAACCAGGATAAAACAAAAAAGAAAAGGGAGAACTTAATTACCAATACATTGGTTTCTTCCTTGTCCCTCCATGGCACTCCCATCCTGTCTTTTCTGTTACCCCTGCTTGATTACAGCTCAGAATATGGTATTACTAATGGGGTCAGATTGAGGAGCCACTTATAACAGTTGTAAAGCATTGAGCACACTTTTGGCATTATATAAATAAACATATTCATTCAACAATTATGAATGGTCCTACTTTTTAGGAGAAGGATTTAATACACATTATTCTTACTGTGGAAGGACACAGACGAAACCAAATTTTTGGTAAAGTAAATTTCCCCTTTTTTAAAATTTCAGAATAAATAACATTTCAGGGTTGCTTATTTCTTTCCTACTTATTTTGTGCCTAAAATGCAGAATGACACAAAATGTAAAAAGCATGATACATCTGCCTTCTATTTTTAAATGACTAATTTTTATATGAAGGGCTTAATGTAAAACTTATTTTAGTGTTTTAGAAACATTAGAAGTTACCAATTGTAAAGACATGCATTTGCTCCAGAGTATAGGAAAAGTCTACTTGCATTCTGTTGTTTCTTATTTGCTCTATTCAAATTAAACTTTTTTTGCATTGTGGTTTTCTCTTTCATGGTAGGGAGCACTAAAAAATCGTTGGTATCATGTAAAAGTGCAGATTCTGCTGGAGAAAAAGTGATGAAGGATGTATGCAAGGTTTACAAAGATATACTAGCAAAACTGATGTATCATTATAAAGTACAGAAGAGCCCTGGGGCCAACCCCCCCCCCAAAAAAAAATTCAAGTTTTGAATTTTAAACTCAAAATTTTGAAGTTAAAACTCATAATTCTTTAAAAGTCAAATTCTGACTTGAAAAGTCAAAATTTTAACTTTAAAAGTCAAAATTTTAACAAAAAATTCTGACTTTCAAAGTCAAAATTCTGACTTTAAAAGAATTATGAGTTTTAACATCAAATTTCTGACTTTAATCCTTTGAGTGCCAGAGGGGTACGTAATGAATTTCTTTGCAATGTGTTGCATACCCCCTGGCACTAAAAGGGTTAACCCTTTGAGTGCCAGAGGGGTACGGAACGCATTGCTTTGCAATGCGTTCCGTACCCCTCTGGCACTCAAAGGGTTAAAAGAATTCTGCCGTTAAAACTCATAATTCTTTAAAAGTCAGAATTTTGTGTTAAAATTTTGACTTTTAAAGTTAAAATCTCAACTCTTAAAGTCAGAATTATGACTTTTAAAAGTCAAAATTGTAATTTTTTTTGTTGGCCCCAGGGCTCGTCCATAATAAAGTGCAACAATAGTGTGAAAACGTTTTTATACTTTAACCAAAAGCAAATAGTATTCCATAATATCTATCTGTGTGGGAAATTTGATATCAGTCAGTATATTATGCATTACATCTGATGAAAAATCTTTGATGGCATAAAAATTAACAAGAGAAAGTATTAATTTATTTCAGTCCTTTAAATTCCAATTTATTCAATGGATTTATACATAATTTACATGATTTATAGCTACTGGCATTGCAATTTGGATTCCAACATTTCATCCAAATTCTTAATTTTGAATAAAGTTAGAAGCATTTGCAAACTGGCATTTAATACAGAAGTGGGATAAGAATGGTAACTATGGTAGAGCTCACTTTTCAAAATGCACCGCTAGATAGTGTTAATGGGTAAAGCAGGCCATGCAACAATATATCTTCTTAAAATCAATCACCTTTATTCAAAAATTGTAAAAAAGTCATACCTGCTTCCCTGATGTCTCCAAAAAACAGATAAAGCTTACTCACAGAGTGGACAATGACAAGTATTTGATTGAAGTATCAATCAACGCATTTCGCTCTGATTGATACTTCAATCAAATACTTGTCATTGTCCGCTCTGTGACAGCTTTATCTGTTTTTAAGAAGATATAAGAAGATATATTGTTGCATGACCTGCTTTACCCGTTAACACTATCTAGCGGTGCATTTTTGAAAAGTGAGTTATTGTACTTAAGAGACAGAAGGAAGTCTCTATATTTGCACGCTGTGATCGTATGTTTGATGATCTCCGGTAACATGTGTATGAGTTTGAAGATATTCAGCCCAGATATCTAATCGTATCATATATACGGAGCCGCATAGTTTTTTTTTTCTGTGTTAACTATGGTAGAGCTACCACTCTGCATAATAGCGGTAAAGAAATAACATTAGAAATAACACTCTCTTTTTAATGTGTATATACTTGTTGTGACTCTATTTCCCTTTTTAATTAAAAGGACATTATCAAGGGGAGAGATGGTAGTTTATCTTTCCTCTTCCAATGTTGTGTTTTCCTCTGCCTCCCCCTTATCTGACAAAGTTTCTTCACACCTGGTCCCATCACTCTTACCTCAGTCTATAAATTTGCCTGGGTGCTCAGACTCACTGGGATAGTGTAGATATATAAAAATCAAGAAAGAGCCCTCTGAGAGGCTGTGCTTTAAGCTGATTGGCTGGGATGTGTGTAAGCACATGCAAGCCAATGGCTGTGAGAGAATTGGAACTGAGACTGTCCATATATAAAGGGCATCGGCCTGTGAGGAAGACGACGGGGTGGGGTGGGGGCTGTGCCGCATAATACTGTCTCCGCCACAGCGGAGACAGCAGCAACAAATTAAGCTAAGTATATCTTAACAGCAGAGAATTATGTTAATATGGCATTACTGGAGTTATTATTTGGAACAACTTGGGCCTCGTTGTCTAACTGGCAGCAAATTCTTATTTATGGCACTGAACAGTAAGACCAGCTTTAACCCTTTTGAGCCCCAGAGAGGTAAGCAACACATTGCTTTGCAATGCATTGCGTACCACTTTGGCACTCAAGGGTTTAAAGGATGTATTAGTGTATTTCAGCATTGTATTTATATTTTTCTTTTTATTTATAGATACAAGAAAGAAGAGAAGACAGAAGATAGAAGAAAGAAGAGAATACAGAATGAAGAAGGAGACAGACAGTGGATGACAGGTAAGTGTAACACAAGTTACAGCTTGGCAGTATGTCAGGCACAGATCTCTGTTATTTAGCAGTGTTTTGGGAATGTAATGCACACATCGGATGTTTAGCCACAAGACCACTTCTGTGGCCTAACGTCCATTGTGCTTTTAGCTGGTAGGGCCTTTAAATGCCGGGTTAGACATTTTATTTTGTCAGCCGGTATTCACTTTGGCCCTACTGGCTGTTTTAACGACTATCTTTAAATCTGGCCCTAAATCTCTGACCCTTGGAGTTTGCAGTCTAATTAGGTAATATGAGACAGACCGGTATGATCGTACCTAGTGCTGGACAACACAGTGCCAATATTCTAAACAGTCTGTGTATAATGCAATGCTCAATAAGGTAAGATTCAAGGGTAGTTGTATGGAGGGTGACAGTTCAAGGCACAGAGGAATCGGTTTAGAGATTTAGAGGTAAGTTGAAGGAATCAAGAAATGTTATTGTCAGTGAAGGCAGTGCGTGTGGATTGTGTGACAAGTAAGGAGCTTTGTGTTGAGTGGAGGAAGTGATTAGGAAAATAAAGGTGAGGAAAGAAAAGAACAGGGAGCTACTGAGTGGGAAAGCTTTGATGGTAAGAGGCATGATTTTGTAGGTGACACAGTGCTTATAAGAGATATTTAATGATAGAATAGGCAGGTGCAATTTTGGGAGAAAGAATTTATTAAAGTTATTTCTAAATTATTTCACTAATCACTGTTTTGATATGAAAACACAAAAGTAGACTCATTTTAAGTGATTTTCCTCTACACATTGCAAGAAACAAGGAGCAAAGAAATGCAATACCCCAAAATGTCCACATACCCCCGCATCTCCCTCCCCTTGGTACAATCACTGTCTTAGCAGGATCATTTTTTGTGCCAGTACTTTAGTGTAGTGGTTCCCAGCCTTTTTATGTCATGATATGTTTATATTTCAAGTTCAGCACCTCTATTCATGTTGATAATTTTTATTTAAAATAATAATTTATAATATATTTAGCCTTGTTAATGGACAGTTTGTGCAAATCTTTCATACACTGCCCGCATCCCAACTGCTGCTGAAGAGGTTTAAAATATAGTCCTGTAAAAAATATGTGGAATTTGATTAGTCTAAAAGTCATGTGAGTGCTGATGTTATGGTGGGCATATCTTTACCATTCAAGGGGTATTACACTTGGTTAAAATTCAGCTATATATGGAGGAATATATGTCCAGTTACAGTATTCACTTTTGGACAATTAGTGCCTTAAAGCAGATGTATCACCCCTATATAAGTTACCATTAATCGTTAGCTTATAGCGCGAATATAAGTAAATGTGTACGCCTTTATTTTAAAAAAGCTCCTGTTTGTCTAAATTGAAGTAATATTATCTGCTCTGCAGCTACTTCCGGACAGACTGCGGTTACCTCCTCTGTAACCGCAGTCTGTCACTCTGCCTCTGCTCCCCTGCCTCGATGCAGCCTCGTCCAATGACAGAGACTTTCTGTCTGTAAGAGCAATTTCATTGGCAGAGATCGATATCTAGCCAATGAGATCGCTCCAGCTTCAGGCAGAAAGCCTCCGTCATCAGAGGAGGCTGAATAGAGGGAAGGTAGCAGAGGCAGAGTGACGGACTGCGGTTACAGAGCAGGTAACTGCAGTCTGTCTGGAAGTAACTGCAGCACAGATATTATAACTTCAATTTAGATGAACAGGAGGTTTAAAAAAAAAAATGAATACACATTTACTTATATTTGCTCTGTAAGCTAACGATTAATTCTAACTTGTACAGGGGTGATACATCCCCTTTAATTGCAAAAAGCAAATTATTAGGTTTGGTGTAATATAAGTTAAGTAAAATTACACGAATCACACTAATTATTGTTGCAATTATTGTTGGTAATATTGGCATGCTGGATTTTTGTTATTTTAAAATATCTTTGTATGAGCAATTCATTTTTTATACCCCAGAAAGCATTTGATTTTACCCACTATGGGTCAAACTACTGATGGTATTAATTATCATATTTATTATAGATTGGATATATGTGTAGTTTATATTTTAATTTCTCTCTCTCTCTCTCTCTCTCTCTCTCTCTCTATATATATATATATACATATATATATAGAGATAGATAGATAGATAGATAGATAGATAGATAGATAGAGATATTGAGAAATATTAGGTTTATTAGGATTAGAAAATTAAATATAATAATTTAGATTGATACAAATAGGTTCAATAAATGTGAAATTGAGGAATCTGTAATCTTGAGCTATAATTTTAGAGCAAGATAAAGTAATGAAAGAGTTAATGGAAATCCATCAACATTGAAGGGGTTAAGTAAGACCTGTTAAAGATGGACAAGCTCAACAGGCAACATTTTGCCCCAGAGAAACGAGAAGCTGATCTCTCCAAAACATGTAGGGAGGAGCTAAATACACAGATTTGTGAAACTGTGTGTGAACAGGGTGAGGAGATTTAAAAGGATACTACAGGCAAGATTGCCGGTATAGGGAAAGCTGTAGCAAAGAACATTACAAGGTTAAGAATTGACTTTCGTTATATCTAACTATATCTTGGTGATGTACTGCATCTCTGATGAAGAGCAGCAGTCTTTAGAGTTTAGTCCAACTATACACAGATTGATCACATGCATACATTGTGCTGATAATCATTGCTAATACCGTGTGGATATAAAGCTTGAATTAAAATCCAATATTATCTATGGATCTTTGTGAATTTAATATTTTATAAAGCAACAATGTTACAAAAGATACATATGAGGAAGATCTATATGGGATTATAACATATAAAGTATGCCCATTTAACTGCACTATACCAGTGACCTTCAATAAGTACCTTGGGTTTATATATACACTAATTCAATAAACAATACAAGTTGAGTTTATTTTTCATTACTTTCATCCATTATTGTCTGACTTTCATTTATTATCATCCAACCATTTCACATGATCTGTTTACTATTTCAAATCATTATTATAGACTCATTCTATTCATCTATTATTATGTAAATACTGTTTTCCAATTACTCATCTTCTGGACTCAGTTAACATGTCAAGAGTTAAAAGTATATATTATATTTTAACCTCATTAGAAATAGAAGCTGGGTTGATTTATTGATATTTGATCATTGATATGCACTGCTCACAATTACTGTAATTTATATAATTATCACTTATTAATTTTATTTATATTTGGTTAGCATTTTGTACGATATGTCTTTCAATTAATTTATTGTAATTTTATTTATCCAAGTTCTAACACAGAGCTTTATATTATTTGTATACAATATTGGTATTAGTTTTACATATAATTGCACTTTTTTGTTTAGATTCATAGATTTTATTACAAACACACTCAGTTTGTGATGGGGATATATAGATTTGATATACCGCTATGTACACAGATTTTTTTTGTGTGTTATTACTAGGTAAGTATTGGTACATATCTATTCAATATATACATAGGTTTATTATATAGGATATCTATTGATATTTAATATATATATATATATATATATCAATTTACAGCAACATGTTGATTTAGTGGATTGGTTCTTCCAAATTTAATTTTGTATATTTATTTATGTGCTATATAAATAAAGATACATACAGACATATATATTTCTTTTTGTTTGAAAAGCATGGCTAACACGCCAGCAACACAAATAAACAGTGCAAGGGGTGGGGGGAAACTTGATTGGTGCCTCATGACTGAGATCACCTCCACTACCTCACATTTTGAACTAACTAAGTCCCTAACTAGTGGAGTGGGCCACCCCAGGACCATGTCATAGCATGCTCTAATTAAGTTTTTTTGGAGATTCTTGACCTGTGACTCTAGGGAAATCGCACACCACTAACTCAAATAATCACACAAACAACTGAGTTGGATGAATTATGGCTGCAGCTATTTATTGACATTAACAATTTAAATTAGGCAAACAGTAGTCCAGAATAGCAGGTGCATAAGGCTATTAGTGGGAAGTAGCAGAGCACAAATGCTATGTTCAAACAACATCATCATCTGACTCCAAGACAGATGAATAAAACCCATATCCAACCAAGAGAGATCCCTTCAGTTCCACTGGACTATTCTAGACCTGGGGAGACTCCAGAAAAACTATTCCCAGAGAACATATGACCCTCTGGATTGTCTCCCGTAGGCCCTTACAATCCAAGTTCCCATCCAGATAAAGCACCACAAACGAGGACATTTAAAACCTGAAATCGACCTTGCCACCTTCAGACATCCAAAACCTTTTCAACCTCATCTTGGAGGTCAGAATTAAAATATATCTAGCCCAAGATCTTACATAGTTACATAGTAGTTTAGGTTGAAAAAAGACTTGTGTTCATCAAATTCAACCCTTTTCTATTCTTGTATACTGCTGTTGATCCAAAATAAGGCAAACCTCCCCCCCCTTATATCTGAAAGATTAACTCCATCAGGATGCTCTAGCCCACACTCTTGAGAAAATCTGCCAGTCATTTATTCATTTTATGGCAGTTGCACTCTATAGCAGATACCTTTATAGAATGATGCCAATTAAATCAGGCAAACAGCTGTGACCAAACAATCATAACTCTCAACCATAATTTCAACTCCACAATATCTTTGCTGAACATGTACGTGAAATCAATTAATTTTATTAACCCAATGTAATTTGCCTCCACATAAAGCAGCAGTATATCTGGAGGTCCTGCCGCACTGGAAAATGTACTGCATAACTTGCCCCCATTGCAGATCTCTTTTGACCAACCAAGAAATTTTGGCAATATGAGTTGAATACTTACATTAGTTCTGTAAGACCAATGAGATTCTCTGTTTCCATCCCAATTAATTTAATAGTCTCCTCATATTCATATCACTGCATGGTGAACCTATGTAAAATAAAACATATTGGTACCTAATATAAGAATGATATCTCTACAATTTTCATCTACCTTGCCAATGATTTACCCCGTCCCACAGGATAGCTCTAGCTGCCTCTGTAGCTGCCCCAGTATGGAATGAATGTGTCCCATATAAACTATCATCTAACTACCCTTCTCTAAACACATCTTAAAATCACTTAAAACTGGAAATGTGTAATGGGTCAGCTATCCTCATTCACTAAAAGGGATCAACTAATGGCCAAGATGCTAAAATCATGACCCACAATGACCATGAGGGAGACTGAACCAATGAAGATAAGTGAACCCATTGTTCTTTTTCTCCTCATCTGTTTTAGATCTCCAAATAAGAAAACACAATGTGTCTCAATGACATTGAACATCATCTGGCTTTGCAACAGAGTCCCTCAATGCCTACCCTCACTCATAAGTTTCACAAAAATATCCAATAAAAAGGCTGTTCTAAACAAATTAACTTCAAACACAGAAAAATAAACTCTTTCCAACACTTGGAGTATTGGCAATAACAACCGAGAGGTGGCAGGTTGCCTGGCATCCACTATCATGATGGAACTGTTCCATCCTACACCCTGATAATATCTGGATACCCAGCTAAGCTGTCCGAAAATTCAGTTTCATATTTCTGAATGACAAATTGCTCCAGATCAACCACAGCAGATGCCCATTCCTGCCAGTAATGTTTGTCTGCTGACCACACACTCAAAGCCACAGAATAGAGAATTAACTCTGCTCTTCCAATACTATCCACAACTGCTCTTGTGGGTAGTTGGGCACTGCGTGTCACATGTTAGGCCTGCAGAAGTAAAGAATACAAAAGGATCAAATTGGAAGTGGGAAATAGCATCCACAACCCTATCATCTACCCCAAGAGTATGTTTTTATTGAAATAGCATGTTGTATTCCAAGCATTTCAAAGCTCTGAGCAGCCAAACCACAGAGACCTAGCTGTAAGGGAGATCAAAGACACAGCCATATTATCTGAGCAAAAAAAAAAAAAAAAAAAAAAGAAGACATGATGATTGGCCAGGTTGACTCCCTTCCCCACCTAGAGCTCCACTGCCACAAGTATGGTGGAACAATTCACTAAACCAGCTGCCTCTAAAGAACACCTCAAATTGATCCATTGATCTGTGAAGAAATCAAGAGCATCATTAAAAAGCTCATCCTGGAGCCACTAGGTACTACAATTATACTGACTCAAAACTTGCTAAACTACTCCCATATAAACCTTAATCTCCTTGGTTAATCAGAGGAAATTATGTGGCTTCAGAATCCCCACTGTGGCATCAATGAGAATCCTGCAAAAATTCTCAGCCCATCGGCATTACACTGCTTGAAAAGTCCAAATTGCCAAGAAAGACCTAGAACCGCTATAGAGTTGCTTTTTTGGCAGCCACTATTTTGCACATTAAGTCCCGCAAAGCCAGTAGTTTAGACTCAGGAAGATGAAAAAAACATGTTGACTGTGTAAATTTCAATACCCATGAAATTGATGATGGATGTGGTATCAGTCATCTTGTCTTTGGCCAGTGGGATACCTATCTGAGATAAATCGACTGAAAGCACACCTGTGTGTCCCTGCAAACGGATCTAAGTAATGAATGATGCTTGTCCTGGATTAGCTCTTAAAGACCCATTCAGTGCAGCTTAATGTCTGAAAATATTTGCATAACTTATAAGCAAGCAAAGGTCTACATAGTATAGACCCTGATAATTACACTCCAAGAGATGGACACAAGAAGGATGGATTGGCAACAACTGAAAGGTTGACTCAGTGTCAGCTTTTACCAACAAAGCCCCTTGACTGAACCTTTGAATAATAACCATTGCCTCTGCAAATGAGGTTTACTCTACCATACACAAATCAGGGTCAATGGCATCATTCACCAATATGGTTTCTGGGTAACGGAGATGATGAATCAGGAGGAAGGTGCCTGGTTCTTTTTTTCTGGATGACCCCTAATAGTGAAACCCAAATGTTGCAACTAACCAAGCCTCTGCCTAGTGGCATGAGCCACATAAGGCCCATGTCATGGTACTCTCCACTTAAGTTTTCAGGAGCTTATTTATGTTTTGATGGCCCCAAGTGTGTGGGCTCTGCATAGATTAATTCATATTGGCCCTTCAAAAAATAACTGACAAAAAGTGTCAGAATGTGACATTGACAAATAAAGGTTAAATGACAAGTACAACATATAAACAGTTTTTAAAATTAACATTTAATCTAGATAAATGTAAGATTATGCATTTGGGCTATAGAAAGAAATATGCTTCATATACACTAAATGGGAAACTACTTGGGGAATCCTCATTAGAGATCGATTTAGGAGTACTGATAGATGATAGACTTCACAGCAGTGTGCAGAGTCATTCAGTGCTGCAAGAGCAAATAGGGTACTATCCTGCATAAAAAGGGGTATAGATGTATGGGATGCAAATATAATACAACCTTTATATAAATCCTTAATAAGACCTCACCTAGAATATGGAGTACAGTTTTGGACACATACAATAAAACTGAGTTTTGGAGGATCTGAGTTATAAAGAGATACTAGCCAAACTGGGTTTATTTACATCAGAGAAGAGACTTCTAACGGTGATATGATTATCATTACAAATATATTACGGATCAACACAAAGAAATCTCCAACTAACTATTTATTCTGAGCTGAGCTAAGAATGAGATGTAATTCATTAATACTAGAGGAAAGGCGCTTTCTACTAAAACAAAGCCAGCGATTATTTACAGTAAGGGCAGTGAGGTTATGGAATTCTTTGCCTTGGGATGCTGTGCTTGCAGATACTGCAACTGCTTTAAAAAATAATGGATACCTATCTAGCACAGAACAATATTGAGAATTATGACAGCTGGTTTGAAGACAGATAGGATGCTGATCAAGGAAATATCTGATTGTAGCACAACTACAGGTCTGACTGGGAGACACACCATCATCAGGTCAGAGGTGCCACAACCTAGCAGCAGCAAAAGTACTTCTAAACATTCCCAGGGCTCTGGGGTACATAATAGAAAGGCTGTTGATGTGTCAGAGAGTGTGCCAAGATTTTCTGCTCCTCCTGCAGAGGCTTATGACTCTGAGTTTGTTTTTGGAGAGGACAAGAGTCAAAGAGTGCCCACACGTACTGCCACCACCCCCAACACAACCACAAGTGATGTAGTTAAAGTAATAAAGTTACACAGGTCTTCCACCATGTACTGCCATCCCACACTTACTAAGTTCTTAGAAAGAACTCAAAATCTGCACAGAATTAATGTAAAAGTACTCCTTGGACTAGTAAACCTGCCAAAATGTCAAACTGATGTCATGTATTGAACCCTGCTGGAATATCCCAAGCTGCAGCTATTTTTCAAGGATGGCTGTGCCAATGTCAAATAAGCAAGAAGTTAGTGTTGTGGGTAAATGAAAAAGGTACTCAGCCTGCTAGCAATTTTTTCAGTGCATATGTTGCTGCAGGACTCACAACTTTTACTTTCAGCTATTTATTTCTCCACTTCATCCCTCAGAAGAAGTAATACTGTGATGAGAAAACTTGCAGTCATAGAAAAACCAGTCATAAACTGGGGAATTTTTATGTTGCGGTTGATTTACTCCAAAATTGCACTGCTCCACTTTTATACACAAAGTACTTTAGGTATAAGGTACAAGGTCGTTTGCCTCAGCTAAAAAAGAGTAAACTACTGTTCCATATTTTTTTTTCCTCTGCAGAACATGGAGGAATGTCCCGGTAATATCCCAGATAGTATGTGGGAGATAGACTAGCTGCATCCTCCATGTTACTTGCTGAAGAAAGTCTAAATGGAGTGTGGCTTAAGTGATCAGCTAGTGCTGGTGGGACAGATGACTTGTCTGCAACAGCACACTGATGCTGGCTCCACTTGAACAAGATTTAAAGGAATAATAAACCTTTATCTTAACTACATATTATGTACTGTCAAATTGACTATGCTTTTTATTATTTTTTTTCATCTTCAAGTATTTTTTACACTTTTTTGTCCTTGACAAGGTGCTACCTGGATTTGTTTGAAGATAGCTTTCTGTCAGGGACCAAGAAAGTAGGTCTAGTGATGCATACAGACCATTCACTGATACAGGAAGAGTGTAACACTGCATTACTGTATTAACATAATTTAAAATTAAATGCATAAAAACAATATGGCAATTACAATATAAAGTCAATCCTTCAACACGTTTCTCAGTGTTAAGCTGCTTTATCAAGAAAACAAATGCCTGCGACTACTATTTCTAAATACGTTGAAGGATTGCCTGTATATTGTAATTGTAAAATTATCTTAATTGTAAATTATATTAATAACATTTTATATTGAACTATCGATGTGGGAGAAGCGATGTATTCCTACTGAGGATTCCTCAAGCAGAGATGAGGCAAGATCTCTGCATGCTATTTCTGTTGATGTGAGGTATAAGCCACCCTCAACTAACATTACAAGTGAGCGCAATATATTACTGCATATAACATTGAATTACATCCTTCTTTAATTGTTTATTGACCAGAAAACTTCCTAGAAAATGAGTTTCAAGTAGCTCACTGTCAGGGATATAAATATGTAAAAAACTAGCTGAAGATGAGAAACAAATAAAAATTACAGACATTTGATGCACCTGCAGAATTTGTAAATTCAAACTAAAGGGTTAATATCCTTTTTAAAACATTTAGATCCATATTTAGAAAATAAGATTAACATTTCTAATGCAACCTTGTGCTTTAGCAGATAAATACAAATTCCTAAAATTTTAATGAGACTTTTAAACCCTTGGAGACCTCTCTAACATTCAAAGGGTTAAACACAATTTAAACTAATGGGAATTTTTACATATCCACTAGGATGCATTTGATTTGCTTTTGATTGTCCCTCTTTGTTTCTGAATATTGCATTGGTCCCACAGGGGATTCCACACACCTCTCTGAGTCTCAGATGTTTAACCCTTTGAGTGGCAGAGAGGTATCCAACGTTTTGAGTTGCATTGCGTTGGATACCTTTCTGGCACTCAAAGGGTTAAAAAAATGTAATGCTGGGGATACCTTTTAGGAGGCCTAACTGACATCTTCCACCAGCTGGAGTAGTGTGGAAATCATTCTGAAGAACAAATAATAATTAACCCCAGAGGAGTACAGAACGCATTAAAAAGTGTAACAGAATTTAATAATCTCAGAGTTATAAAACTGAGAATACAGTTTATTAAAAAATAAAGACTGATAGCAAAAGTGAAATGAGCATATTATAGTATATGCTATAATATTAAGCATGTGTATGAATGAACAATCAATCACCTTTGATATGATAAAATCACAACTTACAATATGGTCACTTACGTTAACTATTTAAAAGGAAAATTCCATGGTCACTTTTCTCCTTGTCAGTCACATAACACTAGCGTCCATAGTACTATGCAGTGCAACATCAATAGAAAATATATACAGACTTACAGCTGAAGTTTGGGGATCTCATAAAATATGGGGCTAGAATGTAATTTTAAAGCCAAGGACAAGAACAGAGACAGCAGGATCTAGGGAAAAAGAGTGAAAACCAGGGATTGCCCCTGGAAATTAGGGACAGTTGGCTGAGGGTGCCAGTAGGCTATGCAACACATTGAAAAGCAAAGGATTAAAGGGGAACTACTATCCCCTACCCATACCTTGAAGGGGAACTATTACCCCGATTCCATATCTTATTGTCCCCTAGATATGACTTGTTTGAGGTCTTCTTGTCCTCTTGATGTTCCTTGTACCTGTAAATTGGTTTATTTATATCAGTTAAGGCACTATTGGCGCTCCCCTTTGTTTTTCCTGTTTTCTCTGCATATCTTCTCCCATTACGTGGATGTTGGGAGTGGAGCTGCCTATGCTGCTTTGGTGAGATATCCTTTTTTTCTTACCTTTAAACTGGCCCTTGTGTTCACCCTGTTAGGCCCACTGAATACTTGATGCTGGCTGGCTTCAGCAGATATTTTTGTTTGCTATTTTGCAACGGGAGATGCACTAATGTGTGCTCTCAGTGTCATTCTATAGGCACTATGTACCAAGGTCTCTACAACTTGAAAAGGAGGCCCTATATAATAATAGGAACCGAGAGATTTTTCTCAGTGCAGAGTATGGTTATCCCATTTTTCTCTCACTTCAGCACAGGCATTTTAAAAACGTATATAGCAACAACATCTGCCTTTATGAAGGACCACGACAATTATGTCAAGCTGTATGTTATAAAAACAAATTATGATTTTGTGTCTTGGTCAAATATTGATGGATACCCTGCTTTAGAGGTCTTTTTGTATTGTACAAATTATTTTTTTATTATTATTTAGATATTCTTGTTGCTGTACACAGAGAGAAAATATATGCAACCAATACATTCCAGTATTGACCTATTGGTACTGGCAGCATACTTACCTTTTACTTTGTTTATCAATATGTTTTTCTTTATGCAGAGAGGTGGGATATACAGTCCACACGCATAGAGATGGGAACACAGACTGTCAGTTTATAGTGGTATAGCGATAACATGATAAGGAGCACAGATGGTATTAACTATACTCTCTCAAGTGCTGGGACAAATATATCCAGCATCAATGTAAAGAAGTCTTTTGGAAAGAAATGATGAAGCCTATGTTTAAATGCAACACAAGAACAAGCTGGCTCACACAGACCTTCTTCCTTTCTCCCTCCAACAGACAAGGCTGGTTTTCAGCCAGGTCATGCCAGAGCAATGACCCAGTACTTTGTTTTATCTTCTATTTCATGAGATTATCAGAGCAATACAATTCTGCCATCAACAGTTATAGCTAGAGATAACCTTGTTTTCACCTTCTAAGAAATCACCCTGTACCCTACTAAATTCCATGCTTGCTTTTTATTTGAGACACCCTTCCAATCAATTCTCACTCCTCACACTCTTCCTTATAAATGGGCATAAGAAGGTAATATACTCCCCTGAAAAATCCCTTTTTTGCTACTGTAGGAAGCTCCTATAATTGAGTCTAATTGAAGCAGACAGGGGAGGGCTGAACGCTGAGGCTGGGTATCTTTAAACATTGGTAAAGTTACTACATTTGTATATCATGCCTACTCCAGCTCTTGAGCCCATAGCGAATATGTTTTATCTTGAACCTTAAAGAGATTCTTCTCTTGTTTTATCTATTACAAGACAAATACAGACAGTCTGAATCCCTTTAAAAATCTGCATTGCATTGTAATATACTCTACAGGGGTCTGATATTTTGAAGATAGAGGGCCACATGTGGGACACATGTTTGACCTGTTTTCTTTAGTGCATTACCCCCAAAGACTTCTTAGAAATAAAGATGCACATGTGTACTGCATTCAGTTTATTGAAACTCTTATTGGATCTTTAATATGGTTGACTATCAAAGTGATGCCCAAATTAGCATGCTCCAGCTATTCTGTGATCTGGCACTGATCACAGGGAAGGTACATCATGAATAGTTTTATGGCAACCTATTAGACAGTTGCAATACACAGGGCAATGTCCAGTCACTGTAAAGCACATTTGGGCATCAGCGAATCATGTATGGAAGACATATTGTGCATCTATCTATAGTATTTTATCACCATGCCCCCACCCCCCATGCACTCCCTGCATTCCGCTTGAACAGGGAGAAAAGTATGCTTGGTTGAGGCAACTACAAGTGGTGGCAGTTCCAATTACCTGCTTGAATAGAGCTTTATGTCTTATATTTTTGATACATTTGTGTTTAAAAAAAAAACAAAACGTTTTCAATTGTTTTCCTGTGAGGGAACATTTTTGTTTCAGCTGAAATGCTTGAACCCTAACATTCCAGCCCCTCTGGTGCTAATGAATGCATGGATGCTTGTGAATTAAGTGAGTTAACCCACTGAGGTACCCAATGTATAGAACTGCAATGAGTTGGCTACCTCTCAGGTCATGAGAAGGTTAATGTTATATCAATATCAGATGTATTTAAACGCAATTGATACAGGGAATGTGGCTACATTTTTACGCACGTAAAGAAAGAAGAGCATCTTTGACCGAACTATATAGGTCTTTTTTTAAGTTATCATTGGAATCTAAACTTAGTTGCTCGAAGAAGCAAGTAAATAGATTGAATCAAATTAGGTCAAAATCAGTTACAAATGGACAATATAATTAAGGAGCTAGATGAGAATTAAATTTTACCTTAAAGGTAATAGAGCGGAAACAATTCTGACTAATATGATTAAGAACAAAAGGTCAAAAGATGTCATAATCCAGATTATAACGGAGGATAAAATACATATGGATCCAAAGGGAATTACTGTTTGTTACTTTATACATTTGTTTTCAAACCAGTCAGGCAAATGAAAATCAATGCCTTGAGGACCAAACGGTTGTGCAACACTTTGCGAACCAATGCATTGCACGCTCCCCTTATCCTCAAGGAGTTAATTTCTAAAATCCCACAGACTTTTCATTAATGGGACACTAGCGCTTAAAATGAATGGAGTTATGTACAATTAAAAAGCATATACACTATGCTAACATTCATTAAAAAAATATATATATTTATTTAATTCTGATTCTCCAAAACCTTAAACTTCCTTTTCTAATACATGTGTATACTCAGCTATAGTCACTATTTATTTGGTTTGAGAGTGACAATAGTTAACCCTTTGAGTGCCAGAGGGGTACACAAAGCATTGTTTTGCAATGTGTTGCCTACCACTCTGGAACTCAAAGAGTTAAACAGGTAATTTATTAAGATTAGTACCTATGCCTCTCCTATTTAAAATGGCTGTTACCTTATTTCTGAGACATTTATGAAGATCACTGTGTGAATGGAATACTGGAATACTAGAATCCTACACAAAGCATGAATGGGTATCCCCACAGGGCATATCTAAGTACTACACTTTAAGCCTGAGGTAACAAATAAGAGAATTTTTAAAGATACCAGCTTAGACTGTATGAGGCATTTAAGTATACCAATTTTGCTTCTTCAGTCAAACATTGTGGCCTAAATAAAATGACAAATAACATAGAATCAATCATACAAAAGCAACAAAAGAAGCCATTTAAGGCTTCTATAACATAACTCTAATTTTTAGGAGTTAAAGTGATAGTAATGTCCCAAAATTATTTTATATTTTATTGTAGATTAAATAAAAATAAATTATTTGTAGCAAACCTCATCTCTCAAAACTCTATGGTTTGAGAGATATTTGCTTTGAAAGTTCGCACCTCTCTACCCTTCTCCCGATGTTAGCTGTAAAGCTGACAGCAGGAGATTCGAGTCATGCGACTTCAGGAGGCTCTTCAGCAGAGCCAAAATTGCGTTATTTAAAGAGAACTTCTTCAATGGAATGGTCTACAAAGTGTGGTTACAAACCAGGCACTTTGTAGACCATTCCATTGAAGAAGTTCTTTTTAAATAACGCGATTTCGGCTCTGCTGAAGAGCCGATGGCTGGTCCCTGGACCAGGATCTCCTGTTGTCAAATAGACGCTGACATCAGGAGAAAGGGAGAGAGGGGCGAACTTTCAAAACAAATATCTCTCAAACCATAGAGGTTTGAGAGATGGGGTTTGCTGCAAATAATTTATTTTTATTTAATCTACAAAATAAAATAATTTTGGGACATTACTATCACTTTAATCTTTTTAACTACTGTATTGTTTTCCCTTAAAATGTGCTTATCAAATTGCTTGCAATTGTTTGGCCCATTTAACGCCTTGGATGCTAGGCCCCTTCTTGCATCCAAGCTACCATTTTACATTTGCCTTAGTGATAACCATATGTTAATCTTATTAATGACAAAGTAGATAGACACTGAGATGAATATGCCATCTGCTTTCATCTGATGTGTGCTACATTCCCAGTTAAATCTGCCAGTTGTCAGGATTTAGTTTCACAGTTAGATTCAGAGAAATTAAAGGAACAATAGTACCTAAAGAGTTTTAGGATTATACACACTTAACCCTTTGAATGCCAGAGGGGAAGGGAATGCATTGCAAAGCAATGTATTCCATACCTCTCTGTCGCTCAAAGGGTTAAATACATTGTACCCTATGCTAGCCTCTGTAAAAATTCTGTTTTGGTTTTCTGGGGACTAAAATTCAGGACTCTCATTATAACATAAATCTTGATAGGTGTCTCAGAAGTGATAGTGTTTTATTGTCTGTTAATGGACCTGAGTTAAGACATCGGCCCCATGAGTAGAAAAACAGAGGGCACTAATCACAATACATTAACAGTATTATCTGTGCATAATCAATTATCTAATTTATATCTCTATAGTATAGTGTACATCTGTATTAAAAATGCAAGTTTAGGATCAGGCTTTAGGGATATAATATAAAATAGCTAACATTTACAGGTGCTATCCAAACGTACATGGTGCTTAAAAGTATTTCAAGTGGAACTTTCATGCATATTAAAATGCTCCCCAAATAATTTTTCACATAGCAATAAGCATATCAATACTTGTATTATCCTTAGTAGGTCTGGCGTTATTTAGAAATGCAACTTCTTTGGAGACTCATCAGCAGGCATCTTGATGTAGAGGAATCTGTGCTCTTGCGCTGTCCATCTCTTTGTGTACCTTAAGGTACAATGCAGCTCCCCCTTACCAATCATAGAGAACACAGGGATGGACAGCACAGGCACACAGATGCCTCTTTGGCAAGATGTCTGTGCTGTTGGATTTCTAAATAATGCCAGACTTACTAAAGCTAACACAAATATTGATATGCTTATCGTTATGTGAAAAATGGTTTTGGGGGCACTTTAAGATGCATGTAAGTTCTGCATTAATCTCATTTTTTTGTCTTATGTTCCTTTAACAAATCAGGAACTCATGGTATGGTTAAGGTGACTAGATCTCCATGTTCATGCAGGGGCTTACACAAGAACCAGTAAAACCCTGTAGTGTGCATTTATCATAAGTATCCTGTATTAAAACAGATATTTCATCACATCACCATCTGGCAGTTGCTTGGCTGAGGATAGTTTAGGTGATGAGATCTACCTTAATGCAGAATGGTTATTAAGATGTGATTCTGACAGACTGCACAGTAAGATAACCAGACCTCCCCTTTAACAGAGCTGCAGAGACATCAGAGCAAACCTGTAGAATGCATTTTTTGTGTGTTCTCGGATAAAGGTGAGGTCTGGTCAGATCACTACACAGGAACCAAAGCTACCCGGCAATGTGTGTTTTTCATAATTGTATTGCATTAAAATTTAGAACTTGTTCCATTAAGAATTCTGAGAAATGCAGTCAAACAAATACTTTAGGGACGCAGGTTGTCTATCTCTGCTCTATACATAGACAAGTGCAGTCCCATTTTGGATACAGAATTGATCCCTTGAGAGCACGTTTGGTATGCAGCCATTGCACTCTAGAGGTTAAACCAAATAAATTGTAGGTATTGTTATTCAATGCTTATTTTAATTTTCTGGAAATGTCTCTGGAAATCTTATACTTCCTCCTGAAGGTTCTCAACCTTTGCACTGTACACAGTGGTTGTGTTCCGAAAAGAGTATTTTATAATACACTTTTTCAAAAATAACTTCTCATTTAAACAATGATTTTGACTAGTTACAGTGAAACCAATAGGTTTTGCTTAGATTTTTTTTTTTGGCGGTTTTGTATGGCAGTTAGAATGGTGTACCATCATTATAACATTGTACTTACAGTGGTTCTCAAACTGAGTTCTGTGGAATCCTAGAGTTTCCAAAGTACAAAGAGTTCTATGGGACAATTTTTTGTTATTGTTGACAATGAAACAAGCCTGGGAATTGGGATAATAAGGCTGGCATACTAAGAAAATGGAACAGCAGAACTGCACCATAGGGGCAAGTAAATATTTCTATTGATTTTAAAGGGGATTTTAACCCTCTAAATGCTATAGAGGTCATCAGTGAATTACGAAAAGTAGCACTTCCTACCTTACATGTGAATTCCTGTGAAAGCTGCCATTTTCCCTTTTTTTCTCTTTGCATTGATCTTAATTATAATATAATCCCCCCCTCATGTGAAGCATTTCCCCACATGCATTCCCACCTTGCTAACTCACCAGTATAAAAGGAGGTGTCAGTTTGCTATTCTGTGTTTGAGAAGAAAAAAGAACACTAGTTATTGTAGAGGCAGGCAGGCAAAGACAACTGGACACCTCTGGTCAGATGGCCATAAATCTCAAAAGGATGGTGTAGTAACAGTGCTATTTCAGGCCACTGAGTTAATGCACTTAAAAAAATCAACTTTGAGTTGTAATACATTTTGAATAAAAGACCTTTCGGCTGTGAGAGTGCCATTGTTTTGCTTAGGGGGATAAACCGCACAGTATATTTTTATTTTTACATTTTAAAGGAATAGTAATGTTTCACAAAAACAGCAGCTCCAATTAATCTTCATATTATTTGAGCCATAGAGGGTGTTATTTCAATACTGTCTTGTAGTATAAGAGTAATTGAATTATAAAGTATCCCCCTCCCGCCCCTCTTACCTATTGTTAGCCACCTCCCCTCAGATGTGGAATTTGATCCTGGGATCAGACAGCTCACAGCAAGGGACAATATACTGTCATAGCAATTAAATCCCTGCCCTCATTGACAGGTTTTTCAGGTTTTTCACTTATGCTAATTGAAGATTGTCCCTTTCTGCAATCCATTCGGACAGTCTTGCTACTCTGAGGTGAGCAGTGTTACATCAGTAAAAGGGGTGGGAGGGGGATATTTCATCATTGAATTATTCTTGAAGTACAACTCTGACAGTACTGAAATAACACTCTCCACAGCCCAAATACTATGAAGATTAATTAGAGCTGCTTTTATTGTGAAACATTACTATACCTTTAAGTATTACTATCGCTTTAAGGAATATTGAAGTTAGCCAGCTATTCTCTGGACAGGCGGGGTTCAAGGAATGTGGATGTGAATGGAGAAAAGATAGTAAACAAACTAACAAATGTTGTGACTGATAGGTGTCAGTGACCATGACAGTCAGGTAGACAGGTGTTCTAACTGAGCTGAGGCATGACTGAAACTGAGAGTGATAGATGCCACACAGACACACAATACACCATACATTCAACACAAGACAGACAGTGGGAACAACTTGACATACTGTGTTATACTCACTCACTCTCAATCTGCAATTTGCATAGAACAAGAGGGACAAGCATATGATGTGGTCTGCCATACTCTGGTGCTTCACATGCTGCTGCACTGTTCTTTGTGGCAATTTGCAAGCTGCTGATTCTGAATCTAACAGGTCTATCCAGTACTTTTCTGTAACAAGTTAACAGCAGTACTTGGGAGAGATGGAGAATGCTGAGGAAATGTTGACGCTAGCTAGTGTAGAAACAGCCAGGGAAAGAGGGGAAGCTGGGGGGAGATGCACTCATGTTTGATGCAATGGCGAAGTGTGTCTGCACCATATGTTTTAACCCTTTGATTGCCAGATGGGTACACAATGCATCGCTTTGCAATGCATTGTGTACCCCTCTGGTACTCAAACCAGAGTCAAATGGAGACTCTGAGAGCCAAATGGATGTGCAGCACCTTGCTCTGCAGTGTGTTGCACACCCCTGTGGCACTCAAGGGGTTATAACATACACAATCCCCTGCCCTGCTTAACAGCTAATTCAAATACGCACAGAACAGGCAGATGAGCTGTTATATGTATCAGTTGATTGGCCCGTTCTGTGTTTACCTGAACCTGCTAATTGCCTGGACAGCAGACTATTCACCATTCCGATAATTTGTGTCAACAGTAGACTATGCTACATGCCGTGACTCACATTATACCTTTAAGGACCAGTGACGGACATAGAACGTCACGTACTTTTTACTTACAGTGTTCTGCCGGGAGAGCTGTAAGTAAAAACGGAGCCTAAAATTGACCGCTCCAAGGCCAGAGCGATCTCTCTTAGGCCTCAAAGTGGCGCATCGGTACGAGTAACAGGTCACGTGTACCAGCGCATTTGCAAGGATCAAAGCGGTCCTTAAGGGAAGGTAACTTCCCTGGACCGCTGGTCCTTAAGGGGTTAATATTAACTGCATCATGCCGCTGGGAGAAAATGGATGCTATCAGATTCTGATGACATACAGCGTTTCCCAGTAGGTGGTTCTGTTTAATAGCATTAATCAATCATATGCATGCCTTATGATATGTATTTCCAACTCTCTAGCTTTGTAGCCTATGGTATGAGGAGAGAAATATGAGACTAATTATCACTCAGTCTGCCATTTTGTTCCTGCCACTGTCGCTTCTTGGGGCAATCTAGTTATAGCAAGTGAAATACTCTATAGTTTAATTTATTATTAACACCCATTTAGTTCAGTGATTCCTTTTTTCACTTCACGGATATCTGGCAAGGCCTTGCTTGGAGTATTGTGAAACATTCTGGAGACCACATCTTCAAGGGGACACCAGTACATTACATACAGTTCAAAATGGTGCAGGGTCTTCACCGCAAATCATTTAAGGATAAACGCAAAGACATTATCAGCAGAAATTTTCCTTGTGATGTTTTCTTTAAAGGGATAGTAATACTTAAAATGTAAAAAAAAATATGTTGTAGGGTTTACCCCCCTGAGTAAAACAAGGGCACTCCCACTGCTGAAAGGTGTTTCATTCAAAAGTTATTAATTTTCAAAGTTGAATTTTTTAGGTGCAATATCACAGTGGCCTGAAATTGTACAGTGGCGCTGTTGCTACACGATCCTATGGACAGCTCTGGTCAGTTGACCATAAATCTCCATAGGATGGTGTAGCAACAGCGCCACTGTACAATTTCAGGCCACTGTGATATTGCACCTAAAAAATTCAACTTTGAAAATTAATAACTTTTGAATGAAACACCTTTCAGCAGTGGGAGTGCCCTTGTTTTACTCAGGGGGATAAACTCTACAACATATTTTTTTTTACATTTTAAGTATTACTATCCCTTTAATGCTAAATTTGAGATGTATTATTTTCGTAAAAAGCAGGCTCTTATAAATGTAGGGAAGTTATGCAGTCTATTTGCTTCATAATGTGCAATCTTCATTTAGACCACAGCCTCAAGAGGGAGATATACATTTTCTTTGTACCCCCACTACTGACACACTCAGCTCTCCCTACAAGTTCCTCTGCCATTCTGCAAATGTTCTACAGCTGTACCTTCTTACAATACAGTCCTCACTGCAAGTTCCACTGATCACCTGGTCCCATACACATTTTCCCTGCCAGTTTTGGCTGATATGAGGTCTGTTTTTTCATCACAAATCCAACAGGATACATATTTCCAG
Source organism: Rhinophrynus dorsalis (assembly GCA_037306005.1). NCBI lineage: Eukaryota > Metazoa > Chordata > Amphibia > Anura > Rhinophrynidae > Rhinophrynus > Rhinophrynus dorsalis. Next base: position 177,321,029 of record CM074723.1, read on the forward strand.
AATATATTTTAGTGTTGGACAACCTGACCTTCCCCAGTTATTGTTGGATTACAATTTGAATATAACTTAGCCTTGAAACATATGACTGGCCATTATGGGAAGTATAGTCCAACAATAACTGTGGGGGCCACAGGGTACCCACTACTAATATACAAACTGGGAATTATGAATGGGTACTGACAGGCCCTATTTCAGTGCTGGTCAGCCTATGGGTCCCCTCTCATTGGTGGAGCACAATTACCATAAAACTTAGCCATAAAAGATGTGGCTTCATACCACAGAAACCTTTAAAGGAATTCTAATGCCTATAGATGAAGCTGAGTTATACACATTTAAATATGATGTACTGCATGCTAGCACATTAAAAAAATGTTTTCTATGGCCTATAATTTAGTCATACATATTCTTTGGGTTTTATTGTTCAGGATTATCTGTAAATGGGCTGAAATTAGATAACAGTCTTTTTTGAATGCAAGAGTGCTGGGCACTAATCACAGTCAGCAACCTTTATCTTGTTTCCTTCAATACAGACTGCACACACCATTTAATAAATCGACTTACTATGTAGTGATCTGCAGATTTATGTGTGTCATTGTCAATGGAGAGATGTTCTCTTCTTTGAGAACCAGAGACAGGCACAGATCAGCAGAGCAGTACTATCATGGTGCCTGTGATCCTTTCTACATGGTGACATTGCTACTTTCGGGTTTCACCTTGTACGGTTCTTATTGGTCACTGGGTTCTGACTCCGCTCAGGGCTAGCCCTTTTATACCCGGCCCTGTCATTCTTTCAGCACCCTTTCGTGGTGTACCTGTACCTAGTGTTTGAGTTGCTGCATGTTCCTGTTCCGTGTATGACCCGGGTCGCCTGACTACGCTTCTGTTTGTTCCTGAGTTGATTCCGCTTCTGTTGCTGACTAGGACTGGCTGACTATCTCTGTGTGTACCGAACTGGCTTTGGCTGAGAACCCGCTTCCATTGCTGACTAGGACTGGCTGACTAACTCTGTGTATACTGAACTGGCTTTGGCTGAGAACCTGCTTCCATTGCTGAGTAGGACTGGCTGACTACCTCCGTGTGTACCGAACCGGCTTTGGCTGAGAACCTCTTCCATTGCTGACTGGGCCTGGCTGACTACCTCCATGTGTACAGATCTGGCATTCTGGCTTCTGACCCCTCTGTGGGCGTTACCTTGAGCTCCATTAACTCTCGCTCTCATTACTACTCAGCGACCTCCATTACAGCGCCTAGCATCTTATCTGCTACTCCCTAGCATACCTGGGAGACTGAGTTGCGAGAAGTTACCTTTGCTGCTACTCCCTAGCGTTCTAGGGATCCGGTCACTTGCCAGTATCCAGTCTGTGAGTTGCCTCCGATCTCCCTAGCGTTCTAGGGATCCGGTCACTTGCTAGTATCCAGTCTGTGAGTTGCCTCTGATCTCCCTAGCGTTCTAGGGATCCGGTCACTTGTCAGTGTCCTGTCTATGTGTTGCCTACATCTCCCTAGCATTCTAGGGATCCAGTCACTTGTCAGTGTCCTGTCTGTGAGTTGCCTCCGATATCCCTAGCGTTCTAGGGATCCGTTCACTTGTCAGTGTCCTGTCTGTGAGTTGCCTACAATCTCCCTAGTGTTCTAGGGATCCGGTCACTTGTCGGTATCCGGTCAATGAGTTGCCTCTTATACTCCCTAGCGTTCTAGGGAATTGCCCTGTAGTTACCTGCCGCTAGTCTCCATGTGCCTTCCCGCGGCTTTGGTACTGCTGTGGTTTGCTCTGTTCCAGTGTCCAGTCTACGGATGAAGACACTTAGTTTATCTTTAGTATTGTCTTTCGTTTGCATATTATTTCTGTTTTCATCCTGACCTGTGACATATTTGGGAAGTACCACGGTACTGTCCCTATCTGGGCCCGAGTAGGTTGATACACTTCATTGCTGATTATTTATTTTCAATAAATCTGATCTTAACCTTACCTAATTTGTCTGAGTGTTCTTACAAAACCGTGACAAGTACATAGCCAATGGAATCAGGAAAGTTCTCAGTTGTATATAGCAGAAACAAAGTAGTCCCTTAGACTTCAGGCATGATGTGGGAGATGCACTAATGCATGATAAAGAGGTGATAAAGTGGAGATGACTTTTCCAGTGACATCACTTCTCTAGATCCTTTGCTATTCTATAGATCCTCAAAGTTGGAGAGATCTTAGAGCATAGGCTCCATAGAATAACATAGGAATTGGAGAAGTCATGTCACTGAAGAAGTCATCTCCAAGTTATCACATTTTATCATGCCTTACGGCATCTCCCTCGACATCTAGAGGATAAGAATACACTTACAGAATACAGAGCTCTCTGTATGCTAGGAGTAATTGATAAATGTAGGGAAAGAGCTCAGTGAGATATTACCCTCCATTCTTTTTGGCAGCAGGGGTTAGGGTACACTATACCACTCCCCCCTATCTTTCTATCTGGGGACCAGTTTCTCCCTTCAGAGAGAAGATCTGGTTGTTTAGCTATATTAAACATCAACATTTAAAAAAAAAAAAAAAAAAAAAAAAACAGGTTCAATGATTAAAAAAATAAATTAAAAGTATAAACAATTTTACTGTATTTATTCTGCCATAGCAGAATAAAGTCAACATAGAATGTTATTATCTCTTTAATAACTATTTATTGCCAATAAAAAGAGTTCAAAGAGTGGTTAAACCAAGATTGTAAATGGTTGGATTTAGAATACACACAGAACACACACTAGCATCCAATAGGTTAATCATGTATCCTTTGTTGCTGATTGTTGTACACAAATGGTCTTCTAACAAGTACAATAGCAACATTACACACAAATGTAGCATTTCTTATACATTTTCAGTTTACACAGAAGTGTTTATGTATATGCCACAGCAATGTAAAATATTTACATGTACAGTCTTATGATGAATTATTCCCACATTCATGTAGGCATTGTTATTTATATGCTAATGCAGTGTGTACTGTATGTGTACAAAATACTTCAAGAAAGTGAGTTATATAACCCTTTAACACTTTGAGTGCCAGAGGGGTACGCAATGCATTGAGAAGGGGTGCACAACACATTGCTAAGCAATTTATTGAACCCCCCCGTGCTCCTTAAAGGGTTAAACAAAGTCTGAACCAAATAGAAGTCTTCACTCCTTTTAAAGGGATATTAATGTTTCAAAATAAAAGCAACTCCAAAGAATTTTCATAGTATTTGAGCCATGGAAAGTATTATTTCAATACTGTCAGAGTTGTAGTTCAAGAGTAATTGAATGATAAAGTATCCTTCTCCCACTCCTCTTACCTAGTGTCCCTCAAATGTGGAATCTATTTACTGGACCAGACAGATCACAGCAAGGGACAATCTTCTTACTGCGATCATAAGGAAAATCCTGTGCCCTTAACAGAGTTTTCGGGTTTTTCCTTATGGTCACTGAAGATTGTCCCTCTCTGAGATCCATCCAGACAATCTTGCTGCTCTGAGGTGAGCAGTGACATCAGTAAAAGGGGAGGGAGGGGGATATTTTATCATTCAATTACTCTTGAACTACAACTCTGACAGTATTAAAATAACACTCTTCACGGCCCAAATAATATGAAGATTAATTGGAGCTGCTTTTTTTTTTTAAACATTACTATCCCTTTAAATTATCTTACATACAGGCTTTTTAACAAATGAAATAAAATATAGCTACAAGTTATGATCCAAAATTTCTTCACTTTTTAAAATTGCCTTATGCCAGTGGTATGAAAATGTGGCCCTCAAGGGTCCGAAAACAGGCCAGGATTTAAGGATTTCCCTGCTTCAGTATAAGTGGGTCAGTCAAAATGAATGAATCATTAATGAATTGCTTTGGAGACCTCATCTCTAGCATTCAAGAGGTTAATAACGCCTTTGAAATCAGTGGAAGTTTTTCATTGTCTCCTTTTTGTTTGTGCCTATGGCCCCTAATACAGTCCCTTCTATATTACAGGAGACTATACTCTTTGTGTTGTAGTGCAAGACTTCCAGGTTTGTTTTTACACCGGGTTCAAGATCAAGGCTTTCTTAAAATTGGAGGTTGTGTACTTTTATAGCCAGTCCATTAAACCCCCACAGCACAATGCCTTGTGTTTTATGAATGTATTTATTTTTTATAGCCAGTTTCACCCAAGTAGTGCACTTTTTTATTGCACTATATTAGGAATGAACATTGCAAGCAAATATGAACTGTAGATCAGAAATCTGCCAAAAGCAAGTGTTACTTTTGTTGTTTCTAAATAAAGAAATAGTTGAATTAATAGTTGTTCTAATGAAAAACAAATTGTAGAAATGATCTTGCTGGGCTAGCAAATACTGAACTGTATGCATTTTATGGAAATAATTCAAGCAATTTTGGTTATTACTTTAGGCTTTTTTGTATTGTTTTAGAATACATTGTAAGATCTTTATGAAACTGGAAAGTGTAGATATTGTTTGAACATATGGTATTTTGTTGATATTGGTACCATGTGTCATATCCTAATCCTATTGAAAAGTCCTGAAAATAAATATTATTCCAAATCCTGAAACATTTCTTCTACACACCTCCAAATTGCCAAAACAGTCAAAAAATAATATCCAACTACTAAATTATGGCTTTTATATTCAGAGCAAAATTTCTAATTCCTAAACAATGGAAACTATAAAATAGGCCAATATGAGGACATGGAAATAATATGTCCTCTCTTGTAATACTATTGAAACATTAGATGATATCTGATCATCTTAGGTCAGCCTTCCCCTAAAGTTCTTTGATACTACTGGATCCAGATAAATAAACCGTTCTAAAAAATCAGTAATAAAGTTTGTAGTATATCATCTGATACTCCCTCTTGTTGTTGCTCTTCTCCTAATGTCCTTTTCTCCATCATGCATGTTTGGGAACAAAAAAATGGCTAGGTGGGTTTATAAGCTTGGTTTTCTATAACATTCTTTGTCTTGATAAAGGCTTGTATTATGACCAACACATAGGCCAAATACATTTGCTCATTTTACCACCACAGGTGTTACCTTTTTCTGGCTATATATGTTCATAATTAAGGATTGTGCACCTTGGCATTCTGAATCACAACATAGTAAGTGCAAGTACAATTACCTCTTCAGTATGAACATCCAGATGGAGTGCACCCTCCGTAAAATCACCCTTTCTCCAGCTCATAACGAGCTAGCAAATAAGTGAAGACGCTGCCTCAAATCATGTAAGACCACCCATCAGTATCTGAAACATCCTCTAGTACTACTTGGCTTTGACAACATACAAGCTATAAGCATTCTCTGATTCTCTTCACTGCCATTGAACATCTGTTGAGTATCTGTTGATATTTTTTACAATAGTCAAATATATATATACATATATTTATATATATATACACGGGGCCAGATTTACATTACAGACTCCCCTAGGCAAGGCAGTCTCCTCCTCACATGACCACGCCACCAGTCTCATCCACTGTTTCCTGGCACGGTATATACCTTTGGTACAACAAGCAAGGGCATAAAAGCTTTAACCCCTTGGTTGTTAGAGAGATCTCCAGCGCATTGCTTCGTATAGCATCCATGGGGTTAAATAATAACCTGTAAAGGGGTGTATAAGCTACTGCATGGATGCAGAGATTGCTCTGGCCCCACCCACAATTCAGAATGTGGGTGGGGCCAGAGCAATCTCTGCATCCATGGAGCTCTAGGCAGGTGCCTAGTCTGCCTATTGGGAAATCCAGCCCTGGATCTATCTATCTATCTGTCTATCTATCTATCTATCTATCTATCTATCTATCTATGTATATATATATATATATATATATATATATATATATATATTTATTTATCAAAAGACAATGGCACACACTAAAAATTTAAATAATTATCACAATGTGCTTGGAAGCCGTGCCGTCTGCTTCCTGTGCTGTCATTACTGTCTATGGTCATGGGTGCAGACATGCTTCTGTGACGTGCACTTGTTTATACGCATGAAGCCTCTCTCCTGATTGGTTCCAGCCTTGTATGTGCCTATTTCAATGCCTCTGGGCCTAGTGCTAGTTGCACTTACGTGGTGTTCCATTTAGTCTCCTTCGTCTACTCCATTTCGCTGTGACTCTTGCTTGGCCTCCAATCTCGCTCTGTGTATGACCCTTCTTGTTTGACTATCCACATCGGTACTACCCATGGCTCTGGCTGATCTCGCTCCATGTATGACCCCGGCTTGTCTGACTCTCCAAATCGGTACTGACCTGTGGCTCTGGCTGACTATTCACCTTGCGCATGACCCAGGCTTGTCTGACTATCCACATCGGTATTGACCTGTGGCTCTGGCTGACTAATCACTCCATGTATAAACCCGGTTTGTCTGACTGTCCACTGGTTCTGACCAGTGGCTCTGGCTGACTACTCGCTCCTTGTTGTCCACAGTTGCCTGACTATCCAATTGGTTCCGCCACGTGGCTCTAGCCAATCACTCACTCCTTGTTGCCGGTTGTCTGACTATCCTCTCGGTACTGAAATTGGTGCAGGCTGCCTACTCGCTCCTTGTGTCCTACTCCAGTCCGGCTATTCATAGTAGGGTACTGTGGCTGTGCTGCCCATTCTCCGATTGCCACTATCTGCAGTTTGTACCATACGGTAGGATACACATTTCCTTGGGCACTCAGTCCTACCTACAGATAGAACGATAGGCTAGGTTCTATATTCCGTTCCTCTTCGAGAAGTGCAGGCCTCTATCTTGTGTCAGTCTGGGTAGTAGACTGTGGGCTATTGTCATACTGTTCGGGGGTATTAGGGGTATTGCCTATTATCTTTGTATTCTAAATAAAGGTGGTTTTATTTCAAATTACTTGTGTCTGACCTTCTGTTTGTACTGGTTACTGTGACAATAATATGTAAATGAATTGGTGCACGTCACAAAAGGATAAAGATATAAATGTACTCAGCCTGGGATGTCCCGGGGCGCAAGGGAGAGACAGCACTCATTGAAGATAAAGATGAACTAAAGTTTTATTTCAATAGTGAGAGTCAAAAATTTTTGGTTCTTCTAGTGGACCTTCATCAGGGCAACTGCATTTGGCTCTCACAGTCTACTACCCAGAATGACACTAGATAGAGATCTGCGCTACTCGAAGAGGAGCGGAATATAGAACCTAGCCTATCATTCTATCTGTAGGTAGGACTGAGTGCCCAAGGAAATGTGTATCCTACCGTATGGTACAAACTGCAGATAGTGGCAATCGGAGATATCACAGGCTGGGTACACTTGTCTGTGTATATATAAAAATTATATATAAAATCATCTTCAGTAGTTGTCAGTCCACTGCAGCCTCCTCAGTCAAGTTTCCAGCAACTTTGGTCTTGTGCTTTTTGTTGCCACTGCGTACTAACAAACCTGTTAATTTCATCTGCCCATCTTGTTTTTGATTTTCTTCTTGGGCGTTTAGTGTGTAGTGGAAGCCATTCCAAAATCTGTTTGGTCCATCTACCATCAATTCCTCTTGTTATGTGGCCTGCCAATTTCCATTTTAGGCTCCATACTCTTTTAATGAGGTCATAGACCTTTGTTTACTGACGAAGCCATGTACACGTTTTTCAGTCTCTTTTTGTTTTGTTCAGAATTCAACTTTGTATATATGTATGTAAACCTTTATTTTATATGGTGCTACACAGCATACACAGTGCCTTACAACAGTAGTACGTTACAGTAAATAAATGGGAATAAAATAAGTGTCACAGTCATAGAAACAATAGGAGAGATATCCCTGCCCCAAGGAGCTTACAGTATAAATGGGTAATAGGAGACAGACAATAGGGTATAAGGGTGTCAAGAACTGTGAGTTTAAGTGCTGAATGTGCCAAAAGGTAGTGCGTGGTTCTAGTGCTCCAGAAGATAGGATTTCAAGGTAGTTTTAAAGACAGAGGGGATTCTTCTAGACGTAGAGAGAGAGGTATAGGTTTCCATAGGTACTGTGAAAAAGTTTTAGGCAGGTGTGAAAAAAATGCTATAAAGTAAGAATGCTTTAAAAAAAATAGATATATGTTAATGTTTATTTTTATCAATTAACGAACTGCAAAGTGAGTCAACAGAAGAAAAATTAAAATCATCTCAATATTTGGCATGACTACCTTTGCCTTCATCAGATCTGCCTAAAACTTTTACACGGTACCGTATATTGGTATCCTAAATATATGAATAGTAAATTAGTCATGTTTTCTTAGTGCTGTGTGGATTACCTTTGTGGACAGAGGCAGGGCATGCTGGATTATTCATTTGGTATAGCGCTCCTCTACTGAAGAGGCTCAGCCACATAGCGCCCCTTACTATTCATCTTTTCATCCATTTATTAGACATTGACGAAATTGTCTCTTTATACATTCATTCATCATTTACTGAGGAAATCCTCACTCAACAGTATCTTCCTGTGATAGAGTGATTGATCAGAATAATAGTGGGGACCCGCTGGATACTTTTAAGTTTGCCCTGTTTCTACTTTCAGACTCTTGCACATTCATCTGCAGGTGGTCCCTTGCATTTATACTCTTATTTTGAGGCTGTTTTTTCAACTTTTATTAACTTTTGCTGCTTAGTAGTCTATTGCGTTGTGATGTGCTGGCGTGCCTCTGGTTGCTATGACATGAACAAACATGGACCACTAATGTCAATGGGTCTCATTTACTGCATTGTATACATTTTTCCTGTACAGCCTGTCTTTGGAATTATTGCAATATTAGTTGCTGATATATTTCAATGCCACATTTTTCCATATCTTTCATATGCCCACTACCACTTATATCAGTTATATATTGTATCTTGCATTTAAACTATTTTGCAATGGGCTACTGTAGGGGTGATGACATCACCTGCAGTAACCTTTCTGACTGCAGATGATGACATCATTGGTCTCTTTTGGAGCCCAGCATGTAAGCCCCTAGCCTTTAAAAACATGCTCTTCATCAACTATCATTGTCTCGATAAAGGTCTTGTGACCAAAACATTGACCATTTTTTCTTGACCATTCGTTTGCCTAATAAATCATTTGGTGCTGCCCACCTCTTTACGTTCTAAATGTGTCACTTTGCTATGATAATGTGCACCTGGACAATTGCTTAAAAACAGGGAGAGAGCTGGATTAATCCTCAATCAATAAAGCAATATACAAACAAATGTACTAAATATAACAACATTTATTAAAACAATATAATATATGCCCTAATTGAGACATAGAAAATACATAACACAATACAACTACTTCAGAGATATCACTGGAAAATCCAATATGAGCTCAAAAAATATATATCTTAAAAATAGTCACTTGTATACAGCAACCTGTGAAGCTTGAGGTACCTGTTATATGCAACAGTTCTATACTGCAGGCAGGTTTGTCTGTCCTTAAGATAATGTGTTCCGATTTTTTAATGACAGCACAAGGCAAGTAGTGGCATGCAACAATGTATATAGCTGATAGTGGGCAGAGGTCTGACAGGTACCGATCATGGCTAATAATTGAGACACCACTCTTAGCCAGTTTTGACTGCTAGATGAAGCTCCAAATTTCACTGTACTCACAGATCCTCTCCTGTCCGTTAATTCAGGAAGATATATATAGCACGGTTCTCACCCGTCCAGCTGTATCTCGGGTCCTTATTCACCAAACACTACACCTCCCATCCGTAGTGCAAATACAGATATTGCTGTAATCACTGAATATAAAAATGCCAACAACTTAGGGTCCCCCAATCCAACGTGTTTTTCGTATCCTTATAGATGTGTTTGATTCAAATGCATATCTCTGACAAGATCCCTGATGAAGTGTCTATAAAGATGCTAAACGCAAAGACATATGAATCTTAAGGACCATTATAAACATTGCCCCAATACAATCACACTTAATCATCCAATAAGTAGTTGTGATCCCATTAATATTTAGACTTCCATCAAAATATCCATGCATTCTGTTGAACATGGCAACAAGGATATCTCACACACCCTTATGCAAACACAGTAATCTCTCCAAACAGGTGAAAGTCCCCATCACTAATTTCGATATCAACTCTCACTTGTTATCAGACATGCTGATAAGGGCAGTGCAGTAATGGTTCTTGACTATTCATATTATTGTAATGAAGTTCTAACACAACATTGCAATAATAGCAGATATGACAAATTAACAACAGACCCTATCAATTTCTTCCAAAGGAGAATGATTAACACATTGAGTATGGCAGGTACACACAAGGGTGGCTCAACTAGTCTACTTTTCAATTTCTGACTGTAGAATACCCACTTTTTTCCAACTTGTATATACTTCCCAAAGTGTATAAAAATGCTTCTTGGCCACCAAGAAGGCCTGTCATCTCAGCAAGAGCTTCTCTGTTGCAGTGCGAGGACCTGGTTAATACATGTCCTCGCTTACAGCCTTAATGGTACACACAACTCCTGCCTGTCCAAGCTTAAACTTACCTATACTCACCTGCAGATTTTTTCTGCCTGGAACTCCTCCTCCCAATGAACTTACTCTCTGTACTCAAGATTGCTGGTACATTAAACAAAACATTCCTTGTGGTTTTATAAGCCCATCCTGTTCTCAGGCTAGAGCAAAGATGGCTCTCTGTCATGGACTGAATCTCACAACATAACATTTATTCTCTTACCCTTATTACGGAATTGCTTGACTGCCTGACAGGGGTCACTGTGTTCTCTAAGCTTGACATTCAAGTTGCCCATAACCTGATAAGAATTCATGAAGGTGATGAATGTAAGACAGCCTTTAACATTCACTTTGGTCATTATGTGTACTTTAGGTTCTATAGAACAGAGGGTGCAACAAGCGGGAACATATCTAAAAATGGTGTTTATTCCAAATAAATAACTCCCCCACAAAATATTGCACTTACAAAATAAAATATTAGAAACAGCATCAACTCAGCACACAATTCTTTATCTCAAGTGGCCTTAGAGACAGGCTAGGACACCCTGGAGCACAGGGACTCCCTAGAGTAACAAGCCCAGCTAGACACGGTACCTCTGTATCACTCAGACTTTCTCGCTCCGATCCTTGCTCTCTTCTCCGGTCCCTGTCTCTCCAGGTATCCAAGCTTCTCCCGCAACTGCCACAATGTAGCATAAAATATATGTTGCCAAGCACCAAACGAAAATATCATAGATAAGTCGATTCTCCCCACGCATATCGCCGGTTTACTCCCGGCTTTCTCAAGGGAACTAATGGCCCCCTAGTGGGCCGTCAATATATATCCTCCCATTTCCTCTATAGAAACCAATAAATCTTAACCACCCTGATGCCAAACAGGAACGATCCAATAAACACATCCTCTCTCTCCCCGCACCAGAGGTGTCAAGATTCATTTCTTTATTCATATATTTTCTATCCACAATTTTTTAAAAACAATTACCGGATCCCAAAACAATCTTATACACACCTTCCATATCATACATAAATTTACATGGATATAAATTTACGCAAAAAAGTATCCAAATCCAGCTATATCCAGGATGAAGAACAGTAACATACCATCTAAACTCAAATAGATTAATCACATCTAAAAAATCCTATCTTTAAAATTTGAATTTTAAACTTCAAAAATATTTTAGAAATATTTTAAAAATATTCCAAACATACATCAAAAATATTTTAAAATTATTTAAAAAAATCTTTAAAATCATCCTAAAAATATCTCTTTAAATTTTATCCTAGGGATTCTTCTCTTGTTCCACAAATAAAACTAAATCCAAAAATTCAATTTCACTATCATTAACATGGCTAGTAAATTTAAATCATTAGAATTAAGATACACTAAAAATTCATCTAAATTCTTGTGGTCACCTTCCCAAATGAACAGAATATCATCAATGTATCTTTTAAAATACTTAAGATTAGCTTTAAACGGATTATTATTCCATATGGTCTCCTCTTCATATTTACCCATATATAATCCTGCAAAGGATGGTGCAAAGGAACACCCCATAGCAGTACCCGTTCTCTGTTCATAACCACCACCCTGGGCAATGAATTCCACAACTTAACAGACCTTACTGTAAAAGCCTTTCCTCTGCTGAAGTCTAAACCTTCTTTCCTCTAATCTCAAGGGGTGTCCCCTGGTCACCTGATCAGGCCTTGGAATAAATAGTTAAATTGCCATGTTCTATTACTAACTTCCCTTTATTTCAATTGATTTATACCATCGGCCAAAGAGAATACTGTTTACAATATGTGTTTATGTTCATGTTTTCACACAGAAAACAGTGCGGCATCATCTATCACAGAACCTTGAGACAATTGCATGCAGGGGTTGTTCCCCTGGACAGGATCTCATCACATCACCTCCCTTACCAGTTTTTGACACAGTGACTGGTAATAAATAAATATGCCTTATGCTAATATGTTATGTATTGGTCATGTTAATGAGACTAGTTAATGCTTTTAAGAGGCCGAGTTCTGTATTCCAACAATTGTACAACAGTTGAGACATTTGCAAACAGAAACCACTGTTGTCAAGTAGGCAGGGAACATGTTGAAGCCTAGAGGGCACACACACAAATTGCTTTGTGATATAATGTATACCTATCCAGAATTCACTTGTTGGTCAACATATTGAGATACAATGCGTTGCACAACTCTCTGGTCCTCAGGTGGGTAATGTTGCCATTGACAGTTTATTCAAATCTCTATTTTTCACTGTGGCACTGGTTGTTGTCAACAGAAATGCACATCTGCAGGCTAAGGAAATGAACCTTACATGTGTTGTCAACAGTTATTTGACCAAATACTTTGAACCATGCGCCTTGTTCATCAAGATAAAGAGGTACAATTATTAATCAAATGAACTACAGCCCTAGGGGAGAATATTACACTTCAAAATATACATCAAAGAAAACATTGCTCCACACCAACTGAATGCTAGAGTTCTCCAAGACATAGATTTTCAATATTTATGGAAATTCATACACAATAAGTTGTTTAATAGTCCCATTTCTATCAGTGTGACTTCTGAGTCCCACCAAGTGTTGCATTTGTTAAATTCTGAATAGAACAGCTTTAGCATTATGATGTTTGAATGTTATCCCTGCATAGTAGCCTTCATTCTGCACAGCTAGACAAGTTAGCTCACCAGCTGCTAATGAACACAAACTCACATGATCTTCATGTATTCTTGGATTTAAATTCATCTAAGGAGTCTGATGCGTGTTTAAGTGTAGAAACTACAGAGTAGCTAATTTTTGCTCCTTAATGCATTATCTAAAGATAATATTTTAAAGAACAAAACCCCATGAGTGACAGAGGGGAGATCTACACATAGTTCTGCATTCAACACTCTGTGTTGCAAATGGCAATGCTACAGTTGTGTGTTCTTCTGGGGAGTTAGATCCACCACGGAGTAACTTCACAAATGACATGTCTAACACTACCACATCAATACTCTCCTCCACATCCAGTTACAACAGGGTCTGTTTTACAGGACTATGGCTTGGCAGGGTAAACAGAGCTTGTGGCTGTGGTCTCTGGGTCTCATTCCCCAGACCAATATGTTGATAGTCCAAGGACCATGGGTCATGACCATACTGTGTAATTCTTCCCTACAAAATGTGATCAGGTTGCAGGCTGGAGTCTGTTGTTGGGGCATCCACAATGAACCTTGCATTAGTGGTGAGAGGCCATATCTGATATAGTGCTGAGTGGTACCCATTGTTGTGATGCAGGTGGAGGCACCTATTGATGGTATGCAGGTGATGGCAGCCATTGCTAGGATATATTATGCAAAACAGAGGCTACCCCTGCGAAGATCACCAAACAATTGCAAAGGACCACCACCAAACACCCTTCAGAGGTCTACTCTTAAAAGTAAATTCTGGGGTCATAGATATGTATGTCTCAGCATATAAAAACTTGTGGGGAGAGATAAGGCAGTGATAAAGTGGAGATGACTTCTCCAGTTTATCACTTCTCCAGTTCCTGTGTTATTCTATGGAGCCTATACACTATGCACTAAGATCTCTTCAATTTCTAGGAATTATAAAAGGTGATAAACTAGAGAAGTCATCTTCACTTTATCACCTCTTTATCACTGCTTAGTGAATCTCTGCCCTGGTATCTTAGACCTGCCCCTAAATGCAGCACACAGATGAAATGCGAATCTTCACAGGGCTGCTCTCTCAAAATGTTCTCTCCTTAGCCAGAACAACATACAAGAGTACAATAACGTTCAAAATGATAAGTATATAACAAATGGTTCCACATATGTAGTAGTGGTTAGTCAGAGACTACTCTCAACAACCTGACAATAAGGTGAGCGGAGAGTATAGCCCGTCTGCATAGGGCAATGTCCTATAATCAGGATACACAGGTGGCTATGTATCCTGAATGTGAGGTGGATGGTGGCAAGCATGCCGGTGGCATCCAACTACTGCCTTCTCCTATTTAGTCACTGGTGCACTGCGAGCTGTATCATGCATCTTCACTAGCTCATTCTGCTCAGATACAGGAAATGAAGCTGCAAGGAAATGATGATAAGGATTAACAAAATGGACATGTGAAACATATCTGATGTGCTGAGCTATTTGTTCATTACAACTGAACATTTCAAACGATACAGAGGAGATATTGGCATAGACACTTTTGATCGATCATTAACTGAATAGGCTATGTTACAGGACAAAATATACAGATTCCTGGCAACCTCAAAATAGACTTTATTAGTAGTATTCAAGTAGTTACATATGTGTATGGTCAGGAGAGCAGCAAGACATTTCTTGGCTACATACACAGTGTCCCATCAAGGCACCCCAGATTCAGGCAAGTCCCTATCTGCCTACAATCTGTGAACATGTATTTAGTATAATGCAATTAAAAAATAACTTTACCTCTACTGTGAACAAAACCCTTGTGAGGGAGATGGGAGAGGTATTTATACCTTCCTTAATCAGCTATATCCTGCTGGGGAGCTACCAACCAAGAGAGGAGGAACCAAAACCTCCCAAAGTATGTGCAAAAATTATAAAATATACAGATTTCTGGGGAGCTCAAAACAGCCTTTATTAGTAGTATTCAAATAGTTACATATGTGTATGGTCAGGAGAGCAGCAAGACATTTATTGGCTACATACACATAGTGAACCAATGGATTGTCTGAGCATCGAATCCTGACTTTTATGGATAAATAACCTATGACTTACTATAAATAAAACAGTGGGGATTTATTTGCCTGTTTTTGGCCAAAGTCATGGTAAGTCTGTCTGTCCCGTCAAGGCACCCCAGATTCAGACAAGTCCCTATTTGCCTACAATCTGTGAACATGTATTAATCATAATGTAATTAAAAAACAACTTTACCTCTACTGTGAACAAAACCCTTGTGAGAGAAATGGGGGAAGTATTTATACCTACCCTAATCAGCTATACCTGCTGGGGAGCTACCAACCAAGAAAAGGAGCCAAAACCTCCCCAAAAAAGTAAGGTAAAGTGGAACTTTCACCTTATTTAAAGTCGACCTGCAATAATTAAGCAGATGGAGACTAGCTTCATAATTGTTCTCTTACCTCTGAGAAATAGCTGATTCTAAAGTAACCCTTACTTTTCGGACACTGACGGTGATGTTAGTGCAGTCTGTGCTCCTGTGCTGTCAGTCCCTTCCGGTTACCTTAAGGTAACATGCAATGCCTCCTAGATGAGACTGGGACTGACAGCGTAGGCACGCAGAAAATATGTCTGCGCTGATGCTTGACTTCCGGACTCTGAAGATTAAGGCATTCTTTAGAATCTGCTACTTCTGAGAGGTAAGAGAACTAATATGAAGCTAATCGCATGTCGCCATATGCTTAATTATTGCAGGGCGACTTTAAATAAGGTGAAAGTTCCGTTTTAAATGTTCTGTTTTAAACCATGCATTTATATTCACATGTGACATGGAGATGACATAATATACTCGACTCAGGGCTGCAACTCCTATGATCCACAAACAGTTGTTAATTTTTTTGGGGGATCATGGGAATTACAGTCAATAACAGCTATAGAGCCAAGGTTTATAACCCTTGGGTTCAGATAAGCATATTAATGGGTAGATTGTCAAGTGTACAGTTACTTATGTTGCATGTTAAACATTTTCTGTAGTGAATTATTCATGGTGCTTACTCGTAGCCCATAGGGTTCTTCTTCAGTATCACAGCCACCTTGGACCCCTGCCACTGCCATCAAGGACAGACTCTCCTGCCAGCCATTAAAGGCAATGTTTGCATTTGGGCCGGAACCAGTTGCCCTTGCGTGCAGTACCACCTAACCCATCTTGGACATGACTTTGTACTTGAAATTTGCCCAATGTTTCTTGATAGAATTTCTTTTGCTCCTGCATCTGGAAACTCTTTTCACTGCATCCTTAACCTGGTAACAGGCGTGCATCTATTGTGCAACAGTACTCTTAGCCTTCTCTGTGGAGAACAGTGTTTGCTCGTATTAGTGGATGCTGCTTACTAGGGTCATGTTTTCCTCATATCTGAAATTGGTGTTCCTTAATCTGTTCTTCTTCACACCACCCATGGTTTACTGGACTGGCTGCATGGCCTTCTGAACATTGGACCCTGCCTGACCTCTTCCTGGCTTTCTGTGTACCTGTCCGCCACCACATTCGTATCCCACAGCTATCTCTGTCCTGCCTGTTGTATACCTGGCCATAGTTGGGTACCTCTCCATCATCCTTCTCCTCTCCCTTTCCCTTCCTGACTGGGGACCGTCTGCTAACCTTCCTATTCACCTGCACCTCTCCCCACTCCTCCAACCTCTGCTGCTCACCCTCTATCTCCCTATCGCTCTCCTATCTGCCTTACACACACCCACTCACAGTCAGTTGCTTACACAGACACTCGATTGCACTCACACTTTGTTAAACACCTGCACTCACTCAGTCAAGCTGTATGGTACAAAAGATATATGTGATAAAAATGTGGTGTATGTATAGAATAGTGTATGGATGTAATGTGTGAAATATTTATAAAGATTTATTATGTGTTGATGTACAAGTCACTCCATTCCTCCAAATGATTCCACTATACCTCTCTCCAATGCATGCACCTCTCTCTCTCTCTCACTCTCTCTATATGTATACTCAGCTCCTAGACCCTGTGCTGTACTGAAAGTACAAACAGGCAAGATATGATAGTTATTTTAGATAGTAGTTTTATATTGTAGCTTTAATTAAAGTTTCAACTCTTCTTGACTGTGATTTGAACCTTCTTTGACAGTGTTAGCTGATTTCCCTTGCTCTTCTGGAGCTCATGTGACTTTACATTCCAAATCTATATGTGCCACTACAAACAAACCAACTATACACTTTAACTTGCTACATGTATTTTACAGCATATGCTCATTGCTCAGCCGAACAGTCAAGTAGTAGCAAGCCTCCAGGGAACATATGTGTTTGCCAGTTGGTGTTTGCTTTTGGTATAACAAGTTTTACTGCACCTAATAGAACAATCCCTATATGAGTTGCTGTTAAAACTGACATGTTACTCCTCAATGGTACTAGCTCATTTACAGCAACAGTCTTGTTGTCCATGTGTTAAAGCATCGGAGTAAATCTGTAATTAGTGCAGTCTTAGTTTAATTAGCTCATTGGCATGTCAGTTAATAAGCTGAGCCACAGATTTAATATCAGTAAAACTGGATTAATGCTGTGTTTGCCTTTATGTATAAAGTGGCAATTTAGTTCCAACTCAAAGTCAATGACAAAACATAACACATGATCAAACTTCCCACTTGGATTCTTAACCTTAAAGGGGAACTATAGCTGGAGGAATAAATCACTCATATTTTGTTTAGCAGAAGGGTAAATCTTGGTCCATGTCCTTCACACAGCAAACATATGTGTCTAAATAACTTTTGGAATGTTAGCTCTGTTGAAGTCTATAGGTGATCATTTTAATTTTAGAATCTGAAAAATACAATAAGTATGATGTACTAGAAACAAGACCAGTTCTGGAGTAAACTAACTGCACACTATGGAAAGAATAAAAATCTCCATTGACTTAACTTGGCCTTTTAACCTCTTAAGTCCTAGAGAGGACTCCAATATGAAGGAAGATCAAAGAGGGTAAGATACTTACAAATGCAAGTCTTTATCCAGTCTCCAGGTATCAGTTATTATTCTATCTTCCCAGTCCTCCTTTCAGTCCTCCCTCTGGTCATTACAAATCTGCATCCCCAGCAGCTGCTTCACTCAGTCAGAAACACAGAAAACCACAAGAGAGTTGGTGAGTTACATTAGCAAATCCTTCATATGATTACTGCAACGTGCATGGAACATTCAGTGCACTGCACTACAGTGGTGGTGGGGTACAGGTTGAAACTGACAACAGTGCAGTTACAGGTGGTCTGCACCTCTTCTGTTTTTGTATTTTAGAAATAAAACTAGGCAGTGATATAATTCCAGGCCTTTACAGGGAGTATGTAAAGGATATGTTAGCAATGTTAGCTCTGATTAAAAATATATCAACCACTTTCAGTGTTATGTGTATTTGTTACTTCAATTCATGTTAAATTGAATGTTGTGACTGTTTCTACCTTCTCTCTTTTTATATTAACATTTTTAACAATATTTAGTGTTTGCGAGTTAAAGGGGAATTATAGAGTCAATAACAGAATCTTTTAAATCCTTGCCTGCACCCTCAGAGCTATTGGAACACAGATACTATAGCTATTAACTCACCGGTTCTCTCCCCTTTTTGCTGTGCAGATCATGGAGATCTGTGCAGCTGGGTGACATCAGCATCTTATTTGGCTGAAGTTAATATAATATTTTAAGAGCTAACAATTTTACAAATGTCAGCTTAGCATCTGTAAATGGTTAGATCCCTAAAATGTTATACTAAACTTGCTTCTTCTTAATACCTTTGTAGACTGTCCTATTTAGACACCATTTATAGTTTGTACTGTATTTTAATACAGTTAATTTATTGATATTGTTTCCACTGCATTTGAATTGACAAAGGCTGGTACCTTATCTCAAGCCTTTACCAGAATAAAACACCTATCAACACTGCAATGTTACTGAGAGTTAGGAAACCTGCAGAAGGCAACAATGAAAGCTTATAAAGCTCATGTTAGGCCTTAGAAAACAGAGAGACACAGGATGGGAATGCTCACAGATCCGTAAACATGCAACAGCCAGTCATCGAAGATAAAACAGTGTTTACTGAAGATCAGATAAAAGCCAGTGATCCATACTGGAATAGCAGTGAATATATATACACGTCTGCCAGAAACATACATATTTCATGACAAGAGTCACTTAGTCATAGGCACAAGACATACTGCAACATTGATCTTTAAATACATGCAAAACTAATGACATGTTCCCAATTGACCAATACAAGTGAAAAACTGGATTAAGGCCAAATGTAAATCTTATCAGTAGTGAAACAAACTATGGGAACACCGGAGATACAATTGAATCTGTCAAACTAGAAACAATGTTGCAACACAGCAGCCACAATGGTGAAAGTTAAAATTACAATTACAATGGAAAATTGCAAATCATAGCAGAACTTGAACAGACATGATTCACTGGATGGCTCAAAACGAGGGAAAACAGAAGATTGTTTACTAGCATGGAGTAGAGTGCATTTAAGTGTATACAACCCGAGTTTATTTTCAGGCTTTAGTGTTCCTTTAACAGTCTTGGCTAGTTCTTTAAAAGTATATTAACTGTTCTTAACTTCAGTGTCTTGGACAAACTTTCTCCATAAATGATGTATTAACCCTTTGAGTTCTAGTGGGGTATACATGTTGCAAAGCAATGCATTGGATACCTCTCTGGCACTCAAAAGGTTAATTAATTGAAATGAAATTGACAAGCTGATGTACTAAAAAACACAGTGCTATTTTGGAGCAAACCAACTGCACCATAGGAAATGCAATGCATTAAAAAAACCTCTCTAGCATTCAAGGGATTAAACATATCATTTAAGTCAGTGGGTACATTTGTTTGATTTTGTGGTGCAGTTGGTTTGCTCCAGAACAGTAAATGTTTTCTTAGTACATCAGTCTCTGTGTGTTACTACCCCTTTAAAACAACAAAAGCTGCACAAATCTCTTATCTTCTACTTTCCAGGTCTACTGAAGACCATTGTATTTGTTGACAATATGGGAACCTTGGGCATACTTCAACATGGAGCAGTATGTACAGGAAACTGCATCAATAATACAGAAAGATACATTGATATATCTCACTGCTGGATGTGGACAACTACTCTAGTAAACAAATCTGCTAAACAAATTAAGACATTTTTTTAGGATGTGGTTCCCCTTTATTCCTATTAAGATGTTATTAAGCTTCTTGCATGTGGGCTGATATTAGTTCCCAAATAATCATCAAAGCAAATATTTTGACTTGGGGGTATTTTTGTGACCTGAAGAGCATTGGAGGAGTGATAAAAAGGGAAATGAATTTAACATAGCTGGCATACTTTCAACAGACAGAAGGAAACAGAGTAGATGTGTGCTTTCTATGTCATTTTTCCTGTATTTCAGTTTATAAATACATTGGTAAAATATTGAATTCATTAAATAAGGTTGCAAAAATTATCTACAGATGCATCATAACTACAAACAGAGAGACTAACGTGAGAGGGATTTAGGGGGTGTGATCACTAGTCTTCCTTTTCCTTACTCCTGCTATAGTGGTAGCATTAATGACTTGTTTGCATTATTCAGGGTAGTTGTGTACACTGGTATGTACTAAAGCATCTATACATAAGCACAAGTACAAGCACTGGATGAGCTGTGCTGGTGGATTTGCACATTCCCCTTTCTTTGTCAATAGGTTTAATGTATAAAGACACTACAATTCCTGCCATCCCTAAATAGCCAAGGATTGGGGTAAACCAGCTGTACCATAAGGGACAGATAAGCATACCCATTTATTTCAATGGCATTTTTTTCCCTATTCCTTTCTTTTTTTATTGTTATTTTTTTTCTCTATTTTTTATTTAACACCAAAAAGTACAAATCATCCACTTACATATATCAACTTGTAAAATACGCAAATACACATTAAAAAACAAACAAAAAAAAAACAAAAACAAAAAAATGACATGCAACCAACCACACCCCACGGGCCTTAATAAGGAGCAAATCCAGAAATACCCCTTTCTGAACTATGTGTTATTTACCTACGCTCGGATATATGAGATCAAGTCTGCTCAACCATTTTTCCCACATTAATCTTTTTAATTGGGCCCCCCTTGAACCATAGGATAAACCTATCCCCATTTTCACCTGCCATCTCAATTGAGTAATCACCTCCCATATTGCTGGCACATCTCTAGATTTCCATTTTTTCGCGACCATCAACTTTGCCGCCACTAATATATGAATTATTATCGCTTCATCCTTTTTACTTGTAATAGGCCAACCTAAATTCAACAATAATGTGCACGGATCACACCTTAATTCCACATTTGTAAGTTCATATATGGTTTGGGCCACCATTCTCCAAAATTCTAATAATAAGGAACACTCCCACCATATATGTTTATAATTCCCTTCCTTAATTTCACACCTCCAACACAATTGAGTAATCACCTCCCATATTACTGGCACATCTCTAGATTTCCATTTTTCGCGACCATCAACTTTGCCGCCACTAATATATGAATTATTATCGCTTCATCCTTTTTACTGGTAATAGGCCAACCTAAATTCAACAGTAATGTGCACGGATCACACCTTAATTCCACATTTGTAAGTTCATATATGGTTTGGGCCACCATTCTCCAAAATTCTAATAATAGGGAACACTCCCACCATATATGTTTATAATTCCCTTCCTTAATTTCACACCTCCAACACATCTTAGACACTTCTGGATAAATCTTATTCAATTTAGTTGGAACTAAATACCATCTATTTACAAATTTAAAATGTAAATCTATTAAGTTAAGACAGTGAACGACCTTTAAAATTCTACCAAACACGTTAGTAGCCTCTTTCCCATCAATCCTAGTATCCAGCTCTTTCTCCCATTTCTCAAAAATATTCACCTGTTGTTGATAACTTAAGTAATACATACATTTTGCGCAAAGCCGAAACTACTTTACCACCTAACTTTATCTGTCTTAATTAGTTCTCCCGGGTGGAAAACCCTCCATATGTCACTAACTTCATGTAACATCATCAAGTCTTGAAAGATTTCAGCTTCTAATCTGTTAACATTAACCCTTCTCTCCGATCTTCTATCCATTACTGGGTCTGGAGCTATATTAAAGTCACCCATTATAAGGACTCTTCCCTGTTTAACTTTCTGCATTTTCCTAAAAACCTTTTTAACAAACTTGACAGGCGACTTATTAGGAGTGTATATATTCACCAACGTATATAACTTATTATTGATCTTGCCAAGCAGGATAATATAACGCCCCTCAACATCCAAATCCTGATACAAAACCTCCACCCCTACATCCCTAGCAAACAAAAATGCCACTCCTCTTTTTTTTTCCCAACCAGGGAGGCACTTATCAATGTGGGAAACTTCTGCAACTTCAAACCTTCAATATTAGAGCCATTCCAATGTGTTTCTTGAACTGCACAAATATGGGCCCTCGTCTTACTTAAGAAGCCCAAAATCATCGCTCTTTTATGAGCTGAGTTCATCCCCCGAGCATTAACTGAAACTACCCTAATCTATAACAACCTAACCCAACATTGCACCTTTGCCCGTTCCCCCCACACAAACCCTCCCTCCCACCCCCTAAAAAGGCCCTTTTATCAATACTTGGGCCATAATCCCTCATCCTTACCCCAAAACGAGGCCCACTTCTACCCATCCTTCCTGCAAAACCCTCTGGAAGTCCCATGCCCACTCCTCTCGTGGGAATGGGGAGAGTTAAGTACACGGCCAGTGAGAGAGGGGAAAGAAGAAACAAAAAAACAAACAAAAAAAAGACAACAAATCCCCATACCGGGGGATGCATTAACCATTTAAACATAGTTACATTATGTGACACACCCCAAATCAACCACATAACCCTTTTTACTGTACATTTAAGTCACTACAACCTACTCCATGATAGAAACACACCACCCACATCAAAAAAGTGACCTCCCCCTCCAAAGTGTCTTCTGTCTCTTCCCCCGTCTCTCTTAACTACACAGTATAATTTCAATCCAAACACACTGGAATCGATGCAGTCTTTCAAATCGGGGCTCCTGATGCGTTACCTCGACTTCCGAGAAATCTAGTAACACCTTTATATACTCTTCAAACTTATCCATCTGTACATCTTTAGGAATCCCCCTAATTTGCAGATTCTTTATTCGAGAACGATCTTCTAATTCGGCTATCTTTGACTCTGTTTCATCAACCCACTTCTCAATCTTTTCAAACTTATCTTGTTGCTGCCCCACTTGCACCTCCAAAAACTAAATTTTTTCCTCCACCTTCAACATTCTGGAGTCAATTGCTACTAATTATTTTTTATCTCCTCAGAACTTGACTGCAACTCCTGTTTTACTTTTCCAAATTGCGAATCCATATAAACAACTAGCTGATCATACAAGTTTGCCTCTTGCACCCCCGGTCTAGGCGGGGGGGGGGGCTTAAGGGGGTTCCCTCCACCTCAACCTCCCCTCCCCCAGTCCGGGAGTCCTCCATCAGATTTTTTCTGGTGCCAGCCTGCGGGGAGAAAAAGGACAGCCTCTGCTCCAGTTTACCTTCCGGTTTTTGCGTTTTTTTTTCTTTTCTCCGCTGCTTACAATCTGACCTTTTCTTAGCAGCCATTCTACTCTTCTAAAATAAAATGCATTCAAATGGGGTGACTTTAAGATGCACTGCTGGACTGAGCTAGTACTTATTAAGCTTCTTCCTTATCCCATCACATCATTTTAGGGAAGCTCCACTCTTAAAACCATGTATTCATCTGTGCTCTTTTAATCAGCCAGGACCTTACTTCCTTAGGCCCTTAAACTCTCTGCAACCCGGACTTAAGGAGACATATCTGCCCTTACTCTCCAGCTTTCTCCAACCTCCAGCCATCACACAGGCAGCTCTTCCGCAACATACAAATTAGCACATCGCCTTGGCCTCCCCATCACAGTGCATATAACTCATAACTCTCACCGCTATCCTGCGTTTGGGTCCCGCGACTCTGCTACGTTGCACTGCACCGTGTCTCTGCCAGGTTTTCCATCCACTTTAAAGAGCTTCTTCACCAGAGTTGCACTTCTTTTCGGGCCATTAATCTTTGTCCTCAAAGATGTATTGTGTGGACTAAAGGCCCAGGTCTCATTCTGAAAGCACCAGGTTGCCTAATTGATGTGTATAATAGTGCCAATCTCCCTACTGGTACCAGTGCAATTGTGCTGAGTGGTGCATTAATATTGCATGAGATTGGTCCACTCCCCAGGAATTTTGGGGACCTAGCAACTCCCCTATTTCCCAGTTTTTGTTTCAGGGTCCAAGTAAATTCCAGGATTTCTAGTGTATTCTTATTCTTATGCATCCCACAGACAAGTATGTGTAGTTTTATTTGTCTCTGTTAAGGGAGAACCATGCCCTAGGAATACATGGCTGAACATGTCCTAACCCTTTGAGTGTCAAGGGGGTATGCAACGCATTGCTTCACAATGCTTTGCATGCCCTTCTGGCACGTAATGGGTTTACCAACTTACTTAGGTCAGTGTACTTCAAGCAGCAGTCTTTTATATTTATGTATTGCTTTGCATTTGATCTCTGCTGAATTCTGCTTCTATTTACTTTCAGTTTACAATCTGATAAACTGAAATGACCCTAACCATTTAGGTCTATTAAATCCTACACTATGTTGTGGATAGATAGATAGATAGATAGATAGATAGATAGATAGATAGATAGATAGATAGATAGATAGATATAGATATAGATATAGATATAGATATATAGTTTGGGATGCACGTACTGTGATGATAATAACTGACCTGAGTGCATATCAATTAAAGTGAATAATACATATAGTTCTTAGGTGGAATATTCTTTATCAAGATCTTGATAAAGGCCATAGTGCTGGCTAACAAGCCAAAAGATGTGAGAGGCTCTGAGCACGAACAAAAGCAAAGTTGCTTGTTCTCTGGCTAGTCACCACTCAGGAATATCACATTTTAACTCTCTGGTGCCATTACAGAGAAGAAATTTCCACATACATATTAGACTGGTCCTGCCCATAAGGGCGGTCCAGTTCCAAAATGATGGGCAAGTCCCTTCTGCACGGAAAAACCAGCTAACTCCAGACATACGTTTCAGCCTTGTTTGGGCCTCATTAGTGAGGTGCAGCTGGCTTCCCTTGGCACTGAGAGAGAGGGGTCCACGCCTGGATTACCCTTTACACTTAGGGAGAGATCCTAAGTGTTTCTCAGAATCAAGCCAAAAGATGTGAGAGACTCTGAGCATGAACAAACGAAAAGTTGCTTGTTCTCTGGCTAGTCACTGCTAAAGAGCATCACATCTTAGCTCTCAAGCGCCATTACAGAGGCGAAATTTTCACATACATATTAGAATAGTCCCGCCCATAAGGGCGGTCCAGTTCCATAATGATGGGCAAGTCCCTTCTGCATGGAAAAAATAGCTAACCCCAGACCTACGTTTTAGCCTTGTTTGTACCTGGTCAGTGAGATGCAGCTGGCTTCCCTAGGCTAGTGCTGGCTAAAACATTGTTTAACCCCTAGAGTGCCAGCTACTTACGCCATACGAGTGGACACAGCTGTACCTGCTGTGCCACGCTTGTACGGCGTAAGAGTGAAATGCGGTCACTGCATGAGCCGGTATAACCGGCATGCAGTGGCCGCATTAAAAAAAAAAAAACAACCCTGGCACTCGTGGGGAGGCATGAGGATCACTCCTTATGCCTCCCCAGTTATTGATCTCCCAGCCGATCGGGCTGGGAGATCAATAAACGCAAAGGAGAAACAGAGTTTCTCCTTCCCCCTCTCTCCTACCCGAACTTCCGGGTAGGAGTGGGCGGGACCGGGGGAATCCTCTCAACGTCATCGGTGACATGGTCACCGATGACGTTAGGGAAGTTTCCCCGGTCCTGCTCCCTCCTACCGGTGGTAGGAGAGAAGGGCAGGAGAGCTCTTGCTCTCCTGCGGTCGCCTCATTGATCTCCCAGCCTATAGGGGGGTCCTGATACCCCTCAATGAGGTCTATAATAAAAAAAGTAAATAAAAAAAAAAAAATTAACCCTGTGTGTGCCACGGGGGGGGGGGCAATGCAGCCCCTTTGTGCGGCACACACAGGGCTTTTATCATTACTTTGTTATCAGAGATTGTTGGGGGGTCATCAGGATTGGTCCTAATGGCCCCCCAACAAGATCTGATTACAAATTAATGATAAAAAAAAAATTAACCCTCTGAGTGCCACAAGGATCCAATGCATTGCTTTGCAATGCGCTGGAGACCCCTGTGGCACTCACAGGGTCACTCTGTTTGTGGACATATATTTTTTGTTTACTAAGACATCATTGGGGAGGGATCAGGGGGTCCTGATGCCCCTCAATGAGGTATATAATAAAAAAAAAATTAAATCAAAAATTAACCCTGTGTGTGCCACTGGGAGGGGGGTTCAATGCAGACCCCCTTCCTGTGGCACACACAGGACTTTTTATCATTACTTTGTGATCAGAGCTTGTTTGGTGGCCGTCTGAATACAAAGTAACGATAAAAAAAAAATAACCCTTTGTGTGCTGGACACCCTTGTGGCACATAAACGATTTTTTCCCCCTTTATTTTTTATTTAGACCTCATTGTATGGGTTCTGATGCCCCCAATGAGGTCTACACAAAAATATTGGGGGAAAAAGCCCCAAAAAATGCACGTGCAACAGGAAGGGGGTCCAACGCAGTGCTTTGTATGAGGGGACATACAGTGCACACTGGTAGTCACAGATCTCCCATACACACTATCAGACACTGCCCCACCATCACCACCATCCTTGCTCCTCTGCTCATACCCACACACACTGCCTAATCCCTCACCCTCTCACACATTTTGTTATACTTGTAGTCACAGGTCCACGCGTACACCGGCTGACGCCCTAGCTTCTTTCATCTGTTAGCCATAAAATCACACATACACTGTTTGCTTTCCCATTTCTGTTTCACTGATAGCTACGTTCCTGTAGCATAAATTGGTATGTCAACCCAGAGCAGTGGGGTACCTTTTTTTTTGGCTGGCAAGAAGTCCTCCTAGGAAATCCCATGCCATTGAACCATTTTAGTATCTTTGAAGTGACTGATGTGTAAAACAAATGTTTGTTTTTCTTTCCTGTAGCACCACATTCTGGAAATAGTTGTGCCAACTAACTTAGGGGTAAAAAGGCAACTGACCCCTCATTAGATGCGGCAGGTTGTCTTCTTTCCAAAATGGTATGGTTTATCTACCTTTTCTTCATTTCTGAAGGTGTTATAGCCATTTTCGTACAGGCAAGTCAGGTTTGTAGTAGGTGTAGTTTTCTACTTCTAGCACCCCCTAAGGTAGTTCAACTCATACCAATGGGGTGTCGTTTGACTCCTAAAAGCACTAGCAAACAAATGCAGTTGAAAATTCCATGGTTTTCACAGAGCTCCATACATTTGAAGGGGCAGAAATGTAAAAAAATGCCTTTTTTTTTTTCATTAGCGCCTCTTTCTGGAAACATTTATGCACACCAGTATTGGGGTAAGAAGGCAAGTGACCCCTCATTAGATGCAACAGGATGTCTTCTTTCCAAAATGGTATGGTGTATCTACCTTTTCTTCAATTCTGAAGGCGTTATAGCCATTTTCGTACAGGCAAGTCAGGTTTGAGAAAATGTTAGAAACATCAGAGGTTGTAGTAGGCGTAGTTTTCTACTTCTAGCACCCCCTAAGGTAGGTCAACTCATACCAATGGGGTGTCGTTTGATTCCTAAGAGCACTAGCTAAGGAAGGCAGTTGAAAATTCCAAGGTTTTTACAGAGCGCCATACATTTGAAGGGGCAGAAATGTAAGAAAATGCCTCTTTTTTAATTAGCGCCACCTCCTGGAAGCATTTGTGCATACCAGCCTTTGGGTAAGAAGGCAAGTGACCCCTCATTAGATGCAGCAGGTTGTTTTCTTTCCAAAATGGCATTGTTTCTCTACCTTTCCTGCATATCTATTATGGTTATAACCATTTTAGTGCAAGCAGATAATTAAAAAAACAAAAGTGCCAGGTTTACGTATGTGTTACTAGCACCCACATATTGTATGTTAACCCACACAAATGGGCTACCATTTTTCTCATGTTGGTAGCAGGTACTGAATACAGCAGGAAATGTTATGGTTTTCAAAGATTTTAGTATCTTTGAAGTGGTGGAAATGTAAGAAAATGCCTTTTTTTTTCATTAGCGCCACCTTCTGGAGGCATTTGTGCACTCCAGGCTTGGGGTAACAAGGCAAGTCACCCATCATTTGATGCGGCAGGGTGTCTTCTTTTCAAAATGTATGGTTTGTGTACCCTTTCTTCACTTCTGTAGTTGTTATAACCATTTGTGTACAGACAAGTAATGTTTGAGAAAATGTTAGAAAAATTTGAGGTTGTAGTAGGTGTCGTTTTGCACTTCTAGCGCCCCCTGAGGTAGTTAAACTCATACCAATGGGGTGTCATTTTTCTCCTAATAGCACTAGCTAATGAATACAGTTGGAAATGCCATGGTTTTCACAAATTTCAGTACATTTGAAGGGGCAGAAATGTAAGAAAATGCCTTTTTTTTTCATTAGCGCCACCTTCTGGAGGCATTTGTACACTCCAGGCTTGGGGTAACAAGGCAAGTCACCCATCATTAGATGCGGCAGGGTGTCTTCTTTTCAAAATGGTATGGTTTGTGTACCCTTTCTTCACTTCTGTAATTGTTATAACCATTTTTGTACAGACAAGTAATGTTTGAGAAAATGTTAGAAAAATTAGAGGTTGCAATAGGTGTAGTTTTGTACTTGTAGCGCCCCCTGAGGTAGGTGAACTCATACCAATGGGGTGTCATTTTTCTCCTAAGAGCACTAGCTAATGAATACAGTTGGAAATCCCAGGGTTTTCACAAATTTCAGTACATTTGAAGGGGCAGAAATGTAAGAAAATGCCTTTTTTTTCATTAGCGCCACCTTCTGGAGGCATTTGTGCACTCCAGGCTTTGGGTAACAAGGCAAGTCACCCATCATTAGATGCGGCAGGGTGTCTTCTTTTCAAAATGGTATGGTTTGTGTACCCTTTCTTCACTTCTGTAATTGTTATAACCATTTTTGTACAGGCAAGTAATGTTTGATAAAATGTTAGAAAAATTAGAGGTTGCAATAGGTGTAGTTTTGTACTTGTAGCGCCCCCTGAGGTAGGTGAACTCATACCAATGGGGTGTCATTTTTCTCCTAAGAGCACTAGCTAATGAATACAGTTGGAAATGCCATGGTTTTCACACATTTTAGTACATTTGAAGGGGCAGAAATGTAAGAAAATGCCTTTTTTTTCATTAGCGCCATCTTCTGGAGGCATTTGTGCACACCAGGCTTGGGGTAACAAGGAAAGTCACCCCTCATTAGATGCAGTAGGTTGTCTACTTTCCAGAAATATATAGTTTAAATAGTTATTCCACTGTTTTAGGGTAGATTTACCACAAAAACCCTAGAATGCGCATTTTAGTTTATGAAGTTGAAAATGTCATTTTGCGCTGCTGGTGATTAGGGCTCTATGCTAGCCATGGACGTAGGTAAAACTATACAAATTTGGTATTTTTTTACTCGGGGGACTCGGGGCTTTTTCAAATAATTGAAACTTTTTCAATCAAGGTAAATGTTTTTGATACATAGTATGTGATTTTAGCAAAATGAGTAAATTTTCACTTTTTTTTGTCATTATGACATCATAGCTTTTTGCACAATGTAAAATTCTCTTCATGTAAGGTATCATGAGAAAGCTCAATTCGTTCTGAAAAAAACAATATATAGTTTTCCATATTTAACTAAAAATCCCCAGAGGAAATCAAGCCTAAACAGAAGGATAGCAAAAATGTTGAAAAAGTGTCTGGCCTGCAGGGTTCAGAAAATGGCCTGAGCCTCTGGCACTGAAGGGGTTAAATGAAACATCTCTTTCCCTTGCAAAAAAGGTTCTTGTCAGTGCAATCATTCTACCATGGAACTCTAAATATATAGGCATACCAGTCTGCTGTATGATTGACACCTAGTTAGGTAAGTCTTTATGTTAAAAAAATAAGAACCTCTTATATTTTGGGCATAGGTCCCCTTTAAGTCCTGCATTCCAGCAAACTAAATTCATTGTAGCTACATATGTGTAAAACATGTGCTGATGTCTATGCTTGGTTACCATAACAGATAACTGTACATTGATTCTGGTTCTAAACTTCTGTGCACCCACCACTGCATTCCCTGACTAATGCCTTTAGCTTCACAGCACAGCAAAAAAGAAACACAGTTCAACAGAGAAAGACATACATAGATATAAACAAAAAAGAAACAGAAAGGTCATATACACAAAAAGTACACAGTGTTTTTATAAAAAGACAAATGAAAATATGAATGAAGAAGCAACAACATTCTAAGAGACACAACACAAAGAACATAGGACAATTTTCTGAAATTCAAAGATGAGCAATTGTCAATCAAGTAAAAATTCACATTGATTTAAAAAGGGGATTCTAACTTCTTGAATACTAGAGTTCTCCGTTGGTGAATAATTGCTACAATTTTGCATTCGTCATATGAGACAAGGCTAGTTCAGTGTCTGTTACATCTGAAAAAGGAGGATCTTGCAAACAGCAAAACTGCAAATAGCTATCAGCAGACTGATGATCTGAATGAGAACCCAGAGTAAAGCAACATATCTCCCAGTTGCAGCAGTATACAAACACAAGTGATTATAAGGTGAAATTAGAGTTAGGACCTTTCCACATTTGTAGCCTGAGTGAGGACAGGCTGGTCCATATAACCCCCACTGTGATCACTCCTGGATATGGTTAAAGCCAGGAGAGAATGTATGTACCAGTCTAAATGTAAGGGCCTTATGTTCAAAAGAAAAGTGGAGGAATACTAGGGAAAACCATTTTCACTATAGGGGAGAATTAAAGATTACAAAAAATCCCTTTGCTTTAAATGGGGCTTTTAACCCCTTAAACGCTAGACTGGTCTCCAACTCATTGCTTCACAATACATTTGGAGACGTCTCTAAAATTCAAGGGGTTTAAATCCCCATTTAAAGCAGTGGGAATGTTTAGTGCAAATGGTTATCCCCAGTAGTCTTTTGAACATACGGCCTTAAGACTTATTAAGAGACACACTACGCCATCGTCCATCTCTCTCTCTCTCTTTCTTATCATTAGGGAGTCCTGAGGGACAATTGTGAACAGGTAACAAACCATACAGAGGTCATGAACCAGAGTCTGCGCAGGGACAGTGTTTCTTCCAGTATTGCTAACTAGTTGTTCTGGAATCCCAGCTTTTCTTTTGTATCTGTCGACATCAAAATATTCTGAGTCACTAAGGTATTTCACCGGGTAGTGCATCGTCTGTGTTTTTTTTTCTTTATTTGGTTAAAAACCACATTTAAATAAACAGAAATTTATTGATAGTTTATTTGTTTAATTTGTCCCCCATGATGCACTTGTTCGCCCCAGTTATTGTACAACTGTAGCTTCGTGGAAAACGCCCATGCAGGATTTTCTCTCCCACATGTCACCTGCCCTAGATTGACACACTGCGTGAATAATCTGTGAAGGTCTGGGACAACTTCACCTAAAGCAGAACTTTCTTGCATTTACTTCCCCAGTACCATTCATTGTTCATATCTAAACATGTTCAAAAAATCATGTTAATTCTTTTAAACAAATTACTTTAAGTTAAAAAGGTACATTTCTGTTGTCCTACAGTGAGAGAGAGAGAGAGAGAGAGCGGCACCATCTTTATGACGTTTCCATTGATTGGCAGCACTCTCCCTCTCCAATAGCTGCCAGTATTGCTCCCAAAGCCTGCCTCTTCGCTCGGAGGCATGTAGCCTTAGAGGCATAGACATCAAGGAGCACAGGGATAGATTGGACAGGTGGGGGGTAGTGAAATTCAGACACAGAGCACAGTTCCATAGAGCAGTGCAGTACAACCTGTACTGTGCCGAGCATCAACAGGTAATTTTTGTAAAACTAGTAATTTTTTTTATATTAAACAACTTAGAGGTACTTTTAGTAGATGACCTACTCTGATAAAGTTTATTGGTGGTGAAAGTTCTGCTTTAATAAATGAAGAGTATTTGTAGTTGCAAGATCCTAGCCTAGTACCATTGCTCATACCTCGGCCCCTGAAACTGACTGTCACTGTACGCAGGAGCCTCACATGAATCACTAAGGGTGGGGTATGAATCAAAAAGGTAACTTCCTTAAAACCTACAGAGTTTACAATTCACCTATTTGGTGGTAAATAAAACAAAATATTAAAATACTTTCTTAGGTAGCTCATTTCTGACTCAGCAGAGTGGGTAAATTTAATATGTATGTGTGTGTGTGTATTTTTATCATCTGTATGTGTCTTTATTATGGAAATATCTGGGTGTCTATATTAGCTTATATAGCATAAATAATAAGAAAATGAACAAAGTCCAAGCGGTCCCTGGAAGGTGCGCAATAAGGACCACTGTCTGAATTCAGCAGAAAAAGAAGAATGGGAGAAGGACAACGGGGCGCCCCCTGTGTGTATCAGCAGATCAATTAATAACAACCTTCACCGAAAAAAACACCCTTGTGGACACACACTCACATTGAGTAATGTGTTGGATAAGACATATATCTGATCCAACTTATAAGACTTCTGGAGTATTCTCACTGTCCCCAGCAACAGTATCTGGTTACGGCCGCTCTCAACCCAAGATGACTCGCTCTCCCAAGCGGTATGAACATACAAAAGACAAAACAGAAGGAGCGCCAATGGTGCAATAAAGTTGATAAATAATCAGGAATATTTTAAATAAAATCGAATGTACTCACATTTAATATATGCCAGTAATTTGATACCAAAAATACCGGCTTCAAAGGCTTATGAAGACCATAACCCCGTCTCCATTCAGGTATACGCCGAATTCAGCTGGATATTGACAGGCGGAGGCTCAAAAATCCATAAATAAAATATTTAATAATACATATATCTAAAAGATACACAGGTAAATAGTACAAATGTACACTTAAAAATGCTACGCGTTTCGCGGATCAAAACCGCTTTATCACAGCAACAAGATAACCTGTTGTAACATTAAAAATGAACTAACTGTTGCTGTGATAAAGCGGTTTTGATCCGCGAAACGCGTAGCATTTTTAAGTGTACATTTGTACTATTTACCTGTGTATCTTTTAGATATATGTATTATTAAATATTTTATTTATGGATTTTTGAGCCTCCGCCTGTCAATATCCAGCTGAATTCGGCGTATACCCGAATGGAGACGGGGTTATGGTCTTCATAAGCCTTTGAAGCCGGTATTTTTGGTATCAAATTACTGGCATATATTAAATGTGAGTACATTCGATTTTATTTAAAATATTCCTGATTATTTATCAACTTTATTGCACCATTGGCGCTCCTTCTGTTTTGTCTTTTGTATATACTGTCTGAATTCAGAGCACCCCGCTTTGTATCAGTCGCGGTGCTTTCAGGCAGGCAGTACTGCGCGTGACTGAAGCGCCGCCAGTGTTGGCCCGTATATACTGGCTTTAAAACTAGTATTGAGATAAAAAACATGTAAAGTTCTTGTTTCAGGAATGTGGTGTTTGAAGTGCACATACACATTCCACTGCCACTTTGTTCTCTATTAAACTTGTATAATTTATCTAATTTCAAAGGAGATTTAGATAATATTTTGTTTGTTTCATATCTGTGAAAAACTGTGAGCTCCTTGACTGATATTCATTTGTGAATATGAAAAGAAATTCAATTTTTAACAGATTGGTTATACGTTTATTACGGCTGACTGGGAAGGTTTATGTAGGTTTTTTTTCTCAGATCTACAAATTCTTGGCATTGTCATTGCTAAAGATAAAGGAAGTCTTGTAAGTCTGGTTCCTCAATTAGTCCTTAAATGGTCTAGTGGAAATCTACAGTATGTGATCAAACACTTTTTGGAGCCTTGTGCACAGGAAAGGAAAGGTGGAATAACTGTGAGTCAATTCAATTGCACTGTAAGGAACAAGCATGTTACCCTTTGTTTTAAATGTGAATTTGAACCTGTTGAATGCTAGAGAGCTCTTCATACCAATGTGCATGGCTTCTCTCAAATAAGCCATTTAATTTTCTTATACATACCTATAAATCTTGCCAAAATGCTTTACTTTTGTAGTCTCCAAAAGAAAATAAATTCAACATTTTTACTACAAACCTTGATTCATTACTTCATACATTACAAATTGACTGACTAAAATGGAACTGCAACCTGTCCCCATTCTTACCTTAGTGGGAGCATCCATTTTGACAGGATTTGCATGGATGTCAGTTTGTCTGTTTATGTAAATCAGCTAATACTGGCCAGCAGACAGTGTAAGGTGGGAAGAAGAAGAACTGTATGGAATAGTAGTACCTGGATGGCATGTCAGCCAGTACTGGCTAATTTAATATACTGACAAATCAATAAAGCTAAATGTCTCCAAAACTATTGTTTTAAATAAAAAAAATGATATATTAATATGGGCAATTTTGAAAGCGCTTAAAATCACTTAAGCTGTTACAAGGTGTGAGTTGCATTTTAATATTAATTTTCATCCATGAAACCCTTTGTGTGACATAGGGGTGAGTAACTCATAGCTATTTGTCAGGTTTTTCTTAAAGGGGATGAAAATGGTCAATGAAATACCTTTTTTAAACTATTGTCAGTGCCCTCTAAGCTATAGCAATCGAGTCCCCATGATTTAGAACTCAAACATTCTCAATCAGTTTGATTCCAGAGAACTGCAGAGCTGGAGGACATGAACACCTTTCTCTGCACTCATGGGAGTGAAAGTAAGTTTGTTTTTCTCTCCATAGAAGTCCCGTGTCTGTGAATCCAGCATCACTGGATGTCTAGAAGAGGATCGTAATTACCCATGAGCTGTGAGTAAGGAGCTGATGTCACCCAGCTCCACAGATCTCCATGATTTACAGAGCAAACTGGGTGATAATGGGTGAGTTATTAACTACGGAAACTTGATTCCCATAACTCAGATGGCACTGCAAATAGTTTATTACCTTTACTTCCCATTTAATTGTCACCTTGATTTTTTTTTTATTATTTGAAAATGTAATTCAAAACTGCCATGTCATGCCAACCAAGAGTCCAGCATATGCTTAGTTTATTTTTTTTTTATACTTTTATTTCTGGAAATAAAAAGTGAAGGTGATAGTCTTCAGCTGAAGAACATTGCTTAATTAGCATATGAAACATCAGTGAAAACTTCATTAGAATATGATATGCGACTAATACCATAGAGTACTGCAATTAGAATACATTAGTATACAGTACCAAGTATGAATATCTCCTTAACTGTACATTTGCTGGTCTTTTGGCTAATATGACGCATAGGCAATTTTTAACGAAGTTTTCAAAATATGCAACCTGGAATCAAGATGAGTGGTTCACTTTAACCCCTTGGATGCTAGTGATATCTCCAATGCATTGCTTTGTAATTTGTTGGGAAAATCTACAGTGTCCAAGAGGTTAAAGAAAACTGATTACTGACCACTATCACAGTTTCACTGACATTAGGTACGCTGCTCTTGGGAACAGCCTTTTGAGGACAAGGGAGAAGGTATAACATCTCAATACAGGTAGAAGTAACTTGATAGGCAAAAAGGCTATGAAGTGTGAAAAATTGTTCTCATTCCAGTGTATAAAAAACAGCAGGGAAACTCCTGGGACAGGGGTATCCAACCATGGTTCTCACGAGCTACCAACAGTGCATGTTTTCAGGCTATCTCTGTTTATCACAGGTGGGTCAATTGAAGTGACTGAACCACTGACTGAGCCACATGTAGGCAAGCTGAGAGATCCTGAAAGCATGCACTGATGGTAACTCATAAAAGGTTGTCTGTCTTTGCCCTAGACATATCCTTGCACACGGCAAAAATAGACCGTGGTCTAGAGATTCTAGAAAGCATACAAAATGTGGAAGATAACAACAAATTCCATTCCTGGCACAGCCCCTAACTGTGTGCCAGGTACTAAGATTCCACACTGCTCTCCCTCCAAGCTGCTACTCCATCTTACACTTCCTTCCTCTCTCCTAGTTATTTTACTAGCTGGAGGAAGAGGGTTCATAAGATCCCTCACAGTAAAAAACAAAAAAAAAGGTGATTATTTTAACCCTTTGAGTGCCAGAGCATGATGGAAAACAGTGTAGAATGTCAGTATTTAGCATTTGGCTATGCCAGCCACTGTTATCTAACTTGAATAAACTGACAATAAATAAAGCTAACTAACTAACTTATTATTTTAAATTAAACATGGCTAACATACCATACAAATAATTCTCAAAGCTCTTTCAAATTAACCTAAATTGCCATAATGTGTTATTTCCACTAAATTACAGCAGAAGAGTTTGTATGGAGAGGGGGCACTAGCAGTAGATGGGCCCGGTTGTTTCAAGGGAGATGGCGCTTCAGCTAAATCAGTCATCATATTAATCTGGCCCTGAGTGATGTTGAACAGCAGAGGTACCGTTAATGTGGTTATTATAGACCTATAATAAACTGCATTAATTAATAATGAAAATAATAATGACATTTATTTTTTCAGGTTAACACTTTTAGTGATTCAATTCACATATTTTGGTTTTATATATGACTGTATTTATAACTTTTCTATGCATACGCGGCAGTGAGAATTAAGTG
Source organism: Rhinophrynus dorsalis (assembly GCA_037306005.1). Taxonomy (NCBI): domain Eukaryota; kingdom Metazoa; phylum Chordata; class Amphibia; order Anura; family Rhinophrynidae; genus Rhinophrynus; species Rhinophrynus dorsalis. The sequence goes on from CM074723.1 coordinate 177,357,908, forward strand.
GGGGCTTCCCAATCACACAGAAAATTCTGCATGCCATCTTTTCTCTCAGAGGAGGGAGAGTCTTGATGTGCCGCTGATTCCATTGTGACTGACAGATAATGTAGCTAATCAGGAGGAGACAACATGGGCATGCTCAGTATGGGCTGTGGGTAAAAGCAATTGCATAGTAGGGAAGAGCATTAAGGGAGTAGCTGTGCAGGGGGAGGAGAGGTCGTGTGTGTATATGTACTGTGTGTCTGTAAGTCATATGAGAAAAGGACAATAGATGATTATTGCATAAGTCAGTAAATACATTTTTCATTTGGCCTGTGAGCAAAAGAAGCTGATAAAATGCATTGGCTGAAATAGTTTTGATAGTCATCACAGTTTCTGGCAGGTATCATATATATTGTACATCTGGGTTTTCCCTGCAAAATAATAATATGAATAATACTACTACTATTACAAATAATAATAAATATGAGGACTTCATAACAGCAAAAAATACTTCAAAGTGATTGGTTCTACAAGAATTTGGCTAATTTTAGTTGAACCCCTTGGATGCTAGAGACATTCAATGAATTACTATGCTAATTTTAAATTCATTTAACCCTTTGGATGCTGCAGATATGTGAAATACATTGTTTCTCAATACACTGCAGGTGTCTTCAGCAGCCAAGGGGTTGTGTTATCATATTTGTTGTTCTTAATTTAATTTGTAAAGAGCTGTAATGTGAACACATGGGTGAGATAGACTGATAATATTGCCTCATGATAAAATGCAATGACAGTTTAAAAAAGTCCATTCATATAAGTCTCTCATCAAAAGACCAAAGGTAAATTTATTAGATACATGTGAAATTCACAGCAGGTAGAAAATCTACAGATCTGGTTTTCATTTGAGCAAGCTTGAAAGAATTTCAGCAGCAGATGGTGACAAAAAATAGCTGATGTTGGATTCCACAGATGTGGCCCATAGCACTTTTGTAAGGAGGAGGAGGGGGGAAATGTACAACCAAACCAGATTGACCCCTTAACCTCTTGAGAACCAGAGGGGTATACAAAGCATTGCAAAGCAATGCTTTGCATACCCCTCTGGTCCTCAAGGGGTTAAGGACCAGAGGGGTGTGCCCTCTGGCACGCAAAGGGTTAATGTGTTAGCTTCAAGAGACAAAAAAACTCAATATGGACAATCCTTGAAATATTTCTTCAGTTCACCAAAGCATCTATTATCTGACTGATTTCTCATCCTATCTCGGTCCTGCCTATAGAATGTTCCAATCACATGCCATTTGTCTTTTCTATTACAGCTGAGCATTGTTAATAAATATCTAGATGTTTTTTGATCTATCTGTAATCCGTTAGCAATGGATCAAGGGCTAGATTCTATTGCAGGTGTTAAATGTTAACACTCATTTTACCAAACATTGCCCTATTGAAGTTTATGGGGAAAACTGGAGATTAAAGCAGTGATAAAATTAGCACCTGCAAAAGAATCCAGCCCTAAACGAGATGAGCATACATTTTTAACCCATTCAGTGCCGGAGGGGGGATGCAACGCAAACTGTTCCACACCCCTCGGGCACTCAGAATGGGGGATGTACTAACACAATTCTACAACATAAAATTGGAAATTATTTTTTAGTCCTATGACTGCCTAGCATCAATTTACTAAGCTACGTAAGCTGAAAATTCTCTCTTCTTGTGTCAAGGGAGGGTATAGCTTTGAAAATTCTCCCCTTAAAGGGATAATAATGTCAGAAAAAAAGTATTAAAGGGTTAGTAATGTCAAAAAAAGTTTTTTGCCTTTAGAAGAGCTTAAAAAGTTGAGCTAAACGCAAAAAAATGTATCTCTCAAACCGCTATGGTTTGAGAGATAAAATGCATTTAAAGTTCGATGTCTCCTGCTGACAGCTTTACAGCTGTTGATACGGAGGCTCTGCAGCAGAGCCGCAATCATGTTATTGACAATGAATCCCTTCATTGGAATGGTTTAAACCATGTGCCTGGTTTTAGACCATTCCAATGAAGAGATTCGTTGTCAATAACGCGATTGTGGCTCTGCTGCAGAGCCTCCGTGTCGACCAACACGGATCTCCTGCTGACAGCTTTACAGATGTCAGCAGGAGACATCGAACTTTAAATGCCTGTATCTCTCAAACCATAGTGGTTTGAGAGATACATTGTCTTGCATTTAGCTCAACTTTTTAAGCTCTACTAAATGCAAAAACTTTTTTTTGACATTACTAACCCTTTAACTATATGGCAGATACAATTAAAACAGAGTACTTACACCTATTCGTATCTCTCAAACCTTTATGGTTTGAGAGATATAGGAAAGTAAAGTTCTCCGCTCCCTCGCCTTTCTGTTTGATGAGCTGTAAAGCTGTCAGAAGCAGATTCTGGTTCCTGGATCAGATGGCGGCTCTTCAGCAGTGCCAACATATTGATACCTAAAAATTTATACTTCATCGGAATGGTCTACAACAGTGGTTCTCAACCCGTGCCCTCAGTGGCTACTAACAGGCCAGGATTTGAGGATTCCCTTGTTAGAGCACATGTGAGTTAATCAATATGAATGAGCCTCTGATCAATACACCTGTGTTCTAGCAGGTAAATTCCTAAGTCCTGGCCTGTTAGTGTCCACTGACGGCATGGGTTGAGAACCACTGGTCTACAAAGTGTGCCTGGTTTGCAAGCACACATTGTAGACCATTCCGATGAAGTACTTATCTTTAGATATCAATATATCAGTACTGCTGAAGAGCCGCGTCTGGACAAATTACCAGGATCTGCTTCTGACAGCTTTACAACTCGTAAACCAGAAAGGGGAGGGAGCAGAAAACTTTATTTTCCTGTACCTTTCAAACTGTAACAGTTTGAGAGATACGAATAAGTATCTCAACCATATAGTTAATACTTTTTTTCTGACATTACTATCCCTTTAACACCACTTGCACAAAGGGAAAGCTATTGCACCAAAAAATCTCCCTTTAAGGGAAGGGTATTGTTGGTGTGTGTAGGCATTTCATTTCTCTGTGCACTGTTTAACCCTTTCAGTGTCAGAGGGATATCCAACACATTGCCTCTGGTATTCATAGAGTTAATGTCGTGTATTAAATATGGCACAGAGGAAACAGCATAAATTTACTCCATTTTCCTGCGCATGTTAGAGCAGAGGCATTTTTGTGAGCTAGCAAGGAAGTCTGAACAACATCAGAGTGTGCGCTCTGGCATGCTCTAAGGCAATCATACATGGTAAAGTATACCCTGATAGCTTAAATATGCACTCAAATCCACTTGTTCAACATATGAAAGCTTCCTCATATATCATGTGAAGGGAGCTAGAGATCCACAAATCACCATGTATTTAACTAAAAAATAAAAGAGCAATGGATTACAAATTTAGAGCACTCCGCTGTTCCAAAATAAACCAATACATTAATAATTGAAACTGTATAAAAATATATATATTTATTATTACACATGGAAGTACTTTTCAGGAAATAGGTCACCCCTCAAAATAACATACTCACTCCCCACCTCTCTTATAAAAAAGCAACGTTGCATTAAAACAACTAAGGCTATAGATTGCATCCAGAATACCCCTAGACAGTCATCATAGACTATTAGTAACAGTAAGCCAATATCGGTTTCCAACTTGTAATCCAAAGAAATGGGGTATATAATTTAGCATATTGCATATTGACCCATGTCAATAACTGCAAAAGTATAATTTGTTAATCTCTTAAATGATCCAGCATCCACATATATAACATGGAGTACAAAGCATATCCTCAGTGGGAGAAGGCTTAGTGTGTTAACCCTTTGAGTGCCAGATGGGTAGCAAACACACTTCAAAGCAATGCTTTGTGTACCCCTCGGGCACTCAAAGGGTTAATGGGCAGTGAAGCATTAGAGTCCAATGCCAAATAAGCAGCACTGATTGATTTGTACATTCCCCCAAGAGGGTCTATTTGTTAAGCGAACCATAAATATTTAATATAAGAAATATTACTGATAAAACTATGTATTAATATAAATACTATTGCATGAATAAAAAAAAATCACATATTACAAAGATATGTGTGAAGCAATTCTTGCTAAATAGTACAGTACAAATAAAGTTGTTTGCATATAATAGTAGAAAATATTAAATCCACCAAAAATCAACTGGTCTCAATTTCTGAGAACAAATTATTCATTATGCCTAAAGCATGCAAGACAATGAACATCAAAAGAACTTTCACTGTAAGTCTTCTGCCCCCCCAACTTTTTTTTTTTTAAACCAAAAAGCTAAGTATAATGCGCTGCTTCATTAACAAAAGCGATAGCGCAGCACTTGATGTTCTAAATAGGAAGTGGAGATATTGAAATGCTTCCTCTGAAGAGAAAAGGCAAGAGTAGGGAAGCACTTCTTTCTAAGCAAATTTCTGTCTCCATTTGTCACTGTTACTGATTTTCTGTAAACAAAACCTGCTTCATTTTAGCACTTATTATGCTATCAAAGGTAAATATATAATTCTTTGACAATGACAATTTAAAGGTCAGAGATGCTCGGGTATATAGCAGACTCTATTGAACTTTATCATATCCAGGGAACAATCTCTTTTACCTCACAAGTGCCATACACAGAGAAGAAATATCCTGAAGCTCATCATACCGATCCTGCCAAAAGTAACAGTCCTGCCATTAAGTGCCAGGCAATTCCTTTCTGAATGAGAAAAGCTGCTAACATCAGATGCACAATTCAGTCTTCTTGGGCCTTGTCAGTGAGGTGCAGCTGTTCTTTCTAGGCACCTGAAGGCAAGGTGTCCATATCTGGATTACCCAGTAACACTTTTGAACACCAAACCCAAGGGTTATTTGCATAGGTAAATTGAAGGTCAGAGATGATCAACTAGAAATAACAAACAGATGACCATTTGCTCACTAGAGCTTAGAGAGAATAGCTGCACTTTACTGAAAAGGCTCAAGAAGGCTATAATGTATCTCTGGGGTTAGCTGTTTCTCTCGTTTAGAGAGAAATTGCCTGGCACTTTATGGCTCAACTGTCATTTGTGCATGATCAGTATGATGTACTTCAGGATATTGCTTCCCTGTGTATAGTACTTGTGAGGTAAAATAGATTGCACCATGGGTAGGATAGATTTCTACAGAGCCAGCTAAATACCATGACAGGCGTGTTCCTAGAGAACTGTTTTTAAGCTTGTCATTTACCTTGTTCAAGTGGTCTGTGCGAAAGACCACTTGGTTAGGAACTTGTTCTGATTTCCTTGCTCCCTGCATGTCTTCTATTTACTGAGAAGCCCTTCAATTGTCAAAATACATAAAAACACACTTCATCAAATACTAGACATGAGGGAATCAAGGGAATAAGAAGTGCCTGTTAAAGTGGTCAATAAGCACTGACCAATGATACATGGTATGTCCTAGAAGTTTCCCTCCATACCTGCCATCATCCTCTCCTCCTCTGCTAAAGACATTCCTGAATGCAAAAATACTGGCACATGTTTGCTTTAATGTAGTTATTAATGTTGTAACCTTCTGAGTACCAGAGCAATGTCCAACACATTGACAAGCAATGCTTTGGAAATTCCTATGGCACTCAAAGGGTTAAAATACAATAATAAAATTAAAATTTTTCTAGATTTTTCCAGCCTTTTTCCACTGTCCAGTGGTAGCCACGGAACTACATATATTCTGTTTGACACCCAGGAGTGTTTGACTGTCTCACTGGTAGCTTTAGAACCACACCTACACTATTTGATGCATAAGCCTTCGTCCACTGGTCAGCATAGAACCACATATACACCGTCTGTTTCCCCAGCCATGTATCACTGGTAGCTACAGAAGTAAACATATACTTAATGACACACTGGCCTTGTTCCACTATCCCAATGGTAGACAGAGAACAACACATGCACTGTTTACCATTCATGTCTTGTTCCACTGTCCCACTGGTAATCGTAAAATCACATGCATACACTGTCTGCTTCCCCAGCCTTGTTCCACTGGTGGTCATGCGACTGGCGCCCCTAAGGTATTTCACATACATTTCTAATGAACATTTCACTCTGAGTGCCAGATGGATGCACATATTGGATACCTCTGTATCACTAGAGAGGTTAAATCCATCCCTGTGGCGGATGTTTCGGCATTTACATTTTGAGGGGCGAAGGAGGGGTAGTATAAGCAAGTGTTGTAAACTAATTTTTAAAATCCTTGTTTCAAATGGAGTAGCTAAAAATTCATTATCTCAGTTGCCTCATCATCTCTTTTAGGCTGTGCTGATGTGTATGTGTATTTTTCAATTTCTTAATCCTTTAAAGGGATAGTAATACTTCGTTTTATCTTTATTTTATTTTGTAGGCATTAAAAAAACATGAAGAACGATATAAGTCTTATTTCTCAAACCTTTATGGTTTGAGAGATATTCACAAGCAAAGTTTCCCCTCCCGCCCCTTTTACCTAGTGTAAGTCATCTCTTCTCAGATGTGGAATGCAGTCCATAAACCAGACAGATAACAGCAGGGGACAATCTTCTTCCTATGAGAACAATGAAAGCCCTGTCCCCCTTAACAAGTTTTTCAGGTTTTTCCCTTATCTTAATTGAAGATTGTCCCTCTCTGCAATGTACCTGGGCACCTCCCTTCTGCTCTGGCTGAGCAGTGTTACATCAGTAAAAGGGACGGGAAGGGGATACTTTGTCATTGAATTACTCTTGAACTACATCCCTGACAGAATTGAAATAACTCTCCAAAGTCCAAATACTATGATGATTAAATAGAGCTGCTTTTATTATAAAACATTACTATCCCTTTAAGGATCAAGGAGCATGCAGTGCATTTTGTAGTAAAGCATTGCATACCCCCTGTGGTCCTTAAAGGGATAGTAATACGTTATTATTACTATCCCTCATATTGTAGGTATTTGCAAAATAAGTTAATAGCCCTCGGGTTCATCTCTCAAACCTTTATGGTTTGAGAGATAACTGAAGGCACATTTCCCCCTCCCTCCCCCTTCCCTGAAGTCAGTGTTGTGCTGACTGCAGGGGAAGTCTGTGGTACGACAGGCTTGCGGCTCTGCAGCTGAGCCGAGATCCCGTTAGTGAAGAAGAATTATTTCACTGAAACTGTCTTCTACTTGTGCTTGGTTTGCAAGCACATGTAGAAGACCTTTTCAGTGAAATAATTATTTGTCATTAACGTGATCGCGGCTCTGCTGCAGAGCCGCATGATGAAAGACAGACATGATATCCCTGCAGTCAACACAACGCTGACTTCAGGGAAGGGGGAAGGAGGGGGGAACTTTGCCTTTGGTTATCTCTCAAACCATAAAGGTTTGAGAGATGAACCTGGGGATTATTAACTTATTTTGCAAATATATACAATATGATGGATAGTAATAATAAAGCATTACTATCCCTTTAAAGGATTAATGCATATTGTCCGGGCTGGCAAAATATCAGTGAGGTTCACCAGTCAGAGATACACATCAGGAAATGAAAAAAATGACTGCACTCAGTGTTAACACTTTGAGTGCCAGATGGGTACGCAACACATTGCAGAAAAATGCATTACACAGACCGCTGACACTCAAACGGTTAAACTTAGAAAACAGCTTACTTACTGGACCAGTGATAAAGTTATGAACTATACTCCAATTGTGATTGGTGTTGGGGTAAAAGTTACATTTTTAACCCTTTGAGTGCCAGAGGGGTACAGAACGCATTGCTTTGCAATGCGTTCTGTACCCCTCTGGTACTCAAAGGGTTAAAATCCTTGTGTTGTTTTCAGAGCAAAGCAGATGAGACCTTATCATTTGTTTCGTTTTTTTCATAGAACCCCAATAATCCTAGCTTAACCCCAACTTTCTTCCTCCACCAACAATCCCACCAAACTGGTCTAAGCTATTGCTCCAAGTGTAAATGTAATTTTAAGACTCTCACGATAAGCTATTCACATTAAACATTTCATATGTATTTATTTTCTATACTCTTTCATTGACTGTGACATTTAGATATCCTGTTATGAATGTATAAATACAGGAAGTAAGTTACACAAAAACTTACAACAGAATTAAGTGGCAGATAAGAAAGCATATAGTTATACAAGTATTCTTCTGTCTAGCTGGAAACAGAACACACCATTGGGATGGTTCAATAAAACTAAAAGAAATTTCGCAAATGGTGATTTTAACAAAGAGGCAAAATAATTAAAATTACAGTTTTTAGAAAAAGATTAGAAGGATTAAAGGGATAGTAATACTTCGTTTTATATTTATGATTAGAAGGATTAAAGAGATAGTAATACTTCGTTTTATCTTTATTTTATTTTGTAGGCATTAAAAAAACATGAAGAACGATATAAGTCTTATCTCTCAAACCTTTATGGTTTATGAGATATTCACAAGCAAAGTTTCCCCTCCCGCCCCTTTTACCTAGTGTAAGCCATCTCTTCTCAGATGTGGAATCTGGTTGTAAGACCAGACAGATAACAGCAGGGGACAATCTTCTTCCTATGATAACAATGAAAGCCCTGCCCCCTTGACAAGTTTTTCAGGTTTTTCCCTTATCTTAATTGAAGATTGTCCCTCTCTGCAGTCTACCTGGGCACCTCTCTTCTGATCTGGCTGAGCAGTGTTACATCAGTAAAAGGGGCGGGAGGGGGATACTTTGTCATTGAATTTATCTTGAACTACAACTCTGACAGAATTGAAATAACACTCTCCAAGGTCCGAATACTATGATGATTAATTAGAGCTGCTTTTATTATGAAACATTACTATCCCTTTAATTAAGGCATAGAATGGGGTTCAAGAAAAACAGGAAAAACATTTTATTTAAAAACACAAATATGTATTTTAATAATGATCATTCTAATAAAAATAATAATGACATTAACCAGTTTTGTTACACAATATAATTCTAAAAATGAATAGAAACAAAAATATCATTAATAATAACTAATATTTATATAGCGCCTTTCTCCCAGTGGGACTCAAAGCGCTTTCAGCACACGCTCTCGGAATTAACCAAATTGGCAGCTGAATAATAGATGTTATTATTACCCAATTAATGGTACTCATTTATCGACCTCGGAAGGATGAAGGGCTGAGTTGACCCTGCTGGGATTTGAACCTGCAACCTTGAGGTTTGAAGAGGCTGTTTAGTCATAGAATTTACCACTGAGATATTTCATTAAGTGTCATGGTGTATTTTAAAAGGGTTTTTTTTTGTGATCAACCCTAAATTATCTGCATGAAAAATAAGAGTTTAAATAATTTAATAGCCCCTACTAAAAAAGTATAATACATACTGACAAATGATAATACAGATACATTTACATATGAGGAACATTATGCATTATGAAATACAGGGTTAAACGATTTAAATTTATTAAGAATGAAACAGTACACATTATTATTAATTGTAATTCTAGTTAAGTAGTTTATTTGTTTGTGAATAGTTTAGTCTATGTACCGAACATAGTAACATAGTAATTTAGGTTGAAAAAAGACTTGCGTCCATCTAGTTCAACCCTTTTCCTATTCCTGTTTACCATCGTTGATCCAAAAGAAGGCAAAAAAACACCCTCAATACAGCAATTTCAAATTCTGCCCCGAATGGGGGGGGGGGGAAAGAATTCCCTCCTGATTCCAAATGGCAGTCAGATTTCTCCCTGGATCAACAAGCCCTAAGTAAAATATTAATCCTAATACTAACGTACATAGCCCTCTATCTTATGCTCTTTTAAATAAGTATCCAGGCCCTTTTTAAAGGCGTCTAATGTATTCGCTAGCACCACCTCCTCAGGCAGTAAATTCCATACCTTTATTGTCCTTACAGTAAAGAAACCCTTCTGCTGTTGTAGATTAAATCTCCTTTCCTCAAGTCTAAGCGGGTGGCCCCTTGTCCTATGTACTGTTCTGTTAATGAACAGGTCTTTGGAGAGCCCTTTGTATGGGCCCTGAACATATTTATATAGTGTTATCATATCCCCTCTAAGACGCCGTTTCTCTAGTGTGTACAAGTTTAACTTTTCTAGCCTCTCTTCATAACTAAAACATTCCATTCCCCTTACTAGTTTTGTAGCCCTCCTCTGTACTCTCTAGTTCCATAATGTCCTTTTTCAGAAAGGGCGCCCAGAATTGAACAGCAATTGAACAGTTCCCGTAAATTAAGGAGTAGAGTTTTTAGAGCACAGATGTAATATTTTAAAAGCCGTTGTGAAACATTTAGTTCTTAGGCACTTTAATATATGTCATAATAAGAAACCAGATGAACTACCGGTATATGTGATTAGAACATGTCCTTGCCTCATTCCTGGCCTCATTCCCCAGGGGGAGAGATTTACTCAGTTATGCTGGAGGGAGTTCTACTGGATTTTAATAATGGGGAAAATATGTGTGTGTGCCACAGGAGGTCCAGCGCATTGCAAACCAGTTGTGTTGGACCCACCTGTAACACATACAGGTTTTTTGGTGTTTTCCCCCCAAAAATATATTTTTGTGTAGATGTCATTGGAGGGCATTAGAACTGATGCCCCACAATGAGATCTGAATAAAAAATAATGAGGGAAAAAAAAAGAAAAATCCTTTGTCCGCCACAGGGGTGTACAATGCAATGCACTGGACCCCCTGTGGCACACAGAGGGATAATTTTTTTCATTTGTTATTCATACCTTGTTGGGGGATCAGGTCTACTTCTGATGACCCCCCAACAAGGGCAGAATAAAAAATAAATAAATGTGTGTGCCACAGGGACGCATTGCAAAGCACTGCGTTGGAGCCCCCTGTGGGGCATGCATTGTTTTCCTATTTTTTTTTTTTACACCTTGTTGGGGGGCTTCAGGACCCCTGATGTCCCCCAATGAGGTCTAAATAAAGTAAAAATAAAAAAAAAAAACAAAACAAAACACTTTGTCTTCCACAGGGGAGTCCAATGCATTGCAAAGCAATGCATTGGACCCCCTGTGGCACACAGAGGGTTAATTTTTTTTTTTTTTAATTATATGTTATTCATACCTTGTTGGGGGATCAGGTCTACTTCTGATGACCCCCCAACAAGGGCAGAATAAAAAATAAATAAATGTGTGTGCCACAGGGGGTTCCAACGCATTGCAAAGCACTGCATTGGACCCCCCCTGTGGGGCACGCATTGTTTTCCTTTTTTTTTTTTTTTACACCTTGTTGGGGGGCATCAGGACCCCTGATGTCCCCCAATGAGGTCTAAATAAAGTAAAAATAAAGAAACGAGAAAACAAAACACTTTGTCTGCTTTGCAATGCATTGGACCCCCTGTGGCACACAGAGGGTTCTTTTTTTTTTTTGTTACTATTTTTTATTAATAGCTTGTTGGGGGACATCAGGGCCCCCCAACAAGCTTTGAATACAAAGAAATTCAAATCAAAGTCCTGTGTGTTTCACAGGAGGGGGGGTCTGCTTTGGTCCCCCCCCGAGGCACACACACAGGGTTAACTTTTCTATTTTTTTTTTATATAGACCTCATTGGGGGTCATCAGGACTCCCCCAATAAGGTCTTAGTTAAAAAAAAGTGCTGTAAAATAATTGACCTGTGAGTGCCAAAGGGGTCTCCAGCGCATTGCAAAGCAATGCTCTGGATGTCCCCACGGCATTCATAGGGTTAATTTGTTTTTTATTTTTATTTATTTTTTTTAGCAGACCTCGTGGGGGGACATCAGGACACCTTCTGATGTCCCCCCCAGTTATTGATCTCCCAGCCGATTGTGCTGGGAGATCAATCTGGTGACCGCAGGAGAGCAATAGCTCTTCTGCCTTTCACTCCTACCATCGGTAGGAGTGAATGGGACCGGGGAAACTTCCTTAATGTTAGGAGGCTTCCCCCAGTCCCTCCCACTCCTACCCGGAAGTTAGAGTGCCAGGCAATGTATTTTTTTAAACGTGGCCACTGCATGCCAGTTATACCGGCTTATGCAGTGACCGCATTTAAGGTGTACATTGTACGAGCTTGGCACAGCAGGTACAGCTGTGCGAACTCATGCAGACTCAATGATGTTGAGATCAGGACTCTGTGGGGGCCATACCATCACTTCCAGCACTCCTTGTTCTTCTTTACACTGAAAATAGTTCTTAATGTCTTTGGTTGAATGTTCGGGGTCATTGTCATGCTGCAAAATAAATTTAGTGCCATTCAGGTACCTCCCGATGGTATTGCATGATGGATAAGTATCTGCCTGTATGTCTCAGCATTGAGCAGATCATTCATTCTGACCAAATCCCCAACACCATTTGCAGAAATGCAGCCCCAACTAGCAAGGAACCTCTATCATACTTCACTATTGCCTGCAGACACTCATTCTTGTATTGCTCTCCAGCCCTTCCTCAGACAAACTGCCTTCTACTACAGCCAAATATTTCACATTTTGACTCATCAGTCCAGAGCGCCTACTGCCATTTATTTTTTGCACCCCAGTTCCTGTGTTTTTGTGCATAGTTGAAGTCGCTTGGCCTTGTTTCCATGTCGGAGGTATGGCTTTCTGGCCGCAAGTCTTCCATGAAGACCACTTCTTACCAGACTTCTCTGGACTGTAGATAGGTGTACCAGTATCTCCCTCTTTTCTGCCAATTTTGAGCTGATGATACTTCTGGACATCTTCCAATTGCAAAGGGAAGTAAGCATGATGTGTCTTTCATCTGCTGCACTAAGTTTCCTCGGCCAACCACTGCGTTTACTATCCTCAACATTGCTTGTTTCTTCGTGCTTCTTTAAAAGAGCTTGGACAGCACATCTGGAAATGCCTGTCTGCATTGTCTTGTTGCTCTGCTCAGTCTTTCCATGGTGTATGACTTTTGACATTAAACTGTCTTCAGCAACCTCACCTTGTTAGCTGAGTTTGGCTGTTCCTCACCCAGTTTCATTCCTCCTACACAGCTGTTTCTGTTTCAGTTAATGATTGTGTTTCAACCCACATGTTAAATTAATGGTCATTTGCACCTGTTTGGTATAATTATTTAATCATACACCTGACTATATGCCTACTAAATCCTTGACTTTATGCAAGTACAACTAGAAGAACTGATGTTGCTTTGAAGGCAAAGGGTACTCACACCAAATATTGATTTGATTTAGATTTTTCTTCTGTTCACTCACTATGTGTTTTGTTAATTGATAATAATAAACTATTAACATGTCTATTTTTGAAAGCATTCTTACATAATTTTTTTCACACCTGCCTAAGACTTTTGCACAGTACTGTGTATATATATATATTTATTTATTTTGTTTCCCCTTCCACGACCATAAAGCACTTATGGGTTATGTTGCTCCCTCCAGCTGGCATAAACTTAATCTGGAACTACATAAAGGTACATAAAGGTGTACTTCCCTTGCTTCCTTTAGTCTTTTCTATGCCAGCTTGTAAAAGGGAGCTTTTTTGCCAGCTTTATCACTGCGCTATTGGAACAGGACTACCTTTTTTTATACCTTACTGTTTGTTTGTTGGGTCACAATCTCGCAGTCCTAGCTGGGGAGTGGAGGATCCCTGAAGCCCTGACTCTGTCACAGACTGGTCAGGGAAATTGCATGGTGTCCTCTTTGCCAGAGCTTGCCCCCAGGGGGCGAGCAATGAAAGGCACGCATAGAATCAACGTTGCGTTCCATCTGTGGAGATCCATGGCACATGAACTTGGAGCAGAATGAGGACGCTATAACAGGTAAGACTTTACTGTTATACCTAAAACTCATTTGCTCAGAGGAAGGCCTCTGCTTTCCGCCAAAGAAAACATGCCTATATCTAATACTAATACAAGCCATGTGCAGATAGTAATTGAGTTTTATGTTTTAAAGTACTAGTCCAGAGCAGTATGGCTACTCCCAAGGCAACTGGTCCTCACGTGAAAGAAAAAGTGGTTAGTGATGCTAAAGAGGACAGAAATTCAAAAATTGTTAGGGCTGTGATACAAAGCTTTCGGTATCAGAGGCAGTAAAGTTATGTCAGGATTGCCTGAATCCTAACACATCTGAAAGAACCAGGTTGGATAATCAGTGAAAAGAAAAGTCAGTTACAGCCCCACCACAAATTTAAATTTCTGGGAATGATTCTGGATATGAACAAGAACCTGGCCTGTTTGTTTCTGCAGAGAATCGAGAGTAGCGAATTTCATCGGATCATCTCATCAAAACGCTTAGGATTTTATGTCTGTTAGGTGTATTGACATGTTCCACCCAAGTACAGTTGTAATCAAAATGATTCAACCCCCATTGCAAATCAGGATAATTGTCAACATTTACAGGCTTTCTGATGTTTGCAATGAACAAATCAAACAAAAGCAATTGAAATAGCTTAACACAACGAATTCTTCAAGTGGTTTCCCCCAAATTCAACTGAAAATGCAACTTATAATGACTTCTCCAGTCTCAAAATTATTCAACCCATGACAAGCATCTTTAGTACTTAGTAGAGCACCCTTTTGCTGTTATGACCTGCTGCAAACGAGATGCATAACCAGACACCAGCTTCTGGCAGTGTCCATGAGAAATCTTAGACCATTCCTCATGTGCAATGGCCTCCAGTTCAGTAATATACTTGGGTTTGCATGCTGCAACCGCCTTCTTCAAATCCCACCATAGATTGAACCATGAGGTTCAAGTCAGGTGACTGTGATGGCCACTGTAGAATCTTCCAGGACTTCTTCTGCAACCAAGCCTTGGTGGAATTTGAGGTATGCTTGGGATTATTGTCCTCTTGGAAGGTCCAATGATGCCCAAGCTTCAGCTTCCTCACAGACGGCATGACGTTTTCTCCCAGGATTTCCTGATACTTCAATTAATCCATCTTGCCTTCTACACGCTGCAGGTTTCCAAGGCCAGAGGATGCAAATCAGCCCCAGAGCATCACCGAGCCACCACCATGCTTAACTGTAGGCTTCAACATATGCTTCATTCTTCTTCCTCCAGACATACCGCTGATCCATTGGGCCGAAAAGTTCTAGTTTTGTTTCATCACTCCACAGAACAGAATCCCAAAATTTTGTGGCTTATTTATATGATTTTGAGCATAATGGAGATGACTTTTCTTGTACTTTTGGGTCAGTAGCGGTGTACATCTTGGAGTCCTTGCATGGAAACCTTCTGCGTTTAGTAGGCGCCTTACTGTGCTTACTGAAACCTCAGTGCCTGTTGCCACCAAGTCTTGCTGCAGGTCTTTTGCAGTCACTCGAGGGTTTTTGTCAACCTGCCTTCTCAGAAATCTGGTTGCAGCCATTGATAGCTTCCTTTTTCTGCCCTGTACAGGTAGTGTAACCACTGTTCCTTTGACATTGAACTTGAAAACTGTGCTTCCAATGGTGTCACCAGGAACATTCAATACCTTGGTAATCTTTTTGTATCCTGTTCCTTGTTTATAAAGGGCAATGATCTCTTCTCTTAACTTTCTGGACCATTCTTTTGACTTAACCATATTTCTAACATGCACTCAAATGTGACACTCAATAAACCCCTAGCCAGTTCAGATATTTCATATGTTCCAGCTCAAGCACATGTGGTGCAACTAATGAAGCTTTTGATTAGTTGCATCAGATGTGTTTGAGACAACATCTGTTTTGCATATTTGTGCTGTTGCGAGGGATTCTGTTCAGGGGGTTGAATAATTTTGAGACTGGAGAAGTAATTATAAGTAGCATTTTCAGTTGAATTTGCAGACACCACTTGAAGTTGTGTTGAGCTATTTTAATTGCTTTTGTTTGATTTGTTCATTGCAGACAGCTGAAAGTCTGTAAATTTTGACACTAAACCTGATTTGTAATGGGGGTTGAATAATTTTGATTACAACTGTAGTTCCATGGCCTGGTGTTGTATGCATCCAATACAAACATGGTTTATTAAGAACTGGAAAAGGGCCAAAGTCAATATGTCTCAGAAGAGCCCTCTTTCCCCAGGATTAAAGAAAGAACTGAGGTGGTGCATGCAGTGGTACAATCTGAAAAAGGTCATGATCTTGCCTGGCAGATGATAACTACGGATGCCAGTCTAACAGATTGGGGAGGTCATTGGAACAACAGTTCAGTTCAAGATTTTTGGTCCGAAGAGGAAAGACACCTTCACATAAACATTTTGGAACTAAGAGCCATAGCAACGTTGTCTAGAAAAATTCAAGGATCTTCTCAAAAACAAACCAGTTCAAGTTCAGTCAGACAGTTACGCAGCAGTGATGTACATAAGAAACCAGGGAGGCTCGCGGAGTCTAGTATTGAGCTAAAAGGTAGGAAAAATATTGAGATGGTCAGAAAAAACCTAGTAGCCATTTCAACCATTCACATAGCAGGATATCAGAACTGTACTGCAGACTTCAGGAGCAGAAACACTTTGAGGTCAAGGAAATGGTCACTGAATATGGAAATCTTCAAGGACATACTCAGGAGATGGAGAAAACTGTCAGTGGATCTGATGGCATCATATTAAAAAAAAAAATGACCAAAGTTCTTCTCACATTAGATGGAAACAGATGCCATGAGATTCAGATGGAGGTTCATACTAGACTTGTGCGATTTGGTTCTGCAACATTCGGAATTTGATGAAAAAGGGGTCATTCGGCAAAATTTGGACCTTCCGACAGGCGAGGGTTGTTCGCCAAAGAAAATACGAATCAGACTAGCCCTGGTCCGAATGTCGTCGAAACTTTCGGAAATTCGGCGACAACTACCCACGCTCGATTACTTTCCCTCCATACTTTCCCTTCATGTCTCTAGTCCAATTAGCTTCTCCGTTTCATGCGCTACTTTCCCGCTTTGTCTCTATTCCAATTTGGCTTCTTCGTTTCATGATGGGGGTTGGACTAATGACACAGACACCCAGGCAGACAGCCTGCATTTCCTCATTGTGTTGTTGGAGCTCAGAGAGAGAAGAAGCAGATAGAGAGTGTCCAGTTGTTGTGTAGGCAGGCAGTTAGCATTAGGCATAGGCAGGCAGCCAACATTAGTGCCTTATTGCCACTGCAAGGGAGAGTCATCTTTGTTAATGTGCAAAAAATTAAAACTATTAGGGATTTGTTTGAATAATTTTCAGAGTGACAAATCAGCCAATCTCACAGTTCTATAGGCAGGCCTGGTACCTTATTGCCACCGCAAGGGAAAGTCACCTTTGATTCTGTGTTTAACATTAAAAATAATAGTAGGAGTTTGTTTGAATAATTTTCAGAGTGACACTTCAGCCAATCTCACAGTTCTGCAGACAGGCCTAGTACCTTATTACCACCGCAAGGGAGTCACCTATGTTCCTGTGTTAAATATTAAAAGTAATACTAGGGCTTTGTTTGAATAATTTTCAGATTGACACAGCCAGTCTCACAGTTGTCATGTGGCCAGGTTTATAAATTTTAAAACTATTATAGTTCACTACCTACCTACCTATCTATCTGTCATGGATTTGAGTCCTAGTGAACAACCTGATGTTTCTCATCCTGGTACCAGCTGCAGTGATCCAGCAACCACCAACACCACCACAGTGATGTTGCTTTCAAGCAGAGCTAGCAGCAGCAGTCGGGCAAAGAAGATTATTTTGAGTAGTACTAGTCAGACTCAGCAGCAGCACTCCAAACCAAAAACTAGAAAGAACAAGGGAACTGCAGGTCGCTCTACCTCTACTAGCAGAAGCATGAGATCATGAGACCATGAAGCAGCCATCACCTGTGTCTCGTCAGCTGTTTGGTGATGATCCACCAGAACCACCTGCATAATGACTAGTGCCACTGCCAGTTTAGTCACCACCTCCGCTACAGCCAGTTCTGTAAACCTGGGGACACCTAGTGTGTGTAACACTACTGGAGGGAAACTGCGGGCAGTATCAACAGGGGATTTTTATAGCAAACGTCCATGTAAGCAGCCCAAATGGAAATTATTGCAGTATTTGGAGAAAATTTCTCCTGCCACCACTGTCACTGCCACTGAAAGCATATCTATTGAGGGAGATAGTTTACCCTCTTCTGCCCGGTAGCCACCAGGCAGAAGAGGGAATTGAGCAGGTCTCCCCAAAATCTGCTGCTGATGATGATTTTTCTTCCTGTCAAAACCTACAAGAGGTAGAAGAAGAATCTGAGGGATCAAAGCCTCCTAAGCTTGATTTGTCCCCTGAGCTTCATTTTTCAGTGACCTTGCTTATTCCCCTGAGCTTAATTTTCCCCCTGCTTTCCATAGTACTCCTCCTGTTTTTCCAGTTACTTTTGTGTCTTCTATTGACGACTCAACACCTGCCTCTCCAGTTCCATTTGAGTGTCCCAGCCAGGTAGTAGCTGCTAGTGTATCCTCCACCAGTACCACTCACTATCCTCCTCCTAGCCAAGTCCCAACATCCCTGCTGCCATCTTTAGGTCTACTGGTACCCCTGTAATGGCACGTAGAAAGAAAAAGCAAAGTGAGGTTGCTCCAGCATGTGAAGATCAAGAAAGTGTCACCTTAGTTTCTTCTTCTCCACCACCACCCAGAGTCATCCATCGCGTGGGACCATTTTGTGGCACTTGGTGATGACCGGCTAGCGAAATGCAAATTGTGTGGCAGGGAAGTCAGCCGTGGGAGAGTGTTGGGTCATCTAACCACCTCTGGGATGAACAACACCTGAACAACTACCACAAGTCAGTGTTGATAAGTGCAGAAAGTTTCACTACTGCATATACCAGTGTCCCACTCACCACCAGTAGGCAGGTGAAAGGGCAAGGGGATCATGCCACATCTGGTCTTAAGAGCAGACAGTCACAGCCCATCCCAAAATCAATACAGGCCACACTGGATGATTTTGGTGGTTTTCATTCAAAGGGGATGTGCAGACAGCAGTCCCAAAAAAATCACACGCCTCATTGCACAGCTCATAGCCGTTGGGGGTGCTACTTTTAATTTGGTGGACAGGGAGCCCTTTCAGCAACTTATGGAGACTGTCGCACCCTGATATAAAATTACATCCCTCACCACATTTAGTAGAACTATAGTGCCCTCACTGTACTGGACATGCATTGGGTTTTGAAGGACCTGCTGGTGGCCAGTTAGTGCACTTTACCACTGACTTATGGAGTGCTCTGAGTGGTCAGCATGGCTTCCTATCCTTGATGGCGCATTGGTGGCAGCCCAGTGCATTGCAAGACACATCATTACCGACCATAAGTTCAGATGCAGTAGCTAAGCAGGCAGGGCATCGCTCTTTCCTCCTCCATGCTGAGGAAATGGATTAGCAGCACACCTCAGATAGCATTCGCAAAGCACTGCAGAACATGGTGGTGCAGTGGCTAGGGGAGCAGGCAAGCACACAGGAACAAATGGGGTTTGTGGTCACTGACGGTGCAGCTAACACGATAAAGGCTCTCTGGGATGGCAGATTTGTGGGTGTGCGCTGCTCAGCACATATCCTGCATCTGGTAGTGAAGGCTGCTCTCGAGGATGGCAGTAACTCTGGAAGGTTGCCAGCACTTCTGGAATCATGCCGACAAATTGCTGGCCACTTCCATCGGAGAGTCAAAGAAAGTCAGCTCCTCAGGGAGGAACAGAAAATGCAGACCTCCCAGAGCACCGCCTGGAACAAGATGTTGGGACCAGGTGGAACTCCACCTTAGATATGCTAGAGCGTATCCTAAAGCAGAAAAATGCAATTCACGCAATGTCATGTCACCATTTCATTGGTAGTAACAGAACACTGGGCAGGGCTAACTGTGCCCTGATGGAACAGGTAGTGACAGTCCTCACGCCCTTCAGTGCTTTGATGGAAATTTTAAGCAAAGAGAACACTAGCCTGGCAGAAGTCATTCCCCTCTACACACACCTCTCCTTAAAAATTGACGATTTCCTTGCCCATAGGGAACGCTTGCCTGGTGCTGAGGGTAAAATACTTCCCAATGTTGCTGCCCTTCTAACGAGGCTGAAGAAGGAACTGACTCGGCTCATGGAAGAGCACATGGACAATTGTCCCGAGTTAATGCTTGCCACACTTTGCGATCCGTGAATCAAAGGCAAGATGGCACTTAGTTCCAATTCACTCACTGCCTGGAGGGAACAATTGATTGCGAGGGTGCATGAGAGGCAAAGAAAAAACAGGATGCAGTCACAGGAGGCGGGAGAAGATTCCACAGATGAGCTGGAGGAGTGTGGTGGTCTTCTGGGACCTATCAGTAGCAGCACCAGTAGCATGTCATCTTCTTCTAGTAGAGCAGCTGCTGCTTTTTATGCTGAGGTAATGGACAGATCATACTTCGGACAAAAGAAAGAGCTCCCCATAAATAGAAACAGTGCTGAGTTTGAGGTTAAGGCTTTCCTTTCGGAACCTTCTCTGCCCCCAAGTCAGATCCCTTGACTTTCTGGCATAACAAGAGGGCTGTGTGGCCTACTTTATCTCTGGTAGCCCAGGAGTTGCTTTCTTGCCCCCCAACCACTGTCCAGAGTGAGCGGGCATTTTCTGTAACTGGAAATATACTTAGCCCCCAGCGCTCTCAAATGGCCCCCCAGCTCATGGAGTAAATTACTTTTTTAAAAGTCAACCTGCCAAAGCTGGGTTACCCTGCTCTCAGGTTCAATGGAGATTAGAAGAAAAGGTACCATAGTACCATAATATGCTGAGTGCTCCAGCTTACCCAGTTCTAGAACCGTGGTAGGTTGGGCAGAGGACACCCCCTTGACTTGGTGGGAGCTAAAGTCTACATTGTCCCACTATACAGGTTGTTCAGTCTGGCTCTATTGTTTTCATTTCTTCTAAAAAAGTCTGCGATATCTATCTACTGAGTCCTAGCTGCTCCAGTGTTCTGCAGTTTGCTGCTGGCTACACATTCAGTGTTGCTGTCATCCTGAGTCCACCTTGCGCCAGTCATCCTCAGTTGCTGTATCTCTACTGAGTCCTGGCATCTCCAGTGTTCTGCAGTTTGCTGCTGGCTACATCTCCAGGTTTACTGTCATCCTGAGTCTGTCTCGCACCAGTCATCCTCAGTTTTGTAGTCTCTTGTAAAAAAGTCTGCTGTATCTCTACTGAGTTGTGCCTGATCCAGTGTTCTGTAGTTTGCTGCTGCCTACATCTCGAGCGTTCCAGTCATACTGAGTCTGCCCTGCACCAGTCATCCTCAGTCTTCCTTCAAATTTAGCTACGTCCATACTTCATCTGCTTCATCCATAGTACCATAAGGCTAAATGCCCACCTTGCCCTGTTCCACCATCTTCATTTAGACCCTGGAAATGGTTCCATTCATTGAATTTTCATTTTTTATTATATTTTTAAAGGTATTTTAAAGTCACCGAATAATTCGGACTATCACCGACTTTCGTCCAAGTCGAACAGGTCGGATCCGAATTGCGGAGTCGACGAATGAAAAAAAAAAATTTGCCCGACATCGAATTTTACCGAAATTATTTGTTGTGCACAAGTCTAGTTCACACTGGCATACACATATGCCCCAACTCCTATGATTCCAGAAGTTCTAAAGAAAATCAGAATAAGCAGTTCCAATGTTGTTCTGATAGCCCCGAATTGTCCAAGAAGACCTTGATACTCGAAACTACAAAGGATCTCAATAGACAAGCCTTGGAATCTCTTGACCAGATGAGTTCTCCTAAGCAAGGGACCAGTGCTTCATAAGAATCCAGGAATCTTGAGAATAATGGCATGGAGACTGAGCGGACATCACTAAGAGTGAAAGGTTTCTCTGAATCTGTAATAGATACTATTCTGGCAGGCAGGAAAACCTCTGCTTCCAAAATGGATATGAACAGGGATTAAGGCCAGCATCAATTAAGGTTCAGCTATAAGCTTGTTCAGCTATTTTTTCAAAACAATTAGCGGAAGAACACATAGTGGAGAGATACATCAGAGCTATAGAGAAAGCAAGACCTAGACTAAGAAATCCAGCTCTGACATGGACTTGAATATAGTTCTTGATCAGTTAACAAGATCATTGAAGTTTGAACCTCTGGACTAAGTTCCTATATAAAACTTCACTCTAAAGGCAATGTTTTCAACAGTAAACAGCCAGAAGAGTGGGAGAACTTAAAGCTCTATCATCTGAATCTCCAAACCTGGGAATACATCAAGATAAAGTGGTATTAAGGACTAGACTGGGATTTAAGATGAAAGTAGTATCTGATTTCCACATAAATCAGGATATTGTATTACTCTCCTTTTGTCCTAACTCTAAAAGCATAACAGCAGAATTATTGGATAAGCTAGACCTAGTTAGATGTATCTCTATCTACTTAAGGACCAGTGAGGGTCCTGTCATGTCATGTACTTTTTACTAACAGTGCTCCTGCAAGAGAGCTGTGAGTACTTGCATCAGTCACATGGGACGGCATGTCAAAATTTCCTATGTGGTCCTTAAAGGACCACACATCCCAGGACCGCTGGTCCTTAAGGGGTTAAGCTTGTTTGGCACAAGCCCTAAAGAAACATTGATTTTTAGGACTTATGCTTGTTAGAAACAAACCCCCAAAAATTGTTTATTTTTTTTAGTAGGACTATGGGTGGCTAGTGGCCACTGGCCATTGTCAAATGTCCTCCTGAGTTCATAATTGCGGAATTTGTAACTGCTGTTCTTGATGCTGCTGCTGCTGTTGAGTTATTTAAGCAGCAGGGTGATTATGCAGCTGACAGGGAATGGGATCAACAATAGCAGTAACATGGGTGATGGATGATGAAGGTTCCACTTGCCACCACTAGCTCCAGTGTTGCACCTGAGGCAGTAGCAGCACAATAAGTAGCTCCCAGTATATGTGGAGAAAGGAAGAGGTTGGCCAATAATTCTTCTCTACCTGCCTCTCCTCCAAAATCATGGGGGTGTTGTTATTAGAATATAAATTTTTCCCTTGAGAGCTGGAATTGTGCCTCTTATGAGCAACTGCACAATGTGTGTGTGTGTATCCAAACACCAAAACACCAGAAACCAAGTACTGCTGCTGTCACAATACCCTTTGTCCACACCCCATTAAGGACATGTGACAACTTGCTGACAGTGATGAACTCTCCCTGCAACTATCTTAGCATATTCTGCAAGATGGAATCTCTTCAGATGCTGCTTGATGCCCTGCTTGCAATTCTCACCACAATGCCATGTGTGCTCAGTGCACCACACAGTGTGGAATGGGTAGACATGAACTGCCACATCCTAACATTTACAGAGTGGCTATCACTTGGCAGGGGAGGTAACGATGAAGGTGGATTGGTAGAAGATGTAGTTACCCTAGAGAGAGAAGGTGATGGCGAGCTATTTGTTTCGCTCATCATGAAACTTCCAGTCTTTGCCTGGGTTTCTCTATTCTTCCTCCTTTTTGATCTCCGCCTTACCTCTTGTTGCCTTTCTAGAGAGTTAGGTGGTACAGCAACAGTGGTGCTCGATTTTTGTGGTGGGTGTTTGGCTTTAACATGTTTATCAAGGTGGTTGTGCCAAGGTGTGTTCCCTCCTTGTCAGAAAATTGTGCATAGTGCCGTTGGTGATGACTGCACTGTGCCTGCCCCAAAAGAAAAATAGTCCTACACCCATGACTTCAGGGGAAAGGGATTCCCCTTCACTGTCAGGAGCAGAGGATGATGTTGCTGACACTGCCTCAGAATCAGCACTGCAACTAGGACCAAGAAAATTGCTGCTGGAAAGTGGAACCTGTCCTAGTCCTGCATCACTTGTTGACACCATTCCCACTGTGTCCATGGTGGTCTGTGAACAGTAGATTGCTCCGCAGCATCCTTCTGCCCTTGCAACTTAGCAGCAGCAGGAATTAGAGCAGTTGCAAATTCCAAAAGCTCACTGCTGGTGGTGGTGGTGGTGATGCCCATCCTCATCCCTGTCTCCCATTCCTTCTCAGTTTCTGCTAAAAAGGTCATCAATGTCTGCACACCAGTTTCTCCACCATCATCACCACCACCACCACCACCATTAGTTCCTACATGCTGCTGCTGCCCTATTACAGACATCTCATTGTTGGATGAGGAGGTGACGAGCAATGTGACAAAGGGTCACCTAATGTCACACTTGTCATTTCTTGGTAACCTGAAGAAGGCAGACTGCCAGCAGTAGCAGCAGGTACAGGCAGTTGGTCTGTGCTCCTGGTGGTGGTATTATTATTTCTGTACCTGCTGTCCACCAACAGTTTTGGCTTCTTCAGGATCATGTTCCACTTGGACACTGTCGTGAAGGAAAAGGGACTCCCAGGGCCAGAGGAATGGTGTGGGCTCCCTTGACAGCTAGTCTGGATGCTCTCAAATGCTTCCCCTACCACTCCCCTAACACTAGTCCCGCCGACTGTTTCACCATAACTGCTACTACTACTAACACCAACCACATCAAGTTCAGCCCCAGAGTCTCCTTCCTCTCACTCACTAATAATATGAGGATATTGATTACCCCCTCCTTTACTCCTAACACTAACAAGCTGCTGGACCTTCTTAGTAGTAGTAGTAGTAGTAGTAGTAGTACTAGCACTGGGGGTACTGCTTGGGAAGTGTGACTTAGGGTTCCCTGCTGTCACACTTGGCATCATCTTCTCCTTCCCCCTACTGAGTATTACAAGACACACTAGCAGCAGGTTCAGCACTGGTGGCAGCAGGTTCAGCACTGGCAGCAGGCACAGCACTGGTTCTAGCAGGGGTAGCACGTCTCATAGCAGGCACAGTATTGGTGGCAGCAGGGTCAGCACTGGCAGCAGACACAGCACTGGTGGCAGTAGGGGCAGCACATCGGACAGCAGGTTCAGCACTGGTGGCAGCAGTTTCAGCACGGGCAGCAGGCAAAGCACTGGTGGCAGCAGGGGCAGCATGTCTAACAGCAGGCACAGTACTGGTGGCAACAGGTTCAGTACTGGCAGCAGACACAGCACTGGTTGCAGCAGGGCAGCACATCTGGCAGTAGGCACAGTACTGGTGGCAGCAGGTTCAGCACTGGGGGCAGCACTGGCAGCAGGCACAGTACTGGTGTCAGCAGGAGAAGCACATCTGACAGCAGGCACAGTCAGGGCTGGTGCAAGGATTTTTGCCACCCTAGGCAAAACCTAATTTTGCCGCCCATTTGGCTCTGCCCCTTGTGCCCAACCCCTTTATAACCCGCCTACTTATACCCCACTTCTTTTCATGATTGTCCTCTCTCTGCCCCTGATCTGGAGATGCCTGTAAGAGATGCCCCCCACCAGCTCCAACTTGCCCCCACCGGCTCCACTTTGCCCCCTGTCAGCTCTACCATGCCCCCACCAGCTCTAACTTGCCCCACCAGCTCCACTTTGCCCCTCAGCTCCAACTTTCCCCCATCAGCTCCACTTTGCCCCCCATCCACTCCAACTTGCCCCCACCAGCTCCATGTTGCCCCCACCAGCTTCACTATGCCCCTATAGCTTCAACTTGCCCCCACCAGCTCCACTTTACTCCGACCAGCTCCAACTTGCCCCCATCAGCCCCAACTTTGCCCCCCATCAGCTCCACTTTGCCACCCATCAGCTCCAACTTGCCCCCATCGCATACCTGGAGCTCCAGCGCAGTGTTCTTTTCAGTAATGCAGAGCGTCCTGGGAGATCATGACTCCCAGCACACTCTGCATTACTAAAGATTTGACGACGATGAGGGAGCGTGGTAGCGACACAGATCTAACTGTGTTGTGTTCCCGGTGTGGTGCGTGCGGGCAGCGGGCGCAGCTCTTCTCCGCTGCATGCCTGCGCCCCAAGTACATGTGCACCCTAGGCCGGCGCCTGCCTCGCCTATAGGTGGCGCCGGCCCTGGGCACAGTACTAGTGGCAGCAGGGGCAGCACATCTGATAGCAGGCACAGCAATGGTGGTAGCAGGAGCAGAGGCAGCACATCTGACAGCAGGCACTGCACTAGTGGCAGCAGAGGCAGCATGTCTGGCAGCAGGCACAGCAATGGTGGCAGCAGGGGCAGCACGTCTGGCAGCGGCCGCAGGCAGCTGACCTGTCCTGCTCTCACTACTATCCTTTTCTTCTTTCCTTGACATTAAAGGGATAGTAATGTTTCACAATAAAAGCAGCTCCAATTAATCTTCATAGTATTTGGGCCGTGAAGAGTGTTATTTCAATACTGTCAGAGTTGTAGTTCAAGAGTAATTGAATGATAAGATATCCCCCTCCCACCTCTTTTACTGATGTACCACTCTCACCTCAGAGCAGCAAGACTGTTCGGATGGATCTCATAGAGGGACAATCTTCAATTAGCATAAGGGAAAACCCTGTCAAGGGGGGCACAGTAAGAAGATTGTCCCTTGCTGTGAGCTGTCTGGCCTCAAGACCAGATTCCACATCTGAGGGGAGGCGGCTTACACTAGGTAAAAGGGGCTGGAGGGGGATTTTTTATCATACAATTACTCTTGAACTACAACTCTGACAGTATTGAAATAACACTCTCTATGGCTCAAATTCTAGGAAGATTAATTGAAGCTGCTGTTTTTGTGAAACATTACTATCCATTTAATTTCCCCAAGATCCATAGGGATGATTTAGGGGGACTGGACAGCACTGGTTCTGTAGTGCTCACTTCCTGCTCCTCCTCCTGAGTGAACACATAAGGGTCCTTCCAGCTCCTCCTTTTATTACTTTTAAACTTTCTCATAATGATTGTAG
Source organism: Rhinophrynus dorsalis (assembly GCA_037306005.1). Taxonomy (NCBI): domain Eukaryota; kingdom Metazoa; phylum Chordata; class Amphibia; order Anura; family Rhinophrynidae; genus Rhinophrynus; species Rhinophrynus dorsalis. The sequence continues at coordinate 177,384,437 of CM074723.1, forward strand.
TGACTATGAGCCTCTCCTGCCCCAATTTTTCAAAAAGATCACAGCAGAACACCACGTCTAGCTCACTCTGTAGCTGCTTCTAATGTGTTTCACTTTCTAGAATATGTCACATTTTTATAGCGAAAAATCGTTACATCAATGGGCGGAAACTTTCTAGCCATTGAAAAAATGGTGAAGAAATTTGACCAAGAAGCAAAAAATGCAAAGATTTTAGCGCTGATTTTAAAGTGAAAAAGTGGACAACAACGTGGTTTTTGCTGGATTTCTCGTGGGAACATGGCAAGAGCTTTCGGCCACCCCTAGTTATGATCCCACCCAATTGCTATTACTATGGTACAACTCAAAAGTGTTTTATGACTATGGAAGGGGACATGAAAAAAAAGATTACATTTCCTTACTGTTATTTTCTTTTCTTCCCTGTCCCCCAATGGCACACTCATCCTTTAACTTATCTTTGTTATATTTTTCAGCTGTGACAATGGCAGACTGAAGGAAGCAAGGGAAGTGCACCTTTATGCATTTTTGGATTATGTTTACGCTAGTTAGTGGGAGGGACATAACCCATAAGTGTCTTATAGCCCTGGGGGGACATGGAAGAAAAGGAAATAACGGTAAGAAAATGTCATCTTATCTTTTCTTTACTGGAATAAAAAAACTTTCTATGTTCTAGTACTGTCATAAGCCTCCAAATTACGAGACAAAAGGCCTTATTCATCAAGCTAAAGAGTGCTAAGTGCAGTTCTGAAGAAAACCAAAATGCCTGGTGATTTAAATTGGTTTTTAACACCTTGAATGCTAGAAAGGTCCATGGATGGAGAATAGTAAAGGCTTGAGGAGGCTGAGCCTCCCCAAACCTAATGCCCACTTCAGGTGCTTTTTGCCATTTAATTTGACTGTGGACCATGGGGGATTAACCGCTAAAGAACCAGAGTAGTGCCCAAGGCATTGCTATGCAATGAGTTTCACAACCCTCTGGTCTCCAAGGGGATAAACAGAAGATCTGACTCTTTCAGGTTTGAGTGAGGTTGGCATGCTGCAGTCACCTGCGCTGCACAGACTAGAGGTGGGGTTATGACAACACATACTCGGCACACAGGAGGAGCACTTAGGTGAGTGAAACAGATGCAGGGAGATCAAAACTGGTCAAAGAAACCATCCAGCAAGAACTCCTGCATACAAACAAAAACTGAGGGCAAGGTCTGTATAACTGCCCCAAAAAGAAATTGGTAAGGCGAGCTGGGCTCACAAAGTATAACGAAACTATGGATTTTATATATAAACCAAAAGTGGAATAATTCTGGAGAAAAATACCCGCAAAATAAATGGACAAATACTAAGTCACATTCATTTGAATGGGGTTTAAACCCCCATGAAGATATCTAGCTCCTTTTAAAATAATGTAAATTTGGGGATATTTACTTGTTCCATATGCAGTGGGTTTGCTCCAGAATTACTTAACTCTAAGTTTTTACATATTGTCCCAAATACTGTCCTATAGTACATATAGTAGATACTATACAGATTATAGATTTTGAATGTTATGTAATTCATAGGCATTCATTAACTATATGGTAAATGCATCATATCTTATAATACAAATTGCAATATATAGATAGGTACCATATAGGTAATGGATGTTATTTCCTAACGGGTAACAATGTAGCATATCTGCTGTATTCATTACTCCTTTTCAGTTCTAAGATCTGTGACATCACTATTGTAGGTCCAGTTTATTTGTAATCTCTGTGGTATCACTAGTGTAGCTCCATTTCAGTTGAAACCTCTGTGGTATCACTAGTGTAGATCCACTTCATTTGTAAGCTTTGTGGAATTATTAGCGTAGCTCAGTTTCAACTGTAAGCTCTGTGGTATCCCTAAATGTAGATATTTATCTATCGATCTATAGGGATGGGTGAAAGTTGTCGCCGTGTTCCCGCAAGAAATTTCACGAAAAACCACATTGTTATCCACTTTTTCGCAGGAAAATCCACTTTAAAACTAGCGCTTAAAATTTTCGCATCTTTCACACATTAGCCAAAATCTTTTGCCATTTTTTCAGTGTCTAGAAAGTTTCTGCCCATTGATTTATGCTGTTTTTGCATTTCCACTATAAAAATGTGATGTTTTCGCTGAAGGCAGACACAATAGAAGCAACTACAGAGGGAGATGTGCTGTGCTGTTCTCTTGTGATATTTTGGAAAAATTGAGGCAGGAGAGGATCATAGTGACTGCTATCACTATGAGCAAGGTGAAAAATATTCAATGGATGAGCTGGAAGGACCCTTATCATGTGTCCACTGAGTCTGAGAAGGAGGAGGAGGAGGAGGAAGTGACTAGCAGTACCGAACCAATGCTGTCCAGTCCCCCTAAATCACCCCAAGGGATCTTGAGGAATTTAATGGGAAGGGAGGGAGAAAAGGGAATGGGAAGGGAGGGAGAAAAGGGTAGTACTTTGTGAGAGCAGGACAGGTCAGCTGCCTGTACCTGCTGCATGATGTTCCGCCCCTTCTTCCAGTGCCACCATTGTTGTACCTGCAGCCACTAGTGTTGTACCTGCTCCCAGACGTGCTGTCCCTACTGCCAGTGCCGCCATTTCTGTACCTGCAGCCGCTAGTGTTGTACCTGCTGCCAGATGTGCTGCCCCTGCTGCCAGTGCCACCATTGCTGTACCTGTAGCTACTAGTGTTGTACCTGCTGCCAGACGTGCTGCCCATGCTGCCACCAGTGCTGAACCTGCTGCCAGTGCTGAACCTGCTGCTAGTGCTGAACCTGCTGCCACCAATACTTTGCCTGCTGCTAGTGTTTCTTGTAGTACTCAAAGGGGGAAAGAGAAAATGATGCCAAGTGTGACAGCAACGGACCCTAAATCACACTTGCCATTCCCAAGCAGTCCTGCCAGTGCTAGTACTACTATTACTAAGGACCAACAGCTTGTTAGCGTTAGGAGTGAAGGAGGGGGTAATCAACAATATCCTCATTTTACTAGTGACTGTGAGACTGAGGACGAGGACTCTGCAGCTGAACTTGATGTGGTTGGTGTTATTAGTAGTAGCAGTAATGGTGAAGCAGCCAGAGTGGTAGGGGGAACATTTGAGAGCGTCCAGGCTAGCAGTCAAGGGAGCCCACACCATTGCTCTGGCTCTGGGAGTCCCCTTCCCTTCACTACAGTGTCCAAGTTGAACATGATCCTTAAGAGGCCAGAACTGGTGTTAGGGGAGAGCAGGCTCAGAATTAATACCATCACCACCAACAGGGGCACAGATCAGCTGCCTTCTGCTACTGCTGTTAGTGCTAGTCTGCCTTCTTCTTCAGGTTAAAAGCAAATGGCAAGTGTGACATTAGGGGACCCTCTGTCACATTGCTTGTTATCATCACCTCCTCCAGGTAGCAGTGAAATGTCTGTAATAGAGCAGCAGCAGCATGTAGGGACTAATGGTGGTGGTGATGATGATGCTGGAGAAGCTGGGGTGGAAGAGACATTGATGGTCTTTTCAGTAGAAACTAAGAAGGAATGGGAGACAATGATGAGGATGGGCATCACCACTACCACTAGCAATGACATTTTGGAATTAGAGGGATTTGCAACTGCTCTAATTGCTTCTGATGTGGAGATGCAAGGGCAGCAGGATGCTGAGGAGCAGGCTAGTGTGCCACAGACCACCATGGACACAGTGGAAATGGGGTCAACAAGTGATGTGGGACAAGGACAGGTTCCACTTGCCAGCACTAGCAATACTCCTGCTCCTAGTTGTATTGCTGAATTTGAGGCAGTAGCAGCAACAGCAGCAACATTATCCGCTGCCACAGACAATGAAGGGGAATAGGGAGGACAAGAAGAAAGAGGCCATTATTCTCCATCTGTTCCCTTCCCCCTAAAGTGTGGGACTATTTTTCTGTTGGGGCACAGTGCAGTCATCAGCTATGGCACTGTGCACAATTTGTGACAAGTCAGTGAAAAGAGGAAAGGAGGGAACACACCTTGGCACAAGCGCCCTCATATCACACATGAAACACAGACACCATGACATTTACATCAAACATGTTAAAGACAAACACCCACCACAGAAATCAAGCACCGCTTGTGCTGTCCCTGACTCTCCAGAAAGGCAACAAGAGGTGGAGATCAAAGAGGAGAAGGCAGAGACTGGAAGTTCCATGGCGAGTGAAACAACTAGCTCGCCATCACCTTCTAGGGTAACTACATCTTCTACCAATCCACCTCGTTCATTACCTCCCCGCCAAATGATAGCCACTCTGTTGATGTTAGAATGTGGCAGTTCGTCTCTATCCATTGCACACTGTGTGGTGCACTGACCACACATGCCAGTGTGGTGGAGGACAATCGCAATCAGTGCATCAAGCGCCATCTGAGGGGATGCAGAATATGCTAAGATGGTGGCAGGGAGGGTTCATCATTACTATTAAACTGTCAGCCAGTTGTCATGTGTCCTTAGTGCGTCTGGAAAAGGGGTACAGTGATAGAGGCAGTACTTGATTTCGGGTGTCATGGTGTTTGGATACAGTTTTGCCCCCAGATGTTATTTACCACACACACACTGTGCACATTGCAGTTGCTGATGAGACCAGCTGTTACCGCTCTCAAGGGAAAAAACACACCCATGATGATTTTGGAGGAGGGGCAGGTGGAGAAGATTTAATGACCAACTTCTTCTTTTCTCCACATATACTGGGGGCTACTTATTCTGCTGCTACTGCCTCAGGCGTATCACTGGAGCCAGTCGTGGCAAGTGGAACCTTCATCATCTTCATCATCATACTGCTATTGTTGATCCCATTCCCTTTCAGCTGCCTAATCATCCTGCTGCTTAAACAACTCAGCAACAGCAGTACGAACAGCAGTTGCAACTCAGGAGGACATCTGAGAGTGGCCACTGGCCAACATGACTGCCTACTAGGCCAGCAGGGCATTTTTATTTTTTTCTCAGGGCTTGTGTTTTGAAAAAAAAAAAAATAATAAAAAAAATAAACAAAAACTACTCCTACAAAAAAATAAACAATTTTTTTTTTGGGGTGGGTTTGTTTCTAACAAGCCTAAGTCCAACAAATCAATATTTCCTTAGGGCTTGTGCCAAACAAGCTTAAGTCCTACAAATTAGTGTTTCTTCAGGGCTTAGGCCTCTAATAAGTCTAAGCCCTACAAAGGCCTCTAACAACAAAACAAACAAATAATCCTCTACAAAATACTCTATCAAGTCAAGTATCAGTCCACCCTAGTGACAGCTTATGTCAGGGGGTTCCTGTCTCTATCACTTTACATACACATTTCTTATTACTTTTTTTTTTTAACTGTCCCCCCAATAGCAGTCAAGAAACCCACCCAAAACAAATTCCCTTTTCAAATGATTCATTCATTCACAAACACAGGCACCCTCCACGGACCCCTTTATACCATGTCTTATGATTTCTATTTTATTTAGGATTTAATTTTTATTAACTGCCCCCCAATCCCAGTAAACAACCCCCGCAAAAATCATCCCCTGTTCAACTGATTCTTTCCCCACACCCCACCAACACAGGCACCCTCATCCCCTTTTATACTGTGCCTTTGGGAAATAAAATATTATTTGCTATGTGTTGTGTGTAACTTCTATGTTCCCATTGATTTCAATGGAATGAGCTAGACAAAAAAAGCAGAAAATCAACACTTTTCACGAGAATTTTTTTGCCAAGTGGAAAGTGCCATTTTTTGACAATTTCAGTTTAAGGTGGAAATTTTCACCCATCCCTATCTATCTATCTATCTATCTATCTATCTATCTATCTATCTATCTATCTATCTATCTATCTATCCATCCATCCATCTATCTATCTATCTATCTATCTATCTATCTATCTATATCATTTGCAAGCTCAAGTGTAGCTCCATTTCAACTGTATGCACTGAGGTATCACTTATGTATCTTCATTTCAACTGTAAGCTCCCTGGTATCACTAGTGCAGCTATATATCAATTGTAAGCTATGTGGTATCACTGATATAGTTCAGTTTCATTCATAAGCTCTGTGGCATCACCAATGTAGCTTAATTTAATCTGTAAGCCCTGTAGTATCACTAGTGTAGCTCCATGCCACTTGTAAGCTCTTTGGTATCAATAGTTTGGTTTAATTTCAACTGTAAGATCTGTGGTATCACATATATAGCTCCATTCAGTAGTACTCTTTGTAATTATTTAAAAAATAAGTAGAATAATAAAAATAATTCAAAGTTTATAATCAGATTACAATATTTTTACAGTACGTGCTACATTAGAAAAAACACACTACAAGTGTGCATTACACAAAATGCACATCTATTCCATGATATGGCTACCATAATATAAACATTTAGAATTCAAATAAGATGGCTTTTATTAGCGTCCCCAAATATAAACTAAGTCTCTGTCTGCACCTCTGATGAATAAAGTCCTAGATACATTTAGAAGACCTAAGAACACATATATTAATTTAAGATCCATGACTGACATGACTGATCCTACTATTGTTGTGCAATGAGTGTTAAAAATGAAGGCTTATACCAAATGCACCTGGCAATAGTACTGCATTATAAAAATATGAAGTAGCAATAATGTTTTGTATTGAAAAGATACATATATGTTCATTCCTCCTGTGTAAATCAGGAGCACAGCTACTAAATGATTCATTCTAAAGTCATTACAGATCAACATTTTTTTCAAGCTGTACTTTTGTACTGTTTATAAAGAAGTTGCAAGGTGATGTGCTAATTCTATTTTGTGCTATAACAGGTGCTGGTACTGGCCTAATGCTACACCTAACACCACTTTACTAAGCTATTTACACAAAAAGTATCCTCTTAAAGCTGCTTGCACCAAGGGGAGGGTAGCGGGGATGTGAGTTTTCATGACATTCCTTTCCTCTACACTTTATTTTACAATAGGTAATAAGAAGGTGCAGCAGAAATTGTCATAACGTTATTCCATTGTCCTATGAATGCTAGAGGGAAGGAATATGGGGCTCACTAGCAATAAAATCTTCACAACAGAGTAGTGTTGTCTCAGTATGCACTAAAGCAATCATACATCTTAGTGCATACCACAAAGTGCAAGCCCTGGAATAGGGGTTCCTCAAAAACAAAAAAGAGGAACAGGGAAAGAAAGAAAAGACTGGGGAGGAAGTAATACTCTGAAATTCTAATACCAAAACAGAAAGAAAGCAAGTATGCGTGGTCAAACACTGATGCTACTATGAATTCATCTTAATACACACTCAAAAAGTGCATCTACTGATGAATTTAAAGGAACACTAACACCAAAAAATGAAGTTGGATTATATAATTTTAAATGTCTTGTATTACCAGCTAGCATCTATAAAATGTAGCTATTTTGTTAGATCCCTAAAATCTAATCCTAACCTTGTAATTTTAATACAGGTGTAGACTAGCCTATATAGACATAATTTGGATAATTATTTGCGCTCAGCTAATGCTGATAATGTATTGAGATTAGAACCCACTGTTCTTCTAGTCATAAAGGCAATCTCAGGCTATTAACACACAATACAATACTGCCATTCTGAGACACCTATCAAGTTTGCTATTGTAATAGGACATCTGGAACACTTGAAAACACAGGAATGAGAGCCTTAAGAAGGTATATGTGAGACTAGATTTTAGGCCTCAGAAAACAAACAGAGCTTTTTTACAGGGGCTAGCATATCATACAAGGTACAATATTTATGTATGTCCACATGTAGCCATAGAACTTCACTACACTGTTTGCCAGCCCATACTGGTTGCACTGTTAGCCACAGAACAATACTACAGTGCCAGATACCCCAGTTTTGTTTCACTGATAGCCACAGTAGCACACTACACTGCCGGACACAGCTGCATCGTTCCACTGGTAGGCATAGTAGAGTAGCACATTGTTCTACTAGTAGATGCAGCAGTACATTACACTACCTTAACCCAGCCTTGTTCTACTGGTAGCCATATTAGCACATTACACTGGATGACACAGCAGCAGACTGCACTGCCTGACACCCCTCCTTCAGGTCTTGCACAATCCTTTTGTCCTTACCACCTGATGCAGTGTAGAGGATGCATCGGTTTTGTGCTTCATCTGGGAAACTACATGTAGGTGAGCCACAATGTGGAGAGAGTGCCTCCTTCTTGTTTGCCAAAAACTCTGTTGCCTAACCTCCCTGGGTCTGTGTGGGGGTGCCTCCCTCCCATCTGACAGCTGGAAAATTCTGTGTGGGTGAGGAAGCTGAGATACGACGTGGAGTGTGGGTGAATGAGGGAGGTAATCTGCAGGATGGGTTAGGAAAGTGAGCCTTGTTCCACTGGTAGCCACAGTTCCACTCTACAATGCTTGGCACAGGGGCCTGAGGTCTACCCTCCCCCAGAGCCATGCCCAATCCCTGGGATGAGGATGAGGAAGGCAGCTGAAACACAGCATTAATGAAGACAGGGAAAGGGGAGGGTATGAGGGGGGAACAAAGCATAGAGTACACAGTAGGGTGCAAGGAGGGGAACAGAGCATGGAGGAGATGAGAGTAGAGGGTGAGACCACACCCAAACAGGTCCTTGAAGTGATTGCATTTCCTGAACTATGCTGGACTTTGAGAGGAGAGATCCCAGAAATTATTTTTACAGAAATGCCCAAGGGGCCACCCACATCCATGCTATAGGCAGCGGTAGAGAGGAATGTGGATAATTCTTCCCTAACCTTCCTTCTGCAACCCTGAGTGTGTCCAGCATGGTCATCTTGACATGTAGATAGAACAGCTTACAAGCAAATAAATTTGTCCCACTCCATGAGTAAGTTAGACTGCACTAAAGTACAATGAACATCATATACATTTTCACTATAATTAGGAACTGTCAAAATATTTTTTATAGTGAAATGTTTAAGCTATTATTCAATAAAATTATAGATTATCTTACCTTTTCCCTAAGGCCATTTATGGGTTTCACAGCTATGTCTGATTGGGATTTAAAACATCCTTCTATTTAAGTTAGGCAGAAACAGAAAATGTATGGTCAGCTGGAAGTAAATTCCCATGGAAACTATTTAAAGATATTTCAAAGCAAAATAATATTAATTTTAAATGAATTCAAAACTCACTGTATTAATTAAGCAGCTGTCCTACTATGCCAAGTTGAAATATCTGTTTAGCAGCGCAAATATATGGCTTTCATATCTTTTCCCTGAAAAAAGGATTGATAGATGTTGATTTATCAAAAGATAATAATAACTGCCATGTTTCCCCTCATCTATAAATCACAGTGATAGGTAGAATCTCTTAGGGTATCTTAAAAGGACACTAACACAAAAAAAAAATAATTGACTATATAATTTTAAATACCATGTTCTTCCAGCTAGCATGTGTAAAATATAACTGTTTTAGATTAGATCCCTAAAATGTTATTCTAAACTTGCAATTTTAATGCTTATGTAGATATACTATAAAGACACAATTTGGTTAAAGGGATAGTAATACTTCGTTTTAACTTTATTTTATTTTGTAGGCATTAAAAAAACATGAATAATGATATAAGTCTTATCTCTCAAACCTTTATGGTTTATGAGATATTCACAAGCAAAGTTTCCCCCTCCCTCCCCCTTTACCTACTGTAAACAATCTCTTTTCAGATGTGGAATGCAGTCCATAGACTGGACAGATAACAGAAGGGGACACTCTTATTCCTTTGAAAACAATGAAATCCCTTCCCCCCTTGACAAGCTTTTCAGGTTTTTCCCTTATCTTAATTGAACATTGTCCCTCTCTGCAGTCTACCTGGGCAGCTCCCTTCTGCCCTGGCTGAAAATGTTACATCAGTAAAAGGGGCGGGAGGGGGACACTTTGCTTGTGAATATCTCTTAAACCATAAAGGTTTGAGAGATAAGACTTACATCATTCTTCGTATTTTTTTAATGCCTACAAAATAAAATAAAGTTAAAACGAAGTATTACTATCCCTTTAAATGTTTTTGCTCAGCTAATGCTTCTAATGTACTGAGATTAGAACCCACTGCTCTTCAGCAGAAAGAAAAGCTGCTATCTTATCTCAGGCCCATTAAGAGACAGTAAGACGCAATCACTCCTGAGATACCTATTAAGATTGCTTTTGTAATGGACACCCTTGAAAAGGCAGGGAGCCCCAAAGAGCATATGCGAGACTAAATGTTAGACCTAAGAAACCTAAAAGACAATTTTTGCAGAGGCTTGCATGGTATTTAAGTATCTATAACGACATATAATTTTTAGGGTTTAGTGTTTCTTTAATCACCGAATCAGCATCCTGTGGCGAGAACTCACCATGATAAGGAGAAATAATATGGTGACTGGATACCTCTCTGGCCCTCAAAGGGTTAAAGAAAATGCTAATGTTTAGGTAAAAATATACACCACCTAGGATTCTGATTTGCTATAGTATAGCTTGCACTAGTTTATATGGTGTAGCTTAGTGAGGCTCACGTACTAAGAAAGTGGTACAATTCTGCATCCTAACTGCCTCACCATAAGGAACTCATAATAATTATCAATATTTCAACTGATTTTAATGTGGTTTTAAAACCCATTGGGAGATTATGCACTAAAGAGTGATAATGAGGTCATAAAGTAGAGATGACTTCTCCAGTGATTTCACTTCTCCCGTTCCTATATTATTGTATGGAGCCTATCCACTAAGATCTCTCCAACATGAGAAATCCTAGTGCACAATCTCCCTAGAATAACATAAGAGTTGGAGAAGTGATATCAATGGAGAAGTTAATTCTACTTTATCACCTCTATATCACACCTTAGTGCATCTCTCCGATTGGATGCTAGACATGTTCATACTTCCCAACATTTCAAATGGCCAAAGAGGTATACTTGTTTTAGTTAGTGTTGCTTGGTGGGCGAAAAAGTGAGAAAAATTTCCTGCATTACGTTTCGCAAAAAACTGATGAGTTTTCTCTTTCTGTCAAAACATTTCTCCTTTTCTCCAATGCAAAATTTTCCTCCTTTTTGCCTATTCCATCATATTTTTTGCCTATTCCAAGATATTTTTCTCCTATTCTAACATATTTTTCTCCTATTATAACACATTTTTCTCCTATGTTTCCTATGGTACAACATTTCCCAGCACAATATTACTTCTTTTGAGGGCTGAAGTGGAGAAATAAGTAGAAAGTCAAAGTTGTAAGTCCTACATCAACATGTACCTTGAAAACTTTGTACAAGTGCATTTGTCCTTTGCCCACAATACTAACTTCCTGCTTAAGTGACACTGGCACATATTCATGATGATGTCAAGTGATAAAAAAATAAATTACAACCCATAATGTGGCAGATGGGTATGGTAGTGGTAGTGGAAGACTGGTGTGGTGTGATTGGTGGGACCTTGACGAATTACATCCACCCTGGGAGGAGAGGGATCATCATCATTTATTGCACATGCTGCAGTAACCATTGCTGCAGTCAGTTTTTGAACTACCACTTTAGTCCCATGTCCCTGCACTGCTCGACCCCTTCCTCTTCCCGTGTGTGTTTGCTGGACATTACTCAACTACTATGTTTGTTTTTACTCTCCAATTACACAACTGATGGAGTGTGATGTTTTGCCTTAGGCCTCAACAAAATTCTCAATGTCATCTGCTGCCTATCAAGCCTGCCTCAGTCACAGATCTCGCATCAGGCTCCCAGTCAGATGTCTGTCACCTAATATATTTATTTATTTAATTATTCATGTATTACACCCTATCTTATCACACCCCAAAAACAATATATAACTAAAAAAACATAAACAGCAACTTCTTTCCCCAGAATTCCCCAATACAGAGACAATGAAAGCAAAATCAGCAAGCAATTTGGACCCCAGCTGTCTGTGTCTTGCCAGTCAGTCACACCACATTTTGGGGTATTTGGGATCAACCTCCTTCCTCCCTTCTTCTGCCCCGGAGTGTCCCCAGACTCCCCTAATACCGAGAACAAATGTCCTACCTAAAAGACTCCCTAAACTAAACTTCAATTCCCCTTTATTCACCTATCTTCTCTAGCTCAAAAAACATGCTGCATTCTCCTGTCATAAACACAGAATGGCTGCTGTGGGAGCCTGACATCCTTGTATATGGCTTTAGAAAAGTAGAGAAAACTTTTATGTGGTGGGGAAAAATGTATCTTCCCTTGATTTCAATGCAATGAGCTAGGCAAAAAAGTGGGAAATGGCACTTGTCACTGGAATTTCTTTAGCTACGTGGTCAGTGCCATTTTTCACAAATTTTGGTTTGATGTGAACATTTTCACACCTCCCTAATACTGGGGGCATGCCTGGTGGGAGGGGCATTGCCAAGAGTTTTTAGGTTATTTTATGACCTACTGACACCTCTTTGAGTAACTGAATAAATGATTCAGAGCGAGGCAAAGTTTTTATTTACACATACTAATTTACAAACACATGTACTGAAGTTTAAACAAACATTAATGTGAGTTTTATTTCTGTGGAGCCTTGTGATACACTTCTATACACACCATGTAGTCTGACACCAGGGTGGGAAAGCAGGACTTGGATCTCAAAGAGGGGCTATCCTAACTAAAGAGGACACTTGGGAGGTGTGGGATATTAGGGTAGGTCTGTGGCTACCAGTGAACAGTGGAACAAGTCCCCTGCCTCTTCTTGCACAGTCAACGTTGTGCTTCTTTTGCTAGTTATTTATAAAAAAAATAGTTTACATACTATTCAGTTTATAAAGAAAATGAAGGATGGCATATACTGTATAACAAATAGTTATAGTCAATAAAGAAGCATACAACAATATAATACAGTTTAAAGTTTTGATTTTTCACATTGGCAGCTTGGAGATCAACCTAGAGTGGGTTCATACATATACAGTATTTATAGATTTATTTATTTTTTTATTTATTTTTTTACAAAAATAAGTCTTGGTGCTTATTAAATCAGACATAACACCTTTGACATTGGTTATAACAAGTAGCAAATCTATTTACTGAAGTTCATTTTATTACCACGTCTTGAACATTTACACAAATCATTGATTCTGAGCTTCAGTCCTATAGGCACACCAACAGGTCAGATTTTCAGGACATCCCTAATTAAGCAATCCCATCCAATCACAATGATTGAGTCACTTATTACTCCCCTGTGGTTAACTAGGATATAATGAACAGCTGAACTGTTATGTGCCCTGAGGACAAACGTCAAGAAACACTGATGCAGACAGATCATATTATATAAATATTATCAATGCAAACAGAGAATATTGTGGGCCTTGTTCATTAAAGAAGCAGTAAACTTTTTTATGAAAAAAACCTATGTTGTAGGGCTTTATCCTTTTGAGTAAAATAAGAGTACTCCCACTGTCGAGAGATGTATATTTCCAGAGTTATTACAGTTTAAACCCATGTTTTTTTCCATCAGCAATGCCCTCTAGTGATCAAATTCTAGAGCAAGCTAACTGCACCACAGATTTTACATAACAATTAAATAAAGGACTTGCAAGGCACTCCATTGCAGATTGCCTCGTGATTCCTTTGTCTACATGAATCAGCTGAGAGGTACATAGCCTGCCGAACAGCTGATTCAATAAGCAGAATGGCAGAGATGCTATTACATGTAGCAGCTTCCCAGCCAGTTCTCGTACTGAAAAAATTCAGTGGTGGCAGTGGCTTTTAATGTTGTAACCCTGTCAATGCCAAAGGATGTCTAATGAACATCCCGATTACACTGAAGGGGTTAAAGGGGGGGAATTATCTCTCTGCTCTCTAGTAGAAATGGCAAACTCTCCTCCAGCTCCACAGACAGCTATAGGAAGATCCCAACTTCGCCACCTACAGGTTGACGAAGTTGCAACTATGAACTCCAACAGTACGGGCAGCTATCGCAGCTCAGTGCATATTGTAAAGTAACTTAGTAAATTTGATTGAAAAAACACACAAGCCCATCAGTTCAACCTTTGCCTCATAACACAGAAAAATGAGAATTACATAAGGCTTCCTGTCTGAATATTAATATATTTCCGTAACTTTTTGTTTTACTTACTAATACACAGTACAAGTACCACATAAACATACAAATACACCAGCAGCAATACAACAATGTTTCATTAAGTTGCATTTCAATATGTCAGTTAGCCATTGTGGAAGTAGTCACTGCAAAATCTTAAACCTGGCGAAGAAATTGTGCGTTCATGGAGCTGATGGTGCATTTGAGGCAGATTCACAGGCCATTGATGGCAAAGAAATCTTACTACATATGTTTAGATGTAATGGAGGCAAATACTCCATCATATCACCAACCTGACCCCTTATCGACCCCAGTATATCTCTCCACAGGATGTACAATGAAAGAGAAAGGGGTGTTGGCCTTTAACAGAGCCCATATCTCAGGCCCCTCTCGTGGACATTCACAGAAATTGTTCTCAGGGGCAAAGACATAATGCAGCCCCCAGGCCAGCCTTCTGACCAGCCCCCGTGTTTATCTGGAAGGACAAGTAAAGGGTGGGCAAGTACTCCCTCTTGCCACCCCCTGCGGACGCCCATGACTATGTCTTATCTAAGCAAATATGGTATCAATAGAAAGATAATTTCCCCTTTCAAATTATTTCCAGTATTAATGCCAGTGATCATGCAATATCTGGTATGAATTTCCAACTGTTGAATATCATTGAATAGAGTAAATTAAACGAGTAAAGTAAACAATGCTTATGTTCCTAAAATATTCTTATCTGTAACATGCTTATTTTGTATTAAAAATCAAAAATATAATCAACTGAAAACAATATTTTAAATATATTCATGTGTATATGTATAACTGCATAAATATGTACTACAGTTATTATAAGTACGTTATTAATACAGAATATATTTTTATTAATACAAAATTTAAGTACACAGGAGCAATATTGATTGGAATATCATTGGCAAGTAATTATAGTTTGTGCTTGGAATATTTGCACTTTGACTATGACGTCTGGGAATTTAAGTTGTCCTTCATGAAAATCCCTTTGAATGTGCCATTTCCACAACAAAGGCCCCCTAAGGTGCAATGCAATAAGTGACAAAGGTGCAATTCTGGAGCAAACCAACTGCAACCTAGGGGGGGGAATTAAAATCTCCATCGACCCCCCCTTGTACATTGCAAAAGCAAAGCAAAGCATTTTAGAACACTCTAGCATTCAAGGAATTAAAATATATATATTCCTGTTTTTTACATTTAAACTATGTTGCGGTCTTTAGCTGGACATCTGCATTTTTCCATCTTAAAAATATTTACATGATTCTAAAGTACCATAAATGAGGCCTCTAATGAAGCACAATGTGCGCTGAATGGGTAAGTGAAATAAATGCAGACCTAATTGGGGATTAGTAAAGATAAGCAATTACATATACTTTTTTAAAAAAATATATAAATAGATACACCTGTCTGCAATATTTTAATGAAATTCAGAGCAACTTAGTACTGTTATAGGTATAGTTCCTCTTTAAAGGGGAAATATCCCCAAGAATAAATGGATCTTTAATTTGTCTAGCAGGACTTACATAAGCAGGTGTCATTCAATCAGCAGTCGGTTGTATGTATACACTTTCTTACTTACATTCCTTCTCTAATTGTTTAGTTGCAAATCATTCAGTTTGTAAACTCCCATTTGTATCTATTAATTCAGTACTGTATCATGTGTTTATTCTGAGTTCGTACTGAGTGTCCTAATTATACAGTGCTATGGAACATGCTTGCATTTTATTAACGAATGATAATAAATCATAATTAGTCAGAAGTACTGAAACAGATTGGAGGTGTGACCTAGAGGCAGACTTAAAGAGACATCAATATATATATTAATTAACAAGGCTTTTAATATATATGTTTCATTTAAAACCAGTATGCTCGTGACTTGAAAAACAGAGTGTCGCTCTCGAAAGCTTGTCTTTAAAATTCAATGTTAGTCAAGTAAAAAAGGTATCATTACACACTGCGCTACTCACTCATTTATATAAATATATATACTAGCTGAAGAGCCCGTGTACATGGGCCACAGTGCCAGCAACGGCCACGGTGCAGTCATGCACAGTAAAGACTGCCCGCGCCACGGCTGATATGGAGTGAGGCACTCCAAATTCAGACCATAGTCGGTGTGCAGAGAGGTCTACGGTCTGAATTTGGAGCCCCTGCTCCGTTATCAGCCGTGGCGTGGGCAGTCTGTAGTGCACATGACTGCAGCGCGCAGCCGTCTCTACTGTGCATGACGGCTTCTGACAAACACACACTTAGCAAATGATTATATAGGATTTATATATATATATATATATATTTATATATATAAAGATAAAATGCAAACAATAGATAGGTACTTGATTGCTATACGCTATGCCTACCAAGATAACTTACTCTGTTAAAGAAATTAAGATCCACTTGTTCCTAGGGTATAGTTTCCCTTTAATGTGATAGTCTGCTTTATTTTTTAATTTATTTTTTCTGCAAGCACAGAATTAAGTCAAATTACCTTTTTTTAACATTGTATTATTCTACTCAGTGACATCACAATTCTCAAACACACACACACACGTTATTGTCCTAAGTGCAGGATTGATACAAGTAGAGAAGAGGCAAATCTCACACGGTATTGGAAATGTCAACATGTTGCTCTCCAGTTGTGGTTTGATTACAGTTCCCATTAGAATTATGGGTAATGTAGCTCCACCACAGTTAAAAGCCTGCATCTTATCTACAGAATGCTGCATGAGCATCTCTGAGCAGTGTCACTTTGGTCACTCCTGTGCCACTTGATACTGAGCAGTGGTTAGAGCAGTAGTTCTCAACCAGGGTGCCAGGCACTTTGATGTGCCCTGGGCACCAGCTTAGGGTGCTGGGTATTTCCATGAAGATTTTTAGAAAGGCATGTGGTGACTTAAAAATGTATATTTATGAAGATTTTTATGTTTGTTTTGTCATTCTGATTGTGAAACCTAAAATTATTATTGTCTGTGTGTTCCTTCATTACATTCTTGACAATTTGCCTATAAATGTTAGGGGTGTCATGAAAAATATCAGTGTGTGTATTAGTGATGGCTCAAGGAAAAAAAAAAGATTGAGAACCAGTGGGATACAGCAGTGAGGCATCCATGAGCACCATACTCCTGACCATGCATATGCTGACTGTACATAACATTTCAATCCACAGCTAAGCTTATTCCAATTGTTTTATGCTGGAACTTCAGGCAGCTGCATATTACTTGTTGTGTTGGCAGAATTTGTATTATCAGCAGCAAATGCATAATTTCATTGTATTCTCTAATTTCACCTGCTCTTCAACAGTGCAAGAGGCTCTGTGATATTAGCTTAACTGATATCAGGTACTGTATAATGCATAGGCTGGAAAACAAATCAAGAAAATCAGTGCCACCCAATATCCCCAAATCCTCTATATGACATGATATGATTTACAATAAGAATACAATACGTATGATGGCTATGGCTGCCTCTACACAAAACACAAACATAAAAAATGAGAGTGTGTGCATTCTCACTGATCCCCACACTTGATATTACTCATCCATGGACAGTTGCTGGTGTGCACAAGTTGCCACACTGGTTTGATGCTTGTGGGCAAAATCAGCCACCTGCTGCCACTCAGGCCAAATCAAATTGTACCTTCAGAGTCAAATAGAGATGAAAATATTCAGAGTGGGGTTTAATATAAATTATATTTCATAGAAATAAAAACATATACAGTTAGGAATTAAAAGTCCTCTATACAAAGGAAAATTGTCATCCTGGTCACATTGACCTACTAAAGGATAGAGGATTGTTAATGCCCAATTTTGTATTTTTATTTTCTATTAAATATCATATATTATTAGGTAGGTAATACCCTGCATGTGGATGATCTTTCATATTTTATCTACTTCTGAATGCATATGTTCACCTGTTTCTGATTTAAAAATAAAACTATTTTCTTTTTTCATGGGAGCAGCTTGAGAAAGGGCTGGGAGGCCGAAACTCATGACGTAGGAGCTATGAGGTTCAACTTATGTTTAAGGACTTGAGGCACTGGTGCACTTTATTGGACTGGGACATTTTACTATGCTGGTGTTGCTGAGTCATATCCCTCTTTTCTCCTTTTGGTTGTCTATGATGATGAGGGGAGACCATCACTGTTGACTCGGGCACGCTATATTTGGATAAAGTATGTTGATATAAAAGGGGTGGTGCTGTTCCTCTTTCTATATTTTTTTTTCTTTGTTAATTTCAACTGATTTAGCAGGAGGCAAATTGAACAAAACATTACCCACTATTGAAGTTGTGCTACATCATGTGAATGTGCCCTCTGTGTTGTTTTTAGGTGGGGGAGGCACACAGGTACTGTAATCCTACGGTGTCAATGGTAGGGTGCACTGTAATTTAACTCTATATTAGTGTAAAAACATAACTATATTAATATGCATAGGCAATTCTTATAAAGATAAAGCAAATGTATTTGTTTATTGTTTTGGAACCAAGACACTGTTTCATCTTGCAGAAACAGAAAATGTGATTGGTATCATAAAGTATCATAATATAGGAGAAAGATTGATAGGTGAGAAAAGAACTCCAATCAGTGAAATGTAAATGCACAATCACGTTGTTTTTGAAACGGTTAGTTCCGTATCTGTGCCGTGCTGGGTTTTTAGAAATGGGTGCTTATCGTGGCATTGAAATGAATTTTTTTAAATAACAATAAACACATAGGATAATGTGTGACCCATCATTGACATTTTAATAAGTAGCACTGAGAGATCTCCTGTATTATTTATTAAAACATTATTAATTTAACAAGCTTTATATCACTTAATGTCATTTATTAAACAAACCAGAGGCATACCTCTGTTGTGTATTATATCTAGTGGTTCTTACAATTTTATGACAAAAATATTAATTTACATATATATTTAATATAGTTTATTCATAAAACCGTCATGGGTTTTAAGGAAATATTGCATTCTGTTTGTCAAAATTTGAAAATAGAAAAGCAAGACTAGACAGCTTTTTGAATGAAACTCAAGTGTGTCCAAAACTGCTGCACTGGTTATTCAGGTTTACTACACAGCAAGTCAATTGCAAATTGTAACAATTTTAATTAGACTTTCCTGTCTCGCAGGGAATGTATGGTGTCCTTGTTACAGTGTCAAACTAGGGCACCGTGAGATGGTCTAAAGCCATGTACAATTCTAAATACACCATTAACATAAATAAACCCTTGATAATTTCCAATTCAGAATTATTTATGAATGATAGTGGACAGAAAAAGAGGCCACTTTAGTTATCCAGGGACTTTCCTACTTAACACTTTGAACTGGGGTCCTGAACTAACTAGTGCCTTAATTACTAATCAAATAAGTAAAAAAAGTAAATAAGTACAAATAAAAGGAAAGAAAAAGGGCATTGAGAACTAGTTCTGTCAATCATTCTTACAGCTCATTATGTAAATTAAGCCTTTGCTACAACTAGGAGTTTTTGGTGCACACAGTGCCATCAGGGTTAGATTACCTATTTAGTGCCTTGGCCCTACTTTTTTATTCCATCAGATAGCAATACCATATCCAGATTTAGCGATACCGATATTCTGTGCTTTAGTCCTTTGCTTAGTGATTGTGCCAGCTCCTGTTCTTATTTCAACTTTGGTGATTTTGAAAGTTTTCAAAATCTCCCATATGTTGTATTAGCCATTATTTATTTAGAAAATTATATTTTTTAGTAATGTAGCTTTATTAATTATGCTAATTAAGACATGCCCTGCAGACACTTCCTGACTTAGCCCTATATTACCTTCCTTACCGCTCACTGACATTTAACCCTTCAGTGTTAGGTGAGGTGGAAGAGTGACTGAGCCTCATAACTTAATTAGAATAATCCATAACTCTAAATAATTCAAAAACTAGTTTTCTAAATTAAAAATGGCTAACATCACATACAGGTGATCGGAAAGGTCTTTCAAAATCCCCAAAATTGTTTTCGATAACAGTATGAATTAAACTGTAATAAATTGTTGTAGATATGGTGGCAAAATTATTTTGGCTTACAGAAGTTAATGTATTAAGAAATTGTCTCTTATTTATTGATTCTCTGTCATCAGGCATAGTGCCCCGTGACTGGATGAAAGTTTATGTAGTACCATTGTTCAAAAATGGGGCAAGATCTGAATGAGGAAATTATACTCCAGTGAGCTTGATTGCCGTGGTGGGAAAGATAATTAGAATGGTTACTAACTGACAGTGTTAGGGAAGACCAACAATATTAGTAGTAAGAGCCAGAATGGTTTTATGAAGAATAGATCATGTTAAACTAATTTACTTGCCTTTTACAAAAGGGTAAATAGTAATTTGGACAAGGAAATTGCTGTGGATGTAGTATACTTGGATTTTACAAAAGCCGTTGATACAGTGCCTCACAACAAGTTACTGCATAAATTAAAAGGATTTGGTTTGGGAGGTGATATATGTTCATGGATAGAGACCTGGTTAAATGGTAGATAGCAAATAGTTGTTGTAAATGGAACATTTTCAAGTTGGTCTAAACTTTTCAGTAGGGTACCATAGGATTCAGTCCTGGGCCCAATGCGGTTTAATTTATTTATTAATGATCTAGAAGTGGGAATTGAAAGTATTGTTTCAGTCTTTGCTGATGACTCTAATCTGTGTAAGGAAATGCATACAGAGCAGGATGTCTTTTCTCTGCAGAAGGATTTAGATGAACTGAGTGAATGGGCAGAAAAGTGTCAGATGCGGTTTAATGTAGATTAATGTAAGGTTATGTACCTGGGCTGTAGAAACAAACATGATACATATATGTTAAATGGGAAACTACTCGGGGAATCCTCATCAGAGAAATATTTAGGAGTACTGATAGATGATAGACTTCACAGCAGTGTGCAGTGTCACTCAGCTGCTGCAAAAAGCAAATAGGGTACTAGCCTGCATAAAAAGGGGTATAGATGGATTTGATGCAAATATAATTCTACCTCTATGAAAATCCTTGGGGAGGCCTCATCTAGAATATGGAGTACAGTTTTGGGCACCAGTTCTTAAAAAAGTCAAGCCAGATTTTATCTGCACTGGAGGCTGCTGACATCATCATACATGTCTACTATCAGCCAGTAATATAGAATAGCATTGGTGATACTGTTTCCTTTCCTTTATTAACCATTCAAGTCAGAGAGATGTCTAACACACTGAAAAGGCATGAGTTAGCATGTATTATTCAAATGGACTACAGATCATTTGAGTATGTTTAGGGGTTCAGCCTCAGATTTTGATCCAGGGTCCAGTAGATTTTAGTTATGCTATTGCTTAATTTAGCTCAACCCCTTAATGACTGGTGACATGTCAGCACAATCACTAAACTTGCCTAAAGGACTTGTGGGAGCACTGTAAGCACTAGCAGAGTCTGAAACTGACCTCTCCAAGAACAGATCAATCTGTCTCAGACCCCCTCAAATTCTCAGTTTTTCTGGTCTCCTTGTTTAGAACGTTGGAAATGACGACTGGTGAATGAGCAACATTGTGAATCACATATGGCTGGATATTATGTGCTGCCGGGGACCTGGCCATAGACAGTCATCATTCAGTAGTCTGTGCTGTAAGGGATGGTTTTTTGTTGGTGATCTCCTCACAGTCAGTTGTGGGTTAATGCTCTGCAATTATGGTTAGCAACAGCAGAGGGGCAGGCACTGTGAGGCTACGTAATGTTTATGAGAGACAGTTAGTGATATCTCCTATATGCAGTGTTATATAACCAAGCACATACGCATGCTCAGTTTTAGACATCTCAGGGCGTAGCCTGTATTTTAACCTGTAATCAACACAATAATATTAGAGCCGTACTTGGGATGAAAGAGTGTGCCTGATTTGCACCTCTGTCCGTGCACCTGTGTCTTATTTCGGGGTTTTCTTGAAACCAGGCTCTCCCGTTGATAAGTATCTTTTATTATTATTTCTTATCTGTCCTGTCTTGCGTATTGCAGGGTCTGTGTTTAAGCTCTGGCAATAGTTCTTGTACTTTTTATCACTTCGTATCTTTCCTGTCTTGCGTATTGCAGAGTCTGTTTTACTAATGTAAGCTCTGGCAATAGTTCTGGTTTCTTGTACCTTTTTTACTTATTGCATTTTTAATAAACTGTAGTTTTATAGTTTTTCACTGCAGTGTGTTTGTCCTTATTTTTATTCTGAAATTCCAGACTTCTAATTGTAACTCTGTGCACAACACTTCTAGATATCTGTGTGGAGGCACTATCCTGAATAAACACTGGGTGATGTCTGCTGATCACTGTTTCAAGGATCAGGGCAAATAGGTAACATTTTTTTCTCTGGATGAGTAAGGTAATTGGGCCTAAAACCCTGGGAGAATGTGGAAGGAGTTTATCTAGAGGAGAGATGACTTTGGTGAGTTTCGCAGTCATCTGAACGTAATCTACTTCTAACTTTCCAACATACATCAACAGTCCCTCTCCTTCACATTTAAATGTGTTGAATATTATATATGTATTGTATGTCTATATAGAATAAAATTGGATAAAAATATGCACCATGTTTTTAAATATCTGTTAAAAATTAGCAATTATGGGGCAAACCAACTGTAACATAGAGGACAAAAACATTCCAAATTTCCCACTGATTTACATTTTAACCTCTTGAGTGATAGAGAGGCCTCTAATGCAAACACTATGCAGTAACCATCCTATATAATAATGTGCTAAATCATGTGTAATGCCGCGACATGCGCAGTAGACACTTCTGCGCGTGCTGCAGTCATGCTCAGTAGAGACTGCCCGCACTGCGGCTGATTCGTCCACGTAGGCAGTCTCTATTGCACGTGACTGCCCTGCAACCGGGTGACAGTGGCACTGTGGCCCGTGTAACGGGCTGTTCAACTAGTTTAGTAATATACTAGCAGATTATGAGCTACCAATTGGGCAACTCTAATCTAGAGAATGGAGTTTAGAAATTACAGTGCCTACAAAGGTGTGTTTCCCATAGCTGACTCTATACCAGGCAGCTGCAACTGATTGCTAGATATTAAAATATGCTTCTGGAAAGGAGCAAGGTTATCACCACTAAAAAGGATGATGTACAGACCATCCTGCTCTATAATTAGGTGCAATCTGGGTTTCAGTCTTATGCAAGATGTCGGTAGTTTGTACCTCGCCACAGTCTGTTGTGACTGGCACAGAAATGACACATATATTGCACATAATTTATTATATCTGATCATTTAAATGATTAAAATCTGTGGTAGTACAGGTTACCTGACAAAATGTGAAAGTCACAGTCATACTGTCTTTGTCTATGGATTTCTCTGAAATGGCAAAAATAGGACAATCATTATGAATCAAATTAAAATATTTAAGAATTAAGAAAACCCTGAACTTATATAATGATCTTTTAACATGCTCTCATAGGCAGCTCATTCTGTATCATGGCCCCCTAACACACACAAACGCACACACGCAAACCTCCACTAATAATTCAGAAATATTATTCCTTAATTAAAAGAACCGCTGAGCCCTTGAAATGTGAAAGTATAAATAACAAAGAAGCATGGAAACTGGCTGATAAATAGAAAAGTCACTGGTGTTTAACAAATAAAAACTTAAGATGGCAGAAACATAAAAGAAGACTCCTATCATAGTGCATTTTGTGAAACTATCTCATCAAAGTCATCTATTCTGTGTATGAATAATAGGAATATGTAAGAGTACAGAACAGACCACAAAATGTGCTTATTTGTGAACCTATTTAATCATGCAACTAGGCACCCATATTCAAAGTGTGCTATACATTATGTAAAAAAATAATGAGTTAAAGATACTTCATGGGGCACATGGAGATTCTCAAGAGTATGAATTGTCCAGTGTATAGGGCCAGCCTGACAGTCTGATTAAAATATCACCTTTACTAAAATTACTTAAAACAAAGCTGGTATTTAAAAACACTCTCCTCCTTAGCCCATAAGTAAATTGTCAATTATAGTAAATTACTTTAGAAATGAGAAATGAGAATGAGATATATTAAATTCTCAGTTTTCTAAATTTGAAAAAGTTCCCTAAAAATAATCTGATACCACTCTGAAAGAGGAAATGAAAAAAGAAGACACTGAATGTGTCAGGAGGGGGTGGGTTACACTAATGAGCAGTGAACACAGGGTTTGGAATGAGGGCATTGTTAATTCAGTTTTAATATACATTGACTTGATAAGAAATTCACATTCTCAAAAAGTTTTGAGGCAACAGAAATCCTGGCTTTTTTCTAAAAGAAAATATAAAAAAATAAAGACTAAACTGCAAAAATAATTAATTCATAAGTTATAGTACTTTATATGAACAGAAAATCACAGGGGGCATTTCTAAATATATATGTGCAATTGCAAGACATTTTAACTGAATATACATAAAAGTTTAATTGTTAAATGTAATTTTATGTTCATTGTTAAAATAATTATGTCACACATGCATTGAAGAAGGTTAGAATTATTTGATTAGCATTTTTGTATCTTTAAAACTTATAATTGTTTTTCTGTAATTTCACCCTTTAAGGGCAAGAGGGGTGTGTAACACATTGCAAAGCAATGCATTTTACATTTCCTTAGACTTTAAAGGGTTATTTTCATATGAATAGAACATGTTTATACGTTATCAAATATAAGTGAATAAAGATTGACTTGATATGCTATGTTACTCCATCACCACACAAGTACCTGCTTGTCATATAGTGATACATTATATACTTCAATTAATGGCCCAGAATGCATTGCAGCTGACAGCTTTATCAAGGGTTTTAGCTACAAATGTATCCATAGACTTCAAATCTGTTAGATGAAACCAGTTTGATAACACTTATTAACTGCAATATAATCTAAGGCAATATCATACAATATAATGCATATGATACAATTTGCAATGAACATTTCCATTTCTAACCATGTAAAGGTTATCATTTTATGCCTTAAAGGCTGTATTCTAGAAGCTAAAGAGAGTTGTGGAGCAAACCAATAGCACCACAGGGACAAATGAAAATTCCCATTGTTTTAAATGAGATTTTTAAATACATTTTTATTGAGAGGAATACAATAACAAAATATGCCAGAATTGCCTCTAAATGCTAAAAGGTCTACAGCACTTTTTAATTTTATTTGCACAGGTAGCTCAATCAAAATGGCTGAGCCACTGACTACCCACCTGTGATTAAGCAAGCATATCATGAAAGAATATCATGGATATCATGAAAATCGTTTGTGTCCTGTGGAATAGAATTGAAAAAACATTGCTCTACTGTATTCATGTATTCACTTTATTATTACCTAATAACACATCACATGTTCTAAGATGTAAATTGGTTACACAATTTTAGTCTTCTACAACACACAGTATATATATATTTTTTTTTACAATTAATATTAAACTTTTAATTTTTTACCTTAAATCTGTCTTCTTTTTTTTTCTTCCTCTTTACAGTCTGTGACACAAATATATATCTAATACAAAGTATGAAACAAAAATGAAATGGTATAGGTGTGATAATTTTGTCTAGCATTCTGCACACACATACAAACTGTGACTAAGAATAGATGATGTTGCCCCTCAGGAACGTTACTGATATAGTTGCTTTTCTCTGTCCGTCTACTGCTTGTTCAGGGAATGTATTTATTTTATATTTATTTATTAAGAAAATGTTTTACCAGACAGAATACATTGAGATTTCTCTCGTTTTCAAGCACGTCCTACATAGTTTTCAGTAAAGGGTTACATATTTACACAAATAGAGAAACATTATACATAAATATACATGTAAGGCTATTGGTTAGCCTGGAGTTGTGGGAGGGCCGGTTGGAGACATTTATACCAACCTCAGTCCTTTCCTCGGGACTGCGCAGAGCTCCGACTGAGCTCTGTGTTACTCATCAGTTCTCTTAGACTAAGTCACATTCACATCATCACAACGCGACCATGTGTGCAGCCACGCACAGTCAAGCACGCGATCACCCCAAGTGCTCCTCTTGCAGGCTGGTTTTCCTCCACAAGCATTGAACTTTACTGCAGTCAAGACAGGGTTTGATTTCATATATGTCTACTTACTCCTCTGGTTTATACTACAATGTAATCTAGATCGTACAGCTTCTCAGGCATACGCTACGACAGCAAACACTTGTCTTACTGTAATGTATATATTTTTGTATTTAGTTTCTGACGTTTGAATAATCGCGAGCGAGACAGGTTGTCTACATCAGCATACTACTTACCAGTTAAATTTTTAATGCCTCCTATTATGTTCAATTATGGATACGTCTCTCGATTTCCCCTGGGAGTGAGGTGAGGGTAGAGTTAGAATTAGGATAAGCTTAGCGGGATAGGAATCAGAGAGACGTCAGACATCCATTCGGTATATGTAGCAGTCGCTCACTTATCATCCTGGAGGTCATAGCCTCATCCCCTCTACTACAGTCAGTAGATGGGCAGAGCAATCTGGAGCCGTGGCCTGCCCAGCCGAGCGCACAGTCCCATACTTACTGTCCATTAGATTAGGAAGCTTCGCTTGCAATACAATATTACAGCCAGAGAGATTAGGCAATCTACAACCACGCGCTCATAAGGTGAATCATTCTATAAAGTTGTAAGTGTACTAAGTTTTTCGCAAGTACTTTATTATAGGCTTTGTTTCACCTGTTTCTTGTGTTGTGTTTGTTTGTTTCTTCCAGTTCCCTCATTTTCCTCCTGCGTAATCGACTGTGTATATGTTACCTATGCATTAGTACCTGACATTTTAGTGGGCAGTACTGCATTACAAACACCGTGGTGCAGGAGATATAATTTATGCAGCAAGCCTTATGCAATTAGAACTTCGGTGATTACTGTAACATTATACACATACACAACAGAGCGCTCTCAATATCACTGTCCCTTAATATATGGGTCATAGGCAATATAATTGATAATGATCCTGTCACAGAAATCCTATAGTAAGAACATAGATGTACACTCCTCACACTGTACAATTTTCCTACTCGCCCGGCAACACTATCACGTGACAAAGAAGGGTTGTATGGCCATCTTAGATACTGGCATTTTCAAGTGGTGGGGCCCGTGTGAAGGGCTCTTCGACTGGTGCATGTATACAGTACAGTGTCCTGGTCTCATGTATACACTATTAATACATATTATTACAGTACAATACTCTGGCTCACACACACCATTAATAGATACACAGTACAGTGCTGTGTCTCATATACACATGAATGCAGGACATATGATCTGTGTCTTATGCACTATTAATACAGATATAGTACAGTGCTCTTTGTCTCATATACACATAAATACAGACAGTACAGTCATCTGTGTCTCGTACTCACTATCAATTCAGATACACGGTACAATGTCCTGGTCTTATATACACACTATTAATACACATTTATACAGTACTATATCTGTCTCTTACACACTTTAGATAAGTTACACAATACAGTTGGTGTGTCTCATATCCATATGTATACAATACAATGTGCGGTGTCAGACGCACTATTAATACAGATATAGTACAGTGCTCTGTCTCATATACACATTAATACAGTACAATTATCCGTGTCTCATATGCACTATTAATACTGTTACAAGTACAATGAGCTGTGTCTTAAATTTATTTCCGATTACACTGGTGGTCACACCAGCCATACGTGCAGAGTATGTTCCTGCTCCTTGCTAGCAGTAGCTGTGTGGGTTGCATATGTCTTAGTAAGTCCTAATTTTTTCAGCCATCAAAGACACAGGAAGCTGGTCTCAAGCAGCAGAAAGTAAGGTACTAATTTCAAACTATCATGTTACTATCATGTGGGTATATGATTTTTAACCTATTTTGTCATCCAGGATGTAATTAGGATTGGAACGTATTCAGGTTATGTCATTGCAATTAAAAACATAAGGGTACTATATATTGTTTGTCACAGATGGTCCATACATCATAGGAGCAGCTACAGTTGCTTGTTTTCTCTTACAACAGCCACTGAGATCTTATTTAGTTCTGTATGGTCCCATTGTCACCATTTATGTCCCAGTTTTGATTTGGGGCAAGGGCACCAAGACCAAAGCACAACGGGTCTCAAATCTCAGGTGTCTAGATAATCAGAAGTTGGGGCTGTAGCTGCTTCTGTGATAAGGGCAGGAATGGAGCTTAGTCATGTATGAAGCTCCTACGTTCATAGTCTCATACAGAGTTCTCATAACGTCATTCAGCATTACACTTCACGGTTAGGGTCATATGGTAATATTGGTATGTTTTGTACGTTCTCAAAACAGAATTCTACAATTACATATAGGTTTATCTCACACGGATACCGTTCGTCATTAACATAGTATCTTTTATAGCATCACAGTCTCCTCATTCAGAGACACGCATACAGGTTCACCTAGTCAAGGCTGGATAGGTTTCGCAGGGTTTTTTCCCTTGGTTCGGGCCAGGTATTTTGTTATTGGTCTGAGGTTTATCCATCCCCTTAGGATTAGACTCCCAGTTGAGGTATTTTTGCTGTCAGCCTTCATGAGTATCGTATATACCTCCCTCCTTACAGACCTATACTTTCCTTAACGATGTGTCATCATCATTGTTACTCTTATCCTCTCTATTACCCCCCCCACACACACCCTCCTTCTCTCAGCCTTGTCTTTTCGTTTTCATATTACCAAGCTTACTCAGTGGTAGGAAGCTGTGTCATATGGGTGTTTGTATATGACAGTAGTAGGAGGCTGATTATATAGGTCATTATGGGTTCCTTTGGGCTTTGCGGGTAAGGTTGCGTAGTCTTCGCACGGAGCCATTCTCGGAGGTCTCGCATGACATTTACCTATACGTGTTGAAGTCTATTTAACATCCTTATAGATTCATCCACAATGGCCATTTAAGCCCGATTACGCGGATCCGGTCTTCGGGGAAGGTTGTATGGTTCAGTAGCAGTTTATCAGTACTTTGTTATAATCACTAGTCCTAGGTACAGGTTAACCGTGAAGGTACTGATGTTTTTCAGGTTTAGCATATGGGGCAGTCTGTTAATCTTGCATTTTTTAGGCCTGTCTAAGACACATGAAGGCGGTCTCAAGCATCAAAAGGTAAGGTATTTCAATTTGAAGCTTTCATGTTGTCGTTTAGTGTGTATGAGTATGATTATTAACTTATGTTGTCATCCAATATGCAATCTGGATATAGCATGTATTTAGGACAGATCTGGTGTCCCAATCTCAGAGGTGTTAAGATATCAGAAGTTGGGGCTTTAGCTACTTCTGGGATAAGGGCAGGTATGGAACTCCATCATTTAGAAAGCTCCTACGTTCAGGTCACTCAAGGAGATCTCTGAAGTCATTTTGCTATGATACTTCACAATTAGGTTTATAGGGTATTATTGGTTATGTTCTTGTATGTTCTCAATTAGGTATTCTGCTAGGGAATCACATAGGTGTATTTCCCATAGAGATGCTGTTTATCATTCAACTTAGTATCTCGTGTATCATTTCAGTCTCAGACAGGCATACAGCTTCGAGCGTGATCTTTATCCTGTTCTGTAGGTCCCTATTGTTAATAGTTACGTTCTACATCTTGACTTTTGGGGCTAGGGCATCTAGACCAAGCACTACGGGTCTCAAATCTCAGAGGTATCTAGATAATCTGAAGTTGGGGATGTAGCTACTTCGGTTACAGGGGCAGGAAGGGAGATCTGGCATTTATGAAGCTCCTACGTCGATAGTCGCACACGGAGATCTCTTCATGTCTTTCATCATCATTCTTTACGGTTAGGTTCCTAGGGTTATATTGGTACGTTCTCGTATGTTCTTAAACTAGGTAGTCCACAATTAAATTATCTCACACCGAGATACTGTTTGTCATTAAACTCGGTATCTTGTATATCATTTCAGTCTCCTCATTTCAGAGACACGCATGCAGGCTCGAGCAAGTTACTTTCAGAGGCAGAGTTAGGTTTAGGTTATGTTAAGACTGCTGGTTCATCTTTCAGGTTGGTTAGGGGAAGGATACAGCTTAGTCCCGTCCCACGTTTCCCTCGGCCCAACTCATAGACAGAGCCTTCTTCCTAGTTTTCTTGATAGACAGGGCTTCACCTGTCACACCCACTCTATAGACATAGGGTCTTATACTGCTTAAAGGGATAGTAATACTTCGTTTTAACTTTATTTTATTTTGTAGGCATTAAAAAAACATGAAGAATGATATAAGTCTTATCTCTCAAACCTTTATGGTTTATGAGATATTCACAAGCAAAGTTTCCCCCTCCCTCCCCTTTTACCTACTGTAAACAATCTCTTCTCAGATGTGGAATGCAGTCCATAGACTGGACAGATAACAGAAGGGGACACTCTTTTTCCTATGAAAACAATGAAATCCCTGCCCCCCTTGACAAGCTTTTCAGGTTTTTCCCTTATCTTAATTGAAGATTGTCCCTCTCTGCAGTCTACCTGGGCAGCTCCCTTCTGCCCTGGCTAAGAAGTGTTACATCAGTAAAAGGGGAGGGAGGGGGACACTTTGTTTGTGAATATCTCTTAAACCATAAAGGTTTGAGAGATAAGACTTACATCATTCTTCATGTTTTTTTAATGCCTACAAAATAAAATAAAGTTAAAATGAAGTATTACTATCCCTTTAAGATTATTTGTCACCGCAAGACCAACACCCCTCAGCCTATCGCATAGGTCTCACACCCATTGGTCCAAATCATAGTTAGCGTCTCGCATCAGCCGCTTGGCACTAGAGAGGGACTCACCAGTCACCCAATATAAGTTAATACTTTTCTCTCTTTTTCTCTAGGCAGGGGGTCACGAACCAGCAGCATTATAGAAATATATTAAGTATCATGAATCAGTTTTGTTTACAGGATCATCATATGTAAGGAAGATCCCTCACAGTGGAACCAGTGGCGTTACAGGAAGAATTTAAATAATAAAATCCGGTAGCGGAACATGCGGGTAAGATACTGTCATGACACCACTCTATGGCTTTACAGGGTGTCTGGGGAAGAAGGATTTTATTTGCCTTAGGTTCGGGGCTAAGGCAGTCAAGTTGTGGGTTAATTTGGCAGAGACGTTGCATTGGTGTTGTTGTAAGACAGACTACCACCTTCAGACGTACATGTGTTACATACCTGGCCCTGATGTTATTACGTATGCCATGTTTATGAAGCTACATATGGGAGGTAGTATTTCAAGGTATTTCAACTATTGACTAGGCTAGCTGTTCTGTGGTAGGGTGCCACATGGTGTTCTGCCTTTACATCTCTTTTGCCATTTATATACTAGTTTATGCATATTTTATCTTATTTTGTTAATCCATCTTGGCAGGTATCAAACATTTTTACCAACACAACTACTATAGTAAGTTATACTGTCACACACTCCTACGATTGATCATGTGAAGTATTGTAAGTAGTCTTTCACTTGACACCTTAGATTGTGTATTTTTGGAGCAGTTGGGTAGACAGCTCACTACCCTTAGGTTATCAGCCCTCCTTTTTAGTTACATTTGCTCCACCTTTCTTATGGCTTCTGTTAGATTTCAGGGGTTACCTGATGGGGGGTTATCCAGTATCAGGTTGGATATAGATCTACGGTCATGATCACTGTGGATTCATGGTTCTTTTTTGCCCACTCTTAGGCCTACCTTACAGGTCGGAATGGGCAATAGGCATCCGACATACACCTTATCAACATAGTCTCTCCTAGGCCCGACCACAAATATATATATATATATATATATATATATATATATATATATAAACACACACACACACACACACACACACACACACACACACACACATAAACATACATACTAATTGTTTTTAGATATAAAAAAAAATTTATTTTAAGGATTTAAGACTAAAAGGAGATCTGATTTTTTCCGGCAGATAATTCCAGGATTTTGGAGCTCTGTAGGAGAAGATAGATCTACCATCTTCTTTCTTGTAATGTAGTATACGCAGTGAGGTGTTAGCAGTGAAGCAAAAGTTATAGTTAGTATGGAGAGCAGGAGTGAGCATACTGCTCAGGTAGTCCGGTAGTTTCCAGTGAAGCAGTTGTATAGCAAGCAAGAAAGGTGAAGGGCATGTCTAGATTCAAGTGTTAGCCAGTTTAGTTCTTTAAACATATCCATGAGGGGATACAAGGGGACTTAAACAGGTTTATGTCTAAATAGAGCAACTACTTTGGGATAAACTTTGGATGTTAATTTATGAATCCACGGGGGCCAAGTTATGATTAGACTGTGTTACAATGGATAGATGGGTATTGCGGAGATTACGTAGTATGTGCTTTGTTCCAAATACCATTGTTACTGTTTTGTTGGTGTTTAAGAACAGTTTGTTCTTTTGCTATCAATACCTCAGAGAAATCATGATGTGAAACTTTTTCAAGTTGAAATACGTTTTAATTTTTAGCATAGATTATGTTGTCCTCTGCATACATGTGCACAGAAGATACTGAAGGAAACACTACCACATCTCCTCTAAGCATAATGTCAATGACTGAGAGAGACTTAGTGTGAAGGGATAACACAGCAGGAGCACAGTTCAAACCCAAATACAAAGAACTCAAGAGATGAAGCAGGATTAGTAGAGAGACGACTAGGTTGGAAGGTCTGAGGTGTGGAAGTCAAACAAACAATAGTAAGAGTGTCCAGAAGCAGCAGGAGACTCAGAAAGGCAATGGCTGGAGGGACACTCATTGCAAAGCAGAAGGCAGGATATAAGTCGAATTCAAGTGTCCCAAAATTCAACAGGAGCCACAGGCTGATGACAGCTGGAGGGACACTTGTTGCATAGCAGAGCAGCAGGAAAGGAGTCACAGATTCGAAGAAGAGTGGTCAAAGAAAGGTCATAGCCAGACAGGAGATGAAGGTACCTGGGGATGAGACGGAGCCGTATTCTAGAGAGAAGCCAGGTCGAGATTCGTAATCAAATAGTCGCAGGATACAGAAGACTGAAGACAAGGTCAGGAAAAAAGGCAAAAGGTTGGTACACTGAGATTTAGGAATGCTACAGCAAGGACTCTCAGGAACTTGGACCAAAAATCGAGCAAGTGCTGGAGGCTGCACCAGGTAGATAAAAGCAACAGTGGCCAATAGGAGATAGAGGTAGGAGCAGTAACCAGAAGGAGCGTGACAGCATACTATCCAAATAATGAGAAAGAGGTTCTGTGATCTCACCTCTGAAACTATGGGTCATACTGGGGGGTTGAGTTAGGCTGTTATGAATTTTAAGTATTGTAAACATGACTAATTGGCCATGTCTTATCAAAAAAGCCTATATGGACTCCCCTACTTAAAAGTAACTTTAACTCTTTTTGGAAAAATTTAGTGGGGTCCTCCCGTAGCCTCTCATATGAATCTATGTCTGATAGTTGCCTAAGGGACTTTTATAAATATTGATCTACATGTATAATTACCATATTCCTCCCTTATCTGTACTCTTTACTCTTCTATGTAAACATTTTAAGCTTTAAATTACTTCTTGTGTCGAGTGAGGGCCAGCATTGGAGTATAACAGTTATTACTTCTGTACTTTTGTTAATACATTATAAATGTATATAATTCTTTCTGGTGTTATGGGGGGTATTATATCTGGACCTATAACCAATAAAGTTATAATTGCTACAAGTCTCTCAACATATTCTGGATTATATTCTCAGCAAGTGCTGCCTAATCTTCTGCTAATTCACACAATTCTTTCAGGAAATCAATTTTAAAATTTGAGAAACATCTTAACCCTGCAGATATTGGAGTAGCCCTTGAAGTAGGTGCAAAATCATCCACAGAATAATGTTTTGACTGTGAAACTATCTTTTCATGTTCAATTTTCTAACATTTTTAAATAAATCTATCTCAAAAGTGGTTGAATAAAATTTTCAAATACTTAAAGCCTTTTTTGTAATGCTGAGATACATCCTTCCAGTATGGGTATATCCAATAAGTTTATGACTTGGATTGTTCAGTGATTGATTAATGGGAGAGTGCACTGTTGTTTCCCCATTTTATTCTCCTGTTGCGGCCGTGTCCACTTGCTGTTCTAACTTCTAACTGGACATCATGATCCAAAGGGTGAATTTGTTGAATGATATCTGGTGTTTTTTGTCTTGTTTTGAGAGAAGATTTTCTTGGTGTACTTACATCTTCATCCAGATCTGATGTGTCTGAATCTTCCTTACTCCCACCCTCTGATCCAGAATCATGAGTGTGGTAACTTGATTCTTATTTCTAAAAATTATGATGTTTCTATATGTTTTTTGGTGTTGTATATAATTTTTCCAATTAAATATTTGTTGATTATCAAAATCATATTTGTCTCTTTAAGACTTTTGATGTTTATTAATTCTGATGTTATTCTGTAGGGAGGTTAGATCCTACTCAATAGTTGATATCTTTTTTCAGTGTATTCTAATGTAAGTCGCTCTTTAACTTATGAGTTTTCCGCTCTTGTATTAGAATATTCATTTCCTTTTGTTTGAGCAGTAATCTCATTAAATTTAGCGAGCATTCAGGTTATGTAGTATTCCACTCCTTAAAGGGATAGTAATGTTTCAAAATAAAAACAGCTCCAATTAAACTTCATAGTATTTGGGCCATGAAGAGTGTTATTTCAATACTGTCAGAGTTGTAGTTCAAGAGTAATTGAATGATAAAGGATCCCCCTCCCGCCCCTTTTACCTAGTGTAAGTCATCTCCCTTCAGATGTGAAATCTGGTCTTAAGACCAGACAGCTCACAGCAAGGGACAATCTTCTTACTGTGAGAACAATGAGACCCTGCCCCCTTGAGAGGTTTTTCCTTTATGCAAATTGAACATTGTCCTTCTCTGCAAGCCACACGGACACCACCTTTCTGTTCTGAGGTGAGCAGTGTTACATCAGTAAAAGGGCAGGAGGATACTTTATCATTCAATTACTCTTTAACTACAGCTCTGACAGTATTGAAATAACACTCTCCATAGCCCACATACTCTGAAGATTAATTGGAGCTGCATTTATTTTGAAACATTGCTATCTTCATCCTTTGTGAAATGTGTAACTTGTTTAAGTACTTTCAGTCCACCTCTAGATATTCCCTCAGAATTTTTATTGTCCAAAACTTTTACAAATAGTATAAGGAGTTGATTCTTCCACACTTTACTATTAATTGGAGTAGAATTTAAGGCATCTTCAGATGAACTGAAACTGGTGGATAAATCCTCTGCTTAGAAATACAGCAAATCCTGCCCCCTGAGTGTTTGTATGGGAAGAAAGTTATAAACCCTTAAATTTTCATGCATTTTATTTTGAAAATAATCAACAATCAGTGGTGCTCTGTTACAAAAAAATTAAAAAAGCAAGAAAAAGAAAAGTCCAAACAATTGTATACTAAGAATTATCCACACTTGACTGATAAATATAAGTAACTCCAAAAGTAATGGGGATATAAAAATAATTGGCAGGTTTAATTAGTATATCTGAGAACAATCAAAATGTGCTAAAAAAAACAACCCCCCCCCCCCATAAATTAAATAAACGTCCAACTTTCCAACAAACATAGGGTAAATTGCACCTTTCAGATACTGTCTTCCTTTATTCTGATCAACTGATCATTACTTAGGTATCCATGGTTCATTTCATCATGATAAAGGTATTTAGCTCTGGATGTATCATCTAATGGGACAGAGGACCAGTTATGGACATAATGATGTGAGGCAGCATCATGAATGACATTTTAACTTTAATGGGGACCAGGCATCATTTTTCTGAATATATTAAAGTTATTTTAATTTTCTTTGGACAGATAAAAATAATTTGCTCATTGTATGTCAATCAAACTTGCTATTTAGGGTGTGCCTGTAGGGAAAAAGAATGGCTCTCACACAGAACCCAAAAGCAATCAAAACATGTTTTTATTGGCCAATAACCATAATTTAAGTGTTTTCCTTTTTTGATGCATAAAAATAGACAAAGCTTCTATACCAGCATAAAATCAAGAACATTGCTAAAACAGTTTGAGGAAGCCATAAAATGAAGTAGGGAAGTAACTCAGCCTTAAGAATAGAACCATGTATATTTCATCAAAGGCCTTTTTCGTCCTAGATAAGCATAATAGCTAGCCAGTCCTCTATTTAGAAGCTCATGTGTCTGCACCCTTTACACAAAATCTATTACCACTATGCTAAGCCACTTTGGGCCTTATGTGTACATAAGCAATATAGAACAATTCTGAGTCAAACCAACTGCACACCAGGGAATAAATGCACATTTCCATTGAATTAAATTGAGCGTTTAACCCCATCAGTGCTAGAGAGGAATTGAAAAAATAGTGTAGCAGTGCATTGGAGACCTCTCTAGTATGGAGGAGGATAAGTCATTATTTAAACCACTTGAAATTTCTGGAATTTTTATTTGTCCCTACAGTGCAGTTGGTTTGGGCCAGAATTGCTCCAAGTTACCTATGTACACATAAGGCCCATTGTTCAGTAGTGGTTAATGTGAGTAAGTCCATTGAGGACAGATTAGCTTGTTGGTATGGTTTAATATTGATTTGAAGGATAAGAGCTTGAATACACACCCAAATAATCTGGTCTTACTTAAAATGAGTAATTACAATCAGAGCCATTAAACAGCAGTTTTGCTTGACAGAGGGGGCAACACATCCCCCCACCACACACACACACATAACCCCCCCCCCAAAAAAAAAACAACCCTAAATGCTTGAGGCTCCACAGACACTTTTATAACTCTTTGGAACTGAAGTATTCACTTAAAGGGATAGTAATGTTTCATAATAAAAGCAGCTCTAATTAATCATCATAGTATTTGGACTTTGGAGAGTGTTATTTCAATTCTGTCAGAGTTGTAGTTCAAGAGTAATTCAATGACAAAGTATCCCCCTCCCGCCCCTTTTACTGATGTAACACTGTTCAGCCAGAGCAGAAGGGAGGTGCCCAGGTAGACTGCAGAGAGGGACAATCTTCAATTAAGATAAGGGAAAAACCTGAAAAGCTTGTCAAGGGGGGCAGGGATTTCATTGTTTTCATAGGAATAAGAGTGTCCCCTTCTGTTATCTGTCTGGTCTATAGACTGCATTCCACATCTGAGAAGAGATGGCTTACAGTAGGTAAAAGGGGCGGGAAGGGAAACTTTGCTTGTGAATATCTCATAAACCATAAAGGTTTGAGAGATAAGACTTATATCATTCTTCATATTTTTTTAATGCCTACAAAATAAAATAAAGTTAAAACGAAGTATTACTATCCCTTTAAAGCACACCTATCTGTTTACCCATTAATTAAACAATAGATGTGTGCTGTGTAGGCAACAGGCCCACTTCAGTTGTACTGTTTCTTGTATACAATCTTGGCATAATCCATACTGGTTATAGAGTAGAGTAGAGGTGGTAACTGGTAAGGTGAACATACAATGGCAGTAGAAAAATTAGACATCAACCAGTTAGTGTAGGTTGAACATTTATGGTCATATGTAGAATGAAAACATGAGCAATATTGGAGCATACCAACTGCATCACATGGGACTAATAAAAATTCCTACAATTCCACTGAATTAAACTGAATTTTTAACCCCATTAATGTGAGAGCGGTCTCCAACTCATTGCAACTCTTATGCTTTCTGCATTAGAACAAAAAACAAAAAGTCATACAGTCATTTGATTTCCATTTATACGTTTTCCTCATTTTGATGTTTTGGGAGTGAATAAAATAACTAAAAGATGAACTATAAGTGGCTCTTAGTATGTTAAATAGAATGACTTGTATGAATTCTTCCATAATGCAGTTAATGTTTTTTTTTTTTTTTTTTTTTAACTCTTCTGCAGTCTATAGTGGAACATCAGCATATAATATTACCTTTAGGGTTTCACAGCTTTATAATCTCTATGGCTAATCTCATTCGGATTGATACAATCTAGTCTTTGTTGTGTGGCCTTGAAAACTAAATACAGACATAAATAGTGGACAGCAAATATAGGCAACTGCACATTCTGTGTGCTAGATCGATAGATCGATCGATCGATCGATCGATAGATAGATAGATAGATAGATAGATAGATAGGGGGTGGCACCAATAGTGCAATGAGAATCTAAAGTGAAGTGATACAACACACAATATTCTACTCATATTTAAACATTGCCGGTGGTATCTATGTACAGATCAGGAAGGGAAGCAGGTGGGACAATTTTCAATGCCAGTCGCCAATCAGACCAATCTTGAAAATCCATTGGTCTTCAACTGTGTGTGCACTCCAAAGGACGCAAGGGGTGAAAAAAATGGACTCTATAGAAATATTAAAAATTATTTACTAGAAAGACAATAACATTAAGGAACTAAATACATTTGCAGCGGTTTATGGTGGACTTTGGAATTGGGGGGTGGGAGCTGTGGTCCAGAGAGTTTGTATGGAGGAAGTATATGCTCCATTTTCCCTTAAAGGGATAGTAATACTTCGTTTTAACTTTATTTTATTTTGTAGGCATTAAAAAAACATGAAGAATGATATAAGTCTTATCTCTCAAACCTTTATGGTTTAAGAGATATTCACAAGCAAAGT
Source organism: Rhinophrynus dorsalis (assembly GCA_037306005.1). NCBI lineage: Eukaryota > Metazoa > Chordata > Amphibia > Anura > Rhinophrynidae > Rhinophrynus > Rhinophrynus dorsalis. The sequence continues at coordinate 177,423,008 of CM074723.1, forward strand.
TTCCCCTCCCCACTCCTTTTACCTAGTGTAAGCCATCTCTTCTCAGATGTGAATCTGGTTGTAAGACCAGACAGATAACAGCAGGGGACAATCTTCTTTATATGAAAACAATGAAAGCCCTGCCCCCCTTGACAAACTTTTCAGGTTTTTCCCTTATCTTAATTGGAGATTGTCCTTCTGTGCAATCTACCTGGGCACCTCCCTTCTGCTGTGGCTAAGCAGTGTTACATCAGTAAAAGGGGCGGGAGGGGGACACTTTGTCATTCAATTACTCCTGAACTACAACTCTGACAGAACTGAAATAACATTCTCCAAAGTCCAAATACTATGATGATTAATTAGAGCTGCTTTTATTATGAAACATTACTATCCCTTTAAAGGGATAGTAATGTTTCATAATAAAAGAAGCTCTAATTAATATTCATAGTATTTGGGCCTAGGAGAGTGTTATTTCAATTCTGTCAGAGTTGTAGTTCAAGAGTAATTAAATGATAAAGTATCCCCCTCCAGCCCCTTCTACTGATGTAACACTGCTTACCTTAGAGCAGCAGGGAGTGTCCAGGTAGATTGCAGAGAGGGACAATCTTCAATTAAGATAAGGGAAAAAGCTGAAAAAACCTGTCAAGGGGGTCAGGGTTTTCATTGTTCTCACAGTAGAATATTGACCCTTGATGTGAGCTGTCTGGTCTATGGACTGCATTCCACATCTGAGGAGTGGGGGCTTACACTAGATAAAAGGGGTGGGAGGGGGAAACTTTATCTTTCAATTACTCTTGAACTACAACGCTCACAGTAATGAAATAACACTCTGTATGACTCAAATACTATGATGATTAAATTGAGCTGCTGTTTTTGTGAAACATTACTATCATTTTAAGCTTTTGAGTGCCAGAGGGGTGTCTAATGCATTGGGCACCCCTCTGGTACTCAGAAAGTCAATTCTGTACAATGAAGGTTGATAGCAGTGTGTAGGTAAATGTGAGTACCCTATTTGTATTGACCATAAATTTGTCATACATGTAACATCTAACACTATTCCACAGGGTACCCCTTTGTTTTCCTCTGTGAATAGATAAACTTGACAGCTATATGAAGGACTCCTACCTAGGAAATAACCACTTAGGCCTTTTAATATAATCCCCTTTTAACTATACCTTGATGGTTCCTACCTTGCAAGAGTGTATCCCTTTGAGTGCCAGAAAGACATCCACTGCATTGTGTTGGATACCTCTCCAGCACTCAAAGGGTGTAAAGCAATGGGCTACACAGCTTCTTGGCACTGAAAGAGATATACCCCCAGTAGTAATATAAATGTAAATAAATTGCCCTTTTTTGTAAATCTGTGTTTAATGTCTCTCTCATAAGATATACATATGTATAAACCATTTTGACAGAAATGCTAATAAAATAAATTATGTAATGGTTTTCAAACTAACCTTGACATACATCACAGTTAAATAAAAAGTAGCAGACATACTTAGAAACTGAAGCACTTTTTCATTGCAAGTAGAGAACAATGGGGTAATGTACAAATTCTACAGTACAGCTCTACTGGTGTTAGCACCAGTGGCTGCTCTTCAGGGTAAACACTACAGATTATGATTGCTGTATGCACACCAGTAGACAATCTCCTCTATCCTTTTAATGCAAGAGAGGTGAGCAACGTATTGCAAAACTATGCGTTGCTCACCTCTCTGGAACCCAAAGGACTAATACCAGCAAGCTTCATATGCCTGCCAGACAACATGTTCAGGGAAATGTTTAAAGTGGACCTGTCACCTTGATTCAAGTTTGTATACCTGAAAACATCATTAAAAAACTGCCTATGTGTCATATTGGCCAAACAAACATACTTTGTTTTATCTTTATTTTATTTTGTAGGCATGAAAAAAACATGAAGAACGATATAAGTCTTATCTCTCAAACCTTTATGGTTTAAGAGATATTCACAAGCAAAGTTTCCCCCTCCAAGTGTAAGCCATCTCTTCTCAGATGTGAATCTGGTTGTAAGACCAGACAGATAACAGCAGGGAACAATCTTCTTTGTATGAAAAGAATGAAAGCCATTTCCCCCTTGACAAGTTTTTCAGCTTTTTCCCTTATCTTAATTGACGTTTGTCCCTCTCTCCAGTCTACCTGGGCACCTCCCTTCTGATCTGGCTGAACAAGGGGGGATACTTTGCTTGTGAATATCTCTTAAACCATAAAGGTTTGAGAGATAAGACTTATATCGTTCTTCATGTTTTTTTAATGCCTACAAAATAAAATAAAGATAAAACGAAGTATTACTATCCCTTTAAGGAGGTAGTCATACTTGATACTTTATGCTAATGAAGCTTTCTTTGCAGAATAGGTTAAAAAGAATAAATTCCCGCTCCCGATTTAGCATGGAATTCATGGTGAGTTGCTCTGGGGCCCAGCAGCCAAGTGGGCCCCATCTGCCCCAGAATCCAAAAGTTTAAACTCATCTAAACTATCTTCTAGAGTACCCGGTAGGAGAATATAAATTATGTGATTCATGTCACAAAGGGGCTGGGCTTAATCACAAGTGGGGGTGGGGCTTAATGGCCTGTGTAATAAATTGGGAAGAAAATAGGCAGAACAGGGTGGGAAGGAGAAGTGGGCGGGACGTGGGAGAAACAGACTGGGAATGAGCAGAAGTGGGCAGAGTTTGCCCACCACTGGAGAATCAGCCTCTCTCCCCAGGGACCCAGTAATTCCCTGCAGAACCCGAGTCTCCGGGGCAAATCCATAGAGTTTCCAGGTATGTTTATACTTATGCCTCTGTAAAAATATTTTTGTAAAGGGGCCCTGCAATGACTAGTTAAAGGGATAGTAATGTTTCATAATAAAAGCAGCTCTAATTAATCATCATAGTATTTGGACTTTGGAGAGTGTTATTTTAATTCTGTCAGACTTGTAGTTCAAGAGTAATTCAATGACAAAGTATCCCTCCCCTCCCCTTTTACTGATGTAACATTGCTCAGCCAGATCAGAAGGGAGGTGCCCAGGTAGACTGCAGAGAGAGACAATCTTCAATTAAGATAAGGGAAAAACCTGAAAAACTTGTCAAGGGGGGCAGGGATTTCATTGTTCTCACAATAAGAAGATTGTCCCCTTCTGTTATCTGTCAGTCTTACAACCAGATTTCACATCTGAGAAGAGATGGCTTACACTAGGTAAAAGGGGCGGGAGGGGGAACTTTGCTTGTGAATATCTCTCAAACCATAATAATTTGAGAGATAAGACTTATATCGTTCTTCATGTTTTTTTAATGCCTACAAAATAAAATAAAGATAAAACCAAGTATTACTATCCCTTTAAATAAGCCTGTTTATACAGCTATGTCATGGAACAGCAGCTAAGTCATGGAGACCTGTCCAGTGTTAATTAGTCATATCACTCTTTCAGTGCTGGATTGCTCACAGTTGATCACTGCACCCAAATATTCAGGAAGGTATCATAGAGAACAAATACAAATCCCCATTGAGTTAAAAGAAGCCTTTTAACCCCTTAAATTCTTGAAAGGTCTCCGATACCTTGCAAAGCAACATTTAAGGGTTTAAATTGCCCATTTAAATTGATTGGAACTTTGGGGATATTTATTTATTCCCATGTGGTGGAATTGTTTTGCTCCAGCATTTCTTCAGATTATCTTCCTCAATACCGCCCCAGCTTAGCTTATTTATTAACTTAAATGCATTGAAAAAATTACTGTAATGGCTTTAAATTTGCCTTCTCTGTGACCATATCCATGAATTAACAAAATGTTTATAAGGGGTATCATTTATTCAATAAGCAGCATGCTAATGAATGCAAATATTTCTATTACAGCACACATACAGCCATATGCCTTGCCATATACCTCCTCCAGACATGTATAAGACTTAGTAAGCATCAGAGAACTCAGAATGTAGATGTCTTACTCTCCTTAACCATTTGAGAGCCAGAGGGGTAGCCAATGCATTGCAGAGCAACATAATACCTTCTAATGATAATCCCTTCAATTACCTTGCTATGGCCAGAAAATCGTAATGTCCCCTATGGATTTTGTCTTGAGCATTTGTTTACCGATGAAGGCAGATATGATAGTTGTTGTCATTTTTTTCATACTTAAGCAGGCAGAGTACATAAGCCTATGTGAAATACTGCATTTCTCACTATTTGCATAACTCCCAAGTGTCCCGCTTTAGGAGGGACAGTAACTCTTAAAAACCCAAATCCCTCTGTCCCTCGTTTTAGGAGATCAGACTGTGTGGTGTGTATATAAAGGTATTACGTGACTGAGCAGAAATAAAACTCAAATTAATGTTTGTTTAAACTTCAGTATATGTGTTTATACATTAGTGTGTGTAAATAATATACCTTTATCTTGCTCTAAATCCTTTATACAGTTACACAAAGAGGTACACCATGAAATAACCAAAACATTCTTGGTAATGCCCCGTCCAACAGCCACACCACCAGCAACAGCACCTAAAACACTTATCCTTCTTTGGCCACTTAAAATGTTGGGAGATATGAATTTGACTCCTTTGCTTGGACTTCTTAGCCTCACTTTGGGGTCATTTTAGGACATTTATCAGCACTCCAAAATTATTAAAAAGTGGAATTTTTAACACAATTTAGCAATCCAATTCTAGCCCTCATTTAGAATGTGATTGCACAATTGATAATCTGGACATATCTTCCAAATAAAAACACAGAAGTTCAGAAAATATTTCTGACTGGAATGGAATCTCAGCCTTAGATTGTAAGCTCTCAAGGACAGGGAATCACTGTGCCTGAAAAATTCTGTGTACAAATTGGTAGCCCTATAAAAGATTACAGATATTAACAGCTGGATAGTAACAGGTTGCCTATGACAAGCACAATACAGTTTTTTCATTCTGGCATTCTTACATGGGATGAATTCTAAAAGGTCTTGACTTTTTTATATTTTCTTTGCATTAGTAAGCCCTTTTTATAAGGTAATTTTTGCTTGGCATTGTATATATATTGTTTTAAATATCCCTTTTAGGACCAGATGGGTGTTTTAAACCTTTGAGTGGCAAAGGGTTATGCAACTCATTGCGGATATGAGGTCCATAGGGTGTGGAATACATTCCTTTGCAATGTTTTGCGCACCCCACTGGTCCACAGGAAGTATAGTGTACTTGCTCTCCACCCGTTGATGGATAAGTTAATCTTATATGATCTTTAGTCATAAAAAATAATGAATTATATTGATAAATGACAACTGTGATTGTCTATCTAAGCTTGGCTGGGTGCTATTCACTCCAGAGGAACTCACTGGTTAAGATTAAGAAGCTGGTTGAGCTGCTGGGATTTGCTTTTTATGTTTATATTTTTCTGGTAGTTGTGACATACATTATTTTATTTATTTATTTAGAAAATGTTTTACCAGTAAGAATACATTGAGATATGAATATACTGGTGCTAAAGACGGCAGAGAAGGACCAGTGTCTCAGACTATGCCAATCCAGGAGTCCTGCTCATTGCTAAGGCAGCTCTAGCAGCTCCAGGCATGCTGGTGAGTGTGTTGAATTTGTCTCCACTTGATTGTATGCTTAATTCTTGTCAATCTATGCTTTTTTAGGTTATCAAAAGGGCTTCCATTTCTTTAATGTGGACCCAGCCAGGGGAAGGAAACCTCGTAGTTAGTGGAGTGGGTCCCCGGGTTAGTTTGGATATTACCACTGTGTGTTTTAGTAATACATCTTAGAATGTAAAGATACATAATGAAAGTCAGTTGCTGTGGACAGCAGTGTAAATAGGTCTGGCATTTCTGAGGTATGTTTTAAAGAGTTGGTGGGTTGTAAATCCTCTCTAGTGGGAATTAATTTGTCTCAGACAAAGAAAGAAAAAATTGTGAAGGAAGAGTATGTGGACTCATTGTACTTGTTGCCTGCGGAAAAGGAATTTTGAGAAGGGAAGTAGGGATGATGATAGGAGAAGGCCTGTGGTGAGGACTTTTAACACATACATACGTTTGTCTCAATTAACCATGCACCATATAAGTACATTTGCTGTGGGAATAGTATTAGATGAGGTAGAGAACCTTGACCCACATTTATAAACTGGAGTTATTCTGGAGTAAAGCAATTGTGCCATAGAGGATACATAAAAATTCCTGTTAAATTAAATTGGGCTTTTAACACCTTGAATATTAGAAAGGTCTCCAATGCCACTTACACATCTTTTCTTTTGTAATCTCCTTCCATCTCTGGCACTTTATATTGTTTTTGTGAACTCAACATGAACAAGAAACTTGGTAACCTGGTAACTGTAACAACGAGCGCCCTTTGTTTGCTATAACACAATATATGCTGCTGGCTTCTAAAACCAGTCAAATATGTTCACATCATTCAAGAAGCAGCAGGAAAGACTGTAACTAACATAGGTAGCATTAACCAGGTTATATACATCAATACAATTCTACATAATTCTATTTATTGTCAATTAAAACAACATTGTGAAATATTTGTACCAAATCAGCAATGTAGTAGTACAAAGTTTTCAAATCTAAATGAATGAATACAATCTAAAGTAAATTAACTGCAACTTACTTTACAATTGTCACTGCACAATATAACTGAACAAGTCATCCTATATAATAATTCGGTAGGATGTTTGTCAGAAGCCGTCATGCGCAGTAGAGACTGCACATGTTCAGGCAGTCTCTACTGTGCATGATTGCATCACGTGAGTGAGGCGACGCAAGACTGCATCGCGTGGAGCAGTGAGGTAGCATCCGCTTAACATTACCCGGACCTTGGCCCTTGTACACGGGCTTTTACAGTAGTTAATATATATTGTGCCTCGTGTAAAAAGGCAAAGTAGAGCAATTCTTGAGCAAACCAGCAGCACCACAGGGGACAAATAGAAATTCCCATTGAGATAAACAAGGTATGTAACTTCTTGAATGCTACAGAGGTGTCCAACACACTGCAGTGCATTGGACAGCTCTCTTGCATTCAAGGGGGTTAAAGGGGAACATTCACATGACACAAACCTGTCCAGCATCTTTCATTGGTAAAATTAAGTTAGAGTTGTTTTTTTTGTTTGTTTTTTTTTACTTTTACTTGTGGTCATGCCTACCTGAGTATGAAGAAAGAACTAAGTCAGAAGAGAGGTGCCCTTTCTGACCGAGTAGTAATAGGCCTAAGAGAGGGCCTACTGTGTGTAAATGATGTGTGGAATAAAACAAATGAAAAAGGGGGGGGAATTGTGGTGGGAACAAGACGCTCCGTGCGTGAAACGGAGCCTACCTGCTTGAGAGGTCTCCGTTTATGCCTTTCACCGGCCCTCCCACAAATTCAGGCTAACCAATAGCCTTCCACTTGTGGTCATGCCTACCTGAGTATGAAGAAAGAACTAAGTCAGAAGAGAGGTGCCCTTTCTGACCGAGTAGTAATAGGCCTAAGAGAGGGCAAAAATAACCAATGATTGATGCAAACGAAAGTAATTTAATAACAATAACATAGCACTATAACCCGGACAATTGCGTGAAAGCCTTCCTTATTTCTACCTCAGGTTGATGAATGTATTTGTCATAACAAGCGGACTTCCATCTACCCATTCTCTTAATGATGTGTACCGGTATCTTTTGTCTGGACGCAGCTGTGGCTGCCCCTATGCGGAAGGAATGTCCAGTGAAACATGCCGGATTAAGCCCTAATCTAGTAATGATGTTTTTAATGTATAGCATAAAAGAGTGCGTGGTCAGAGGTCCTTCATTAAGCATGAGTAAAGGTGAGGTGGGTGACCTGCTTTTGATGTAAACTAAGTACCTGTCCAGGACCTTGACCGGACAGTAATCATTGAAAGTGGGGTAATAACGAATTACAGTAGCTGGGCCTGCTTGATTTGTCTTGGTTGTAGTTACTGATAGCGAGTAGCAATCATTATGTTTGGTAAGATCCGACACTCTGATAGTTCTATTAGAATTTGCAGACCCTGTGAGTTCCCCGGGTCTGAGGAAACCGTAGAACGCCAAGTACATGGCCGTGGTAATGGTGCGATTTACTAGCGTTTCAAAAGGTTGTGTATGTAGGATTTGTGCCAGTTGTCTAAACAAATGGTTGTCTATGGGGAGTCTCTTAGGATGTACAACAGGTGAAGCTTTCTCGATACCCCTAAGGAGTGATTTAATGGGGTGATAAGAGAATAACGACTGATAATCAGGGTCTATCAACTGACAGAAGTGTTGAATGCCTGCCGTGTATAACTTTATGGTGGAGTAAGCTAGGTGAAGGGACGTGTGGCAATAGGTGATGAAAGCTATGATGTTAAGAATGGCCAAAGGTTCATGTAGCTTATATGTACTGACATAACGTACATACAAATCCCATGCTCTCATATAACTTCTTTTCGTGTTGATAGATAAAGCGTTGTCCATGAGTCTGCTAGCGGCTGTTAAGTGTAGTTTTACTGCATCATGAGTTCTGCCATAGGAGGTGGTGGAGTGGGGAAAGGATCCGCTGTAGGTTGTAACTCGTGAAATTCCTGGAATTTAAGTCGGGAGAGAGAATCAGCTTTAGTGTTGGTCTGACCTGGAATATACCTGCATTCTATGTTAAAATTGTGTATGAGAGCCGTCCAGGTCAGTTTCCTAACGAACTGCATGATACTGACTGAGGATGATCTCGCTTTCTGTACAATGTTAGCCGCCGCCTGATTGTCGGTATAGAAAATCACTGTTTTGTCCCTCCACTGACTCCCCCATGTAATGGCTGCGGCAACGATGGGATAAATTTCTATGAGGGATGAAGTGGTGAAGAAATCCTCGATACCTTCAACCTCTGGAGGCCACGCCTCCGCCAGCCAATGGTCCTGATGGATGGCGGCGAAGCCCCCCGAAGCCGCGGCATCGGTGATTACAAAAGGAGAATAGAGTGTGGCCCTGGGGATAAACATGGAACGTCCGTTCCAAGATGTCAGAAATCTGTTCCACATTGCCAAGTCGGACTGAATAAAAACGTCCAACTGAATCTTATTTTTGACAACGTGACCTGCCACCAACATATGTAGTAGGTGGGATACAAATGAACGACCTTGTGGAATAATTTTCATAGCGTGAGCCAACATACCCAGGAGAGATTGCAGCTCAACTTTGTCACAATCTACTAAACCTGAAAACCTGTGAATTTCGGTTTGAATGCGCCTGAGCTTGTCCTGTGGGAGGCTAGCTTCCATCTTAATGGTGTCTAATTGAATACCTAAGAAACTCAGACACTGGGTGGGCCCTACTGTCTTATTAAGAGCTAGCGGTATGTTTAATTCTTTAAAAAATGGCACTATGATGCCCAACCCTATGGGTGTCTCCGAGGGAGGTTCTATAGACAAGAAATCATCTAGATAATGGATGACCATGGGGGATCTGCATACATTCATTAATATCCAGCATAAAGCTTCTGCGAACATATCGAACAACTTGGGGCTACTTTTAGCTCCGAAAGTCAGTCTAGTAGCAAAGTAATACTGTTCTTTCCATCTGATACCGTGGAGATGCCACAATGAGTGATGTAACGGGAGCAATTTAAAAGCATCCGATATATCAGTTTTAGACAGCCATGAACCCCTTCCCGCCAATACTATCAATTGAATAGCATCGTCCACTGTTACGTAAGTCATGGAAAATTCCTCGGAAGGAATGAGAGAATTTAAACTGGGAATGAATGACGAGTGAGGTGCGGACAAATCGTAAATCAGCCTCTTTTTATTGTTGAATTTACCCGTGGCCACTCCTATAGGATTGACTCTCCATTTAGCAAAAGGAGGTATTACAAAAGGCCCCATTATAAATCCCTTATCCAGTTCTCTAGCTAATAGTGAATCCACTACCTGAGGTTCTAGGATAGCTGATTGAAGATTCTTGCATTCTAGTGAAATCGAGGGAAATGCAATTATACCACAATGGAACCCTTCCTGAAAACCTGTAGCCAGGAAATCCACCAGATCCCTGGAGGGGTGAGACTGAAGAAAACCTAGTAACGACTGGACATTAACCCCTTCTAGTCATGGTCTAGGGAACAAGCGCTTAGGGCATATAGTTTTAGGGTGGGCGTCGAAACAATTTATGCAGATATGCAACAGGCGACACCCGTTGAAAGAGCAGCCCGTATAATTGTAGTTGTTACAAATTTGAGATTTGCCTAAGTATGTAATGGGCCTGCCTAGCCTGTCCAGTTTTTTAACTCCCTGGTTAGGGGGATTAGGATTTTCGGATGACACTAACGTCTGGGCTGAGCTGCAGGATGGAACAGCGGCCGTGGGGCAGAGGTTGGAGTGATGCTCCGCCGATTGACACACCGCGCAGGTTGGGGAACGTAAACCTGCGAAATGGCGGCAGAACAGCTCAGTGTCCAATTTTCCCCAGTCGGTGATGTAATTTAATTGAGCCTGATCGGCTGCCGCCTTCGCCGAAAAAGATCGGTGGTAATCATAGAAGCTATTCCCCCCATACTTGTGCCCCAATTCTACTATCCTGAACATGTAACGATCTAGTTCCTCCCGTCTGAGGGGATGAACTGAACAAATCACGTCTCTGTACAGACTAAAAGCTATGACGAACTCAGCAATATTCAACTTTTTACCTAGTCTAGGGTCTCTAGCTTTAAGGACCACCGACATGGTCTCGCTATGAAAAGCTTTGGATTCGATACCGTCCTGCGACGATATGAGTAGAGAAACTAGGTTAATATCCTTACCCTCCAGTATGTCTTTTTTAATATGAGCTGGTACATAATGAGCTGGAGAAATGATAGGTGGTGAATTCTCAGTATGAGGTGTGGGTGTCGACTCGTGAGTAGCCTCTGGAACCACATCTTGTCGTATCTGTAATCTAGCCTGTGCTTGAGAAGCCTCTATAGCATCCAGTCTGGAATGCACCAACGCTATAGAAGCCGCTAATTCAGTCAGAGTAGTCTGAATGTCTACTCCACCAATTTGCCTAACAGGTGAACTAGAACTACTAAATCTATTAGCCTGAGGCGTAGCGAACAGTAATTTAAACAATTCCGCTTTCCTAGCGGATGCTGAAAAGGGGATACCCCTTCTAAGGAGCTCTGTTGTAATTTTAGCGATTGTCCAAGCTTTGTATGTAGGGGGGCTGTTCGGGGTGGATAAGTTGTTTGGCAATCCCAGTGTCCCCATAGCTTCTTCCTGGTCAGATCTAGTCGACATCCTGGACGATGTCCCTTCTTCATTACTAGAAACAAGAAAACGTATTGAATATAACATTCTCAGTCTAATGGTGCTGCTGGCCCGTAAAACCTTGCTATTCTAAAGAATAAGAAAGAAAAATTAATACTAAACTGATGATGGCTGGTGAGGCCCTATCTAGCGCCAAGTGGCTATGCAAGGCTCTATCTATGGTTTGGACCGAGGGCCGTGAGCGCCTAGTTGGTCAGGCTTGGGATCGTTGGCCTTGCGGTATGGCTGATGCTGTAAGAGGAGAGATGCTAATCTAACGAATGGGCATGACCAGTGACGCCCTCTCTAAGCTGAACGAGATAAGCTCTAACTATGATTTGGCCCGAGGGATGAAACGTACGTCCTGAAAGGAAGCCTATAGCCTTCTCGTTACCTACACTGAAGACGTGACCAGCAGACTTGGTCCTAAAGATTTCTTCAAACTAAGCCTGTGGGATTTAGGATAAGTATTGACCGACCTGTGTGAAGACATCCTTTTCTCTGGTGCTTTGACTACTGTAAAACATGAAACATGAACAGACTATACCAGCTTGCGATAGATGCGGATACAAGGTCTCTATGTGAGACTAGTAAAGAGGCAACTTACCTCCTGCCTCCGAGTATCTGTGAACGTGATGCTAATCGTATATAACAAAATACCGTGATAAGTTCGCGTCTAGCCCTCATGCAGCATGCATCCCGTAACTAAATATAAGCGCTGACGCGTAGTCTCTATGTGAGACTGAAGACATGCAATGACCTGTAACATTCTCAAAATAGAGTGAACTCCCTGATAACATGAATCGGAGAATAAATATATACCCCCGGTCCCTTCCGAGATTATGCCATGGAATACCCCCCGAGACTCGTTCAGTGACCGGAATGTGACTCAACATGCCTAACGAGAAGTGCCATGAGATAATATGAACATAACGACTCTATATCTATGTAATACATAATAAGATCCTATGATCAGAATCTAAATACCTGGGTTACCGTGGTACAATGAGAATCTGTAGTCTTGCGGAGCACTTGATGTCCTGGAAAACAAGTTTCTGGAAATGCTAAAGTTGCAACAATACTAACGGTACTGAATATGCTAACTCACCATATGTGCAGCCTAACCCTTAATACCCCGACTCCCGGCCTCGTGGCTAAGAAACCCTATGATATTACATGTAAGTATAAAATGCCTTTACTCCCCAACTTCCCGCTTAATTTAAAACCTTCCGTATTACCCCCACATGTATGATGAGATAAATGAGTTGAGACACTTAACAATACATCTGCAAACATATGGGGCGTCTCACATTAAAACAAACAGAGACATGTAGGGATAGGCACTGTAAGAGTTAACCATTTATTCTTAAAGAAGCAGGAAACGTTTAATGAACATATATTGAGTGGTCGATTGATATCTCAGGATTATATTTATGTGCACAAAGGCAGCAGTGCCCCCTGGTGGTAACAAAGGCCACTGAGAAGGATACAAGGTGTAGAGCATGAAGCTGACTTGCCTCCTTCGTACCGTTTCTAACTGGACCAGGTAACACACTCAGCTGAACCCCTAATGTGATTTACAATTTAGAGGGGGAGATGGTTAGGGCATACAAAGGTGCTACATCACAAGCACAACCTACATTTGCCCATTACTACTGGGATACTGGCAAAACAATATCGTGCATTGCGAATGAACACAATTAGAGTTGTGTTCTAATGTATGGGAGAGGACTAGAGAAGTGAATACATGCGACAATAGATAGGGAACGCACCTCCCTGCATTCCCCCGATCGTAGCACTTGCCCCCGTCTCCTACCTTACTTCCTCGTGCGGCTGTGAGTTCGCGTGGACGCGTGTACTTGGCGTGCACGCTACTTCCGGTTTGCCGATGCCTACTCTCTAGGACGCTCCAAACAAGACGCTCCGTGCGTGAAACGGAGCCTACCTGCTTGAGAGGTCTCCGTTTATGCCTTTCACCGGCCCTCCCACAAATTCAGGCTAACCAATAGCCTTCCACTTACCTAGTATTGCAGCTATTAAGACTTATAATAGGGCACTTCTGCCTTGTGTGGCACACAGTATGTGCGGAGCAGGACTTCCCACCTCCCTCTCAGCTGCCCCAGGAAGTGCGTTCACGCTTTGCTACGTAGTTATATTTATGTGGTGTTGCTTTACAGCAAGCTCCGTTTACCATGCTACTGAGCTTGCAATACTATACTAGGTAAGTAAAAGTAAAAAAAAAAAAAAAAAAAAAAACAACTCTAACTTAATTTTACCAATGAAAGATGCTGGACACAGGTTTGTGTCATGTGAATGTTCCCCTTTAACCCCCTTGAATGCAAGAGAGATGTCCAATGCACTGCAGTGTGTTGGACACCTCTGTAGCATTCAAGAAGTTACATACCCCGTTAAGCATTTGAGTGCCAGTGGGATGTGCAACGTGTTGCTCATGCCTATGTTAAATTAAATGGTTAAAAGCCCCCTTTAAATCAATGGGTATGTTGGACATATACATGTATTTCCGCCAGCATTACTCCATTGCATGAAATGTGACATGTTTATTTCAGGTGAAGATTATACTGAATTCTTAATTTCAAGATGCAGATTGGCAATCAACCTCCTTTTTGACTTTACAGATTGTATATGCTTGTTTTATTTTTTTCAACATTACCTATTCTTATTTCTTATACACTTTTATATCCCTGACATTGAGCTCTGTGGATCTGTTTCCAATGAGTTTTCAGTCTGAGACTGTGAATAAAGGTGTATTAGGCAATGCTGAAGTCTTTGTGTAGCTCTGATTTAGATGAATGCTATAAAGGCAGCATTTTCTAAATTGTTTTAATGTCTTTTTCACATTTTATCTTTTGCATTGTATCATTGTATCTTGTTTCATTCTCTGCTTTCACAGTCCTGGACAAAAAGTTTTCTTAAAACAATTTCTGATAGTTCCCTGTCAGGGACATAAAAGTAAATATATTTAAAAAAAATGGTGCAGATTAAGAAAAAAAAATATTAACCTCTTAAGGACCTGTGGTCCAAGGAAGTTACTTTCCCTTAAAGGGATAGTAATGTTTCATAATAAAAGCAGCTCTAATTAATCATCATAGTATTTGGGCCTTGGAGAGTGTTATTTCAATTCTGTCAGAGTTGTAGTTCAAGAGTAATTGAATGATAAAGTATCCCCCTCCCTCCCCTTTTACTGATGTAACACTGCTCAGCCAGAGTAGCAGGGAGTGTCCAGGTTGATTGCAGAGAGGAACAATCTTCAATTAAGATAAGGGAAAAAGCTGAAAAACCTGTCAGTGTGGGCAGGGTTTTCATTGTTCTCACAGTAGAATATTGACCCTTGATGTGAGCTGTCTGGTCTATGGACTGGATTCCACATCTGAGGAGTGGGGGCTTACACTAGGTAAAAAGGGCGGGAGGGGGAAACTTTATTGCTCAATTACTCTTGAACTACAACTCGGACAGTATTGAAATAACACTCTCTATGGCTCAATTGCTATGAAGATTAATCAGAGCTGCTGTTTTTTTGAAACATTACTATCACTTTAAGGACCGCTTTGACTCTTTCTCGTGCACCGGTACACATGATATGTTGCGTGTACCGGCACACCAAGTTGGGGTCTGAGAGATACTGCTCCAGTCTTGAAGCGCTCAATTCTAGACCCTGTTTTTACTTACAGCATTCCTTCTGGAGCCGTCACCGACCTTAAGGGTATAAACTGTATGACGCTCATAGCATTTCACGTGGTCCTTAAACGGATAGTAATACTTAAGTATTACTAATCCCTATAGCAAAGTACTACTTAAAAAAATGTATTGCCCCCACTGTCATCTCTCAAACCTTTATGGTTTGAGAGATGAACGCTTCTAAAGTTGCCCTCTCCCTCCCCCTTCCCCGTAGTCAGCATTCTAGTGTAGGCATTTTCAGATTATGTAAAGCCAAAAAGGAGGTGAACTGCCAATTTAAATGAGAACTAATACCTCAGAATAATTAATAACCTACCTTACTATGACTAAAAATCCTAATGATCCTCATTAATTTTGCTGATGTGCCTTTGTTTAGTTAGTCCTGGGTGTCATGTTCATGGAAAAGGACATGAAAATTGCCGTCAATTTTAAAAACTGAAGCAAAAACCATGCATGAGCTTACTCAACACTTTAAGGACCAAGGGGGTATCCTCACATGCATAACTTTGAAGGCCGGGACCAGGCAGACACCAACTGCCACTGTGAATGGTTATGAGTGTCTATCCTCTGCAGCCTGTCCATGTGTGATGATCTTATGTCCTCCGACCGACCTCCTCACTTAGCATCAACACCACACATTAACCTTCCCTGGCTGCTGCCCAGGCTGCCCTGCCCTCACCTGCTTAACTTTGAAGGGACTGGTCAGTCAGACAGTGGTGAAAAGTGATGTGTGTGTGTCCTGTCCAGTGTCCATCCAGTGTTATGTCCATCCATGCATTGTCCTGGCTCCTTAGCACCACCACACTCTTATCCCTGTACACTGCCCACTGCCCAGGGGCTGCCCTGCTTAACTTGAAGGGACTCATGGTCAGTCCAAAGTACTACTAGTAGTAAAAAAATGTCCAAAAATAAATGTAGTTAGCTTAGTAGACAGCAAGAAAATTGCACATCACTCTTCTTACTGGATGTGGTGGGAAGCTCCCCAGGCTCAGTAGCAGCAGCTCCACGCCTAATCTTCTTGCTGGCTGCTGGACTCATGGGCTTGCCCCTGGCCTGGAGGCTGGCATCTCCACTGTACACGTTCTCCCTCATATGAGAGGACATATGAGGCACGCATATATATCGTTTGGTAGTGAGGGGTGGTGATGTATCAGTCAGGTGGTCCCTCCCTAATCCCAAACGGACAGCAGCATAACTCAATAATGAAGGTATAACTACCCTTGCATCCTTGTAAACACACCTCCTCATCCTCATCCTCAGTTACCCACTCTTACTGCATGTGGACAATAAATGAGTGAGGCTGGGTGCGTTGCAACCTTCACACCCACCTAAAACTGTCCCTGGGGTATGCAATGCATTACGAAACAATGCTTTTCATAGCCATTAGCCCTTAAAGGGTTAAGATTACCATATGCATGGGGCAAAGTTTGTGTTTTGTGGATCTGTTAGCAATGTTCATGTCTGCATCCTTGGACATAACATCCAGGACTGATCATTTTCTCTTGAACATAATCACAAGAGCAAAATTTATAGGGGATATTAGGATTTTCTACCCATAGTAAGGTAAGTGGGCCTGTTATAACTGGGAGATGTTAATTCTCATTTAATAAATATATTTGTTGTAAAAAGTAATGCAAGTAGATGTAATATGGCTAATGAAAATTTAGAAAATAAAATGTATATCAAAAAACACATTTTTTCATTGTTTCATACAGTGTAGAAGAGTAAAATATTTGCATTTTTTTCTCTTTTCTCCCATTGATTACTATAATGATAGTTTATTGATGACATTTTTTCTTCTAAGGTATCAGGTTGTTCTAGGTAGCTGACATTTTTTTTCATTTGACACCCTAGTCAAGAATGCCCCCTCCACTGCTTTGTCAAGAGGCTATTTATGAATGATCAAGAGTTCAGTAGGAAAGGAAATATTCTATGTAATAAAGTATAAAGAGGACTTTCCACACAAAATCCTCTTTACACTTACACACAAACATTCTCAGTATGCATATTAGTAGACATGTGCTCTTATTAACCCTTCAGGACTAGAAGTTTGCGCATTGCATAGCAAAGCATTGTTTTGCACAACCAACTGGTCCTTATAGCTTTAAGTGCATAGGGGTGTCAAAAGCATTGCAAAGCATGGTGTTGGACACCCCTCTGGACCTCAGAAGGTTAAAGGGTTTAATTCAATGGCATAGGTCAATCAGTATCTAATTTAGGGAACAATGATGACATGAGCCAATACAAATTCATTGATAAACGTAAATGCTTACATACTGATATATATGACATTACTTATTTGAGTTTCTGGCATTCACATGTTCATAATTATATCCCTTAGAAACAAAAGGAAAATGATTTACCCTGAAGAATGTTTCTGATTAAACAGAAAATTAATTTTATATATGTGTGTGTATATACGTATATATATATATATATATATATATATATATATATATATATATATGTAATACAACTTTTCTTGTGATCTCATTTTTCCTTTGATTGCGTCTGGGGACCTGAGGCCTGAGGTGTAGAGAGCACTAGGGTGCAAACCTGACCTTTTCCAGCTAGGACGATTCTCTAGTTTACAGTAGTGCAAGGCAAGTAGAAAATTAAGAAGGGCTTAAAGGGGATGTATCACCTATATAAAACTTAGGCTAAATAGTTAGGTTATATAGTTAATCTCACTAAAAGTGTGCATTTTTTATTTATTTAAAAAATGAAAAAAAAAGCTTTATTTTGTCAAAATGTAAGTTATAAAGTCTGGGCTGCAGCTACTTCTGGACAGACTGCGGTTACCTGTACTATAACCATAGTCTGTCACTCTGCCTCTGCTCCCCTCCCTCTAGCCAGCCTCCTCCGATGATGGAGGCTTTCTGTCTGTAGGCTGGAGCTATCTCATTGGCTAGATATCGATCTCTGCCAACGAGACCGCTCTAGCTTACAGACAGCAGCCTCCGTCATCAGAGGAGGCTGGCTAGAGGGAGGGGAGCAGAGACAGAGTGATGGACTGCGGTTACAGTACAGGTAACCGCAGTCTGCCCAGAAGCAGGTGCAGCCCAGACTTTACAACTTAAATTTTGAAAAAATAATGCTTTTTTAAAAAAATGTTGACACACTTTTAGTGAGATTAGCTATATAACCTATTTACTCTAAGTTTTATATAGGTGATACATCCCCTTTAAACCCCCATTTGACTCTTGAAGTGCCAGAGGGGTAGTGCAGGACACCCCCCTGGCACCCGTAGGATTAAATCAATCAGATCTTGGGGATCGTGTTTGTTACTTATGATGTAGTTGTCAGGTTTGCCCCAAAACTGCTCCTCTCTAGGTTCTTGAATAAGTTAATTAGCTAATGAAGAGCCATTATGGAGCAAAACAGCTGCAACGCACTAGAGATATGAATATTCACAATCATGTAAATGGAGTTTAACCTCTTGAGCACAATATAGGTTTCCACTGCATTGCTTTGCAATGCGTTGAAGACATTCCCAGCATTCAGATGGCTAAAAGCCCCATTTTAATCAGTGTGAATTGTGGCCATTTGTATACCACTTATGGTACAGATAGTTTGCTCCAGAATTGCTCATCTCTTGCTTATTGAATACAGCTCTATGACCCATATTTATAACTAGCGTTATTCTGGAGTAAACCAACTGTACCTTAGGGGACAAATAAACATTCCTTTTAAATTAAATGGAGGTTTAACCCCTTAATTGCTAAAGAGGTTTCCAATGCAATGCATTTGCGACCTCCCTAGAACTGAAGGGGTTAAAAAGCTGTATTCAAGGGAATGGAATTTAGGAATTGTTATTTGTCCCCTATGGTACAGTTGGTTTACTCCAGTTTGCTTGTATAAATAAGGTCCTATGTCTTTATGAAACTGTGCCTGATATACCCCAGCTTCTCTGATATTTGTGGATGATGTACTAAACAAGTAAAGTCATATCACCATATCAATTAGAGATGCCCAAATCTGATTACTAACTGGAACAAATGCTTTGAACTAATTAAGAAAATTGCAATCTCAAAAGAGAGAAAACCCCTGCCGTATCCCTTCTACATATAGGGTTAAATACCGTTCCTAAACACAAGGCACTGTTAATTACCCAGTTCTTAAAAACAACTAGACTAACGAGAGCAAGATTCTGGGAGAAAAATGAATCCATCTCCCTTTATAGGGATTTTAAATCTCATTGATCAAAATGCCCTTATGGAAAAGATGACCATTAAGATTAATGATAGGCAGGAGGCTCTCAGTGCCATCTGGTCACCGTGGTTAGAATCAACGCACAGAACTCTAAACCATCATCCTAAGAGCTCACCCCCACAGGCCAATGAATACATTCAGTCAAAAACACATTCTATTCCATCATGATGTTTATTTTAAAGAGAGACACTTAATATGTTCAAAAATATAAATTGTAGGGTACTCCTACTGATGAGAGGTCAGTTGACCATAAACTCCAAAGTATGGTGTACCAACAGCACCATGGTAACATTTCAGGCCATTGAGATATAAGACCTAAAAAAAAAAAAAATAATCAAGTTTCTACTGCAATAACTTTTGAATAAAACACCTCTAAGCAGTGGGAGTTCCCTTGTTTTACTCAGATTGTTATTAATGAAGGAAGACATGACAGTTGCTACCAGAACCACAGGACACAAACTCTGGCTGCTGCAAGTGGTAATATTAACCCTTTAAGGACCAGAGGGACATGGATTTTCAGTGTGTTGCAGAACACATTGCATAAGATGTTTCTCAGTGTGTTTTGTATTCCTCTGATCCTTAAAGTGTTAAATAGGTTCGTGCTCTCTGTTTGCATCATATTGAGAACTGCCAGCAACAATCATGTCTGCCTCCATTGATATGGCATTCAGGACTGATTGAATATGTTATCTCTTTAACAAAGGCACAAGGGTAAAAGTAATAGGGATCACTGGTATTTTCTGCTCATATTATGTATGGGTTATTATGTGGAGGTGTTATTTAATATATTTTAATTTATGTTTTAGTAATTATGGGCTGGATTGCATTACACCCAGTGGGTAGTTTGGCCATTCCATTATGACCACTATTTAACTTGAATTTTGCAATTTAGGATAAATACAAAAAACGGAGCTTAGGAAATAAGGCCTATTAAGCTGTAAAAGGCTGTAACCACCACAGTGCCCCTAGTGGTCCCATGTGCAACTAACCACCTTTGCTTTGCTTTGCAAACTGTCTGGATTAACTGGTCAAAAAATGAAGTTATACCCCTGTGCATCCCCGCTAACTCAACACAGTTCACTATTAACCCTTTGAGTGCCAGAGGTGCGTTGCATACACCTCTGGCACTCAAAGGGTTGACCATTTCATTGCCAGAGTGGCTTGGATTTGAATACAATTGGTGCATTCCACCCAGGCTAAGCAATTGATTGGTTAAACCCATCCAACAGTAAACATTTGTTAAATATATGGCCAAAATGACCTTACATAATGTTTTTGGGAGTGGGGGATACATTATCTCCCCATCTTTCTATCCTGATGAGATCAAGATGGAGATTGTTGAAAAATTAAAGATAACAACTTACATTTTTTCATTAAAAGGAGGGCACAGCCATTCCCTCCATTAACAAATTAAATTAACTTTAAAGTAAAAATGTTCTAAATTAAAAATACAATGAAAAATATGAATATGGTAAATGTACACTGCATATTTATACATATAAAAACCCCAAACAAAGGCCAACAATTTAAATCACTATGGTGTCCAGGGGCCTCATATTGATTCATTTGCTGGTCAAGGTAATAAAAGAAACAAAGATTGACATGGAGTCCCCCCCCAAGGAAGGGACCCAGAACTCCTTCCTCTGCCCTTCCCAAAGGAAAAGAAGATTTAAAAAATGTGTATGGTGTCTGGAACCCACAAATTAATCTATGGAAGCCCATATAAAGGTTTCTGGATCCCTACTTCTGCCCTAATGGAGTTTGTTATAATAATGTACTATTGCTTCTGGAGCTCCATATTAATACTAAAAAATAAAAACTGGAAGCAGTTCCTGTGACCCTTCCCACCAACTTCCCAGGTATAGTATATGTAAGACCACATATTCACCTGAGTTTTGGGGTTCCTGTGGTGCCTGCAACACTCTGGTCCCTGGTACCTAAAAACATAAAATATAAAAAAAAAATAAGCAAAGCAAAGCATTAAACGGCTACAGACAGTGGGGGTGTGGGAAAATATTTAATTTTTTTTACAGTCGTCTGTGCAATGCCCACTGCAGGACTAGGAAGGGGGCTGTTGGGTGGAAGAGGTTGAGGGCCTCTCTGTTAATGTTTTCCATTGATAAAAACTTCCAATAATTGATGGAAGAAGACACATCATTGTTGACATGTTAAATATGAAATGTAAAGAAATATACACATATTTTCCTAGGATAATTAACAGTTCAGCAAAGAATAGCTTCTCTTTGTGTAATCTATTATCATTTCAAATATTAGTAATGAAATCAACACCATGGTCTCCAACATTCATCATCTTAATTAAGGCATATCACATCTAGTAGATTTGTTTCTTTGTGTTGCAATTTCTTCATTGTAAAGTACAAGTTGAGTTTAGAACTGTCCTTGCCTGTCCCATTCAACACCTCATTACACAAAAGGTGGACCTACTGGTTAACAGTCTTGCCTGCATGTGCAAGCAAAAAAAGTATACAATTAATTGCCATGTGTGTTTCTTGATTCATGCACTCATCCATAAAATGGTTTTATGTTAATGGTGGTGTAATTGGATCAGTACTGGCCACAATTCAAGCAATAATCATTTTGATTGACATTTGCACATGATCTCATGAAAAATAATAATGCATTTAGGGCCATATTTCAAAGACAAAAATGGAACAGTTCTGGGGAAAAACAAACCATACCACATGCAACAAATAAAAATAGCAATTGATTTATCTTTTAACTCTTTGGACTCTAGAGAGCTCTGTAACACATTACTTCATTTGAAATGGAGATTCCTTGTTTTTGCTAGACACACCGAAACCTGTTTTTAAGAGGCAGGGGCTTAATTTGATTGATTTTGCAGAAAGTGCTAGTTTAATTGAAACATAAATAGGGTAGTACAAATTACATTAGTGTACCTTGTTATTCCCCTATATTAAGTCATCAGATGTGAGAAAGGGCTACAATGCATTGATCACAATATGTTAGGGACCTTTTCAGCATTGGTTAATGTTATATAATGCTCTGTTTACCTAATAAATTCAACTCTGGTGTTTATAATTGCATCTCCGAAGAGCATTTATGACTCAGGAGGTTCTTTCCTCATTTCAGCTATGTGTGTCATCATCTCAGGAGCTGGATGGCCAATTGTACTACTGAGAGCCATGGTGTTCCATCATTCTGAAGGAGGTCAGGCTGTTGGTTATATACTAATCACTTACATTTCTTTAAAGTGGATCTCTCACATATACAAAAGTAATGCTCATTCGTTAGAGCATTCAGCGAAAAAGTTGAACATGTTATTTATTTTAAAAAAAAAACGTTATCTGTCTCTAAGCTGGAGCGATCTCATTGGCTAGATATCGATCTCTGCCAATGAGCTTAGAGAAAGAAAGCCTCCATCATCGGAGGATGCTGGGTAGTGGGACGGGAGCAGCTTCTGTGCAGCAAGCTTCTGCAATCTGGAAGTAGGCTGCTGGGCACTTTTAAAACATTAATTTCTATGCAGATAACGGCTTTTTTTTAAAATGAATAACGTGTTCAACTTTTTCGCTAAATGCTTTAATGAATGAGCATTACTGTATATGTGAGGGATCCACTTTAATTTAAAAAAAATAGAGGCAAATTATGATTAAAGTAGCAGTAAACCTTTCTTTATGAACGCCTATGTTATAATGCTTTTTTCTTTCATGGGAAACAAGGGTACTCCCACTGCTGTCAGTTGTTTTATTCAAAAGTTATAATCGTTCCAAATGTCAGGAAGTGAAACTGTCATTCCTTCCTGAAAGTTCAAACTGTCAGGAATGACTCAGCAGTTACTACCACATTCTATGGATAACTGTTAAAGGGATAGTAATACTTCGTTTTATCTTTATTTTATTTTGTTGGCATTAAAAAAACATGAAGACCGATATAAGTCTTATCTCTCAAACCTTTATGGTTTAAGAGATATTCACAAGCAAAGCATCCCCCCCGTTCAGCCAGATCAGAAGGGAGATGCCCAGGTAGACTGCAGAGAGGGACAATCTTCAATTAAGATAAGGGAAAAAGCTGAAAAACTTGTCAAGGGGGGCAGGGCTTTCATTGTTTTCATACAAAGAAGATTGTCCCCTGCTGTTATCTGTCTGGTCTATAGACTGCATTCCACATCTGAGAAGAGATGGCTTACACTAGGAAAAAAGGGACGGGAGGGGGAAACTTTGCTTGTGAATATCTCTTAAACCATAAAGGTTTGAGAGATAAGACTTATATCATTCTTCATGTTTTTTTAATGCCTACAAAATAAAATAAAGTTAAAACGAAGTATTACTATCCCTTTAAGTTGAAAATACATCGCTACCCACCTTCTACCAAAAAAAAAATATAATGCACACATACACAGATAACAGCACAACAACCTTAAAATAACCACACCTGGGGGACCCTGCAGTTTGGTTCTAAGTTGGCCTGGAATCTGAACTGGACAAGCTTGTGACCTAAGAATGACCTTTTCTGTAGATGCTGCTATGCTGCTACAGATACACAGTAGCAGAGGCAGTCTGTAAGGGCTGGAAGGGACAGAAAAGAAAAAGGTAATTAATAACTTTACACTGAGGTTCATTTCTGGCTGACAGATTTAATCTTTCAGCAGTAACTTCGGATGCTGACGTTTTAGCCTCAAAGCTCCAGGTTCTCTGGCTAGTATTCTGATCTAGTAGTACTTGTTGTTCATCCAGCATCTCAAGTCCCAGCTCCTTGTAAAGCTCTTTTGTTCTTGTAAGCAGTGCAGCATTAGTCACAATACTTAGAGTGTTGTTTTGTACTAATAATAACCCCACTTACACAGCTCACTTTTCACATCCATAGTCCTTCCTCTCCCTTCACACCCCTCACCCTGGCCCATTCGTCTCCACCCAGGTGATTGACCACCCTCCCCCATGCAAGGGGTGGAAGGGTAGCCCCTGCCAAGGACAGAGTAAGGGAGGCATGGCTGCCTTCCATATTAATGTCTTAAGGGACAATAAGCCCCTTCAGTCATTTTTTTGTCAGTGACTCACTTCTCCTATAGAAAGGAATTGAATAAATAATTGAAATCTGACCACTAGAGGACACTACTAAAGGTAAAAAAAAAGAAATAAGAAACATGTAAAGATTAATTTTCCTGCAGGGTGAGTAACTTTGTTTTACCCAGTAGCCCTACAATATGGTTTTTTTTCTTAGAAAAGTTTAACTGCTCTTTAACTCTTAAAGAATCAGTGCCCATCCCTCTGATCCTTAAAAGATTAAGACACTATCCCTTGAACAAAGCTTTTACTTCAGCAAATAGCCCCAAAAAATGAGAATTTTACATGACAAATTTGTAGGATACTTGGAATAATGTATAAATATGCCAACTCATCTCCACTCTAGGCTATATGCTAGAGCCTGTGATTTCTGTAGTACTGATTTAGTCTGCTCATGTCCCTATCCAGTTAGCTCAGACTAGATGGGCCACTTAGTGCTTATCTGCTGTCAACACCTTCTTGGTCTAATTCAGGGTGCTTATGGTAAGTGGACAATCTTACATAAAGATTAAAGCGGAACTACCACCCGACACAATCTTTAGCTTCACTAAGTCCCCATCTGGCGACTAGCTGCTTAGTAGCGCTAGTCGCCAGAAAAATTACCTTATTTAATAGATTTCTGCTCTCTTCCCTGGCTGACAGGCATGACGGAGCGCGGACATCTTGCCATTGTGACATCCGCGCCTGCACTGTCAGTCCCAGCCGGAGCCAAATGACTCCTAGCAATGCCTACTAGACCCGGCTGGGATGACAAGGAAGGCACATGGACGTCACAGTGGCAAGATGTCCATGCTCCGTCTTGCCTGTCAGCCAGAAATCTATTAAATAAGGTAATTTTTCTGGCGACTAGCGCTACTAAGCAGCTAGTCGCCAGATGGGGAATTAGTGAAGCTAAAGATTGTGTCGGGTGGTAGTTCCGCTTTATAAATATAAAGATATTTAACCACAGCACTCCTTTAGGTGAATTAATTTATAGCTGCTATAAGACAGGTAGGCTTTCTCAGTTGCAGCATTAAATTAATTCACATAACAGCATGAAACATTAATCAGGACTACAACCAAATTTATCTCACGCAGAGAATGCTTAATACAAAGGGGACATGTGCAGCACACAAAAACCAATCTAAACAAACAAATCTAAAGGAAAAAAAGAGATTTAAAAAAATATTAATCAAGCATGCTAATCGCCCATGATTCATCTTAAGAAATTTAATATTAAAACAGTAGAGTGTGAAGTGTTCTAGATCAAAACCAAACATAATGGATTATCATGCGCACAATGCTTGCTTGATCAATCTGAAGAAAGGATTTTTTTAAATGGGTTTAAAAAAGGAAACATTAGTAACTGATCAAAAACATCAAGAAAGTGCTCCATTGCTTTTTTTGATTATATTAATTATGGTGTTATAATTTAAACTAGTTGAAGAGCCCGTTACACGGGCCACAGTGCCACTGCCAGCTGGTCATGGGGCAGTCATACACAGTAGAGACTGCCCGCGCTGTGGCTGATACAGTGCTGGACGCTCCTTCAGAATGTCTACCTCTGTATCAGCCGCAGGCAGTCTCTTGCGCATGACTGCATTGTTACATACGTTTTATCGAATTATTATATAGGATGATTAACAATGCAAGGGGAGTGCAGTTAAATATCCATGCTTTTTTGTCATCAGTGTTAACTAATATTGGCTGTAGTATAGTTTTTTTGTTTTTTTTCATTTTAATAAATTAATTATAAATGTGTTCTGTGCAGATAAGCACTTTTGCTGGAATAAGGTTTTGAATATTGTTTTTCATCATGAAAAAATTTCTAAATTGTATTGCAATATAATAATTCAATATAAAGTGGGGAGTAATTGTCCCTGGTTCTTATAAATGTGTTTTTGTGTTTGGAACATGGTAGTGCTCAACTCTGTTGGGGGTGAGAGAGATTTCAGTCACATTGATCTCTAGCTTTCTGGCCGTGTGTGTGCTGGCATGCTATGTTAATCCTTACAGTGACCTCAAAACCTTTTTGTTAATTGGAAATCATAAATTACTTTGTTTTTAGCCCATTGCATGATATTTGGCATATGTAAACAGAAGTTATCATTACTATTATTGTTGTTATTTTTATTTTACTTGGCTCATCCATTACTTTTAAAGTTGGGAGATAAGATTTTCTTTAGGTTTATATTATATATGCAGATGTCCACAATCACACATTTTCCACAGCACATTACTCTTCCTATCTAGCAGTAGAGGGGCAACAGGTGGTGCTTGCAAAATGTCAGTATGATTAGTTGTTATAGGTCAGTCCAGGCTTTGGTAAGCACACCCAAAGAAGAAAATACACATTTAAAATTGCTGGAGTGCAACCAATTTTGACCAATATAGCTAAAAGCAAATACACAAAATTTTGGTGCACATACAAATTTTCATCACCATTAACCCTTTACTCTGCGGCATTATGCCTGCATATCACTATTTTATTAAAGATGAGGATTTGGTCACATCATATGGCCATAGAATGCTAAGCTTGCCACCAACGCCAAGGTACCTCATTTTTAGCATGCCTGTCAGAGATTCCCTCTCCATTAATGAGTAAAGCTGACAAAGACTCAGCTCTCAGGATAAAGTAAATTAAGGTTAGTAAATGCCTAAAGTGGGAGAGAGTCAGCTCATAAGACAAAGCATATTAAGGTTAGGTACTTGCCAAAAATGTGGTACCTTGGCGTTGGTGTCAAGCTTAGCATTCTATGGCCATATGATGTGATTAAATCCTCAGCTTTAATATAGTAGTAATATGTAGGCACAGTGCCGCAGAGTAAAGGGTTAATGGTGATGAAAATTTGGATGTGCACCAAAATTTTGTATATTTGCTTTTAGTTGTTATAGGTCAACATTTTTAGCATTACTTTCATTGTAGCACAACTTTTTTGAGGTTTAAACAAATTTGCAGTGAAAGTGCAGCTACCTGTGATACTTATATGATTTCAATCTGATTCCACTGAAATCAGTTCTACACATGTGTAACTATGTTATTGCACACATGGAGGAAAGTTGTAGCATTCTGCTTTTTCTCTGTAACACACTTGTAACACACACAGCACATATTGTACATGTGAAATGACCCATAGAATAAAATGATTCATAACTCTTGATTTCCATGTGTTGCTATCCCTGTGTGAAAGGAGCCTTAGTGGACAAACTAATAGTCCTTTAAAAACAAAGCACACACATTTATTATGGGTTAAGAATTTGGACTTATCCAAGGCCTGGGTTATGATGCTATACCTACACACTGATAACAAGCTAAAGAATAACAGCTCTGAACCAGGAACTCACTATCTTCCATTTGGCAGAGGAGTGGGGGAGGGGAGAGTTGGTATAGTTAATGAGCAGGGATAGAGGGCATATCCAGCCACATGTAAAGGCTGCCTTGTTTATTGGGAGCAGTCACCATTATGTTATTGTTGGATACTGGTATCCTTTCCCTTGAAGGTATTTAATGCTCTTTATAATCACATTACCCCATGTGAGGTCCTTAGTGCAATGTAAAACATTAGGAGGATCTCTGCTTTCTCCATGTTTTTCACCTGTTCATCTTTTACATTGTATTTTACAAGTACCACTTTTTGGATTGATATTGCCACCACACAAAAATGTCAAACTATCACGAAAACAGAAATCTGATTGAATAAGGGCAGATAGCTACCAACAGATACATTCCTGTGTCTCCTGAGTGGTGCAGTGTGTATTATTATTAACAGAAAGCTTATACACACACATGCCACCTTGATGCTTCTGTTTACTTTTTTGGCCAGCCCCCTTCTGCATGGCCCTGTGATCATGGGGCATGACCTCAGGATAGGGATTATGTTCCAGGGTCACAGTCTCATTCTGCGATTTAAGCAAACTCTAATCATTAAACAACTCAAATGACTTTGAAATGGCATTTCTTTGTGGTTAACAAGGAGGCATTTTTTTAAATAACACATGAGATGTAGGCATATAGATGCTTTATTAACTGTTGTGTGCAGTCCTAGTATTTATTTATCCATTTATTATTTAGAATGTGTTTTACCAGGGATAATACATTGGGGGAGATTCACTAAGCTGTGATAAAGAAATGATAAAGTGGAGATGACTTCTCCACTTTATCACTTCTCCAGTTCGAAGGGCTTATTCACTAAGATCTCCAAAGCTGAAGCAATTGTAGTACATAGGCTCCATAGACTAACAAAGGAATTAGGTATGTCTTGCATAGACATAGGTTACTACAAAGAACACTGAAAACTGGAAATAACTCTTCAATGTATAATTCAGGTGCTATGCGTTTATTAAAATTTTTTGTAGTGTAATAATTTGTGCCAAACTAATTATTTTAAATTATTAACGTAGAAACGAATAGATTGTAAAAGTAGATAAGAACTAACTCACTTATCTATTCTACCCATTTTACCATCTAACTAAAATAATTACTCTCTCATACTTCACAAAAAGACTTATGTTGGTCCCAGACATTTTTTAATTCCTTAACAGTATTTGTCCCTCCCGCCTCTGCTGGGAGGCTGTTCCATGAGTCTATCACCCTTTCCTAAAATAGTACAAATGCCCATTACTTCTGTATTTTCCACTCTAATGTTAGATCATGGTCTCTTGTTCTAGTATTCCTCTTTTTCTGAAAAAAAGCTTCCCTTAATATATTTAAATTTTGCATTCAGCCCCTCCGTCCTCTTGACCAAGCTATGTGTAATAACAGAAACAACATGGATTCTGTAACCAAGATTTGACTAGAGAGATGTGTCAATCAAATTGTCTGTGCCATGGAAACTCAGGAATCATATTCAATAAGCTAAAAAAAAGATTCAATACTGGAGCAAATCCCCTGCACCATAGTGAGCAAATAATTATCCAGTATCATGGTAATGACATAAATTTACAGCATCTCCTCTGCACCATGTTAGTATGTGACATTAAATAAGGCATAGAATAGGGACACACTGATATGCCCCATTCACTTCCCCATTGCCCTTTTCAGACACAAGAGGTGTTAAGAGGAGACTTAATAAATTGTCATTGAGCACGAGAAGGACTAGAACATCAGTGACATCATAGGGGACACGTAAAAATTCTCATTCATTTAAATTGGGCTTTTATCCCCATGACTACTATAGAGGTATCAAATGCATTGCAAAGCAAATTCAATCTTTAGGAATTTTCATTTCCTCCCATGTGGTTCACTTGGTTGATTCCAGAACTGCTAATCTTTTTGCCCTTGGTTTGTTCATTTGTGATTAACCTGTTCCCATACTTCACAGTGATCACTTCTGCCATTTTAATAATTAACTTTACAGTAATTTAGAATGGCAGGTAGTTTATTCTGACATATTTTGTTTTTAATTCAACAGGCCGCAATTGAATGTTTCTCGCCTGAACTGAGAAATTGAGCCAAAGACTTCTGCCTATTGAGTCATAACTAATCTCCAACAGCTATGTCATCTCTTCTTGAATGTATTTTTATTTCCTTAAAAATTATAAACAATAATAGATCATGTTTAAAAGGATAGTGATTGTTCCTTTTAACAAAGGCTAATATTGTTGATATTAAAAATAGAAATACAATAACATATCTCCCGTTTCTCAAACATGTATATTTTGCAAGATATTATCTTCTAAAGTTCCCCCCTCCCGCCCCTTCCAGAGACGTCAGCACTGTAGCTGACAGACAGAGATTCTGGTCATTTGAGCGGCCGGCGGCTCTTCAGCAAAGCTGAATTAGCGCTATATAAAAATAAATACTTAATTGGAACGGTCTACAAAGTGTGCCTGGTTTGCAAGCACACTTTGTAGACTGTTCCAATGAAGTATTTCTGTCTACGTATCGTTATTTCGGCTCTGCTGAAGAGCCGCCAGCTGGTCAAATGACCAGACTCTCCGTCTGTCAGCTACAGTGCTGACGTCTCTGGAAGGGGCGGGAGGGGGGAACTTTAGAAGATTATATCTCGCGAAATATACGTTTGAGAAGCGGGAGATACGTTACTGTATTTCTGTTTTTAATATCTACAATATTAGCCTTTGTTAAAAGGAACAATTACTATCCCTTTAACCATTCAGATGTTAGAAAGGGCTACAGTGCATTGCTTCTCAATGTGTGACACTTCTCCAGCACCCAGTTGGTAAAATATTAGGATGTATTGATTAGAAAGTATAACAGAAAATCAATGCAAATGTGGTATCTATATACAAATATACTTTATAGCCACATACTCAACAATTCCCTCTAAGGTGGGCAACAACAATGGCTGCCGATGTCTGCTCTATTATTTTATTGGGGAGGTCTGGAGAGAGGGAGTAAATGTAAATAGTTTGCTTTCATTTGAAATCAGTCTGAAAAAACAAAAATGTGTAGGTACAACCAAAACTTTTAATTTTAAAAAGGCTAACTTTGGAAGGAATTGTTAAAATAAAAAAAATACTGAGGAAAAATGTTCAGAATTAAAATCTTTTTGCAGAAATAAATTAAACAGTGTATAGCCCTGGGGAATAAATGCAGAAGTAGATCACAACCAATGTGGATAGATGCAAATGTAAAGAAGGTCATGGCAATGGAAAAAGCCATTTAAACTATTTTTTGCATGTACAAAGATTGCAAAAAGGCAATTAGGTTAGCAAAAATAGAAAATGAAACAAGAATTGCAAGGGGGCAAGACAAATAAATGCTATTTTTTTTTAATGGCAACTTAAGAGATAGAGCATTGGACCCATCAAAAATGACATGGGCTAAATAATCAGGGAGGATAAGGAAAAGACTGATGTTCTGGACACATTTTATCTATCAGTATATACCAAGAAACAAGAAATGGTAGAAGAGCCTCAACAATTAGAACTATACCATTTTCAGTTATATGATTAACACAAGAAGAGGTCAAAGGAAGACTGGCTAAAATTACTGCAAGGCTAACAAAGCACCTGGGCCTGATTACATACATCCAAGGGTTCTACACTTCAGGAACTTAGTAAAGTGTTAGCAAGACCACTCTTTTTAATTTTAAAGGTTCTCTCTCCACAGGATCAGTGTCACAAAATTGGCATAAAACCAATATAGTGCCTTTATTTAAGAAAATAACTAAAACAGAATCTGATATTACAGTCCTGTGAGTCTGATCTCAGTAGTGGGAAAACTGCTAGAAGGGATAAGGGAATGCATTCAGGATTACACTACGGAGAACAAAATTATTAGCAGGAATCAGCATGGTTTTATGAGGAATAGGTATTGCCAAACAAATCTTTTGAGCTTCTAGAAGTAAGTAGCAACCTAGATAATGGAAAAGCAGTGGATGTATTATATATAGACTTATATATAGACTTTACAAAGGCATTTGATACAATGCCACACAGGAGCCTGGTGTATAAATAAGGCAAATGGGCATATGGAATGATCTTTGCAACTGGATAGAAAATTGGCTGAAGGATAGGGAACATTGTGTTGTAAATAAAAGGCTGTAAATGGAACGCTGTGTTGTAAATGGAAAATTCTTTAATACAGTTAAAGTTAAGAGTGGAGTATATTAGGGTTCAGTACTTGGTCCACTGCTCTTTTTCATGTCTATAAATTACATGAAAATAGGTATAGAAAGCAAAATTTCACTATTTGCAGTTAACACTAAATTATGCAGGATAATAAATTCAGACCAGCATGTTTATTCTCTATAGAGGGATTTACATAAACTGATAGATGGGCAAAAAATGGAATATGAAATCAAATGTAGGAAAGTGTAAATGTATACATTTGGGATGAGCAAATCATAATGCTACTTATGAACTTAATGGAATCATTCTAGGAGACTCATTGCTAGAGAAGTATCTATAAACTGTAAACTTGGAAACAGTGTGATCAAACAAATTACTGTCTTACATAAAAAAGGGTGTTGGCTGAAGAGTGGAAAACATAATTTTGCCACTATACAAATTGTTGATAAGACCTATTTGTAGATAACACTAAATTATGCAGGGTAATCAATTCAGAGCAGCATGTTTATTCTCTATAGAGGGATTTACATAAAATGATAGATGGGCAAAAAATGGAATATGAAATTAAGAGTAGGAAATTGTAAATGTATACATTTGGGATGAGCAAATCATAATGCTACTTATGAACTTAATGGAATCATTCTAGGAGACTCATTGCTAGATAAAGATCTATAAACTGTAAACTTGGAAACAGAGATCAAACAAATTACTGTCTTGCATAAAAAGGGTGTTGGATGAAGAGTGGAAAACATAATTTTGCCACTATAGAAATTGTTGATAAGACCTTGCCTGAAATATGCAATGCGGTTTTGAGTTACACATCTTAAAAATTATATTCTAGAACTGGAGAGAGTGCAGAGAAGAGCAACAGCACTAATTAAGGGAATGGAGGATTTGAAGTATGAAGAATACCTAGCCAAACTTGATTTATTTGTTCTAAAGAAAAGACAGTTAATAGGGGAACTTTTTGTATTGTATAAGTAAATGTGTGGTCAATACAAGGCTCTCTAGTGAGCTTTTCATTCAAAGGCCAGATTGAATAACTACGGGCTACCCCTCATGATTAGAGGAAAAGAGATTTCAACTTCAGCAGAGAAAGGGGTTTTTTTTTACAGTAAGGTCTGTTAAATTGTGGAATTCTTTGCCCAAGGATGGGGTAATGGCAAATACAATGGATACATTTAAGAGAAGCTTAGCTGCATTTCTTTCAAGAGGGAACGTACAGGGTTATACTGTTTATTAGTAGGTAAAACAGGATGTTCAGATAAAGACTAACTTATTTGTCAGCAGGAAAGATGATATAATTCTAATTTCTCTGAGTTATGAGTCAAAGGTTGAACTTAACGGACTTGTGTATTTTTCCAATCTAATTTACTATGTTACTAATCTCTGGGGCAAATCCAGAGGGTTCTCAGGGATGAGGTATGGTTGAACTTAATTGACTAGTCTTTTTTCAACCTTAATTCATTGTTATTTCAATCAACATTGGTTTCACTGAATAAAGAGGGTATCATTCCTTTGCAACAGAAGACTAGAAGGCACAGATGCAGGAATTTAATGGACTTGAACTAAAACTGAACTTATTTTCAGGTCATATGACCTGTGCCCCCTTTCTCCTTGTGTTGAAACACTTTTACAGAAACACATCAGTTGTTTAAATTTAAGCAAATTAAATACCTCCTAATAATAATCCACACTTTCCTTAATAAGGCAGAAAATACTAAAGGATAGACAATGTTAGAGATGTCTCCAGCATCCAAGGCGTTAGTGTGTTTGGAACTTAATTTGAGTATAATGACACATCTGATCTGATTTGTTCTGTAATTAACTTTTCTTTTGGGGCTGTAGTAGATTTGTGGTTGTATCTCCATGAAAAAAACACTGATTCAGATTTAAGAAAAGGGGCATAAAACATCAGTGTCACGTCAAGGCTGGTTGAGTTGTTTAATTTATAAACTGTGTTGGGACAAGGTCAATAAATACATCAATGGAGGTCAAAGGCAACATTTCGAAGGAAAATGTAACTTTCCACAAATCATTTATTAACAAGTGAGAATTTAAGTGATAGAACTATATATTAGGGAGTTCTAGATTATTTAATTATTTAATTTATTTAATTATATTCAGGAGGTATGGATTTAAATGGAAGCAGTTCAGTAATAGACTGCTACAGTGGACATTTTAAGGTATTTTTATAAAGGTTGGAAAAGGGAAACCATAATGGATTGTAATAGGAGATTTATTAATATGGACCTGTTATCTATACAGCTTTTATTCTCATTAAATGTATCTGTTTAAACTGCCAATAACTTGTGCTATTTGTTTTACATACGAGTTAATAGTTTTGGAGATATTTGGTTTAGTAGTTCTCTGATTTGGTCAGAAAAAGCTGTATAAAGCTTCATATTTATTTACATGTTAAAAAAGTATATATTATAAACTCTCTCTACCTCCTTAGGTTGATAAACCATACCAGTTTCCACCAGAGGGGTGAAATGCATTGATAAGGTGGATTAAACATGCAAATCATTTCAGGATTGTAACTCCCACTGAATGCTGGGCTTGGAAAGGTAATAAGATCTTTTTCACAAAATAAAGAAAAATGTGCATATTAGAAAGAAAATAAAAACATATTGCAAAGTAAACTTTTTATTTTATTTTAATTAATAGGCAGAACTCTTTTCAAAGTTACACTTCCACTTTAAAGCAAAATTAACACTTTGTACAAGCTTAAGTGAGCTTTCAGAATCACTCATATGTCACGTTAGCCATTTGCAGTCCTATATAATAATTTGCTAGGATGTTTGTCAGAAGCAGACATGCGCAGTAGAAACTGCCCAAATGCACAGAACGCTGGGAGTTCTGTGCTGGGAGCATTCTGTGCTTTCGGGCAGTCTCTACAGTGCATGATTGCGTTGGAGGCAGGATGCAGAGCAGGACCGGCCTCTTAACCCTTTGAGAGCCAGAGGGGTACACAACGCATTGCAAAGCAATGCATTGTGTACCCTTCTGGCACTCAAAGGGTTAACATCACCCGGACCTTGGACCGTGTACACCGGTTTTTACACTAGTTTAAAATAATAGCCTATACGGTGCTTAGCTTTGTTTATTTAACAGTTTCTATAAATTAGACAGATCTGGCAGGTATGCCAAAAAGATAATACATTCTACTCAGTTCTTTATCCCACCTGACAGTCTCTGCTGGCCAGTACTGGCTAATTTGTATGCACTAACACAAAATGTTAAATATTTAATAAACTTTTGCTTTAAATAAAAAATAGTAAAAAACATATAGCTGATACGGAGAGCCTTTTCTAAACTAAGTTGTTATAATGTGTTATTAAACTATAATTGCGTCTTAATTTTAACCCCTTGGGGCTCAAAGAATTGAAAAGTAATGTGTTGCATACCTCTTTGGTCCTCAAGGGGTTAGGCTTAGTTTTTATTCCACATTATTATCAAAAAGCCTCAACCAGCCTTCTCAGTCAAAGATCTTAACAAACCTTCCCCATCAGGATCATCAGCCACCCTTCCCTAATCAAAACCCTCAAATCCAATCTCCAAAGTCCTCCCTCTCCCATCACCACAGACCTTAGCCCTTTCAGATCCCTTGCTCCCCTATCACCACAGTTCTCAGACCCATCAGCTCCCTTAGCCCCAATCACCACAGTCTTACGCCCCTTCCTATAATTAGAGAAGTAACCATCAGAACCCTGACCTCCCATCAGAGCCTTCAGCGCAGTCCTCAGTGTCACACTTCCATCTCCCTTTTTTAATCAGAGTCCTCAGGCTCCCCTTTACACCATAAACCTGAGTCACCCATTATAACAGCTTTCAGTCCTGCTCCCATCTCTTCAAGCAGAGCCCTCAACATCATAGCCCCACATCCTCCTATATTTCTATAAAGTAGTCAGAGCCTACAGAATATAAGGTTCTCTCTTACTCCTTCTCCTGGGTGGACCCAGTGGCTACATGGGAGTAGGCACATGATGTAAATCAGAAAGATGAGTCCAGTAAGTACACCATCTGTATTTCTCTTCCACATTAGTGGGGCTGGCAGGACTCAGAAGCTGGACTGCTGTGTATGTTGACTGGCTGAGGAGATCTGAGCTCTTCACTCATTTGCACTGACAGGAGATATTTTTATACCTTTAAGATAAGCCTTTCATCTCTCAGTCATGTGCTAGGGCATAGAGAACAAGATCAATTGGCATACAAAAGCTATAATGCCCAGAGGGGGTGGCAAGTACAGGGAAGGGCAAGCTCCCCCTTTTGCAAACCCACTGCAGACACCCATGGGTGGTAAGTAGCTACAAAATGAAGAATATAAAGGATACTGAGAGGGAGGGGCTAATTATTTGTACATTTCAATTTATATCAAACTTGAGTAAATAAAGTGAGTTGTACAGTTCCTAAATGACAATACTGCATTTTAAAGATTATTATAAATCTGCTTAGAATCAGATGCTGATCTATACTGTAATATCCAAGTTCTGAGGTATAGTTATGCTGACCAGCTCTTCTTTTTGATGCAGAATACATATAAAAATGTAATTCTGCAGGATTACATAGGAATCAGTGCAACCCTGAAGTGTGTTTTCATAAGCATTAAAAGAGAGGTCTGGTCACATTGGTTATGGTGAGTCCGTTGATTCCAAATATAGGTAATGTAGGAGAGCATACAATAGGAAATCCATGAGCATACCCATGGAAATACATGAATAGATGTAATAGAGATGAGAAAAGAGTTGAGTCTTAAAGGGAATGTTTCACCCCTTTATAACTTTGCCTACATCATTTCCTTATATATGATAAATAATGAAAAGTGTAAAAATTAGAAAAAACCTGCTTGTTTGGCGGAATAAGAAAAATAAATGCAGCTCTGTACCCACTTCCAGGCAGACTGTGTTTAACTGATCTGTACCGCAGTCTGACACTTCTATCCAGCCTCCTCCGATGACAGAGGCTTCTGTCTATAAGCTGGAGCACTCTCATTGGCAGAGATCGATTTCTGCTCTGTCTGACATGGGACAATTCCACAGCATGCAATGTATGGCCAGCATGTATTCTTATTGTGAACAATTCAATATACAGTAATGCTATGTAATTTCAGGTGTTTAGCACAGTGTAAGAAATACTGTGCTAAAATGGCTGTGTGAGCTTAGCTTTATCTAATTATGTTATTAAGGGGGAAAATGCTGCCAAACAAAATGAACCTATCATGCACACAATAAAGTTCATTCTTTAGAAAAGAGGTTCCCAAACTTGTCTTCAAAAACCACTAATAGGCCAGGATTTTAGCAAGTGTCTGAGCACAGTGGAGTGAATTAAAATGACAGGTGCTCAAGCAGGGAAATCCCAAATTTCTGACACATTAATGGAAACTGAAGACAAGTTTTGGAGACTCTTTCATGTAATATCAGATATCCAAAACTGGAAATATAGGTAACAGTGGTTTTACAGTCATAGTTTGTCATCCTACTGTCTACTCTGTAAGCCATCTTCTTTTGGTAAATTGATACAATGTCCACTAAGATTCTACACTTTAAAATCAAAGGAAAAGCCCTATCCATTTGTTATTCTGTTGTATGTGGTAAATGCTAATGCACATTAGGCCGACACATTTTCTGCTGGTAGTTTTGCACTCAGAAAACCCATGCATACAATCTTCAATGCATGTGAAAAACTATTGTTTCATAGAAAAAATACTCATGCATGTGCTCAGAGGCATTACAAATGGATACAATAACAAATTAACTCTGGGAATACCAATTAAACACCTTGAGAACTTGAGAGGGCTTTCATTGTTTTCATGCAAAGAAGATTGTCCCCTGCTGTTATCTGTCTGGTCTTACAACCAGATCCACAACTGAGAAGAGATGGCTTACTCTAGGAAAAAGGGGCGGGAGGGGGAAAGTTTGCTTGTGAATATCTCTTAAACCATAAAGGTTTGAGAAATAAGACTTATATCGTTCTTCATGTTTTTTTAATGCCTACAAAATAAAATAAAGATAAAATGAAGTATTACTATCCCTTTAAAGTTCTCAACCATCTGTAATAAAGTACTGTATATACGTACACCCGGGGAAGGCTTCCAGTAATAGACTATGGTCCATTACATGCAGCATACAAATTGGTAGCACTATATAATATTAAAAATAATAATAAACATAATAATTATTATTATTATTATATTGAAACTACTCTTAAAATGAAGGCCTATTTCTTGCTTTGTAAATTAAATACCTCAGTTCACAATTTATAATGCAAGAATACAAAATAGTGTAACACTTTCAAAAAATAACCCTCTACTTACCTTACTATGGCCAGAAAATCTTAATAACCTCTACAAATTTTGCCTTTGTATTTTTGTTTAAGAGTTAATATATTCAGACAGTCCTGGATATCATGTCCATAGAGGCAGACATGACAGTTTCTAGCAGGACCACACACACCTCTAAACATGGCAATCTTAATCTTTTAAGAACCAGAGGGGTAGAAATTTAATTGCTTTGCAATGAATTGCACACCTCCACAATGCATTGGATACCTTTCTGGCACTCAAAGGGTTAATGAAAGACACAGAGAGAGAGAGAGAGAGAGAGAGAGAGAGAGAGAGAGAGAGAGAGAGAGAGAAGGAAACAGCATATGTTTGGTGTTAGAGACAACAAGCAAAAAAGTGGAGTTGGAGTTTAGTTCTTGTTTGACTAAGACGAGACAGACAGGTATACAAGTTCCTTCCTGAGCTGGCTGAGCCTCTGTGACTAACTGACAGATATACTTTACAAGCTGACTCTCAAGAGACAGACAAGTACAAATGACACTCCTACAAATGCCAGAAGAAGAGGGATCAGCATATTGACTGAAATGTGGTGGTGCTGCACAATTTATCCATTATTGCCAACTGCTGATTCTGTAGCAAACAGGTCTATCCTCATCTTGTGCTATAAAAAATAACAGTGCAGTGACATCGGGAAAGGAAGAAAGCAGCTGATGGACATTTGACCATAGCTAAAGGCAGACAGTCAGGCAAAGAGGGGGAGAAAGAGTTGAAGTTGTAGACAGTGACAGAGGGGACAGTTTATTAACCCCTTAAAGACCAGGGATTTTTACACTAGAGAACTAGAGCAATTTTGGCATTTTTAGCATATCATTGTTCAGCCATTTTTCCTTTACAAAAAGAGAAGAACAAAGAGGCATTTCCTTGTGTGGTATCTTCAATATGAGCATGCTAACACCTCACCACCACCAATGAAACGGTATTCACAAACAAATCGGATAGACAGACACTTAGATGAATCCCAGCATAGAAACTCAGGGGTTAACAAAGCTGTTCCAAATCCAGCTATATGGACTTTCACCAGGCAGTTCTCCTTTGACCCCCACTCACAAAGGAACATATACACTGTATGAACAATTATTAGGCAAGTGAGTATTTTGACCATATCATCATTTTTATGCATATTTTCCAAATTAAAGCTGTATAAACTTGAATGCTTATTGGATTTAAGCATATCATGAGAGAGGTTGTGGCATAAGGAGATGAACACCCTATGTCAATGTGTGCATAATTATTACGCAGCTTCATTTCCTCAGGCAAAATCTGCAGAAAAAGAGATATAACTGACTGAAAAGTCAAACATTGTAAACAGTCTTTCAGAGGGATGCAGCACTCTTGAAATTGCTAAGATATTGGGGTGGGTTCACAGAATCATCCAACGTTTTGTTACAAATAGTCAACAGGTCGAAAGAAATGTGTTGAGAAAAAAACGACACAAATTAATTCCCAGAGATTTGAGACAAATTAAACATGAAGCTACCGGGAACCCATTATCCTCCAGTGCTGTTATATTCCAGAACTGCAACCTACCGGAGTGCCCAGAAGTACTAGGTATTCAGTGCTCAGAGACATGGCTGAAACCCGACCACCACTGAACAAGACACATACGTTGAAACATCAAGACTGGGCCAAGAAATATCTGAAGACAGATTTTTCAAAGGTTTTATGGGCTGATGAGATGAGAGTGACTCTTGGTGGTCCAGATGGATGGGCCCGTGGCTGGATCAGTAATGGGCATAGAGCTCCACTTCGGTTCAGATGCCAGCAAGGTGGAGGAGGGGTACTGGTATGGGCTGGTATTATCAAAGATGAGCTAGATGGATCTTTTCGAGTTGAAGATGGTCTCAAATTCAACTCCCAAACCTACTGCCAGCTTTTAGAAGACATTTTCTTCAAGCAGTGGTACAGCAGTGATTTATATGCAGGACAATGCTCCATCGCATGCATCGAAGTACTCCACTGTGTGGCTTGCCAGTAAAGGCCTTAAAGATGATAAAATAATGACATGGCCAAGAAAAATATATATGGGGAGAGTGCTAAAGATGACAAATATACTACAGCCCCTAACTAGCGCTATATATATATATATATATATATATATATATGTATTTATAATCATGTGTTTGTATTGAGTGTTTTATTACATACATTTTATTGCTTTATTAAACATTTGTACTGATACTCCGAGTTGTTGTATGAATATACAGCTAGTTAGGGTTTGTAGTATATTTGTGTCATCTTTAACGCTCTCCCCATATATATTTTTCTTGTTTTAGGTTAGATCATTTACACACTGGTCTGGGGATTGTAGCAGCTTACTGAAGAGCATGTCTCCTGTCATTTAGCCCTCAGTCAGTGTGTGATGCATTAACCCCTTGGGTGCCACATTTCTTCTACATAATTTACTATTAGGGTTACCACCCAGCCGGTATTTTACCGGCAGGCCGGTAAAAAATTGGCTTCTGTCCAATGTTAAGTCTATGGACGGAATGCCATGGCCGGTATTTTTTGGAAGAAAAGGTGGCAACCCTATTTACTATAATGACATGGCCCCCTTCCTCACCTGACCTAAACCCTATTGAGAACTTGTGGGCCCTTCTTAAATGGCAGATTTACACTGAAGGAAAACAGTACACCTCTCTGAACAGTGGTTGCTGCTGCACAAAAATTTGATCGTCAACAGATAAAGAAACTGACAGACTCCTTAAATGGAAGGCTTATGACTGTTATTGAAAAGAAGGGTGGCTATATGGGTCACTGAGTTATTTTTTTTGGAAATGTCACAAATGTTTATTTGTAAATTTTTAGTTTGTTTAGTATTCTCACTTTAATAGATGAAAATAAACATGTTAGATAGGAAAATTATCGTGTTTCATTTAGTTGCATAATAATTCTGCACACTACTAGTTGCCCAATAATTGTGCACACATAGATATTCTTCTAAGAAAGCCAAAACCTCACTTTTACTTTCTTAAACATTCAGGTTTAAGGTTTCTTAACATTTTGGATTGACGGAGAGCACTGCATTTGTTCAATAATAAAATTAATCCTAAAAAATACAACTTGCCTAATAAATGTTCACACAGTGTACAGAACCAGATAAAGGAAAAAAGAGATAGGAGGTGCCAATAGTGCCTTATCAAACAAGCAATGTAATAGTGTATCAAATAATAAAAATCTCTGCATAGCCCTGTCAGGTCCTACCATAGATTCAATGCACACGTGCGGATTTTTTTTTTTAACTCATGTACAATACGCAACCCCCACTTCACATAAGGTGAATTGGGGTAAAAATGTGCGTATTATACCAGAGATTTTACAGTATATGTACCTGCATAAATACGTATGTGTAGACACACCATAAATAGCATACAGGGAATATCTTACCATCCCTGTTCAGTATCTGCAGGTAAGTCACTCAAACCTCTCCTCCGTAGAAGATCCAGGAGGACGTAAAAAAACAATACTAAAAAATCAAATGGTAAAAAATCCGCTCCAAAACATCCAGTGGTAAAAACAAATTTATTCTCATAAAAAAAAATATAATCCTATTACTGCTTCATCAGAAATGTAAGTAATAAATTGAAAAGCTAGTCTGGACAAATGAGAGTTACCAGCACCATCTCAATTTTATTATTATTTTTATTTTTCAATTTTTCTTTTTTCATGTATTATTTTTAAGTATTTATTTATCTATTTATATATGTGTGTCTCGTATGTCATATGATGGATACAGGTTAGACATCTTTTGGGATATATATAGGTTATTTATATACAGTCTAGCTAGGTATGATGTTTTTCTTTTGTTTTTTCTTTTGGAACATCGTATGAACAAGCATGTATTTTTAGATCTGAGGGTATTTACTATTGTCCTTGATACTTGATATATATATTTCTTACACATATAGGATATGGTTCCATTTGGTTTCTCTTCCGACGTCCCTTATTTTTCTACTGGTAGCTTCAGTGTTTATGTAGCACTATGTAGACTGGATCATTTTGACCACCCATCTTATGCTACCAGATACCTTGTTTTTTCTGTTTATTATTGATCATATTGTGTAAAGAGATAGAGCAGTGCAGTAGGAAATCAGCCTGTATGCAGGCTCATTGCAAACATTCAATCACTTAGGTTGTTTGTGCTAGGATTTCCTGTAATCACATAAAATAGGAACACACAGCAATGTGAGGAAGGCAGCAGCTGGAATAGGTGGACAGCCGTATTAGCTGCATGTTTTCCCTCCTTTGCTGATACTGACTGAGGGAAGGTTACAGCAGGGTGTGGCAGTGGCACTGGAAACTAGAAGAAGCTGACAGGGGAAGCAGCAACACCAAGTTGTTGTAGAGTGGGGTTCCCTCTCCTTCATGCAGGGCTGAGTGAACAGGTAACATCCACATATCTTATTACATTTACATTTAGAGAACTGCAACACTTTTCCTCATGGTGGACTGGTGGGTTTGGGTCGTTGAATGGCTGCATTTAGTGTGCTCTGTCCAAGGGCCCATATTTATAAAAGCCAATAACTTATTTTAGAGAAAACCAACTGCACTACAGGGGACAAAATTAAATCGGGCTTCAGTAGAGGTTTTTTTTAACCCCCTGAGTGCTAGAGCGTTCTCCTATACTTTTCTTTGAAATGCACTGGATACCTCAATAGGATTCAAGGGGTTAGACACTTGAATGGTAGAGAAATATCCAGTGCATTGCAAAGAAAAGTATAGGAGCACTCTCTCTAGTGTTCAAGGGGTTAAAACACTCTATTCAAGTGCATAGGAATGTAGACATCTTTATTTGTCCCCTAAGTTGCAGCTGCTTTATTCCACATTAACTGCAGTTTGTTTGTATACACATAGGCCTACATTCTTTAACTCCTGCAGCTGTTCGATTTGGGGGTATTTGCAGTGCTGCTAACATCCTATTTCTATGATCAAGAAAGTCTTAACTCTTTGAGTGCCAGAGGAATGTGCAAATACATTGTTCCATAATGCAATCCACTCCCCTCTGGTTCTCAAAATGTTAATGTGCAGTAAAAGGCTACAGAGGACATTAGAAGGGATATTGATCTAGTGGACCTGCTGATGCTTTCCTGCTGCCTCCCCCTGTGTCTGGACAGGAGCAATTCATTGTCACAGTGCTGATATGAGAGAGAGAGAGAAGGCCTTACAGGAGTCACCTTTGGCCCACTGGCATTCCTGGACTCAATGGCCCATATTTATAAAAGCAAACTGAGGTTATTCTGGAGTATGCACCAAAGGGTACAAATGAACATTTATAAATTCCCACAAA
Organism: Rhinophrynus dorsalis; assembly: GCA_037306005.1. Taxonomy (NCBI): domain Eukaryota; kingdom Metazoa; phylum Chordata; class Amphibia; order Anura; family Rhinophrynidae; genus Rhinophrynus; species Rhinophrynus dorsalis. The sequence continues at coordinate 177,466,293 of CM074723.1, forward strand.
CTTGAATAGAACTTTTAACCCTTTGAATGCAAGAGGTTTCAAATGCATTGCAATGCACTTGAGATCTTTCTATCATTCAAAATGTGAAAATCCTAATGTAATGTAATAGTAATTTGTATTTGTTCTTTGTGGTACAGTTGCTTTACTCCAGAACAGTCTGCTTTTTTTACATATGGGCCTAGATTCTTCCTGGGACCTAAAGATTTCCAGGTAGAACACATACACTCTTGCTTAATGTGGACAGTACTTTAAAATATCTGTCGATGGAGCAATAAGTTAAATCCTACTGTCTAAGTGATCACATTAACATCTCTTATCCTCTCCCTGAAGCTGTTATACTGTGTGTAGCTAGGAAGCCAAGGTTATGGTTATTTTTGTCCTCTCTCTGCCACCTGGTCCAGACAGTCGGACACTGAAAACTCCTGTAAAATGAATAACCTAATCTAAATAGCTCAGTCTGAAGATTAACCCTTTGAATGCTTGCAGCCAAAGAGAGGTACACATCGCATTGCTTTACGTTGCATTGCAAAGCATTGAGCTGTGTACATCTCTCTGGCATTCACAGGGTTAATTTTCAGCTTAGGTTCAGTTAGTTATTTTACAGCCTGTAAGTGGGTGGGGTTTAAAGAGGCGGGGTTGCTAGGGGTGGAGCCAATGGGCAGCAAAATGAGGTTTTGCCTAGTGTGACAAAAATCCTTGCGCCAGCACTGCCTGCTAACCTACATTTTTAACAGGTAGAGCTTTATCTGCAGATTTAAATAATAGAAAATAAATTAATTCTCTTAATAAAAAAAAAACAACAAAAATTATTAAACTCACCAATAATCCAGAAATAAAAAAAATTTAAACTTAGGATGTATTGCTTCCCATTACATGTTCATAGATTCATAAATCGAAGGAGGAATAGGTGCATTTTGACACTTTTCATGCAGCCACTTTACCATCAATCCCTCCCAAAACCTGCAGTAAGAAAAAATAAATAACACATATTTCAATGTTGCTGTGGATTTCAAGCACAGGATACTTGCAGATTTATAAAAATTATTTAATAGTGTTCAACTACTTCTTGTGAGTATAGAAATGCTCCATATGCATGTGTTTGTTAGGGTTTAGAAGAAAAAATTGTACACTATGTATTTTTTCATTCCTATGCCTAAACCTAAATCTAACCCTAAACCGTACCCTAGCCCATGTATACCCTAAATCTACCTATTTCACCAAAAACTGCCTAATTAATTACTTAATTATATTCAGTTTTATTTTTTGTTTTTTTAAAAGGTGGACAAAAAATTATCACTGTGGATTACAGTGATCAAAGGGGGAAATGTATTTTTTATTTAATCACAAAAAAACAATTTGCAACACTTTCAAACATTATAGAACACTTTATATCAGCTTATTATTATTATTCTTTATTATTATTCTTTATTTATATAGCGCCAACTAATTCCGCAGCGCTGTACAATTGGGGAATAGACATACAGTGGTATTAAATAGTACAATCAGATGTGTAGAACAGGAGGATCAGAGGGCCCTGCTCGTGAGAGCTTACAGTCTAGAGGAAGGTAGGTTTGATACAGAAGGAGTAAGTGCTATTGTGTTTAAGTGCCTCCTGCCACATGAACTGCCAGTCAGTGGGTGGGAGTGAGAAGTGCCATTGAGTGCAGTAGTCCGTGCAAGGGGTGAATCTTGGTGATGATGTTTATGGAGGCAGTTGATAGGCCTCCCTGAAGAGGTGAGTCTTCAGGGAGCGTCTGAAGATTTGAAGGCTGGGGGAGAGTCTAATGGGGCGGGGGAGGGAATTCCACAGCTCAGGTGCAGCACGGGAGAAGTCCTGTAGGCGGGAGTGGGAGGATGTAATAAGAGCTGTGGAGAGCAGAAGGTCATGTGCAGAGCGAAGATGGCGGGCGGGAGTATATTTGGAAATGAGAGATGAAATATAGGGGGGTGCAGTGTTAGTGAGGGCTCTATAAGTTAGCACCAGAGTTTTGAATTTGACTCTGTATGCTAACGGGAGCCAGTGTAGGGACTGACAGAGGGGTGTGGTGTTAGAGAAGCGATGAGTGAGGTAGATTAGTCTTGCAGCAGAGTTCATTATGGACTGTAGCGGGGTTATTCGGGTGAGAGGCAGGCCAATTAGTAAAGAGTTACAGTAGTCAAGACGGGACATGATGAGTGTTTGGATTAGAATTTTGGTAGTGTCTTCTGTGAGAAAGGGTCGGATTCTAGAGATGTTGCGGAGGTGGAGGCGGCATGAGTTGGAGATTGACTGGATGTGAGCACAATGTCTCTCTGTCTTTGCCTCATGATCTGTGTGAGGAGGAGGAAGACAGAGAGAAGTGACAGAGGCAATGTCCTAACAAATATGAGTCACTGTTTTGGCAAATCAGATGTGCATATGCCATGTACACTGGCTGAAACTAACTGCTCCGGTGCTGTATAGTTAGCAATAGTCAACAGCTCCCACTGTTCTCTCATCCCGCTCTGTGGCGAGATGGGAGTTTTAACCCATGACATGCCAGGACCGTTACTGGTTCTTAAAGAACTGAAATCTGTTACAGTCCTGGCACGTTTTGACATTAAGGTTTTAAAACAAACCTTTTGACCGACAGTTGACAGAGAGAGGCACGGATACTGATGTGAGCTGTGACTGTGGCTGACAGTGACATATACTAGAGACACATTATACAGTATTTTGAGAAGGCTAAGACACCACATGCAAACAGTTTTGTTGTGTACTTTACTGTAAAAGTCCACACCACATTGATTATTTCCAGCAAACATAACTGGGGCAGAGATAAGGGAAAAGGAGTAGGAGAATTGCAGAGATGTGGTTGTAAAGTAATAATCCAAAAACTGACAATTACCTCCTCCTCCCAGCAGCAGTGAGATGTCTGGAATAGAGCAGCAGCAACAACAGCATGTAGGGACTAGTGGTGGTGGTGATGATGATGCTGGAGAAGCTGGGGTGGAAGAGACATTGATGGCATTTTTAGCAGAAACTGGGAAAGAATGAGAGACAGGAATGAGGATGGGCATCACCACCACCACCACTAGCAAGGACATCTTGGAATTAGAGGGATTTGCAACTGCTCTAATTCCTTCTGATGCTGAGATGCAAGGGCATCAGGATGCTGAGGAGCAGGTTAGTGTGCCACAGACCACAGTGGACACAGTGGGAATGGGGTCAACAAGCGATGCGGGACTAGGACAGGTTTCACTTGCCAGCAGTAGCAATACTCCTGATCCTAGTTGCAGTGCTGACTCTGAGGCAGTAGCAGCAACAGCAGCAACATTATCCGCTGCCACAGACAATGAAGGGGAATGTGGAGCACAAGAAGAAAGAGGGCATTCTTCTCCACCTTTCCCCTTCCCTCTGAAGTCATCATGGGTGTGGGACTATTTTTCTGTTGGGGCAGGCACAGTACAGTCATCAGCAACGGCACTGTGCACAATTTGTGACAAGTCAGTGAAAAAAGGAAAGGAGGGAAAACACCTTGGCACAAGTGCCCTCATATCAAACATGAAACACAAACACCATGACATTTACTCCAAACATGTTAAAACCAAACACCCACCATAGAACTCAAGCACCGCTTTTGCTGTCCCTGACTCACCAGAAAGGCAACAAGAGGCAGAGATCAAAGAGGAGGAGGAATAGAATAACCCAGGCAGAGACTGGAAGTTCCAGGACGAGTGAAACAACTAGCTTGCCATCACCTGCTAGGGTAACTACATCTTCTGCCAATCCTCCTTGTTCATTGTCTCCACTGACAAATGATAGCCACTCTGTTGATGTTAGAATATGGCAGTTCGTCTCTACCCATTGCACATTGTGTGGTGCACTGACCACACATGCCAGTGTGGTGGAGGAGAATCGCAATCAGTGCATCAAGCGGCATTTGAGGAGATTCCATCCTGCAGAATATGCTAAGATGGTGACAGGGAATATTCATCATTACTATTAAACTGTCAGCAAGTTGTCATGTGTCCTTAGTGGGTGTGTAAAAGGGGTACAGTGACAGCGGCAGTACTTGGTTTCGGGTGTCATGGTATTTGGATACAGTTGTGCCCCCCGATGTTATTTACCACACACATACTGTGCACATTGCAGTTGCTGAGGAGACCCACTGATCCTGCTCTCAAGGGAAAAAATATATTCTAACAACAACACACCCATGATGATTTTGGAGGAGGGGCAGGTGGAGAAGATTTAATGGCCAACCTATTATTTTCTCCACAAATACTGGAGGCTACTTATTCTTCTGCTACTGCCTCAGGAGCATCACTGGAGCCAGTCGTGGCAAATGGAACCTTCATCATCCATCTTCCATGTTACTGTTATTGTTGATCCCATTCCCTTTCAACTGCCTAATCATCCTGCTGCTTAAACAACTCAGCAGCAGCAGTACGAACAGCAGTTGCAACTCAGGAGGACATTTGACAAAAAAACTAGCCCTACAAAAAGATAAAAAATGTTTGGGGGTTTGTTTCTAACAAGCCTAAGTCATACAAATCAATGTTTCCTTAAGTCTTGTGCCAAACTAGCTTAAGTCCTACAAATCAACTTTCCTTAGGGCTTGTGCCAAACAATTTTAAGTCCTACAAATCAGTGTTTCTTCAGGGCTTGGGCCTCTAATAAGTCTAAGTCCTACAAAGGCCTCTAACAACAAATCAAACAAATCATCCTCTACAAAATACTCTATCAAGTATCAGTCCACCCCAGTGGCAGCTTATGTCAGGGGGTTCCTGTTTCTGACACTTTAAATACAAATGTTTTATTTCATTTTATTTTATTGATTTATTTTTTTATTAACTGTCCTCCCAATAGCAGTCAAGAACCCCCCAAAACAAATTCCCTGTTCAAATTATTCATTCCTTCATTCACCAACACAGGCACCCTCCTCAGACCCCTTTATACCATGTCTTATGGTTTTTATTTTATTTAGGATTTCTTTTTTATTAAGTGCCCCCCAATCCCAGTAAACAACCCCAAAAAAATCATCCCCTGTTCAACTTATTCATTCCCACACCCCACCAACACATGCCCCTTTTATACTGTGCCTTTGGGAAATAAAATATTATTTGTAATGTGTTGTGTGTAACTTCTATGTTCCCATTGATTTCAATAGGCGAAAAAAGCAGAAAATTGGCACTGTTCGCGGGAAATTTTTTGCCAAGCAGAAAGTGCCATTTTTCGCCAATTTCAGTTTGAGGCAGAAAGTTTCTCCCATCCCTATGTTTCATACCTGTTAACCTCCATATCAAGGTACCTTCATAATACTAAATCAGCAGGGCATCCCGGAAAAAAACAGGTTCTCTGGTCGGTTTCTCGTCTCTTCTGGTGGCCAGAACTTAACAGTGATATTGCTACCTTTGTCGCTGACTGTCCAGTCTGTGCGCAGACTAAATCACCCCGTCACCTTCCAGTGGGCCTTCTCCAACCCATACCCAATGGTGAGAAGCCATGGTCACACCTTGCCATGGACTTCATAGTTGACCTCCCTCTGTGCAACTGTAACACTGTCATCCTCATGGTTGTCGGCCGATTTTCTAAAATGATCCACTGCATACCATTCAAAAAACTCCCAGCCACTAAAGAGCTGGCTACAGTCTTTATCAAAGAGGTCTATCGGCTACACTGGGTTCCCAAAGTCATAATTTCCAACCAGGGTAGCCAGTTTGTCTCGAGATTCAGAAGGGCCTTCTGTGCACAACTACGTATCCACCTCTCCTTCTCCTCGGCCTACCACCCGCAATTGAATGGGGTCACAGAAAGGGCTAATCAGGCCTTGGAGCAATTCCTGTGGTGCTACATCTCGGACCACCAGAATAACTGGTCGGACCTGCTGCCTTGGGCAGAGTTTGCTCATAACAGTGCAGTCTCAGCTTCTAACCGGCTTTCCCTCATCATGATGAATTATGGGTATCAACCCTCCATGATTCCAGATTAGTTTGCTCCCCAGGGGATTCTGACACTAGAAGATCATTTCCAGCAGGTCTGATCCACATGGGTGCAGGTCCAAGAGTCACTATGACGCTCACAACAATCCCGGGAGCTCCAGGCTAATAGTAAATGCCTACCCAAACCCTCCTACCAGGTCGGGGAGAAGGTCTGGTTGTCTTCCAGAAATCTCCACCTCCGAGTGCCCGCTCAGAAACTGGTTCCCTGTTTTGTGGGGCCTTTCAGTATCCTCCGACATGTGAACCCTGTGGCATATGCCCTAGACCTCCCTCCCAATATGCGAATACACAATGTGTTCCATATCTCGCTGCTGAAACCCCTGGTACATAATCATTTTACTACGGTCACTCCTTAACCCCATTTGGTGCCTGTTGATGGCCATGAGGAATTAAAGGTCCACTCAATAGTTGACTCTCGTAGGTTCAGAGGGAGGCTTCAATATCTGGTCCATTCCATTGGTAGGGATATGGTCCAGAGGAGCGCTTGTGGGTTCCAGCCTCAGACGTACATGCCCCCTCCCTCCTCCTTGCTTTCCATGCACACTTTCCCCTCAAACCTGCTCCTGCCCGTGGTCCTGGGGGGGGTACTGTCATGGTTTGACTAATCTGGTCTTACACTCACTTGTTGATTACTGCTGCCTTTCCTTCCCTGGGTCAGGCTGAGTCAGCTGATGCTTAACTATCTGCCTTGACCACTCAGTCTCCATGGTTACTCACCTGACTGTTGTCAGCCAACCCTCTGAAGGGTATTTAAAGTAGCTAGGCTCACTTCCTCCTTGTCCTTGTGTCTGCTTCTGGCTGCAAGTGAATTCTCCTGAGTTGCTGGTTATCTGTGCATGACTTGGCTTCCTCTGACTTCCCTTCTGGCTCCTGACTCCTGGCTTGTTCCTGACACCACTGTTCTCCGTATTCCTGACCCTGGCTTGTCTGATTACCTCTCTTGGTTCTTGACCCCGGCTTGTCTTTTGGTTTACGCTACTGGATCATGATTTTGCTTTGTTTGCTTTTGTTCTTTAAATAAAGGTGTTTTGCATTTTACATTTTTGTGTCTGTCTGGTTCCTGGTCCCTAACATTAATTTATTATTAACTGTCCCCCCAATACCAGTCAAGAATCCCTGTTCAACTGATTAATTTCCCATATTCCACCCACCAACACAGGTACCCTCCTCTGGCCCCTTTTATAGCATGTCTTATGGGGGGGGTTAATTGCATTTAGGATTTATTTTTTTTAACTGCCCCCAATCCCAGTAAAAAAAAAAAAAAAAATCCCTGTTCAACTGATTATTTCCCCACACCCCACCAACACAGGCACCCTCACTACCCTTTTATTATATGCCTTTGGGAAATAAAATAATATATGTGTTTTGTGTAAATTCAATGTTCCCATTGATTTCAATGGAATTAGCTAGGCGCAGGAAATTATTTGTCAACCGCCAAGTGCCATTATTCACCAATTTCAGTCCTACTTGTAATGATGTGCAAACAAGCACACCAAAACAACTTTATTTGATAAGTCTATTATATATATCTGTTTTCTTTCTCACTTATTCCATCCAATTCAACAACATGCTGCATAGTGGGAAGTTCCAGGTTTCTATATTATGGTGGCGGGAACTCTCTCCACTCTACAAAACATAGGCAAAAATAGAACCATTTCTCTTGGGAAAATCTGTGGAGTTAGCAAAATAGTAAACAATCTGTGGTTACACAATGGGTGGCATTCCCATGGAAAAAGCAGAAATTTGTTAATTTTTTGGGAAATTCACATGAGAAAAAACTGACTTTTTTCCCATCCGTACTTGAAGATATTTTTCTCCTGAAGAAGTGTCTGCCTGACATGAAACGTGTTGAAGAGCTGTGGTCCAGTAGTGCCCCATTGCCACATGAGAAATTACAGCTGTGACAATATATGCTTGACAAGTGACCAAGAATATCAGATTGAGTAAAGTACCCTGCCTGCTTGAACATTGATGTGCTAGAAATAGAGAACATCTATAGGAGTGACTCTGCCCACAGCCCTCAGTACTCCAGGTAGAAGAACACAGCCTCGATCAAGCAGCGATCCGGTCAATACATCATAAGGCCACTGGGGGCATTTTGAGGGCAGAAGAGGACGGGAGAGCTGACAAAAGTTGATACAAACTTCCATATTGATGGGAGAGGAACTGTTTCTATATATGTATACACAATATCAATAAGATCTCTGAAGACAAAAACAGCAGAAAAGAATAACAGCCAGTTGTTTAAAGGTGGACACTGATATACAAGGACCACTTATGTGTAAAACTATTTAGTAGTGTATTAGGGATTTTTTATATAAGCATATAATTCTTTTTTATATATATATGACTATATTTGATATGATTAGTAAAGTTTTTCCATGCTTATAAGTATCAGAATTGGAATATTATTTACTTAGAGTTGCATGTAAAATACAGTGCACTCCCATTTGTTGTGTGTAGCTGACATACAAGAAGACAGATCTATTTTTTACATTAACAGTGCCCTCTGGTGTCTGGATAGTTCACCTACAGTTTATCTGATGTCCCAACAGTCAGGAGAGGTTTTTCACTGACTGCAACAGCTCCAACACTTGGTGATAATTGAATGGATATATCTTAAATAACGTAACTGCCAGCAGTGGAAGTACATAGTAGGAAAAGCTCTACAATATATGATTATTTCATAAAAAATGTTACTGAACTTTTACCAGTTGAATGGCAGGAGGGATAAATAGTATCAAAGCATGATCATAACTGTGCTCACAGAGAATTTGATGACAACAAAACCCAAAAGAGTTTAATGCTAACTGTCCAATCTCCACACAGTTATACTTAGCTATTTAAAATGCAGCACAGCTGCACAAAGTTTCTAAAAATGGATAAAAAGGGAAGCTGGCCAAGCCAAGCTCTCAACCACTGACGTGTTAAACTGTGTCAGTCCTCTTCATGGTAGTAAAGTAAAGTATCCTGTGAAAGCTATAGTGAAACAAATATTTTCTTTATCCTCAGATACTGAAATGTTTTACCACAGGGATTACCCATTTCTGAACGAAATTACAACTGATACAAAGCTGGCAGTGTTGATCTTAGCTCAGAGCTGTCTTTAAGGTACACATTCCCTACCCTTACTCTTGCCCACCAACTTGCACGCAACCACAGTAATAACACATAACCATCACACAACCTTGCTTTACCTCAAACATGGGTGAGCTTAATCTTGTTAAACAGAGACAGATGCAATAGTTTAGCTGGCAAAATAGAGGGTACTGTTTATTTTCCTATTTACCCATTTAAACTCAATGACCACTCTCCCTCCAGTATGCTCCATGCTCCATGATCTATTGACACGTGCCAACACCCACGCCCAGCCAATGTAATCTCCTCAGGTGATGGGTCAGCCCCTCACCTTCCCTAATGGCTTGTCACTTAATTCCCTGGGGTGATGCTTACTGGAAATGCCAAACCTGTGAAGCAGAGTTAACGCCTACTCTGTGTTCCTCTGGAGACAGCCTTCTTTAGAATTGCTAGTTGTCATAAACACTGCTTGAATTTGCATCTAGGGTGGGAGAGAAAGAAAACAAACAGTAATCTTACAGTTACCAATTAAGTTGATAGGAGGGCACTGCACCTTATTCTGATTTCAGGTAGATGTCCATATTTCTTGAGCTGCACATGCCCAATCTTTTCTCTTCCCCACCAACCTGAACACAACTTCAATAATAACACATAATAAACATTAGGTTCCACCTCCACTGTGGGTGAGATTAATCTCCTCCATCTAAAGGAGCAGCAAAATGTTTCATCAAATATATGTTACAGAGATTTTTCATTCAAAAGCTATAAAAGCAACAGCTAGTGTCTAAAATAATGTTTCTCAACCTTTTTATGCTTGAGACACCATTAATATGTAGTTTGGAATTTTCAGGGCACACCTAACATTTTATAGGTCAGTTGTCAAGAAATAATGAAGGGTACAAATACTTAAATATACAGTTATTTTTGCTCTCACAATAAAAATAACAAAAACAAACATATCATGCCTAACAATGTCCATAAATATGTATAATCAGCATTCACATTCTTTGTCAAGTATTAATAGAAATGTCACCCTATGTGGATGTCCATGGCACACCAATGTACCATTGAACCCTGGTTGAGAACCACTGGTCTAAAATATATTTTATAATGCTCTCAGTGGGTAACCTGAGTCAGTGACTATGGGTTTCTGCATTGGTAAGAACTGCACCACCTGGTGTCCACAATAGAATATTGCAATTTAATGGAAAAAAGTATGAGCCGTAATAACTAGATTGATGCTCCCTGAGGTGAAAGTTCCTCTTTAATGATTGTTCTTTATCTTACCCAGGTGGCTTGGGATGGAGTGTTCCTACCTTCTCAATAGTCAATGTAAGCTATGCATTCACCCTCATTCTTTTGTCTATGTGATGAAAATATATAATGAAATCCTGTGCAGAACTTTTTTTTTAACTCAATGGAAAAAAGTCTCTCTCTTCTCAACCTTTTAGGATATAGCTACTAAAAAGACAGATAACTGGCTAAAAAATTAGATCTAATGATTTATTTGTTCATAAAAAATATTATAGTAGGACTTAGATACGGGTTGCAGTGTTGATGTAAGGACATCAATTGGTCATTTCTAGAATGAGGTAAAACATATGTTAAAACTATATTTTTAAAATGTAATATCTATTTATAAATACAATAATTCCTACTTAGGGACACTCATCCACTGCAGCAGACAGGCTGTTTTTGTCCTGCAAGGGAAACATGTAAGCTGCAAACTGTCACACAGAGCTTGTGATCATTAGAAGATCAGCCACAGAGTTTTTGAAAGTTAGAGAGACAAAAACATAATAAAATTAAAGGTATGGCAAATTTGCAAAAATGTTGGTGGATGACATCACATGTTGCAGCCCACTAGCATCTTCCAAGCCACAGCTGTTTTTCAAGGACATCTGTGCTAGAGTAGCCAAAGGAGGTGGTTATTGTGGTGCGCAAAAGGTTGCAAAGATTATACTGTAAGTAAATTCACTGAAAACAGATATGTGGCCAAGTGGCCAAAGAACAGACTATATGGCTGTCACTGCTCTGTCTCCCCCCAAATCAGGAAAAACAACAATGCACAAGGTGACATCTATAGACAATATAGAAAAATCACAAGCTAATAGTCATAAAAATGACTTAGCCTTAAGTCTTTCAGTATAGCTTCTTCCGATCGTGCGGCTTCTTATTGGTGTGTACAGTGCACACCATACAGAGTCAATCCAACACAAAATATCTAAAAAAAAAAAAAATAGAATCACAAAAACAATCTAAAAGAAGCATCTGTATACACAGTATGGTTAGCCCAAATGCTTGTACAGAATATTTAAAGCCTCCAAAAGAAGATCACACAGTTGCTTCTAGTTGACTTATTCCAAATCTAAAGGGGTATTACCTCACAGGAGTATGTTGAAGAAGGGTCCCCACCAATTCCACTGACATCTCCTATTTCTTATGGGATCACTGGAAGGGAACACAAGCCTCCTCTAAGAGTAACACCGTTACAACAAAAGCCCCTCAGGAATAACAATAAAGCAAATCACCGAATGAAGCCGATGTATGTTGCCTTAAAAATCCACAAAACAGTCAGAAATATGGGTGATGAAACTGCATTAAGGGTACTGTGCTGTCAGAGACAACAGAGGAAAGGGATTTGGGAGTAATTATTTCTAATGACTTAAAGGTAGGCAGGCAATGTAATAAAGCAGCAGAGAATGCAAACGGTGTTGGTTGTATGGCTAGGGGCATTAGTAGCAGAAAAAGGGGTCATGCCACTATACAGATCTCTAGTTAGACCTCACCTAGAGTATTGTGTACAGTACTGGAGACCCCATCTCCAGAAGGATGTAGATACTTTCATGAAAATCCAGAGAAGGGCTGCTAAAATGGTGACTGGTTTACAGGAAAAGAAATATCAGGATAGACTAAAGGATCTGATCTTGAAGGAGAGAAGAGAGAGGGGATATGATAGAAACATTCAAATACATGAAGGGATTCAACAAAGTGCAGAATGGAAGTGCATTTCAAAGGAGTAAAAATGTTAGCACAAGAGGCCATAGTCTAAAACTAGAGGGACACAGGTTTAGATGTAATGTAAGAAAGTTTTACTTCACTGACAGGGTAGTAGGTAAGTGGAATAGCCTACCAGCAGAAGTGGTAGAAGTTAATACAGTGACAGAATTTAAGCATGCATGGGATAGGCATAATCTGTCCTTAACATAAGAATAGACCGAGAACCAAAAAAAGGTTTGAGGTTTTTACAGTAGGAAAATGGGCAGACTAGATGGGCCGAATGGTTCTTATCTGCCGTCAAATTCTATGTTTCTATGTTCTATGTTTCTATGTATTGAAACAGAATGATATTCTGTTCCTTGCGCATTTCATAAGTCCAGCTTACTTCGTCAGGGTATAGACATATGTAATACAAATATTAAATATATAAAAAGGGACATAAAATTTTTTACCGCAATTCAAAACATAATTGCATTGACATGGAGTAGTTTGTCAGAGTCCTTCGCCATGCACTGTGTGTCTACTTCCGGATTCATCCAAACCTCTTTCTGAGGTCGCTAGGAGACCGGCGTGTTTACATGCATATCACTCCTATTAGTTATCTTGTTTATGGGGAAACTTCGCTCAAACTTAGCTCCTGTGGGTGGATTATTACGGAAAAAAGAAACATCTATAACATCATGCAAAAGTAACTGAGCTGTAATCATTACACATATGCTTGGAGAAAAGATACAGCGATCTATGATTATATACTCAGATAAAAAAATCATATATGCACAAGAGGAAACATAGGAGAAATGGAAAAGTGGACAGATAAATAAGAGAACATAAAGTGATAAAACATATGACAAGCCTAATATGTTATATCTGCATGGATCTAACTGAATGAGCCTGGAGTCAGATAAAATTACTGACCTCCAGGTCTTCATTAAGGCCACTAGGTGATAAAGTTTCAAGCTGGTATATCCAGCATGCCTCTCTTTTACAAAGTTTGCCATATCTGTTTGGTGTGAGAGCTGGAATATGTTCAATTCCACAGTTACTAAAATGATCAAGGCCCCCTTTATCACAGGCCTTAAAATGACTTGTTACAGAATGATCTGATGATTTTTTATACATAAGGCATCTGTGTTCACCTGCTTTCTCCCAGAGGCTTCTGGTTGTTCATCCAATATACTGGATTCTGCATACACGTTGGATAATGTATATTACAAATGTAGTTTCACAAGTGATAAGGTGTTGGTTCTTAAATTCTTTTTGGTTTGTATGGCTCTTAATGGTATTTTGTTTATTACAACTGGAAGGTTTAACAGACTGCATCTTTGTCACCTGGTCAGTGGGAGGTAATGTGTGATGTATGTGAGCAGCTGAAACATTTTTTTAGGAGACCATCTTGTTGGATAATAATGCTGGGGCAGGAGTAGTATGATATTTCCCCCTATACATTTACTACATAAAAAACTGAAGAGCACAGCTGATGAATTAATGACAACACAGGCATGAACCAGACATAGTACACTGCTGGATCCCTGCTTCAAACATAACATTTGTGAATTTGTTTCAGAGTGTGAGCAGCAGCACTATCAGGAACCAGATTTCATGAAACAATATAAACAAATCCTTATAGATAGAGTGGAAGTTTGCAATATGGAGGATGTGAAAGCATAGTGAAAAAGAAGTAAGTGAAAGGTTCATATTATAAGCAACATCAGCAACAACAAAGAAACATTATTTGGAATACATGCCATCATCATCAACATCGCAGAAAGCAATTCATGTGTCTCAGGGAAGAAATCCAACATTTGTGGTGGTGGTGACTCTGTGGGACTTTATCCCAGAGTATGTATTGGTAACTGATATACGCAAACACCATCTAGATCCAAGGAGTGGTCCCACTACATGCATGAAGGTTACAACAGGATGTTGCCTCCCATTTACAATTGGGACCACTACTATGACCACTTAAAATATAATAAGAATGTAAAGTTATATTAGAATCATATAAGATAATTTAAATAATATGTCTAGCATCCCTTCCTATTAATTTTCATAAATATATATACATATTTACAACTTCACCACATCCACCCAAAGAAAAGCCTTCAAAATTATCTTTAGGAGGGTTATAGAAAGATTACTGTCATCCAGGACATCCTATAATAGTATCAGAGGAGGAACACAGGAAATGGTTAGTTCAGAACATGGGTATAGAAATGCAGTAGGTGACTGCTACTGTTCTGTCACCCATGTGAAAGAGCCCTGAAATTCAGCTTATGCTATATATTGTATTAAATGTATAACTTATATTCTGTCACCTAATAAAGGAGACATATATGTCAGAATACTGTTTTTGTCTTCTGCTCTAATTAAAAAATGTATGTTATTTACAGTCTGTATGAATGCTGCTTGCTGCAGCTGTTTTGGAATTTCAGTTCCCCCCAGCACCATATAGAATTTACAGATGTGAATGTCTTTATCTTGAAATGTGCAATGCACAGCTGGCCTTTCTCATCAGCTGTTTCCAATCTCTATAAATACTAGGATTAAAACTATATGAACATATGTGCTAGTATCCTTGCCTAACTAAAAGAAAACCAGTATACTGAGCTGTGTTTTGGGCATGTATCCTAAAAATCAAAAGACTAAACAAAGCTATTAGTTGATATAACTTACATTTTTATTAAATTATGCTTGTGACTATATGTGTGTGCTTTATGAAATGCACATTGTTACTTGCTACTATCAGCACATAGCTGAAGTAATAGGATTTGTGCTGTTAGCATATCGGACTGTAATTAGGTAGCTAAAGATTAGCAATTTTTTAGCAATGCCAGTTCACCATAGAAGATAAATAAAAACTCCACAAATTTAAATGTCCTTTATCTCATCAAATGGCAGATAGTTTGTGATGGCCCAGAGGCCTCTCTAACATTTAACATTTAAGGGGTTACAAGATCCATTCTAAATCAATGGCAATTTGGATTTGTTGACTACAGTGCAATTGAATTGCTCCAGAGCTGCTCATCTTTACCTTAATGTAATCAGCAAAGATCAGAGAACCATGGCATTAAGATTCATAGATTTTTTATTTAGGTGAAAATATTTTTCCAGTGGAGTAACAATAGGAGTCGCACCTGTGACTGGGCCCGTCACTCCAGGGGCCCGGCCGCCTCCTGTGACCCCATCGCCACAAACCCACAGCCCTGCCCGCAGCAACTCAGCTGATCTCCCGGAGCTCTAGTAATGGAGAGCGCTGGGAGATGACATCATCTCCCTGTGCTCTGCATTACTGAGAACCACGCAGGACCGGGTAGGAGATTGGGCGGGTCAAGGCACCGGGCCGGGCCCATGGCAATTTCTGCACCAGGGCCCGGTGTCTTCTAGTTATGTCAGTGTATTTTTTCCCTTGCTTTTCTTATTACAAAATACATAATATTAGAGCCTAAGCATGGGTATCAATGAAAGATTTTTATCCTTGAATTTATTAACTATATTTACAAGCTGTTTTTCATCTGAGTAATAACTTTAACTTTAAGATTAATTCATTATTAATTAATGCATTAATTTAATTATTTATTTCCTGTTCACTGACAAGACCCCACTATCAGCTATCATGGGGCATGGGTTGAATTAGTGTGATTCTAGCCTGTGAGTCATACTAATCTGGTAACATAGGTCTGTTTACCCCATATTATTTGTTAAATTCCCAGCAGAGCAACAGTTAGATTCTGCCCTCTGCTCATCAGAATACTGGGGACGAGCAATTTAATTCCTGTATCTGATAGTGAAATATATGACCACCTCCTCAACCCAAAAATGAAATTGCAATCTGGGCTTGACCAGCAATGTTATTAAAGATCAGCAATGTTATTAAAGCTTAGTGCCCCAGTCACTGCTCATGCTAATTAATGCCTCATTGCTATCCAGGTATATGCCAAAAGCCTGGAAAGTGGCTAGAGTTCTGCCTATCCACAAAAGTGCTAATAAAAATGTGGTATCAAATTACAGACAAAATATCCCTACACTGGATTCTAGCCCTCCCCTTCCGACTATTGATCTTTCAGCTGTTAGTTGCTGTTAAGCGCCTCACTATGAAACAGCATGCAGTTTTCTACAGTCAGAGTTCTGTGTACACTTAACAGCCTATTTTGAAATGACACTGGAATTGAGCAAATGCCCCCTTATCTCCCAGTGCAGACTGCGCCTGGCTACAATACCCATCTAGAGATGATGAGACTTGTAGCTATCTACAGCTGGAAGGCCTCAGGTTGCCCATCGCTGATAGATACCATGCTTAATGTCTTGGGTGCTCAAAAGGGATTTTGTTTTAAATTAAAGTGTTTTGCTAGAGAAAAATGTTTGAGAATTACTCATACAGTGTTTTCAGTCATGAGGGATTTGTCTTGTAGGGACTGTAGATTCTATGGTCTATCATACATTATGGAATGGCATGTCTCAAGTCAAAACCTTACGGAGGTCGCTTTCTCATGTAATGGGGTTGATCCCAGTCAGGGGCTCGGTAACATCTTTGTAATCTCAGCATTTCAAATAATGATGGAAATCTTTCACAAGCTGAAGTGAAGGGCCTTAGTGAAGTCATATTAATAAATGGACTAAAGCTCTTCACTTCAGCTTATGTGCATTTCCCATCTTTCTTTGAATACTGAGATTAGGTTTGAGCTGACATCCAAGCATGTTTGGAGATGGGCCAGGGACCACATAGTGAGTGAAAGAAATAATAAAAGATTTATAAGGAAAGTGGTCAGTTCATTCTGAAGTGGGGGACATGTAGTTATCATGAGGTATGTGGCAGGTTTCTACAGTTACATCTACTTTCAGATGGCCTAGATGTTTTCAACTTTCAACTGAAATTGTTTGTTGAGTGACCTGGAGCAACATAAGTGTTTAAAGTGTTAGCAATGTCTAAAAAAACCTTTTTTGCATTTAGAAGAGCTTAAAAAGCTGATCTAAATGCAAAAAAACTTATCTCTCAAACCGCTATGGTGTAAGAGATACGGGCGTTTAAAGTTTGATTTCTCCTACTGACAGCTGTAAAGCTGTCAGAAGGAGATCCGTGTCGGTCGACACGGTGGCGTTTGAGAAGTGCTGAGATCTCGTTACTTACACGGAATCCCTTCATTGGAATGGTCTAAAACGTGTGCCTAGTGTTCACGTGGGCCATTAGGATATTCTGTGGTAAAGACAGTGTGTGTGTGTGGGGGGGGGAGGTGTTATTATTAAAATGTGCTAGTTCCACTTTAGTAAAGCTGTGTACCATTTTAAAACCTACTGTTCCATGGTGTATCAATTAGTTTGAGTTAGAGAGAGGAGATCCATATTTTCTCTATTGTGATATCAATAGTAAATATATGGAGTAACTGTAAATTCACCTGCCAGTAACACATATGGTTTTATGTACTAAAGAGTGAGTCTGAGTGGTAGATTTTATCATATGATTTTAGTTCATATCATTACTATCTACATATAGTCATTAGAAATTATTGCAGGCATTTATAAAATTTCAAATTTAAAAAAGCCATTCCCATACTGACATCGTTAACCCTGTGAGTGCCAGAGGGGTTAGGGAACGCATTGCTTTGCAATGCATTCCGTACCTCTCTGGCACTCAAAGGGTTAATCCTTTGAGTGCCAGAGGGGTATGCAATGCATTGCTTTGCAATGCGTTGTGTACCTCTGGCACTCAAAGGCCTAATGATGTCAGTATGGGAATGGCTTTTTTAAATTTGAAATTTAAACTCAAAGAGTTAAAAAAACTTGTAAAAGACGCAAATAAAACAAAGAAGAACAATTGAACTTCCAAATAATTAGGTGAAAAAGAACAAAATGCATGTTGATCATTTAAATAGTTAAAAAAAAACCAGATTTTCTAAAAATAACTGAGTTCCATTGAGCAATACCTCATTCTCATCCTGAGGTTAACAGGGTATTTTTCCTAAGCTGCTGAAACTTGCACCTTGATAAACATATCTGTGTGTTTTGAGTGAGTCATTTAACCCTGTGCATATCAGGACATCAGAACATCAGGATCGACATGTGTGATTATTTTTACACAAGATCCCTTTGGGGAATATACAAATGCATCACACGTAAAGATTGAACAAAAATTGTCTCCTTATCAAACAAATTCACCCTTTCTAAAATAAACTGAATAATAAAAATACATTAGATGTGATTATTTAAAGCAACACTAAAACCTAAAAATGAACTGGGTTTATATTTAATTAATTACCCTGTATTTCATACTAGCATCAGAAAAATATGTCTATTTGTTTTCTGAGTCCTAAAATCTAGTCTTACATACGCTTTTTTCAGGGGGCTCCTACTGATTTGTAGAATTTTCTGAGAATGGGTTGAAATAGGATAACATACACGAGCAATGGGCACTAATCACTATCAGTTGTGTGTGTATGTGTGTGGGGGTATATAGACACATAGACAGCTAAACAGATAGATAGCTAGACAGACAGATGCAGAAATGAGAGCAATTCCAATGCAAACCAACAACAACGTGTGCAACAATTAAACATTCCCCAAATAGGTAGATCAATGTAGACACACACAAGCACATAAGATACATACATTTACCTATTTCATCTACTCTATTTCATTACGATTCACTATGTTCAAACACTCTAACCTTCCAGCCTTTGAATTCATACATACTTGTATATCAATACTAGCTATTTATAGCACTGCAGACTTGACAGATTGTTTCTGAGAGGGAAATGTTTCATGGGTTTCGTTAATGCATTATCTGAATCACATTACACACCTCAGTATACCACCAGACCTGATATAATGTAGCCATTCAATGCACCATTATTGTTGAATACTGTCATGTATTTTTTACCATAATGATCCTCAGTCAATTATTTAATCATATAACACTGGATAATGAAATAGCTAAACTACATGTAAGTAAATCATTACTGAAAGTACAGGTATAAACAACATAAGTGACTGCATTTTGTATGTGGTTCATTATTGCTGTTTCAATATAAACTCATTCTGACAGGTCATATATTGGGACTATATTTACCAAAGGATAGTAATGTTCAGCTTTCTTAAAGGAACACCTAATAATGAAATTGGTTAACATTGGATAACATTTGGTTACTTGTATTTTTGATAATAGATAAGAGCTAAGACAGTTAATAAACACCACTTTTGTATAAAAAAAAAAAGCTGCTACCTTGTGGGCCATTTACAGACCATACAACATGATCACGTCTCAGAATCATATCATGATTGAATATATTAATGGGTACAAGGTGCTCTGCAAAAGGCAGTGCTGGAGCATATGTAATAATAGGCTGTAGGTCTCAGAAAACAAAGCATTTATACAGATGCTAGCATTAAGTACAGTGTATTTAACCCTTTGAGTGCCAGAGGGATACACAATGCCTTAATTTAGAGTACGTTGCTTACCTCCTCTATCATTCAAAGGGTATGTGTGTATAATAACCCCCAGTTCACTGTAGGTGTTAGTGTCCATTTAAGAATGCTTTGTTTAGCTATTTGAATGCTAGAGAGGTGTCTCCAACACATTGCATTACAGTACTTTGGAGACCTAGGCCATGTCATTAAACAGCCTGATACTGAGCTGTTAATTCTCCATTTTACTATTCTAGCTGTCCCCCTCCTCCCTGCAACAGATTTCTGAAGCTGCTATGTAAGCAGGAACATTCCTTTCTTCCCAGCTTGGAGTGGTTACTAACGCAAACAAAGAGAGGAGCTTTCCCTCTCTCACCTATATAGATTCCAGTCTGCTCTATGGGCTAGCCTAGCACACCCTTTATAGTTCATAGACCATATAACAAAATAACAGCCCAGAAGCAGACACAGACAGCAACGTCACTAAAGTAGCAGCTGGTGCTTCTAAAGAAATGGAACCTCTTTTCATAGCAGTCTAACAAAACATTGGCAGCTCTGTTCATTAAAGTTTGATATTTCTTGTTATTAAAAGTTAAAATGGACTAGTGCTTAATATTTAAGTTACGTGTTAATATTTTCTAAGTAATACATATCAGCAGCTGTTTCAAGTCTTTCATTCTATTTCTATTTTTATTTTTTTTTTTAGAACATATTTAGCAGTACATGTTTACAGGTAGTTAACCCTGCGATTGCAGGAGGGGTATCCAACATATAATCTTTGCAGTGTATTTGATACTTCTATGGCACTCAGATGGTTATAGGAACGCTGTAACGTTTCATGATGAAAAAATAATAGATAAAAA
Source organism: Rhinophrynus dorsalis (assembly GCA_037306005.1). Taxonomy (NCBI): domain Eukaryota; kingdom Metazoa; phylum Chordata; class Amphibia; order Anura; family Rhinophrynidae; genus Rhinophrynus; species Rhinophrynus dorsalis. The sequence goes on from CM074723.1 coordinate 177,486,593, forward strand.
AATCACACACATACATATATATATATATATATATATATATATATATATATATATATATTCGTGTAAAAGCCTGTGTACATGGACCAAGGTCCGGGTAATATTAACCCTTTGAGTGCCAGAGGGGTACGCAATGCATTGCTTTGCAATGCGTTGTGTACCCCTCTGGCAATCAAAGGGTTAAGAGGCCTCTACCTCACTGCTCCACGAGATGCAGTCTTCTGTCTCCTCACTCACACAATGCAATCATGCACAGTAGAGACTGCCCAAACGCAGGCATGACTGCATCGTGACAAACATCCTAGCGAATTATTGTATAGGATAATTCCTGGGTTCTAGGAGAGTCGAGAGAGCATATCTCCCAAATCCCTGTGTCCCTCTTTTCCACCCTCGTGTCCCTCTTTTTACGAGATCGGACTGTGTGTCATGTATAAGTGTATCTCGTTGTTCCACAGAAATAAAACGCACGCTTGTTTTAAGACTCAGTATATGTGTTTATATAAATTAGTCTGTGTAAATAAAGTACTTTGGTCTGGTTCTGGTTCTGGAGAAGTGATATCACTGGACCACTTTATCACCTCTTTAGCACACCTTAGTGAGTATCCCACTTGGTACTGGCCTGCCCACCAGCCACCTCCTGAGAAATATCACCTAAAACATTAATGTCTCTCTATGGCCATTTTTAATGTTGGGAGGTATGAGAGGGTGCACATTTTAGGGATATCAATGATTTTACCCTGGTGTTGCAGTGTTTTTTCTGCCTGCAGTTCTGACTGTGAACAAGGAGAACAGCTGTGATAAAATGCAGATCTCAGGGATGTTCCTCCTCTGCCTGTGCTCCTTGACTGAGACGAAAAATCCTATAGAAGAACAGTGGCCAAGCAATCTTTAGTAAGTATCTTTTACTCTTACATCACTATACATGCAAATTATGAACTGCAAAAGTTTAACTTGATAGTAATGATTTATTGCAATTGCCTTTTTAACACTGTATATTAACCCTTTGATTACCAGAGGGGTACGCAACGCGTTGCTTTGCCATGCATTGCATACTCCTCTGGCACTCAAAGGGTTAATAAGTTGCCTTGAATAAGCTATTTCAGTTCTTATCTTCCTTCTACTTTTAGTGGTGCATGCGCCCTCTACCTGTGATCTGTAAACCCAACAATATCTGCAGCCATCCTAACAGCATTGCCTGTGTCTCACACTCTATTGAGGCTTCCTACTGTGTAGCTGAAAAGAGAACAGAGTGCAACAAATACCCTAGGGCTTGCCTTTATCAGCAAAGTAAAAGTGGATCATTTCTATAACAAACCATCCACATTATAGGGGACATGAAAAATGTCCCATTATTCCAAATGGTATTTTTTTACCCTTGAATGCTAGCAAGGTCTCCAACAAATTGTTCTGCAATATATTTGAGACCTCTCTAGTACTCAGAGGAGCTTATGCACTAAGGCATGATACATAGGTGATAAAGTGGAGAAAACTTCTCCAGGGATGTCACTGTGTTATTCTATGGAGCACATATTCCCCAGTAAGAGACATCTTAGTGCGTAGGCTCCATAGAATAACATAGATATTGCAGAAAGGATATCACTGGAGAGATGATGCCCTCTTTATCACCACCTTATCACACTTTAGTGCATCTTCCCCAAGGAGTTAACCTTTTCAATTCCAGAGGGGTATGCAAAACATTCCAAAATAATGTGTTGGGTACCTTCCTGGCACTCAAAGAGTTAAAAGTCCAGTTTAAATAAATGGAGATTTGGTAATTTTTTTAAAAAAAGCTTTATTGAAGGATTTGGTAATTTTCATGTGTTGCTTATGATGCAGTCGGTTTGCATTAGAAATGCTCCTCTTTTCTCTTGTTCGTAAGACTGATTGAGCCATATGGACAAACAAAATTGGAGCAATTCTGAAACAAACCAAGAGAACCATGGGAACGAATGAAAGGTCCATTGATTTAAATGCGGTTTTTAACCTCTTGAATGCTGAAGAGGTCTCCTACTCACCTCTCTAGTATTTAAAAGGTTAAAATCCCTAGAATTAAGTCGGGGTTGGCAGATTTTGATTTCTCCCCTATAGTGCATTCGGTTTGCTCCAGATTTGCTTTTCCTTTTTAATGTATATAGTCCAGTGACATTGCTTTCATGAGCCTTTCAACTACAAAGGAGGTGAATGATGAATGTGTCAGCACAGCTCTAATGGTGTTAGACCCTACTGTCAGTAGCTGAAAGCCTGGGTATGAGCTACAGTGTATGATCACTGTAGTGCATGCAGGAGGACACACTCCCCCATTGTTGGGAGTTTAATTCCAATGAGACACTTACGCTTGCCCCATAGCATGTACAGGAAAATTGCATAAAGTTCCAAGATTTCCTCTACACCTTGTTAAGTACAGAGTATTAAAAGGATAGTAATAAAATGCAAAATAAATGTTGTTGTTGTAGGGTTTATCCCCTGAGTAAGACAATGGTGCGCACATTGCCAAAAAGGTGTTTCATTCAAAATGTATTACAGCTTAAACTTGTATTTTTTTAGGTGCAGTATTCACAGTGGCCTGAAATTGGACAGTGGTGCTGTTGCTACACCATCCAATAGACATCTCTTTTCAGTTGATCATTAAAGGGATAGTAATACTTAAAATGTAAAAAAAATATGTTGTAGGGTTTATCCCCCTGAGTAAAACAAGAGTACTCCCACTGCTGAAAGGTGTTTCATTCAAAAGTTATTAATTTTCAAAGTTGAATTTTTAGGTGCAATATCACAATGGCCTGAAATTGTACAGTGGCGCTGTTGCTACACGATCCTATGGACAGCTCTGGTCCCGGGACCATAAATCTCCATATGATGGTGTAGCAACAGCGCCACTGTACAATTTCAGGCCACTGTGATATTGCACCTTAAAATATTCAACTTTGAAAATTAATAACTTTTGAATGAAACACCTTTCAGCAGTGGGAGTACTATTATTTTACTCAGGGAGGTAAACCCTACAACATATTTTTTTTACATTTTAAGTATTACTATCCCTTTAATTTCCATAGGATAGTGTAGCAATAGCGCCGCTGTACAATTTCAGATCACGGTGATACTGCACATAAAAAAAAAAAAAAGTTTGAGCTGTAATAACTTTTGAATAAAACACTGGGAGCACTCTTGGTTTACTCATAGGGACAAACCCTACAACATCATTTTTTCACATTGTATTACTGTCCTTAAAAAAAAAAAAAAAAAAAGTGGTAGATGAAAGAAAAACCCCAAAGTGTCCATAACTTCCCCATTGTCCTCACCCTGAAGAAAGCAATGTTAAAGGGAGCTTAGTATGGCTTCCAGTGTCTTTTGCACATTCACTTCACTGACTATTTTTACAAACTGCAGGAAAAGGCACTCACAGTACTGAAAGTGAAAAGGTAGCTAATTCAAGAAACAAATAGCAGGTAAAATAAGTTAATGTATATGTATAAAATAATAGATGCTAAAATATAACATTGCTATTCATTTAACAACTATTATATACTCACTTCCATTTAAGATTCCATTGAGATCCCTAAAACATTAAGGTATTAGATTACCAGATAATATAATAGGGCAATTTCTGAATTTCACTTTGTCTTTATTTGTATAAAGAAAGTGAGCATCCAGGCTGCTAGTTCCCAAGTACTGATATAGTAGTCTTGTTTTTAACACTGAAATATGAACTGTGGTAACTGTAGGGAACTTAAAGGAGTTTAGTATCTTAAACCATATGCCAGGGTGTCCCTTGGGAATAGCATAAAAACAAATAAAGTTTTGTCTTTTGAAGTGATTAATTGACTGTATCTGAGGTTGGACTCAGCAGGAAGTTGTACATTTTCCTTTGTTTAACTCCTTGAGTGCTTCAGATGTGTCACTGCATGTCCTAAAAAATGCTTTGGGCGCCTCTCTGGCACTCATTGGGTTAAAGTGATCTTACCTTGAAATGTGAGAAAACAGATACACCACAATTGTTGACTAGTTTAAAAAGACAACTTTAAAGTAACCTGAGCAGCACTGCTCCTGACAAAATGGGACAGGAAGCCTAGATACAAAGAACTGACTCAGTATCGTTTTGGCACTCATTTACTGAAACAGAGCTCGCTGTTCTCATTGACAGCACGTGGCTCCAAATTCTTTTAGCCAGAAATAAGCAAATATCGGCCATTTAGGGTCTTATACTCAAAAGAAAAGTGGAAACATTCTTGAACAAACTAACTGCGCCACAAAGAACAAATAAAAATCCTCAAAGATTTAAAAGGGCCTTTTAGCCACTTGAATACTAAAAAGGTATTGAAAGCATTGTGTTTTTTTAAACTGGTATATCATTTTAGGGCTTTATGCACAAAGAAAAAGAGGAAAATTTTTTGCAAACTAGCTGCACAATAAAGGAGAAATAAAAATTGCCAAAGTTTTAAAAGGGGCTTTTAATCAGTTGAATGCTAGAGAGAGAGGTCCCCATCACACTGCAATGCATTGGTGACCTCTTTAGCATTCAAGGGGTTAATAAACCTAATTGATATAAATGAAAATTTGGAGAATTTGTATTTGTGTCTTATAGTACAGTCAGTTTGCTCCATAATGCTCTTCATTTGTTTTAGGCCTATGGCCCTTAAATGTGCAATAAACCGTCACTATGAAAAAATATAGGATGAGCCCACAAGAGGCAGATTTTCCCATCAAACATTAGAACAGATAAAACATATTTTTATCTGTTACCAACAGAACCACTTGTTGTCCAGAAGATATTTTCTATAATACACTCTGTGAGAGAACTTGAGTCATTGGGGTCAATGTACAATAGTATTTTCATGCTAAATCAGAGCTCGAATAGATCCTCAGCCCCTATGCCAGAATAACATCTAGTTACTAAGTCACATACTCCAGAATACCTCCCCTCGAAGGTGCTTGAGCCAAGATGAAGAAAATGGGTCAGTCTGTGGGCAATTCAGGGCAGTGCTTTGTTTTAGTCAGTGAACTAAACAAGGCATAGAAGGAATGGTGTGATTTAACCCTTTGAGTGCAGAGAGGTATCCAATGGATTGTGGTGCGTTGGGTCGCTGTCTGGCACTCAAAGGGTTATAGCCATTTCACAGAGCATGTTATGTTTGTGCATGAGTTTACTACGAGCATTAACCTTATGAGTGCCAGATGGGTACGCAAGGCATTGCTCTGCAATGTGTTGCGTACCCCTCTGGCAAGGGTTAAAAGAGTTAAAATTCGAAATATAGCAGAGATTGTCAACTTCAGTACTCACATGCTGTAATGCATACACTGAATTACAGCCACTGCCATTGATGGGATAGTAATGAATAATATTGAAAAAAATTATATTGCAAGGTTTATCCTGCTGACCAAAACAAGGGCACTGCCACTGTTGAGAGATGTTTTTCTCAAAAGCCATTGCATTCCAGACTTGCATTATATGGGTGCAGTATCACCATGGCCTGAAATATTACAGTGGTGCTGTTGCTACAGCAACCTACGGAGGTTTATGGTCAACTGTCTAGAACTGTCCATCAGATAATGTAGTTACAGTGCACCATAAAATTTAAGGCTATGGAAGTACTGCAAACAAAATTGCAAGTATGAAGTGTAATACCTTCTGAATAAAACATCTATCATCACCATATTAAGATTTATTTTCAGTTAAGGCTAATGCCAGTGAAGCTGCAGTGGCAGTTTCATACATTCCCCTCACTGACTATGGCTCTCCATAGTAACGGATAGAAACAGCACCACCTGGTAACCACAATCGAACACTGTAGTTTAATGCATTAGAGACCTCTCTAGCACTCCAGGGGTTAAAAGCCCAATTTAATTTGAAAGGAATTTGTATTTGTCACCTGTGGTGCAGATGGTTTACTACAGAACAACTCTAGTTTGCTTTTATAAATATGGACCATAGGGCCTTATGTGAAAAAGCAAAATGGAGTAATACTTGGGGGGAGGGGAAACTGATTTAAATGGAGCTTTCTAACCCCTTGGATGCTAGAAAGGTCTTTAACCCTGTGAGTGTATTGCAATGTATTGGATACCTCTCTGGCACTCAAAGGGTTAAAGACCAATTTCAATAAACCAGACATTTTATGTGTTTTCTACGATGCGGATGGGTTGCCCTGCATATGTTATACTTTGCTTTATATACATAGAGGCCTAAGTGTTGTATGTCTAATATTAGAGGTATGGCAGAATAGCGACAAGCAGTGATCTAAGGCAATTCCAATGTTCCACAAGCAGAGTGCCACAAAATAAGATAATTCTGTTATCCATAACGGGAAATAATACATGAAATTAACACATTAAATCAAATTAGAACTGCTATATGACTGTTCTAATAATGACTGCTCTGAAACAGGTAATTGCTTTCCTCAACAGATAATGGAGAATAATAGTCTTAAATAGAAATTTGTCTTGACATTTGACAGGATTCACATGTTCACATAACATCCTAATAATTCTAATTTGCATATATCCCACCTGCTAAGTGATGCTTTCCCTAATAGGGATGTGTAAATGAAGGATGAGATTTTTTTTTTCCAAAGATGCAGTTAGGTTTTATTATATACAAAATTATATCCTATTGTGTAAACCAACAGTACACACACGCTGCTGAGAGTCAATTAATTCAAAAGCAACAACAGCTGAACTTGTTTTTTTTACCAAACTTGATTAAAACAATGCACTGGAGACCTAGCTAGTATTCAAATGGTTAAACTACTACTCTGTAGTAGATGGGTTGCCATTATTGCTCTGGTTCTTAAAGGGATAGTAATACTTTATTATTACTATCCCTCATATTGTAGGTATTTGCAAAATAAGTTAATAGCCCCCAGGTTCATCTCTCAGACCTTTATGATTTGAGAGATAACCGAAGGCAAAGTTCCCCCGTCCCTCCCCCTTCCCCGAAGTCAGCGTTGTATTGACTGCAGGGATATCCTGTCTGTCTTTCATCATGCGACTCTGCAGCAGAGCCGAGATCGCGTTAGTGACAAAGAATTATTTCACTGAAACGGTCTTCTACATGTGCTTGCAAACCAAGCACTTGTAGAAGACGGTTTCAGTGAAATAATTCTTTGTCACTAATGGGATCTCGGCTCAGCTGCAGAGCCGCAAGCCTGCCATACGACAAACTTCCCCTGCAGTCAGTACAACGCTGACTTCAGGGAAGGGGGAGGGAGGGGGGAACTTTGCCTTTGGTTATCTCTCAAATCATAAAGGTTTGAGAGATGAACCTGGGGGATATTAACTTATTTTGCAAATACTTACAATATGAGGGATAGTAAAAATAAAGTATTACTATCCCTTTAAAATGTCAGACTCTGGAGACTCTGGTTTTTAGAGTTAATTACTAGGTCTTTAGGCTGCTTCTCTGGCTGCAGTGAGTTTCTTTGGTAACTCTGCCCATTTCTCATCCATTCTGCGTACTTCCCACCATGTTCTAAACCCAACCTTTCCTCCTTTCGATCATCATTAAGGCAATCCCCGCCTGATTAAGCCCTACCAATTATATGAAGCTATTTGCATGTGTAGAGATATTTTGAAGTTGCCTCAGTTTACACTGCATGCACACAATCTCACAGATACGGAAAAAACAGGCATTACAAGAAATCATTATGTGGCATGACGTAGAGATCAAAGAAGCAGATAAGGGGGGGCGTGGTCTTATGGCCACGTGATATGTATATTGCGGAAGTACATAGACAAGTGTATAATAAAATGGCATATAGAAGATTACTTTTTGACCCTACACTAGTTTTCAAACAGCATCTGGACCAGAAACTTTCTAAAGCATACATCTGGGAACTAATACCAAAAAGGAATTTGACTTTATGAAAGTGGATGCACCTATAGTGCCTACATTCTATGTCTTGCTGAAAGTCCATAAAAATGTTGCAAACCTATAGTAGCCTGTAGTTTATGTGAGAAGGTGTGTATGTTTAATGATTACTTTCTGCAGCCTTTGGTTTTGGACTTAAATTCATCCCTTCGTTACTCAGCAGACCTACTGTCCAAACTTTGGGAGGTGATGGTGGAGCCTAGGACCCTGCGCATTTCCTGTGATGTAGAGCAGGGTCTCTGGGATGAATCTTACTTTCTGAATCAATCCAACCTGGCTAGAGACAGACATTTTTGTAACTTGTTGGATCTTTTGAGATTCATACTAAGGCATAATTATTTTTCGTTTGACTCCAAATTCTTCCTCCAGGTAATAGGTACAGGGGTCCAAATATGTCTCTGCAAATCTTTTCTTATGCTGGTGGGAGAGGGAATTTTTATTTGTGGGTCAATGGATAATTAGATTGAGAACATTTTGGTTTGGTATCGTTTTAACTGATGATATTTTTTATTCCTGTGGCATGGGACAGAATTATCTTGTAATGCATTTATCCAGGTACTTAACAACAATAATCTGAATATTCATCTGACCTCATGCTGTTCTTTGACTTCTGTCGATTTTCTAGATGTAACAGTTATTTTGGATCAGTCAGGAGAAACAAATCTTTTTCGCAAATCCACAGCTATAAATTCCCTTTAGCATTTTTCTAGCGTCCATCCAAGATTCATGAAAACTGCAGTTCCTACTGGACAATACCTATGAGTTTGCCTCAGTTGCGCTATAGAAGATACATTCAAGTGCAATTCAAGAGATTTACATCAAAGATTTAAAGAAAGAGGCTTTCCACAGTCATGTTTAAAAAGGGGTTTTCAGCAAGCAAAGGGCACAAGCAGAGATTCTTTACTCTGTATAGGTAAAAATTCTAATATGGCTATTTCTACAATCCGTCCAATTACATTGTTTAATGTGCAATGAGATACCATAACACATGTATTTCAGAAACATTGGCACCTTTTCGGAGTGATGGAACACCACAGAAATATTTATGCCCCCAGCTCTCTTTGACAGCCAGGCTATCAAAAATCTCTCAGATCTGATTGTACATAGCCATTTACAGGCATCTGTACATCATGTAGAAGATTGTATGATGGTTGGAAGTTTTCCTTATGGTAGCTGTTCCATTTGTGAATTTGTGAAAACCACAAAACAGATTTATAGTCCGGTTATAGCCACAGTTTTGGAATTTAAACATCATATTGACTGTAGGGCTAAAAATGTATTTATTAGTGTTGAGCGAGCACCCGGATGCTCGGGTGCTCGGGTGCTCTGACCGAGCACCCCCTGAGGCTCGAGTGCTCGGCCGAGCACCCGAGCCCCATTGGAATGAATGGGGCGACACCAGGCACCCCCTGCTCTGATGAGGGGAGGGTGCCTGGTCAATGCCCCCTTCATCTCCGCTATGCCCCCTTCATCTCCGAATGCCCCCTTCAGCTCCGCAATGTCCCCCTTCAGCTCCGCTATGCCCCTCTTCCACAATGTGCCCCTTCATCTCCGCTATGCCCCTCTTCCACAATGTGCCCCTTCATCTCCGCTATGCCCCTCTTCCACAATGTCCCCCTTCATCTCCTCTATGGCATAGAGGAGATGAAGGGGGACATTGTGGAAGAGGGGCATAGCGGATATGAAGGGGCACATTGTGGAAGAGGGGCATAGCGGAGATGAAGGGGGACATTGTGGAAGACGGGCATAGCGGAGATGAAGGGGGACATTGTGGAAGAGGGGCATAGAGTCTATGCCCCTCTTCCACAATGTCCCCCTTCATCTCCGCAATGCCCCCTTCATCTCCGCAATGCCCCCGTACCTCAAGTCCCTGGTGGTCCAGCGGAGCGTCTTGTGATCTGTGCCTCTTCCGGCACAGATCCCCGCCACCCGAACATGGCGGGAGAGCACATGGCGGTACTCGACGAGTACCGCCATGTGCCGAGCAGAGCGATGCTCGAGCCGATCCGAGCATCGGCCGAGCACGCTCGCTCATCACTAGTATTTATACCATTAGAAGCAACAATTTTATGTGGGACAAATGCTCACTTCCTATCACGGTACCCGTGATCCTGGCTGCTGTGAGGCGACATTCCTACTTCCTTGTTTACGATGCTGGATTCTTATTGGTCCCTGGACCTGACTCCACCCAGGGCCAGCCCTTTTATACCCTGTCATGTCGTTATTCAGATGCCCTTTTGTGGTGTACCTGAACCTAGCGCTAGTTACTGCTGTTTCTCTGTTCGTGTATGACCTGGCCTGCCTGACGACGTTCCTGTGTATCCTGTACTTCTGCCACATCTGTTGCTGACTGGACTGGCTGAGAACCCGCTTATGTTGCTGACTGGACTGGCTGAGAACCCGTATCCGTTGCTGACCGGACTGGCTGAGAACCCGAATCCGTTGCTGACCAGACTGGCTGAGAACCCGCTTATGTTGCTGACAGGATTGGCTGAGAACCTGCTTACGTTGCTGACCATTGGCTGAGCACCTGCTTCTGTTGCAGTAGTTTACTGGCTTCAACTACCTCCACAGTGGTGTGCACATACAGGGTACCGGTTTCCGTGCTGTCACAGTTGGGCCGAGTTACTCGTTCACCTTACTGACATGTCCGGTGTTTCCACTGTCACTAGCTGTGCTCACTCCTGGTTGGGAGTAATAGGCAATTCTCTGGGTGTTATACCACCCTTGTTGAACCTCGCTATCACCGTAGAGTTCTAGGTTCGGTTCACTATCTCGCCCTGCCTTACCATACCGCTGTGGCCTAAGGGCTCTAGAGCCAGCTGTAGTGTGGTGGTCCTTCTCCTGTACACATATGTACTACCGGACACCCGTTGCCTTCTGTGGTCTGTTGCCTCTGTCTCACCCTAGCGTTCTAGGGTCTCTGCTGCCATATCAGTGGGTTAGTTGCCTTCTTACAACCCTAACATTCTAGGGTGCTTGCTGCCAGTATACGTGAGTCTTGTGCCTCCTTACAACCCTAGCACTCTAGTGTCCTTGCTGCCAGTATCCATGGGCCTTGTGCCTCCTCACAACCCTAGCGTTCTAGGGTCCTTACTGCCAGTATCCGTGGTCCATGTGTCTCCTTACATCCCTAGATTTCTAGGGTTCTTGTTGCCAGTATTCTTGGATCTTGTGCCTCCGTACCACCCTAGTGTTTTAGGGTCCTTGTTGCCAGTATCCATGGGTCTTGTGCCTCTGTACCACCCTAGCGTTCTAGGGTCTTTGCTGCCAGTAGCTGTGAGTCTTGGGCCTCCATTCTACCCTAGCGTTCTAGGGCTCCAGTAGAAGCTACAGCAGGTCGCTGCCTCCACCTTACCCTAGCATTCTAGGGTTCCTGTTGTCAGTCTCTCTGTCTGTACGTTGTTTTGATATACTGTTCCTACCTGACCTGTTTAAGTTGTGGGACGTACCTGTACTGTCTCCATCTGGGCCTGTGTTTGTTGGGAAAGTATTTTTTGATTATTGCTTTATTTTCAATAAAGTTCATTTTAACCTTACAAGTATTTGTCTGAGTGTTCTTCAAAACCGTGACATTTACGTGGCCCCACACTTTCTGAATGCTCATAACAGTTCACCAAAAGGTCTGGAAATCTATGGTTTAGAAAAAATCCAACTGAGGGTTAGGAGAGGGAATATCAGCAAACAATTGCTGAGGAAGGAGATGTGGTGGATCTATATGCACTGATCTTGTTCTCCTCTGGGCATGAATGAAGAAATGCTCTTTACAGGCTTTATTTGATAACTAATATTCTGTTTTGTTTTGTATCCTCCTTTTTTAGCTTTTTGCAGTGCCTCTTTTCTAGGGTATTGCCATATAGAGGAATTGGAAAGAACGGGATGTTCAAATCAAAATATATAACATCAGGCTTCTCTGCAATCAAAAACCATTATTAGTGAAATGTATTCACTGTATACTAGACAAACTGGTTTTCTATATGTGTTCTATTTTTATCTGCATTTGTGCATGTTTCCTACATACAGGACATCTGGCCCCTTATATATGTTTGTAATATGCAAAAGTTTTAGGCATGTTTGAAAAAATGCTATAAAGTAAGAATGCTTTCAAAAATAGACATGTTAAAAGTTTATATTCATCAATTAAAAAATGCATAGTCTATCATCGAGCAGTGAACCTCTCCTCTTTACTTGATAGGCAACACAATTAAACAAACAATGGGTCCATCGGGAACGTTCCTTATTCCCAACCTATGATCCTCGGGATGAATAGTTGATCCCTAAAAATGTCAGACACACTCTTCCTCATCCACACCCCATATTGAAAACGGTGATGGAATACCGGAATATATTAAACAGTAATAGGGAACTATTTCCCCTTCATTCATCATACTCCTTAATGTTTTCAGCAGTATCTACTAGATACTCTCTACAAACATTACAATTTCCTGACTGGCGACGGCGTAACGGTTTGTTTGACACACAAACACAATGGTTTAGGATAAAACACAGTTTAATTGAAAAAACAGTAATACAATAACCCTCACAGGTCCTGTAGTATTTTATCAGAATAATACAGACACAGGACAGGTTACATATACATATGCCTACACAGGTCCAGTATAACTATAGAGTCCATAACAAAATATACTGACACAGGTCAGGCAGAATACGAAGGATTCCCAGGGTATCTGTACGGCATGGGTTAATGGCCTTCAGCGAGTATAAACAGTCCCATGTGAAGAGAGGTCTGTGAAGGAGCTCACTTAGGATAGAGAGCTTAGGGATGAGTAACGCCCAGTGATAGGTTAGCAGGCAAACGTGAACTGCCAGAGCAGTATCAGAGACTGAGCAACATATAACACTGCCGTAGCAGTAACGGAGACCAGGCAACTTGTATTCTGCCGTAGCAGTAAATGGAGATAGCCCACTAGCACTCTGCCAGAGCAGTAATGGAGACAAGGCCACTTGCACACTGCCATAGCAGTAAACGAAGACTAGGCCACTTGCACTCTGCAGGAGCAGTAACGGAGACTAGGCCACTTGCACACTGCTGCAGCAGTAACGGAGACAAGGCCACTTGCACACTGCCGTAGCAGTAACGGAGACTATGCCACTTGTACTCTGCAGGAGCAGTAACGGAGACGAGGCCACTTGCACACTGCCGTAGCAGTAATGGAGACAAAGCCACTTGCACACTGCCGTAGCAGTAGACGGAGACTAGGCCACTTGCACTCTGCAGGAGCAGTAACGGAGACAAGGCCACTTGCACACTGCTGTAGCAGTAACGGAGACTAGGCCACTCCCACCCTGTAGGAGCAGTAACGGAGACTAGGCCACTTGCACACTGCTGTAGCAGTAACGGAGACAAGGCCACTTGCACACTGCCGTAGCAGTAGACGGAGACTTGGCCACTTGCACTCTGCAGGAGCAGTAACAGAGACAAGGCCACTTCCACACTGCCATAGCAGTAACGGAGAGTAGGCCACTTGCACTCTGCAGGAGTAGTAACAGAGACTAGGCCACTTGCACACTGTCATAGCAGTAACAGAGACACACAACTGAGCACTGCCGTGACAGGAACGGACTGAGCAACTGAGCAACTCGCCCAGAGGTCGCAGCCAACCGGGAGCGTCACGAATGCCTAACCAATAGGAATGTCACCAAGGCGACACAGAGGCAGCCAGAGCAGGAACGTCAGCCAAGCCAGGTCGATTCACGGAGCAGGAACATCAGCCAAGCTGGGTCGATACACGGAGCAGGAACATCAGCCAAGCCGGGTTGGTACACAGAGCAGGAACGTCAGCCAAGTCGGTGCACAGGAGCAGGAGAAGAAGAATGGTCAGGCAGTCCTGTTCGGTTCACAGGCAGGAGACAAGATGAGGAGTAGTCAGACAGGCCGGGTCGATACACTGGGAATACTAAGAGCAGAAACAAGCACTGGTACAGGAACACCACAAAAGGGCACTGGAAAGGTGCCAGAACCCAGCATATAAAGTCCATACTGAGCGGGACAAGCACAGCATAGCCAATAGGAGTGAAGCAAAGTGTAGACTGACAGAATGTCGTAAGAGGAGCACGGGCACCATTATAGACGGTCTCCTGAACTACTTTTTCGACATCTGAGAGATAGAGAGGTTACACTACTTTGCCTTGAAATTCATTCGTGGTACTGTCTGTCACAGGGAGAGATATCTGAGAAAAAAACACTTCCTATCACAAGCAGAGACTGACCTAAGCTTTACTCACCCAGAATCTGAATTTTAACATTTTCTTAGACCTTCCCAAAGAGGTAGAGATGGTTTTATTGGCAATATTTACAGGAATCTCGCAAATTCTAGAGATCCCGAGAAACCTCCATATGCAATAGTGTGGGAGAAGGACCTGGGGTCGACTACCACTGTTGATGACTGGAACATTATTTGGACAATGACCTTTTGATCCTCCATATCCACACAGATTATTGAAATGTACTTTAAGCTTTCATCCCGATGGTATCTCACCCTAGCTAGACTCCATGCTATCTCTCCAGTGGTTCCATCTGTCTGTTGGAGATGCAAGATATACAAAGGTACACTTTTATACTTATGGTGGGAATGCCCTTTGATTAAACCATTTTGGACAAGTTGCCTCTCCCATATGGACCTATTATTACGTATTTCCCTTAATCATGACTCCTGGACTATCCTCCTTTATAGAGATCTTCCCCTAATCTCTCTTCCTCAGAGAACCATTTTGCTGACCATATTGAATGCAGCAAAAGCTCATCACCATGCGATGGAAGAACACATCACCACCCACTACAGACTGGACAGTGAAGGTGAAGGAGCAGATTCTGTGCACGCGGTTGTCATGGCAAAACAGAGGCCTTGACCCAATGGTATTGTCACAATGGATTGACAAGTCGCTTGAGGCACTTCATGACCACGGGGCTTTTTTTTTTTACTTCCGGTTAGGGCTTCTGGAGCAGCGTGCAGTGGCACCAGGAGCCCTGAACTCCATGACGTGCCATGACCGTCACTGGTCCTTAAGTGCCGGACCGCCGTGACAGTCCTGGCATGTCAGTGGTAATGAAGGTGTTAAAGTTCCCAACCCACCCTCCTTTTTGTTACCTTCTTCTATTCTCCCTTTCTTTATATCCCTTTTTTTTACCTCCTTCTACTATACCAAAAAGTGGTTGAAACACAGCTATGGAGAGGTCAGATATCTTCCCATCTATGGGATTTAAGACTATGATCGTATTAATGTTTCTTAACTTGTATTTGTCAAACTAAATTCCTTCATGAATTGAATTTTGTTATGTTATATATCAGTGGTTTGTTGTATAGAAGAACTATCTTCTCCAGTAATGTACCTGTTTCTTTTGTGTTTTATTCAAGTCAATTAAAAATTATTTGAAATTAAAAAAATGCATAGTGAGGGAACATTAGAAAAATCAAATCAATATTTGGTGTGACCATCCTTTGCCTTCAAAACAGCATTAATTCTTCTACATACATTTGCACATACGCATATAGGGCTCAATTCTATTACCAGCGCTAAAACCGGCCTTACAAGAAAAACAAGCAACGTTAATTTTTCAAACATGTGTTACATCGGTTTTCTATTGCAGAACCACAGTAAAATAAGACTGCCATAGACAGCACATTTCAGAGTAGTAACAAAACTGGCGCCCTCTGCTTTTATTCCACTACTGCCTAAAAAACGTGAAAAATGTCAAAGTCCAAAGAAACAGACGTACATTTGACATCAGAAAGATCAAGTTCAGTGTTGGATGTGTTCCCCACATTATCAAAATACAACATAGAGTGCCCCCTTCGATATTTTAACCCTCCTTTTAAAATTTGACTTACAGTGCTTTCTTTCATCACTTTAACCCCTTAAGGACCCTTGACATACCAGGACCGTCACAGTCCTTGAAATACTCAAGGACCGATGACGGTCATAGTACGTCACGTATTTTTTACTTACAGCGCTCTACCGGGAGCGCTGTAAGTAAAAATAGGGCCTGAAATTGACCGCTCCAAGATCGGAGCAATCTCTATCAGGCCCCATAATGACGCGCCGATACACGCGACAGGTCACGTGTACCGGCGCATCCAAGTGCCCCTATGCGGTCATTATGGGACAGAAATGTCCCATGACCGCCGGTCCTTAAGGGGTTAATTCAATGAATCTTGTACATTCAACATTATAAACCCCTCCTTTAAAATTCAACTCACAGTGCTCCCATGACTTTCACCAATTAAATCCAACTTTTTTCTTCTCCTATTTTTTTTCGACATGCCCTCGTATTTTGTATTGCAAGATTAACCCTATGAGTACCAGAGAGGTAGCAACCCATTGCAATCTGTTTTCTACCCCACTGGTACTCATAGAGTTAATAGGCAAGGTATGCACTTTTTTTAGTTGTTTCCTATGGGATTTTTTTTGACTGGCAGTAAGTATAATTACCGCTGATTTTGTTTTCACAAGTCAGGTAATAGAATACTAAAACCTTCCCTCCTCTTGTGCTGATTTCAGCTTTCAAAGTTACAGACGGAGATCTCAGTCCATAGACTGTCCGGCTCTTCAGAAGAGCCGCAGGACAGTCTATGGACTGCGATCTCCATCTGTAACTTTGAAAGCTGAAATCAGCACAACAGGAGGGAAGGGGTAATTTGCAGACTGATATCTCCCAAACCACTAAGGTTTGAGAGATCAGAAACAGCACAATTAATTTATTTTTAAATATCTACAGAGCTAAATATATTGAATTTTAAGTATTACTATCACTTTAATGGCCAGGCTCCCCACTAATGTCATGTTGGGTCCTTAGTTACAGCCGATTCCCCAGATGTATTAGATCCAAGCGGCAGTAATATGAAAAACAAAAAAGAAAGGGAGGGGAAAGCACAGAACAAAGTAGACCCTTTAAGCCTAGGAATCATGAAATAAAAACAGAAATTATATAGATCAAAAGGACATATAATAATGCCTTAAAAATAAGTAAACAAAGTGAACATAAAAATAATCCAGTGATGGATAAAAGTATCCATACATACATATCCTGAATTATTGAGTTTATAGTGATAGTAATGTCAAAGAATAATATTTGTATTGTAGAAAAAATAAATTATTTGCAGCAAATTCCATCTTTCAAACCGCTATGGTCAGAGACATATTCACATTGAAAGTTCCCCCCTCCCTTCACTTCTCCTGATGTCAGTTGTAAAGCTGACAGCAGGAGATTCAAGTCAGCGAATATCTCTCAAACCGTAAAGGTTTGAGAGATGGGATTTGCTGAAAATAATGTATTTTTTTCATCTACAATAAAAAATATTATTCTTTGACATTACTATCACTTTAATACTTTTTTTCCGTCACTGGATTATTTTTATGTTCACTGTGTTTACTTATTTTTAAGGCAATATTATGTGTCCTTTTGATCTATTTCGTTTCTGTTTTTATTTGATGATTCTTATTATTAAAGTTGTTATTGTTTTTATTAAGTCTATTACTGCTCAGTTGGATCTAATACTACACTTAGAGGGTCTACTTTGTTTTGCGCTTTCTCCTCCACTTCTTTTTGCTTTTCAAACAACTGATACTGTCCAGTGTACCTAGCGCAGAAGGCTTCTTGAACAAATGCAAATGCTTTCAATCAATCTTTCTCCTCCTGTCTCCCAAATGTTTAACTCCCTCCTGAAGTGAGATCTCCCCCCAAGTCAATCCTGCCGGCTTCTATAGTCTAGTCCACAAAAAAGGAAAAGATCACACTAACTGAAATTCTTACAGTCCTATTTCCCTTATCAACACAAATATAAAACACATTGCTAACATTCTGGCTAATCGATTGCTCCCAGTTTTACCTTCAATTGTCCACCTTGACCAGGTGGGGTTTGTCTGTGGCCAACAGGCCTCAGACAGTGCTAGATGTACTGTTGCTCTAATCCACCAAGTTCAGAATCAGCAATTTCCTTCTCTTGTCCTCTCAAAAAAGGTTTCAATAGACATAATTTGAGTTTTATGCTTGCCACCCTCCACCAATTCCATTATCCTAAGCACTTCATGTTGGCAGTGCAGGCCCTGTATTCAAATCCCATGGCTCTAGTACATATATCTGGCTTTCTCTCTACCCTTTCCAATCAAAAGTGTCACTAGACTATTACCTCTTTTATTCACCCTTAACCTAGAACCCAATGAACTTCAGTTCCTTTTACCCTGCCAACTACTCCCCCATTCAACACTCTGTAGCGGCTTATCTTTCCAGGTGGCAATCTTATAATATGTTGTGTATAGGGCACATATAATCTGTAAAATGAATTTGCCCCTCAGAATTCTCTACTGCTTCAAGGTGCTGCCGCCCCCTTTCCGTTGACAGCTGTGAACAAGTAATAGTACATTTATTTGGGCTGAGTGTACACCCTGATTCTCGACCACAATTCTACCCATGCCTAAATGTCAGGGCGGACTGAGCCTTCACCACATATACTCATATTACTTTCAGCCCAGCTGGCCCTACTGATTCAATGGCACCTTTCCTCAAAACATCTTTGTCATGCCAAGGCATGAGTTGGCCCTCTGGGTTGTATAATTTGTTTGTTTGTTTGCTGACCTGTATGTTATTCAAAGTGCACTAGTCCTAGGCCATAAAATTAGCTGAGTAGATAACATCACCAGAAACTGAATGAGTAGATCACCAGAGCAGAACAGAGTGTCATAAAATATATTGGACCCTCTGCTCTGGGGTTCATCCCGGTAACAGTCAGATATTATGAAATAGGGAGAACATGTATATATAGTGTAAATTGGTTCAATACAAATATATATTCAGAATGCCCAGGTTTTACCCTTGTGGTGGGTACCAAATATGCCAGGGGGAGGTGTTCCTGCTATGAGTTACAAGAATAGCCACTTTGCAACCAGTTAGACCCAGTGTGTTTGGTGTCCAGATATTCACACAGATATGAGGAATGTGATTATTATAACATTATAGAGGTGTGCTATGGGTTGCATGTTTTGGGAAGCCTTATGACTTTCCAGGTACAAGTCTCCAGTAACATCCATGACAGGTCTGACTGAGTCAGCCGTAAACTGTAAGGCCAAACCCCTGACCCTCCATGCAAACACCTTAGAAGGAACTGTGGAAAGTATTTAAAACGGGATTTTGGAAAAGAACAGGGAATTTCTTTGCAACAACTGGAAGGAGAGCTTTTACCACCTGAAGTTCCCGCAAGGACTCCTAATATATTGGTTATTGTGTATAGGGATCTCTTGTGTTTCTACTATTTTATTTTATGGACTGTTTTGCTTATGTATAATCTTTATTTGTGTATGTCCTTTATTTCTGTATTTTTGTAACCAGCACTGTGAAGCCTTTTTTCAGATTAAATGTTCAATTAATCAGCTTTTGTCTCTGTTCTCTAATATGAACTCACTACTCTGAAGGAAGCTCAGGTAGAACACGTTACTAAAGGTTTAATTCTATGTCTGACTATTAAGGTGATTCTATACTGTATTCTGTTGTGTTTGGGGTAACCTAAGACGCCCAGAAATAAAGTCTTGGTGGTGGCAGCAAATTGTAGTACTGGAGTGATAGTCCAGGGGGGATTTCAGAGATTAATGTGGTGGTTGCTAGGAACAGTAACAGGTAACCAGGGGTCTGGTATTCTTAACCCTTTCACTCCCACACTCTCCCCACTGTCTCAGCAGGGCCTATAGCCTTCACTTGTAACAATCTTCCATGGGTAATTCTGGAAAAACCTTTCCTGCCCTCACCCAATTCAAAATCTCCTCTGGATATCTGTCTCACAGGTCTCATTCCCTTTACACCTCGCTCATGATCTCCCATTCCCTTCGACTGTGGGAATTGATCAAATTTAAAAAGCCCTTAACCTAGATAACCCCTCTTTCCCCCTAGATTTCATAGCAACTACTTTTGCAATGGGAGCTGTCTTTACCCAGCCATAATTAATTGCTGCCTAGACCTATTACCCAAATCTGCTTCATTCACTCATTTACCCATACCATTTATCTAGCTGGTCTGACCTGGTTTGAGTGAATGTGTATGCAGTCATCCCACCCCCTGGCCATTTATCAAGAATATATATCAAAAGATACATGATTTCCCACTAGACCGCAAGACTGGGAGTGAGATATCGGAGAGGAGGTCCTGATGGAGTCCTGGCAGGAGATCTAGGTCAAAGCAACACGCAGTTCCATATGCTGCACCCGTAAAGAATTTGTAAGCTAGTCCATCTTTGGTATCTGACCCCTCTTAGACTCAACAAGATATATCCCACCATTTTCCTCTCTGCTTCCAGGGGTGTATGGACCAGGGAGATCTGATCCATATATGGTGGAGATCTCCAATGTTCCCAGTTCTGGAAAATTATGATCTCTCTCATCCATTCAGCCACAGGTACCATATTTGGTCTTGACCTGTGGATCTTACTGCTGGGGCTACACCCACAAAATATTGCTAAACCTCTCCATAAGCTTATTGCCCACATGCTGCCATTAGCTAGAAATGTGATAGCTTCTCACTGGAAAAAAAACACCCTTCCAGATCAGGATATTTTCTTCCGTTCAATCTAGAATATTTTTACAATGTAAAAATTGACATCACAACTGAATCACTCCTCTGGTTTATTTATGACTGTCTGGGAGCCTTGGCTATCGCTCTCCAACCCCAAGTACGATGTCAGCTCTCCCTAGAGGGTGGTTCCAGCTGGTGTTCCCGATGGGTGCCAGCGACTGTCTCCTCCGTTTGGGTGCCTACATCCTCCTCCTTCATGAGGTTCCCCACTGAGCTGCAGGGACTCTTCTTCTGGGTGCTTCCTTCTTTCCTTCTTTTTCTCCTTCTTTCCCCTCCATCCCTAATCTACCTATCCTAAGGGTTCCCCCTCCCCTCCTGACAAGATCTACCTATAAGCACACAATAACTTGTCAACATAATCTTTCAGCCCAAACTGTTTAGTTTTGTTTTTGTGTTTATTCTATACAATGCTTTGATCGATTTGCTAGAGCCAAATTAGCAATGGTCTTGTCCCCCCCCATATCTTCCCTTTTTCTTTTCTGTAAATCCCCCCGAAAAAAAAATCCTTCTTTGAAAATTTTCAATAAATTAAAGTTTTTTTAAAAAATTTTTTTTAAAAAACTCTATTTTTTTCCTTTAATGCCACTTTCTGGAAACATTTGTGCACAAAAGGCTAGGAGGAGAAAGAAACGTAACCCTTCCTTTGTGATATCTACTTTCTGGAAATGTGTAATTTTATAGTTGTAGAGTAGTTTTACCATGTAACCACTGGTATGTTCATTTTAGTACATAATGTTGAAAATACCATTCTGTGCTGCTGCTAATAGGGGTCTGTGCAGGCCATGCATGTTGGTAAAATTATACATGTTCGTTATTTTTTTTTACTCACGGGGGTTCAAAGCTTTTAAAAATAATTGACATTTTCACTACCAACACCAATGTTTTGGGTATATAGTTGATGATAGTGACAAAATAAGTAATGGAACACTATCCTTACAGCACTGATTGCTCTGTATCCTGTATGCTATCTTAACACTGTATCATTTTTTTAAATTATCCCTAAAAGAAAGCTCTCTAGAAGCAGAGAGTTTACATAAAAATGTAAAGAAGAGATGAAGATGATAAAGAACCTAAATTTATAGCCAATCCGGCTTTACATACTATGCACTTCCAAATATGTAAATTCAAAATAAAATGTTACTGCCCTTTAAGGGCTTGTTCACATAAACATTTGTGCTGGCTGAGCTGTGCACAGGTATGTACTAATACATCTGTACATAATCACAGAAACAGGTGCTCAATTAGCATAGCTAAATAAAAACAGGTCATGCACTGATTGATAGATTCATATTACCCTTTTTGATAACTGAACAGATTTGTTATTCTGCTTACCAGGACATTTAAGAGAGAGTTACATCCCTGGGAGGACCCCTTGACCCTGAGGCTCCCAGCATACACCAGGTATGCACAGGCATTAAAATGTCACTGGTGCTCAGCTAGGAACCAGACGAATGTGAAAAGACACTTGAAGCTGGGCCATAGGATAGCCAAGACCAGCTATAGTTTCCAACCTTCTGTGTGCTCCATGCTTTGGATCTCTTTACCCAATATATAATATTTTGAGTTTTGTCCCTTGCTGCAATACATCAGTGCCAGGAGCAGATGAACAGTATGTGAACCTCCACAGAAAAGCTCAGTACATGCAGTTTCCTACACCTGTCACAGTGCCACTTTCAAACTTGCTCTGTGGTCAGACTAGAAGCAAGATTTATAGCTGAAGCTCTGACAGTTGCAGGAAAACTCCAAGTATTCTGTATACTGGCTCCTTGCTCCTGGTACTGGCTTCATGCAAACAGGAAGTATCCCCCCCTTTCCTAAGATCAGTGGCATAAATACAGGAGGTTCAGGGGGCTCAAACCATCTCTAAGCCTCTCTTCCAGCTTATTTGTATGCGCCCAACTTGTTTTTTTTATTGTGAAGTGCACAGCCACAGCTGAAAGGCTCTTACACAGAGTATGGGATGGCACTGCAAGACTATGCTTTTTCAGTGATTTACAGTGGTCATAGAAGACCATTGAAGATGGATTTGCTGATAGGAGGCTTCTATGGAGACAAGAAAAAGCTCCCATAAGCACTAACTAAAGTGCTGCTATTACCCAGCTGTGTAGATGATTTGCACAACAAACAGGCAGACAATGAGTTATAAGCTATGAGATGTAACATATGGTTCTGAAGGCCCTGGTAGTGGGTTAAAAGGTTCTTGTATTGACCCTATACTGCCCCTTCAATCTGTCAAGTGACACCTAGAAGTGCATGAACCCATTTACTTGTGCAGTAGCTTTGCTATTTCATCAGAGAATAGGCAGTGGATGGGGGCTCTCCAGGGACAGGTCACAATAAACATTTTGACTAACATGGAGTTCTTGGTACATCCTATAGAGGGATAGGAAACCTATGGTCCCAGCTGCTGTTGAACTACTATTTCTATCATCCTCAGCCAGCTGATATATAATTACGTATTTTGTAATATGTAGTATGACAGGAAAGCATGTCACAAAAAATAAACTTAAAATTTCAATTAAGTATATTTCAGAAAAGCTCTGCTAAATCTGTTGTCTATTTATAAAAAAAGTGATGATAATAATAATAATTAATTGCAATGCTTTGGCTGTAGTTTTCTTTAACTAGGCAAACAGTTCTTCCATCTGTTCCAAGGTATGTTATATTGTATCAGAATTATACAGATGACCTACTCATAGACGTGCTTAACATACTTAAGCTACACTGTCGCCTTACACAAGGACAAATAAAATGCACTCAAGCTTTATAGACAACATACTTAAAGAAGCAGTAAACTTTAATTACTTTTTTTACTGCTGAATAACACTTCACTCCCACTGATTGGTGATTTTTATGTCAAAAGTTGTTACAGTTCAAACTTGTATTTGTTTGCTATATTAACCTGCAAGTTTCTATTGTGGTCACCAGGTGGTGCTATTCCTATCAGCTATTATAGAGTGTTGTAGTCAGTGACTCCAGTTTTCCCATAGAGTATATCATAAAACAATTATCTTTTAACACCAGTCAGCACTCTTTATAGCTTGAGCTGCAAAAATATATGAATGCAAATTTTACCAGCCATGGGAGTATCCTTGTATTACTCAGCAGGAAAAGTCCTGTAGTATATATTTTTTCATTAAAAAATATTTACTGCTTTTTAAGCAATTTTAAATGTAAACTTATAGACAAAACTCTCAAGCGACAGAAGTAGCCACTGATACGTTATTCAGTAATGAAGAATTCAGGGCAGAGATGCACTAAGGTTTAAAAAGGATCCAGGTTAGCGATATTATGGCATATTTGCATCAATTCATCATATGCACTAAGATGTCTTCACCATCATATCTTTGTGAATACACACCAGATATGCCCACATTACAATGTTTTTGTCATACCTTCACCAGGTTTCTGAAGTTGCTTTGTCTAATTCATTTGCATTTTGGAATACACCTTAATGAGCCATTGTTTTATTACTATGGGTGTGTTTATATGTAAATGTGGCTATTCTTACTAAGTTCTGGTAGCTGGCTATGCTGTCGGAGTTCACAGTGCCTAATTCCCCAACCTGAGGTTGGTATCTTCCCATAGCGTTATATGCAGCCACACAAAACATTTGCTGTTTCTACTGAAGACAGGGACAGCAGCTGCCCTCCATTAATCCCTTGAGGGCCATAGGGATGTGTAATGTATGTATCTGCAATGCGTTTCAGACCTGTGTAGTAATCAAAAGGTTATAACATACATAAGCCAATGCCCCTCTTAACAGTTGATTCAAATATACACAGAACTTGCAGATCAGTTTCATATAACAGCTGACCTGCTGGATCTCTGTTTACCTGACTGATTAGATGTTTCCTGTACATAGCAGACTATCCTCTGATCAGCTGATTATTATAAACATAAGACTCTGCTACACTCTGCTAGACACTCCATCAGTCTTGCAGAGTATTGTAAAGTCATAGTGTAGTAGAACCAAAAGACCAGCTGTTACATGTAACAGCCGATCTGTCGGTTCTGTGTGTATTTGAATCAGCTGTTAAGAGGGCATTAGTTTGTGTATATTATAACCAATTATACTTTGCACATTCCTATGGAACTCAAAAGTTATGGAAGGGCTGGTGGTGTTCTTGGTGCTGAAGACTGACCACATTCTAGCTGGTCCCCTACTTTCCCTCCTCAACACATTGCCAACATTATCCCAATCTCACATGCTAATGATCAAAGTATCTCCCTTTCCCTTTGCATAGATAATTCTTAGTGCATACCATGTGTATTGTAATCTCCATGGCAAAGTGATCTCCGTACATTGTCAGTCGCATTGTGCAACTGCATCAATCCTTAGTGCATTTCCCCCCCGGTCTGCAGTCCTATCTACTTAATTCACAGAAGGATAAAGAGGAGAGGATTTTCTTGCATCAGTGCAATGCTTTGGATACCCATCTTCCCTTAAATGGTTAAAGGAAGCTGAAGCAGGGGCTCTACCCTAATTTATTGCTGTTTTAAGTTAATTATTTAAAAATGGTCTCAATATATTCCAAAAAACCCACATGAAAACATGTAAAAACAGGAAAAATGTATTGCTTATTATTATTTATTGATGTAAATGAGTTCCAGCAAATTCCGCAGAGCTGTACAATTAGAGAACTCATTACAAACACATGCCACACTTAACAAACATATACAAATGGTAGAAAGGTCCCTGCTCAAAAGATGTATGTGAACTAATCTGCACAGATATAAACTTAATTTTCATACTGGGCTCGGTCAGTTTAGCATTGTATAATCTCCTTTGACAATGATAGTATAGCTTTACTGCATACATGAACATTTTATAAAGCTACAGTAGAGATTTGACATCAGTTCAGTTATTAAACTGTATATGGAATCAAGAGTCACAGCAAGGTCATATGAAAAGTATGGTCAGCTAGTGGTTCAGCAATTGTTGGACTCCAAGGATGATGGGAAGTATAATGAACCAATAGCTAATGATACTTCCACAAGAATAATTCCCCATTTACCTTCTGATTTTCTCAGAGCTGCGCTGCAATCCTTGACAGATCAACCAGGGAGTAGAATGGGGGGCTTCCTTGTTGGTCCCATGAGAAGACACTGAACTACTTGACTGCACAATGCAGTCTACAGAGACCCTCCACTTTGGACCTGAAAATCTGAAACAGAGCATCTACAGAGGCTGTCTACACAACCAACAAAGTTTGTGGTTGAGAGACACCTACTTCTGGGTTGCATTGCAGCTGAGAGGTGCAGTTTTCTGACCCACCATCCACCCCCAGCCTAATGGCTGAGAGGGCTTTTTACTCTATCTTCTCTCATAAGCGTAAAATATGATTATTGCCTTTAAAGCTTCAGACTTCCTAATTTACCCCAGTCCCTCTGGAAGCTGATGGAGTCAGTTTTCTACCCCCTCCCTAACAACTCACAGAAGCCATTTTGTAGAAGTACTGTTCAGCCCCTGCTCTGCTCTCACATTGCCCTTTGAAGATTGGGTCACTCAGAAAAAAAGAATCAGAAAACTCAACAAAACATAATTAGATTACATCACTGATAATAAAATTATCATCATTCTATTTTCTCTTTTTTCTTTCCCACCTTAGTATATTTTACAGTAAAATATTATAGTTTACTGATTTGGCAATATTAGCAACTTAAAGGTGTACTAAATCTGTATTGTGAAAAATATATTTACTGTAGAACTTTTCCTGCTTAGTAAAATAAAATCAATACCACTGTTACGTTGTGCTTAATTCAAACATTATTACAGTTCAAACTTTTAATTTTCTTTTTTAAAATCAAAATGCAATGTTGTGAAAAAGCCACCATGGATGGGTTTGCTGCCATTGCTGTTTATAGGGACCTTTTGGTCAGTGATCTAAAGTTCTCCATAGACAGCAATAGCAACAGACTCAAATGGCAATGACTTTTACCCCCAAAAATAAATCTTGACTAAAAAAAAAAAAAAAAAAAAAGAATTTGCGTACAATAATGAAAAATGAAGCACCATTACACCAGTGATATAATGCTTGTTTTACACATCAAATGAACATAATTTTTTTATCTTATTTGTTTTTTTTGTTACTTTCAAATATAAGGGAAAGTAAAACTAATCAAAAAACCCATAACCATCAACTAGAATTTTGGTTTGAAACCAACAGTTGTGTTGCGTCAGATCATATAATTACAAGGAAACGAACCAATTTATTTTCTTCTCTCTAGGGGCACAATGTTTGTTAGTAATGTTATCGTAGTTATCCCACTACCTGTTGTGCTGAGTGACATCTAGTGACTGTTTATAGCAGCAGTGATGTAAAACTGTTGCAAACAGGCTTTGTGTGATGCCTGCCTCAGTTTGTGGCAGTCATGGTGTTATAATAACATATGGTATAAACAAACCTGGGAGCTCATGCCTTGTCCTGATTCATTTTATATTTTGAATTTTAAAACTGTATTGGGGGAGGGGAGGTGTTAGTATTCAAAGAGCCGTATGCACCAAGATATAAAGGTGCACTTCTGGAACAAACCAATTGCTCCAAAAGGATTGACTATAAATTCCCAAACTTCCTGTTAATTTAATTGGGGCTGTTAGTTCCCTTGAATGTCTGAGGGGTATCTAACATGTTGCAAAATAATGCACTGGAGACTTCTATAGCATTCAAAAACTTAAAAGCCCCAGTTAAATCAAAAGGGATTGTAAGCCCCCCTCCCCATGGTGCATTTGGTGAGTTCCAAAATTGTACCCCCTTTAGTTTGATGAATAGGGTTAATCTTTGGGTGCCAGGGGGATGTTCAGTGCTTTGCTTAGCAAGGATTTGGATACCTCACTGGCATTCAATGATTTAACTCTAATTTTAACTTTCAACTTTATTGAAACTCCACAAAAGAATAGCACAAGATTATCACATTCAATACACTTTCTACCCTTAATCATAAAACATAGCCATGCTGTGTGTAGCATTTAAAATATAGCCAGTCAGCACACCTGGAGGATACAATCTGTTTAACAGGGTAATATTCAATCATACCCAGCAACACCAATGGTGTAAAGAAATTTTGGACAAAAATCTTATTAATGCATTGTCAGATGATAAAGATAATTTAATTATTTAACTATTATAATAAACATTGCTTTGCAATGCATTGTACAGCACTCTGGCACTCAAAGGGTTAATTAAAGAGAAACTATCCTGGGATAAATGTTGTTTTATTGTAAATATATTTGCTTTATAAATGCACTTTTTATGTCTTAGTGTTTATTAGCACAGAATCACACCTGATAGGAATATATGTTAATCTTTAAAGGGACAGTAAATTGTCTGGGTGTTGGTGTTTAAAGTTCTGCAATATCCTAAAGTTCCCCCTGTAGATTCCTGTGATCTGCAGGGCTGGATGAAGTAAGCTCTTCACTCAGCACTTCTGGGGGAAGAAACAACCTTGCCATTCTCTCCATTGATGACAATGGGCTCCAATGGAGAGGACAGACATCACTCAAGAGTGCCAGTTGAAGCATCAATGTCATTCAGCCCTGAAGATCACAGAATTGCAATAAGAAAGAGGGGTGTATTACAGACTTAAGCTATGTGAATGTGTTTCCCATCACTTTCAAGTAGGTTCCTACACCCCAGAGTCAATGCTGGGAGTGATAATCTCTTTATCACACCTCAGTGCATCACCCCTCCTTGTCTGTTTGGTATATCAGCCTCAGTGTCTCCATCAAATGTAATAGATCCATGGAATGTTAGTCTCCGGCTGTCAATAAAATGTAGGTTTTTATGGTAACACATTTAGAATAAAGCAACACCAAGCAATGGATATAACCCTTCTATTACACAGATGGAAACGCTCTGCTGGAGTCAGTGTGCCCTCCTTTGCATCACTACAAAAATCAAACTATGAATATTACTGTAGAACAGATCTCTTCCAGACCTCTGAAACACTGCATAGAACTGCAGCAAACCAGTGTGCAATTGTATGTGGATGTCACTTAGGGGTATTAGAGATTCATCAAAAGACTGCACCATGGGTATTGTGGCAGTGATGGTTTAAACTGCTCTAGTACATCATTTTGCATATGATAGTTCTTTAAATTTTAATCAGTTTGGAAGCACTATGATTTCAGTAACATTTTAAATTATTGATTTGGATTTTGATGTTTCTGTAATGGAACATCAAAACATCATACTTATGAAAATGTAAAAGGCAGCATTTATTAAAATACATGTTTTACTTACAAATAACAAAACTGTAACCTTATGAGTGCCATAGGAGTATCCAAAATGCATTGGATACCCCTTGGGCTCTCAAAGGGTTAAAGTAAAATAGTTTTCTGCATAAAATAAGGCAAGGGTTATTAATGATCAGGGCAGGAAGTATGTGTAATTTTCTTTTTGTAGTATCATTTAATGAGAGATTAATGTTATCAAATAAAGGGTCATACACACTTATGACATTTGATTTAACTTGCTGGATGTTTATGTGGTCTCAGACACATTTGGAAGTAATGCATTGGGAGACTCTCAGGCATCCCAGTTAGTAAAATGAGGAAATAGGTTGATACAGTGAGACCTGGTAAGTTGTCATGGGAGGCACAGGAATGGGGGTTTAGACAAAGGTGGAGTGGGTGGAGAAAATGCAGAGGGGGGTTGGTAATACCATTCAAGAGAGTGGGAGGTGAGTCAAAATATGTGAGGGGGAGAAGACAGCAAGAAAAAGGAAGGTCACCTGATATACAATATACATAACAGGTAAGTGTAAGGAGCATGAAACAAAAGAGAGCAAGGCAATTTTTTAACAAGGGTGAATGAGTATTGAACCAAGGGTTAGGGTGACTGATATATTGAATGGCAAGATTTAGACCAATATGATGAAAATGTCAGACACCTAAAATGAGAGGCAGAGGCAAGTGAGAGGTGGGGGTTGAGAAAAGTAAGGGCTAAGCAGTATTATGAAGCACAGTGAGGAATATGTCTCAACATGTCACTAGTTACAAAAAATAGGCTACAAATGTAAATGAAAATGATTTGTATAATGTCATTAATAGAGAACTAGCACCTACTAACAATAACTCATGCTTACTTTACTATGGACAGGAAATCCTAATGATCCTTATATATTTTACTCTTATGTTTTGTTTTTCCAAGAGTTAACATCTTCAGTCAGTCGTAGATGTTATGACCATGATGGCAGTAGACATAGCAGTTGCTGGCGCTTTTTCAAACTAAACCAGGCAGAGTGCATGTGCAAAATTAACCCTTTGAGGACCTGGAGGGGAGTGATTTGCAAAGCAATTCATTGCAAACCTCTCTGGTTCTTAACCCTTTGAGTGCCAGAGGAGTACGCAACGTATTGCAGAGCAATGTGTTGCATACCTCTCTGGCACCCAAAGGGTTAAAAGGTTATGATTACCACGTGCAGTGGGTTTGAGGTCCTGTGGTCCTGCTAGCAACTTCCATGCACTCCTCCATAGATAAGACATCCAAGACAGACTGAAGACATTGGGTGAGATGCACTGAGGCATGATAAAGAGGTGATAAAGTGGAGATGACTTCTCCAGTAAAATCACTTCTCCAATTCCTATATTATTCTATGGACCCTATTCACATACACTGCTTAAGGTTTGGTTCCATAGAATGATACAGGAACTGGAGAAGTGATATCACTGGAGAAGTCATCTACACTTTATCATCTCTTTATCACGCCTTAGTAAATCTCCCCCTCATTATCTTTTGAACAAAGGTCAAGGGCATAATTCATAGGAACACTCTGCCAGCGCTCCTGTTAACCCTTTGAGTGCCCGAGTGGTACACAAAGCATTGCTCTGAGATGCGTTGCGTACCTTTCTGGCACTTGGAGGGTTAATAGCTGTTAGTAATACATGCTTTACCAGGGGAGCAGTTGCACCAGGCATCCAAAGAAGTCACAAACTAGTGTGCTAGCTCAGGGCAAACAAACAAACGATCTCAGGGGCACTCACCGGACCGCTGGAAGGATGATTCAAATCACGATATCCGGGCCGGTGTAGGTAAAAAACAAACTTTATTGATGCAAAAATAAAACATCCATTGTTCAGGCACTCCAGATGGCAAAAGGAACAGAGCTCAAATGTAGCAATAAACTATGATGAACCACAACTCGTCTGGCATGTTTTGCGCATTCCTGCGCTTAATCATAGACTCATAGACTAGCTCAGGGCAAACTGTGTGCACCAAAATGTATAGGTGCCATTAGGAGTTTCCATTCATATTAACCCTTTAAGGACCAAAGGAGTTGCATTGCACATCCCTCTGGTCCTTAAAGGGTTAGGTTTAGCGCATGAGTGGTTATTATTAGGTGTTCATTGTCCTATAAACAAAGTATGGAAAGAAATGTTAAAAGACCGACAGATCAAAAGAGAACTCAAAGAAAATGCAATAGAGACCCTTAGCAACATTTGTATCAATTATATCAAAAGAAACAGCAAGCATACAAAAAGATTTAGCACATAAATGCTAAAGGCAGGAAAGGCAGTTGTACTCACAACAATCTACTGAACAGTATTGTTTTATCGAAATGTGGATATATATCCCCCTCTATATTTCTAAATCCCAAAAGACAGCTTCTGTGTAGGATGACATAAAACTCAGTTAACAAGAAGACTGCACCACAGGAATGAAATAAAAATCCCCATTTATATAGATAGGGATTTTAACCCTTTGATTGCAAGGAAGAAATGCAATGGAGACTACTCAAGTGTTTAAGTCTCATTTAAAGAAGCAATATACTATTTTTTTTATTAAATATTTATCCTATAGCATCCTTGCTGCTGAGTATAACAAGTGTATTCTCAAAGCCAGGAGATGTTTTGTCCAAAGTCATTAAAGGTCAAAGTTACCACTTTTTATATAAAACTGTTAGCAACAGTGATAACATGTGATCCATTTTCTATAATGCTCTCTGGAAGAACTTGATGCATTGACTGCAGCTCTCCATAGTAAGCGATAGGAACAGCACCACCTGGTAACCACAAGGGAAAACTTCAGTTTAATGTGAAAAAAAAAACTGGCTTCAGCTTTAGCAGCTTTTGAATATATATATATATATATATATATATATATATATATATATATATATATATATAAATATACATTTTTTTTTCCCACAGGAAGTCTACCCCTTATTAAAATGAGTGGGAATTCTGGGAATGTGCATTTGTCCCATGGTATAATAGGCTTGCCTCAGACTCCCCATTTCTATGAAATGTATGTACGTATCCTCTAATTCTATTTCCAAATTACCATATTATTGCAAATATGCAGCAATTTACAATTGAAAAGAGATCAGATGCTCCCAACAACATTTGTTTTGGATGTTTTTTTTATTCTTTTAAATGCTAATAGTTAATTAGTATTTAGTTTTGCATTCTGCTGAAGGTTTTTACTAGAATTCAGTATTCTGCAGTGTTTTAATAAACTAAATTTGATACATCCCAATTTATTTTTCTTCTATGTATTCTCTGGCCTCATTTCTATATCATATTGAAATTGTATTGCACTATTTCCTCCTCTAGGAAATTTCAATACGCTTTCTACTGAATCAATAACACTATATATATTACAGCATATTTAATCAATAAAGAATGACTCTGACCAAATTAAATATTAACAATGGTTTAACTTGATGAACATATGTCTTTTTCAACCTTATTTACTATGTACAGCATAAACTGGGCATCCATCTAGTGATCAATAAAAACCCATTACATACCTGTAAGGTGTTTAGGTTATTTTGTCCTCAGAAAAGGCAGTTTGTGAAGCTGTTATATAACATGTTTGTTATAGTTAAGTGTCATCTCAGTGGGATACACATCATCACAGCTTGATCAGTCTTGCCTAAAGTATTTTGCTACTTCTTGAATTTAGTCCTATGCTTCAATCACAATCAATCAAACCTTTATTGTCTTTGGAGAGTTGTATGCCCTGGCAATTTGGATATCATACAAGACTGCTGCTGGAGCACCACCTGCAGCTACAGGAGTAATATGTGTACAGTACAGCACAATAAAATGAACAAACTGCTTTATGAAAGCCAGTCATGTCCCATTTACACGTTCAGGACCGTAAAAAACAAAACAATTCAGACCTCTATACTATCCAATGTGATATCAAGTAGCCATAAATAACTACACTGTGTTTGATGTACTAAGAAGAATGGGTGCGGGGCAGATGCATTAAGGAGTGATGAACAGCAGATTATGTGGGAGATTCACTAAGCAATGATAATGAGGTGATAAAGTGGAAATGACTTCATCAGTTTATCACTTCTCCAATTCCTATGTTATATGGAGCATATGCACTAAGATTTCTTCAACTTTGGAGATCTTAGTGCATAGGCTGTATAGAATAACATAGGAACTGGAGAAGTGATTAACTGGACAAATAATCTCCACTTTATCACCTCTTTATCATAGCTTAGTGAATCTCCCCCATTGGGAGGAGATTATCGCAATAAAGAGGTGATAACGTTGTAGAAATCTTAGTGAATAGGCTCCATAGAATAACTTAGGAATTGGAGAAGTGATAAACTGGAGAAGTTATCTCCCCTTTATCACCTCTCAGTGAATCTCCCCCCATGTCTCCATTGAGATCAGTTCTACAGTTCCTATGTTGTTCTATGGAGCCTATGCACTAAGAGGGATCTTACTGCATCGACTCTATAGAATTGAAGAGTTCATTACATTGGAGAAGTTATATCTGCTTTACCACATCCTTATCAAGCCTTAGTGCATAACTCTTATAGGGTATGGTAATTCTGGGGTAAACCATCCGTACCTTAGGAGGCACATAATTCACATTGCTTTGCAATGCATTTGGAATCTATTTTACATTCAAGGGGTTAAACTCTTTCTAGGTCTTAGTTTCTCCAGGATTCTAAAGAATTATCCAGATCATTGCTTCACAACTCATTGGAGACCTCATAATAATGATTCCCCACTTACCTTACTGTAACCAGAAAATCCTAATGGCCCCTATGCTAAGGCTCAAAAGGTCTTCCACAGGGGGCAACAGAAAAAATAATTTGCTAACTGGACACTAGTTGGTGCTGTTATTGGCAGTTTAATATAAGAGAGTATGAGCTGTAATAAAATTGGATTGACACATCTGCCAGGGGTGAGAACAGACTTGTATTATTCCACAGGGGAATCCCTACAAAAATATATATGTATTCATAATAAAACTTTACTGTTCCTATAATGCTCTATTATACATTAAAAAATCCTACATTTTCCCATTGCATGTATGATTTTGGAGTAACACTTATTCATTTAAGGACTAGAGAAGAATGCAACGTATTGATTCCCTATGCTTTTCACATCCCTTTCATCCATAAAGTATTATTGGGGGGTGAATGTATGGATCTGCCAGTCCAGCTTTCCTGGCATTAGCCTCCAGTGCCAGTAGCGTAGTAAATTGGCATTAGGTAATCATAGGACTAGTAAATCTATTTTAGCACATGTATTTGAGCGGAATTATATTTGCACATTGATCTCAATGACACAGGTTGCAAAATAATAACCATCAAGTGTACTTCTGGCAGGATCATACACCTTGACTATATTTCAATATCAGTTGTTACAGTTACATTTGGTCAAATGCAATAGTAACCGTTTACTTAATAATTAATTACTTCCATAGTACCATAAGCTTAAATAATATATCACACTTACATTTCTCACTGATCATTAATATTAGATTACAGTTGATTGCACACAAGTGGACATGTGTTTCAACAAAAATGCAACCAGCACTACATAGAAGGCATATTATATAACTATTCAAATACTTTATTTACCAAAATGAGAAGATTGCATAATTACATTTAATAACATCAATAAAATAAAAACATAAAATCTAAAATAAAAATTCAACAGAATATTTCTCAGTAATTATTTATGTTTATTATAAGTTCTATAATATTTTCAAGAGCTGCATTATAAAAAAATATATATAAAACCCATTAGCTTTGCATTTCTAGATTACATTACAGTGCTATCACTGGTTTTATATCTATGGCTAAATTTGTGGAAAACTCCTTGTTAAAGAGTTATCAGCTGCAATGGAATTGGGTTCATACTATTATAGCGAAGGTAGGCTTGGATTTCATTGCATTTGATAAGCTTATCAAGTGTTTTAATCCACATTTAATACAAATTTATCCATAGACTTCAAAGGGAATATGTTAGATAAAAGCATTTGATAAAACAACTGTAATGCAATTTAGGTCATAATTTGAATCTATTAATTAAACTAATCTATTAATTTATTGTTTGTAAATGATAACCACTTAAGGGTTTTGTACCTTTCAATATAGCCATCAATGTAGAAAAACACATAAAAGGTTTTTGACTGTTTTGATTCTTGGAATAAAAATGTATGGTTTTGAAGTTCTTATCTTGGCCATCCACCTCAATTAATTTTTCTAGGATTGTACTTGTTCCACAGAATATGGCACTGAGATCATGTATGAGCCTCAAATTGTTCTATTTTGATGATACCAAAGAAATTGTCCTTGTGTGAAGCAATAGTAGTTAAAACGGAACCTTAAAGGAATAGTAATGTTTGACAAAAATAAGCAGCTCCGATTAATTTTCATAGTATGTGGGCCGTGGAGAGCGTTATTTCAATACTGAGTTGTAGTTCAATAGCAATTGAATGATAAAGAATCCCCCTCCTGCCCCTTTTACTGATGTAACACTGCTCACCTCAGAGCAACAAGATTGTCTGGATGGATCGCAGCAAGGGACAATCTTCAATAAGCATAAGGAAAAACCTGAAAAACCTCTCAAGAGGAGCAGGGTTTTCCTTATGCTCACAGTACAAAGATTGTCCCTTTCTGCGACCTGTCTGATCAAGAGACCAGATTCCACATCTGATTGGAGGAGGCTTACACTAGATGAAAGGTGGGGGATGGGGATACTTTATCATTCAATTACTCTTGAACTACAACTCTGACAGTATTAAAATAACAAGGAACTGCTTTATTTTGTGAAACATTACTATCACTTTATGTGTTCAAATTAATATATTTTTAAGGTCAGATTTATATCTCAGGAGTCCCTGTTCAAGTTATCCTTATGTCTCATGACCATGTCCCCACTTTTCACATGACCTTATCCTTTTTTCTTATCCACTGTTTTCTTGGCATAGGAAAAAACATTTAACCTATAATCATCATCATCCTCATCTTCATCCATTGTTGATCCACTGCAGGATGAAGGCCTCCTCAGCAAGTTTCCAACAATTTTCAGTCTTGTGCTTTCTGTTGCCACTGTATACTAACAAATTTGGTAATTTCATAAACCCATCTTGTCTTTGGTCTTTTTGGACATTTAGTATCAAGTTTAGAATCCATTCCAGTCTGGAAGCTCTACCATCAGGTCTTGCTATGAGACCTTCCCATTATTATTTTAGGCACTTAACATTTTCAGTGGTGTCACATACCTATGTTTGCTGACTAATCCAAGCACACATATTTTGGTCTCTTTGTTATGTTCAAAATTCAAAGTTCCATACTATAACCTTCAGCTTTCTTATGGCAGGGACATTCCAACATATATATGGCATAAATGGTGGTGCAATTCTAGAAGCCTTTAATGGTAAAGTTCTCTTTGGTGTTCTAAGATTGAAACTGCTTTCTGAGATGTTCTATATGACTGCATGTAATGCAGCTTGTGTGGCCACATTTGAAATTCCCTATGATGATGGACCCAGCAATTACAGTTTTCATTTAATTTATCTTTAAATTATGTTTGGACACCATAGAAGTTCTGTCTCCAAAGCTCTGTCTCCAATGAGGATAGACCTGATGATTCACTCGATCTTGTTGCTTGCACAGTTGTAACGTGTCATGAATGAGGTGTTGGCTGAATTTTCAGGTGAATCTGTATTCTTTTTCTTCTTCACGTGAGAAATGAGGGACTCTTTTTGATCTTTCTAGTGCAGAGTTGATGATCTATGGCTGGTATTCTTTATCCAGTAGGGATATTCTTGCTCTTTCTAGTGCAGAATTGATGATCTATGGCTGGTATCCTTTATTCAGAAATGTATATGATAGTTTATTGGCCTATTGTTTAAAAGTTTCTTCCTCAGTGCAGTTTCTCTTCAACCTTTGAAATTGGCCATATGGAATATTTTTAAGCCAACTTGAGTGATTGCTGCTTGTAGTTTGAATATAACTATTTACATCAAACTAACAGTTTTTACTGATAAGCTCATCCTTCTCATAGATATTTAAGTCCAGATCTAAAAATACAATGTATTGTTGATGATAATTTACTGTGAATTATAGTTCTAAATCATTATTGTCAAGGTTGGATTATAGATGGACTAGAGAATCTTCATTTCCTTCGCAAATCTTCAGAAGATCAACAATGTAGAGTTACAGTTTGCTCCACAAATCTTATCCAAGAAATTATCCTTCCAAAATCCCATGAAAAGGTTCCAATAACTTGAAGCAAACTGCGTTCCCATGTCTGTCCCACCCTTATAAATGTAGTGGGTGTCATTGAATATAAGGTTGTTATGTTCCAGAATAAATTCATGGCTCTTATGATAAAGTCTTTTTGTTTGTCCTGCATCGTGGTCCCATTGTTGAGGTAAGTATTTTCAGCTGCAAGTCTCTTTGTGTGTTCAATCACTGTGTATAGTGATTTGACGTTACAGGTAATCCATCAGTAGTTAGGTATCCAGTTTATCTTCTGTAGTTTGTGTAATATATAGTTTAGTATATATTTGCTCCTATTTGCCTTTTTTTGGTTTGCCTATCTATATCATTTTATTTTCAACTAGCTAAAGGGGCACGGCACTGCCGTAGGGATTAAGTCCTTTTGGTGCTTCAGGGGTATTCATCACATTGGTGTATATGTAAATGGATATATATATTTATTGTGTTTATGCATGTTGCAGATTTAACTGATATACCAATACTTCATTCCATCCCACTTGGTTGTAATTCCCAAATAGGGTTTAAGTGCTGATGTCTGTTTGATTTTTACTTATTTACTGTGCTAAGACATTAGTCTCTGCTGTACTTTGAGGTATGGACTAGACCGGTACTAGTCAACTGCTGAAACAACAACTTCCATTATCTCCAACCAGCATCTGCTAATGGGGGATGATGGGAGTTGTAGTCCCCAAATGCTGGAGGTCTGACAATTGTCAGCTGACTACCCCTGGACTAGAAAGTATTATCACTTTAGATAATACCAGCAGACAAAATCCTTCAGCGATTATAGACTTCAGTGCCAGAAGACCTAGTTTTTTTGCAGGGAAATGGAGTAGAGATGTGTTTAGTTATTCTTTTTTGACAACATGACATTGATTTAAATGTTCACTTACAAATTGTTGTGAATTTCTTTTTTTAAATCAATTAAGAACAGGGAAATACAGCTATTATAGGAAATACTAATGGAATATTTTTTCTTCGTATCAGCAAAGACTGTAAACAAAAACCTTGACATATAAAATAAGGAACTGAAATGGCACGAAACCAGTCAGAAAGAAACTGTGTATAAATAATTACCATGGCAATGCATCCAATTGTTTAGAACAACATCCCATATTAGAAAGGAAAAAATATATTTAACCCTTTAAATATTTTCTTTTTTATTCCTATAACCATTGAGTACCAGATGGTTGTCAAACTATTCTCTTCTTTTATAATTTAATCTTTAAATCCCATATGGAGGTATAGTTAGTGTAGATTTATATTTCTAGTTTGTGATAGCTACATTTGGCTCTCCAGATGTTGTGGACTATATCTTCAATCATCCACAACAACCATTGGCATGATGGGAGCTGATATTAAAGTTGCATACATTTCAATTGAATTAAAGATGGATTTAAATAATTTGGAATGGGGAATTTTTCCTTACCTGTCAAATCCTTTTTCTTTGGGGTTCTACCGGCAGCACAAGAGAGGGAGTCCCCCTTCCCAGAATAGGACAGGTGCACATAAAAAAGCTTTTTAAAGACCTCCTCCTCACCAATCCCAGTGTCGATACAAAAACTAACATACAAAAAGTAAATGAGTGAAGTTTGTGTGCTGCTTACAGAGACCCATATGAAAAGGAATTGACAATTAAGAAAAATGCCCCATTGTTTAAGGTGTCCTGAGAAGCACAACAGAGAGAACAAAGTGGAACCAAAAAGGGAGGGATTACAAACCTGCCTCCAAAACTATGGCCAAAAGATACTTCTCCTGTCACCTGGACATCCATCTGATGAGTGGAGGTATGGACACTGTTCCATGTGGCAGCTCCAAATAGTTTTCAACTGATGCTTGAGCCTTCTCCACCCATGATGCCAAAATTGCCCTGCTGGAATGAGCCTTAATTTCCATTGGAGAATCCTTATTCTGTAGGCTTATTCAATGGCTGAGTGAAATCATCTTGAAATACAATAATTGGAGGCTTTCTGACCTTTTGAACTTTCAAAGTACTTCACAAATAATGAGAAAGATTTCCTAATTGCGCTTTTCCTTTAGGTGCTTGCCTATCTGAAAACAGCTGCAAACAACTAAAGAATGAAGAATTATTTCTATCGCCAACTTAGGATCTGGAAAAAAGCATGGCAAGGAAATTTCCTGCTCCATATGGAAAGATGATGAATTTTTGGAAAACATTCTTGAGGAATTCTAAGTGAGACTGAATGCTGTTTGAATAAGAGAAAAGGTTATTTGATTAACAGGGCTTGTAGCTCACTTATCCTTCTGGCCAATGTAGAGCTATCAATAGGGCTGTCTTCAATGATAGCATCTTCGTAAAGATTGGTTTCAAAGGCTCTAATGGTTTCTTAAGCAACACATTAAAGACCAAATTAAGATCCCATGGAGGGAAAGAAGGTGGTCTTCTTGTTCTGAATAGCATTATTGATTTTAAAAATCTTCTGATCAATCGATGTTCAGAAGAAGATTGTCCTAAGAAATTCCCTAATGCCACTACTTGCACAGTCAGCGTATATGGGGACAAACCTTTGTTAAAACCATGAGAAATTCTAGCAAGTATGGACAGTGAGATGGGTTTAGATTTATCTTTCACCAGAAACAAAATTTATCCTGTGATCCAAAAGACCCTGGTCATTTAACCATTTGGATTCAGGTACCATGCCATCAAATTCAGGTTGCGCAGTTGATGATAAAAGACTGGTCCCTGACTCAAAAGGCCTTCTCTCCTCAGAAGTCTCACTGGTTCTTCTTTCCTCATCTGCTTCAAGAGCACAAACTGCTCTTCTCATCCAGTATAAATAAATATACTTGATGCCTTTTACTGTCTGATATTCTTCAGGGTATCTGACATCAGCCTCACAAAAGAAGAGAAATAGGCTAAATGAAAATCCCACATCTGCCTCAGAGCATCCTCTGTAAGAGGAAACTGGAAGAAAAAGAGAGAGATCTTTGTGTTGCATCTGGTTGCCACTAATTCAGTTTCCTGCATCCCTCATTTCTCCGTGGACCTGTGAATGAAGTTTCCATTGATCCTGAAGAAATTCCTTCCTGCTCAAGTTGTCTGCCTATAGATTGGATCTGCCTGGAATATGAACCAAAGTGAGAGTACACAGGGTGGCTTCCACTCACTAGAAAATTCTGCTGGATAACTCTTAGTTCCCCCCTTGCCGAGACATATAGGCTACTGTAGTGGCATTGTTTAAGCCAATTTTGACAGTCGTACCCACTTACAAGGGGAAGAGCTTCCTTCTGGGCTCCCCAGACTGCCTGCATTTCCAGGTGGATGAAGTAGAAGTGACTTTCTGCACTCCCTGCAGGGGAGGGGTAACTTAAGAGTCTTGATCCCAATTGACCTTCAAGTGAAGGTGAGCCCAAGGGACAGCATCTACACAGGCTGTCAGGAGGCCCATAATTGACATAGATTTCTGTTGGGAAAGAAAATCTAACTTTCTCATAAAAGAAGTTCTTGCTTCTGTTTCTAATATTAGACATAAAAAATGCTTCCTTTGTTGTTGAAGAAGACTGCATTTCCTCAGGTTTACCTGCCAACCCAAGAATTTTAGCTTAGAGATTACCAGGTCTATATGTTGGCAAAGCAGGAAAGGGACAACCAGAACTCCTCTCTTCCTGAGGCTTGCTTTAACTACTACCATAATCTTGGTGAAGACTCTGGGAGCTGAAGAATGACTGAAGGGAAGTGCTGCAAACTGAAATCGTTTGATTAATCCATTGTCCTTTATTGCCACCATGAGATACATCTGGCTGAAAGGATGAATGGGACTGTGAAAATAGGGATCTTGAATATATATATTTTAACCATACAGTAATTTTGTTTATTTATTTATTTAGAAAATGTTTTACCGGGAAGAATACATTGAGATTTCTCTCATTTCAATTATGTCCTGGATGGTTTAACAGTAAAGAGTTACATATTTACACAAATATTGAAACGTTATATATACACACATAAACATACATGCATACATACATACAAAAAATATATAAATAATTCCATATTGTTTTTAGATATAAAGAGGCAGTTATTGTTTAGAATTTTAGACTTGGAGAAGATCTGATTTATTGGGCAGGTTATTCCAGACTTTTGGAGCTCTGAAAGAAAAGGCAGATCGAACAGCTTCTTTATTATAGTGTGGTATACTCAGTGGGTTGTTAGCAGTGAAGCGGAGGATATAGTTAATATAGAGAACTAGAGTGAGCATACGTCTCAGGTATTCTGGTAGCTTTCCAAAGAAGTGGTTGTATACTAAGCAAGAAAGGTGCACCTATTTTAGGATAAAGTTTGGATATTAACTTATCAATATGAAGAACAAAAGTGAACTTTGGGGTCAAACCAGATACCAAGATATTTGTAGGAGTCTGCTGGGGCCAAGTTACGATTAAATTCCTTTACACTGGATAGATGGGTTTTGTCAAAATTACATAGATTGTGTGTTGTACCAAATACCATGGTGACTGTTTAAAGGGATAGTAATAGTTGAATAAAAATGCAGCTCAGATTGATTGTCATATAAAGAGGGTCTTGTAGTGCTGTATTCCAATAGTTTACATTTTGTAGTTCAAGAGTAATTTGATTCTAAAGGATCCCCTTACCTCCCCTTTCACTTACATCATGTTGCCTCTCTGAGCCGGCCGGATGGATTGCAGTGAGGGCAATCTTCATTGAGCATAAGGAAAATCCTGCCCTACTTAGTCAAGGGGGGCAGGGTTTTTTTTATACTCAGTTGATGAAGATTGTGCCTTGCTGCACTCTGTCCTGTCTCAGGACCGTACTCCACATCTGAGGGGAGGTGGCTAAGGGTAGGTAAAAGGGGTAGGAGGGGGATACTTTAGAACTGAATTATAGGAGCAATCTGATCTGCTATTACTATCCATTTAAGAAGAGTCTGTTTTTAGTTATCCATCTTTCAACTTCAGAGCAATCATGCT
This sequence comes from Rhinophrynus dorsalis, assembly GCA_037306005.1. Classification (NCBI taxonomy): domain Eukaryota; kingdom Metazoa; phylum Chordata; class Amphibia; order Anura; family Rhinophrynidae; genus Rhinophrynus; species Rhinophrynus dorsalis. The sequence goes on from CM074723.1 coordinate 177,528,463, forward strand.
GTAATACAGCTTCTAGCTGAGATACATTGGAATTTCTAGCATAGATTATGGTGTCATCTGCATACATGTGCACAGAAGATGCTTTGCAAACTGCGGACAGATCATTTATGAATAAAGAAAATAGAAGAGGGTCAAGAATGAAGCCTTGGGGAACCCCACTTGTTACTTTGAGCGGAAGGGAAATATTGTCAGTAATGGACACATATTGTGTTCTGTCTGATAAATAGGATTGGAACCAGTTTAGATAATGGTTACTCAATCCTGAGCTTTTGAGTTTGCTTACCAGAATATTATGGTCTCCCGTACAAAAGGCCTTTGCAAAATCTAGCTACAGTGAGTTCACTATTTTCCATGACAGTCTGGATATCATTGCATATTTTTAGGAGGGCAGTGAATGTTGAGTGATCTGAATGAAAGCCTGACTGAAGTGGGGGTGAAAAAAACTGGTTAGTCAGTAATATTTATATAGTTGCACGTGGAGACATTTCTCTAGGATTTTAGATAATGCGGGGAGTAAGGATATTGATCTGCAATTTGATACTACATTTTTAATCCCCTCTTTTGTGGATAGGCACAGCGCTAGCCAATTTCCAGGCTTTGGCCATATACACAGATGACAGAGAGGCATTAATTAGGGATGCAATAGGATGGGCAGTGATCGAGGCACTGAGCTTTAAAAACATTGCTGGTAGTTGGTCATGCCCAGATTGAGATTTTATTTTTGGGTTGAGGAGGTGGTCATATATTTCACTATCATTTGCTAATAATTTGTGGAAGAGGGTTGAATGCTGGATGCATTCCCTCTATTTTGAATCTCTACACCTAGATAAATTTGTTGATAAAGTTTAAATTTGCCACCAGCTGAAAACCTACTGTGCGCTTCAGAACAAGAAAGGGGGTGGCATGAGTTCCTCTTCCTCTAAGCTAGTGAGGTACTGTAATAAGGACTTTGGCAGATACCAAGTGATGGATAGGTTAAAGAATGGATTTGAACCATGATAATAACAAATCTTGGAGGGGGTAGGGTGGTAAATCGTATTTTGTAGCTGGACTGGATGATAGAGACAATCCATGAATCTGTAGTAATACTTTGTCATTTCCGCAAGATAAAAACACTTCCTCCTAGCAAATTCCTGGATGTCAGAATTGAGAACTTGATGCTGAATCTCTAGAAGTCATTCTAGGGCATTTTGATCCTATATGATAGTATATCCTTGAAACTGGCCTATATTTCTGTACACTTTTTTTCTCTTCAGATAGTAAATGAAGGAGAGTGTCCAACTCTTTCCCAAAAATAAAATTCCCTTCAAAGGGCATAGAACACAATTTGTACTTTTAGAAGATGTTGACAGATAATTAGCTAAGCCATAATGTTCTACGGACAACAGCTGACAAGACTGAGGCTCTCACGGCCAAGAGCGTATTCTCCATAGAGGCAATACTAACATAAACCACCACCGATGTGACTGCAGACTTTAAGCCTTTTTCTCTGGATACCCCTCTAACTGCGTGAGCCACAGATGCATGGCTCTTGATACACATGAAGTAACTACGCTGGGGTTAAATGCTGAAACACAATCTTTCTAACACCTACATAGGGCTGCCACAACTTTTCTATCCACAGGGTCTCTAAAACCGGAGCCAGCTTCCACAGGAGTAGTAGTTTTTCCTGAAATTCAGGCCACATCAACATCTACCCTAGGGACATGATCTCAAAAAGTAGATTACATGAACAGGAAAAATGTTATGGGTCTTTCTGAACCCTAAATAAAGTTCATCTACCACCAGTCCTAGGTACTTAAGGTGTAAGACACTTTTACCAGCATATCTACACACTCAGTCAGAAAAATATATGTCTTCACTATCTCATCTGAAGAGGAGCCAGACTCTAACTCTGACTCCTGGGCTATACTCCTATGAGTAGGAACTTCGTCTTGTGGTGAAAACACATCTTTCTCCATGTATCTTTGGCAATAGAAGAAAAGAGATACCAAAGATCACATAAGTAGACATACTGTCCTAACAAGAATCTGTCTGTGTAGTTGAAAAAGACTTAACCCCTTGAGTGCTAGAGGGGCACTCAAAGGGTTAACCTCAGATAGGCAAGAAGGACATATACATAATCCAAATGTAGTTTACAAAGAAGGCAGGCCTATAAATCCTCTTTGCAGAGTTGAAACAGGGCTGGAGCTGTGCTGGCTTGGGGATACCACTGTTCACCACAATGGCACATGTCCAGATGCCAGAAGAGCCACCCAGCTTGGTGCTTCTAAACAAAAAATTGAGATGTTGCACCTCCTGTCTTGAAAAGGACAGGTAAAACACTGGTCATAGAAGCCTGGGGTCATTTAATATTTTTTGTAGGCATGTCTCCTGTTCTGTGGAGGCTGGTCTGTCTCTGAAGTGCTGTGCAGGAGACCCAAACAAATCTTCATTTCCTCCCTATGGTTCAGTTTGCTTGCTCCAGAATTGCACATGTAGCTTCATGAATAAGGCCCTAAAAGATTTGTTCTTACCAGAAGGGATAGGCAATAACTTTCGCTTCAAACCAGAATTGGCGAAAAATGCCACTTTCTGCTTGGTGAAAATTTCCTGCAAAAAATGCCATTTTCTCACTTTTTTCACCTAGCTCCTTGCATTGAAATCAATGGGAAGAAAACGTTTTCCTCACAGCATGAAAGTTTTCTCTACTTTTCTACAGCCATACACAAGGGAGTCAGGCTCTCACAGTATGCTACTCTGTGTTTGTGAGAGGCAATAGAAGCAAATAAAGGGGAACTGAAGCTTAGTTTAGGTAGTTTTTTAGTTAGGACATTTGTTCTCTGTATTAAGGGAGTCTGGGGGTACTCTGGGGGAGAAGAAGGGAAGAAGGAAGTTGACCCCAAATACCACAAAATTTGGTGTGACTGACTGGCAAGACACGGGCAGCTAGGATCCCAATTACTTGCTGATTTTGCTTTTATTGTATGGGGAAGTTGTTGATTTTGTTTTTTACTTATATACTAGTGTAAAAGCCTGTGTACATGTGCCCAGCATTCTGTGAGTTCGGGCAGTCTCTTCTGGTCATGACTGCATTGGACAAACATACATCTGGCCTTTTATATTATAGGATTACGAGTGTACGATCCCATGTACATGGGCCAAAGTGTGTTAAAAAATATTAATTATTATAAAATAATATATATATATATATATATATATATATATTTATATATATATGTTTTTATGATTATGTATTTCTGAAATGCCTAGCTCAATGGTTCCTATCTTTTTTTAAGCTTTTCACATCCATTTTTAAGTTGTCACACAATGTTGAAAAATCTAAATGCCTGGCTTAAGGGCATCTAAAGTTTTTGGAAAGGTATTTAACATTTTGCTTGGTGTGGCGACACATATAAAAGTGCTGTGATGCAGTCAAGCGCAGTTGTCCGATGCAGTCATGTGCAGTAGAGACTGCCCGATGCAGTCATGCGCACTAGAGACTGGCCAAATGCACAGAACTAACCTTCCAGCATTTTGTGCGTTCGGACAGTTTCTACTGTGCATGACTGCTTCTGTGCGTTTGGGCAGTCTCTACTGCACATGACTGTGATTGTGCTGCAGACTGGGACACTATACAGTCCTAGACAACTCTATGAGATTGTGTCATATAGCAATAAAAGCTAATACCCTCTGAGCTGTTATGCCACAGAGAAAAACTGCAACATTGTATGTCAATGTTATTGTGGGGTAAAATATGCAATCCTGAATAGTGTGTAGGATTGTGCTAAAGATGAAGATTGTCAACTTTGTTGTTATATTGGAACAGACTGAAATGTTTGCCTTGGAGATGTGATTGTGTTGGAAAATCTATAGCCCACTGTGTGAATGTGGCCAAACTGTGACAGTGTGTACTGTCGGCTTACTCTATGTGTGAATATGGTTGGCACAGACTGAGACAATCTTTACTGTAGGGTCACTCTGTGTGTGAATGTGACACAGACTGAGACAACCTGTACTGTCGGGTTACTCTGTGTGTGAATGTGGATGGCACAAACTGAGACAAACTGTTGCCACCGGTTACTGTGTATGAATGTGGTACAGACTGAGGGAGAGGTTCTGTTTCCTTTGGTTACGCTGTGTGATTGTGCCATAACTGAGAGAAGCTGCTGACTCAGGTTACTCTGTGTGATCATGGCACACAGTGAAAAAGCTGCAGCTTTAGGTTACCGTGTGTGAATGTGGCACAGACTGAGAGGCACTGCTTCCTAGGGTTACTGCTTCTGCACATGACTGCATCGGGCAGTCTCTATTGCACATGACTGCATCGGACAAACATACATCTGGCCTTTTATATTATTGTATGATATTTTTTGGACTGACCGTTATATGATAGGGTGGATAACTTAAAAAAATAAATAAAACAATTTTAAAAATGAATACATAAATAATTAAACAAACAAATATATTAGGTGATAGACAGCTAACTGGGAGCCTGATGTGAAGTCTGTGACTGAGGCAGACTTGATAGAGAGCAGATGACATTGAGGATTTTGTTGAGGGCAAAGGCAAGACATCACACTCCATCAGTTGTGTACTGTAGGGAGTAGAAACACACACAGTAATTGAGTAATGTCTAGCAAATCACAAGTGGGAGGGGGAAAAGTGGAGCAATGCAGGGACATGGGAATAAAATGGTAGTTTAAAAACTGATTGCAGCAATGGTTACTGCAGCATGTGCAATAAATGATGATGATCCTTCTCCTTCCAGGGTGGATGCACTTTATCAAGGTCCCACCAATCACATCATGCCAGTCCCCCACCACCACCACTACCATACACATCTGCCACAGTGTAGGTTGTACTTCATTTTATTTTTTTTAATCACTTGACATCATCATGAATACGTGGGAAGTTAATGTTGTGGGCAAAGGACAAATGCACTGTGCATGCTAACACATTTTTCAAGGTATATGTTGCTGTAGGACTCAGATACTTATTTCTCCACTATTTCATCACTACAGCCCTCAGAAGAAGTAATGTTGTGCTGGGAAATGTTGCACCATAGGAAACAATGGAAACAATGGTGAAAATGTGTTAGAACAGGTGAAAAATGTGTTGGAATAAGCAAAAAAATTGCGAAAAGGAAGAAAATGGTGAGTTGCCAAATATACTGATAAACTTGGGAAAATCAATTTTACCATTGGGGACAAATGTAAATTCCTATTGTTTTAAATGGGGCTTTTAACCCCTTGAAAGCTAGAAAGGATTTCAGTGCATTCCTTTGCAATGCATTGAAGACCACTCTAGCATTCAAACAATTATAAGCCCCATTTAAATCAATGGGAATTGGGGGGTTGGGGTATTTGTTCCCTAAGGTGTAGTTGGTTTGCTCCAGAATTGTTCATATCCCTCCTTGGTACATGAGCCTCACTACTGCTGCTTTATTTAATGACCCAATCATGTTCTGTGCAGGACACTGTTATACGTGTGTAGGTCAGTGGTAATTCCCAAAATTCACATTGATTTAAATTTGTCTTTTAACTCATTTCTAAGGACGTCTCCAATTAATTTTGAAGCAATGTATTAGCGAGCTTTCAAATTTTCAAATATTCAAGGGGTAAAAATTCCAGTTTAAATCAATTGGGATTTTTAGTTGCCCCCTAAATTAAGCTGGGTTCCCCAAAATTGCTTCAGTTCTTGTACTATACCAGTCACACTACGTTTCTGCTGTGTATTCTTGAACTCGCTAAAATTAGTAGTCTCTCATTTGGAGATATGTAACATTTTGGCCTTCAGAATGTAACTTACTGAGAAGTGGCCAATCATCTTGAGATATCTGAAAATAGAACAACTAATCAGTTTTCATTTGTTTTAAAAGTGTAAAGAATAGGCACTAATAGATCATGTATATTAAGAGTGCCTTAAAGGGATAGTAATGTTTCACAAAAACAGCAGCTCCAATTAATCTTCATAGTATTTGAGCCATAGAGAGTGTTATTTCAGTACTGTCAGAGTTGTAGTTCAAGAGTAATTGCATGATAAAGTTTCCCCTCCTGCCCCTTTTACCCAGTATAAGACCCCTCTCTTCAGATGTGGAATCTGGTCCATAGACCAGACAGCTCACAGCAAGGGACAATCTTCTTACTGTGAGAACAATGAAAGCCCTGCCATCTTGACAAGTTTTTCAGCTTTTTCCCTTATCTTAATTGAAGATTTTCCCTCTCTGCAATCTACCTGGACCCACCCTGCTGCTCTGAGCTGAGCAGTGTTATATAAGTAAAAGGGGTGGGAGGGGGATTATTTATCATTCAATTACTCTTGAACTACAACTCTGACAGAATTGAAATAACACTCTCTAAGGCCCAAATATTATGAATATTAATTAGAGCTGCTTTTATTGTGAAACATTACTATCCCTTTAAGACTCATACACTTCTTCTTTAGAAACACTAATTTAATAAAGATAGCCCAAAAAAAAAAACGATTGGCTTGTTTTCAATACTGATTAATCAATAGCTCAGTTTACAATACGATTTATAATGCAAAGAAAATGGCTATTATACATGTTTTAGTACAATCTGTTTATAAACTCAAATCCCATAATCTTCTTTTAAGAAGCAACCCTGAAGGATCAGGATAAAACTATTTTATGTTAAAGCATATTAAAAAACAAATGTGTAAAATACTCATGTCCTTCCTATTACCTTGGAATTTATTTTTTTGTTAAATGGCAAACAGGTAAATACAAATAGGTTATTCATCTGAATATTTATCATTGGATTGGAGTATTCATTTATTAATGAGTGAGCACATAGATATGCTGTAAAAATATATACATTTCTGTATGCTTAGTCCAAGCTAGCATATCCTAAATTAGTCATTGGGAAGCAATCAAACATAAATTCTATAAATGTATTTGTGAAAGTAAAGTCTTTCTTCTCTGATTTCTCATTTTTTCCTAATTAGCCAGGAAAATGTGTACAATCAATGATAAATATCTGAATGTATTTATGAATGGTCTCATGCAAGCAGTGGTAGTGAAAAACATATAAAATATATTATTTAGCTAGCCCATTCATAAAGAGAGTCCTTAGTTTTAATTTTCCAGTTAGCTGCCAGTTTGTTTATCTTCTTGAAGGTTTTTCTTTGACAACAGCCAGAACAAACTGTTCTCTGATTGGTAAATTCACATGAATGACCTCTGCATGGCCCTCTCTTCTTTTGTGCAATTGATCCCTGACATTAACAGATTTAAAATAGGGAGTAGCATCTGAAATCACTCAACTTGTTGGCAGAATGAAACAGAAAATAAAAAATAAATTGGTACATTTAATAGGTTAGAGATGGTTATGTACAAGAAATAAAATATGAAAATAAAAAGTAAATAAACAAATGAATTACTATACAACACATCTATGATACATTTGTGGTTAGTGATATCTGCAGCATCAGATAATTTTAAAAAGCCACGTAAACAATTTTTGTCTATATAAAGATTTTAAAGATTTAAATACAAAATAATCAAATTGTCCTTTTGGTGAAAATCTGGTCCTCTAAGAGAACTATATCTATGGCATTTTATTGGTTTGGGAAGGTGCCTATATAAAGTAGAAATGTCTCTTTAAAGCAGCTTAGGCCATTTTAACCCCTTAGCGACCCTTGACGTACCAGGACCGTCAAGGGTAAATGTGATCCAACGACCCTTGACGGTCCTGGTACGTCAAGGGTTAAACTCTTCCATCTCAGCCGCACGGAGCGATGGAAGAGTTCAAGCCGCTTGTTACTAAGTGTCCTGGTATCGAGACACTTAGTAACAAGCGGCAGAAACATAGTTGCAACATGCGATTCGCTTCAAAAGCGAATCACATGTTGCAAAACCTGAATGACAGGGACAGTATTTGTAAATACTGTCCCTGTCAGATCTCTCTGCCTCCCTCCACCTTGCATACTGCTGAGGTGGAGAGAGACAGAGAGACATGCTGTTACTGCCTTACTGTAAAAAAAAAAGTAAAAAAAAAGTTCAAATAAAGAAATGTAACCCTTTGATCACTGTTCTGCAGTGATCAATAAGTGCCCCCCCATCTGATCACTCTTGGAGTGATCAATTTGCTGCAGATCAGTGTTTTCTGATCTGTGGGACACCCCCCATCCCCCTTGAATTTTTTTTAGATTTTTTTTAAATTTTGTAAATTTTTTTTAAATTTTTTAAAATTTTTTTTTTTTTTTTTTTTTTAAATAGTAAATATAGTTTAGGTATTTTGGTAGGTAGTTGGGTAGGTTTAGTGTAGACGTGTGTTAGGGAAAGTTTTAGGGATAGATTTAGGTTTAGGGGGAAAAAAAAAAAAACCAACCCCCCCCCCCAAAAAAAAATATATAATAAGCGCCGTTTAGATAGGTAGTTCAATTGGGTTAGGTAGGTTCAGGATATACGTAGGTTAGGGTAAGTTTTAGGGTTAGATTTAGGTTTAGGGATAGCGTAAGAAAAAAAAAACCCAAAAAACCCCAAACCCCCCCCCAAAAAAAAAAAAATATATATATATAATAAGTGCAGTTTAGATAGGTAGTTCACTTGGGTTAGGTAGGTTCAGGATATACGTAGGCTAGGGTAAGTTTTAGGGTTAGATTTAGGTTTAGGGATAGCGTAAGAAAAAAAAAAAAAAAAAAAAAAAACAACCCCCCCCCAAAAAAAAAAAAAAAAAAAAAATATATATATATATATATATATATATAATAAGTGCAGTTTAGATAGGTAGTTCATTTGGGTTAGGTAGGTTCAGGATATACGTAGGCTAGGGTAAGTTTTAGGGTTAGATTTAGGTTTAGGGATAGCGTAAGAAAATAAAAAAAAAAAACAAAACTTTTTTTAGTGGGCAAAATGCAGCGCAGGTACAGCGTTGAAGAGGCATATGCCTTTTTGGCGTCTGACTCTGAGGCAACAGACACTGCGTCAGATTTTGACACAGCGCAGTTTTCAGAAAGTGAGAGCAGCTCTAGTGATGACGCTGGGCCTTCTGTCAAGAAAAGACGCACTGCCCCAAGAGCTGCTCTGGCAACTGCCTCAGCACCTGCCAAAAGAACTGCCCAAAGACCTACCAAAATACCTACCCAAAGAAATGCCCCAAGTGCTGCCCCAAGAGCTGCCCTGGCAACTGCCCCAGCACCTGCCAAAAGATCTGCCCAAAGACCTACCAAAGAAATGCCCCAAGTGCTGCCCCAAGAGCTGCCCTGGCAACTGCCCCAGCACCTGCCAAAAGATCTGCCCAAAGACCTGCCCAAAGAAATGCCCCAACACCTGCCACTCCGGATCCTAATGAATGGGTATCAATTTATGCCCATAAATATCAGAATTCACAGGCAACCCAGGGATTCAAATTGATGTGGAAGGATTTACCCATGATCATTTTTTTTATTTGTTTTTGGGGGAAAACATTTTAGGTGAAATTGTTTCCCAAACCAATTTGTATGCAGCCCAGTATACTGCCGCCAACCCTAAGTGTGAAAAACGCTGTTTTTTTTTTTTTACTTACGTCATGGTTTACGAGGGATTGGTGGTAAAATGGCCGTGTATAAAATTGGAAAACACACCTAAAACGAGAGCCTGGGGTGTCTACTTTCCAAAAATATACACTTTTGGGGAGAAATCTTAAAAAAGAGCACTGTTACACAGCCCCAAATGAGACATGGCACCAGTAACGCAAGCTGTGAAAATTCAAAGTGTGAACCTGGAAACGCGCATGTTCCAATTTGGCCCCCGTAGCTCCCCCAAACCATGAGAAAGCTATGCATATGGGGTATTGCCGTACTCAGAAGAAGGAGCTGAACACTAATCAATTCAGTTTATAAAATCTTCACCTATTCTGTGCTTGAAATTCACATCAACATTGAAGGCAAAGTGTGAAAAATGCTGAATTTTTCTTTACTTACGTCAAATTTTCACAGGATTGGTGGTAAAATGGCTGTGTATAAAATTGGAAAACACACCTAAAACGAGAGCCTGGGGTGTCTACTTTCCAAAAATATACACTTTTGGGGGGAAATCTTAAAAAAAGAGCACTGTTACACAGCCCCAAATGAGACATGGCACCAGTAACGCAAGCTGTGAAGATTCAAAGTGTGAACCTGGAGATGCGCATGTTCCAATTTGGCCCCCGTAGCTCCCCCAAACCATGAGAAAGCTATGCATATGGGGTATTGCCGTACTCAGAAGAAGGAGCTGAACACTAATCAATTCAGTTTATAAAATCTTCACCTATTCTGTGCTTGAAATTTACATCATCATTGAAGGCAAAGTGTGAAAAACGCTGTTTTTTTACTTACGTCAAGTTTATGAGAAAGTGGTGGTAAAATGGCTGTGTAAAAAATTTGAAAACACACCTAAAATGAAAGCTGGGGGTGTCTACATTCCAAAAATATACACTTTTGGGGGGAAATTCTAAAGTGCAGCACTGGAACATAGCCCAAAATGAGTAATGGCATCAGTTAACCAAGATGTGAAAATTCAATATTTGTTCAAAATTGGGCCCCGTAGCTCCCCCAAACCTTGAGAAACCTATGCATATGGGGTATTGCCGTACTCAGAAGAAGGAGCTGAACACTAAACAATGCATTTTTAAACATCTTCACCTATCATGTGCTTGAAATTCACATCAACATTGAAGTGTGAAAAACGCTGTTTTTTTAACTTACGTCAAGATTTACGAGCGATTGGTGGTAAAATGGCTGCGTAAAAAAATTGAAAACATACATAAAATGAAAGCCTGGGGTGTCTACTTTCCAAAAATATATACTTTTGGGGGGAAATCTTAGAGTGGAGCACTGTTACACAGCCCCAAATGAGACATGGCACCAGTGATGCAAGCTGTGAAAATTCAAAGTGTGAAACTGGAAACGCGCATGTTCCAATTTGGGCCCCGTAGCTCTCTCAAACCTTGAGAAACCTATGCATATGGGGTATTGCCGTACTCAGAAGAAGGAGCTGAACACTAAACAATGCATTTTTAAAAATCTTCACCTATCATGTGCTTGATATCAACAGTAGTATTGAAATGTAAGTGTGAAAACTGCAAAAAAACAAAATATTACCACAATTTTGAATTTTTTTTCTGGAAAAATAGCTGCATGAAAAACTCCAAAATTCTCCTGATTATTTACCTTATGTTGTCTAGTTTTCAGAAACATATACCTTTGTGGGACATTTTTGGTTCTGGCACCGTCAGCTAAGCTATGATGTTCACATGCCAATTGTTGAGAAATCACAAGTTGGAAATAATGGCATCCATCTTGTAATATTTACCTTGTAAATGTGAGGAAGTGATTGAAATACTAGGCATATGGGGTATTCTTATATTCAGGAGAAGCAAATGAATATATTTAGGGGTATTTTTTTTTCATTAACTAATAGTATGCAAATCCTGACAGAAAAATGTAAGCAAAATGTTGTTTTTTTCAATTTTTTTCCTCTTTTTTTCTATTTTAATCAAATTAAACAATGAGGTATTCATATAATTGTGGTATCAAAAGAAAGCCCTACTTGTGCTTAAAAAAACAGTATATAATTTATGTGGGTGCACAAAAGGAATTAAAGAGAAAATATGGTTGAACAAAGACATAGTCAAAAAAGTCAAAATTGCTCCGGTCCTTAAGTCAAATCAAACTCAGATTTTCCCGGTCCTTAAGGGGTTAAACCATTAAAATGTTATACAAAGTTAACAAATACCTGTTTATATGTGAGGAAGGAAGCTGCAATAGTCCTGTTTAGCATAGGAGACACCTGCCCTCATTGTTAGAGAAACACCTTACCTCCCTCCCACTTGTTATCAGTTTTTCTCTGCTGTTAGCACCTTGATTGAGAAAGAGTGGTACAATTTTATTGGACACTTATCTGAAACTCAAAGGGTTAAACATGCATTTAAATGTTTGATTCAAATGCTTTGAATATCAGAGGAGTTTGCCCATACCTAACACTCAAAGGATTTAACCCTTGGTATGACATTATAAACCATAGTTCCACTAGGATACCATATATAACATTATTTAATTTATTTTCTTCACCCTTATTTGTATTATGTTTCACTAACCCTACACTGAATGATGGTTGTAACCTGTTAGGCAGCTGGTAGGTTTAATCAGAGATTGCATTGACTGCTCTATCCTAGAAGTCAGTGGCAGTTCACTTTAGTCTTTTTTTATATTATACCTTCACACGGCAGGAGTTATAATACACTATTGATAGGCATTTTAGTTTCCCTGTATAAAACAGTGTTTTAATTTGTTGGGTCAACTGTGTTGCAGTTTCTGTGTGTGTGTTTTGAACCCTTGGGAAGAAGAGGCTTGGGGACCCTGGCTCAGTCGCTAAATACATTTAATCCTTTGCATGCCAGAGTGATGTGAAATGCATTGCTATGCATTACATCAATATATGAAAAGAAAAAGGGTTAAAGTTGCACTTGGGTTGGAGATGGGAGGGAGAGCACCACACAGGGCATAGATCACGCGAGCCAGCATGGATCTGCATACCATAAAAAGAGAAAAATGCTAATAGCTTGAAAACAATTTAATAAAATAAAACATATCTAATACAAACTAATTTATTAATTTTCAAGATGTTTTAAAATTGTTGTTGTGACAGTTCCACTTTAACAAATGTATGTTATAGATCAAAATGTTCTAAACCTTTATTTTATATATGTATCTTTGTAGATAGAAAACAAGAATATATTTGATAAATAAAAGTTTATACAATTAATTATTTGGTACAGACCAACTGTCAAAAATGACACTTCAGTAATGCCCCTTTTGGACAACTTCACTGGTCACAAATGAATTCTGCCAGTGATGAGGAATTTGATGCAGTCTTTAGAAATGAAGAAACATTTTTGGAAAGAGACAATGACCCGGATTTAATCAAAACATCAAAATATAAAGCCTGTGCATTGAAATGAAAACTGGTAAAAAAAAATCAATATCACAATTTTATCCAAGCAGAAAAGAAAAATAATTATTACAGTTGGCATGTCACCCTGTCCTTTGAACTAAACTAGATCAGGGCTGTCCAAGTTCAGTCCTCAAGGGCCACCAACACACCTGGATTTTAGGATTTCCTTGATTAAGCACAGGTGAATGAAAGGGATAGTAATACTTCGTTTTATCTTTATTTTATTATGTAGGCGTTAAAAAAACATGAAGAACGATATAAGTCTTATCTCTCAAACCTTTATGGTTTAAGAGATATTCACAAGCAAAGTTTCCCCCTCCCGCCCCTTTTACCTAGTGTAAGCCATCTCTTCTCAGTTGTGGAAACTGGTTGTAAGACCAGACAGATAACAGAAGGGGACAATCTTCATTGTAAGAAAACAAAGCCCTTCCCCCCTTGACAAGTTTTTCAGGTTTTTCCCTTATCTTAACTGAAGATTGTCCCTCTCTGCCCTCTGGGCACCTCTCTTCTGCTCTGGCTGAACAGTGTTACATCAGTAAAAGGGGTGGGAGGGGCATACTTTGTCATTGAATTACTCTAGAACTACAACTCTGACAGAATTGAAATAACTCTCCAAAGTCCAAATACTATGATGATTAATTAGAGCTGCTTTTATTATGAAACATTACTATCCCTTTAATCAAAATGAATGAGCCACTAATCACCTGAGTTTAAGCAGGGAAATCCTTACATCTTGGCCTGCTGGTGGCCCTTGAGGACTGGACTTGGACAGCCCTGTTCTAGGCAGAGCCCAACAAATCCACACATTGTGGGCATTGCTAATAGCTCAGCAAGAGATGCTTTTTGCCTCTAACATAACTAATTAGCATACTGTGCAGAAAATTAGCATAAAGTGCCATACTTTGCCACTAAAACATAAACATTAACTCAAAAAACAACTTACAGAAAACTAAACAAACTAAACTTGATATAAGGTGAAAAATTAAATCAAATTATATTAAATAACACTAAATTAGTGCTTAAGAAACCAAATAATGTTAATAATGCCTAAATTCATAAAATTAAAATAAATAAAACTAACAAACTGTCATTGACTATATGAGTAGATTTCTATGATCATTTAAAATTCGACCCAGTGGCTCCTATCACCCATTTGGGGAGAAGGGGGTGGTAAAAAACTGACTCTCTCAGCTGTTAATGGGCTAGAATGCTCCCCGGAAGTTTATAGCTCACAGTAACAAACTTGTAGGTTGTGTGTGCTTATTCCATTGAGCATTAACATAGGGATTGGAAGCCCTTCACTAAGGTCTAAGGAGGATGTGTGTACAGCACAACATGACTGAACTATGACCCTTTAGAGTTTCATAGTTCAGTTCCTTGTTGAACCAATGAGGGTGTCCCAGGAGACTCTTTTCAGACTCTCATTGATCCACAATGCATCCCTGGCTTCATCAGCAGGCCTGCTCTCAAGGTAGAAAGTCTGCCACAACTAGACTATTCACGTGATAGGTGTGTTTAAGAGTAATATAATACGTAGGAATTGTTAATATATTCTACCTAACAAAATGTATACAGAGAAAAAAATATGAAAGAAGAACGTCTGGAAAATTTGGGTCTATCCCAATGAACATATCAAAAACAATATAAATACACACAGGGGCACATATATCTACATGTTGCTACACATTAAGAAGTTATTGGAATTAAAAGTTCTTCAATACAAACGCAAGAAGTCTAAATTATTTATTCTTATAAACAAACGCTGATAAGCAGTTGCACTTTGCAAGTAAAACCCCAACTGATATTGTGTCATGCACAGTAGCATACGTACCAACATGTCACTAAAGCTGCTATTGAGCAGTTTATTATGAATAAGGGTGCCTTGAATAACTTTAATGTTTATGCTAAATCTTTTTGAACACTCATTGTGGAAGGACATACCTCAGGACAGCTTCATCACAGACCTGGCTTCATCACGTATAGAAGTTTACAGAACAGACTCTTTAACCTGAAAACTATACGATGCTCGTAGCCTACCATATCAGTAGGGATGGGCGAAACTTTCCGCCTCAAACTGAAATTGGCGAAAAATCGAATTTTCCGCTTGGTGAAAAATTTCCCGCACACAGTGCCGATTTTCCGCTTTTTTCCGCTTTTTCACACATTGACATCAATGGGAACATAGAAGTTACGTACAACACATAATATTTTATTTCCCAAAGGCACAGTATAAAAGGGGCATGAGAGTGCCTGTGTTGGTGGGGTGAGGGGAAAGAATCAGTTGAACAGGGGATGATTTTTAGGGGGTTGTTGGCTGGGATTGGGGGCACTTAATAAAAAAGAAATCCTGAATAAAATAAAAACCATAAGGCATGGTATAAAGGGGTCTGAGGAGGGTGCCTGTGTTGGTGAATGAATGAATCATTTGAACAGGGAATTTGTTTTGGGGGGGTTTCTTGACTGCTATTAGGGTGACAGTTAATAGAAAAATAAATCAATAAAATAAAATAAGACATTTGTATTTAAAGTGACAGAGACAGGAACCCCTTGACATAAGCTGCCACTGGAGAGGACTGATACTTGACTTGATAGAGTATTTTGTAGAGGACAATATGTTTGATTTGTCTTTAGAGGACTTTGTAGGACTTATACATATAAGAGGCCCAAGCCCTGAAGAAACATTGATTTGTAGGACTTAAGCTTGTTTGGCACAAGCTCTAAGGAAACATTGATTTGTAGGACTTAGGCTTGTTAGAAACAAACCCCCCAAAAAATTTTTATTTTTGTAGGACTGTTTTTTTTTTCTTTTATTTATTTATTTTTTTAAAACACAAGCCCTGAGAAAAAAATAAAAATGCCCTACGTGGCCACTGTCAAATGTCCTCCTGAGTCCTGAGATGCAACTGTTGTTCGTACTGCTGCTGCTGAGTTGTTTAAGCAGCAGGATGATAAGGCAGCTGAAGGGGAATGGGATCAACAATAGCAGTAACATGGAAGATGGATGATGAAGGCTCCAGTGATGTGCCGGAGGCAGTAGCAGCAGAATAAGCAGCCCCCAGTATTTGTGGAGAATAGAACAAGTTGGCCATTAAATCTTCCCCACCTGCCCCTCCTCTAAAATCATCATGGGTGTGTTGTTATTAGAATATATTTTTTCTCTTGAGAGCAGGATCAGTGGGTCTCATCAGCAACTGCAATGTGCACAGTATGTGTGTGGTAAATAATATCTGGGGGCACAACTGTATCTAAACACTATGACATGACTATGAAACCAAGTACTGCCGCTGTCACTGTACCCCTTTTCCATACCCACTAAGGACACATGACAACTTGCTGACAGATTAATAGTAATGATGAACCCTCCCTGCCACCATCTTAGCATATTCTGCAGGATGGAATCTCCTCAGATGCACTGATTGCAATTCTCCTCCACCACACTGACATGTGCATCACAAAGTGTGCAATGGGCAGAGACGAACTGCCACATCCTAACATCAACAGAGTGGCTATCATTTGGCAGGGGAGATAATGAATGAGGAGGATTGGCAGAAGATGTAGTTACCCTAGAAGGTGATGGCAAGCTAGTTGTTTCACTCGTCCTGGAACTTCCAGTCTCTCTCTGGGTTTTTCTATTCTCCCTCCTCTTTGATCTCCGCCTCACCTCTTGTTGCCTTTCTGGTGAGTCAGGGACAGCAAAAGCGGTGCTTGATTTCTGTGGTGGGTGTTTGGCTTTAACATGTTTGGAGTAAATGTCATGGTGCCTGTGTTTCATGTGTGATATGAGGGCGCTTCAGCTAATGTGTGTTCCCTCCTTTCCTCTTTTCACTGACTTGTCACAAATTGTGCACAGTGCCGTTGCTAATGACTGCACTGTTCCTGCCCCAACAGAAAAAGAGTCCCACACCCATGATGACTTCAGAGGGAAGGGGAAAGGTGGAAAAGAATGGCCTCTTTCTTCTTGTCCTCCACATTCCCCTTCATTGTCTGTGGCAGCGGATAATGTTGCTGCTGTTGAGTCAGCACTGCAACTAGGATTAGGATTATTGCTACTGCTGGCAAGTGGAACCTGTCCTAGTCCCGCATCGCTTGTTGACCCCATTCCCACTGTGTCCATGGTGGTGTGTGGCACACTAACCTGCTCCTCAGCATCCTGCTGCCCTTGCATCTCAGCATCAGAAGGAATTAGAGCAGTTGCAAATTCCTCTAGTTCCAAGATGTCCTTGCTAGTGGTGGTGGTGATGCCCATCCTCATTCCTGTCTCCCATTCCTTCTCAGTTTCTGCTAAAAAGGCCATCAATGTCTCTTCCACCCCAGCTTCTCCAGCATCATCACCACCACTAGTCCCTACATGCTGTTGTTGCTGCTGCTGCTCTATTCCAGACATCTTACTGCTGCTTGGAGGAGGTGACGAGCAATGTGACAGAGGGTCCCCTAATGTCACACTTGCCATTGCCTCTTGACATGAAGAAGAACGTAGATTAGCACTAGCAGAAATAGCAGCAGGGTCCCTTGCTGTCACACTTGGCATCATCCCCCCCCCCCGAGTACTACAAGAAACACTAGCAGCAGGCAAAGTATTGGTGGCAGCAGGTTCAATACTGGCAGCAGGTTCAGCACTGGCAGCATGTTCAGTACTAGCAACAGGTACAACACTAGTGGCTGCAGGATCAGAAATGGTGGCACTGGCAGCAGGGGCAGCACATCTGGCAACAGGTACAACACTAGTGGCTGCAGTTACAGAAATGGTGGCACTGGCAGCAGGGGCAGCACATCTGGCAACAGGTACAACACTAGTGGCTGCAGGATCAGAAATGGTGGCACTGGCAGCAGGGGCAGCACGTCTGGCAACAGGTACAACACTAGTGGCTGCAGGATCAGAAATGGTGGCACTGGTAGCAGGGGCAGCATGTCTGGCAACAGGTACAACACTAGTGGCTACAGAATCGGAAATGGTGGCACTGGCAGCAGGGGCAGTACGTCTGGCAACAGGTACAACACTAGTGCCTGCAGTTACAGAAATGGTGGCACTGGCAGCAGGGGCAGCACATCTGGCAACAGGTACAACACTAGTCGCTGCAGGATCAGAAATGGTGGCACTAGCATCAGGGGCAGCACGTCTGGCAACAGGTACAACACTAATGGCTGCAGGATCAGAAATGGTGGCACTGGCAGCAGGGGCAGCACATCTGGCAACAGGTACAACACTAGTCGCTGCAGGATCAGAAATGGTGGCACTAGCATCAGGGGCAGCACGTCTGGCAACAGGTACAACACTAATGGCTGCAGGATCAGAAATGGTGGCACTGGCAGCAGGGGAGCACATCTGGCAACAGGTACAACACTAGTCCCTGCAGGATCAGAAATGGTGGCACTAGCATCAGGGGCAGAACATCTGGCAACAGGTACAGCACTAGTGGCTGCAGCATTAAAAATGGTGGCACTGACAGCAGAGGCAGCACGTCTTGCAGCAGGCACAGGCAGATGACCTGTCCTGCTCTCACTATCTTTTTCTCCTTTCTCTCCCATTCCCTTTTCTCCATTACTTCCCTTTCCTCCGTTCCTTCCCTTTTCTCCCTCCCTTCTTATTAAATTCCCCAAGATCCCTTGGGGTGATTTAGGGGGACTGGACAGCATTGTTCCAGTACTGCTCACTTCCTCCTGCTCCTCAGACTCAGTGGACACATAATAAGGGTCCTTCCAATTCCTCCTTTTGCTGCTCATAGTGATAGCAGTCACTATGAGCCTCTCCTACCTCAATTTTTGCAAAATATCACAAGAGAATAGAACAGCACGTCTATCTCGCTCTGTAGCTGCTTCTATGGTGTCTGCCTTCAGCGAAAACGTCACATTTTTATAGCAAAAGTGCGAAAACAATGTAAATCAATGGGCTAAAACTTTTTAGCCATTGAAAAAATGGTGAACGATTTTGGACAATGGGCGAAAGATGCGAAAAATTTAACCGCTAGTTTTAAAGTGAATTTTCCCACGAAAAAGCGGATAACAACATGGTTTTTGCGAAATTTCTTGACAACTTTCGCCCATCCCTACATATCAGTTCTTCCATTATATGCTTATGTTGGCTTTTACAAGTATCTATGTGTTATATGTTATGTGAATAAAATTGGCCACTATTTTTCATTTTAAAGTTTATGATAAAAATGTTAACTTGCATATGACCTTTTGTGTTCTCTACTGCTATGCATGACCTAGGATACAAGGATGAAAGATATGAGCTGATCCATCACTAAGAATAGGTTTTTGTCATCATCAGGGCTGGCCCAAGACATTGTGCTGCCTGGGTCCAAGGATGAAATGCTGCCCAGCCAAACCACACCCACCAAAACATGCCCATATGGATGTTCTATGCACATTTAACCCATTGAGTCCCAGAGGGGTATGCAATGCAGTTAGTATAATGTAAAGACAAATGGAAGAACTGCACATTTTAAAACTGTCTATTTTTTACAATTGCAGCAGTGTTAGATAGCAATCTTTCACATAGGACACCACTTTAACCCTTTCATAACCAGGGATGTCTGCTCCTGTACTCAAAGGGTTAGAAAATCTAACCCTTTGAGTACAGGAGCAGACATCCCTGGTTATGAAATTGTTAAAGTGGTGTCCTATGTGAAAAATTGCTATCTAACTCTGCTGTAGATGTAAAAATGGAGAGTTATAATATACCATTTAAAATTTCTAGATGATATTTTATAAATGTCCATTTATGTACTTTTTCAACAGTATTAGATAGAAATCTTTCACACAGGACACTACTTTAAACTTTCATAACCAGGTATGTCTGCTCTTGTACTCAGGGCTGGTGCAAGGATTTTTGCCACACTAGGCAAAACCTTATTTGCCGTCCCCTTATGCCCCGCCCCATTTGTGTCCCTCCCAGGGGCGTACCTAACATATTTGCCAGCCCCCATGTCATCCATGTCTGTTTCCACCATGTCTCTCTCTTTCTCTCTCCCCATGCCATCTATGTATGTTTTGCTCTCCCTCCATGTCTGTCTCCCCCCATGCGTCTCCCTCCATGCCACCCATGTGTCTCTCTCTCTCCCTCCATCCCACCCATGTCATACATGTCTCTCTCCTCTCCCCGTGTCTCTCTTTGCCATGTATCTTCTCTTTTGTCTATCTCTCCTCCATGTCTGTCTGTCTCCGTCCTCTTCCAACCTCTGTCTGTCTCTCTTTTCCCCCCATATGCCACAATCAGTTTGCCCATATGCCACTGTCAGCTTGCCCATTAAAATATGTCACGGTCAGTTTGACCATTAAAATATGCCACTGCCACTGCCAGATGCCCATAAAATATGCCACTGCCAGATGCCCATTAAAACATGCCCCAGCACCCATACTGCAGACCCAGGACTTACCCCAACACCTCAGGACATGCCCCATCACCCACATTGCCCACCCAGGACTTACCGCAGCCAGCACTCACAGTTGTCCAACTCCCTGGTGTCTAGTGGCAGGCAGCTTGATCTTCCCACTGCTCCCCGCGTGGTCTGAAGTCTGAGTGCCGGCAGGTCACATGACCCCCCGCTCTGACCTCAGTACATCACGGGTAGCGCAAGAGGCATGAGAGGATGTCTGTGTGCAAGCTGACTGCCCTGCCGCAGAGAGGCTGTTGAGCCAGCGCCTCTGCCGGGAAGCTTTTTTTTTTTTTTTTTTGAAGGGCAGCAGTCGCCGGGCAGCAGATCTGCGCCCTAAGCAGGCGTGTCTGTCACTGACGCGGCACCGTTAATTGAGCAACAGTCTCAGCCACAGTGCAGGAGAGAACATGTCTTTGGGGTGCAAATTGCCGCTGCTGACAAGGTGCTGCCTGGGTCCCATGTAAGGGCTGGCTCTGGTCATTCTGATCATTATACAACCCTACCTCACAGATTCTGATTTAGTAAGGAGAACTGGAGCAGTTCTGGTTTGTTTCAGAATTGCTCAAGTTTCTTTCTTTCTTTCTTTCTTTCTTTCTTTCTTTCCTTCTTTCTTTCTTTTCTTTTCTTTCTTCTTACTGGACTACAGCAATATTTGAATATCATTATGTCTCACTTTGCAATTTTATTCACAGTCTTTCACTACCAATATTAATCTGTGCAGGCAAAGCATCTGTGCTTTCCTTTTTCATGTAAATACATGTCTGTGGGTGATGAAGTTTGCTTAAGTCTTTAAGCAATAATGTTTCTGTAACTCTTAGAGCTCTAAAGGAGTGTCCAATGGATTACTTCACCTCTGGCGCTCAGTGGGAAATACAGACAGCAGACTTGCACTGAATGCATTGTCCAAATGCCTTTTCAAAATGCTGTAAATAGGCAAAGCTTAGAAAAATCTTATTCTGGGAATAGTAATATTAACTAATGGCACTTTACATCAGAATGAATAAACATTGACTTGTCATCAGACCCATCAACTCCACTTACACCTGTTGGACAGCCCTTTTACAAGAATGACTAAAAAACCTAATGCACAGAGCTACTGGCTTGGTTTAAGCTGGCATAAAATTTGTCCATGTTTATACCTACATTAACAATTGCTGATGAGGCCATAATAAAAGGAACCAGTGCAGGATCAGGTGAGAACCTTAGTAAGTATTCACTTCTGATCTACCACAAAAGTGTAGTATTAGCAATGACAACATGAGTTTCCATTAACCCTTTGAATGCCAGAGGGCTATGTAATGCATTGCTTTGCAATGCGTTGCATACCTACCTGGCATTCAAAGGATTAAGCATAGGGTTTACTATTCTTTAAAAAATGGTTGGAAAAAAAGAGGCATAACCTGCTCTAAAACAGTAATAATAGAAGGACATTACCTTCTATACTAAAAGCAAGTCTAGTGTGAGGACATAACCTGCTGTATGTAAAGCAGAAATAGCAGGGGGACATAACCTGCTATATATAAAATAGGAATAGTAGGAGGGACATAACCTTTTGTATATAGAGCAGGTATAGAAGGGGGGCATAACCTGTGGTGCATAAAACAGTAATAGCAAGACGGCATAACCTGTTGTACATAAAGCAGGAATTATCTGGCTTCATATGATGTTACTACAGTGCAGGAAAATGTTATCAGCTAGGGAATGATCAGATGGCTTCATTAGTGTCTTTTTCTGAGATTTTGCCTGTGCACAGGAAAGAAGAAGGTACAGTGCTTCACACAAAGGAAAACAATAACTGGTGCATAGTCATTCCAGGTTACAGTCTGTTTAGAAAGGCAGACTAGGAAAGAAAGGTGTAGGTGGGATTGCTCTTTATCTGAAGAAAAACATAAAGTCTAATTTAATACAAGATGCAGGATAGAGAGAAACAGGATAGAGAGCATTTGGTTAGCCACTGTATCTGAAAATAGAGCTATTGTTCATACTATAGAAATATATAGGACACAAGGATAAGATGAAGCTTTAGACAAACCAACTACACAATAGGGGACAAATGAAACATTCCAAAATGCCCACTGACTTAAATAGGGTGTTTAACCCCTTGAATGCTAGATATATCACCAGTGCACCAATTCAAAAAGCACTGGCATTCAAGGGGGTTAACCTTTTTAGTGCCTGAGGGGTACTCAATGCATTGCTTTGCAACATGTTGCTTACTCTTCTGGCACTCAAAGAGTTAAAAGGTCCATTTAAATAAATGGCCATTTCTTTTTTCTCATATGGCACAGTTGGTATGACCCAGAACTGCTCCACTATTGTCTGTGCATGTAGTTTACTGTATTGTTATATCTTTCTCACTGGTGATTGGTAAACCTAAACACCAGGGGTGGAATGCAAGGAAGTAGAGCAGGCAGTCTTTTCTGAAAGCCATACATTTGGGCACTATTTCTGATTACTCACATTTGGATGCAAGAAACACACCAACGCCTTAATACTGAATAGATCATGCTCCTAAATTAATTAAACTTAGCACGTGGTCATAAATTAACCCTTTGAGTGCCAGAGGGGTACACAACGCATTGCACTGCAATGAATTGTGTACCCCTCTGGCACTCAAAGGGTTAATAGCAAAGTTAGCCAGGCATATGGAAATGTGTGCTAATTGCTTTCCTTAATAAGGCGCAATCGCTAGTCCTCTAACACAATGGCAGACATGCTAGCCATGCCCATTTTTTGAAATGAATTAGCAACAAAAGCCCAAATGTTCACTAATTCAGAAGAATCATGCTCAGTTCAGTAACATTTTGGTGCTAATTATATTGCCATCAAAAGTACACTGTAAATAGAGACTGTGCATGTGTCTTGCATTCCTCCTCATGTTAGCACACAAATAGCTTTGTTATCTGAAAGTTGTCAAGAGACATTTCAGTCAATGAGTTAAAAAAAAAAAAAAATTCTCAATATTTTGGTTAATTTGTTAGAGGATTGGGATTATAAGAAGTATATTTTCCAACAGCCTACATGCAAACGACATAATTCTCATTTTCCTAACTACAGCAGCATTAAACACGCTGACACATAAAATTCCCTGCCAGCAACTTCTTACTGCTTTCTGGCTCCTCTTACTGTACTGTACTGTGCCTCTGCCATGATTTGCAGTGCGCCACTTGCTGGAAAACCTGACACATTGTTTTCATTAATAGTTTCATTTATTGCTCCTGTATTCTAGAAGGAATGCAGCACTGGTATGTATTTATGCACAATAACTAAAACAAAGGATGAGTTTCAGAAATATTCATTTGTGCGTGATGTGCCACAAAAAATGAAATGTAACCTTTCTCCATGCTTGGAATATACCACAAAAGTTCTGTATTTCTGCTCGTTTCATTGCATTCAAATCAAGGACAATAATGCGCTCGCCCAGACCCCCACATGGAGTTTCCCCCCAGATATTCCCACCATGCTTACAATTAAAGGCTTGTCAATTTCATGTATGTTACAACAAAAGACTAGTTTTGCATCAGTAAACATACACGTATCTAGTTAGACCCAGTAAATAGTATGGTACTCTCTAGGACCAAACCACCACTAGATAAAGAAAAAAAAAATTTTTTTTTTTACCTAGAAATCCTCCAAAAAGAAATCATGGATTGAACCAAAAACAGAAGACCCTTTTGATGAGGCACTCAACTAGAACACAGGAGTATGAATAGAAATATAAAAAGTTCCACCTCTTACCCCCCCCCCCCGCAGACACCCATGTGTGAAGTCTTTTGAGAAGGCCACCTTGCTAATTAGTCATGCCAGTACAGGAATCAGTAAGATACTTCCACTAATATAAAAAAGGAAGAGCATGGCTGATGATACTTACAACAACGGCAAAAGACAAGGTAGAAAAAACATACTACTTTGTAACAGAGAACCACATGCATTACATGAGGAGTCACATGCTTTTTTATCACTTTTTACTGGTGTGCACAACTATTTTCAGAACCTGTGCTGTAAGAAAAACATTTCAATCACTTCAAAGACACTAAATTCTTTCAGCACAGTGGAATTTCATATTGTAGTCAGTACCTAATGCCAGCCTTAGAAAAATGATACCCAATTGGTAGGAGCGTGGCTGCCAGATGAACAAGATCAGGGAAGTGGACAATGTACGTGTGGTTCTATGGCTACCAGTTCAACAGTGGAACATGCCAACAGTATGTCGTGTGAAAAAGAAAGTATACCCTCTTTGAATTCTATGTTTTTACATATCAGGACATAATAACAATCATCTGTTCCTTAGCAGGTCTAAAAATTAGGTAAATACAACCTCAGATGAAGAACAACACATGACATATTACGCCGTGTCATGATTTATTTAACAAAAATAAAGCCAAAACAGAGAAGCCATGTGTGAAAAACTAAGTACACCTTATGATTCAATAGCTTATAGAACCACCTTTAGCAGCAATAACTTGAAGTAATTGTTTCCTGTATCAGTCTCTAACATCGTTGTAGAGGAATTTTGGCCCACTCTTCTTTACAACGTTGTTTCAGTTCATTGAGGTTTGCAGGCATTTGTTTATGCACAGCTCTCTTAAGGTCCCACCACAGCATTTCAATCGGGTTGAGGTCTGGACATTGACTGGGCCATTGCAACACCTTGATTCTTTTCTTTTTTAGCCATTCTGTTGTAGATTTGCTGGTGTGCTTGGGATTGTTGCCCTGTTGCATGACCCAATTTCAGCCAAGCTTTAGCTGTCGGACAGCTAAAGCTCTAGAATACTTTGTCTCTAGAATACTTTGGTATACAGAGGAGTTCATGGTTGACTCAATGACTACAAGGTTCCCAGGTCCTGTAGCTGCAAAACAAGCCCAAATCATCACCCCTCCACCACCGTGCTGGACAATTGGTATGAGGTGTTTTTGCTCACATGCTGTATTTGGTTTTCCCCAAACATGGCGCTGTGCATTATGGCCACACATCTTCTCTGTGGTCTCGTCTGTCCAAAGGACATTGTTCCAGAAGTCTTGGGGTTTGTTCAGATGCAACTTTGCAAACCTAAGCCTTGCTGCCATGTTCTTTTTAGAGAGAAGAGGCTTCCTCCTGGCAACCCTTCCAAACAAACCATACTTGTTCAGTCTTTTTCTAATTGTACTGTCATGAACTTTAACATTTAACATGCTAACCGAGGCCTGTAGAGTCTGAGATTTAACTTTTGGGTTTTTTGCAATTTCTCTGAGTATGGCCTTGGAGTGAATTTGCTAGGACGTCTACTCCTGGGAAGATTGGCAACTGTCGTGAATGTTTTCCACTTTTGAATAATCTTTCTCACTATAGAATAATGGACTTTAAATTGTTTGGAAATGGCCTTATAACCCTTCCCAGATTGATGGGCAGCAACAATTGCTTCTCTAAGATCATTGCTGATGTCTTTCCTCTTTGGCATTGTGTTAACACATATCTGAATGCTCCAGACCAGCAAACTGCTAAAACTTTGGCTTTTATAGAGGAGGTCACACTTGCTGATGATCAGTTAATCAAGGGCATTTGATTATCAGCACCTGTCTGCTACTTAACATCTTAATTCCTATGGAAGCAGTAAGGGTGTACTTAGTTTTTCACACATGGCTTCTCCATTTTGGCTTTAATTTTGTTAAATAAATCATGACACGGTGTAATATGTCATGTGTTGTGTTGATCTGAGGTTGTATTTACCTAATTTTTAGACCTGCTAAGGAACAGATGATTGTTATTATGTCCTGATATGCAAAACCATAGGTTTCAAAGAGGGTGTACTTTCTTTTTCACACAACTGTATGGTGTGTTTGTGTGGTTCTATGGCTGCCAGTGGGTCAAGGCTTGGAAACAGACAGTATATGTGTGTGGTTCTATGGCTACCAGAGAATAACACTGGGGTGTCAGACAGCATATGTATAAATCTATGTCTAACAGTGTAACAGCTGAACAAGATTGTGTTGTCAGATAGTGTATGTGTGTTTATATAGCTACCAGCTGGGTTAGGCTGGGATGTCAGACAGTGTATGTGTGAGTGCCAAAGGAGTGCCCAAAGCATTGCCGGTTAAATGGTGGACAGTCCTCTGGCACACAAGCCTTGCTTTCCCTCACTTCTCAACTGAGAGTTAGGCATACTTCTGGGTTGAGTTGGAGGACCCTAAGGACTCCCTCATGTCATTTTGATGATATGAGTTGACCGCAAAGGTCCTCCTAGGCAACACAAAAGTTCAAAGAACACTGAATTGAGAAGGGAAGGATGGAAGGCAGTGAGTGCCTTCCAGGTCACCGGTATTGTTGCTTATAACAACTGGATAGGTGATGAATAGCAGGGAGTAGTAGAAGAGGATTTGATTTCCCTCAAATGAGGTCTGAATGGTTTTACTTTAGTCTATAATAAATGATCCATGACCCTGCCACTGTGTTTAGTTCAGTATACATGGTTGCTCCAGCAGTCATTGGAGTGATCACATGAATCTTAACTTTTAAAACCTGGCCCTTCAGTATCCTTCTATACAAGTATGAAGCTTCTCCCTGCACTGAAAATCTTTTAAGCACAACCTTGTGAAGTTCACAAAGTTGCCCTTTCAAAACCACATTGCAACACTGTGAGTTTTACAAGGATGGCACCCAAAGGGGTAAAATTCCCTGGGTCACCTTTTTTTTTTTGGTGGGGGGGGGGTTAGTACTTATTTAATTTTTGCATTATGTTGGGGAATATCCTATATATGGTTGGGTACATGGATTATTGGCCTGTGTCTACCTCTGTCATTATTTATGTTTTAGCTGTAATATAATTTAGTCCCTAGGGTATTCAGGGAATGTTTGCCACATTAATACACTATTATTCTATCAGTAGTGCTATTTATTTTGTATATAATTTAATCATACTCATTGTTTTGTGATACTGATATCCATTCTTTTGTCCCAGTCCATCATCCTCCAGCTAGCCCTGTGCAGACTCCACCTCCCCAAGCTCAGTATTCTTCTTAGGCACTTATTGGATAACAATTGAGGAATAACATTTGACAGCATAGCAAAGAAGTGATCCTTCTAGTAGCAATATTGGAGCTCTCCAAGGAAAGACTTCAGAGGCAGGAGTACACAGCTTCATGGATACCAATGAAATTGAGACCCCAAGAAGCTATTAACCCAAGAATGGGCAAACCTTTTTGCCAGTATCTTTTGACAAGTGTTGGAGAGGGCCATGCGTAATTACATCATTATTGGCATGAAAATTAGACAAAGTCGATACATTAAAGATCCTTTGATATTTGCTTATCACATCCCTCACAGTCCATCTTAATTTATTATATGACTTTGTATGGGGATTTGACTAATTCATTATTCCAGCTTTTACTCCATTTCATTACAACTGTCATGTCGTTAATTATTTAATGTATGAGTATATCTTATGACTATACCATTTTATTGTGGGGAGATTTGATTCAATTATTAACTTTTTACTGATCTAGTTATTGATTTGTCTAGTGATTGAGATGATGAAATGACGTGTACAGCATATAATTTTTATTCTATTTCTTTTTGAGTATGTTGACTGCTTATTAAAGATTAACTGTTTACTAATAACTATTTATTCATATCTTTTCATCGTCCCATCTATTACATTTTAGCAGTAGGTAATTTTTAATAGTTTATATGCTATCCTATAATTGTCAGCTTCCTAATAATAAACCCGCCTTAACTTAAACTGGGCAGAAAATACTAGTGGCCACTATGAATCTAAGTGAACTTATTCTCCAAAATTAATATTTAATTAGTATTGGATAACATGGCTGCAGAAGTAGACCCAATTATTTGTTGTAGAAATAAGGACCCCTAATTTAGCCAACTAAAGGTTTCAAAATATTTATGTGGGAAGAGTGTGGGATCCTGGAGTTTTTCAAAAATAATTTTCTCTTACTCCATGGAAATGATATGCAGTAATAATTCAATTTTAATTTTAGAGAACCAATCTACTCAAAATTGATTCACAATAGTTATAAGGATATTTTGCCCAAGATAAGAAAAGCTCATTACATGGGTATATGGGCAAAGCTGATAATGTGCTGGAAGTGGATAAGTCAGAGATTTGGAAAATATCATGGGGTTGAGTTCATGAACTGCTGTCAGCTCTCAGGATGTAAAGTGTGAAAAATTAATATGGGGTGCAGTCACCCCATGTTAATATTTTAAGTGCAAGAATATGGCCATTGGGGCTTACCCAATCTGAGATGCCTTGACATTGGTGGGCAAGCTACACAGGATTTTGGCCACAAAAATGTCACTAAAACTCCCTGTTTATTATATGTGGCAAATCATAGGTTATGTACTGGTAAAAATTAGGATCTGAAGTGCAAATTTTCTCTATTGTTTACTTTTTCTGGTGAAGGCTGCGAATGCCTGCCCTATCCACAAAAGGGAACATTGCAACAAAATGGAATGTTCCTTTGGAATAGCAAGACTCTCGTAAGCTGAACTTCTTAGAGGGTGTAATGGAATCCAGCCCCAAATTTGTAAAATATCATTATAGAACAAATTAACACAGACAGTTTTTTCAGTCCAAAGAAGTAACCTTCAGAGTGACATCACCTATAACTCTGTATACTTATACAGCTTAGAAATGCAATAATCTAAGAACTCATGAGGCATTGTACCATAACACCAGCATCATGGTAAGATTTGACCTTGGAGGAAAAACCTCATCCATTTCACTGTTCATTAACCCATTCGTGACCACTGATGTGCCAGGACTGTCACTGCGGTCCAGCACTTAAGGACCAGTGACGGTCCTGGCACGTCATGGAGTTCAGGGCTCCTAGCGCAGCTGCACGCCGCTCCAGAAGCCCTGAACAGGAAGTAAAAAAAAAAAAAGCCCCGTGGACACCAACTGCCCCCCGCATGTGCCCGTGCCGGTCCTTAAGGGGTTAAGATCAGAGATGGATAGATATTATACAATAGGTTTGTAGTGTATTACAATGAAAAAGAAATGTAAAAAAATGTTAGTGATATTGAGACTGATGCAAAAAGTGGAAATGGAGCAATTCTGGAGCATTAACTAATTAACTGCAGGACAAAGAAAAATTCCCCAAATTCCCATTCACTGAAATGTTTTTTCTTTTTTTTCCCCCTGAATAAAGCATTATTTAAGATACAAATGCTACAACCTTTGAAAAAAAGAAGTGAAGAAGCTGAATATCACAGAAAGACAAGATCCACAAACAGCAATTTCAGCTGTGGAATGTTACAAATGTCAGGTTGCACTAACACTAACATTCAATGAATTGGTAAAACTGGAAATAAAAGTTATAGAGAAAGAGAAGAGAGAGAAAGGAAAGATAATCAGAGCAAGTGGGAAGTCAACAGATTAGCACTAGGAGAGAGCAGATAGATATGACATACTACCTCCTAGAATAAGCCTGAGGATAAAAGGGCTAATTAGACAATATCAAGAAAATCCAGCATAATATCTCAACTGGGGAGACCAAAATGAAGAAAATTCCTGAGACTTCTGCAAGGACAGAAAATACAGTCTCCCCAAAGCCACATCATTTGCACCATTGCAAAATGGTGGGAACAGCAGTTGTTTTCCACTGTAATGGAATACACTGTTTAACTGCTTTAAGCATAACAAAAATCAAAGGGAAAAAGGGAGAGTGAGTTCTGGACTTAATGGATTTAATTGGAGTTGAAGAGGCAAATCAACGGATCAAGGAGAATTTTGACAGCGGTAGCCTTCTCAATTTCTAAGAGAACTTGCTTACCAAAAGGGAGTAATAAGTGAACAGATCCACAAAATATGATTTTGACAATAACCTAGGGTTAATGACCTTTAGAGATTAAGGCCTCAGAGGGAGTGTCAAAACTCAGGGGATGACCAATTGAAAAGACTCCTAAAAGGTAAGGATGGATTTGTAGCTGGTGGCAATACTGAGACCTGTCAATATTATAGCTTCACACTAATTGGTCAAAAGGCAGAATTCCAGAATCAGATACCATGTAGAGTAATGAATGAAGAGTGTTTTCTTTCTAGCTGGCAAAAGAATTGTTATTGAGACCAGGAGGAAAAACCGGGTTACCTATTATGAAGATAGAACCTGAAGGGTAAGGGACAAAGTTCAGTTTAGCATTTACTTCATGCCACAAATTAATTTGTGACCAAGGATTGGTTGAGTTTTCATAGTTTGTGGGGCACCATCAGCTGGGGGAGTCTAGATCCTTCAAAGAAATTAGAAGTTGTCCTGGTCCTGGGTGAGCCTGAAGGAGATCAACAAGATGAGATAACATGGAAGCAATATAATATTTATACACATGTGGCAGACCCACCCCTCCATTCTGAGAAAGAAATTCCAACTAGAGCCTTGTGTTTTTCTAGGCCCAAATGGGGAGAGCGTGGAAAATGTATAAAACTTTCAGCAGAAAAAACATTTTAAGCAGGTTAATCCTACCAAACCAAGACAGGAATAGAAATCATGTCTCTAGATCTCAAGTGATAGATGATAGAAGAGGTGGGAACTTATATGTGAAGATTCTTTGATTGCTAAATAGACCTCGTGCATTCATGGTGTTAAAAGACCCATTTAAATGATGGTGCAGTTGGTTGGAATCACTCCATAAGTTCCTAATGATGTTATTGGTTGGAATAACTCAAGTTCTTCCTAGAGCATCAGCCTAAGCTATGACTTTCAGTTGTAAAACTAAAAGCAATCCTGTGCTGCTCCATACAAATTACCCAAATGTGAACCCTGTTAAAAGCATATATTAAACTAATGTGTTAATATACTTATTAAAAAAAATAAGGGTTCTGTTGCATAGTTTGGCCAAAGGATGTTTAAGCTTACTTACCTCCCCAAAGAACCCCCATTTTAAGCGAGTCCTATCTAATACATCTTTCTATCTTTGTGGCTTACAAAATAATTTTGATTAAAATTCCTAATAGTCAAAAAAACAGCCTGAAGAAATTATTTTATTATACCTAAAGAAATAAAATATCTAATATCCTCTGTTTTAAAATAGGCATCACTTGCAGTGACTGGGTTGGGACCCAATGGATTGGAACTCTTCCACCTGTTCCTTTTTTATAGGTCTGGTACATCCACTACTATAGACTGCGTAAATCCTGTATAACACACTATAATTACCACAAACAGACCAGGCAAGCTAGTGAAAATAAGGCAACACACTATAACTTTGAAAAACCCTTTTGCAATAATAAAAAGGCATGCATATTTAAAATTTAAGTCGATTTCATTATATATCATTATCATTTATAACAGTGAAGTTACATTAAATGAAATAAGGTGAAATAGCAGCTGGAACGAAAATATTTTTCGGAGCAAGTAAAATGAAACTTGCAGTGCTGAAAGTTTTTTTTTAGTTAAAGCGATCGCAGCTCTGCTGCAGAGCTGCCTGATGATCTGTGACCGGATTTCCCTTCAGTCAGCTACAAAGCTGACTTCAAGGAAGGGGGAGGGAGAGGGCAACTTTAGAAGTGTTCATCTCTCAAACCATAAAGGTTTGAGAGATGACACTGGGGGCAATACATTTTTTTGTAGGGCTTTACTATAGGGATTAGTAATACTTAAGTATTACTATCCCTTTAATGACAATTCAATGCACACCCCTCTGGAACTCAGAGGGATAAGAAGCCAGTGCATGAACAACTAGAGACAGATAACAATTCCCATTGATGTAAATTAGGCCTTTAATCCTTTGAGTGCCAGAGGGGTATGCAACGCACATTGAATGCCAAAAGCAATGTATTGTGGACCTCTCTAATATTTAAGGAATGGGAATTTGAGGCATTTTTATTCGTCCTTTGTGGCATTAGTCCAGCAGTTCTGTATAATGCAGTCACAAACAGTAATTTTAGTAACAATGATTGTATCAGACAAAAATAAAAAAGGTCTAATATACCATGCTAGTGTAAAAGCCCGTGTACACGGGCCAAAGTCCTGTGAGGTAAAGAGGCCGGTCCTGCTCGGCATACTACCGCTGCCTCACTGGCAGAACACGCGATGCAGTCAGTAGAGACTGCCCGAACGCACAGAATACTCCCAGAATACACAGAATGCTCCCAGCATTCTGTGCGTTTGGGCAGTCTCTGCTGTAGATGACTGCATCAGACAAACATTCTGGCCTTTTATATTATAGGATATTTCCAATAGAAAAGTGTAATATAAGACACCTGATTATAATATTTATAATATCAAATTTAAACAAGCATATCATTCCTTTTTGTTATTATTTATATGTTAGCTGCTGGTTTTTAATGTTTGCATACTGTTTACTTTTTAACCATTTGAGTGCCAGATGGGCAGGGTTGTTTTTTCCAATGGGCTGTGGGTGTGGCCAGAGCAATCGTCAGTTTTCTACCCATCTACAGGCTATTTTTTAACCCCTTGGATGCTATAGAGATCTTCAATGCATTTAACCAAGGGGTACATAGGGTGTGCAATGCGTTGTCCACCCCTTTGGCATGCAAAGTGTTAATTCAGCCAATCCACAAGAAGTGCTAGACACGTTTTCTTTTAATTTCGATCTGTTCTTGAACAGACATTTTCAGAGTCAACTAGTTGAAGGACTTCACAAGAATAAATATGAAACAATCAAGGCAAGCCAATCCTTTGTTGACCTTTCAATCTCATTATACATTATCTGGAAAGAGACCAGTATGTGAACAAGTGAATGTAAAACAACAAGCTTTGGAAGAAATGCAGATCTGTGATGCTAGTTAATATCCAGTATTAACCTTGTTCTACTGCATCTGATGCCTTAGTTTTGTGAAACTGGTTAATATCCCATATTAACCTGGAATCCATTGCAGTTGTTGTATTTATCATTGTTTTTTATCTACAAAAAAATGTCAACAAGATTCCATGAGCTAGACAGTGATAACATTTATCACATATAATGCAATGCAGCCCATTATTTGTATTAATGAAGCAGTAAACTTTTTTTATGAAAAAATATGTTATAAAGATTTTTCTGCCAAGTAAATCAAGGGTGTTCCAACTACAGGGAAATAATTAATTCAGAAATCATTATGGAATTCTTTTTACATTAAACTGCAATTTTTCATTAAACTGCAATTTTTCATTGTCTCCAGATGGTGCTGTTCCTATTGTTAGTATGGAGAGCCGTAGTCAATGACTAAAAAAAAAAAAAATCTTTTTGCCGGTTTTTGTATTTTAGCTGTTCTTTTATGATTGTAAATCAATGTTTCTGTCCCAGTATACATTTTAACTAAAATGATACATACTGTGAACAGATCTATATGTTTCCCATTTAATCTTATTTGATATACAAAATAATATCAAGTTGAGGCAGAATATGCTACTTTATTTGAAAACTGTGTTAATTGTAGAGAATGGAGGAGGAGTGAAACACAAATTAATCAATAGGCCTTATACACAAAGTTAAAAAGAACAATTGTAGGGCAAACCAATTGCACCATAGTGAACAATCAAACATTTCCTCTGATCTAAATTTTTTTTAAGTCTTTGAATATACACACACACACACACACACACACACACACTGAGGGTTAACCCCTTGCGTACCAGAGAGGTATACACACTTTGCATGGTAGTGCACTGGATACCTCGTTGGTAACAATAGGTGAAAAGTCCAATTTTTTTCCCCACTGGAAACTTTGCAATAATTAAATAATTTTCCACATTTTACAATGGGAAATTCCCGGCAAACATTTGCCAGCGAATTTCCACCATACTTTGTTTCAGGCAGAAATGTAACACAACTTAAAATTTTCCTCTGCACTATACTACTGATTTTTGGAAGTGAGAATTTTCCACCTCCTAGAAATACACCCCTTAATTCCCCACTAGCTTCTACTATGAAAGCCAATCATTTCCCACACCTCAGCATGGGTTTTGTTAGAAGTAAGAGTAGTGGAGGTTTTTCAGGAGAGGAGAGAGAGCTCATAAAAATAATACCTGCAATTTCTGTAATGTTTGAAGTGTGTGTGTGTGACTTAGGGTTAAGTTAGTGAGGGTCAGTCAGGTGAGATTTAGGGGCATTCGGATTGTGTTAGTTTTAGGACAGGAGGGCGGGTCATTTAAATTGTGAATTAATGTTAGGGCAGTAAAGATCATTCAAGCATCAATTAGTGTTAGGGTAGTGAGGATCATTACTTTGTGAGTTAGTGTTAGAGTAGTAAGGATCAGTGAAGTGTGTAGTGTGTGACACTTTTTTCATTTTTTTTAATACTTTTTCATCCTTTATAATTTTTTATAATTTTTTCTAAAACTTAATTTTCTTTATAAATTTTCTTTTTCTCATAATATGAGAACTACTCATGTCTACCAGGCCAGGTGAGACTGAAGAATCACCCACATCAGGACGGTGTAAGCCATGCTTAAATCGGGGTGCTCGCTCTATTGCCAAGATGGAAGGTGAGGAACTAATTGTCAGCAGTGCCATTGCTACTGTCACCAGCAGAAGAACTGCAGTGGAGCCCCTGCTAGTGCCACCTTCAACAACCACCCTTGTCACCAAGCAACCTAGTAGATAGCAGCGATGATTTCTCTGAGGCTTTCAATGCACTCCAATGCTTTCTTCACCAGATGAGCATGGAGGGGCACACTGGAGGAACAGAATTCCTGTGTCTTCCCAGTCAGCCACACAAAATTGTGGGGTATCTGAGGTAATTCTCCTTTGCTCCTTTCTCACAAATTGCCTGTCAACAAGATTCCCTAAACTATACCCCAAACTTGCTTTATTTGCCTAACATAACTAAAAATTGTGCTACTTTCTCTATCACAAATGCATAAATGCCATTCTACGGGACCCTGATACCCCTTTTATACCGTGCCTGTGTGAAAAGAAGGGAATCTTGCAAGGTGGTGAGGGAAATTCAGTCTTACCATTGATTTCAATGGAATGACCTAGGCGGGAGGTCATTTTTCACCTGTGTTGCTTTTGAAGCGAAAAGTTTTACCCATCCCTACTCTCTGCCACTCAAATGGTTAAAAGCCTAATTTATATTAATGTGACTTTGGGGAATTTTGTTGTATTTTTTGATTGCAGCATCATTTGTTTGCTTCAGAATTGCTCAAGTATGCCTTAATACATGAGGTCTACTATTTATTAGTATACAATATACACTATATATTTTTTAGGTAATACATATCCATATTTTACTGGGAGATCTATTTTATGGATATCTTGGCATAGAACAGAGTTTAGGTGGGGATTGTGTTCTGTTGTAAAGATGCGAGAATCCTTAAGGATTGTAGGGTGATCGGATCCAGTGACATAATTTTTTGGTTCTATGAAGTATGGTATGTCCCTGAGCCAGTGATATTACCAGGTGGAGGTATTGTGACATATGTCCCATGGTTAGTGAATCCATAGATCGAGGTACAGAAGTCCACACCTCGATGGTTGAGAGAATGGCAAAGAAGTGATAGTACATTTATACCCTTTTAACCATATGTGTCAAGGAACCTTAAAAAGAACCAATACAGATCTGTGCTGGGAATTGGACTAACACTCTAGAGAGTACAGATAAGGTTTTATACGTAGTATCAGTTACGGGATAACACGGTTCTTTGGAAAATTGTCCCATTACTTAAAGATATATTCTTCCAGCGTGATGTTATACTAGATGTGGCTTGTATATGAAACAAATAGAGTATATCTTTTTTTAAAAAAAAGAAAAGATACTGTGTATTAAGAGTGATATATATGGTGATGAACCTTTTGGTCTATAATTGCCTATGAATCTATACATGGGGGTCTTGATTCACTATTGAGCACTAGATCATTTTTGTATTTTGTTTTATTTGGACTGGGAGAATGAAGGTCTTGGTCAGGCAGCACTTAGCAATTATCTTCTCTGGAACCCTACTGAAGCACCACCTCAATATTTATTTATTTTTGTAATGTATAATATATGTAATAGCATCTTTACTTCTCAAACACATATTCCCAGCTCAACTCTTTATTTGTCCTTTGATACTCAAGCACTTCTCTATGATCGCTTTCACTAAACAAGAAACATATATAAGATATATTTTTTAAGTTAATAAAGTCTAACTTACAGTTTCAATATACTTTTAAATTGTATAGGGCTAACTAAGGCCCAGGTAGCTGGATGAATGAGTAGAGGATTAATGGTTACAGAACAAACAGATAGGGGTGCTGTACAACACCGAATGATCCAATAATACATAAAGAAATTAAATGAAGTTACTCACATTTTCCTCATTATCAGCCTTGAATTCAAAGCTGGTAAGATGGCTTGTAGTGACTATCATCCGACCTGCTTGGGAATCAATTCTCTAAGGATCACACAGTATGTATTACAAGAAAGTATATAAAATCTATTTAAAAACAAGTGACTGTGATGAAAAGAAAATATTTATTTAAAATTAAAATATATAAATGCTCAACACATTTATACATTACAGGAGGCAATTATAGTCAAATTGATACCTTTATTGGCTAACTAAGCAGATTTAGGATGCAAGCTTTCAATACCTCTTAGGTCTCTTCCTCTGGCATGTTGTTAGCCAGTAAAGGTATCAACTTGACTATAATTGCCTCCTGTATTTCTATGGCTAACACAGTACCAACTTTAATTTCTGCACTCAACACTCATTCATCAGGAGATAACAATTAATATTCAAATGACCAAATGCTTGTTTGCCATAAAGCTTTGCAAGGCATTCAAACAGGGCACAGTTACATTTTAAAACCATCTAGGTAGCCTCTATTTAAAAAAAGGTTGTATTTTTATTTTGTAAATGAATCATTTTGAGTGTCAGAGAGGGGTACTACATATTGTGAACTGATCTGTTGCATAACCCATCTAGAAGCAGCTGCTCATTCTCATCTCCTATCTCATAACCTCCTCTCAAATGTATCCAAAATCTTTCTACAACTGCCCCTATTTCTGGAACTCTATATCCTGCTCTTTCAAAATCTCCCCAGCTTCCAACTTTGTAGACCTCCTTTACGACTCTTCCCTTTAGAGAAGACAACTCTGAATCTCATAACATCTTCCATACTCAGTGATGGATATGTATTTATAGACTTCTCCTAAATTAGTGCAAAGGGCTGTTTTGTTTTCTGCAGCTGCTTAACATATATGTACAAAATGTTTTGGGTCTTTTTGCAAAAAAAGTGTCTATTTTGCGCCTCTCGCTCCAAGAGGAATGCAATGTGGAAGTGTTGAAGCAGTTTGGGTCAAGATACAACTCTGAGCCATCTTCATACTTGGGAACTTTTTTTTCTTGAGCCCCTGGAGAGGGCTCATGTGGTGCCACTGGGGGATACTAATGCCGCAATTCAGGCAACAAAGAAGTAGGGAAGGGCTTAACAGCCTGTGGCGTAAAGTGAGCAGGAAGTAGGCAGAAGAGGGTGGAAAGGAGGAGAAGTGGGAGGGAAATAAGAGGAATAGGGTGGTAAGGTGCAGAAGTGGGCAGAGTTTCTCCACCACTAGAAAACCAGCCTCTGTCCCCAGGGTACATCCGGAGAGTTCCCTGGCATGGCCATATTATGCAACATGTACCAAAATTGTGCAGCACTGCAGGGAAAATCTGTGCAAAATTTTTCATATTTCTTTTGAATGTTGTACAGGTGGTGCTAGGATTTGCTCACATAAATACCTTGCTATGCCACAGTTATGTGAGCTGGTATTATTAAGGTGTCTGTACATAAACATAAGTACATGCGCTAGATTTGTGAGCCTATGTACAATATTAGTGCAGCAGATGAGTCCCATTGGCAGATTAGCATATTCCATTCATGGTGTCTTCAACAGGTACACCTTATCCTGAGAACAATCTTGCAGCTGGCCTTACCTGCAAACCCTGCTTCTCAGCCTTGGTATAAACTTGCTTCACTGTCCAGCACTACCACCTCCTCTCACTTCATGTTTACTTGTACCCCCACATCCTCTAAGATGCAATTCCTAAACAATCTAACTTCACCATAGGAAAGTAATGACAAGTCCCATTTATTTAATTGCGCCTTTTAACCACTTGATTGCTAGAGAGGTCTCCAATATCTTTCTATATCCCCTATGCCATGGCTGCTCCAGAACTGCACCTCTTTAGTGTATTGAATTTCACCTCTAGATGGTATGATGTCATTTTCAGGGAAAGCGTTCCACTTATGTCAATCTGTATGTATTCTTTGTATTTATAAAAACCCTTTTGTACAAATAAAATGTCGGTGCCTTATAAATAAGATATATGCTAAACTCCATGATCCATTCCATGGTGTTTTCACACCTTAAGCACTAGAGGGTTAATGAATTCATCTCAGCTCTTGTATTTTTTTCTTACTGAAAACATAAATATAAAACTTCCAGAAGTGACTACTAAACATAGAAATATAATCAGTACTATTCATATACCTGCACACATTTTCATTCATTTTCTGCCAAAGGAGCTTTACTGTAGGTCAAACAGACCTTTTAGTACACAGTGGGCAGAGGCAGTGAAGAGAAAGACAAGTTTCCTCTTCCCGCAGTGCTGTGTGTGTGTGTGTGAAAGGAAGCTGTTATGCAGAATTTTGCCAGAGTAAGACATGCATTACTGACTCCTGCAGTATGTGCCTACAAAGGAAACCATCAATAGGAAAAGGCTGGAGACTTTGTATTTTGTGGCTGCAAGAATAAATCTAATATAAAATACAATGTTCCCTTTTCTGCTTATAGCAATGTAATGCAATGTGCTGCAAGTACTCCAGTAGTGACGGGGTTAAAATATCTCTCACGTTACATTCATACACATTTGATCTGATATCTGTATTTTTATTACACGCACTCTTAGATGTGTTGTTTGATCCTCCCAAAGAATAAAGCCATAATTACTCTTAGTAACCCCAGCCCAGCTCTTGGGGGCTACAACTCCTATAATCTCAAGCACCAACCAGCTGATGATGGGAATTGTGTTCCTCAACAGCTAAAGTTCAAAGGTCAATTTCCCCTGACTTATTTATTTTTATCCTCCAAAATCCTTAATCCCATGACTGCATTACCTTCTATGAGGGTCTAGCTTACTCCTTTAAAAGTCATGGGGTTAAAGGGATTGTAATGTTTCACAAAAACAACAGCTCCAAATAATCCTCATAGTATTTGGGCCGCTGAGAGTGTTATGTCAATACTGTCAGAGTTGTAGTTCAAGAGTAATTGAATGATAAAGAAGCCCCCTCCTGCCCCTTTTACCTAGTGTAAGCCACCTCCCCCCATATGTGGAATCTGGTCACTTGACCGGACAGCTCACAGCAAGGGACAATCTTCTTACTGTGAGAACAATGAAAACTCTGCCCCCCCCTTGACAGGTTTTTCCATATGATCACTGAAGGTTGTCCCTCTCTGCTATCCATATTTATAGTCTTGCTGCTCTGAGGTGAGCAGTGTTACATCAGTAAAAGGGGCGTGAGGGGGATACTTTATCATTCAATTACTCTTGAACTATAACTCTGACAGTATTGAAATAACATTTTCCATGGCCAAAATACTATGAAGTTTAATTGGAGCTGCTCTTATTGTGAAACATTACTATCCCTTTAAAATCTCAGTCTAGTAGTGCTGGCAGCATAGGCCTCTTTGAATGTAAAGAGATGAAAGGTCTAGATTGGCAGTTCCATAAGGGCTCCATAAAGTAAAATGAAGCTTTACCTTAACAAAACCTGCTTCTTATTAGAAGGGCCTATTAAGGTATTATCCTTCATAGAGCAGTCAGATATGTCAGTTTCTGTCCATTCATGATCTACAAATATATATACATCAGAAGCACAGCCAGAGCTGAACACGCAACAGTGTCACAAGTATGCTGCCACTCATTCCTCTCAGGCCACATAAGGACACTGAAGTATGCAGAAAACAATGAATACGCTTATTTCTTACTTTTGCTCTCTACCCGTGATCATTACAGATATGAAGAAGATCACATGCAGCAGGTTCATATAATTTAACTAAACAGCCACTCAGGAAGTCCAGGCAATGCAACACCAACAAACTCATCACAACATAAATAAGAAACACATTCCCAGAATATAGTATAACCCTGTCCAATTCATGATATAAATAGAAGAACATGCCTAGTGGGTATGGGTATCACAGATACATGTCTCAAAGCACACAACATCCATGCATAAGATTATATACCCAGGCTACATGATACATACCAAGGATAGGCCATCAGTAATGGGAGAAAGAGTAGCCTGGATATACTGTACTCCTGCATGCACCATGCTCAAACAATGTAATTTATAAATCATTCAAATGCATCACCATACAAACTGCAAACACAGAAGGCACCATCAACATTATACATGACCCCTCCACAGGACCATTTATTGGATTACTCCCACACAATCAGGACCTCACAGCTCACCTCATGACCAAAAGCAGCATAAACATCATCCTGTCACTATAGCATTCCACACACACTGGTTAAAAAAAGAGATGAAATATGACACTTACTAAAGAAAGGAAAGTACATTGACCTCATTCTACTAGATATGTATTCAGCCTTCATCCCACTTGACCACAAAATGATTATCAGGTGTACCCATGAAGAAGCAGGTCTCAGAGGCCTAGCACTAAAGTGGATTAACTACTTCCTGATCTACTGCACAAAAGCCATGAACATAAGCTTATCATTATTAATGGTACTGGTTAAAAAGGCATTAAACCCCTGGCTGACCTCACCAGAGACAGAGGTCTACATTTCCAGTGGATGGACATCCAAATATGCATACACCATCACTACAGTACTCAAAGACTTTCATGACTAGATGACAGCAAACCTCCTCAAATGCAATGCAGACCACACCAAAATCATGATCAAAGAGGTAAAATCATGGCCAACACCCAGCATCACACTAACAGCCTCCAAACTAAGACAAATATCTGGCAACCCCTGCCACTGACCTTTACAATCCTCACCATATCACCCCTGCAACAGATAAAAAGTCTAGAAGTGATGACTGACAGCAAACTCTTACTCAAACTGCAAATAGAAGAAAGCATATATCAGCACTGAGGACACGGTGGAAGATATGAAGCATAGCATATCTGTTAGACCCCAAGGTCCTCAAGAAGTTATAACAATGCCCTATATGTAGGCATGTCAGAATTATTTTCCTCCAGAGAGGCAATACAAAACACAGCAACATCCATCATCACAGACAAACGCAAACTCGGCCACATTTCAGGCAAACTCAAGAAACTACACTGGTTACCTACAAAACAGAGCTCTCCACAATACAGGGTCGGAGTACCTAGAGGTAATGTTGATATTTAACACTCCTCACAGAAACTACAGGTCCACAGCGGAAGCACTCATCAAGTTAAAGCCAAAATCTGTTATAAACATGAAGGATACGTTGCTAATTGTTATCAGAGTTGATAAAAATGGAAAAACATGAAACAGATAATTGCTAAGAAATTAGAATCCCTCCCTTACAGTTCCCAGAGAGAAAGAAAAGTGATACAATCTAAAACAAGTGATTTGCTTTAAAATTAAAACCCTCCCTTTTTTTGGATCACAGAATCCTTAACTTGTATAATCAGACTAGGTGGAATGGTCATGCATAGCAGTCTACACAGTAATAGGAAAGCCACAATTATCACATAGTTTAAGATTATGCCATTAAGAAATTATTTTTTTTACAAATTCTGGCTAAGAATACATAATTATTTGAAAGTATAAATGATTATAATCTTTAGGTGATACTGTAATTTTAAAGAGAAGCAATCATTCTATTATATTTATATATTTTGTACTGTTTTCAAATGTTTTATATTGTTATGTTCAGTGAACTAGAAGGCTAGAAGCATATTAAACAAATCTGGATGTAAAACGTATTTATAATGTGAGACACATAAACATTTCTTCTAAGTAAAAGAGAGTCTGTTTCATCAGTCACTTGAAAACTGGCATAACAAGTCTTTCTTTTTGTGTTTATTTAAATTCAGTCTGCAGTCAAAGCATACAGGCTTAAGGAAGTTTGCTTTTAAAGTAGTAAGCGTAAAGGAAAGTGTAAAAGAGGACATTGGCAATTGTATTTACCCTTTGGTACTATACTTTTAAAGTTAATTTCATCCTTAGTTTTCTTGCCATGAAACGTTTGCAGTCATGGCACAAATCTGCCACAACTAAATTATTTATTTGTAACTACTAATTGTTGTTGTGCCTTTCATATACTACAATAAAAATAAATAAATAAACAACAACATTTCTATTGACAACACACTGAGGCTGAGGTACTAAAAAGAAGTGGTGCCATTCTGTGGCAAACCAGCTGCACTGGGGGGGGGAGTGTTTTTCTTCTAATTCTGTAACAAGCACCCCTACAGTTATAAAAATGTTGTAAGTCCCCGAATATGCAATTTCTGTTAATACTTTGGGTACAACAGAAGTATCCAACTCATTGTGTTACAATAAGTTGGATGTCTCTCTTTGACATTCAAAGGGTTAAATTAGATTAAGATTTAAAATTAATTGAAACCCATCATAAGAGTGAAAAAGACAGAAAGTGGTAGAATAATCTGTGCTACTGATAGAACAACACTCTTATAACTCGGTATACAAACTCATACACACTCACTGTTATTTAAAAAAATATTCTACACATAAGATTGCAGACATTTGTTCTTTATGGTGCTTTTATATCTCTGTAGTTAAAATTAAATGCAAGAATATGACATTTTTAGGAAGGAAATGAGGGAAAAGTGATGAAATTTGGCTTGAGTGGCATAGCAAATTAATTTGTTTCATTCTCACATAGAGTCTTGCTCAAACTCAGACTCACCTCCCAAGAATAGACTTGTTGGGCTGGCTTTCAGCCATATGCAAACACAACCACTCTGTTCTGCCTCTGTGAAGCAGCCTGCTAGTGCCCCAAGTACCCCAGGGTACTACCACCACAGGTTGTGACATATTCCCATAGCATGCCAGTAAAAATTTCAGTTGATTCAAATGGAAATTTTGATTATTCAGTGCTAGAGATACTGTCTCTCTCTAGCATTCAAGAGCTTAATTTGAGAAACACTGCCATAGGAGGCCACTAAAAATTTCATTTGATTTAATTGGGGCTTTTGGCCCTTCAGCCAATCAAAAATTTAAAAGCCCCAATAATAGACTTGCTGGGCTGGCCTTCAGCCATATGCAAACACAACCACTCTGTCCTACCTCTGTGAAGCATCCTACTGGTGCCCCAAGTACCCCAGGGTACTAGCACCACAGGTTGTGACATGTTCCCATAGGAAACCAGGAAATTTCAGTTGATTCAAATGGAAATTTTGACTATTCAGTGCTAGAGATACTGTCTCTCTCTAGCATTCAAAAACTTAATTTGAGAAACACTGCCATAGGAGGCCAGTAAAATTTTAATTTGATTTAATTGGGGCTTTTGACTCTTCAACCAATCAAAAGTTTAAAAGTCCCATTTAAATCAATAGACAACTTTATATGACCTATAGTGCATCCACTTCTTTTTAGTACATCAGCCTTTCCAGCTTGGTAGTTATGTCAGTCATGACAATTGCATTTATTAATAATATGGTAAAAATACAAAAACACAGCTTTATGTAAATCTACATCAATATACAATTCTTTTATATTTATTTTACTATAGCTTTGTGTTTAATTTATTGTTTTTTAGACTCACACAGAGAGCAAAGGGTGGGCAGCTAAATCTCTCCAGCAGTTGTTTTATTATAACTCCTATCATCTTCAGCATGCCATCCAATAACAGTAAGGCCCTCCTGGAATTATTGGGGCATCTAAGTTCTTCCAACATTGGCAGGGCCAGATTTATATTTCAGTTGAATATAGGCAAGACATCCCAGGTGTCGCTAGCTCTGCTCATTGACACACCCCCATTCTATATGTAATTACTTCCCCAGATCCATCCAGTGTTTCCTGACCAACAAAATACCCTTAGCATGCAACAGACAAAGAAAAAATGTGTTAAAGGGATAGTAATCCTTTGTTTTATCTTTATTTTATTTTGTAGGCATTAAAAAACATGAAGAACGACATAAGTCTTATCTCTCAAACCTTTATGGTTTGAGAGATATTCACAAGCAAAGGTTTCCCCTCCCGCCCCTTTTACCTAGTGTAAGCAGTCTCTTCTCAGATGTGGAATCCAGTCCATAGACCAGACAGATAACAGCAAGGGACAATATTCTTCCTATCAGAACAATGAAAGCCCTGCCCCCCTTGACAAGCTTTTCAGGTTTTTCCCTTATCTTAATTGAAGATTGTCCCTCTCTGCAGTCTACCTGGGCACCTCCCTTCTGCTCTGGCTGAGCAGTGTTACATCAGTAAAAGGGGTGGGAGGGGGACACTTTGTCATTGAATTACTCTTGA
This sequence comes from Rhinophrynus dorsalis, assembly GCA_037306005.1. Taxonomy (NCBI): domain Eukaryota; kingdom Metazoa; phylum Chordata; class Amphibia; order Anura; family Rhinophrynidae; genus Rhinophrynus; species Rhinophrynus dorsalis. The sequence continues at coordinate 177,573,118 of CM074723.1, forward strand.
ACTACAACTCTGACAGTATTGATATAACACTCTCCAAAGTCCAAATCCTATGATGATTAATTAGAGCTGCTTTTATTATGAAACATTACTATCCCTTTAAATAAAATTGGATTGCATGAGTAGTTCCTCATAATGTAGTTACATGGGCTGTTGCATATTCTTCATAATGGGAAATCCAGCCCTGGTAATTGTGGCATACTTATTAATAGGGGCAAATGCTGCTTTAAGACAATGGAGATTAGAAACAATAGGCTCATGTACTAAGAACAAATTGAAGAATTCTGAGGAAAACCAATTGCACTATAGGTCACAAATTCATATTCACAAAATTTTCATTTCCAGAAACAAAGAAAATACAGACAAACCATGCAGTTTTTAAAAGAAGACAGCCTGCTGCATGAAATGAATGGTCACTTGCTTTTCTACCTCTAAACAGATGTTCACAAATGTTTCCAGTCGCTGGTGCTAAAGGAAAAAAAATAGGTATTAGTTTACATGTCCACCCGTTCATAGGTACTGAAATCATTGAAAACTATAGAATTTACTTCTGTATTAATTAGCTACTGCTCTTCCAAAGAAAATTGCATCCCATTGATGTGAGCTATACTACTGTAGGGAGTGCCAGAAGTACAAAACCAGACATCTGCAAAATCTTATATTTCTGAAGTTTTTTCAAATGTTACTTGTGTCTTCTAAAATTGTTTTAATAACTACAGAAATTAAAAAAGGGTAGACAAACAATTTTGGAAAGAAAACAACCCACTGCATCAAATGAGGGGTCACTTGCCTTCTAACTTTAGACTGATGGGCACAGATGTTTCTAAAAGGAGGCAGTAAAGTATTTTTTTTTTTTTTTTTTTTTTTACAGTTCCACCCCTTCAAATGTACTGAAATCTTTAGAAACTATGGACCTTCTTACTGCATTCATTATCCAAGAAAAATGGTACCTCATTGGTAAGGCTTAACATACTGTAGGGGTACCAGAAGCACAAAATCAACTTATGAATATAGATATATAAATGTAAGTACAAAAAACTGGTGTGACATTGAAAATAAATGTTCTCTTATGCATTTCTTTCAGTGCTAATGTTTTAACACAACTTTTGTGTTGTGTTTGTCATATTGTAATTGGGGCGTGTCATGAGTAATCATGGGGATATTTATGTTGTATTCTACACCCAACATACCAGTGTCAAATACAATTAGATTCTAATAATGAACAAAGGTGCTAAATCATGCATCAAGATACCATCTCAGCATTTGTGGATCACTTGGTCACTTAAAGGTGTCACACTGAGGAAATTAGAATACGTTGGAGTGTATATGTTTGTTTGTTTTTTACTGATTTTGTTTAAAACTGTATAGAAGTTAAAATATACAAACAATACACAAAATGCATTTAAAATCTATAATCTATCTTGTATGCTAAATTATATGTAGCTTACTTTTTTAAATATTTGAAACATTAAAACTATTTTAATAATAATGCTGTAGGGTGGAAATAAATATGGACAAGAAAATATGAAGAAAAAAGTAATGGAAAACCAAATGCTCTTGTAGAATTACTAAGTGCAATATATATAGAGAGAAAAGGAAAGTGATGAAAGTAGAGATCACTGCATATCCCTAATTAAATACTATTAGGTAGAAAGACAGATTTTCAGCTGCAGGTGTCAAAATGACCTATTTAGGCACAAAAACCCACAGGCTGGTAAAGGAGATAAGTTCAGTGAAAATTTGGTTGGACATATTGTTTTGGACAAATGTCATCGGCTGAAAAGTAGTTTTTATTAGTGCATTACAGATGTAATTGTTTCCCTTTATTATTGGGGTGACAAGTTAAAAAACAAGTGGGTTCATTAAATAGGGTACCAATTACTAAAAACACATTTTTGGACTTACCCATCAAACACCCACTGTTGATTATTATACTGATTGTTAGTCACATAGATTGCAGGTAAGATATATAGTCCTGGAATATTAGTCTGCTTAATAGTGTCACACCCTTACCATAGTTTATCCCAAGCTAGCAACTCTACAAATAATGAATATAAACCTTATGTTACAATAAATTGTTTGTTATTAGAGTAACAATCCCCTCTCCTGATTTAATTTCATAAATACCAAGCACTTCAAAAATTATTGTACGACCCAGCAGTAAGTGTTTTCCAGTCTTAGTGTACAAAAATGGCTAAATAACCAAAACTGATTAATTTGTTTGCAGAGCTTCTATCCTGGCAACCAGGATATTACCCATCAGCTGGAGGAGTCCAAAAATGTATTTTAATAAGAGTGACCAAGCTGAATGAGCCCACTCATTTTTCTACTTGTCACCCCAAAAATAATGGAACAGTTTTATTTTTAATGCACTAAAAAAAGTGATGTTCCTGCTGACTCAGCATACGTTCAAAACAATGTTAATCAGCCTGGTGTGTGTGTCTAAATAGCTATTTTTTTTTTCCCTTTTGAGTGCAAGCCTAGTTTTTACCAGCCTATGACTAAAATACTGGTCAGGTGGCAACCTTAATAGTAACAATATTATGCTACTATGGAGAAGCTCTAGAATACTTCTGTCAAGAAAATACATTGGCGGTTATTCAGTAAGAAGTGATAAAGAGGTGATAAGGTGGATATGACTTCTCCAGTGATATTATGTCTCCGGTTCCTATGTTATTCTATGGAGCCTATCCACTAAGATCTGAAGTGATATCACTTGAGACGTCATCTCCACTTTATCACTTCTTTATCACACCTTAGAGCATAACTCCCATTGTGTCCTTGACTATTGTTTGAAATTTGAGATACCCAAAAATATCACCTTCCATAATGACTACTAGCCAAAAAAGGAAAAAAACATTGCGGTACACCCTAGTATAGGTTTTCTTAGCAGTGAGCTTATGAGAGGGAAGGCTACTGTGATCCACCACTTTGTTGCAATGTAAGAAAAGATTCAAAGGCACATCACTGTCATTGCTGTTTATTTATGCACCTTCATTATGTCTTGATCAACAAAGACAGTACTGCGGAATCATTACCTATCCAGAGACACATACACATCCAGAGACACAAAATATGTATCAAATCCTTTCTATGAGTGCTGCTCCAGTCATCAATCCCAGCAAAATTAGGTACAGAAAGAAAACATTAAATAAAGGAATGCAAGATCATAAATACAAATAGACTTTTACTTTACAAGAAATGAAACAATCTCAGCAATTTTAAAATATTCTAAACAAAGATGCATAGTTGCCCTTTATCTAAGCTTCCTTTCAAGATGACAACAATTGTACCGTTTTTAAAAGTCTCTTTTTTGTCTTATGACATGGTCTCTTAATTTTGTGTGTTCCTGTCCAGATGAAACAGTGCATGCAGTCAGCAGAATATTAGTGTATGTATGAGATAAATATGAAGCACATAGATTGATGTGCCTTGAGAAATGTCTACATATGTCCCTAGACCTTGCTAGCCAGTTATGTCATATTACTTACTTCATTGTTTAATTTATCATTTATGTAAAATCAGTTTATTTTCTTGATTACTAATGTGAAATGTTCTTTCTGCTATTTCCACAGGAACCCTATATGCATGCTTTCTGCAGTTATGGAAAATTGAATGAGTTTATTCTGTGCTGATTTTAATCTCTGGTGTAGTCTATTTAACAAGCAACTTCAGGCAGAAAAATCATTCACTGTTCTTGGGGAATATATGGTAAGTGATCAAAATTCTCTCCAGTGAGTTCTAGCTAAATCCAATTCTTATGTTATTGGATAGGCTTATTAAAACTTAAAGTTAATTTCTGAACAGTGCAACTAAATGAGCATGAAAGACTCTAGGCTGATACAACTCAAAAGCAGGGGTGGGCAACCTGTGGTTCTAAATTGTTATTGGACTATAAAACTCTCATCATTGACATATACCTCTATAAATCCATCTTAAAAATATTTTTTATTAATAAAACAGAGCACAGTGAGTTATTCCTGACCTGAAAGGAAAACTCAGATGCACAACATTCTTGAGTGTTTATTTCTAAAAAAAATATTTCAGATCTGAGTACATTTAATTTGATCCAGTTCTGTCTCTCATTTGGAATTCTGCAAACTGATTGGATCAAATATTTTATGTACTGAATTTATATCATGATGATCCCTTTATTCTGTTACTGTTCTTAGAGAAGCAATCTACAGTTCTATAATTACATGTACGTGTACTTAATGTTTCCCTCACAATGATCAAATAATTTTAAGGTACCTTCTGCTTTAATCAAAGGCCATTTATACGTATGCAGGGTGTAGAGGAGGGTGAAAAATGTATTTTTATTCCTACAGGAATTTTCATGAATGTAAAAAATATTTCACTTTTCTGCAGAAAACCAGACACTCACACAGGCATACACACAGACACACTGCCGTTTGCCTTACAAAAATGTATTTAAAAAATCTGAACGAAAATTTACTTCTTCTGAAAATTTTAACTGAAGGCAAAATATGCCAATTCCCACAGAATTCTACATTCGACAGACTTTTTGCCCTTCCTTAGAAGGGATCTTATAAACCATAATATAAAATGTATCTATTGTGCATGCCTCGGTGCCTAGGCCACACTCTGCTGTGGGGGGTAAGCTGTAGGTGCCCAGAATCCTGTATATCAGTTTCTCTCTCTCTCTCTCTCTCTCTCTCTCTCTGTATATATCTCTATATATATAAAAGAATAAGCCTCATTGCATAATTTATGGTACCTCACACACAGAACATAATTTATGTCTCCTCAGAAAAAAAAACAAACATTGAACAGAATGCCTCATTACATAATTTATGTCTCATTAGGAGACACAACTAGTGTTGAGCGAGCGTGCTCGGCCGATGCTCGGATCGGCTCGAGCATCACTCTGCTCGGCACATGGCGGTACTCGTACGAGTACCGCCATGTGCTCGCCCGACATGTTCGGGTGAAGGGGATCTGTGCCGGAAGAGGCACAGATCCGAAGACTCCGCTGGACCACCAGGGACTGGAGGTACGGGGGCATTGCGGAGATGAAGGGGGCATTGCGGAGATGAAGGGGGACATTGTGGAAGAGGGGCATAGACTCTATGCCCCTCTTCCACAATGTCCCCCTTCATCTCCGCTATGCCCCTCTTCCACAATGTCCCCCTTCATCTCCGCTATGCCCCTCTTCCACAATGTCCCCCTTCATCTCCTATGCCATAGAGGAGATGAAGGGGGACATTGTGGAAGAGGGGCATAGCGGAGATGAAGGGGGACATTGTGGAAGAGGGGCATAGAGTCTATGCCCCTCTTCCACAATGTCCCCCTTCATCTCCGCTATGCCCCTCTTCCACAATGTCCCCCTTCATCTCCTCTATGGCATAGGAGATGAAGGGGGACATTGTGGAAGAGGGGCATAGCGGAGATGAAGGGGGACATTGACCAGGCACCCTCCGCTCATCAGAGCAGGGGGTGCCTGGTTTAATGCTCGAGTGCTCCCATGCTTTTCAATGGGGCTCGGGTGCTCGGCCGAGCACTCGAGCCTCAGGGGGTGCTCGGTCAGAGCACCCGAGCACCCGAGCATCGGGGTGCTCGCTCATCATTAGACACAACTCCTATTGGGTGATTGAATGGGGACTTTACTGCTCCCATTGGGTGATTGAATGGGGGCATGTTTATCATACAGGGAGTTGGCCCGTCCCCTCCAGCCCACCCACCACTATCCAACTGACAAAAAAAATATAACTGCCACTTGCTCCTGAAGTAGTGGATATCAATAACTTCTCCTGGTCCACACACACTCACTCAGGATCATGACCCCACCCCACAAACACACTGTGTCACCTCCCACAGATAACTGTAACCCTCCTTACACTCTGTTTCAGTCCAAGGGTGTAGTGTTCCCATAAAATACAAACTCAGGGATAAACTTAGTAGCAACTCTTTTATTTAACTCTTCATCTCTTCATTCACCTCACTAACTGTCTCAACTATCACTCCTCCACTTCCTGATTCCCTCCCTTTCTCCTTAAAGGGAGAGAGATGCTTTGCTGTATGTTACAGAGGGCAAGCCTCAAACACCACTTTCTATTTGTTCCCTCAGCATATTGCTATGCTGCCTCAACTGAAGAGCCACCGTGTGTTATATTGCTATGTTACCTCAACTTAACCCTTTGAGTGCCAGAGGGGTACACCAGGCACGTTTCTAGGTTCCAAAACGATCTGGGGCTAGAGCCCACAGCAAAATTCAACAGAGTGCCTGTCACCAGTGGTAGTGATGATAACGCTCTAGTGTGGAGTGAGTTATCCTTACACAACATATATGTTTATTTTACTAATCTATGTATAATGCAATGCAAAGGGTTAAGAAGTAAGCCATTTTATGTTCAACTCTTGCCATTGTTTTTTTTCTAACTAACTGAAGTTATTGTGGTGTAAACCAACTGTACCACAGGGAACAAATCAAAATTCCTGTCACATTAAATAGGGGTTTTAACTCCTTGAATGCTAGAGCGGTCTTCAGTACATTGCAAAGCAATGCATTGGAGACCTCTCTAGCATTCAGGAGGTTACAAACGCTATTCAAGTGCAGTGGATTTTAAGAACTTTTATTTGTCCCCTATTGTGCAGTTGGTTTACTCCAGAATAAAACCAGGTTGCTTTAATACATATGAGCCATTGATGTAACTGAATAAATTATCAAGAGCAACACCAAAGTATTTTATTTACACAGATAATGTATAAACTAATATAACGATGTTTAAACAAACATTAATGTGAGTTTTATTGCTGTGGAGCAATGTGATACACTTATATACCCACCACACAGTCTGATGTCCTAAAAAGAGGGACACCAGGGTGTGAAAGAGGGACAGAGGGATTTGGGGCTCGAATAGGGACACTTGGGAGGTATGCTTATACCCAGCATTGTTCCATTGCCCACTGGTAGCCATAGAACCCCTCATACACTGCCTGATAACCTTGCTAGCCCCTATTAGCCACACATCCACTGTCTGATACTCCAGTGGTTTGCCACCGGTAGCACCAGGCCCACACATGAACTGATATCTCAGTCTTCTTCTACTGGCAACTGCAGCCATGGAACCATACATACACTGTGTGATGCCCCATCGTTGTTCCACTGGTTACCTGTAGCCAATCATACACTATCTGATTGCCGGCATTTTTCCATTGGCCGCTGGTAGCCACAGAATAACGCACATAAACTTTATGATACCACAGCCTTGTTCCACTGGCCACTGGTAGTCACAGCCATGTTTCTCTGCCCAGATTCCCCAAATACACTGTGTTACCCCACCAACCTTCTACAACTGCCTACTGGAAGCCACAGATTCCCCACATACACTGTGTGTGCCCCCCCCCTGCCCACTGATATCCACAGATTCCTCACATACACTATGTGATTCCCAACTGCATTTTACCCCTACCCACTGATAGCCACAGATTCCATACATACATTATGTTACCCCCCCCCCAGCAACCTTATTCCCCTAACCACTGGTAGCCACAGATTCTCTACATACACTATATAACCCCCCTAGCCTTGCTCCCCTGCCCACTGGTAGCCACAGATTCCTTACATACACTATGTGACCTCCCCCAGCCTTATTACCCTGTCCACTGGTAGCCACTGATTCTCCACATACACTGTGGACCCCACCAGCCTTATTATCCTGCCCACTGAAAGCCACAGATTCTACACATACACTATATGACCACCACCATCCTTATTTCAATACCCACTGGTAGCCACTGATTCCCTACATAAACTGTGTGACCCCACCAGCCTTGTTCCCCTGCCCTCTGGTAGCCAGCCCACAAATTTTCCACATATACAATGTGACACCCACCAGCCTTGTTTACCTGCCACTGGTAGTCATATATTTACCCCATCTATACTGTCCCTCATACCTTCTCTTCTGCTCTGCCCATTCTGCTTTCTGTTTCAGTGTAGAGCCATGGGCTCCACACTGCCTCCTCTGGTACTTCAGATGCATGTTGATGACCTCATCGCAAAGCACCAGGAAGTGCTAGAAGAGCCAGTGTGGAGCAGATGGTTGTGGGCTGAAGCTGAGAACAGAGTAAGGCAGCAGCCTGCTGTTCCAAGCTATATATGCCCACAAGTTGCTGGGCAGCAGCCAGCCAGCCAGCCTCCGGATAAACAGCAGGAGGAGTGAGTCTGCTGATTGTCTGACATTCGGGGCTGCCCACTGACATACTCTGGGCTTCAGCCCCCTTAGCCCACCCCTAGTGACGCCCCTGGGGTACACAACGCATTGCAAAGCAATGCGTTGCGTACCCCTCTGGCACTCAAAGGGTTAAGTAAGGAGGAGTTACTGCTCCCATTGGGTGATTCAATGGGGGAGTGATTTAAATCATGCAGGGAGTTGGCCTGCCCCCACTAGCCAGCCCGCCCACCACTATCTAAGCAACTGAAAAAACAAAATGGCTGCCACTCGCTCCTACACCACAGACACAAACACATCAGACAAAAAACACACACACACTCAATCACACACTTACACTCTCACACACACTCTCACACACACTCAGTCATACACACTCACATTCTCACACTCACATTCTCACACTCACTCGCACTCAATCACACTCACTCTCACTCTCTCTCACTTACACACTTTCTCACTCACACTCTCTCACACTCATACACCCTCACACTCATACACACTCACACACCCTCACACTCACACACCCTCACTCAATCACACACCCTCACTCAATCACACACACTCACTCAATCACACACACGCAATCACTCATTCTCGTACTCACACCCCGGGAGCCAGCACGATCCACCTTCCACCATAGTCTCACTCACACCCCGGGAGCCAGCACGATCCACCTTCCACCATAGTATTTGCAATTCCCACATGCATTTCAAGTACATGAATGAATGCCACTCACTCACACACACTCACTCACACCCCGCGAGCCAGCACAATCCACCTCCCACCATAGTATGTGTAATTACCACATGCATTTCAACTATATGAATGAATGCCACAATGGAGGCATAAGTACAAACACAAACTCACTACAATGACACATAAGTCACCCCCTTATGTTGCATGTCTGTATCACACTCTATGTGTCTGCATGTTGTGCATTGCATGTATGTATGTATGTATGCCTGTGTTGATCTTTATGCATCTCAGTGAATGAGTGTGCATTTGCGTGTGTGTCTCTGTGTGTGTTTGTCTGTGTGTGCGCATTAATTCCCTATATATCCTGACGGGCAACGCCGTCCCACATTGCTAGTATATATATATATATATCAAGAAGAAAAGGACACCGGGTTGACTTTAAACTAAAATATGTTTTGTGCTATTTATCGCCTAATTTTTAAAGATAACTTTCTGATGCCCAGGGGTGTGTCAAGAGAATTATGGATAATTGCAGAGGTCTTGGATATACTCATCATAACAACAATACAAATGGTATAATACATTTGTTCCAGTATCACCTAGGGCCACAGGATTAACACCTGCATTCCCGGATCAAGAAGATCAGTCCAGTCATTTGCCAATAAGGCAGGCCATTCATTAGGGTAAGTGGTTTATGAAGATCCCATGGATGTAACTGGCAAAAAAAAAAAAAAAGATAGTAAGTGTCCCCGGTACCCTGGATTGGGTGTAAGACATGATCTGGAGAGAACCATGCAAAGGCAGAAAAAGTCTAAAATGAAACAAACGTTACAGGAACTATATGCAGAACCATGAAGAATCTTAATGGCTTCCAGTACAGTATTAGCAGTCTAAACGCAAGATTTATTGAAGTCTAATTAGCATAGTTTGCAAATTTTAGGGGCAGGTGCATGTTTTTTAGCTTATATCCTCGTATGCTGGAATTTACAAAAACAATTTTGCATATTGTTCAGGAGAAATTAGCTTTCAGGAGATTTATTTGTTTGGATTTATTTTTAAAGCTTAAAAAAATTGAAATACATAATTTTCTCATCAATGGAACATACGTAGAAAAAGTGGAAACATTCTGGGAAAATCAACTGCACTGTAGGGGAGAAATACACATTCTAAAAATTCCCATTGATCTAAATGGAGAATTTAACCTGTTCAATGCTAGGGAGGTCTCCAACACATTACTTTGCAATGCGTTGGAGACCTTTCTAGCACTGAATGGGTTAAAATACCCAATTAAATCAACGATAATTTTTAGAATGTTCAGTTCCATATAGTGCAATTGTTTTTTCACAGAATTCTTCCATATGGCCCATTGATGAGAACATTTTGTATTGCAATTATGTATGAAAACATTAATGTGTGAAAAATGTTTTGCTCACTTTGTGGTAAAGTTTTTCATGCTAGTTTGTTAAGGTAAAAGTGTGAACAGCATATGGGGTCCATTAACCATTGGAGTGCCATGTGATTCTCCCCAATCTGGGTGGTTAAATGCTGGCAATAGAAAATATTTAGGATTTTTTAGTGCTTTGTAGTGGTGACTACATATCCCTGTAAATTAGGGGCACTAATGAAAATCTCTTTCTGCAGCAGTGTGAGCGAATCAGTGTATCCTTGCAGTGTGTGTTTTTTTGTGTCTCTGATTTAAAGAAGTAGGTGATCATGTTAATGCCTTAATTAAATGGGAGCTCAAACATTATTTTGAACCAAAAGAGAAAAGAGGAACTCACAGAGCCACAACACCATTTATATACATATATGCTATAGACAGGGCTCAAAATTTCCACTCGCCACTAGCCAATGGTGAGTGAAAATTTAGCCCTGGCGAGTAGAAATTCAGCCCTGGTGGGTATGTTATGGCTTGCAGTGGCGAGTAACTTTTCAGGTCTGGCTAGTAGCAAAGGACTTCAAATTATAAGCCCTGCTATAGATATGCTATAAACCAAATGTGATTCGTCTGTAAAGGGATATGAAAAGCAGCAAGGAAAAAGGGATCCTCCAAATCCCAAGACAAGGAAAAAACCCAGAACAAGAACTAAAAGAAAATAATTCCTGCGCCAATCCATACAAAATGGCTAGAAAATGAAAACCCTGTGGAATGTATGTAGTAAACCTGTGTATATATTAATTTAAAAAAAATTCGAGTTTTGTGACAAAATTTGGTCAAAGCATGTATAAGCTCGCATACCACCCCAAGGTACCTCAGTTTTGACCCACTGAGTGCCAGAGGGCTATGAAACTCATTCAAGCAATGCGTTGGTTACCCCTCTGGCACTCAAACGGTTAAGAGAGTCCTAACCATTAAATGATGACATGAATTAAAATAAACTTGATAAAGCAGCTCTAGTGGAAACACATATGTATTTCCACTAGAGCTGCTTTATCAAGTTTATCAAATGATATCACAAAATCCTCATTTTTTAAATTAATACATACACAGGTTTATTATTTTGAACCAGGATTCTCATTAATTAGATCCCACAATGTATTACATTACTTACAGACTTGGTAAGCCAGAAAAACTCATTCCCATAGACGTTACTTAATTGTCAGTAGCTGATCCACATAGAGAACATTTCAAATAACAAGCACCAACCAATAAAGGTGACTGTACATTTGTTCAGATTGATATTGAATTTATAGGCAAATGCATTTAGGGATATGTACAAAGACAAAAGTTGAGCTGTTGCTTTGAAAACCAGATGTATCACAAAATGTCTGCAAATTGACATTGTTTTAGCCCTTTATGTGCTAGGGGAGTCTTGATTACATTGCAAAGCAATGCACTGAACAACCCTCTGGCATTCAAAGGTTTATAAGGGGCTTTAAACCTAGTGAATGCTCTAGAGGTCTCCAACACACTGTGAAGCATCCAAGGGTTTAAACAGAGTTATTTATCAAGGAGTTGTAAAATTTTCTTAAAAAAAAAAAACAACAAAAAAAACAGGATGCTGTTTTCTAAGGAAATAAACTCCCTAGCACTGTGATGCTTTAACCCCTTGACTGCCAGAAAGCTACCCAACACATTGCAATGCACCTCACTGGCACTCAAAGGGTTAACCCCCTTGAATCTAGAAAGGTCTCCAAGACAGTGAAAAGCAATGCAATGTGGATATCTCTCTAGGACAGAGATTTTCAACATTAGTCCTACTGGACACAGCAACAGGGCACATTTTCAATACCTCCCAGCATGTTCATTGGTGGGTTATCAGTAGCTCAATGCACTACACACCCCTCTGGCACTCAGAGGGTTAATTAGCGATATCCTTACATCCTGACATGTTAACGTGTCCCGGAGACTTGAGCTGAGAATTGCTGCTCTAGGATATAAGGATTTAATAGGCCTAGTTCACAGTGGTGACTGCATTGCACGTGCAACATGTAAAAATAAATGCATGAAATTATAATAATTGTGTCGTATGGGACAGTTCACATTCTTGAAAAACAGTGCATGTCACAAAGTAACACATCTTGCTCTGGTCTGAAGGTGTGTCAATGCAATTTTGTGTTCTTTTTATTGATTTAAAAGGTATTTTACCAAATATTGCACGTTATAGTGCAATGGGTATAAATATAAGTTCTTTGTTATTGGTTTTTCCTGACAAAGCCTTCCTAGAGATACCTGTTAGGCAGATGCTCCTTTTGCTACCATTATGTTTATAATGCTCAGATAACTGTCCCATAATTCTATCACATTCTATCATCTTCATTATTAACCCCGAAAGGACCATGTGCATAACTGGAAACTCTTTGGATTTGCCCAGGCGACTCCGGTTTTGAGATTGAATTACCAGGTCTCCAGGGCAGAAGCTGATTCTCCGGATGTGGGGAGCTTGCCTTTAAACTCTGCCCACTTCTGTTCTTTCACCCAGTTCTTCCTACTTTTCCTCTTTCCCCACCCAGTTCCTCCCACTGTTGTGATGGCACCAGGAAGCCCTGCCCCATTTGTGAGTAAACCACACCCCTTTTTGACACAATTCACAGCAGTGATATGCCCCAGCTGCACCACAGGACTCCAGAAACAGAAGTTCCCAGGTATGACCATGTGGTCCAGGGGTGGGGAGCTCTGGAGGAGCAAAGTACATTTTTCCCCCAGACGTGTTCTGTGATCACAGCTTGTCATGTAGGCGAGCTGCGATCACAAAATTCCATGACGTGCCATGACCATCACCGGTCATTAACAACCAGGCAGCCGTGACGGCCCTGGCACATCATTGGTCGTTAAGATGTTAAATAGTTTTTTCTACTTGTATGTTTATTGCTCTTATCACTTTATTTAAGACTAGTGTAAAAGCCCGGGCCATGGAGCAGTGAGGTAACGGCAGTACGCAGAGCAGGACCGGCCTCTTAACCCTTTGAGTGCCAGAGGGCACTTAAAGGGTTAACATTACCCAAACCTGCTCTGCGTCCTGCCGTTACCTCACTGTTCCACGCGATTGCGCCACCTCACTCACGCGATGCAATCATGCTCAATAGAGACTGGCCGAACGCAGGCAGACTCTACTGCGCATGACTGCATCATGACAAACTTTCTGGCCTTTTATTATATAGGATGTTGTTTTACTTAGCACCGGTCACTTTGGGGAGTGAATGTATCTCCCAGTATTGTGAATTGGTTTGGATACTGTCTGTATTATCACATTATATGTATTTCTTTTATTGTGAGGAGTTCCTCTTTAATTACAATTGGATTTGCTTGACCAATTTTTGTATTTGTATACATTTCTGTGTTACTATATCAGTTTTCTGTCATCAATCATATACTTTACTGATGAATTATATCTGTGATTGTTAATACTTGCAGCAGAGTACCTCTTGTTTTTAATATTTTTTTAATGCTGCATTCAAAAAACACCAAATCTGCTCCCGGTCTAAAATCCTTAAAAGTAAAGGCTTCTTTGTATCTAAAAACAGAGTGTAACTGTATATAATTTTACTATTCCATATGTATGTATATTCATATGTGTATGTATGTTTACATAATAACATGTAATATATAATGCTTCTCAATTTGTGTAAATATGTAACCCTTTACTGAAAACTATCCAGGACATACTTTAAAACGAGAGAAATCTCAATGTATTCTTCCTGGTAAAACATTTTCTAAATAAATAAATTCAGTGTTCTACTGTGGCTGAATTTCTACATTTTTGTGTTTATTTTCTACTGCGAACCCTTATTAGGTTGTATAGATTAGGCGCCTCTGCTTCATACCACCAAACCATGATTCTGTATATTTGTTTAACAAAGGAGCACCATGGATTGATTTATAATTTTTAAATACTATGTACTGACCTGTGCAAATAATGTTTTGTTGCTTTAACAAACGTCCTGCACCATCAAAGAGGTTGTATTGCATTTCTCTAGATTAGTGTTTTCTTACACAAATTAGCAGCTGTAAAAGGGTCTCTTTCAAGGACTTTGCAATTCATAAGCTGCAGGAGCAGGGGATGCTACAACACCCCAAAGATCCATCATGTATTAAAAACATTTTTAAAAACGCCACTCGTTTCTGCATTGCAGGTTAACCCTTTGAGTGCCAGAGGGGTACGCAATGCATTGCAATGCGTTGAGTACCCCTCTGGCACCTAAAGGGTTTAAAAGGTTTGATTTTTTGGGTTCCATAGGGAATAAATTTGAAACTATTAGGTTCCATCACAACATATTTCTAACCATTGCTTTACATGATACATAAATCTAACATAATTCATGAGTGTTAATATCTACTCATAAGGAATCTCTATCACATTGTTTTTAATAATCTACATATTTCTGTGTAACAGGAGTCATGTCATTTAGATGAATAGAAAAATATCTCACATTATGCTTTCTCTTCACAGTGCAATATTATGAGAAAGATCAATTAACCAGAATTACTGTCAGATTGAGTTTTGTTAATTCAGACATGTCTGCACATATTCCTGCTGACAAGCTAGCAGGCATTTTCTAGCCATACTGGATTCCTTTCACTTATCGAACATTCAAAGACAGAGGATAGTAAACAAAAATCATATCCAGTTCTCTAATGGTGTTCTCAGTTTTATATGTCTCTTTTCAAGATATTATTGACTTAGGAAGCCATTGGAATAATGAATTTAGATACCTATGCCTGAGGGAACAAAGACTGAAAATGCTGCCATAGATATCAATTCTTTCAGGTGAAATGCACATTACTAAAAGATGTATGTAAGAAAATTGGAAACTTCATTGTTTACTTCTAGATATAAAAGGAAATAGGTCAGTGACTTGGTTTCTATGGTGACTATTGGAAAAAAAGGTAAACTGACACCTTTGCTTATTTATTTCCTTAGAAAACACCCTCCTGTGCATTTCAATATAAGCAAGAGCTGTTAGTGCAAACAACTGTTAACACTATAAATAAAGTTAATAAAAAAGAAAAGAAATAAAATTAGACAACATGTGAAAAAATTCTTTTTATCCCCTTGTATGCAAGAACAATAATATCTTTCACTTAAAGAGGAACTTTACCTTCAAATTAAGTTGTTCTTACTCTGTTTAACCCTTTGATTGCTAGAGAATTGTGCTCTGCAATGTATTGCACATCTCTCTGGCACACAAATGGTTAACAGAGGGATTTGCTGAGGAATTAGTACTTCATATAGCAGTCAGTTATATCTATTTATTGTTTTTTTATGCATTTACTCTCTACTGGGTTCTATCACTGTTGAGTGTTGGTACCATGTTAACCATAGAAATACAGGAGGCAATTATAGTCAAGTTGATACCTTCATTGGCAATAAAGGTATCAATAAAGCCAATAAAGGTATCAGCTTGACTATAATTGCTTCCTGTAGTCTGTACGGAACAGTAACAAAGGACTACCTTTAGATGGTTCTCATGTCCTTTTAGAATCATGAGCAGGGCTCTCTCTCTCAGTCAGACCAGATAAAATCTATTGTTTATTGTGCAGAGATGAAAACTAAGTACAGACATAAAATAGTGCAAAAATATATAAATATATATATATACGTGACTGTTGTTTGAAGGACCCTTACCTAAGTAAATGCTTCTGTTAAACACAATAAGAGCCACATTCCTATAATTCCCTTTTAAGTAAGCAAACCACACTGAGGGTGAAAAAATCAAGCTGGTTTATTGCTTGGCAACACAACCAAACAAATTAGCGTACATTATAAAATGCTGGTATATGTTGCTTAATCCTCTATTTTGTTTCCATTGCCCTACAGCTCATCAGTGTGATATTACCCGATTAACCCTTTCATGCCAGAGGAGTGCGCAAAGCATTTCTTTGCAATGTATTGTGTCCCCCTCTGGCATGGAAAGGGTTAAGTGGTACTTAGATGAGGTAAAGTAAGAGACAGACATGGGTTTTGGCAGCATCCTTTATATACAGACATTATGTCTTAATCATTTCAATGCTGCAAAAGGATTATACATCTCTCTTATAACTATATTCGATCCAGTGAGGTTGATGTACTAAACAGGACTGTAACAATTCTGGCACATGACCAATGTACCATAGGCACAAACTAGAATTCCAAAAAGTGCCATTGATTTCAGTGAGGCTGTGAACACCTTGAAGGCTTACAGGGTCTCTAATGCATTATGGGCTAGATATGTCTCTAGCGTTCAAGGAGTTAAATACCCTACTTAAAGTAATGATAATTTTTAATAATGCCCTAGTGGTTCTCAACACTCTCAGTTACATTTTTTCATAATATTAATATGAACGACAATCACCATCTATTTTTATATAGTGCTTTCCTCCCTACAGGGACCTGAAGCACCTAGAACACAGCCTTGCAATTAACTGATTGACAGCTGCAGATAAATAGTTGTTACTAATACCTGAATCAGAACCAGTCAGACCTAACAGGACTAGAACTTACAACACTGCAGTCTGAACAAGCAAATGTGTTATCTCACCAGTTTTGTACTACATTACCCTCAATGTGATGTAGCGCTAGTTCACCCATGTGTCATCATTGGAGTTAGCGATATGTGTTGCAGTTGTATCTAGTATTCACAGGGTTAAGCTTAAATCAGTAGATTGGGCTGTTTTAAAAAGAGCAAAAAGCACATGATTAAATTCTTACATACACTTAATATACAGCTCTCGCCCACTTGCTTACACTCACCACATGCATATGTATACAACAGTCATACTGAGGATAAGGTATTAAGAGGCACTAGAGCAATTCTGCGGCAAACCAACTTCATCATAGGGAATTAAAAAAAATGCAATTGATTTAAAATAGGCTTTGAAACCTTGCAAAGCAATGCACTGAAGACCTCTGTAGCATTTAAAGGTATAAATGTTCAATTTAAATCATTGGGATTTTTTAAAATTATATTTGTCCCATGTGATGCAGGTGGTTTGCCCCAGAATAGCTCCATTTCTACTTAGCACATCAGCCTCATTGTGACATCCATTCTCAAACTGCAAAGCAATGAGTTAACCCTTTGTGTGCCAGAGGGGTGCGCAACGCAACCAAGTGGTCCCAGGAAGGTGCGCAGAGAGGACTCCGGTCTGAATTCAGAGCGCCCCACTCCATATCAGCCGTGGCATGTTTGGGAAGTTAGTACTGCACATGACTGCAGAGTGGGCAGTCTCTACTGCGGATGACAGCTTCTGACAAACATCCTACTGAATTATAATATAGGATATGTATTATGGTAGATTCTTGCAGCTCTCATACAGTGATAGTACCATAAGCTCCTAGTTTCATGGATACATTTTACTTGCCTTTACTGTCATCATGTATCTGTATAATATGCATTATAAATGCTCTACTTTTGATAAACATGATACTCATAATGTTTATTACTCCCTTAGGTGACAGATAATAAAAACTGTCTAGCTATAACATACATTTATTAAAAAAAAAAAAAAAAAAAGGATAAGGCTTAGGCAATATTTTAATACAAAATATAAAATTAAATTATTTCATTCATTATATTTGATTTGTTGAGGATTCTCATCATTAATAAAACCAAGCACTGTGCAGTCTGTGACTGAGCAATGAAATCATTCTGGATCACAGTGTAAAAAACTGGAGCATAGATGTGCGTGTCTAGCTGGATAGAACATAAACAAAGAGGATAATTTAACTCTTTGTGTGCAAGAGAAGTATTCAGCACATTTTACTGCAATGCGTTGGATATCTCTCTGGCACTCAGTGGGTTAAGTCACAAATAGTATTGATAAAAAAAAGTGAGAAACAAGTTTGTCTTTCAAAAGAATATCCTTTTGAAATGTCGCCCACTACTGGGCAACCTACCAAACAACACATTCAAAATGTCGCTGGGTTTAAAAAGTAGAAGGTACACTGCACTTCTTGCACTTCAATCCGCACTGTATTAAGCGAACTGGATGTCAGATTAACACTGCGCAGAGAATCGGAAGGGATTAAATCATTGTTCCCTATTTATGTCCCAGCTTTCTCCCCACTGACCTGTAACAGTAACTTTGCATAGTAAAAAAAGTATCTGGATGTAGGATCATTCAGGGGCTTACTCAATATTTCCAGAGATTTCAAAAGGCCTGTTTAACCCCTTAGATGCTAGAGAGATCTCCAACACAGACCCTTCTAGCATTTGTAGCCAAATATTTTCCTGTACAAAGTTATTGGATAAAATGCATTCATAGTTTCTGTACTGTATGTAACATGATGCAACCACAGGGTGATGTACTAATTGGAGTCTGAGCAAAAACAGGTGCTGGAACTGATTTCTATGCAGTATGCTTGTCTAATGCCAATTTACTAAGCTACTTACACTGAAAATGGTCCTCTGAAGACAATTGCATCAAGGGAAGGGAAGAGGGGAAGTGCACATATGATACAGATACTTGAAGACAGTAAAGGTGAGGCTTTTGTTCTGGGTGTTTTAGAGCATATGTTTCCTCTCCACCATGTTAGTACTAACAAAGGAAAGTAGAGTAACTTGACTCCATTTGCCTGTGCATGCTATAGGGGAGGTTTTCTATGCTTACTCACATTACATTCTTAATGAGTGTTAAGTGTATACATTATAGTTATCATATGCTCTACTACATACACTGAAATGCAGGCACTCGAGTAGGAAACCACAGTCCTAACAAATAAAATGAGCTGCACTAGCAGATTCATACATTATCTCCAAGATCATAGTTACATAGCTGATGAGGCTGAATTCTAATGTTCAACTCTACTTTTGCAAACTCTGCCTTGATCCAGATAAAAGAGAAAGAAATTGAAACCATAACTCAAGTGTTGTGGTATAGTAGAGACAGGGAATACCCTGGTACTTTTTTCCTGCCAAGGCTTTTCTCTCATTTACACTCGTGTAGAGCTAGCAGTTTAACAAGATACCCTCATTTCACTTGTGCTTAAAAGCCTCTGTCTGTCTTACTGCTGTGATCAAACGCACAGGCAGCAGAAGAGTGTGTGAGGCCTTAATGTGGGTGCAGTGAGCTAAAGAGTTGAACTTGCTGTCTGGGTTATGTGTTGGGCACAGGATGTCACTTTGGATAGGCTATGGACAATTCATTAAATTTGCAAACATCTTTTTGTGGCCTTTTTGTGTGATGAGGCATGTATATATAAAGATGTAAGGGACAGAGAGTGTTAAAAGGAGTGATCCCTAACATTATTTAGAACTACATAACTGTCCAAGTAGATAACAAAATAATTTGTGTATATATCCATTATTCTGGCATTGCTTACTATATATATATATATATATATATATATATATATATATATATATATATATAAAATAACAAACAATATAAGTATCTTGTAATACCTTTTTTATTGGACTAACAGAATTTTGGATTGACAAGCTTTCGGGAGAACCTCCCTTTCTCAAGTCTAAATGCTTTATTTTACATCTGCATCACTGGACTAATACGGCTACAATCTCCACTCTCTCTCTCTCTCTCTCTCTCTCTCTCTCTCTCTCTCTATATATATATATATATATATATATATATATATATATATATATATATATATCAGTGTCATTAGTTAACCTTTGTCAGGTTTGCTCCCATTGTCGGCTCTGCAGTTTGTGCACTAGCTATGTTTTGCAACACCTCTTTGCACTCAAATAGCTAATTTAGGGATCAGAAAACTGAACCCAAAAACTGTCTTGTCAGTTTCCGTTTGGAACTGTCAGCCTTCACTTACGCAACACACAACCCACAAAATACACAGAGGAACATCAATAGGGCCAATTGAACCTCAACTGAAGCTGTCTACAGGAAAAGCTCTGTGCAAGTGCATTCAGTGACTTCAGTTTGAGATTTTACTTGTGTAACACAGCTCCTCTCCCACCTAAGGGGTCAGCTTCCTGATCATTTTAGGGTTGCACTGCTCCCTTAGAAAAAATCTAGCAAGAAATACTAGCTGCCTTTTAACATTTTCTTGAATGACTTTCAGAATTGTTTAATTTTGCCCTGCAATAACAAATTAATAATTGTGGCATGTTTCTAAATCTATGAGAAACGTACAACTCTGATTACTTTTACGGATGTTAATACCATCAATGTATAGTAGCCATGAAAATTTTTGAGCATGTTTCTAAGTTTAATCCCACAACAAAGTATTATGTTCATTAATGTGTTCCACATGGAGCAAACTGTGACTGAAGATAAAACTCCCACAAGCACACACTGAATTTAACTGAATTGTGATACATAACATCAATACAGCAGCCATGAAAGCATTTATTTTGACTCTTGTCTTAACAGCAGAAACACCTTAAACATAAATTAAATCTATAAAAGTAACTTTTAATTTGTTTAACAGAAAGACTAACTCAGATGTGTGACCTTTATACAGAATTCAGTTTGGTCTATTCTGTCTCAGTAATTCTCAATCCTTTTTTTGCTCAGTGCACCCCTAACATGCATTCTAGAATTTTCAGGACACAGACAGTATGTTATAGGTAATTTCTCAATGACTTAATGAAGGGTACAATACATAAACGTATAGCTCTTGTTAAGACTCATAGAATGACAAAAGTATTTTGCATAATAATTTCATAAATATAAATTAGAAACTGAATGTAAACATTCTAGTCAAAGTCTTTATAAAAAGAATGGGGCACTCTAAGCTGGTATCCAAGGCACACCAAAAGTTCCATGGCATCCTAGTTGAGGTCAGTCCATCCATCTTTCTATCTGTCTGTCTCTGCCTGTGTTTTTTAGTCTGTCTTTTTAATTTGAACTCTTTTGTAGTCTATACCTGGGCACCCTCATTTAGCCATTTGAGCACCAGATTTTAAAGATTATGGGGCATATGTACAATAATAAAGTGGAGGAATTCTGGGGTAAACCAACTATACCATAGGGAACAAATTAAAATTCCCATTGATTTAAATGTGGCTTTAACATGAATCCTAATGAGGTCTCTGATGTATTTAAAACTAAAGGCTTGGAGATCTCTCTTGAATGATGGCAATTAACAATTGGTGTAATTCAATAAAAACATTCAAACAGACCAGTACTCTGATATCATGTCTCATTTGCTGCCTTGAGATGTTTCCTATTTTTAACATTCATTGGGTCCCAAAAGTTGGATGAGCTCCTGTGCTTTTCATAGGCTGCACCAATTGTAGTTTTGCCCCTTATGTTATAGGTAGGGATGGACAAAAGGTCCCTTTTTTGTTTGTGCAAGATATTCTGCGAAAATCATGTGGTACTCCACTTTTTCTGGAGAAATTTTGCCCATAGCAAAACCATTAGAATTTGCTCCATTTCACTTAAACCAAAAATATTTAGTGGAAATTGTTCCATGTTTCATCTATGCCTTTTAATGGGAAGAAACTTCCCGCCTACCATAAAAATCTTCAATTTTCGCACCAATTTTAAAGCTATTTATCTAGCAAAATAATGATATTACAGGCTCATAGAGCTGGCTGAAGGGCCATAGTGATGACAATATTGGTTTCTTGGGGGAATTATTAATTTACATTGCAGACCTAAGATTCAAGGTGTTTGGATTCACTTCTGCCAGCTGTTTCATATGAGTGCAGATGTGTCCATTGTTCCCAGTCCTTAGTGTATTTCACAAGGTTTCCTTATACATACTGTGCACATTGCAGTTACTTTTGCACCTTCCTACTGTCAAGGGAAAAATAGTATTCCAACAGACCCATGACTTTGTGGGAGTTGCAGGAGGAGAATAATTATTGGCAAGCTTCTTTTATCTAGATACATCTGAAGTTGTGGGAGCTACTTTTGGTGCTTCCACTGCCTCAGGTGCATCACTGGAGCTGATGGCAAGTAAAACCATCATTGTAGAGTCGCTTGTTTGATATCACTGCTGTTGATCCCAGTCTCGTGAAACAGTCTAATCCTCCTGCTGCTTAGAAAACTCAGCAACAGCAATTACAGCAGTATCAAATGCCAAAATGTCAGAGTGGCATTTGCCAATGGCCAACATATAACGTACCGCTGACACTAGGCTTTTTTTTTAACAAGTCCTACAAACCAATGTTTTCTCTTGGCTTGTGCTTAACAAGTGTAAGACCTGCAAAACAAAATTTCTCAGGGCTTGTGTTTAACAAGTCTAAGTCCTGCAAAACTGTTTTTTTCAGGGCTTTTGTTTAACAAGCCTAGATCCTGCAAAACAATTCATCTCATGGCTTGTGTTTGGCTAGCCTAACATTATTTGTTAAGAGATAGATGTATATATATATTCAACATGATTGCTAGAACAAATATTATATAATCATGTGTAAATCTAATTTAATCTATCATTATTCTGAGATTATTGACACATATTAATCAGTGTTCATAGCAGTGGTCCCAACAGTGGTAGACTGTAGCACACCTTCACATCCCTCTTCCTCATCCTCTGTGCTGCTGTTAATAATACATGTGGCCTGGCCAGGGAAAGCCCTGTCATGTGTGGTTTTGTCCACTTCTGCCACCTGATATTATTAGATGTAGGTTCATTTTTTAAGAATGTCAGTCTCCCAATACTGCTGCCTGACAGCCGTGTACCAAGGTTGATTTACTATATAACCCGCTGCTCCAAAACACGCTCAGACTCAATGCTAGCTGGCAGGCAAATAAGGGATTCGACTGAGGTACGTGGCAGCACTGGCCATACACATTGTTTTGTTTTCCAGTAGTCCATGGAGTTATTGATTCTTCCAAAAATGTAGATATCCAGCAAGTATGCTGACACCATCTCACATGCAGTGTGACCACTCCTAGGAGCTACATGGTGTTCCTCTATATCAGTTACCAACACATACTCGGGGAGCAAGTCCAATAGAGATGTGCCACCACCACCACCACTGTTGGATTGCCACCTCTGGGACCCATGAATCACCCTGTGATCATAATGGGAATAGGATGTTCTGGTTGATGTTGCTGGTCTTGCTGGAATAAACCATTTGCTATATTCCTTTTCATTATGCTTTCTAGCAGTTTTTTAGCCATAGCTTTCTCCCTCTCATCCTCAAAAATACAACCATCCACTCGATCAATAAGCATATCTTTATATTGCTTGAGAGAATCTGATTCCTCAGAGGGATGCTGCTGATCATGCCCCCTTGCTGTGACAAAATGATCATGGTTTGTCAGAAGTTCTGAAATGTAGTTTTACTGTCTGTGTTGTCATTATGATAAGATTCCTCAGCCATGCTCCTCAGTGATTTCTGCAATAAATATTCAAGTGTAAGAATTGCTCTAATTCCTGCCCCTATACGACTAACTAGCATGGCTGCCTCCTCAAAAGATTTAAGCAGCTCACATACATTGCATATTAGTTGCAATTGACCTGATGACAGAGAGGCACCCTAAAAAAGCCTTCAGGTTTTCCATTGTGTACTTGCTAATGGCATTATTCTGCTCTAGTATGTACAGAGTGGAATTCCACCTGGTTGGGTCCTCCATTTTCAGCTGGTGATGGGGTAGATTGTTACACTTTTGTATAGGATATAACGCGTTGATTGCACTGTAGGAGCATCTAAAATTGGCACAGAGATTGTGGGCGATATTCAGCATCTCTGAGGGTTTCAGATTTTTCCAAGAATCTGGTCACAACTAAATTCAGCACATGGGAAAAGCAGGGTATATGAACTATATCTCTTATTCTCAAGGCAGTAATTATGTACACCAGAGTCACAGGAGGTGGTCCCCCTGCCCACATCACCTTTAACAGCTGGGAGGAGATGCTGAGGCATAACCTGTCAGCCATGGCTGTTGAGAGGGTCCCTGTAGGATCGGATACTAGGGAAGAAAGCAGTCTCCACACTACTGGTAAGTGCATTATCACATAACCACACAACACATCAACCAACACAACCATCACACACAAACACAGTCATACCTCAACACATAGCCATCATTGATCCACACAACTGCACCAACACAGCACCCTGAGGGTTCAAACAAGGGCAAAATACAAGCACAAATGGGAAGGTTTAACCAGACCCAATCCTGTCCAAGTCCCAGTGCAATCTTCTTGTTGCTGTGCTGATCAGACACAATCCACAGAAACCATGCTTCACAAAATGCTGTCTGGTAAGATTAGTACTGTTCCTCCACAATGTCGCTCATGTACCCACAGGGAAGTCAGCACATAAACCCTTGAGTGCTAGAGGGATCATCAACGCATTGCTCAACTATGCATTGGCAACTCCTCCAGCACTCAAAGGGTTGAGCAACAACAAAGATGACAGGGTTACAATTAAATGCTCCACAGGGGACATTCACTAAGCGGTGATAAAGAGATGATGAAGTAAAGGTAACTCTTCCATATCAACACTTCACCAATTCCCATGTTAGTCTATGGCCTTTGTGTTGTGTATGCAATCATTTGCTCTCACTTGAACTATCATATCATACATTTGGTTGTCACATGGATCCTCAGGAGTGGTGATGGCATGGATGAATGTTAGACCATCCACTATTGTAAGGACACATATGGGAACCAAACATTAACTACTGTAGGTTGCTCACCAACAGGCCATGATTGAGGGATATCTCTGATTAAGCACAGCTGGGTCTCTCAAAAAGATGGCGCTACGAATCAACACAACAACAGGCCTTAATCAGAGAAATTCTACACTACTGATCTGTTTGATGGCCTTGAGGACTGAGGACAGACCTCATGTACAGGAGCCTGCCAAGTTCATCAATCTGTGATTGCCAGGGTGATATCCCATGCATCTCAATGCAATGCACTGGAAACCATCATGGTACTCAGAGATTCACATGTCAGTGACATCATCTTGCATTCACTCTGTCATTGCTTACATTATTAATCACACCATGTTATTTCCCCACACAGCATACAGGCCTGCAGCACAGCAGGAGGCCATGGAGGAGGAGGAGGCAGACTCATCACTCAGTGAGTTCCCACTTGTGGAGCAAGATGAGGGGAAGAGCAGGTAGTCACCAGCCCCACCAGTTGCAGCAACCATATCACCAGTCAGTTTTTGGACTACCCGTTTACTCACATGTTCCTGCACTGCTCCTAATCCTTTCAAACTCCCCCTACCCCTTGTTTGTTTAATGGACATTAATCAAATAGTGTGTGTATGTTTTAGTGTAAAGTACACAATAGAGTTGATTGAGTGTGATGGTTTGTCTTGGTCCTCTACAAAATACTCTATCTCATTTAGTATTAGTATCACGGTGCCCGTGTACATTTGCACCATTTTGACACTAGTAGCCTGATGCTTTCCTATTGGCTAAGTGTTATGGCTCCACCCAGTGGTAGCCTTTAAGTACTGTGCTCTGTCACTATTACGGGGCCCTTTCGTGGTGTTCCGTTGCTTAGTGCCTTGCTGCCGTTAATCGTGTGATTTCCTGCGTATGACCCGGTTCGCCTGACTACTCTCTATCGGCCTGGCTGACGTTCCTGCTCTGTGTATCGACTTGGATTGGCTGACGTTCCTGCTCCGTGTACCGACCCGGCCTGGCTGACGTTCCTGCTCCGTGTATCGACTTGGATTGGCTGACGTTCCTGCTCTGTGTACCGTCCCGGCCTGGCTGACGTTCCCGCTCCGTGTATCGACTTGGATATGCTGACGTTCCTGCTCCGTGTTGACCGTGGTGGAGTCCGTTCCTCTCCTGTGACTACCGGATCCGGTACAGAGTTGCTACAGTGCTCGGTCTCTGGTGTACTAGCCCAGCCGGTTGCTTTATATGCTGCACGTAAGTCCAATTTGGGGAAAATGGAGGAGCCCTTTAACCTGTCAAACAGTTCTGTGATGAGTGGTATCGGATAAGCGTTTTTGGCCATGAGCTTATTCAAACCACGATAATCAATACAGAGTCGTAACTCGCCATTCTTCTTTTTTACGAAGAAAAAACCAACCCCCGCTGGCAAGGATGACTTTCTGATAATAACCCTTGCCAGGGCATCAGAAATGTATTCCTCCATGGCCCTATTCTCCTCGCAGGACAACGGATACATCCTGCCCCGAGGAGGAACGGCGCCAGGAGGCAGATCAATAGTGCAATCGTAGATCCTATGAACTGGCAAAGCGCTAGCCTCCCCCTTACTAAAAACGTCACTGAATTGTTGGTACTCAGCTGGCACAGTGGGGGAGGTACACATGATCTTAATAGGGTGGGACATGCAATGTGTCTTACAGTATTCAGACCAGGCCATAATTTCACAATTTCGCCAATCAAACCTGGGATTGTGCAAATGGAGCCATGGGAACCCCAGGATCACTGTATGGTGGGGAGATTGTATGATCTGAAATTGTAGTTTCTCTGTATGGAGAGCCCCAATTCACATGGACAGTGGTATGGTTTCCATAGTAATAAGAGCTGGTACTAATGGCCTGCCATCAATGGCTTCAATAACCAACAGAGCTTCCTTCTTAACCAGTGGAATCTTGTGAGACTCAGCAAAAGAGCTGTCCATAAAGTACCCAGCTGTGCCAGAATCCAGTAGGGCCAGAACCTCTACCGAGATGTCTGCCCAGGAAATCACAGCTTGGATAGTGGGTTTCTGGTTAGCGGGATCTAGGGACATCTGGACGCCAGCTAGGGCCTGTCCCCCAAGGTAGCCTAGGTGTGTTCATTTCCCGGTCGTGTAGGGCAGGAACGCAACACATGCCCAGCTTGGCCACAATACAGACAGAGGCCTTGTCTGCGATGATGAGCCCTCTCCTCCTTGGACAACCTAGTGAACCCTAACTGCATGGGTTCACTGCTCTCACGAATACCATCAGGAGGCATGGGAGGTAAGGGAGGCATGGGTGGGGAATTTTGTCTTGGGCAACTCCATTCTTTGGCCCTTTGTCTATGGTCCTTAGCTGCCATTCTCTCCCTAATACAGGAATCAATCAGTATAGCAAAATCAATATATTCGTCCAAATCACTTGGCAAGTCTCTGGCAGCTGTCTCATTTTTGACGCGGTCATCGAGACCCTGTGCAAATGCTGCCACTAGTGCCTCATCATTCCAGCCCACCTTTGCTGCCAGTGTGCGAAATTCAATGGCGTACTCAGCAACGGTACGGGATCCCTGCTGGATCTCCAACAATCTTTTGGCAGCAGAGGCGGCTCTCCCAGGGATTTCAAATACTCTCCGAAATGTTCTCAGGAACTCATTAAAGTTTTTAGTGCAAGGTTTCTCTTCTTCCCACAAGGGGTTTGCCCACACCAGGGCTCTTCCCGTTAGCAAAGAGATCATCAGCCCAACCTTACTTTGGTCACTGGGAAAGGCTTGAGGAGTTAATTCTAAGAAAATCTCCAACTGGTTTATGAACCCTCTGCAAAGAGTAGGTTCACCATCGTAACGGAGCGGTAAGGGAGCCGTAGCCGTTAACCCTCTACTTGAGTTGGTTTGCATCACCAATTGGGCACTCGGTGTTGTGACTGGGGGGACCACCGAGGCCTGTACTGGTTTTTCTAAATGAGCGGTATGCTCTAATAGGGTTTGCAAGGCCAGCGCCATCTGGTCCATGCGCTGCTCATGAATATCCATCCTCCAATAGATACTTTGTGTATTACCATCACCTGTACCATCTGAGGACATGGCCCTTTCGTACTGTAACGGTTTTCAGTACATTTAGAGGCAGGCAATTTGGTAAAACACAGTTTTATTTAAATAAGCAAACTGAAGTAACCCTCGCGGGTCCAGTAATGGAACAAACAGAACTGACACAGGACAGGTTAATTTATTACATTTGCCCAAACGGGTCCAGTATACATATAACACGTGATAAATATACTGACACAGGTCAGAAACAGTTAGTACGATTCTGTGAGATACAAATGGTTAATGCTATTAGGCCAGGAGACTGGGAGGCCCTAATAGCGAGGCCCAGGAAGCACTCAAATGCTGAGAAGTGCAAAAATGGCGACTAGCCCAAGAGGGTTGCTTGAGGCCCAGGAGGAAACACAGACAATAGTGATACTGCAATCGGAGGAATCACGGAACGCCCTGAATATATACCAACTGTGACCCACGGTAACGGTACCGGGTATTATCGTGATACGCACGGCTTGTTGGCAACTGACAGGTGACAGAGCCGATGGAGGCGCCCAGAGACCAACCTACTAATGATAGAATGACAAGCCAGCATAATAGTGCTACAGTAAAGCTCCTACCCAGGTGTATGAACGGAAGGCCCTGAACGGGCGCTTGGCTTGTGGAACGACAGAACAGGACCGGAGACTAACTGAGGTGCCCGTGAGACCAACCCCAGTGATAACGGAACAAGCCAAGCGTATATGGATCAACAAGCGGAGCAACAACCCTGGGTATGGAGTAAGGAGGCAGCGAGGCACTAGTGGGTTGCAGTACAGAATGGTAGTGCAGTATATAAAGCAACCGGCTGGGCTAGTACACCAGAGACCAAGCACTGTAGCAACTCTCTACCGGATCCGGTAGTACAGGAGTCACAGGAGAGGAACGGACTCCACCACTGTCAACACGGAGGAGGAACGTCAGCAAATCCAAGTCGATACACGGAGCAGGAACGTCAGCCAGGCCGGGTCAGTACATGGAGCAGGAACGTCAACCAATCCAAGTCGATACATGGAGCAGGAACATCAGCCAGGCCGGGTCGGTACATGGAGCAGGAACTGGAACAGATAGAGAGTAGTCAGGTGAACCGGGTCATACACAGGAAATCACACGATTAACGGCAGCAAGGCACTATGCAATGGAACACCACGAAAGGGCCCCGTAATAGTGACAGAGCACAGTACTTAAAGGCTACCACTGGGTGTAGCCATAACACTTAGCCAATAGGAAAGTATCAGGCTACTAGTGTCAAAATGTCGCAAATGTACACGGGCACAGTGATAATTAGTCTGCCTGAGTCACAGACTACGTCAGGGTCCCTGTCTGTGTCACCTATCAATGTTTTTTGGGGTTATTATTATTATCATCAATTTACCTGGTCCCATCTCCCTATCACTGTCAAAAAAAAATGTACCTGTTCTACTGCTTCTTTCCCCAGACTCCCCTAACACAAGGATAATAGCCAGACCAGAAGGTTACTTGGATCATGGCCGCCCATGTCTTCCCAGTCAGTCATATACAATTTTTGGGGTATTTGGGGTAAATCTTCTTTGCTCCCTTCTCACAAACCCAGACTTCCCTAACACAAAGAACTACTAAAAGAAAGGAAATTGCATCTCCCTGTGTCTTCCTAGTAAAACAAAATTTTGGGGTATCCGGGGTAAATCTCATTTGATCTTTTCACTTCTCTGGTACTCAAAGGGTTAATTTATCCACCTGTATATCCCCAGAAAGACAGAGAGAGAGAGAGAGAGCAGGGAGTGAATTGGTCATTCTTTGCACACCAGTGAACCAAGGATGAGGTGTCATAAATACCATTTAAGTACAGGAAAATGCAGAAAATATGCAAAAAAAGTAAAACAATACTAATAGATATATTGGATTGCTGTATGACTGACTCAGTTCTAGGTATGCACTTCTTGAACTGGATAGTCCCCTTGACATCAGTTTGATAGAGAGAAAAAATTTGGTGAGAATTAGCAGCTGGTGGCATTCAATAAAATCCTTTAAACAGACCTAAATTCTGGTTGTTGCCTTGGAGACATTTTCTATGTTCAGCATTATTGGGTGCTATGCATTACCATTTTCCCATTGAGGATGATGTGAGTTGCAGTTTAACATCACCACTGAATGTTTTAAAGAAATGTACCAATATCTTGTGCAGTCAACTATAAGACATTTTTGCCAACATAAAGTAACCCTTTTTTCAGATGGCAAATTAGATATACTGAAGCAAATGTGCTAAGAAGATCTGGGGGGTTATGCACTAAGGTGATAAAGTGGTGATAAGGTTGAGATGGCTTCTCCAGTGATATCACTTCCCCAGGTCCTATGTTCTATGGAGCCTATTTACTACGATCTCTGTCACTTGATAAATCTTAAGGCCATATGTTCGAAGAAGTAGCTAAATAGCTTTTGTGGTTTGTAACAACTTTTCAAAGCACAGTGTCGTTGGGATCATTAAATAGATAGTAATACTTAAAATGTAAAAAAAATATGTTGTAGGGTTTATCCCCCTGAGTAAAACAAGGGTACTCCCACTGCTGAAAGTTGTTTTATTCAAACATTATTTTAGCTCAAAGTTGAATTTTTTAGGTTCACCATCACAGTGGCCTGAAATTGTAGCCCACTGTGATATTGCAATTAAAAAAATCAAATTTGAGCTGTAATAACTTTTGAATAAAACACCTTTCATGAATGGGAGTGCCCTTGTTTTACTCAGGGGGATAAACCCTACAACATATATATTTGTTTTACATTTTAAGTATTACTATCCCTTTAATATTTTCAGTGTGTCGGTTGTGATTGGAAAAATGTCGTTTGTCCTGACTGAAATTGTCGTATGTAAAGACAAAAATGTCTTAACTAAAGACAAAAATTCTCACATTCAGAATTTCACATTCCCTCCACTTTTTTCTGAACGTACAAATTTTGTCTTTTGCAAGACTTTTCTTTCTCGTTAGTTATGACAAATTTTCATTTCTTCTATACGACACTGGCAAATAATTTAGCCACACCCTAGCCTCGTCCCTTTGCCCATCAATTCTGGGGTTGTGTCGTACACAACGGACATTACTAGTTTTTTGTTGTATACTCTATAGAAAATATGTCGTTCATGCATACAGTTGCTTATTTTTGTCGTTCATACAACATTTTTTTTGTCGTTATCCCTTTGAATACACAGCCCTTACTGCATTGGCTCCATAAAATAACATAGGAACTGGAGGTGTGATATAACTGGAGAAGTCCTCTCCACTTTATTACTTCATTATCACCTCTTAGTGCATAACCCCCTGAAATAATTCTGGAGCAGACCAATTGTTTCATAGGAAAGAAATAAACATGTCCATCATTTTCATTTATGCTTTGCAATGACTTGGAAATCTATCTAAAATTAAAGGGGTTTATTTGTCCCCTACAATGCAGTTGGTGTGCTACATAACTACTCCAGTTCTTCTTAGTTCATCAGCCCATATAGGTATATTACATTAAATTTTAATACTCTGTTATTGGGTATATATATAGCTAGAGGGACCCTATAACCCAAAAAATAACTGTTAATTGTGAAAAATAGTTTTCAGTTATTTAGATTTGTAGATTAGGCTAATTAAGGCATGCCTTGCAGGAAGTTTCTCTCTTAGCTCTGTATTATCTCTCTCACCTCTTACCTATTTCAGTGCTAGGGGAAGTGGGCAATGTAGTGCTTAGTAATTCTCACAAAATGAACAGAAGGCTTCAGCTCCAGCAATCACCGCAGCTGGTCTATTTATTCAACCACATATGAATATAGAAAGTCCACATGTACTGATATTTTGGAAAATTCCCCCCTGCTGTACACAACACCCACCGCCATCCTAAATCTACCCCACCAATTATTATTGTGCTTATTCCTAGGTTGTGTCTGTGAGTGGAGAGGTAATGTAGCACTAAGACAGGAAGTGCCTGCATGGCATACCTTTGTTAAATAAAATAACACAGTAACATAGTTCATAAGGGAAAAAGACATGCATCCATCTAGTTCAGACCATGCCATATCACCCTTGTTGAATTTGAGGAAGGCATTAAATAAGAAAAAAAAACAATCTATTTCTAATTAATCCCAAGTGAGTAAAAAAAGTTCCTTACTGACGCCTAATAGCAGTTGAATATTTCCCTGGATCAGCATCCAATCTGTTGTGAAACCAACTGTCATAATTCTCAATTTTGTTCTGAGCTAGAAAGATATAAATTACTTTTTTGAAACTACAGTATCTGCACACACAGAATACTGAGGCAAAGAATTATATTACTTTACTGTAAAAAAAATCCCTGTTTTAGTCAAAAGTGCCTTTCCTTAATGGATGACCTCTTGTTTTTTGTTCCGTTCTTTGAGTAAATAGTTCCTTATAGAGTTCTTTGTATTGATCTTGAATATATTTATAAATGGGAATCATATCACCCCCTTACCTGTCACCTCTCTAATGTAAACAAACCCAGTCTCTTTTCTATTATCTATCAGTTCTCCTAAATCTTTCCTAATGAGAATTCCCTATGTAGTTTCCCAATTAGCGCATATGTAGCATTTGTTTCTGAAGCCGAAACACAAAACCTTACCTTTAGCTATATTAAACCTCATCTGCCATTTTTCTGCCAATTCACTCGGTTTATCCAAAACGTTTTGTAGTGAAAAAACATCCTGTTCTGTATGTGTTTCTTTATACAGCTTGGTGTCAGTAAATATTGAGACACTACTTTCAACACCCACTTCTAAATTATTAATAAAAAACTTAAAATGAATTAGGCTGAATTCTGAACCCTGTGGCACTCTCCACTTACAACTTTAGAACAACTTGAAAAGGTTTTACTTACAACAGCTCTCTGTCATATATCATTTAACCAGTTCACTATTCATACACTGATATCCTCTCCCAAACAGAAGATTTTAATTTATGAAGTAACCTGTTGTGAGGCCCAGGCTTTTGCAAAATCCAGTGTACTACATCGACAGAAAAAACCCTTGCCAAATGACTACTTATGCTTTCATAAAATTTAAGTAAAATAGTTTGACATGATATTTTCTTCATAAAACTCTTACAAATAATATTGATGTTCGTCACATAATCCTGAATACTATCACTTAAAAACTCTTCTAATATCTTACACTCTATGAAAGTCAAGCTCACAGGACTATAATTTCCTGTTTAGCTCTTACCCCCTTTTTGAATAAGGGTACAACATCAGCTTTCATCCAATCTCAGGGCACTATCCCTGATTGTAATCCTTAAATATGAATAACTCAGAAATCAATGCTCTAAATAAAATTGGCTAATACAACCTAAAATCACTAAAGTTGTTTTAGGTGATGTAATCCCTTTAACCACATTTATGTATCTAATGTTTTCATTAGAAAGTCTATGTGGCACCCAATAATGAAATATTTATTAAAGAGTTAGAAACCCTTTAATCTGTTTTTACATAGTCTATAAGTGCATAAAATGTAAAGTCAAATTGCCTTATTTCATCTATTTAGTGTCCTGCTTTGATGGCTGACTGATGAGAAGCAGAGATCCAGGGATTTTACTCTCGGGAACATAAAAGTGTAAAAGAAATAGGTGAAAATGAAAATAAAATAATAAAATATATAAGCAATTTTACTTTACATATTATGCACTCACAGCATTCATAAGTCAAAATAAAGGGTTGCTATCTAATGACATGTTAATGTTCTAATAAAGTTTACTGCAATATGTATAATTTTATATGTATAAGGTTTATTAGAAAGAAAATACTTTTGATGTTTCCCACTTAATATAAGTATTCACTGTACCAAAGTATAAACTCATATAATATTAATATAATATCACTATTTAGTAGTAAATGGCATATCAACATAAGTAATGTGCAAATGATGTAACATAAAAATGTTCCAGATAGTATGTATGTACATCACTGTAGCTTTAAAATCCATCTATATAAATGTTTTTAATAAACAAACTTACTTTCCCAATAAAAGAGAACTTGCTGTTTATGTGATGACAAAAATAATGTGAACTCACTGTAACAATCCAATATCTGCTATATCAATTAATTATACTACATGACATTTAGTGAACTGACTGTCAAACAGCTTGAAAGAATTTTGTTTTTCTTTGCTTCCCTAATGTTAATAACAGACACTGAAATATACAAAATAAAGAATTTATAAATGTGACATTAAAAGTAGTCATATTATATAAATGATGTATTCAGAATGCTATAAACAAATCAATATTTTTATCCATTTTTCAAAATTTACACAATCATGTACATGTTGATATACAACAATCCACATGTTAATTTAGTATATTTGACATCATAGATACACTGATAACATACAAGCATCAACAAACCAGGATCAATGTAACCATTTGGATGTTAGAGAGAGGTCACTTTGTAGCATCCAAATTTGAGTATAAGTTTCCTCTCCAGCAACACTTCCCCTTCTAATAGGTAATATGCTACGAGCCAACAAAAATCAATCCAAAGACTGTGTCACAGTGTCAGGGCTTAGGCTGTCAGCCCTTTTTTAACTCCTTTTAGTTTCTTTACCTTTCTCTGAGCTTCAGCTGCTATTGGTTCATGTGAGTTTTTAAGTGAGGCAGTCCCTATCTTCCCCACTCGATTATTCGTGCTGTTTGTTCCAGTTTGCTAATTCTGGTTCCTGACCTCGGCTCGTTTTTTTGACTTGACTTCTGTCTTCATTTTGGCTTCTGACCTCCCGGCTTTGTCTGACCTGATCCTGCCTGCCATCCGTGGTTCCTGTCGCCCCCGGTAAGTTTTGGCTTGTGTGACAGCTCTCCTGCTTCCTCTCCTATATTTCCATCTGCCCCTGGCACCTCGGATTGACTGACTCCTCTAGACGCTCCGGCGCCAGTTGCTTCGGTCCCCTGTGGGCTCCGGCCCATCTGCAGATTGGGTGCTTGCCTTCTCTGTGGTGCCTTGGCCTGTTGCACCTTCCGTTCTCGGGCTCCATGGTGACTGGCATTTCCGGCCATTTGGAGTTCTGTGTGGTGCCTCCTCTTCCTCTCTTGGTGCCTCGGCGAGCTCAGATCTCTCCTGGCAGCCTAGCCTGAGCTCCGGCCATGAGCTATTCCCCACTGGAATTGTCGAGCCTCCACCCCCGTTGCTTCCCTGTGGTTCCTGTGGGTGCTCTGCTGCCTGGGCGGTGCACCGCAGGTACTAGGGTCCTTGTGGACTGTTCCTCCCTGACTGCTGTTCCCTCGGCCATTTGTTGCAACAGGTGAAGGTTGTATTCCCCTGGGGTTTTTGGCTTCTTGGCGCTGATATTCGTGGAGGTCTCAGCCCGCCGGCTCACACCCATCCGGCAGTTCTCTGGTTTTCCTCCCTGGGGGCTTTCCTCCGAGGTCTGGGGTATTTCTCCCTTGCTGGTCCTCTCTCGGACTTACGGAGGTGGGAGCAGGGGGCAGGGTACCTGCCTTGGCTTGTCTCGCTTTCCCCTTGGGGTCATCGGAGGTAGGCTGGATTGGTGGTCTGGTCTTTGCCCTGGGCTTCTGGTGGTCCTATCCCACTTTCCTCGGCCCTTGTGTCCTTTCAGAGCCTGACGTTCCCAGTCTCTGGTCCGCTGGTAAAAGGATTTCCTCCTACCGTTGTATTTCCACTGGGCTTTCAGGGATCCGGTTTTGGGGTCTTTTATTGGCCTCTGCTAGTTTTGAGGGTCATGCTTCCTGGTGTTCCTGGCATCCTGATCAACTTCCTAAGGATCCACTCTGTATTGGAGAACTAGGCTTGTACAGTTTTCCTTCGCCTCCTGTAACGGTTTTTAAGACTCTCAGACCAGTGGTAAAATAAAACACAGTTTTATTAAAAGAAAAATAAGGCAAACGATTGCCCTCTACAGGCAACACAAAATAATAGCAAAATAATGACAGATATGCCCCCACAGGCCCAGTATACAGAATAAGAGTATCACATATACTGTCTCAGGACAGGCACATAGTAGAGACACACGTAAGGGTTAAATGCATAGATGGACAGTCTCTGTTGTGGAGTTTGGCATGCCCAAGGTGTTAATTGGGAGAAGTAAGTGTAGCTGGAATCACACTTAGAGTACTGAGAGGGGATGCCGCTAGGCCCTGTGTGACCAGAGGTAATATCAGCAGAACAGTACCCAGAATAGCCCCCACAGGCGTAACCAAGGATATGACTGAATCTGCAAGTGCCTGAGTAGTTAGCCCCCACGGGTGTCACCACGGTACAGCCTGAACTGCAAGAGCTGCTAATAGCCCCCACGGGCGTACAAACGGAGACCAGAGGTTGTGAGCCAATAGCCCCCACGGGCGCATACCTAAATCAACCTGCAAGAGCTTTGAGCCAGTAGCCCCCACGGGCATAACAACGGACCACCAGATACTGCAACGGAGAAGCCAATAGCTTTCAACCCTTAGCTATAGTAGCTAGTGCCTTC
The DNA here is from genome assembly GCA_037306005.1 of Rhinophrynus dorsalis. NCBI lineage: Eukaryota > Metazoa > Chordata > Amphibia > Anura > Rhinophrynidae > Rhinophrynus > Rhinophrynus dorsalis. Next base: position 177,609,476 of record CM074723.1, read on the forward strand.
AGCCCCAACGGTGTTAACGTATGAACCAGAGCCAAATGGTGCCCTACCGGAATCGTTACCGAACAGCACTACTCTGCAATAAGGTAGAATGAGCCGCCGACCAAGCGGAGCATAAGCGGCCGACTCAGCAGATGAAGTGCAAAGAGGCTAGGCTCTATACCAGAGACGGGAGGCTCAGCAAATGGTAATGCGGCACAGCTAGGGTTAAAAAGCAGCTTTACGGATCGGAGGCTCAGAGAAGTACTATAGCTCTGCAAGTAATACGGAGGCTCTAGGACAGCAGCACAGCTCTGCAACCAAGCAATACTCAGCACTGGGAGCAAGCAACACCGGACAGGAGCAGGTCCCACGGCCAGGCTGATCAGCGGCAGTGGCGGAAGTCAGAATGTCGCTACGGCGACAACCGGAGAAGAGAGCAGGAACTAGCAGGTCACCGAAGCAGTCCGTTACTGGTCACATAGCAGGAAGTCAGCCAAGCCGGGTTGGATCACGGCGAGGGTTCTCAGACAAGCCGGGTCAATCACGAACAGGAACGTCAGCCAAGCCGGGTCGGATCACGGAGCGGGTTCTCAGACAAGCCGGGTCAATCACGAGCAGGAACACAGGAACATAGTCCCTGTCTGACACATTATTAAGTGTGGATCAGCTACTTGATTCTTACACATGGAGACCAGGACACATGCTCACAGATCCAGCACATGTAAGAGGCCTCAGTGAGTGTGCTGAAGCCTGACAGAGGATTATTGAGATTGCAGTGAATGAACACTACAGCACTTGTTGCCGTTCACTCTGGGTTTTTTCATACTCAGGTAGGCAAGCCATTAGCAATACACCCCCAATGCCAGCTATGGGTCTGCAGGGTGATGGCAGGAAAATATGAGTTCTAAACATGGGAGACTAAGAACTTTAAACTGTAAATGATAGATTCTTAATTTTTGACACATTCCTTTCATTCCTTTAAAGTGGAACTTCCACCTCAACTAAAGTCGCCCTGCAGGTGGCGACTAGCTTAATAATCATTATTAAGTATTAAAAAAATACTTAATGCCCTCATTCCCATCTCTCAAGCCGTTATGGTTTGAGAGATGTAAGAAAATAAAGACCTCCGCTCCCTTCCCCTTCTCATGCATCCGCTGTATAGCAGATGTCATGAGATCCTGCTTCCGGGACCAGACAGCGTCTCTTCGGGAGCACTGTCATCGAGATATTTAACTATAATTACTTACCGTAAAATCTCGGGTATAATACGCACAATTTTACCCGTCTTCACCTTATGTGAAGTGGGGGGTGCGTATTATACCCGAGAGTTTTTTTCACACTTTAAAAAAAAAAAAGTTAGGGCTTACAGCTCCCTCTCTCTCCCTGCGCGATCCGGTATTAAAGTAAGACTTACTTTTTGAGGCTGTACTTCAATGTTGTTATGGTGTACCGATATCTGAAAAAAGATCCCTCTCTGAAAAAAGATCCCTCTTCCGTGCGGGCGGCATGCTTGCATCTGCCGCCCGCTTCCTTCAATCGGCTTTCAGGACCTTGAGATCCTCACAGGGCAATACCATAGGAGGAAGGTTCTGAAAACCGATTGAAGGAAGCGGGCGGCAGATGCAATCGTGCCACCCGCAGGGAAGATGGGAGAGAGGGATCTGTTTTTCAGATACCGGTACACCATAACAATATTGAAGTACAGCCTCAAAAAGTAAGTCTTACTTTATCACTGGATCGCGCAGGGAGAGAGAGCTGGAAGCTCTAACTTTTTTTTTTTTTTTAGTAAGGGGAAATCAAGGGTGCGTATTATACATAGGCACTCTTGTTTTCCCCTAAATCTTGGGCATAATAAACACCTGCGTATTATACACAGGTGCGTATTATACCTGAGATTTTACGGTAATCGGAATGGTCTACAATGTGTCCTTGCAAGCCAGGCACACTTTGTAGACCATACTGATGAAGTAATTATAGTTAGCTATCCCGATGTCAGCACTCCTGAAGAGCCACCTAAAATAGGTTGACCGGATTCTGCCTCTGACAGCTTTACAGCTCGTCAGGCAGAAAGGGGAGGGAGCGGACGTCTTTATTTTCTTACATCTCTCAAACCATAACAGTCTGAGAGATGGGAATGAGGGCGTTTTAATATTCCTGTGATTTCGCTTACAGTTTTTTGGGGGGTTTACTATCCCTTTAAGCTTTCAAGACTGACAGCCAGGTTACTACAGCCTGTGTGCCTGCACAGTCAGTCTCTTCCGGAGCCGTTCAGCCCAGTGCAATGCCTATGCATTCAAGATGTCCACGGTGATGTCTGGCTTCTGGTCTCCGAAGCTTAAGGATAACTTTATTCGGGTGCAGTTTTGAGAGGTAAGCTAATGATTATTAGGCTAGTCGGCACCTGCCTAAGTATTTCAGGGTGACTTTAGTTGAGATGGTAGTTCCGCTTTAACAAAAAGTAATTTAACCCTAATGTAGTTGGAAGTTAACCCCTGTCCATATCTCCCAACGTCTCAAATGGCCAAGGTGGGTTACTTTTTTTTAGGTTGTATTGCTGGAGGCGTGGCTGGTGGAAGAGACATTACCATGACTCTTCACACCTCTTTGTGTAACTGAATAAATGATTTAGAGGAAGACTAGAGTATTTTATTTACACAGATACATTTATAGACACACATATACCAAAGTTTAAACACACATTGATGTGTCTTATTGCTGTTGAGCAATGCAATACACTTATATAAACAACACACAGTCTGAGATTCTAACAAGAAATACACCAGGGTGGGAAAGAGGGGCACTTGGGTGGTGTGTGTGTGTGTGTGTGTGGGGCTGTGGTTAGTGGGAAGGGTATTACTGAGAATTTTTAGGTTATTTCATGACCTCAACACTTATTTGTGCAACTTACTGAATACATTATTTAGAGCAAGGCCAACATATTTCATTCACACATACTAATTAATAAACACATATACTGGAGTTTAAACAAACATTAATGTGAGCATGGTTGTGGAGCAAAGTGATATACTTATATACACATCATATAGTCTAATCTTCTAAAAAGAGGGACACAAGGGTGTTAAAGAGAGGCAGAGGGTTTTGGGTCTCAAAGAGGGAATGTCCCTCCTAAAGAGGGACAAATAGGAGGTATGCCTGTGTAACTTACAGATTGGCTGAAGGTTAAGAAGATATCAGCAAGATACATAATTCAGTAATCTCCTCATGTGACACAAGTATGAAAATCCCAATTTAAGATGAAAGCAAATGTCAAATCTTAACAATGGACCTGTGAAGTACACAACTTTTAGTTCATGTGTCGATTTAAACTACCTACACCTTGCTCTTTTTGTTTTTCACACAGGTTAACAGTTTAAGAGATTTTATTTTTGTAGTTGTGTATCTAATCTCAACAGAGCTTTGTTCTCTGACATGGTCAGATAAAGCTGCACAATTACTCAGGTATCCAGAAAATCACCTCTCTCAAACTTCTTAGGCTATGCATATTAGTTTCCACCAGAGAGTTGCAAGAAATTGATAAAGGATAAGAATCATGCAAATGATTGCAAGATGGAAGCTCCCACAGAGGTGAGCACTTGGATAGTGCATATGTGCTCTTGAAATAAAAAGTATTGTGTAATATAAAAAATGTAAATTTTGTAAGGCTTTTTCTAACAACTAAAATTAAAGTACTTGCACTTCTGGGGGATGTGTAATTCAGAAGTAAATACAGCTAAAATTTTTCCATGAGCTTGCCATTTTAGGGTGGAGTTGTTGCTACAATGGTCTATGAGGCATTAAATTAAGAGACACTTATTAAATGAGTATTGTTAATTTTTAACACCTTTTAGTCAGATATCTTTGGCCATCTGCCAATACAACCACATTAACTCCACATATATGCAGACTAATTCACAGGCATTAAGCAATGCTAACAGTAATGTATTTGCTTAGTATTGCACACATCAGTTACATTTTGACTACACTCTGAGACACAGGTTCCAGACACTTTGTCTCAATAAACAGAGTTTGAAACCTGTAGATATTCAGTCTTATATGCTCAAAATTGTTTTTATGAATAAGCAAGACACAGACAAGGATTACTAAATATATGCCTAACTGAATTTTTGAAACATGTTCAAGCCAAGATGTTTAACTTATACTATGATATTAACAGGATTTCCTTTATAAAACCTCTGCATTTTTTCTTTGCTATGTTTGCTTCTTTATTATTCCACAATTCACTCCTCTTTCTACAACATGAAATACAAGATATTAAAAGCAACAAATGTGCCTTCTTCTACTCAGTTCTTTTCCCTTGTTATCCCAGTTTCTATTTTGACTTCAAAATCATTCATGCACTTACAGAGTTGAAGAAAAAACAGAAAGGGTCCAGCCACAATTATTGGTGCCTTTACTGCTATTCAGGATTAGATGAAAATGTCCCAGATATGCTTTCCATATTAATTCATCTCTGACACACAGTTCCCTTTCCACCAACTCACTATGCAATGTACAGGAAAGGACAGGATAGGTATGATAGAGGTGGCACCTACAAAACAGCTGATTGCACATGAACAGATAGTTGGTGGTATGTCAAATCACTTGGTTGGAAGTAGGCTTGTAGATTGTTTGCAGACAATTGTCATGGTGTAATAGTTAATAAATAATTAGTATAAGTGCAAAGTGTCAGTCTGGAACTGGACTATTAATCTACAATCCCCTGATCAATCTATAATGTTCTCCCTCAAGGAATCAACCCTTTTTCTATAAAAATTAAATTTTTTATGGAGAGGGGTAGATTTATTGTAGGAAGACATTATAGATTGATCCCTGCAGCAATTTGTTTTAGGGAAAGGGGTTGATACATCATGGAGAGATTATTATAGATCAGAGATAGCCAAAGTACAGCCCTTGGGGCGATTTTATCTGGCCATTGAGTCTCATTGGCTGTACAAATACAGCAGAGCTACTATAATGAGGAAAACTAACTTCTGGTTTTCATTGCAGGAATAATGAAACAGTGTATGGAACTTTTGATTTGGTGTAAAATGTAGCATTAAAACAGTCAGAATTGAAACAGATATATATGCAGGGCCCTCTGATCCTTCTTTTCTCCACATCTAATTTATTACCATACCTGGGAAATTTTATTGTTGTCTCCCCGGAGGGGAGTCCTCTGCTGCCATGGGTGGTGTGAAGAATGACGCGTATCGCGTCAAAAAGGGGCGGGTTTTAATGCGAGTGCCGGGGGAGGGCTTAAAAGAAGGCAGGGGGGAAGGAGCTACACCGGTCATCCAAACCTGCGACTTCAAACCCAACCCGAGAAGATGGAGTAGTGAGGCTCAAGCCTCGGTATCCAAAAATCACCGCTGATGGATAAAATCTATCAGCAAGAAGACGACGACGGAGCTACACCTGGAGAAAAAGTGGAAGTGGGTAGAGTTTCAATAGAAATGCCCCACATCCGGAGGACTCAGCCTCTGTCCCGGAGACCCAGTAAAGCAGTGCCAAAACCGGAGTCTCCGGGGCAAATCAGGAGAGTTCCCAAGTATGTTTATTACCTCTGTATGTCTATTCAAATTGTACAGCGCTGCGGAATTAGTTGGCACTATATAAATAAAGAATAATAATAATAACATGCAGCTGCACAGCTGTTAATTTATGAACAATAGCACAAGGAACAGCCAAGCAATGCATGTATGGCTCCTTGAATGCACGTGCTATATCCCAAGAGTGGTGGATAACCAGGGCCGGATTTACATTTCAGGAGCCTGTAGGCACAGAAATCTAAAGCGCCCCCCCCCCCATTGGCCATCTCCACTGGAACCTCCACAATGCTCCTAATGTCCACATTGCCCCCATCATCTCTTTATTGCCCTCACATTGCCCCATCAGCTCCACATCGCCCCCCCATCAGCTCCACATCGCCCCCACCATCTCCAAATTGCCCCCATCAGCTCCATGCTACCCTCACATTGCCCTCCATCAGCTCCACATTGCCCCCACCATCTCCAAATTGCCCCCACCATCTCCATGTTGCCTCCCCATCAGTTCCAACTTGCCCCCATGAGCTTCAATTTGCCCCCCATCAGCTCCAAATTGCCCTCACAATGCCCCCCTTCGGGTCCAACTTGCCCCAACCATCTCCATGTTGCCCTCACATTGCCTGCCTCCCTCCCATTGTCCGTTTCCTACCTCCCTGGCACAGGAGATTTGTTGTCTGTGCTTCCTCTGGTACAGTCAGTCCTGTAGTTGCTGAAGCTTCTGCGCGGTCTCCTATTCAGGAATGCAGAGCGCTGGGAGATGATGTAATCTCCCAGCGCTCTGCATTCCTACAGAGCCGATGAGGGAGCTTCAGCAACTACAGGACTGACTGTGCCAAAGGAGGGCGACATGGAGTGGGGGCCGGTGCAGCCAGCACGGTGGCCTTTTTTTTTTTTTTTTTTAATCATTTCAAAGCATAAAAAAAAAGTATCCCACTGGCAGGCGCCCCTCAGTGGCATGCGCCTGTAGGCAGGTGCCTACTTTGCCTTATGGCAAATCCGGCCCTGTGGATAACCCCTCTTGAAAACAGATGTGTGAGTACCATCTATATTTATTTATGGAGACTAGTGGGACACAAGTCCATTGTCTGAATGCTGACTGAATGAGGGCAGTCTATATAGCCACAAGCACCTCCAGACTGTCTGATAAGCTTGTCAGACAAACAGCGATGCGACAAGTGAGTGTTACACTGATACAAGATAGTTTTTCCTCTAGAGAGTTAGAAGATTATATGCACAGTCTTTAGAGATCATTTGGACTATAGTGTTGCTTTTAGTTGTGCATGACACAGATGACACAATGTGTTTATTTTAGAATTTTTACAAAGAACATATTGCTCTCTGGAGACAAATCTTTCAATTTTGAATATTGGTCGAATTATTCAGTTTATTCATGTAACACCGTAATCTGTAAGTACAATATTGGTATTTATATTGTATGAATTTTTGACAATTTTTAATATTGATTTTATTTAGTCATTATCACATTTTGGAGATAAAATTAAATTTGATATTTTTATAATATCTATTAAAACACATGTAAAAACACAAGTTATATAGGTTGTGTAGCACATTAAAGGGATAGTACTACTTCGTTTTACCTTTATTTTATTTTGTAGGTATTAAAAAAACATGAAGAACGATATAAGTCTTATCTCTCAAACCTTTATGGTTTGAGAGATTATCACGGTGCCCATGATTCTCTGTGTGACATTCTTACTTCCGGGTTTGTGTTTGGCTGTTTCTTATTGGTGCTAACTGACTAGCCCCTCCCAGGGCTAGCCTTTATATACGCCCTCCTGTCACTAGGCCGGTGCCCTTTCGTGGTGTTCCTGACCTTACGTTATTCTGTGCTCCTGTTCCGTGTTGATCCGGTTTTCGTCTGACCTTGTTCCTGTTCCGCTCTTGTGTACCAATCCAGGCTTTGGCTGACTACCGCTCCTGTGTACCGATCCAGGCTTTGGCTGACTACCGCACTCTGTGTACCGATTCAGGCTTTGGCTGACTACTGCTCTCTGTGTACCGATTCAGGCTTTGGCTGACTACCGCTCTCTGTGTACCGATCCAGGCTCTGGCTGACTTCCACTCTCTGATACTGATCCAGGCATTGACTGACTTTCGCTCCTTGTGTTGCCCTCGCTATTATTGTCAGTCCTCTCATAATTGTTGCCTCCGGTTGCGCTACTCGCTGCCTGTGTATCTCTGTGGCCTCCGTTACGTACTCCCATTCTGTGCTATCTGGTCACTAGAGGTTACCGTTGCCAATCCATATTACTAAGCTCAGCCTGTGATTCTCTGTGCCCTCCGTTACATACACCCAGTCTGTGCTATCTGGTCACTAGCGGTTACCGTTGCTATCCATTACACTAAGCTCAGTCTGTGATTCTCTGTGGCCTCCGTTACGTACACCCAGTCTGTGCTATCCAGTCACTAGCGGTTACCATTGCTAATCCATTATACTAGCTCAGCCTGTTATTCTCTGTGGCCTCCGTTACGTACATCCAGTCTGTGCTATCCGGTCACTAGAGGTTACCGTTGCCAACCCATTACACTAAGCTCAGCCTGTGATTCTCTGTGGCCTCCGTTACGTACACCCAGTCTCTGCTATCCGGCCACTAGCGGTTACCGTTGTCAGCTCATTACACTCACTCACCTGTTCCTTGTTGCACCAGATACCAGGCTGCCTTACCCAGTATTTGGTAAGGCCGGTAGAGCCTCCTCTGTTCCTTGTTGCACCAGATACCAGGCTGCCTTACCCGGTATTCGGTAAGGCCGGTAGAGCCTCCTCTGTTCCTTGTTGCACCAGATACCAGACTGCCTTACCCGGTATTCGGTAAGGCCGGTAGAGCCTCCTCTGTTCCTTGTTGCACCAGTTACCAGGCTGACTTATCTGGTATTTGGTAAGGCCGGTAGAGCCTCCTGTATTGTATTGCTATTTGTATGCCCTGACCTGTGTCAAACTTTCTTACTGCTGTTTGTAGAGTTTGGACCCGTGAAGGGCCTTGTTGCACTTTATATTGCCTAATAAAGCTTGTCTATTTTATCCTACCCAATTGTCTGAGTGTTCAATAAAACCATGACAGAGATATTCACAAGCAAAATTTCCCCTCCCGCCTCTTTTATCTAGTGTAAGCCATCTCTTCTCAGATGTGGATTCTAGTTGCAAGACCAGACAGATAACAGCAGGGTACAATCGTCTTCCTATGAGAACAATGAAAGCCCTGCCCCCCTTGAGAAGTTTTTCGGCTTTTTCCCTTATCTTAATTGAAGATTGTCCCTCTCTGCAGTCTACCTGGGCAACTCCCTTCTGATCTGGCTGAGCAGTGTTACATCAGTAAAAGGGGCGGGAGGGGGATACTTTGTCATTGAATTACTCTTGGACTACAACTCTGACAGAATTGAAATAACATTCTCCAAAGTCCAAATACTATGAAGATTAATTCGAGCTGCTTTTATTATGAAACATTACTATTCCTTTAAAATAAGCTCTCACTTTAATCCTCTCATTTATAGAGGCAAGAATAGGCCTCAACGCCGCCCCAGTAGCTGGAAAATTGGCCTTGAGCAAAGAGTCAAGCCACTTAGCAGCAAGGTCCTTAAGCCCTGCAGAGTCCTTCAGGGGAAGGGCAACGTTCTTCACCAAGCATGATTGGGGGGGGGGGGGTCAGCGGCAGGGGAGAAGCCCACTATGCCATAAAAGGTTATAGCTTAGAGAAACAGTTGTTAAGGAAAAGTCTCTTATCTGGAGTTTTCTACTCATCCATAATGGTTTGATCAAGGATGTTATTGAGTGGAAATACAGGAGAGGGAGAGCCCCCAAATGCGGCATAAGAGACCTGAAGGGTCTCCAGCACTGCCTTGATGAGCCCCTCTGCTGGGGAGATTGGATCAGCCTCATAGGAATCGCCATAAGAATAGGGAGAATATCCTTATCATCCTCGGAGGCCAGTCCTTCATCAGGGCATAACCCAATAACCTGAATACAGGGTCAGCTGGAGAACCACCTAAACTGAGGAAGGGATTTTAGCCACTGAAGAGAGTAGTATCTTAAACCATGCAGGCTCCTGTTCAGCGCTAGAGGGGCCCAGTGGTGTAGTAGGGGTTAGAGCAGAAGGGGCATAGTGACCCCAAATATCCCTTGGTAGCCCTGAATTGCATGAGGAAGTGAAAGAGTGCGGGGAAAACATCTGACTTGGATTTCTCCATATGACCTTTAGTATCTGACATGTCACTGAGAAAATGTCAACAACCTAGTAAAAAATATATAGAATATCATCCCCGGAATAGAAACAGCACTCCTAAATACCCAGAAAAACACATCTGGTATATGAAGGGTTAATCTGGGGGAGAGCAACAAAGGTTGGCCTCTGCAAAGGATATACAAGAAAGAAGTAAGATGGCCACCAGAAAAATGACAGCCATTTGGAAGAAAGCCTGGGAAACAGGCATTCTGAGAGAGGGCTCTATCTTCTTGTCTCCTGACTGTTGTAGCCCAAACGGTTGCAGAGATATGTCCCAGAAAAGTTTTCTCCATAGAAGGCAATGGAACAGAGATGGCCATGGGAGGGCTCCGGTTCTTAAAAGTGCTGCCGCACAAAATTTGGTTAAATTAAGAAAATAAAGTAAGAAACCCAAAACTCCCAGAGAAACCCTGGAGTATAAAAGTAGTGGAGGAGCAGAAATAAGCTCTCCACCCCACAACACAAACAAATAGCAAAAACAGTAGTGGGTTAACACACTATAGAACAGCAAGGATTATCATCCATCTGTACTTACAAAGTCCTGTAGAGATGAGAAGAGACCCCAAAATGAGCTTCAGAGTAGAGCAAAGTTCATATAAGCCCATGTAGGGAGAGGCAACAACAAACAGGGACAAATAGTTTACCAATGCACTTAAAGGGGTAACCCTTTGAGTCCCAGAATGGTACGCATCACATTGTACAAGCAAAGTTTACCCTCCCCACCCCTTTTACCTAGTGTAAGCCATCTCTTCTCAGATGTGAATCTGGTTGTAAGACCAGACAGATAACAGCAGGGGACAATCTTCTTTATATGAAAACAATGAAAGCCCTACCCCCCTTGACAAGCTTTTCAGGTTTTTCCCTTATCTTAACTGAAGATTGTCCCTCTCTGCAATCTACCTGGGCACCTCCCTTCTGCTTTGGCTGAGCAGTGTTACATCAGTAAAAGGGGCGGGAGGGGGACACTTTGTCATTGAATTACTCCTGAACTACAACTCTGACAGAATTGAAATAACACTCTCCAAAGTCCAAATACTATGCTGATTAATTAGAGCTCTTTTTATTATGAAACATTACTATCCCTTCAAGTAAGGAGTTACTGTTCCCATTGGGTGATTCAATGGAGGAGTGATTTAAATCATTCAGGGAGCCGGCCTGCCCCCACTATTCATCCCGCCCACCACTATCCAAGTGACTGAAAAAACAAAATGGCTGCCACTTGCTCCTACACCACAGACACACACACACACACACACACACAGAGTCCCCGGGGTCCCTCCACCAACCTGAGGCACACAAGGAGCTGATCCAACATAGAGAGGGTGTACCTTCATTTCTGGTATCCACAACACAACAATACTTTCGGCTCCTGGTGCACAATGTGCTTCTGCTGCAGGAAGCCCAGCTGCTTCATATAGCTCGGAGGCAGGCAGGCCCAGTACCAAATCCTTCATGTTCCCCCTTCATGAAGCACAACATTCCACCCCGCAACAGCCCGGTCATGCGGCCCTTCAAGGAGCTCTCTACAAGCAGCAGCTGGATGCGGCTATTACCCGTGGCTGAGGGGCTGGAGACAGACCATGCTGGGGCCTGTAACGTGACGCCTTGTATCATAAGCTGGATACCTCTTTTATAGTTCCTTTCTCCCTCAGAATAACACTCCAATAGTAAACTGACCCTCCTGTTCCCAAACATCAGCCGAGACTTGATGAAGGGAAGAACTCTCTTTTATTGACTCAAAGACACAGCTTATATACACTACAGAGACTCTTATCTAGATCAGCATGCAAACGAATACTTGGGACAGTGTTTCTATGCTTGACCAATCAGCCACCAGCGTCCTTATCAGGATAAGAATGCAGATTAAGACTTGAAATCATACATTCTTAACTGGCTCATCAATAACCGCCTCTGATTGGTCAAGGAAGCACAGCAGGAATCAATTAACATTCCTTAGCACAGGCCTGGAGTAGAGTGGAATCAAAGCCCAACCCCCCACTATCTCTGCACTCCAGCAATGTACTGGAATCAACTATGGCTAAGCTCAGTCTATGGGTGTTTGTCTTTTAGGTAGAAATAGTCTGAAGACATGAGATCCCATATCTCTAACACACCAATATCTCCCATGGTCGCCACAGTTCTGTCACAGGGCCACTCTGTAGTACACACTCTTACACACAAGCTTCTTCACCGCCGCTCTCTGCCCACTGTCACACACCTGCATTGTGTAAGTACCCTGGCACAAAAAATATATATGCTGCACTATAGCTTCTCCAACAACACACACCATCCCTGCTCCAACCACACACACCATCCCTGCTCCAACCACACACACCATCCCTCCTCAGTTCCCGCTCTCGATGCCCGGGCTGCGTCCCTAGTAACGCTCTTGGTCGAGGCCTGGGGCAGGAGGTGTCTTCCTGGCCAGGAAGCCGGGCCGGCGGTTTTCTGGCAGCCTCTGAGTGTGCATATACAGAGTCCACTTCAGGGACTGTGGACTCCATTACTCTCGCTACATACTGGGACAGCTGGTTAACCCTTTCAGTGCCAGAGGATTAAGCAACACAATGAGCAATGCCTTGCCTACCCCTCTGGCACTTACAGGACCGTAATAATATCTGTGTGTGTGTGTGTGTGTGTGTGTGTGTGTGTGTGTGTGTGTTCGCATGTATGTATGTGTGTACGTATGATCAATGTCTTTATATGTCACTGTATCTGTGTGTCTATGTATGTGTGCAATATGATTCTTTCTGCTTCACACAGTACATAAAAAACATCAGTCAATACAGATAAATGAAATGTACAATACAAACAAACAAAAAATTCTTACAAAATACCTTCAACATACCACCTACAACATTTCAAACAAAAAATGCTATATAACACATACCCCTACTACAATGATGGGCAACACCGTCACATATTGCTAGTATATATATATATATATATATATATATATATATATATATATATATATTTAGTTCATAATTATGTATTATTATTCTTTATTTATAAAGCCCCAACTTATTCCACATTACTGTTTAAAGGGGAACTATCACCCCAAATAAAGTCCACCCCCATCCCCAATTAGGCATCTAGCAAAAAGCTTACCAATGAAACTGTTGTGCAGAATGAAGACTGCATTAGTCAAAAATCCTGCCTCAGCTGACACTGATGGCCAGGCAACAGCCCAAACATCTCTGTTTACAGACATCTGCACGCCTGCGCTATCAGTCCTAGTCTCCTCTAGGAGGCGTTGCATGGTACTTTTAGGTACCGGAAGGGACTGACAGCGCAGAAGCCTCTAGAGCGCTGTTGCCTGGCCATCAGTGTTGGCTGAGGTAGGATTTTTGACTAACGCGGTCTTTATTCTAAAAGAGTTTAATTGGTAAGCTTATCGCTAGATGCCTAATTGAGGGGTGGACTTTATTTGGGGTGATTGTTCCCCTTTAATAGAAATAGACATACAGAGATATTAATTAGTGCAAATGGAACATGGAAATTAAAAGGATCAGAGGGCCCTGTTCATGAGAGCTTACAGTGTAGGCGACTAGCCCGTTACACCACTACTCTAATAAGCATACAATGCTGCAACAAGAAAATTCTCTGTTCAGAAATATAGATATCAGTATCTCCTAAATGCTGTGTCTGCTGCTCTTCTGATTAACATAGGCAATTTTGAACAGTAACTATTAATCATATGTAATAACCCTAAAATATAATCTGAAATATGTATTTTTAATGTATGTGTAAATTGTCCTGTTCAGAGAGCATTATTGAATGTTGCGTATGCTGGTTGTATTGATGGAGACCAATGTAAGTTGATTGTGATTAGTGCCAGCTGCTCATTTATTCAGAAAGGTTGTTGTTTTATCTCTGTCCATTTAAATATAATCTTGGATAATCAACTGGAGGCCTGGCAAAGGCATGGTTGTCTGCTTCCTCAGAGCATATGTAAAACTAGATTATAGGCCTCAACCAACAAATACAGAATTTTTACAGATATTAGCCATGAAGTGTATCATAACAAATCCACTTATATAAACGATCCCACAGTTACAATGCACTTTTTACATATGTATATAGAATATATAGTATATAGAATATATGTCTTCTAAGTAGCTTGAAAATGATCCTTCTTGTCCAAGGGCTAGAGTCTATTGCAGGTGATAAATGTTAACACCCGTTTTATCAAACATTTTCCTGTTGAAGTCTATGGGGAAAACTGGAGATAAATGCAGTGATAAAATTAGCAGATCTTCAAAGTGTATAAGAGCAAAGAAAAGGTCCAATCAAAAGCAAGTCATCCAGACACAAATAAATCCTGCATTATCCTCTTATACTTTAAAATCTTGTGTCCTGTATCTGTTAGAGTTTCCTTCTCGTTCGACCTCACCTCCAATATCAAAAATCAGGGATTCCTATGTTAAAAAACAGAGATGGAAATCCAATTAAGATCTATCAATACTGCGGACACAAAATCAATAGCACCCACTTATTGTTCAATAAATCTGTTCTTGTCTCTGTTGTGTATCAGTCTCCTAGATAGTCTCCCAATTCATATAATCCCTCTTGGAGATCATCAAAGCACATACACAGGGAACCAAGGATTCAGTTTGATGGCATTCAATTTTTACACTATAAAATGTAGCCACTCACATTTAAATTGGCACAATCTAGCGTAGCCTGTGGTATAGATCTCTCTATGTGGTAAGTTTTTCTCACCTCGCTATAGTATCCAATCAGTCTGTGGTATATTAAATACAAAAACGGTACTGAGGCTCCATCAGTCAATATAAAAATATTTATACTTTATCATATAACAGAAATAAAATGTAATAAAACATAACTCCTCGTAAAACGAGTTCTAAAATCATGCAATGCCTAACCCAGATACCATAAACTAAGTCCGTTGGAGTGCAATATAGTGACGCTACCTCGTCTGTATGGCCAGCACAAGATGTATAGTAGCCTGGACTGTGGTTTAGTTTCAGGGGAGGCACTTACCTATTAGGCCTACAACCCCAGGTAATTTTAGGCATTAATATTACTTTAATCCTTTGAGTGCCAGAGGAGTACGCAACGCATTGCATAGCAATGTTTTGCATATCCTTCTGGCACTCAAAGGGTTAAGGCTTTGCTACAAAACATGACTGTTCCAAAATGGAAGCTTTCGTAAGACTTTGATTGTGTTTAATGGGACTAATTTAATATTCTATACTAAAAATACAATAAGAATGGATGGAGGGGATGTTTAAATTAAATATGAGGTTGAAGGACCTCGCAATGAGGTCAAACTGTCCAAGGTGGATCTAATCCCCAATATGCAATTACTATAAACATCTGATAAATCTGATGAACCTAGGCATTAGTAAACCACCTAGATGCCCCATTTCCATATTGGGGCAGAAGGCATAAGAGTTTATCAATAATGCTACTGTGTCCTTAAAGGGATAGTAATACTTCGTTTTAACTTTAACTTAATTTTATTTTGTAGGCATTAAAAAAACATGAAGAATGATATAAGTCTTATCTCTCAAACCTTTATGGTTTATGAGATATTCACAAGCAAAGTTACCCTCCCCC
The DNA here is from genome assembly GCA_037306005.1 of Rhinophrynus dorsalis. Classification (NCBI taxonomy): domain Eukaryota; kingdom Metazoa; phylum Chordata; class Amphibia; order Anura; family Rhinophrynidae; genus Rhinophrynus; species Rhinophrynus dorsalis. The sequence goes on from CM074723.1 coordinate 177,624,825, forward strand.
CCCCTTTTTCCTAGTGTAAGCCATCTCTTCTCAAATGTGAGTCTGGTTGTATGACAGTACAGATAACAGAAGGGGACAATTTTCTTTGTATGAAAACAATGAAAGCCCTTCCCCCCTTGACAAGTTTTTCAGCTTGACAAAAACTTGACAAGTTTTTCAGCTTTTTCTTAATTGAAGATTGTCCCTCTCTGCAGTCTACCTGGGCATCTCCCTTCTGATCTGGTTGAACAGGGAAGGGATACTTTGTTTGTGAATATCTCTTAAACCATAAAGGTTTCAGAGATAAGACTTATATCATTCTTCATGTTTTTTTAATGCCTACAAAATAAAATAAAGTTAAAACGAAGTATTACTATCCCTTTAATAAATAATAACCATAATAATAAAACGTAAAAAGTTATAATCTGTAGTGGACTGTAGCCCAATAAACATTGATTTACTTAGCAGTCTCTTATAGAATGCATAGCCTCACCTGTAGACTCCAAAATCTAAACTTTGCTTTGATTGGCTGAAGTTAAAATCCTTGCTACAGTATATTGCTAGTGAGTAACAATCACAGGCTAAAATAATTCAGTTTAGGGCTGGTTTCAGTTATTTGCAGACTGGCTAAGCATTAAAGCTTTGAAAATCACAGCTCAGTTTAGACTTAGGAGTCAGCAGTGTTATATTCCTTTGCAAACACTGAAGTAATACAGTGAATGTTGGGAAACTTTGCAGAACTGATTACTAGTTATTTTTGCAGGAGATATTTTTCAATTGCCCATTTTTTCAGGGGTTAAACAAATGACCCAAAGTCATCACTGATCTCTGTGGGATTCCAAGATACAAATGTACTGTTTTTTGCATACCTTTATTTATTTATTTAATTAACCCTTTCAGCGCGAGAAAAGTAAGCAGTGCATTACAGAGCAATAATTTACGCCTCCTCTGTCACATAAAGGCTTTTTTAAAAATAGATATGCCGTGGCCCATCACAGATAAGGATACAAAAATTTAGTGTCACGGTCACTGTAATACACCAAATGAAAGAAGGCTTATCCCCTTCAAAAACACTGTGGGTTTCTATACACTACTATGAAAAACAGGCCCAAGCTCTATTGTTGAATGCCTGAATGTGATTGCTCATTCATTTGTTATTAATACTGTTAGAGGAGTGATGCCAAACACCCATGGAGGGGTTCCTTAGTCCATAAGGAAAGAGTCTGACTCCCTCAACTTGACCTATGCCCTCCCAAGTGAGACTAGAGGGATTTCAAGACCATTTATTTATTACTCTCCTGCAGGGAATCCTTAGAACCTCTTGAACAATTGTAAGACATGGGCTTGTCATACTCCATTTTATTTGATTGAATCCCCATAATCACATATGTATATATTATATATCATGAAACGTTTGCAGAATATTTCACAACCAGCAGATAAAAATGGTTAAAGCCACCACTGTACCACCAACGCACACAGTGAGAGGCTTTTTTTTTTTTTTTTTTTTAGGGAGGAGAATGTGTGTATGTTTTTACTGTTTGTATTTACTATTGGTGCTATGGTGACCCAGCAACAGTAGTAAGTAGAACCGGAAAGCAGCAGTTTCTATGATTTTATGGCACACCAACTGCACCAAAGGAGACTAATAATATTCAGAATATCCCCACTGATCTAAATGGGGATTTTGACCTCTTGAATACTAGAGTGGTCTTCAATGCAGTTAAGGGGTTTTAAGCCCCATTCAAAAATAAATGCAAAGCAGCTGGTTTGGCCAGAATTGCTCCAGTTCATCTCAGTAAATCAGCCTCAGTGTGTGTGCTTTGATAACGTGTGAACCAAAAGGTAGACTAAAGTGTAGTTCAATATATTATGTCAATTTTAGGGCATCTTCCCTCTTCTCAATATCATTTAGTATTCATACATACTTAAACTGCTTTATACCTTATCCTAAACGTACTCAGATAGAATTCTATCAGAGCTCATGCATCAAAATATACTTCCGCATACATAAGTCCACACTCCACAAGCTATCAGCCAAAATTCTATCAGACATACATCAGATGAAACTCGCACTATGTGTACCTCAAACACCAGCCAAAATGTCACTGCAAATCATACCACATGCCAATATCAGTCCAAACGGTCATACATCATACTTCAGCCCATATTTTTTACTTTCAGTTAGTTAACCCTTTGAGTATCAGATTGGTATCCAACACATTGCAATAATATGCACTGGATACCTCTCCAGAAGGGTAGGAGAATCATACCTAGAGAGACCTGTTGAGTGTACCGGCGAGCTGAGTTGGGGTCTGAAAGAGACTGCTCCAGTCATGGAATGGTCAATTTCAGACTACATTAAGGGTATAAACTGTGTGACGGTCATAGCACGTCACGTGGTCATTAAGGAATTTGTTGCAAACTTTATGCAGTGGGACACATGGAAAAATATCTGACGTTTGACATATATATATATATATATATATATATATATATATATATATACACACACATACATACACACACACAAAGTAAACCATTTAACTGATTTAAATGCATTGTTTAAACACACAAATAGCTGCATGTTTTTGTTTCTTGCTACAATGGACACAGTATCAGTAGACAGTCATTGAATATATATTGCACAAATTATATCTACCACAATGCTATATGAAGGAATTCAAGCTAAGTAACTATTTATGTCTTACAGGTACAATCCCCCTTCCCTTTAGGCCAGTGTTTCTCAACTTCTGTGCTCAGGACCCACTAACAGACCAGGATTTGAGAATTTCCTTGTAAGAGCACAGGAGAGTTAATCATTGTGAATGAGCCTCTAATCACCACACCTGTGCTCTAGCAGAGAAATCCCTAAGTCCTGGCCTGTTAGTGGGTCCTGAGGACAGGACTTGAGAAACACTGCTTTAGGCTATTTCACATGGATGACTTCAACAGAGCTACCCTATAGCTCCATTGAAGCTGCACATATTTACTTATGGGAAATGTCCTTTATTTTGGTTAATGGATGGAAACTGATGGGAGAGTGACTTATGGCCAGACCACATCATGTCAACCATGTATGATTGGCTGAAGCAAATGTGGGTCTGTCAGTTACTGGAGATTGTTACATAGATTTTACTCATAAGTCACTACAGAAATAAGGCTTGCATAGCCTGTTTTTTGTAGTTTTATCAAATTGAAGGAGGGTTACATCCTACTGAGAAATGGGGTAAAGTATTCTCCTGCCAGGGGGGCATGTCACCTGCTGAAAAAGGCTCTCTGGAAGAGAAGATTCCCTCTTTACTCCAGTTTACCTCATCAGACATGCTCAGTTTTAACATACAGCAATGATCGAAAACAGAAGCAAGGCAGGAATGGAGGTCACCTGAGCCAAAGAACCTACAGCACACCATGCTTGGAACTCAGACACTTGTTTTCCTCCAGATTCCATATATTATTTTGACCCATGGATGAAATATTAATACTGTTGTGGATACAAAGCTGAATAGCACAGATTTATTGATTTAATTCTGAACTTCCTTGCATTCAGTGCTATTCTCAGGAAGTTGCAGCAACAGGCTGCAGTCACTCAATATATTAGTTACCTATGTGAACATCCACACTGGAAGCAATGTGTTCCATGAATGTACTATTAGCATAGTGTTTCAAAGCGGATTTAATGTCACCCTTGCAGCCCTTAAAGCAGAGATAGGCAAAATGTGCGTGACAGGTCAATTTCTCTGACCCTGAGGTATGACCAGGTGTAGATAGATATACAGCAATACCACTACACAGTCAAATATCCCTTCTGGCTTTCTCTGCAAAGGAAAAATTAAATTACTTTTACTTGCTGATAAATCCTTTTCTCTTAGGCTATTGAGGGATGCAGGGACCATGGGGGTTAAGCAGCGTGGCTATAGGAGGCAGAGCACAAGAAGCATAAAAACTCCTCCCACTTCCTGGTTACTAACCCCTCCTCCTGCCTATCTTCAGTTTTCGTTTACCAATAGGAATAGCAGTAAAACAGATCCACAAGGCAGTACCACTTCACCCAACAAGTTTTTTGTGGGCAGAAAGTCCATTGAGAGATGCAGGGCTAAGTGAAAAGTATATATCTTTAAGTAAAAAATCCCATTTTCTCTAGTGGCATTGAGGCATGCAGCGACCATGGGGTTGTATCAATGCCACCCCAAACAACTGGGAAGAAAACTAATAAACAATACCCTCTAAAACTTTAAGGCCAAAACTAGCATCTTGGGATGCCAGAACCTTAACTTTGTAAAACTTAGTGAAAGTGTGAACAGATGATCATGTAGATACTTTGCACATTTGGTCAACAGTAGTTTGATCCTTCAAGCACAAGAAGTACTAATGGAAACTAGTAGAATGAGCTGTGATTCTGAATGTAACTGGAACAGACTTTAGTCTGTAAGCTTGTCTGTTTAAGCCATGAGGCAATGGTAGTCTTAGAGGCTGGTCTGTCCTTTTTAGGGCCTTCTGGAATCACAAACAAGGTGTCTGAAGTCCTAAAGGATTGAGTGACTTGAACATAGTGTTTCAAAAAGTGCTTTTGCAGATGGAACAGGGACAGTAGTATGTTTAGATAGTGTGGATGTAGCAGGATGAACTGTTGGCGTTGTAGTCCAAAGGTGACTATTTGATCAAGTTCTTCATAGTCAGGGAACATAACCGAAGATTTATTTTTACATTTAAAAAGAGACTTAGTAGAGGACTTAAAGGCTTGGGTGTCAGAATCCTCCAAAACAGCAATGTAACGGATACCGCTGCCACCCAGCCTTGGGTGACTCCGTTAGTCGCCGCTTCCCTCGCTCTGGAACAGGAAAACTCCACCAGCTTCTCCCAAGGTATCCCAATCGCCAGGCAGGACTAGTGTCAGGATAACAAGAACTCTCCCAGCATACCAGCAGCTTAACCTCACCAGACAACACTTGTGTAGGTTAAAACAAGAACTGCTTTATTTGGACACAAACAAGGTTTATATACAGGTTTGTGATCACAGTTAACCAATAGCAAATAAGATTTACAACACCACCAGTCTTGCTGAGACTTAAATACATTAACACACAATAGAATACAAAACACACAGCCCTCTATCAGGTCTGCTCAGGTAATTACATCAGTGACTGACATAATACAATCAGTTTCACAAACCAACAAATGGAACCACATAACCCCAGGAAACCTACTTTGCATTTAAACAATAACACAGCACACAATGGGTGAGGCAATAGGACATTTGACTCCCAGTCTCCAGATACTGTCCCAGGTAGTCACTGCCCCACCCCCAATACATAATAGGGTCTCAGGCCTAGTGCCACCCTGGAGTCTGGCTGACACCCTTCTCCATTTTGTAGTTTGGCCCATGATTCTGTATGGCCAAATGGCCGCTTCCAGTCCAGGCCCAGTGGTTCCTGTGACAAGCCAGTACAGCTTTAATGAAGGAGTCCATTGAATAATAATCTGAATCGTCAAATTTGGAGTCCTCTTCAAAAGATGAGGCATGCTCAGAGCAGTCACTGACCTATTCACCTTCATCATCATAAGAATTTGAGGGTTTTTTGGAGCTAGGTCTGTTAAGAGATGTATGAGGCACTTCTGTAACCGTTTTGTCCAAAACCCTCTCTCGTTTTGCAAGTGAACCAGGTAAGGATTTGACCCACTTTGCTTCAAGCATAGGGGGAGCATCAATAAATTTGGAATCCCTGTTAGCCTCTAAGTCCATACATTTAGCACACAAATTATTTGTAACTTTGGCATTGCATTGTTTACATGTAGAAATATTACTTTTATTACTCTTGGTTTTTTCTCCGCCTTATCTGCCATTTTGGTAATAAAGAAGTGAATAATTTAAATGCCAATGTTAACAGTAAGTCCTGATTGAGAAAATTTACCTTCCAAGGTGAATCAAGCAGTGCTTTAAATGGACTTACTCTAGATAGACACTTGTAGTCCAACAATATAACATATAGTGTGTCACTGAAGAAGACTGCTGCTATAATAATAAAGGGCAGACTGAATTCATCACCAACACCCCCCCCCCCAATACAGAAATAGACTCTGGCCCCAAATGAGCTGGCATTGAAAGGGTTAAAAGTTACTAATATCATTGCTCCTCCAGAGTTACCTGAGCAAATGGCCAAAACTGTAAACTACAACAAATGAACAAGTGCCCTGATCCTACACAGCAATATAACCTGACAGGCTAGTTGTCTTTAAGGTTGCCACTTTTTACGTTATAGAAAAAGCTGCTAACAGGAGAATCTCTGGAGCTGCTGAAGAGATGGCCACTGCTCTGTCAGGAAGCTCCAATTTTAACTGAGGAGAAGATAGGATTCAGTGTAGCAAAAAACTCACTAGAGTGGGGGATAAAGGGGATACCTTTTAACGGCTGAGGACATAACAAGTGCAAGCTTTCAGGACACTAAGGTCCCTTCTTCAGACATGGGTTAACAAACAAAGCTAGAATAACACTGCATTTATATTTACAGAGCATGACATACATTTGAACCAAAATATATGAGTACGCAGTGGGGGTCAATTAACTTAGTAAACATACAGTCTTCAGAGATATGAATTAATATGCACAAGGTTAGATCAAAGTCCTGGGGACAAGGAAATGTTCATTAACACAGATGTGTGAAGAGCCTGTTAGTCTGTGACTTGAACATATCTATCTCTATACAATCATATACCAAAATGTTCTATCTATTATAATGACACATGAAGCCCATCCCAAGGTTTAGGCCTGTTTTTAATGTATCAAATAGATCCATTAATATAAATCCCCAGATTTTTCTTTCCCTTTGTGTTCTAAAGTTTCCTTTGAGTATGGTGACTTTCATATTTTGTAGACTACGATTTGGACCACAAAAATGCTGACCAACTGGTGTGTCAACCTTTTTTCTGTTTATTGTGTGGCGATGAAGCTTCATTCTTTTCCTCAGTGTCTGTCCTGTTTCCCCAATGTAGTAACCTCCTGTTGGGTATTGTGTACAAGTTATGACATATACTACATTTGAAGATGAGCAAGTGAATGAACCATTACTTTCATAGTGTTGCTGTGTATTTGGTATTTTTATCTTTGTTGTGCATTGAATGTGTGGACAGGTCTCACATCTTTTTACTCCACAACAGAATGTTCCATTCTTTGTGGTTTGTGGCAAATGGCTCTTGACAATAATTTTCTTTAAATTTGGGGGTTGTCTGTATGATATAAGTGGTGGATCTGGAAAAATTACTTTTAATCTGTCATTTTTATGGAGGGTTTGTTGTAAGACTTTTGCAATCCTTCTCAGGGCTTCCAATTGGGGATTGTATGTGACCACAAGCGGTACCCTGTTATTCTCTGCCCGTGGTCTGTATTCAAGGAGTGTTTCTCTGTGTATTTGGCTGTCTCTGTGTGTCTGATTGTCTATTATCCTTGGGTGGTATCCCTGACTCCTGAATCCCTTCCTTAGTGAATGGAGATGCTGGTTCCTGTCTGTATTGTCTGAATAGATGCGGTTGTATCTTATAGCGCGTGAGTTTTTTGCTACACTGAATCCTATCTACTCCACTGGCTAACACAGCACCATCTTTTTTCTGAACCGAGGAGAAGGAAACCTGAAATGCCTCAGAATCCATAGTGCTCTGTGTGGAAAACACAAAGCACCATGCTCGAAGGTTAATTTAGTTGCAATTACAGAAATAACTACCACTTGAACTTGTATTTTCCTCTGTGTCCAATCCACGGCAATGACTGAGGGTGTTAGCTCCGCCTCCCAGCTGGTAGGACCAAATCAAAATTATAAATATCTGGTTCTTCTTCTCCCCCCAGTTATTTTGAAAATGCAAGTATTTTTATTTTGGTACAGTTCATCTAAGGTACGATGCACAAGCTTAGGGAATACCCTTAATCAAACACTTAACTGTAGTTTTTTGTCATATGCTGTAACCCTTTGTAGACATTTGAACTTATGAATATTTCAATTTAGACCTCTACAATGTACCAAATAATCTATTATGTAATTATACTGTACTGGTGTTACCTTTCTCAGTCCTCTCTATGAGACTGTAATTGAATTCCACTTATTGTACTCTTTTGCCTGCAAATCATGATGTAACTTATCTCCTTACCATTGGCCAAGGTAGTAATAAATATCTAACAAATCAGTGGCACTTTAACCTTTCCCACTTGTATAATTAACTCTGTTTCCTAGTATTAGCATTTGATATTTGATACGATGTGTGACACAGAACATTGGCTGCATGAGGCACCGGTTGACAAAACTCATTCAATTTTGGATGTCTGTTCAAGTAATATATGCTACTAGAATCTTGTGCTATGTTGCACTTTCTTCTACATAGGGCATATACCGGTCCATGTATTAAGCTTATTACAGCATATCAATTGATAGAACAAAATAGAAGGGTTCTATATGGTTTTGGTACATATTTGGCTCAGAAATTGAAATCCCACTACTTGTATATACGTATCTATTTTCCACGGTAATGTGGAATGTGATGTGAATATGGTTATTTTTCTTTATGGAAATTGTACACTTCTCACACCACAATACAAGCAGAAGCCAGGAGTTATCAATGTCACCAGAGTTTTACGTGACCAATCAACTGTATTCCTTCAAACACTGTTCTTATAGCATAAATGGGTGGGGGGTTGCACAATTGTCTTAATAAATATACAGAATGTGCATCAAAACTCTGATCTAAAAAACAATTTTGCTTTCTTGCAACATTTCAAAAGGACCTGTGAGTGCTCTTCATCGCATCACCTAGATCCAAATATGTACATATGCCTAGCCCCTTTTTAATTAATGCCACGGCTGGGTAACCAAGAAATCTATATATGTGCAATATACCCAATCTAATCTGCGTTTACCTTACATGTAGGGAGAAAATCACTTGGAGTATGGTACCCTAATCTTAATCGAATTGTCTTAATATTCACCACATTATCTGTTTTTCTTCTATGTATTATGGCTTGAGTTTGGGTTAGCAAAGCACCTGATTACTTTTAAGGTTCTTCTGTCCCTCAAAGCAGAAATAATTAGAAAGGAACTGATAATTTTCCATTCCACCAGCAATATCCCCCTGCAAAACATAGGTAAAGATGAAAAACTGAAAATTATTTTAGATTACCATTATTTTCTTTTCCTGCTCATATGTTAGAACTCAAATAGATAATCCTCTCCTCAGATTGAACAGCAATCCTAAAGTTTTGAAACTCCTTTCCTAGCCTGGTTTCTAGCCTGGAACACAACAGAACCACACATAACATTAGGGAGGGCAACTGGTGACTGCTGGCACATGAAGAACAAAAAAAAAAAAGCTGAAATAATTTTCTCATTTTCTGATCACAAGTTAGCATTCTTCAATTACCGTGAAAGGAGAGTGGGTAAGAAAGGAAATCATGTGGGTGCAAAAAACGTTTACTGAAATTAAACTAAGAACACCACGTGAAGAGCATTCTGAGAGCTTGAATATCCAGTCTGTAGTGCCTTATAAAGGTGAAAATCAAAGACCAAAGTAGCTCATTTACAGACATTATCTGCAAAACACTGATACCTCTGTCACCCAGGATGCTGCTATTACTCTAGAGGAATTATCTCAATTTCTGGAGGAGCAGAACCCCTTTTGCTAGATACAACTTGGTTATGCAAGAGACGATCAATCTGTTATACATAGTCTTCACTGCAGCTTGTCCTTCACTGAAACTGGAAGGAACTATAAATAACCTCAAGACCCTCGTTACATCTATAGGCCTTTGGATGTAGATCTTCAGGCATATCACCATATCCAGGTTCCCCAACAGTTCTAGCTGTCTTCAGACTCCTCTGATATAAAGAAAGGTAAAATATCATCTTGGGACTTATGGAAGTTAGAGAACACCTTGGATAGGAACTCCCACACTGGCCAAAAGAACTACCCTGTCCAGAAAGAAGATGTAGAATTATTTCTACAATAAAGCCTCCTATTCAAAACTCATTTGGCTCATCTAATAGCCACCAGAACAATTGCCTTCATGGAAAACAAACATATTTCAGGGAAAGGGAGGAAAAAGGTTCAAACCATGGAAGCTTGAGGACATCCAGAACTAGCAGTAAGTCCCAGGATGGTGACAAGATCTTGACTGAAGGATGAAGTCTAAGCATGGCCCTGAAAGAAAGAAAAAACAGAGCCACTGGGCCAGTTTTGTACCTGTAAGACCTGAAAGGACCAAAACCTGGATTTTCAGAGTCGATAATATTTTGTGAATCTGAGTTACTGAGGGTTTGCTGGGTGAACCTTCATTTGTTGAGACCCTCTAGTGAAGCGCTGTCCCAATCCTAGAATTGGCATTGAATATGGATGTTTTCCCTGCCTTCAAGAGCAGGCATATTGTACCCTCCTAAAGCCCCAGATCCCCCACTGAGTGGTAACACTGTTGTCGATTAGTATATGGAAAGATGCTGAACAGGCCCTTCCCAAAGAAGATCCTTCCTGTAAGTTAACTCCCAAGGCTCCTTCACTACCAGCTGAAGCAGAATTGGGTATCAAGGTCTTCTTGGCCACTTTGGAATGGCTGTGATGGCCCCATCTCTGTCCATCCAGATCTTCTCTAGGACTCTATGGATCGAAGGGATAGGGGGAAAAACCATGCACTAGTTCCACCAACCAATTCTGGCTCAGGGCATCTGTGCCCACCACCTACCGTCAAAGCTCGGAGATAAAAAAATCTTTTCTCTTAGTCCATTGAGGCCGAGTCCATTGTTTCTCAAAATCAAGGTTTCAAGTACCACACCGTTAAAGCAAGAGACTGTGTAAATTGTGATGATGAATGGGCCCCTTTGATAAAAGATCTGGTATCTGAGGGAGACAGATGGTTTTGTGATCGACATGACTTTTAGGTGGCGAAACCAAGATCTTTGCCAACACGGTGCGATGTAGATGGTGTGAACCTTTTTATTTTGAGAAAGACTTTGGGAATCATTGCTAGCGGTGGGAAGATATATACTAGCTTATACTTTTATTGGATTGTCAGAGCATCTACTGCTAATGCTTGTGGATATCTTACATCATCTCTCCGCCATATGTAAAGAAATCTCCTGTTTCAGCCCACATTCTCCTGGATCTATGGTTTGGATGCTTATGTAGTCCACTTCCTAGTTGTCCACTCCAAGAATGTATATGGCAGGCAATGCTGGGGGACATGACATCTCACCCAGTAGAGAATTCGTTCTACTTCTATCCAAACTGCTTTGCTTCTTTGTGGTTGCTGTAAGCCACTGCTGTAGACTTGTGTAACGGTTTGTTCGACTCACAGACACAGTAGGTTTGGATAAAACATAATTTTATTAAAGGGATAGTAATGTTTCACAACAAAAGCAGCTCCAATTAATCGTCATATTATTTGCGCCATGGATAGTGTTATTTCATTACTTTCAGAGTTCTAGTTCAAGAGGAATTGTCACGGTTTTTGAAGACTCTCAGACTTAAGGTTTGGTAAAATATTTAACTTTATTAAAAGTTAAAGGCAGTCCCCGTAGGGTAAACCTACATAACAATACAACAGTAATAGAACATACAATAGGTTCTACCGGCCTTGCCTAAATACCGGGCAAGGCAACCCAAGTGACAGTTTTAATGACAGGTTCTACCGGCCTTGCCTATACCGGGTAAGGCAACCGTGAGATGACGTATACCGGTTCTACCGGCCTTACCAATACCGGGCAAGGCAGCCCAATGGAATGCTGAATGTAGGCTCTACCGGCTCTGCCAATACCAGGTAAGGCAACCTTAAAGATGGTGAATTACAAGGTTCTACCGGCCTTACCAATACCGGGCAGGGCAGCCCAAAGGAGTACTGTAGTAGGCTCTACAGGCCCTGCCAATACCGGGTGAGGCAACCTACAGGATGGTATCGTCAAGGTTCTACCGGTCTCACCAATACCGAGCAGGGCAGCCTGAGCAAGTAGACCAGCTGTCAGGTGACTAAGACAGCAGAGAGCCTAAGTATAGAGATGTTAATCAGCAGAAGTCTATAGCCAGGGATAATCAGACAACTGCAAGGAAGTGGACAGTGACTGACCACAGTACTGGATGTTCAGGAGCAAACAAACGTCCACAAGTTGGGACTAATGGTAAATAGCGTCACCCGGTTAAATGGAGCAAACCAGCGACCGCACGCTGGAACCAACAATGTATATCGCAACCAGGTTTAGTGGAGCAAACCAGCGTCCGCACGCTGGAACCAACAATGTATATCGCAACCAGGTTTAGTGGAGCAAACCAGCGTCCGCACGCTGGAACCAACAATGTATATCGCAACCAGGTTTAGTGGAGCAGACCAGCATCGGCACGCTGGAGCCAACAAAATATCTCGCAACCAGTTTAGTGGAGTAAACCAGAGTCCGCACGCTGGGACCAACAATGTGTATCGCGACCAGGTTTAGTGGAGTAAACCAGCTTCTGCGTGCTGGAACCAACAATGTATATTGCAACAAGGTAGTGGAGTAAACCAGCGTCCGCACGCTGGAACCAACAGTGTGTATTGCAACCGGGTTTAGTGGAGCAAACCAGCGTCCGAACGCTGGAACCAACAATGTGTATTGCAACCAGGTTTAGTGGAGCAAGACAGCGTCCGCACGCTGGAACCAACAATGTATCTCGCAACCAGGTTTAGTGGAGTAAACCAGCGTCCGCACGCTGGGACCAACAATGTATATTGTAACCAGGTTTAGGTAAACAATGTCGCCAGAGCGACAGCTGGAGCGCGAAACTCAGGAACTCGTACAGGTTAACCCGCACGGTGCTGGAGCACAGGAACCCCGGAATACAGGCACACAGGAACACTGGAACACCGGAACGTTAGCATACAGGAATACTGGAATGCAGGAGCACCGGAACATTAACGTACAGGAACACTGGAGACAGGCCCAGAGATCTGACAAGCAGGTCAGGCAGAGTGGAGTCAGAAACACCACGAAAGGGCAACCTGGAAGTGCTCAACCTGGGTTTAAAAAGGCTGTGTGAGGAGGGCTAATGACAGACAGCCAATCATGATACTCAGCAAGTGACAGACACAGAGCAGCACAAATCACGGGCACCGTGATAGTACCCCCCTTTCAAAGACCCCATCTCCTAGAGTAGGGTCCAGGCTTCTGAGGGTATTTGGCATGAAATACTCGTAGTAACTTGGGTGCATGAAGGTCCTTACTGTCTACCCAGGAATGATCCTCAGGACCATAACCTTTCCAATGCACCAGATACTGTACCCCTCCTCTACGTCTGCGGGAATCAATAATGTTTTGTACTTCATACTCCTCCTGCCCCTCGACTTCAACAGGACCTGGCATCACAGGTGTGGTAGTATAACGGTTATACAAACCAGAGGTTTAAGGAGAGACACATGGAATACATTATGAATGCGCATAGAAGCAGGCAATACCAAGGCATAAGAAACAGGGTTAATTTTGCGAATGATCTTGTACGGACCAATGAACCGAGGTGCCAGCTTATTAGATGGGATCTTGAGCTTTAGATTCTTGGAGGACAGCCATACTCTATCCCCGACTTGGAAGGAAACCGCTGGAAGCCTTCTGCGATTGGCACAATCTGCTCTCATAGAAAGCCACCAGAAATAGCTGAGAGAGAGACCAGAACAATTGATCCCTACCAATATGTCCCGCAGCCTTAGAGGAGTGGTAGGTCTCAAGTAATCGAGTACGGAATGGCTCAGCGACAAAACATTTGCCCACTGGAGTCTCATGAGGAGCAGAGGCTTGGGATGCCAAAATCTCCTCCCCTAGTGGTGAAGTAATACTAGTACGTATGGTAGCCAATATTCGATCAGGTTGAATGATAGGGGCTGGTACCTCTTCTCTGTCAACCTCTGCTTCAAATTGTCTAGACAGAGCATCAGCCCTAACATTCTTTGATCCCGGCAGTTATGATACAACGAAATTGAATTGGGATAGAAACAGTGCCCATCTGGCCTGGCGAGAAGACAGTCTCTTGGCCTCAGAAAGATACGTCAGATTCTTGTGATCAGTTAGAATCAAAACGGGGTTTTTTGTGCCTTCAAGTAAATGACACCATTCTTTGAGAGCGAGGATGATGGCCAGTAATTCTTGATCACCAATCTCGTAATGACTTTGAGCACTAGTCAATTTTTTTTAGAAGAATCCACAGGGTCTGAGTGTACCGCCTTTAACCTGTCACTGAGAGAGCACCGCCCCGACCCCAATATCTGAGGCATCAACTTCCAAAGTAAAGGGGAGTATTGGATTAGGGTGGGACAACACAGGCGCTTCAGCAAAGGCTACCTTCAACTTCTCAAAGGCCTCTTCAGCAGCCACCGGCCAGAGGGATGGATTAGCGCCCTTATGCGTGAGGTCAGACAGAGGTTTCACAATAGAGGAGAAGTTTTTAATAAACTTCCTGTAATAATTGGCGAAGCCCAGAAATCGTTGGATGGCTTTGAGGCTCTTGGGTTTAGGCCATTGTAAGACTGCCGTCAATTTCTCTTTATCCATGGCAATGCCGTCTCTGCCAATTATAAACCCCAGAAACGGTACACTGGTTTTGTGGAACTCGCATTTCTCCAGTTTACAGAATAATTTATTTTTTCATAAGTGCAGCAAGACTTCAGACACATCCTTGATGTGTTGTGACAGGTCTTTGGAGTGGATAAGTATGTCGTCAAGATAGACTACAACACAAGATTGTAACATATCTCTAAGAACGTTATTGATCAGTTCTTGAAATACTGCAGGAGCATTACATAGACCAAATGGCATGACTAGGTATTCATAATGCCCAGATCTCATATTGAAGGCAGTTTTCCACTCATCACCGGCTCTGATACGTATCAAATTGTAGGCTGCCCTTAGGTCCAATTTAGTGAAAATCGAGGACCCCTTAAGTCTATCAAACAGTTCGGTGATGAGTGGTATTGGGTAGGCATTTTTTGCCATCAGCTTATTCAGCCCACGATAGTCTATGCAAGGTCGCAGTTCGCCACTTTTTTTCTTAACAAAAAAGAACCCGGCACCGGCCGGAGAAGTAGATTTCTTTATGATCCCTCTACTGAGGGCATCTGCTATGTATTCCTCCATAGCTTGGTTCTCCTCACAAGACAATGGATACGTGCGTCCCCTCGGTGGTACTGCTCCAGGACTCAGTTCTATGCGACAATCGTATGGTCTGTGCTGAGGTAGGGCGCCAGCCTCTCCCTTACTGAAAACGTCGCTAAACTGCTGGTAGACATCAGGTAGTGAAGGGGAGGTGCACAAGACCTTAACAGGATGGGCAACGTAATTATCCATACAGAACTGAGACCAAGCAGCAATCTCACATTTCTGCCAATCAAATTGTGGGTTGTGCAACTGTAACCAAGGAAAGCCCAAAATCACTGCATGGTGAGGAGAATTAATCAATTGGAACTGCTGCTCTTCCTTGTGAAGAGCCCCAATAGTCATGGACAAGGGCATCTTTTCAAAAGTAACTTGGGCGGGTTCCAAAGGTCTGCTATCAATTGCTTCAATAGCAAGAGGGGTTTCTCTCTGAATCCGTGGTACCCCATGCAATTCAGCAAAGGTATTATCCATAAAATACCCAGCAGCACCATAATCAACCAAGGCCAAAACCCCAACCGAGCGTTGTGCCCATGACAATACCACCTGTATGGTGGGTTTAAGTGTGCCCAACAATGTGGACGATTGGACACCACCTAGGGCCTGTCCCCCAAGGTACCCTAGGTGTGTTCGTTTCCTGGACGTACCGGACAAGATCTTAACAGGTGACCATTTTTACAGCAATACAGACATAATCCTTGTGTCTTGTGATACCTTCTCTGCTCCTTAGTTAACCTAGTGAACCCCACCTGCATAGGTGCACTTGGTTCCGAAATAAGTTCACTAGGTTTGGATGCAGAGGGAGGGTTGGGTGGGCAAAATATGCTACTGGACCCATTGTTCTTTAACCATACTCGTCGCTCTCTGGCGGTTAATCTTTCACGTATTCTGGAGTCAATTAGAATCACGTATTCGATATAATCATCTAGGTCCGTAGGTAAATCTTTTGCTGCAATCTCATCATTAATCTGGTCACTCAATCCTTGAGCAAAGGCTACCAACAGGGCCTCATTATTCCATCCTACCTCTGCTGCCAAGGTGCGGAATTCATAATTGCCAACTGTGCGCCTGCCCTGTTGTATCTCCATGAGACGTTTAGCAGCAGAGGTAGTTCTACCATGAGGCTCAAATACTCTCCGAAAGGATTGCACAAAATCACAGAAATTCTTTGTGCAAGGTTTAGCGTTTTCCCAAAGTGGGTTGGCCCAAGCCAATGCTCTGCCAGTCAGCAGGGATATCATGAACCCAACCTTTCTGCGATCACTAGGAAATGCGTGTGCCGTCAATTCCATAAGTATTTCAAGTTGATTAATAAACCCTCTGCATAATTGAGGGTCACTGTCATATCTCAGCGGCAAGGGTGCAGAAGCCGTTAACCCTTTGACTGGGGAAACTCAGGAACTCGTACAGGTTAACCCGCACGGTGCTGGAGCACAGGAACCCCGGAGTACAGGCACACAGGAACGCCGGAACACCGGAACGTTAGCATACAGGAACACTTGAACGCAGGAGCACCGGAACAATAACGTACAGGAACACTGGAACGTAGCATACATAGTAACATAGTAAATTAGGTTGAAAAAAGACACAAGTCCTTCAAGTTCAACCTTCGCCTCATACCTCAGTAACTGAGAATTTTATAGCTTTCCTGCTACCAATTAAATTAGTCTTTATCAGACCTTCCTGATCAGCCTACTGATAAACAGTATAACTATGTATGTTCCCTTTTGAAAGAAATGTATCTAATCTTCTCTTAAATGTATCCATTGTATCTGCCATAACTACCTCCCTGGGCAATGAATTCCACAATTTGACAGACCTTACCGTAAAAAAACCCTTCCTCTGCTGAAGTTTAAACCTCCTTTCCTCTAATCTCAAGGGGTGTCCCCTGGTCACCTGATCAGGCCTTGGAATAAATAGCTCACCGCAGAGATCCTTGTATTGACCTCTCATATACTTGTACAATGTGATAAGGTCTCCTCTTAGTCGTCTTTACTCTAGAGTAAATAAACCAAGTTTGTTTAGTCGTTCCTCATATGTCAAGTCCTCCATTCCCTTAATTAATTTTGTTGCTCTCCGCTGTACCCTCTCTAGTTCTAGTATATCCTTTTTCAGAACCGGTGCCCAAAATTGCACTGCATTCTCAAGGTGAGGTCTTACCAATGATTTGTATAATGGCAAAATAATGTTATCCACTCTTGCTTCAATACCTCTTTTTATGCAAGACAGGACTTTGTTTGCCTTTGCTACTGCTGTTTGACACTGGTCACTGTTTCCAAGTTTGTAGTTGACAAGGATACCCAGGTCTTTTTCTAGCAACGAGTCACCTAAAATTTATTCCATTAAGTTTATAAGTAGCCTTGGGATTGTTTCCTCCCAAATGCATGACTTTACACTTCCCCACATTAAACTTCATATTCCACGTGTTTGCCCAATCTGACATTGTATGTAAGTCCCTCTGTAGAGAGAAAATATCCTGTTCTGAATTAATGACTTTGCATAATTTAGTATCATCTGCAAATATTGATATTTTGCTTTCTATATCTATTTCCAGGTCATTTATAAACATGTTAAAAAGCAGCGGACCCAATACTGAACCCTGAGGTACTCCACTCTCCACTTTAACTGTACTGGAGAATTTTCCATTTACAACCACACACTGTTCCCTATCCTTCAGCCAGTTTTGTATACAATTGCAAAAGTTATTTCCTAGCCCCAATTTCCTTATTTTATACACCAGCCTTCTGTGTGGTACTGTATCAAATGCCTTTGCAAAGTCTAGATATACTACATCTACTGCCTTGCCATTGTCAAGGTTGCTGCTTACCTCCTCATAGAAGCTGAAAAGATTAGTTTGGCATGATCTATTCTTCATAAAACCATGTTGATTCGTGCTAATGATCTTATTTTTTGTGTTGTAATCCTGAATATAGTCCCTTATTATCCCTTCTAATAGTTTTCCCACTACAGAGGTCAAACTCACTGGTCTATAATTCCCAGGTTCTGTTTTAGTTCCCTTCTTAAATAGAGGCACTATGTTAGCTCTTCGCCAATCCTGTGGCACTGAGCCTGTGGTAATAGAATCTTTAAAGAGTAAATATAGGGGTTTTGCTAACACTGCACTGAGTTCCTGAAGAACCCTTGGATGTATACCATCAGGACCCGGTGCTTTGTCGGTCTTAATTTTGTTCAGTCTTCCCATGACATCTCCTTGAGTTAACCCAATATCTATTAATTGTATTATTTTATTTGTTACTTGCAGAGGCTCTTCTACCATTCCTTGCTCCCTTGTATATACTGATGCAAAGAAAGTGTTTAAAACATCGGCCTTTTCCTTATCCTCACTATATACACAATACAATACAGGAACCCTGGAGACAGGCCCAGAGATCTGACAAGCAGGTCAGGCAGAGTGGAGTCAGAAACACCACGAAAGGGCAACCTGAAAGTGCTCAACCTGGGTTTAAAAAGGCTGTGTGAGGAGGGCTAATGACAGACAGCCAATCAAGAATACTCAGCAAGTGACAGACACAGAGCAGCACAAATCACGGGCATCGTGATAGTAATTGAATGATAAAGTATCCCCCTCCCGCCCCTTTTACTGATGTAACATTGCTCACCTCAGAGCAGCAAGACTCTCCGGATGGATCGCAGAGATGGACAATCTTCGGTGAGCATAAGGAAAAAACCTGTCAAGGGGGCAGGGTTATCCTTATGCTCACAGTAAGAAGATTGTCCCTTGCTGTGAGCTGTCTGGTCCCAGGACCATATTCCACATCTGAGGGAAGGTGGCTTACACTAGGTGAAAGGGGCGGGAGGGGATACTTTATCATTCAATTACCCTTGAACTACAACTCTGACAGTATTGAAATAACACTTTTTATGGCCCAAATATTTTGAAGATTAATTGGAGCTGCTGTTTTTGTGAAACATTACTATCCCTTTAAACAATAAAGAATACAATAACCCTCACAGGTCCTGAAATATATACATAATATAGTACAGCCACTAGACAGGTTATACAGAGGTAAGCCTACACAGGTCCAGTATAAGTAGAGAGTCCATAGAACAATATACTGACACAAGTCAGGCAGATCTTGTGTGAGTCCCAGTTTATCAGGACTGCATGGGTTAATATTAGGCCGAGACTGTTGACAGGCCCTAATAGTGCAAGTCCTTTTAAGAAGCTCAAACAGAGGTGAGAGCTTTAATTCGAGTAACGCCCAAGGTAATGGATACCATACAATTGTGGACAGCAGTAGCAGTAACGGAGACCAAGCAACTTGAGCACTGCTGTAGCCGTAACGGAGACTGAGCAACTGGAGCACTGCCGTAGCAGTAACGGAGACTGAGCCACATGAGCACTGCCATAGCAGTAATGGAGACTAGGCAACTGGATACTGCCGTAGCAGTAACGGAGACGTGAACAGCTTGAGGACTGCTATAGCAGTAACCGAATCTGGTCAGCGTGAGCACTGCCGTAGTAGTAACGGAAAACTGAGAAACTCGCCCTGAGAGGCACCCAACCTGGAACTGCACGTAAGGCAGACAAATAGGAATGTCGCCGGGGTGACACGGAGGCAACCGAGACCAATCTGCAGAGCTGTCCAGAGACAGCGAGGGACTAGCACTACCCTTAACCGGAGACCAGTCAGAGCGTGCAGAGGAGGCACGGCCCCACAGCAGCCCAACCAGGCAGGATCCACACAGAACAGGAACGTAGACCAGTCAGAGTCAGTACACTGTGCAGGAACGTCAGCCATTCCAAGTTGGTACACAGAGCAGGAACATGAGCCAAGCCGGGTCGGTACACAGGAGACGAGAAGCAGAATGGTCAGGCAGTCCAGGTCGGTGCACAGGCAGGAAACAAGATGCAGAGCAGTCAGGCAGGACGGGTCGATACACTGAGAGCTCACAAGGATCAGGAACAGGCGCTGGTACAGGAACACCACGAAAGGGCACCGGAGAAGTGCCAGAACCCAGTATTTAAGGACAATTTTGTAGGAGACTTGTCCATGTCGGTAGTGCACTGTAAGTGGCCCACAATTCCTGGATATTTATTGGTAGTTGAGCTTTGGCTGGGGACAGAGTCTTTGAATGGACTGCATACCATAGACTGCACTCCATCAGAAGAGAAGGTTGTTACAACCTTCCAATCTGTTTTTGAGAACAGTTTTCCCAGAGAGAAAGGTTTGAACTTTTAAGCCACCATTGTAGTGACTGGTTGGAGGGTCTTGACAGAGTTATTGTATGATTTGAGTTTTTGGACCAATTGTGAAGAAACAGCAGTTTTAAGAGGTGCATGTGGAATTGTAAAAATGGAACTGCTTCTATTGTGGATACCATTTTTCCCACCAGTCTCATAGCACTCAGGATTGAGAGGGTTGGTTGTTTCAGAGTTTTTTTTTTTTTTAATTATCTCCTGAAGATTTTGTCCTGTGGTAATCTCACTGCCTCACAGAATCAAATGTTTGTCTGAAACTGAAGTTTCTGTGAAAGAACTACCTGTGATTTGGGTAGACTGATGATCGATCCATGTTCTGAAAGTATTTTTATGAGGAGATTAAGTTATTCCTGAAGGTAGTCCTGCGAAGATCCCTTCAATAACAGAATGTCTAAGATATGGGGTCAAATGAACTTCAAACTGTGTGAGGAGCCATCACTTTGATGAACACTCTTGGTATTATGTCTAGTCCAAAGGGGAGAGCCACAAATTGATTGATGGTTTTAAAATGCAAAACATAGCTATTGGTACTGTCTTATATACTGGAAAGTCCATATAAGCGTCTTTGATGTGTCCGGAAAGAAACGGTTGTATGGTAGCTATTGCTGATCTAAGTGATTCCATTTTGCATTTATGTACTCTCAAAAAATGAGTCCGAATTTTTAGATCGGAAGAAATCATCCGTCTATCTTTCGAACTATAAAAAGATTGGGATAAAACCCTTTGAAACTTGTTTTTCTATTGGTGCCTAAACTATTACTCCATTTGATATGAATTGGTGAAAGGCGTGGCAACAGGACTGTTGGAGTGTTTTCTCCCAGTTTCATACTGTGTTGGGTTTAGGCTCAGCTGCTTTAGACAAACCTTTTTTCTGGCCCCAGTTTGCTTTGGCTTTTTATCCCCTGACATGTTCCTCCCCTTGACTATGTGAAGTGCCAAGAAGTGCTTCTGTTTTCTCTTAAAGCCATGGAGTACTTTATTTTTGTAATCGGACTCCAGGGTTTTGTGTTGTGGTAAGAGCACTTTTATCACCTCTAGCTTGACTATCTTATTTTGTCAGAAGTGTCGCCGCTCTGGAATAATTATATGCCTAGATAGTCTAAAAATGATGGTATCCACCACTGGTAGATTAGACCATACAGCCACTTTCTCTTGAGGAAACGGGTAAATACATGTAAACATTATGCGAATGACAAAAATGTTCTGTCTAGGTTATTCCATTCTTCCTGCACAATCTGATCTAATTATACATAAGCTGGAAATGCAATTGTAGATTTCGTTTTACATTTAAAGAAATATTCTGTGGAAATAGCTATGATACACTCCACAGATACTGTGAACACTTCAAAAATTGCTTTAATCCCTTAAGGACTAGCGGTCCTGGGAAGATCCCTTCCCTTAAGGACCCTTTTGATGAATGCTGAGGCGCTGGCACATGACCTGTTAAGTGTACCTGTGTGCTGAAAGGGAGAATCCAGGCCACCTCAGACAGGGAGGTTCCGTTGCTCTTTTAGGTAATTACGGCTTTTTTCCTTTATTTAACTGGAACTCCGGTACTACATGGTGTTTGCTCATTCATTCTGGTCAATACAACAGAATGAGTGAAAGTACAGTTCACATAATTTCACTTATACTTTCAGCTTAAGTGACTTCTTCTGAACATAAAGTTGTTCCTTATGTGTATGTGTGTGTGTGTGTGTGTGTGTGTGTGTATACACACACACATATATATATAATAAATACATTATGTCACTGCCAATGGCAAGTGACACATTTTGGTACATTACTGGTGTATAGAACTGATCCAGTGGAAACAGGCTCAGTGACCAGTGCCATGTTGTGTACCAGGACTCTCCTCACAATGCAAGGGCATTGTATCTCTTTTGTAGTCATGTATAATGAAATAAGGTAAATGTCACGGCTGTTCAGGCAAATAATCACACATCACAGTATAAGTGAATTTAACCAGTTTATTGAAGCAAATAATAATAATAATAATAATAATAGGATTTTAGTCTTACCTGTTAAATCCTTTTCACTTAGTCCATACAGGTCACTGGTACAATGGGAGGCGATCCGCCCCTTTAATAGGCAGGAACATTCATTCAAATGTATGCAGGGGGTGGAGTCTCCCCTCATACTTAAGCTGCCTTCAGGCCAGAGCCAAGCTAGATTGATTTGAGACACTTAAACTGACCAGAGGTAAGCAAGAAAAGGAAGACTCCTGTGAGCATGCCCCGAAGGTCTCCCACTGAATGCCACAGGAGAGCCAAGCATGGTCCCTTGACAGGGTGGGAGACCAGTGACCTGTATGGACTAAGTGAAAAGGATTTAACAGGTAAGACTAAAATCCTATTTTCACTGTCGTCCAATACAGGTCACTGGTACAATGGGATGTACAAACATTGAGCTGTCCCTGAGACGGGAAGTAAGGCAAGGACCAGGCGCAAGGCCCAAGTCACTAGAACTGCTATGAACCAATTAATCATATAGCCCAGTAACAGAAGTGTCAACGGACACCAACCAGGTGAAAAACAAACCCCCAAACTAACACAGCACACTGAACTAGAGCCAACAGGGCTCAACAGTAAAGAAGCACTAAGGATCACAGAATAGAAGTCCTAAACAGGCAAAACTGCCTCCAGGACCTTCCTTCCGAAGCTGGCATCAGCCGAGGCCAGTACATCAACGCGATAGTGCTTTGAGAATGTGTGCACAGAGGACCAAGTGGCCGCTCTGCACAGTTGATCAGCAGATGCCTGATTCTTGTATGCCCAAGAGGCCCCAATAGATCTGGTGGAATGAGCAGTAACCCTGAAGGGAACGTGCTTATTCCGCAATTTGTAGGCTTCACGGATGGTAGATTTAATCCAAGAGGCAATAGTTACCTTGGATGCCGGTCTCCCTGCCCTAGGCCCCTCAGGAATGACGAACAAGGAGTCAGACTTCCTGATAGACTCAGTGCGATGAACATAAAATTTAAGACAACGCACAACATCCAATAAATGGAGATCTCTTCCCTTGTCAGAGGAAGGGTTAGGGCAGAAAGAGGGAACCACAATCTCCTGATTGATATGAAATCCGGAGACAACCTTGGGTAAAAACTCCTTGGAAGTGCAAAGCACTGCCTTATCCTTGTGAAACACCAAGTAAGGAGGTTTACAAGACAGAGCTTGTAACTCTGCTACCCGGCGAACTGAGACAATAGCCAAAAGGAAGGCCATTTTCCAGGTCAAGAGACGTAAAGGAATAGAAGCCAAGGATTCAAACGGGGGTCTCTGGAGAACCCCCAGCACCAAATTGAGGTCCCACTGGGGGGCTGGACTCTTGAAGGCAGGCCGAACATGAGCCACACCTTGAAAGAAAACTTTAACATCAGGAAGAATAGCAATCCGTTCCTGGAAAAATACAGACAGAGCTGAAGTCTGAACCTTGAGAGAACTCAGGCTGAGTCCCTTCTCAACCCCATCCTGCAAAAAGGCCAGGACCGTGGGAAGATGGAAATCAAGTGACAGATCCTTTTCAGCACACCATAAAACGAAGGTTGACCATATGCGATGATCAATCTTGGAAGACACAGGCTTGCAAGCTCTAAGCATCGTAGACACCACAGAAGAGGAAAACCCTTTCTTCTTTAGAATCGAGGATTCAACCTCCAAGCCATCAAATGGAGATGTTGGACATCCTCCTTCCACAGATAACCCTGAAGAAGTAGATCTGGACAGGCAGGAAGCGGAACAGGATCCGACACAGACATGGCCAGCAGCTCCGGATACCAGGACTGATGAGGCCAAATTTGGAGTGATCAGAATGACAGGACAACGCTCCAACTTCAGCTTCTGGATGACTCTGATCAACAGAGGAAGAGGAGGAAAGATGTAAGCCAGAGGAAAGTTCCAAGGGATCGACAAGGCATCCACTGCTAGAGCGAGGGGGTCCCTCCACTGAGAGCAAAACACAGGCACCTTCCTGTTGTGTCTGGTAGCCATCAGATCCACTACAGGCATCCCCCACCTCTGGGTGAGAAGGAGAAACACCTCTGGATGAAGCGCCCATTCTCCGCTGTCGACTGTGTGACGACTGAGAAAGTCTGCCATGACGTTGTCTACGCCTGGAATGTGTACTGCTGAGATGACTGGCACATGATCTTCTGCCCAGGATAAAATGGCTTTGACCTCTAACCAAGCAGTGAGACTTTTTGTGCCGCCTTGTCTGTTGATGTAAGCCACTGCGGTGGCGTTGTCGGACTCCGCTCTGACTGGACAGCCTTCCAGCTGAGATTCTGTAACGGTTTCTTTTGACACTCAGACCAGTAGGTAAAATAAATCAATCTTTTATTGAAAGAAATAAAATGCAAAGGATCGCCCTCTACAGTTGACTGCAACAATTGCAAGCTATTACACAGTACACATAACTTTAATACAATATTCAAAAGGCACCCAACACAGGTACAGAGAATAGGGAATAGGACCCTAAAGGGTGTATGAAAACAATTAGTCAATCTCAGCTGTGGGGTTTGGCACACCCGTGTGGTGTAGAGATAAACTGAGCAAATGTGCACAGCACAGAGTTCATATGAAGATGAGTAGAAGATGTTCAGTGACCAATATAAGTTATAGCAGCACAGTAACCCACGATAGCCCCCACGGGCGTTCGTGAATAGACCAGAGAGACTGCAAGTGCGAGAGTATGTAGCCCCAACGGGCGTGATCGAGACTAGCCCGAGATGCGAAGCTGGCGTTTTAGCCCCCCACGGGCGTATGACTGGGGACCACTGTAAGCACAACACGAGCCAAGAGCCCCCGCGGGCGTTTACCTACAGATTGAGCAAGAGCTTGGAGCCTAACCTTGCCACCAATAGCCGCACCGGACACCTCCGTCGTTAACCGTGAGACCAAGAACGCCCAAACGGCCTACCGGGATTTACTACTCTGCAAATATAACCGGGAGTCGCCGTCCAAGTAGCGGCCAACTCAGCAGCAGTAGAATTACAAGGTAACGGTTCTATATTGAGCAAGGAGGTCCGGTCAGTGAGGAGCGGCAGTGCAAGGGTTAATAGGTACGTTTGAATCTCCCAGGCTCGGTATGGTAGCTTAGCACTGCAACGTGTAAAGGCTCGGTACGAGAGGCACAGCTTCGGAAAGTCGGCAAGGAACTCTGCACAGATGGATGGGTTACCCAGGAGGGTAATGGTCACACTAGCTTGGCACAGCAATGCAGGATTCAGAATGTCGCGGCGGCGACAACAAGCCAGGCAGCCGCAAAGAACTTGAAGCAGGAAGTCAGCCAGCCGCGCCGTAGCACGTAGAGGATTCTCAAACAAGCCGGGTCGTAGCACGTAGAAGATTCTCAGACAGGCCGGGTCGTAGCACGTAGAGGATTCTCAGACAAGCCGGGTCATACACGATCAGGAACACAGGAGAGTAGTCAGAACAGGCCAAGGTCGGTACACAGGAATCCGGATACAGGAACACAGCAACAGCAAGTCTGGCTCAGAAACACCACGAAAGGGCATCTGACAGATGTAAGCGTCAGGTATAAAAAGGTCACCAAGGGGCGGGCCAAACCAACCGAGCAAATTACAATCTGCCACAGATGAGAGTGACAGACAGATCACAGGCACTGTGATAGTACCCCCCTCTCAAAGACCCCCTCTCCCAGCTGGAGGCTTAGGTTTCTGAGGATATTTAGAGTGGAAGCTGCGCACAAGTCTGGGCGCATGGAGGTCCTTCTGGTCAACCCAAGAGCGCTCCTCCGGGCCATAGCCCTTCCAGTGGACCAAATATTGCAACTTCCCTCTAAATTGCCTAGAATCAATAATGCTCTGAACCTTATATTCCTCTTGCCCCTGGACGTCCACCGGCCCAGGAACTACTGGAGTGGTCGTGTAACGATTGCACACCAGGGGTTTTAACAGAGACACATGGAACACATTGTGAATGTGCATAGACGGTGGAAGTTCCAATGCATAGGAGACAGGATTAATTTTGCGAATAACTTTAAATGGGCCAATAAACCGGGGAGCCAGCTTATTTGAG
Source organism: Rhinophrynus dorsalis (assembly GCA_037306005.1). NCBI lineage: Eukaryota > Metazoa > Chordata > Amphibia > Anura > Rhinophrynidae > Rhinophrynus > Rhinophrynus dorsalis. The sequence goes on from CM074723.1 coordinate 177,651,200, forward strand.
GGAACCTGCAGGTTGAGGTTTCTGGAGGAGAGCCATACCCTATCCCCAACCTGGAAGGAGACCGCTGGCAGCCGTCTACGATTGGCATATCGCTGCTGCCGCTGGAAAGACTGACTGAGGGTTCTTTGTACCTGTGCCCTGGTGGAACGGAGCTGCTCCATATGCTCATCCAGAGCCGGAATCTGCTGAGACTGGAACGAGTCCGGGAGCAAACCTGGCTGGAACCCATAGTTGATTAAGAACGGGGAGCTCTCGGACGATGAGTTAACTGCACAATTCCTGGCAAACTCCGCCCATGGCAACAGGTCAGCCCAATTGTCATGATGATCAGTAATAAAACAGTGCAGGAACTGTTCCAATCCCTGGTTGGCACGCTCAGCGGCTCCGTTGGTCTGGGGATGGTAGGCGGAGGAAAAGGATAATTGAATGCCCATCATGCCACAGAATGCCCTCCAAAACCTGGACACGAATTGACTCCCACGGTCAGAGACCACCACTCTAGGTACCCCGTGCAAACGAAACACTTCTTTAGCAAAGACCTTAGCCAATTCCTGAGCCGATGGAAGACCCCTGAGTGGCACAAAATGAGCCATTTTAGAGAACCTATCGACCACCATAAGGATAAATGTATACCCCCTCGAGATAGGCAATTCTCCCAGAAAATCGATAGATATATGGGACCAGGGCCGGTCTCCATTAGGCACAGGTTGAAGCAAGCCCACTGGGAGATGCCTGGGGGTCTTAGCACGGGCACATGTGGAACAAGCGGCAGTAAAAGCGGAACAATCGGCTCTGAGCGTAGGCCACCAGAATAATTGTGAAAGAGACCAAACCAGCTGATCCCTGCCGATGTGCCCGGCTGCCCTAGAAGAATGATAGGTCTCCAATACGAAACATTTGCCAACTGGAGTCTCAGGTGGGGCCCTCGCTTGAGACCCCAAAATCTCCTCCCCCAGGGGTGAGGTTATACTAGTGCGAATAGTAGCCAATATACGGTCGGGTTGGATAATGGGCACCGGTGCTTCCTCCCTGTGAGTGTCTGACACGAACTGACGAGACAATGCATCTGCCCTCACGTTCTTAGATCCCGGGAGGTACGATACTACAAAGTTAAACCGGGACAAAAAGAGTGCCCACCTGGCCTGTCGAGAAGACAACCTCTTAGCCTTAGAGAGATATGTCAGGTTTTTGTGATCGGTCAGGATCAGTACTGGGTTCTTGGTACCTTCCAACAAGTGACGCCACTCCTTCAGTGCCAGAATAATAGCCAATAACTCCCTGTCGCCAATCTCATAGTGGCTCTGTGCGCTGGACAATTTCTTAGAAAAGAAACCACAAGGTTTCAAGGTACCACCTCCCACAGGACGCTGGGAGAGTACTGCCCCAACCCCAACCTCAGAAGCGTCAACCTCCAAGGTAAAAGGCAGGGAGGGATTGGGATGGGACAGTACTGGGGCAGACGCAAAGGCAGATTTTAAGGTCTCAAACGCATTTTCAGCGGCCTCGGACCACTGAGAGGGAGTAGCGCCCTTATGTGTCAAATCCGAAAAAAGTTTCACAATAGTAGAAAAGTTACGTATGAATTTTCTGTAATAGTTGGCGAACCCTAAAAAGCGCTGAATTGATTTTAACCCTTTAGGGCGAGGCCATTGTAATACAGCTGCCAACTTGTCCTGGTCCATAGCGATTCCATCTTTGGAGATCACGAACCCCAAGAATGGTACTTGTGAGACATGGAATTCGCATTTTTCAATTTTACAAAACAGCTTATGCTCCCGGAGTCGCAACAGAACTTGCGTGACATCTTTAATGTGTTGGGAAAGAGTGGCGGAATGAATCAATATATCATCCAGATATACCACCACACAGGACTGAAGCATGTCACGCAAGATATCATTAATCAGCTCCTGGAATACCGCAGGTGCATTACATAAGCCAAACGGCATTACCAGATATTCGTACTGCCCAGTTCTGGTATTAAATACCGTTTTCCACTCATCACCTTCTCTGATTCTAATTAGATTGTAGGCGGCCCGCAAATCAGGTTTGGTGAAGACAGAGGAGCCCTTCAATCTGTCAAATAACTCGGTGATGAGTGGAATAGGGTATGCGTTCTTGGGCATCAGCTTATTAAGCCCCCGGTAGTCAATACATGGCCTAAGTTCGCCACTTTTCTTCTTTACAAAGAAGAATCCGGCACCAGCCGGAGAAGTAGACTTGTGAATAATTCCCCTGCAAAGGGCGTCCACAATGTACTCCTCCATTGCCCTGTTCTCTTCGCATGACAGTGGGTAGGTTCATCCCCTCGGGGGAATCACACCTGGAGGCAAATCAATAGCGCAATCATAGGGTCTATGTTCGGGCAATGCGCTAGCCTCCCCCTTGCTGAATACGTCACTGAATTCCCCATATTCAACTGGCACAGCAGGAGAGGTACACATAATTTTGACAGGAAGCGATAGACAGTTTTCTTTACAGTAATCAGACCAGGACCTAACCTCACATTTTTGCCAATCAAATTGAGGATTATGTCGAAGCAACCATGAAAACCCCAAAATGACTGCATGGTGAGGTGAATGAATAATTTGAAACTGAACCTCCTCCTTGTGGAGTGCCCCAATTGACATAGAAATAGGGATGGTCTCCATTGTAATAAAGGCAGGTTCCAATGATCTGCCATCAATGGCCTCTACTGCCAATGGAGATTCTTTTTTGCATAGGGGAATATTGTGTGAAGCCGCAAAAGATTGGTCCATAAAGTACCTGGCTGCTCCAGAGTCCACCAGTGCCAAGGTTTCTGCGCCCTTGTCGGTCCAAAAGAACGTCACCTGGATGGTGGGTTTAGCAATGTTAGAATCTAGGGACTGTTGAACACCACCTAGGGCCTGTCCCCCAAGGTAACCTAGGTGCGTGCATTTCCCGGCCTCACCGGACAATTGCGCAAAAGGTGCCCCTGTTTGCCACAATATAAACATAGGCCTTGCTTTTTACGAAAAGACCTTTCCTCTTTGGAGAGTCTAGTGAACCCCAGCTGCATTGGCTCAGCTGCCTCTCCTGGACGCTCAGTAGTAAAGGGTGGAGAGGGTGGGTCAAAGGAGCTGTCCTGCCCATGTTTTCTGGAGGTTGCCCTTCGTGCCAACCGTCTTTCCCGGATACGAGAATCAATGAGCATTACATAATCAATGAATTCGTCCAGGTCACTAGGTACATCTCGAGCAGCTATCTCATCTTTAATTGGTTCAGAGAGACCCTTAGTGAAAGCTGCCAATAATGCCTCATCGTTCCAGCCCACCTCCGCTGCCAGGGTCCGGAATTCTATTGCGTAATTGCCCAATGTACGTTCGCCCTGCTGTATCTCCATTAGCCTTTTGGCAGCGGAGGCCACTCTGCCAGGGACCTCAAACACGCGGCGGAACTTCTTTACGAACTCATAAAAGTTCAGCGTGCAGGGTTTGGCACTCTCCCACAAGGGGTTTGCCCAAGCCAGAGCTTTGCCTGTTAGTAACGATATCATGAAACCGACCTTGCTTCGGTCGTTAGGAAAAGCCTGGGGCGTTAATTCCAAATAGATCTCTAGCTGGTTAATAAAACCCCTGCAAAGAGAAGGCTCGCCATCATATCGCAATGGTAACGGCGCCGCAGCCGTTAAGCCTCTGACACAAGTGGGAGGAGCTAGAGGCGGATTGTCCGGTGTCAAGACTGGGGGGACCACCGGATTCGGATTAGGCTTGTCTAGGTGTACCGTACGTTCAAGTAGGGTTTGTAGAGCCAGTGCCAATTGATCTAGGCGCTGCTCATGGACATCCATTCTCCAGTGGATGTTTTGTGCGTTACTTTCACCCTTACTGTCTGAGGTCATGGCCCTTTAGTACTGTAACGGTTTGTTTTGACACTCAGACCAGTAGGTAAAATAAATCAATCTTTTATTGAAAGAAATAAAATGCAAAGGATCGCCCTCTACAGTTGACTGCAACAATTGCAAGCTATTACACAGTACACATAACTTTAATACAATATTCAAAAGGCACCCAACATAGGTACAGAGAATAGGGAATAGGACCCTAAAGGGTGTATGAAAACAATTAGTCAATCTCAGCTGTGGGGTTTGGCACACCCGTGTGGTATAGAGATAAACTGAGCAAATGTGCACAGCACAGAGTTCATATGAAGATGAGTAGAAGATGTTCAGTGACCAATATAAGTTATAGCAGCACAGTAACCCACGATAGCCCCCACGGGCGTTCGTGAATAGACCAGAGAGACTGCAAGTGTGAGAGTATGTAGCCCCCACGGGCGTGATCGAGACTAGCCCGAGATGCGAAGCTGGCGTTTTAGCCCCCCACGGGCGTATGACTGGGGACCACTGTAAGCACAACACGAGCCAAGAGCCCCCGCGGGCGTTTACCTACAGCTTGAGCAAGAGCTTGGAGCCTAACCTTGCCGGGTCGTAGCACGTAAAAGATTCTCAGACAGGCCGGGTCGTAGCACGTAGAGGATTCTCAGACAAGCCGAGTCATACACGATCAGGAACACAGGAGAGTAGTCAGAACAGTCCAAGGTCGGTACACAGGAATCCGGATACAGGAACACAGCAACAGCAAGTCTGGCTCAGAAACACCACGAAAGGGCATCTGACAGATGTAAGCGTCAGGTATAAAAAGGTCACCAAGGGGCGGGCCAAACCAACCGAGCAAATCACAATCTGCCACAGATGAGAGTGACAGACAGATCACAGGCACTGTGATAGATTCCCAGTGCCTCAGGGCAAGAAGTATGGCACGAAGTTCCAGAACATTGATGGAGAGAAGATTCCTCCAGTCCCCATTTCCCCTGAGCACTGAAACGACCCAACACAGCTCCCCATCCCCGGAGGCTGGCATCCGTCGTGACTGTGGTCCAATAGGGAACCCGAAAGGATCTCCCTTTCAGGAGATGAGACAAGTCCAACCACCATTGCAGGCTCAACTCGACATGAGGAGGCAGAGAGACTGACAGATGCTGATGATATGGATGATTCTTACACGTCTGGATCACAAACCTCTGAAGTTCCCTGGTGTGTGCCATAGCAAATGGTACCGCCTCTATTGTGGAAATGAATTTCCCCACCAGAGAGGTCAACTTCGGCACTGGAACCCTGTCGAATTCCAGGATCTTGGCTACTCGGATAGCAATCTGATGAGCAACTTCCTCTGGTAGAAACACCATGCACTGCTGAGTGTCGAACAGGAGACCCAAGAAGAGGAGCCGTTGAGATGAGACCAAGTCTGACTTGTTCAGATTCACAATCCAGCCGTGGCGATTCAGTGTGTGTATACACAGCTGCAGCTGCTAGTGGAGAATCTCCGCAGATGAAGCTTTCAGGAGCAGATCGTCCATGTAGGGAGTCACCCTGACACCATCTCGATGAAGCACAGCTATCAAAGATCCCAATACCCTCTGAAAGACCTGAGGGGCTGAAGTCAGTCCAAAGGGAAGAGCTGAAAACTGAAAGTGGCCCTTGTGACAGGCAAACCTGACATACCGTCTGCTCTCTGGATGAATAGGGATGTGAAGATACGAATCCTGAAGGTCCAGGGAGGCAAGGAACTCCCCTGGAGACATTGCGGCTATCACAGAGCGCAGGGATTCCTCGCGAAAGTGGGAACTCACAACAAAGGAATTGAGATCCTTGAGATCCAAGATAGGACGAGTGCCTCCTTCCTTTTTGGCCACAACGAACAGGTTGGAATAAAATCCGGAACCTGTGTCCTCTGGTGGAACCAATTCCAGGACCTCTTTGTCCAAAAGATCCTGAATAGCGTCGTCGAACAGACGTCTCTTTGTAGGTTCCTGAGAAGGACGAGTAAAATGGAACCGGAAAGGAGGAAGGGAAGAGAAAGGGATCCTGTACCCCTCTGATACCACCTGAATTACCCATGGGTCCGTCACTGACTCCTCCCAAATCCGGCGAAAGGTGTGGAGACGTCCACCTACAGCCGGATGCGGACCCAGGTTCGGTGAGTCATGCTGAAGCAGTCTTGGAGGTCTTGGCCTTAGGGGCAACTTTGGGCTTCCAGGACTGTTTGGGCTTGGAGGAGGATCGCGTGGAGGACGGACCTGTCTGGGACGTGGAGCGTGTCTCAGTCTGGAAGGAACGAAAGGACTGATTGCGTTTGGCTGGAAACTTCTTCTTGAAGACTGAAGGTAGAAGAGTACTTTTACCACCAGTAACCTCACTAATCATCTCCTTAAGTTCAGGACCGAACAACAAGTTCCCCTGAAAGGGCAAAGAAAGTAAGGCTTTCTTAGAGGCAGTATCAGCAGACCAAATTTTCAGCCAAAGAGCACGTCTAGCCACCACAGATGAAGTAGAGGCCCTTGCCATCATGCACACAGCATCAAAGGATGCGTCAGAAACATAATTCTGGGCTTCTGCTATATTAGCAAGACGTTGTAACTGCTCAGACACTGGGGCATCCTGGCGAACCGCCTCAGTCAGTCGTTCAGTCCAGGCTGCGATAGCTCTATTAACCCACGCCACTGCAAAGGTTGGACGCATGGCAGTTCCAATGGAGGCAAAAATGGATTTAAGACAAGTTTCTAACTTTTTGTCCGTCCAGTCCTGCAGGGCAGAGGCATCAGATACAGCTACAGCAGTAGATTTGGATAATCTAGAAACAGGAGCATCCACTTTAGGAGGATGAACCCATTTTGCCAGTTCAGTCTCAGGAAAAGGGTAAAGCTTAGCAAACATTTTGGACACAGAAGACGATTTTTCAGGATTCCTCCACGCATCAGAGACTAGACGGGCAAGAGTAGGGTTAGTTGGAAAACATATAACCGCCTTAGATGGTTTCTGAAAAACGTCAGTTGGATCATGAGTAGATTCCTGAGTCAGAGGAAGGTTGAGCGTGGTTAACACCGCTCTAATCAAACCCTCAGCAGAAACCTCAGGGTCACATTCATAAGGGTCCCCAATGGACCTATTAGATTCAATAACAGTGACTTCCTCAGCATCAGAATCTTGTAAAAGTTCTTCCTCAGAAGAATCAGACACATCAGGAGCTCCCTGTGGCTTAGGCAGGGAGGTCCTGATTGAGGAGGGGGTCTGCCAGACTTGTAGAGCCCCCTGAACCTGAGAGGGAAAGAGTTGGAGAGTGGATCTGAGATCCCTAGTGGCAGCTTTGAACTCTTTCACCCAAGTTGGCTCTATAGCGTGGATGGGAAGCCCAGGGTTGCTATCATGACTATCTGTACATTTTGGGCATAAATGACCTGAAAATTCTCTAGGCAGCCCAGAGTGACAAGAGGAGCAAAACGCAATGGGGGAAACAGACACCCCCGCCTCCTTAGTCTTGGGTCTAGCCCCTGACTCCAGTGGAGTAGACATGCTCACAGTCAGATATACACCACTAAGAAAAATCACCCAGTAGAAGTGTGAAAGATTAAAGTTTCACCCCAGAAATGTCTAAAATCGGACTTATCTGGCCAGCGAAGGGTTAATCTGCTGAGAGGAGAGAAGGCTCGGTCCCTGCGTAGTATACTCGCTGAGAATAACACCACAAAATGGCTGCCGCCACTGCAGCCAATCAGAAAACGAGCGTGAAACGGGTGCTCATGGGAAATGTAGTTTTCTCTCAGAAGTACCCCAAACAGTGCCCGAAGCCCCCCCAAACTCCCCACACCCCGAAACTAGCCACCGGATGATAGAGCAGGGGAAGACCAACAAAATGAGCCGTCTCTGAAGTTGCTGTGATAAGCGGTTCCAGAGATATGTCCCACACTGTGCAAACCCATAGAGAGTAAAGGAGCAATGGCGTCTATGCGGTACAAAGGCGCGCTTAAAGGCGCGGAACATCAAATATTAATAAAGTATTTCTGAAATAGAAAGTACACCAAACATACTTTTAACACATGAGAAACATGAGAAAATAATATTCCAAAGCTCCAAAACCCAGGGAATACCACAGAAATTGCATAAATACAAGCAATAGAAATAAAAACACCCTATGAGTGCTGGAGTGCAAAATGCAAACTCCCAAATACAAGCCCAAGTAAGGGACACTGTGGGGACAAGTGGACCTTCAGCACTCAAAGGGTGGCTCACCTTTCTGCAGGACTTCTGTCTTCAGGTGACCATGTTGAAATAGGAATTAACCAGAGGCAAATTCCCCAGCAGGGAAGTTACTTGACCCAAGCTGTTCCCTCTTCAGGGCATAAGGTCCACCAGAAAATCCCTGGAAGCTGCACTAGCCACTTTGGAGAGGGCAATTCACAGCCATGGTCACCCTCCTAATGGTGGTATTCCATATTTGAAGAAAACAATAAAAAAACTAAAGCTGAATGATAGATGTTCTCCACCTGGTGTGCACAGCACACAGGAACAAATCAATCTAGCTTGGCTCTGGCCTGAAGGCAGCTTAAGTAGGAGGGGAGGCTCCACCCCCTGCATACATTTGAATGAATGTTCCTGCCTATTAAAGGGGCGGATCGCCTCCCATTGTACCAGTGACCTGTATTGGACGACAGTGAAAATAATAATAATAATAATAATAATAATAACAACAACAACAACAATAGGAGCGAACACCTCCTCAACCCTGGGGAGACAGGCATAAAGGACAGTGTCTAGTCCACTACCCAAGGGCTGACACGGAGCTGCAATCGGTACAGTAGATATACAGGGTACAGAACCAGACTTTGTCTTCACTGACAGATAGGAAGCTGGAAAGTCAGGGATCAGTAACGGAGAGTACCCAGACAACCTCCAGAGAGGGATGTCAGATAACTGCCTGGGCAGCTAGAGTACCTGAATGGTACAGACCAAAGGACACACACAGCGGAGGCACACTAGCAGGCTGCCAGAGATGTGATTGCATTGGCACAGTACAGGCAGAGACAGCAAGGAATAGTACATGGTAGTGTAACGGAGGCAACGGATTGAGAGATACAGGTAACACCACCAGCCCGGAGGCAATGCAATTGCACAGTGCGGAGGCAAATAGCAACGCTACCAGCAAGGTAGTAGCTGTACCGGATAGGTAGAGTGCGCCTATAACTATACCTGGAGTCAGTGGTAGTCAGACAGGAGCTGGAGTAGCACGGAGAGCAAGTCAGACAAGCCAGTCAGGAACTGGATCGGATAATCAGCCACAGCTGGGGTCAGCACAGAGCTGGTAGTCTGACAAGCCAGAGTCATACACGGATCAGATAGACAGAGCCAATGGTCAAAACAGGATCGGATAGTCAGACAAGCCAAGGATCGAGAACCAGGAGATATCGGAAGCCAAGCAAGGGTCAAAACAAGCAACACTGGAATACGCACAGAAACACCACGAAAGGGCGATTAAGCACAGTTCGCAGGCAGATTATAAGGCCACTGCCAGAAGGCAAAGCACAGTTGGCCACGCATTGTGCAGGAAGCTACAAAACAGGCGCGCCCGCAGATAGCGACAGAACAGAGGATACAGTCCCAGTACCACACCACCGGATAGGCAAGCAGATCATGGGCACCGTGATAGTACTCCAACTTTAATGACCCTTTCCCCGTGGGGAAGGACCAGGCTTGAAAGGAAAACAAGCATGGAATCTACGAATCAACACAGGAGAGTGATTATGGCCACCGGGTACCCAGGAACACTCCTCAGGACCGTACCCCTTCCAATGTACCAAGTATTGAAGGTGTCCCCTGACTCTGCAAGAGTCCAAAATGGTCTGTACTTCATACTCCTCCTGGCCATTGACTTGAACAGGTACAGGCAGAACAGGTGCTGAAGTGTAGCGGTTGCAGACCAAAGGTTTGTGCAGGGACACATGGAAGACATTGTGAATACGCATGCCAGCCGGGAGGTCTAGGGTATATAAGACAAGGTTAATATTACGCAGCACCCGGTATGGACCTATGAAATGAGGGGCCAATTTCCTGCAGGGCACCTGGAGGTTAAGATTACAGGAGCACAGCCATACCCTCTCTCCCACCTGAAATACTGGGGTCGGCCCCGCCAATGTTCTGCAAGTTTCTTGTATCGTTGAGTGGACTTCTGAAGGGATCTCCGAGCTTGAACCCATGTGGAGCAGAGCTGCCTAAGATGCTCTTCTAGAGCTGGAATCTCTTGTGCATCGAATTATTCCAGTAGCAAAGCAGGCTGGAAGCCATAATTAATCAGGAACGGAGAGTTCTGTGAAGAAGAGCTTACGGCACAATTCCTGGCAAACTCCGCCTACGGTAACAAGTTCACCCAGTTATAGTGGTGGTCTGAAATGAAACATTGTAGGAACTGTTCTAGACCTTGGTTGCCTCTCTCAGCAACACCGTTTGACTGTGGGTCGTAGGCTGAGAAGAATGAAAACTGATTACCCATCTACCCACAGAAAGCTCTCCAGAACCGGGACACAAATTGGCTCCCTCGATCCGAGACCAGCACCTTGGGTACCCAATGGAGCCTGAATACTTCCCTGGCAAATATCTTAGCCAGCTCCTTAGAGGAGGGAAGACCTTTCAGTGGTACAAACTGGGCCATCTTAGAAAAACTGTCAACAGTCATAAGAATGACTGTGTGCCCTTTGGATACAGGCAACTCAACCATGAAATCGATGGACAGGTGAGACTAAGGACGTTCACCACTGGGAACTGGCTGCAACAGCCCTACAGGAAGGTGTCTGGGAGACTTGTTATGGGGACATGTGGCACAGGCAGCTACGAATGCAGAGCAGTCATTTCTTAAGCTAGACCACCAGAAGAGACAATATATGGACCAAAGCAGTTGGTCACAACTGATATGCCCTGTGGCCTTCGAGGAATGATAGTTCTTCAGAAAACAAGAATGGAGAGATTAGGGAACGAAACACCTACCACTTTGTCTGCAGGAGCGGTAGCTTGGGATGCTAAAATCTCCTCCCCCAAGGGAGAAGTAATGATAGTACGAATGGTAGCTAGAATATGATCAGTGGGAATGATAGGCACCGTGTGCCATCTACCTTGGGATCCGATCCAAATTGTCTGGAGAGAGCATAGGCTATGACATTCTTGGTCCCAGGAAGGTACAAAACCATGTAATTAAACCTGGAAAGGAACAATGCCCATCTGGGCTGTCTGGTAGACAATCTCTTGGCCTGCAAAATATATGTCAGGTTTTTGTGGTCAGTGAGAATAAGTATCAGGGAACTTGTCCCCTCCAGCAGGTAGCGCCACTCCTTAAGTGTGAGAATGATAGCCTGACTCAGACGCGTCAACCTCCAGAGTAAAGGGTAGGGCAGGATTGGGATAAGACAGGATAGGAGCCTTAGCGAAGGCAGCCTTTAGATCATCAAAAGCTTGGATAGCCGTGGAAGACCAGTTGGACGTATCTGCCCCCTTATGTGTCATATCAGTGAGTGGCTTCACCACTGAGGAAATCTCTGTATGTCTTTCAGACCTACTGGACGGGGACTCTGCAGAACTGCGCACAACTTAATTGGATCCATGGCCAATCCTGCAGAGGGACTCACGTACCCCAGAAATGTGACCTCAGACTTGTGGAACTCACTTCTCCAGCTTACAGAATAATTTGTTCTCTCGTAAGGGTTGCAAGACCTGTGCCACATCCGCCTTATGTGCTTCTATGGTGGGTGAGTGGAGAAGAATGTCATCCAAGTATAATACCACCAAAAAAAATCCTGCACCTGCATGTGAGGAAGACTTGAGAATGATCCATCTGGCAAGGGCATCAGACACATACTCCTCCATAGCACGATTCGCCTCCATAGACAGGGTATAAACTCGTCCTTTCGGCAGTATGGTTCCTGAAATTAAATCAATAGTACAGTTGTACTTTCTGTGTGCCGGCAATGCACTAGCCTCCACCTTCTTAAAGACCTCCTTGAATGAACGGTACGCTGCAGGTAATGAGGTAGAGGTACAAAGTATTCTGGTAGGGTGTTGAAGACACGCCTCAGCACAATGAGGGGTTCGTGACACAATGTCGCATGTCTGCCAGTCTATACTAGGATTGTGTGTCTTTAGCCATGGAAACCCTAGGATGACCGCATAGTGTGGTGACTATGATCTGAAATTTTAAGGTCTCCACGTGGAGCGCCCCTACCCTTAGGGATACCGGTACAGTCTTGTGAGTGACATGTGATAGCTGTAATGGTCTACCATCAATAGCCTCAGTGGCCAGTGGAGAAGAGTGAGGCAAGCAACAAAGGAATATCCTGCTGGGCCACAAAGCCAGCATCCATGAAGAATCCAGCAGCTCCGGAATACACCAAGGATGGAGCCATGATAGAGGATGTAGACCAGGACACTACTACTTCAAGAATAGGTTTCCCACGCTGGGATACTCCACCTAGGGTTTGCCCCTGACACAACCCTAGGTACGAGAGTTTCCCGGCTGGGTAGGACAGGAGCATAGCAGGTGTCCTGCCTTTCCACAGTAAAGACAAAGGCCCTTTCTCCTTCAGAACGCCTTCTCCTCCCCAGAGAGGCGAGTAAAGCCGAATTGCATAGATTCCACCCTTCCAGACACGGAACCAGGAGGTATGGGAGGCGAGGGAGGACAGGGTGGGATTGAAAAGCTTGGGACCAGTCGATTTGTGAGTTTCTACTCCTGGCTCCTGAACGCAGGCCTCTCTCTAAGCCTGGTGTCAATTAAAATTGCAAAGGAAATTAGTTTGTTCACATCTCCTGGCAGCTCACGGGCTGCTGTCTCATCTTTAATAGTGTCGCACAAACCCTGTGTAAATGCTGCTACTAAATGCCTCATTGTTCCAGCCCACTTCTGCAGTCAAGGTGCGAAATTCAATAGCAAAGTTGGCAACAGTGCATGTGCCCTGACGTATGGTCATTAGCTGTTTTGCTGCAGATACTGCTCTAGCCAGAACATCAAAAACTCGGAGGAATTCCTCCACAAATTCCGAGAAGTTATCTACAATAGGCTACCTTGTCTCCCATAACGTATTAGCCCAGGCTAGAGCTTTGTCCGACAACAGGTGTTGTCACTCAGTGCTTTGGTCACTCAGAAAGGCATGTGGTACCATTTCCAGAAAAATGTCCACCTAGCTCAAAAACCCCTCTGCAGAGAGCAGGCTCCCCCTCATACTGCTGAGGAAGGGGATCGGTACCTGACAACCCTCAACTGGTACTGCTTGCTGGTACTACCGGTACCAAATCTTGGGAGGCCACCAGTTGATTAGGAGTTTGTCCAAGGTGTGCAGTACAGTTTAATAGGGTTTGCATAGCAAAAGCTAATTGATCGATCCGCTGATCCTAAGAGTCCATTCTGGTTAGAATGCCCTTGTCACAGCTTACCTTGGTTCCAGCGTTGCCACTTCAGCAATGCTCGGTGTCATTACACGGGTCATCTGCAGGCGCGAGGCTTCAGAGTGAAGCACGCCTCTGTTTTATGCCATGCTTCCTGTAGTCTCCTCCTACTTACTTCTTTCCTCTGAGCCTGCTCCTCCTACCTACTTCCTGAGGAGGGGTTTAAAGGACAGTCTGAGCCCTGACTCAGTTGCCCTTGTTGTACAAACAGTTCTGTTTAGTTTGGGCTCTGTGTATGACCTGGCTTGTCTGACCAGCCAATCTGGTGCTGACCTGTGGCTCTGGCTGACTGCTCTTTTGCCTGCTCTCATTGTGTACTGGACACCCAATCTGGTGCAGACCTGCAGACCTTACTCCCTGACTGCAGGTGTGGGTCAGGATCGCTCTGGTGCCTCTGAGAAAGGAGACAGCCGTCTCCTGACTAACTGCAGGCTTGAATCAGTACCGTATCATCTTTAGGGAGATCCCTAGATCTACCTGCTGACTGTAGGCTTGAGTCAGTTAGTCTCTTACTGGCATTCCTGCTGGGCCTTCATTATAAAGAGACTCCAGAGGCTTCTTGCAGTCTCTTTAAGAGCGTTTCAACTTTTGGCAGACTCCTATTTCTGATACAGTCGTTGGCCACTTGTCACGGTTTATTATGACTCTCAGACACAAGTTTTAGGTAAAAATCAATTTTATTGAAATAATAAATTGATAACGTAGGATGGCAATCACATACATACAGATATATTCAGAATATAACAAGACAGAAGGCAGACTCTACCGGTCCTGTCAATATACCGGACAGGACAGTCTGAAGTAATAGAATGTTAGGCTCTACCGGCCTTGCCAATACCGGGTAAGGCAACCTGCAGATGGAATCGCATAACGGTTCTACCGGCCTTACCAAATTACCGGGCAAGGCAGCCTCAATAGATTCATAATGTAGGCTCTACCGGCCCTGCCAATACCGGGTAAGGCAACCTCAGATGGAATGTGGCAAAAGGTTCTACCGGCCTTACCAATACCGGGCAGGGCAGCCCAGAGATAGTAGCAGCAGTCAGATGGTAATGGCAAATTGACAGGATGGTAAGCAACCCAGTGTACACACACTGAGACTAACAGGGGAATCGTAAAGCCGCAAGGCTTTGGAGCAAACCAGCGTCCGCACGCTGGGACCAACACAGAAATGTATAGCTGATAGGCTTTGGAGCAAACCAGTGACCGCACACTGGTGTAACAAGCGAGTTAGTATAGCCGTAAGGCTTAGGAGCAAACCAGCGTCCGCACGCTGGGACCAACACAGAATTGTATAGCTGATAGGCTTTGGAGCAAACCAGTGACCGCACACTGGTGTAACAAGCGAGTTTGTATAGCCGCAAGGCTTTGGAGCAAACCAGCGTCCGCACGCTGGGACCAACACAGGATAGTACAGCCAATAGGCTTTGGAGCAAACCAGTGACCGCACACTGGTGCAATAAGCGAGTATGTATAGCCGCAAGGCTTCGGAGCAAACCAGCGTCCGCACGCTGGGACCAACACAGGATAGTACAGCTGATAGGCTGTGGAGCAAACCAGTGACCGCACACTGGACTAACAAGCAATGTCGCCGACGCGACCAGGCAGGAGGTCGCCAGGATACAGGAGACAGGCGATGCGATGACAGGAACCAGCAACGATCAGTCAGGTCAGGAAACAGCAGAGAAGAAGTTCAGCAGGAACTGCAACACCAGAGACTAGGCTGGAACCAGGACTGGAAGTACTTCAGCATGCAGGAAACACTGGAACAGTAGAGATCAGGAACTCAGGAACACTGGAACAGAGGCCCAGCTATCACTGGAATAGTGATAGCAAGAAGGTCAGAAACAACACGAAAGGGCAACCAAAGGGTGCCCAATCCAGGTTTAAATAGGCAATGAAAGGCGGGCTATCTGCAGACAGCCAATAGAAGCCCCCTACTGGTGACAGACAAGGAACTGCAGCAATCACGGGCACCGTGATACCACTACAAGGACCTTTACTCATTGTACTGTGATTTACTGTACTTATATTTATTCAATAAAGATTGTTTTACTATACCATACTGACACCTGGTTTGTTCCGAAACCATGACAGTACGCAAGGGCCATCGATATTGATGGTAATAGTAATTCAGCTTTCCAAAGCATCCTGGATAGGATGGAGACACAAGACCAACATATTGATCAGTTGTCTTTTGCCTTACAGACCTTGTTGCAGCGCACTGCGCATCTCAAGCAAGCAAACCCACAAACAGTGGTCTCCCCCCTCCCCCCTCAGCAACGGTGGTTCATACCTCTTCTGATGCAGGCACGATCAAGAGGTTGTCTGGTTCCGCTCAGCCCCCACAGCGGTATGGGGGGGAAGACCCAGAGACGTGTTGTGGGTTCCTCAACAAATTTGGCATATATTTTGAGATGGTGCCGCATGCCTTCCCAACTGAGCGCAGTAAGGTTGGCTTCCTTATATCTCTCCTCACGGGCAAGGCATTGGCCTGGACCAACCCTTTATGGGAAACAGACAAACCTGCTGTGCATAACTTCAAGGAGTTTTTGAGGTCATTCAAAAGTGTGTTTGACATGCCAGGCCGCGTGGTCTTGGCTTCCTACAACCTACTGACCATGCGCCAGGGCGCTCATACTGTGGCAGACTACTCCATTGAGTTTCGCACTCAGGCAGCTGAAGTAGGCTGGAATAACGAGGCCCTTTTAGTCACCTTCTTCCAGGGGCTTAACGATTGCATGATGGATGAAATTGCGGCCCGCAATTTACCTACCGTACTGGATGACTTAATTTTGTTTTGTATCTTAACAGATACCAGACTCTGAGAACGACCCTCGTTTAGGGAGTGCCTGCAGAGGGCTCAGGGTAGACTATCTCCTCAGAATACTGGCCCACCCTATACTCACTCACTTCTGAAGGGAGCAAACCTATGCATGTGGGCGTGAGCTGGCTTTCAAAGGAGGAGACGGCCTTCTGGAGGAGGGAAGGACTGTGTCTGTACTGTGGCAAACCAGGACATTGTCACGGTTTGTTAAGACTCTCAGACGCAAAGTCAGGTAAAAACACAACTTTATTGAAAGGTTTAAGGCAATCCCATAGGATCTCATACATATACATACATAGAAATGACAGGAAAATAGTAATAATAGCAAATAAGGCTCTACCAGCCCTGCCAATATACCGGGCAAGGCAGCCTGGGCAAGCAGTGGAAAACGGTGGCTCTACCGACCCTGCCAATATACCGGGCAAGGTAGCCTAACGGAACACCATAAGATATAGGCTCTACCGGCCTTGCCAATACCAGGTAAGGCAACCCCAAAATGGAAATGACTGGAAGGTTCTACCGGCCTTACCAATATACCGGGCAAGGCAGCCTTAGAGGAGATGATGCCAACCACTATGGCCTCAATGACTGTCAGATGACAGTGACAGTATAGAGATGGTATAGGGAGGCTATAAGAGCTAGTGGTAATACCAGGTATCCTGCACACACCAGTACCCGTGTACTGGAAGAATAACTAGCTGTCTAGGGCTGGACAGCGTGCAGTGAACCAATGCACGCGTACCAGGGACCATCAGATCAAATAACGTAGCCGTGAGGCAAAGGAGCGAACCAGCGCCCACGTGCTGGGAACCAACAGTCTCAATGTATATTAAGCCATAAGGCAGTGAAGCGAACCAGCGCCCGTGCGCTGGGACCCAACAGACTCAATGTATAGTAAGCCGTAAGGCAATGGAGCGAACCAGCGCCCGCGCGCTGGGAACCGGACTAAATGTATAGTAAGCCGTAAGGTAATGGAGCGGACCAGCGCCCGCATGCTGGGAACCAACAGACTCAATATAGTAAGCCATAAGGGAATTGAGCGAACCAGCTCCCGCGTGCTAGGAACCAACAGACTCAATATATAGTAAGCTGTAAGGCAGTGGAGCAAACCAGCGCCCGCGCGCTGGGAACCAACAGACTCAATGTATAGTAGCCGTAAGGCAATGAAGCGAACCAGCGCCCGCGTGCTGGGAACCAACAGACTCAATACATTGTAAGCCGTAAGGCAATGGAGCATACCAGCGCCCGCGCGCTGGAGACCAACAGGCTAAATGTATAGTAAGCTGTAAGGCAGTGAAACGAACCAGCATCCGCGTGCTGGGAACCAACAGACTCAATGTTTAGTAAGCCGTAAGGCAATGGAGCGAACCAGCATCCGCGCGCTGGAAATCAACAGACTCAATACATAGTAAGCTGTAAGGCAATGGAGCTTACCAGCGCCTGCGCGCTGGAGACCAACAGGCTAAATGTATAGTAAGTAGTAAGGCAGTGGAGCGAACCAGCGCCCGCTGGGAACCAACAGACTCAATGTTTAGTAAGCGGTAAGGCAATGGAGCGAACCAGCGCCCGCGCGCTGGAAACCAACAGACTAGTTGTATAGTAAGTCATAAGGCAGTGGAGCGAGCCAGCGCCTGTGCGCTGGGAACCAACAGGGTGGTAATGTCGCCTGAGCGACCGAAGATCAAAGCCGCCACAGATGAAAGGAAACTGGACGCTGAAGATGAACACAGGAGCCAGAACTACGATGGTCAACCGGGTCAGGAACGGCAACCAGGACTGGCAGCAGGAAGCAGCAACGTCAGGCGACTCCAACCGGAACAGGCACAGCTGATCAGGAGACTCAGGAACTGGACGAACTCAGGAAACCAGGAACACAGCTAAAGGCCCATTGAGCTTCAGTAACATGATGATAGTGGAAGCAGCCAGAGACACCACGAAAGGGCAACCAAAGGGTGCCCAAACTCAGTTTAAATAGGCAAAGTGAGGCGGGCTGAAGGCAGACAGCCAATGGGAGCCCCCTACAGGTGATAGACAAACAAAGGCAGCAATCACAGGCACCGTGATAGACATATGCTGAGGTCCTGCCCAGTACGTCCGGGAAACACCCACACCTAAGATCTGACCAGGGACAGATCTTGGGTGGCATTTCTCAGTCCCCAGAAAATTTTTCAGATAAGCCCATGTTGAGGATGTGCATGTCTTGAGCTGACCAGTTGGTCTCTGTCCCAGCACTACTTGATACGGGTGCTGCGGGTTGCTTTATTGATGCGGAATTTGTGGCCAGTAAAGAGGTTCCGTTGCAGTCCCGTTTTTCTCCATTAGACGTGGAGGCTATTGATGGTAGACCCCTGCTACCAGCTCACATTACGCATTAAACCACTCTGTTAACCCTGAGGGTAGGAGCACTTCCCACCGAAACCCTGACGTTTCAGGTAATTAACTCCCCACATTAAGTCATCGTGTTGGGGTTTCTGTGGTTGCAGATGCACAACCCTAGGATGGACTGGCACACGTGCAATATCTTGGCCTGGTCTCCTCAGCTTTATAAATCATGTCTCTCCTGTCCTGTGAGACTGACTAATGCAACCGCTCCAGCATTGCCTGAGGAGTATTTACCATTCAAGGAGGTGCTTAGTGAAAGTCAGGCCGGGGCCTTACCACCACACAGGCTATATGATTGCTCTCTGGAGCTCATGCCTGGCACATCACCTAGGGGTCGTATCCATCACCTGTCGGTAGATGTGAATAGAGTCATGGAGGAATATGTTTCTGATGCACTGGCCAGAGGCATCAACTGTAAGTCCTCATCCCCGGCCGGGGCCAGATTTTTTTTTGTTAAAAAGGACGGAGAACTACGTCCATGTATCGATTTTCGCGGGCAATACAAAATATTGGTTAAAAACACTTATCCAATTCCCCCGATTACCAAATTCTTTGACTGTGTCAAAGGGTCTAAGATTTTTATGAAACTCGATCTAAGAGCTGCTTATAATTTGGTTCGGATAAAGCAGGGCCACAAGTGGATGACAGCTTTTAAATACACGAAATGGGCACTATGAGTTGGTGATGCCGTTTGGACTCTGCAATGGCCCAGATGTCTTTCAGGAGTTTATAAATTATGTGCTAAGAGATCTCTTACAGTGCTGTGTTGTGGTGTATTTGGATGACATCTTGATTCATTCTTCCTCATTGGAGACCCATCGGTCGGATGTATCCAAGGTATTGAGCCTATTAAAGTAAGATTAACTTGTATTGTAAACTCGAAAAGTGCAAGTTCCACAAACCTCAAGTAACCTTTCTGGGTTACATTATTTTTGCATCTAGGTTCACTATGGACCCCCAGAAATTGTTCACTGTAGTGGAGTGGCCTCGTCCTGTGGGACTCAAAGCGATTCAGAGATTTCTGGGGTTCACAAATTATTACCCGAAATTTAATATAGATTTCCTGTCACGGTTCGTACTGTTTGTTAAAGAACACTCAGACAGTTAGGTAAGGTTAAAAGCTTTATTGAAAATAATGCAACACAGGCCCACTCAAGGTCCAGATAAGGTCAGTACCATGTACTTTACAGATCTGATGCAGGTCAGGACAAAAATACACACACAGTAGTAGAAAGCAAAATAAGTGTGATGATCTTGGACTTGAAGGCGGATTCTAGCAAGGTTCAGGAACAAGAATATCCTCAACAGTCCCATACCGCAATAGGTGACACTGCCGATGGGTAACTGAAAGGAAATTCCCTAGTGGACTAGGGATAATGAAGGCAGCACGGATAGTGTACAGGCAGACACTAGGCCCTAGACTTCTAGGGTTAACGGAGGCAACACTGGCAGAGAACTGACCCTAGGAGATTAGGGTAAACGGAGGCAACACGGACAGGACTCTGGCAGTGACTGGACCCTAGAAGGCTAGGGTTAATCGAGGCAACACAGACAGTACTCTGGCAATGGCTTGACCCTAGAACACTAGGGTTAACAGAGGCAAGACAGAATGGACTCTGGCAGCAACTTGACCCTAGCACGCTAGGGTTAACGGAGGCAACACGGCTATGGCCCTGGTAGTGACTGAACCCTAGAACGCTAGGGTTAAAAGGAGGAAATCCAGACAGGGTTCTGGCAGTGACGGGGCCCTAGCATGCTAGGGTTAATGGAGGCAACAGACACCAGATGCTGGCAATATAACGACCCTAAGCCAATAGGGTGAACTGAGGCAACACGGGCAAAAGTGTGGTACAGACTGGACCCACACATTATAGGGTTACTGGAGGCAACACAGACACTGGTGAGTGCAGGGACTCCCACAGGCTCCAGGAGACTATAGGAGCGATAAGCGAGTGGGAGAGAGATAGGTACGTAACGTAACCGGTCCGCAACCGGTGTCTCCCTGATCGGTACACTGAGGGAATAAACCAGTACCGTGAGCGATAGAACTAGAAGCACAACCAGGTCGGCAGACACGGACTTACAGCCAGTCAGGAGAACCACCAGACACTAGCCCAGCCAGATCGGTGATAACAGATCGTCAGCCAGTCCTAGTCAGTAACGGAATCAGATACTCAGCCAAGCCAGTTAGGTACACAAAGAAGTTAGTCAGACAGTCCAAGGTCAGCAACGGAATCGGATCACAGGAGCGTCAGGCACTAAGCGTAGTCAGGCGAGCCAGGTCATACAAGGAAACAAGAGCTACTAGTCGCTAGATACGGATACACCACGAAAGGGCACCAGTATAGTGACAGGAGGGCGTATATATAAAGGCAAACCCAGGGAGGAGTCATAGCGCAGGACCAATAAGAATGCAGCTAGGGTAAACCCGGAAGTAACAATGTTGCAAGGCAGAATCACAGCACCGTGATATTTCCCCACTATTGTCAAACCTCTGATGGACATGACCTTTAAAGGTGCCGAGACCACCGAGTGGTCCCAGACAGCCATAATGGCATTCGAAAGACTGAAGGCAGCATTTGCTTCAGCCCTGATTCTGGTACACCAGAATCCCTCCCTGCCCTTTACCCTGGAGTGGATGCATCCGAGATTGGAGTGGGCGCCCTATTGTCCCAAGGCTTAGCTCCCGGTGAAGCTCTATGCCCATGTGGCTATTTCTTGAGGAAATTTTCCAAAGCCGAGATGGTGTACCAGACTGGGGACAGAGAATTATTGGCCATTATATTGGCCCTGAAAGAGTGGTGGCATCTCCTAGAGGGTACTCTCTCTCTCTGATCCTGATACTTACGGATCACAAAAATCAGAAGAAAAACGCTCGTCTTCTAGGCAAGCTAGATGGGCTCTATTCCTGTCCCAATTTAATTTCGTGGTCTCCTAACTCCCAGGCTCCAAAAATTTGAAGGCACACACATTGTCTCCCCAGTTCTGCAGCCATTCCAGAGAGGAATGCTATACCTGGAGACAGTGGAAGTCAGACAGGAGAAGGAGTAGCACGATGCGCAAGTCAGACAAGCCACAGTCAGGAACTGGATCGGGTAGTCAGCCACAGCCGGGATCCGCACAAAGAGGGTAGTCAGACAAGCCAGAGTCATACACGGATCAGATAGACAGAGCCAATGGTCAAAACTGGATCGGATAGTCAGACAAGCCAAGGATCGAGAACCAGGAGATATCGGAAGCAAAGCAAGAGTCATAACAAGCAACACTGGAATAAGCACAGGAACACCACAAAAGGCAGATTAAGCACAGTTGGCCAGGATGCTACTAAATAGCCAGCGCGCACCCGCAGATAGCAGCAGCCCAGAGGAAGCAGTCCCAGTACCACAGCACTGGATAGACATGCAGGCATGCAGATCACGGGCCCGTGATAGTAAATTAACTAAATACAGGAAATATTTTTCTTCATTCCTCCTGTTAGGGAAAAATCCCTGTACCGCCTGAGGGACATTCTTTTAAAACTGACAAACTGTTTAAGGAGGGGCATAAACGCAATGAAGTTGGAGGATTTTCAGCTAGAGTGCCCTGCCTCTTATATGCACGCGCCTATATTCCATGGTTCCTGCATCCCTCAAAGAAGCTGAAGAAAAAAAGGTTTACGTCCTGTTATAGGAGCCCACCATTAGATCTATTGCTGGGACCATCTCTGGTTTAACATGCCACAGATGTTCGAGCTCAAAGCCCAAGAACCTTGGTCCACAGAAAAGCTTGCTCTGAATCCATACTGCTTTATGACCTGGACATGTCAAATATTGCTAAATGGGGAATCTTCCTGCAGCAGTTAGCCGCTTCTTGTTCCTCCCCTTTTTCTTTAATGAGTGCCATCGCTAAGAAGTTGTCCCTTTGAATCTTTAAACATCATGGGAGAGAAATGAATTATAGCCATGAATTCTGTCCAACTCTAACATATTTCATGGCATTCTTGCACACACACACACAGGAAAGCACACCAAAAGTAAAAACAGAAAAAGGAAAATTTCTAAGTAACCTTTTAATAAATAAATACAAATCTAAAATAGCAATGTTGTATTTAATTGCCCTCCCTTTGGGCTATATTCATCTCAGGGTCACTGACCATTCTATCCACGCTTCTGTGTCCTTTTCTCCCAACATTCAGTCTTTCTTGACCCTGCAGATGTTAATCGTCCACACATTTCTCGCTTATCCTGCCAATTATGGCATTCACTGTCTCTTTCACAGAGTGGGTAATGTGTAAGTAAAGTCTCAGTATCACAAAAATGATTTGGGAGAAGTATAACCCACAGAGAGATGGTGCAAGGACTGTCACAACTAAAAGTGAAAAGGCAATATAATAGAATACCAAAAAAAAAAAAAAAAAAACTAACGAGTATTGTGGGGAAACCTCCTAATTAATCCACATTAGCCAACCGGAAGCCAACAATATGCATACAATCCAAATTCTCTGCCACGTGAGCTCTTGGTACATCCCATGTGTTTGCGGCAGTTTTCTTTGGGGCGCAGGAATACTCCCAGGATGTGTGGCCAGGATTGTGCTCAATCTTGCAGTGTCCATGTAAAGTCCAACAAGTATCGTGGGCCTCACTGCCCTCTTTCTCGGGGGTACCTTTTTTGTGGGATTTGATGGCATTCCACATCAAGTTTTTGGCCAAAATCCTTGTGCTACTTTTATTAGACAAATGGTTCCATACCTGATGTCATCTGTAAGTACTGTACAGTTGATGTCTCCTAGAGTAAAGCCCTTACAAAGATTCTTTCTAGCATTAACAGGTTGAAGCACAATGTACCCTTAAGGATGATTGTTTATGAAACTGAATATGAAATCTCTCCAATCTCACCAATGGGTTGGTTGATCTCATGAGCCCTAGCAGAATCGTACATTTTCTGGCTGGTCAGCAGCTCCTTGATCTTCTCCTCTTCACACAGGAAGTCATATGATTTTTATTACCCGATAGAAGGGACACTACTGTCTGGAAAGATTTGGAATGTCTATGGGAGTCAAGGCACTCTTTGTTGAAGTGATCAACCAACACAGATGGCTCAGGAACCTGACAGATCTCGATGTTAGAGAAGTTCCTCCTGGGAGAGGATCAGGATGTTAATTAGAAATTCCAATACATTGTTTCTTGGTGTTGTCGCTATTCTGAGTGTAGGGCAAGTCAAATGAAAAGGTTTCCAGAAGGCAGCAAACTTGTGGAATTTTTAATGCATACCGAGATGACTGGTACAGATGGATGCCATCATGAACCATCTAGCATGCGATTGAGGTTCTTGAGATCCAACACTGATCATCAGTCTCTCAACTTTTCTTTTTTTTCTTCATCAAAATGAGAGAAGAATATGCTGGAATAGTTTTTCCCTTGGAACGGTGGCGATGGCTCTTTCGTGACTCACATTTCGAATGAAAGTGCAGGATATTGGCTTTTGATCTGAGCCACAGAAGGGTGGAACTAAAACACATTTAGTTAAGGAAGAGACTAACACAAGGGAACAGCTGCTTTTTACTTGGAAATTATCCTCTTGTCGGATCTCTCTTCAGCTCAAAACTCCTGGAAACAATTCAGTCTTCCTCCATCTCCAAGAGTCTGGACAGCATTATAATTTATTTGTTCCCTTAGCAGATCTAGAAGGAATGGGTCTTGAAGTACCAAAAAAAATTTTGTCTAATAGTGTCACAGTGCCTTACCTCAGCCTGCGCCATTCAGCCGGAAGCAGGGTTCTAGACTGGCGCTCCGGCGTCACTAGCCAAGTCCCTCTCTACCTGCAGCCTGGCAGCGTCTGGTTCATTGTTACTGGCATCATGAATCAGGCACTTGCCTGGATGCCTGTTATAGGCCCAGCCTGGGGAACCTAATTGGTCCTGCCTTCTCCTTTATAAAGAACTATGGGCCTGTGTATCAGTTACCCTTACGTTGTTGTTCTGAGCAGTTCTAGTTCCAGTTGTTCCTGTATCCTGTGTATGACCCAGCTTGTATGACTATCCATTCTGGTGCTGACCTTTGGCTCTGTCTGACCATTCTCTCTGTGTGCTCCATTTGTCTTGACATCCAATCTGGTGCAGACCTGTGGCTCTGGCTGACTACCCGTTCCGTGTATGACCCTGTCTTGTCCGACTATCCATTTTGGTGCTGACCTGGGGCTCTGTCCAACTATCCTCCCGGTGTGGCTCCGTTACCTACAGACACCCATCCTGGTGCAGACATGGGGCTCTAGCAGACTCTGGCCTTACTGACTGCAGGAGTGAGTCAGCAGTCTCCATTGTTGCCATCCTTATTGGAGACAAGCTCTTCCTTACTGACTGCAGGCGTGAGTCAGTAGTCTCCTCTGTTGTCCCTTACAGGAGACTGTAGGTTACGTGTTGCGTTCTCTTCGATTCCTGAGACTACCATCTAGCTTCGGCCTAGTCTCTAGCAGCGTGGTTGACTCGTCGGCAGGCTCCTATTGCTGATAGAGTCTCTAGCCTTTCCAGTCACCCTCTGCGTGTACTGTCATACTTTCTTATTATTATTAATAAAGGTGTTCTTAATTATACCATCTGACTCCTTGGCTTGTTTTGCTAACCGTAACAAATAGTCCACCCAAACTTGAGATTTGGATGTTTCTCTTCCAGGCTTATAAACAAAAAAATTACCAAAAGGCTTGTAGACTTTTTTTTTTATTATTTTTAAATGAGTCGGATCTGGAAGTCTACATTGCCTTTGTTGTGAAAGAAAACTGCTCTTGATTCCTGAAGCATTCTTTAGGAATTCATCCAGCCAGTGTCCAAAAAGCAACTCACCTAAAAACAGAAGAAGCTGATCTTGGATACATTGTCTGCAGCCCCTGGTCTCAGCCAAAGATGCCTTTTAGCATATACTGCCAGAAACACAGTTCTGGCTTGCAGCCTCACCAACTTGACTGAAGAGTCTGAGGATCACAATTGCCAACTTAAGCTCTGTCAGGTAATCCACTCTTTCCTGTTGGACTAGGGCAGAGGTGTCCAGGTTTTTTCAGTCAAGGGACAGACAATCACAAAGCCATCAAGTGTGAGGGGTTCATTTATTTTTTAATTAATAACCGTGGCAAAGTATAGCCTGTCAACTATTCTAAAATATGGGTTATATATTGATCAAGGCAATGACAATACCAATATTTAACATACATCTATCATTCCAGTACTACAGTACTGTAAGGCAGGGGATTAGGTCTTACTAGCCTACTAGTTCATTATGTACAAAAATATATTTTAAAAACAAATCTCAAGAGAGTCACACAAATGCCCATGGACTAGAGACTGCTATACCTATTGTAACTCAGATGCTGAAAAGTACTGGACTGACCAAATGGAAGAGAACTGGCTTTACCAAAAGTCCACAATTAACAAAGCTTGAGTGCACAGCTGGAGTGTGTTGTCAGCTGCTGCAACTTCTTTGCTGTAGTCATAAGCCATGGATAAAGTTGCTAACAGCACTACTGGACCAACAAAACAAGTTCAGCTGGCAATGTGATAGAACAGTAGTCACAGTTAGCTGGTAACATAGTGGGATACAGGAAAAAAGTGAAAAATAAAAAGCTGATGTACCAAACAATGCCCACTAGATGGCACGGCAAGATAAATAGCAAACACAGCCATGCAAGATAGATAGCAACAGACCACTACTTATCTCCAACTGGAAGGATCGAATCCCCAAAACAACCCCTATAAAACCACTCCCTGACAAGATAAGTGAAACATCCAGCCCTGTTGGACACAAGTGATTTCAATGCTTAAGCAAATTCAAAACTGATGCCATTCTGCTTGGTTAAACATACAGAATGTGAGAGGCTTCTGGGAATGAACAGCACAACAGTCTGTTCTACTGCTAGTCACCGCCCAGAAGCATCACGTTTTAGCTCTCTAGTGCCATTACAGAGGAGAAATTTCCACATACATATTAGGCTAATCCCGCCCTCAGTGCCTAAGGAATCCAGCTGCACCCTCCTGACGAGGCCCAACTAGGCCGAAACATACGTCGGGGGTTAGCTGGTGTTCCCGTGCAGTGGAGACCTGCCCATCATTTTGGAACTGAACCGCCCTTTTGGGCGGGATTGGTCTAATATCTACGTGGAAATTTCGCCTCTGTAATGGCAATAGAGAGCTAAAACGTGATGCTTCTAGGCTGTGACTAGCCGTAGAAGATACCATTGTGCTGTTGTTCATTCCCAGAAGCCTCTCACATTCTATATGTTATTTTGAATACTCTTAGGGGGTCTCCCTAAGAGTGAAGGGTAATCCAGACATGGAACCCTTGCTCTCAGTGCCTAGGGAATCCAGCTGCGCCCTCCTGACAAGGCCCAACTAGGCCGAAACGTACGTCGGGGGTTAGCTGGTGTTCCCGTGCAGTGGAGACTTGCCCGTCATTTTGGAGCTGGACTGCCCTTTTGGGCGGGATTAGTCTAATATGTACATGGAAATTTCTCCTCTGTAATGGCACTAGAAAGCTAAAACGTGATGCTTCTAGGCGGTGACTAGCCGTAGAACAGGCCATTGTGCTGTTGTTCATTCCCAGAAGCCTCTCACATTCTGTATGTTATTCTGCTTGGTCGCATCATGGAGTCATCTCTCAGACCAGGTGGTTATGCAAACAGGGACAAAAGTAGATGCAGCTAGCTGACTTAAATATATTGTAGCCTTGTCTCCCACCATTAAGACCTTCAAACTGGTGATTGCTGGAAGGAGACATAAGAAGCCTCATCTGTAAGGGAGAGAGAGATCTGAAAAATGGAAACAGCTGTAAAAATACCCATGTATGGTACAAAACAAAACATATATCCCCAAGAAAGGAGCCTCATCTCACCAGCTGAGAGGGGAAGGAAGAAAACAAAACCAGTAAGGAACTTGGACTTTTTTTAAAGACTTTGGGAGCTCTACCGTCCAATTACCTAGGAAGAGGATTAATTATTTGGTGAATGTCGACATATGGCCAGGATTAAAATGTGTAAGGAATCTGAATTTAAAGGGTTAGTAATACTTACTATGTAAAAAAAAAGTATGTTGTAGAGTTTATCCACCTGAGTAAAACAAGAGTACTCCCACTGCTGAGAAGTCTTTCATTCAAAAGTTATTAATTTTCAAAGTTGAATTTTTAGGTGCAATATCACAGTGGCCTGAAATTGTACAGTGGCGCTGTTGCTACACCATCCTATGGAGATTTATGGTCAACTGACCAGAGTTGTCCATAGGATCGTGTAGCAACAGCGCCACTGTACAATTTCAGGCCACTGTGATATTGCACCTAAAAAATTGAACTTTGAAAATTAATAACTTTTGAATAAAACACCTCTCAGCAGTGGGAGTACTCTTGTTTTACTCAGGGGGATAAACCCTACAACATATTTTTTTTTTTTACATTTTAAGTATTACTATCCCTTTAAACCTCTGTGTGCCAGAGAGGTATCCAACGCACTGTAAAGCAATGTGTTGCATTGGCACTCAAAGGGTTAAATATTATGCACTTACAAAAAGATAGTCAAAAGCAAGTACTCCCTGTGTGTCACATTAGCTAAAAGTCTACTCGATGCATAGGAGATAAAGCTCTCCATACCAAAATAAAAGTTTGACTATGAGAGCCAATAAATGCTAATGGCATAGTCCAAAGCTTAAAGCAGAACTTTCACTAGAATAACATAGCGCCGCAAATGATAATAACAATAGCCATATGCACACACTTAGTTTTATTTTCAAGTATAATTGCTGCAGTAACAAAAAAAATATAACCTTTTATGCAGGCAGGCAGTCTGTCACCTTTAGCTCCACGATTGGCGAATTGAATGCCTTTGTGCCAAAAAGGCACCGGAACGGACTGACAACACAGGCGCAGCGAGCACCTACAGCAAGATCCCAGCCGGTGCCTACCTGCATAAAAGGTTATAGCTTTTGTTAAAGCAGAACTTTCAGTACATACTTTGTCTCCATGCATTCATTAACCGCATGGTGACTAGCTTTGAAATAGATGTTTTACCTTGAAAAAAATAGCCTACTGTAAAGGAATCATTCCTGTTTGGAGACTGGAACCCAGGCTACAGCGCAGACATGTTGTGCGGGAGCCTGCTCTGTCAGTACCAATCTTCATTGAGTAGCACTGCATTGCACCATATGGTTGCTGGAAGGGACTGACGGTGCAGGCGCACGGACCACATTAACTGCCTGTCAGTCCCCAAACGGGAACGATTCCTTTACACTGGGGTATTTTTTTCCAAGGTAAGACATCTATTTCAAAGCTAGTCGTCATACGCCTAGTGAATGCATGGCGACTAAGTATGTACTGAAAGTTCCGCTTTAATGCGGCAATTATACTTAAAAATAAAACTGTGTGCATATCGCTAATGTAATTATGATTTGTGGCGCTATGTTATTGTAGTGAAAATTCTGCTTTAATAAGCATTTGAAACCTCATTGAGGCTTTCACTTTTTCAGAAATACAAGTTATCTATCAGTATCTGACTCATTACAGAGGAACAGATCTAACAAGATTTCAACTCCATCATTATTTGAGAATACATAACTATTACATACACCTATGAGAAAACACACCATACCCTACACTACCTAATCCCTTGCTTCTTGTATTTTATGGGTATTGTTTCCAGATCATTCTAACCTTGTATGCTGCTTGCGATATCAATAATTAATAATATGTATGTGTCAAGAAATTCCTAAAAGGGATCTCTCTAACCTTGTATAGTTCTTGCAGTCAAAAGGACTTAACTAACGATTGCTGCACCTGTGCAAAATCAGGGATATTCCAAAAACCTAGTCTCTCCGTTTCAGACTTTTAGCAATTCAGTTTGACACCCCAGTCAACAATGCTGATTTTGTCTGGATTGTATTTATTTATATCTTGGATACAATCTTTGATTCTCAATTAAATGTTTGGAAAAATTAAGTATCAATATCTCAAACTATAAAGCTGCTGACCTTCTGGTTAACAATATAGTTCGTTCTGAATGAAGTTTTCAAACATGCAAACTTAAATGTGAGAGATTTACTTTAAAGCATGGTTTTACTCATATTTTTTTTTTTTTAAGAGTTGTCACAGGAAGACCTTAATGACAAATTCTACTGGTTTAGACTAGTATGATACTTTTTGAGGCAAAAAAGTGCAAGGCTAATGGCCAGTTTCATGCTCAGATATGCCCTCAAGCATCTTGGAACTATGAACAGTATCTCAGGATATAATTTCTAAGACCCTATAAAATGCTTACAGTAAGGGTTCAGGTGGAAAATATCAGTTACAGCATATATATGAAAACAAGGAAGTACAAGGTGTCTACAGCTTTTGGAAAATGCTAGTCCAGGTCTATCTTGGGAAAACTGCAACTCCCCAAACTGGAGAGCAATTTATATTTCAAGTGACGTTAATATTCAGATATTTCTTGAGCAGATACCAGGTTCTTGGGTATCTTTGGTCATAAAGATAAGTGATTGAGTTGCCTGGCCACAAATATGA
This sequence comes from Rhinophrynus dorsalis, assembly GCA_037306005.1. Taxonomy (NCBI): domain Eukaryota; kingdom Metazoa; phylum Chordata; class Amphibia; order Anura; family Rhinophrynidae; genus Rhinophrynus; species Rhinophrynus dorsalis. Next base: position 177,681,192 of record CM074723.1, read on the forward strand.
TGGAATGTACATAGAACACGATGTTCTATGGACAGACCTACTATGAGGAGAGACTGTAGGTTCTAATGATTTATCTAGTAGCTGGTCTCAGGAGTTTGGGTAAATTTTTCATCAAATTCCCAAGGTACTCTTAAGGATTCAAAACAACAAGTTGGAAGTGGTTACAGTGTTTGCACAATCTCGTACAGAAGGCCTTGGCTAGTCTCAGTTTTGTTAAAGCAGTGGAAGATCCATGGAAACTGCATGCTCTACAAGAGCTGCTCCTCTATGGTTAAATTCTTTATTCAGCAAGTAGAAACAGCTCTTGTGTCTAGGACTGTCAGAAGCTAAAGTATTTCTGCTTGAGAACAAGAAAAGCTTCTATATCCAATGCATACTACAGGTTTGGGGCTACACTCTCCCTGTGCTGTAGCTAGCATGGTGTCAAGACCTTCCATCAGCATGAAGATCATTATTTCCTCACCAAGGGTTTCAATTCATTCATTGTCCTGGTCTCAAAAGAATGTTAGCCAGGATCAAATAATACAAGCTCGACTCTCACTTCTTCAAAGTCTTGATAGAATATGCCCTGGCAATAAGGAACTTCATAAAATCTTAAAGTGGAACATTCAACTTAATTCAAGTTTGCATATTTGAAAACTGCATTACAAACTGCCTATATGTCATGTTAACCAAAAGTCCAGCAGATGTATAGTTAAAATAAATAGTCACTTATTTCTGGGCAAAGTGAAATTGAACATTTCCTGGTAATGAAAAAAAGCTTCATTAGCATATAGAACATCACTTGAACCCTTCATTATCATAGGAAAAGCTACATAAATACTTAATTAGCATACAAAATGTCACTGGTACAGCAATTCACATATGGTAACAAGTTTGAATATATCCTTAACTGTATTGCTGATCTTTTGGCTAACATGACACATTAGCAGTTTTTAATGCAGTTTTCAAATATTCAAACTTGAATCAAGGATAAAGTTCCTCTTTAAAGGGATAGTAATACTTAAAATGTAAAAAAAAATATGTTGCAGAGTTTATCCCCCTGAGTAAAACAGGGGCACTCCCACTGCTGAAAGGTGTTTCATTCAAAAGTTATTAATTTTCAAAGTTGAATTTTTTAGGTGCAATATCACAGTGGCCTGAAATTGTATAGTGGCGCTGTTGCTACACCATCCTATGGAGATTTATGGTCAACTGACCAGAGCTATCCATAGGATCGTGTAGCAACAGCACCACTGTACAATTTCAGGCCACTGTGATATTGCACCTAAAAAATTCAACTTTGAAAATTAATAACTTTTGAATGAAACACCTTTCAGCAGTGGGAGTACCCTTGTTTTACTCAGGGGGATAAACCCTACAACATATTTTTTTTTACATTTTAAGTATTACTATCCCTTTAAGGACTGCTAATGATACCAGGGTCTCTCAAAAAGTGCCATTTGGGCATGCATTCCATACCATCGGATGTGCTTTTGTTAATTAAGGTTATAACATGTGCCAGATCCTTTTCACAGGTTGCAGGCCTTGTCTATAGAGGAGCCTTACACTAAGTTCTGTCAAAAAAGTGTTGAGATCTATTCTAAAGGTTCTCCCAAAGGTGGTGTCAAGTTCCACTTGGCTCAAGATAGTTTATCAGCCATTTGTCACGTGACAGGATCTAGTTCACCATCTTCGAATTTGTAGAAATCCATATGCTTTAGCATATGCCTGGAAAGGACTTGTCTTCAGGAAATCATCCAGAATGCATGTGGGTATCAATTCGATATAGAAAGGGACACTGCCTCTAAACTTGGGGAGCAAAAAAAAAAAAAAAAATATATATATATTATATATCGTTTCAGAGGTATATGAAGATAAAGTTTTCTCCTCCTCCCCTTTCCCTGATGTCTGCTGTAAAGCAGACAGTGGGATATACTGGTCCCGGGGGCTCTTCTTAGAGCTGAAATAGCGTGATCTAGAAACAAATACTTAACTGGAACAGGTTTGCAGGCACACTTTAGACCTTTCTAATTAAGTATTTATTTTTAGATTGTGCTATTTCGGCTCTGCTGCAGAGCCACCATCTGGTCACCCGACCAGAATCTCCTGCTGTCAGCTTTACAGCTCACGTTAGGGAAAGGGAAGGAAGGGTACCTTCATATATCTCTCAAACCATAAAGGGTTGAGAGATGGGAATTACATCAGTTAGTTTATTTTTGGAATATCTACAATATTATATTTTAGTGCACACAGACATTACTATCCATTTCAAAGAAGTTGCTGGTCTGAAGGTTCATTCTTCCAGCTCTAACTCTACATGATGGACATCCAACTCCTGTCCTCAAGAGCAACCAGACAATGCACATTTCAAGATATCCTTGCTTGTGCACCACCAAACTGTAAAAGCATGCAGGGTCAAAGCAGGGTACTGGCTGTTGCCAGTAGTACAGCTCCATGTGGGTGCATTGTGTGCATCTCTTATTGTTGGTGCACACAAGGCAAAAGCAAGGTAAAGGATCGCAAAACGAGGCTCCACAGCAAAGGAGAGACACCAGAAGTTACCTACAAAACAAACCGCTACTGCTGTAGGAGAGCTCCGGGTAAGGCCATCGGGTGTGTGTCTGTTATTCTGCAAGAAGACAAGCACACTAGCAGAATAAGAGAATAAACTGTCTGACACTCAGTTAGCAGGAGGCCTCTTCTTTCTGCTCCACTGCGACTCTCAGACACTGGTGCCACTTCTCTGCTGATGTGCTTCTCATCTTGCACAATAACAGACACACACAATGGCAGTCACATGAAGCTCTCCCACTTCCAGCAGCTGCTCCAATCAACACTAAGTGCAGTCATGTGCCCATTGCATGTGTGCCCTCCCCTCTCAGTTTTCACCCCCTTGCTCTCAACTGCTGTCCACTACAGCTCCCCCTCAGCTTCTCAGTGGCACTGAACATCTCAATACAGCATATGCTTACACCCTTTCAGTGCCAGAGGGGTGGCCAACATAATGCAAAGCATTACACACCCCTGAAAAGGTTAACCTCCGGTCAACCTAACTGCCACACAAATCTGCCTATTGACTGTCATGTCACTGAATATAATATAGTTAGTGCCAATCACAATAATCGATGGCCCATAGCAAGCAACAGACACTCAAGTAGAGAATTTGTGGCAAACCGGTTACAAAGGGAACAAATTCACACGTTTCCACAGGTGCTTGCCAATACCATTTTTTCCCATTCACAACACATTACCTACAGAAAATGATGGCCAATTACCAATTAATTATAAAAAGAGCTACTAGGATACTTTGGATTGAAGTCTAACCAAAGAACAAGCAAATGCCATTCTTTCGTTCACTCAATTGGTATTCACCTCTGAGAGACTCATAATTACAATGGAAGGTAACATGTTTCACTCATTATTTTATCAGTGATTCAAATTCCTTTTCATAGAATTATTAAGGCCAGGGCAGGCTAAGCCTCCCCAAAAGAAACAGCCACAATAAAATGTAATAATGGGAGTATGTATTGGTTATGAAAATATTATTGTAAACTAACCAAACACAAAGGTCACTCTACTCCTACTCTCCTTACATGTGGATAATGTACATTCCTGAATGGATGAAAGACACTGTACATGTATGAATGTATTTATGTCAGGTACAGTGTAACACACTAAACAATGTTTCAGCGTGCCCCTTGTGGGAAAGCAGTGGAAATGGTGAAATAACACTGCCATTAAAAACCACTAAAATCATTGATTACTGTCCAGAAATTTACATCAGCATTCTCAAGCGTGATGCTTATTATTTAGTAGTACTTTCAATCAGCACTATTCTGATCCGATTATGTGAATTTAGGTTGAACAGTACTATCTGTCTGTGCAATATGAGTCCCAGCATCCTATCACGAGAGCTGTAGTCCACCAACTGATGGATGCCTACGCATAACCCGTAATTACTTCTTATTCTTTCCGTTAGGCGGCGTTTATCCCTCCATCCACCCAAACTACCGCCAGTAGGTACCATGGCCGCTGTGCTTCATGCCCTCACACGAATATAACCGTTTAAACCTTCACGTTCAATTTCAACACTGGAATTAGCCATAGCTGTACTCAAGCCCACTCTACCAGCAATGCCATTCAACCGATCCCGCATAACAACATACTGCCTGTTAGAATGCTATACTCTACAAATAAAACAAACATTTCGTGTGTTAATGACGTCATACAAATGTTCCCTGCCCATTTCGCTCCCTCCGCCGCGGACGCGTCTCCTTCCTTCTCCTCCCTCCATTCCTCCGCTGCTGCTTCCGCCGCCGCTACGTTAGTTAAAGAGGAAAAAAGACATTAACCCGAAAGAAAAAATAATCCGAGCCCAATGCCGCGGGGCCGACCCCCGAAATCTCGGGGCGGGGGCGGACCACAGTCAGGTAAAAAAATTCAGTGTTAGAGATGGTGGTTAACTGACAAAGGGTGAAGATGAAGGAGTAGGAAGTATATCCGTTTATGTTTGTGTATGTCAAGTCATATAGTCCCCGGATGTAGTGGAGTGGCCGCCTCTCCCGGCGACAGTGCGGAATGATACGGGCGGAGGGCGCAGCACTTAGACTAGCACAAGATGAGTGGGAGGTAGACTGGCAGATTAAGGCTTGGTATGGAAAGTTTGTGTTTAGGAGAGCTGGAGTAGATAGCGACGTTATAACGTGCATTAAGGAAATAGGCGAGGTTATTGTAATCGTACACACTGATGAGCGCCAGGCCCTAAGACGATTGTAGTATTTCCGAATATACGCTTCATACTACAAATGTCTGAGGCGTAGACGATTTCAGAGGTCACTCCTGTACTGTATATAAGCCCGAGATGTGTTTTTAGACATATATTTTTCTATTAAAATGCTACGTATTGTGTGTTTACATTTTGAAACTACTGTATTGTATACATAAACAATATAGTGCTGTTATAGTCTTTGTTTTATGTTCAAGCAGTGACTCGTGTAATTTATTTAATAGACTAATTTGTGCTATTGCATGATGTGTTTTGTTAATATAGATCTGTGGCTGTAATCGTAAACTCAAATACTAAGGGTTGAGTTCCCCTTTTCGTTGTTTTTGGTATACCCCCACGTACACACATCCTATTCAATTTATCAAGAAGTTGCTTCCAGCAGCAAGCACTTGAATGTGCTTTTTTTTTTTTTTTTTTTTTTTTTTTTTTAAATAAATATATAACCCACTCTTCTATACCCATGTTTCATACAGGATTTATCCACTTTGCAGTAAATATATGAAAATTAACATCTGAATTGTTTAACAATTCTGACGCAATTTTCCAGAATGCTTTGGATCTTATGAATAAAAAAGGAAGGTAGAACAACCATGGATCAAGCCAGCCGCTATCAATATTGGAGCCCATTGTGGGATTCAAGGGATTAAAATGTCCAATTTGGAGATAATGTTTACTTCTTGGTGCACCACAGGTCTTCTACAAAAAGGACACTGGTTTTGTTGCTGCTATCATTTATGTATTTTTGCCCATTCTTGTTATCTTGTGTTACTCAGAATAATTTTCGTTTTACTCTTTAATCTTGATTTCCCTACAACATACTTGCCTGTGTGAAAGTAAGATGAAGTAACGTTTCGTCTGAAAGTTAATACAGATTGCAAGTCATCAAAAATGTATTATTTGTTACATTTTAGAATCTCCTCATGTGACAGAGATTATCTTGTAGTGCCAGGTCTGATGAGGCATCTGGCAAACATAACACAATGATGGTGTCTTGTTTGAGATTCATTTTTGTCACAGTTGTGAGACGTATTTTAATCTGGTGAAATTTCAAGGTAGAGCCAGCTTTAATTAATACAGAAATTGGTACGTATGGTTAAATGGTACTTAAAATGTTTGGTTAATGATGTCTTTTAACCATTTCTTAGGGTTGCCACCTTTTCTTAAAAAAAATACTGGCCATGGCATTCCCTCCATACACTTAACGTTGGACAGAAGCCAATTTTTTTCCCGGCCTGCCAGTAAAATACCAGCTGGGTGGCAACTCTACCATTTTTGTGACAGCAGCTTGCACCATCTTTTGCACATTGGAGGCCATTTGGTCCTTAAATATTTAAGTGTATATAGAAAACTATAGAGAGCACCAGTGTCTGTCTTTGCCAGAGGAATGTTCACATTCCCATAAATATGTAGATAGGGAGTGGTTTGAATTCCTGGGAGATTATATACATGCAGGGAGGTATTTTACAGCTACACGTGGCTGGGCCCAGTGATTTTTCACCAACTCCACTAGGTCTGCTTTCTCTCCCATTCGCCAACTCCTCTAGGTCCGCCCTCCCATGCTCTAGCCCAGTCCTCTTCGTCTGCCCTTTTTGCTGCCTGCAAATGTCCTCTCACGATGGTGAAGGCAGTGCAAATGAGGTAATAGGATTAGAGGAGGGATGGGCTAGTTCATCTAATAGGGAGGTGTCATGCCAAGGCATGAGCTCTGGTTAGTAAAATGTGTTTCTTTGTTTTATATGTTATTCAAAGTGCACCAGTCCTAGGCCATAAAATTAGCTGAGGAGATAACATCATCAGAAACTGAATGAGTAGATCACAGGAGCAGGACAAAGTGTCATTAAATATATTGGACCATCTGCTCTGGGGGGGGAAGTTTATCCAGGGGACACCCAAATAACAAATATATGTTCAGAATGCCCAGGTTTTACCCTTGTGGCGGGTATCAAACATGCCAGGGGAGGTGTTCCTACTATGAGTTAAAAGAATAGCCACTTTCCAACCAGTTAGACCCAGCATGTTTGGTGTCCAGCTATTCACACAGAGATGAGGAATATGATTATTATAATATTATAGAGGTGTGCTGTGGCTTGCATGTTTTGGGAAGCCTTATGACTTTTCAGGTAGAAGTCTGCAGTAACATCCCTGACAGGTCTGATTGAGTGGGCCGTAAACTGTCAGGCCAAACCTCCCCCCCAGGTAACACCCAGGGGGTTTGGCCTCTTAGAAGCAATAATTGTATTTAAGGATTTCTTGTTTCTCCCATTTTATTTTATGGACTGTTTTGCCAATGTGTAATGTTTATTTGTGTATGTCCTTTATTTCTGTGTTTTTGTAACCAGCACTGTGAAGCTTTTTTCAGATTAAATGTTCAATTAATCAGCTCTTGTCTCTGTTCTCTAAAATGAACTCACTACTCCGAAGGAAGCTCAGTTAGAACACGCTACTAAAAGGTTGTCTATATGTTTGATTATTACGGTGATTTTATACTGTAATTCTGTTGTGTTTGGGGTAACCTAAGACACCCAGATATAACAGTTTGGTGGTGGCAGCAAATTGTAGTGCTGGGGTGATAGTGCAGGAGGGACTTCAGAGGTTAATTTCGTGATTGCTAGGAATAGTAACAGGTAACCAGGGGTCTGGTATGGTTAATCCATTCTCTCCAACACTCTCCCCACTGTCTCAGCAGGACCTATAGCCTCGCTTGTGACACGAGGTGCCAATGTTACAGCCTGTGGGTTGAAATACACACTGGAACATATATAATAAAAAATATTTTAACTACTTAAGGACCCATGACGGTCCTGCACCGTCATGGGTTGTTATACCCTTAACGACCCATGACGGTCCAGGACTGTCATGGCTTAAATGATAGCAGCGTGCCTGTCTTGTCTGCCTCTGTCTCCCTTGCTCTCAAAGTAAGGGAGACAGAAGTAGACGGGAGACACCTAGTGGTTAAAAAAAATACAGCAGTTGGGGGTATTAACCCCTTCACTGCTGGTGCAGGAGGCTGGCTAAATGCAGGTCAATTTTTGACCTGCAATTTTACATTTTTTTTTTTTTTTTAAAACACAACACACTTTTTTTTTTTTTTAAAAAAACATTTTTATTTAAAAAAAAATATATATAATTAAACAATATTACAAGTGTGATTGTTGTGGAGCCATGTAATACACTTATATACACCACCAAATGCCAGGGACAAAAAAGTGTCAAAATAGGGTGGGAAAAAGGGACATGGGGATTTTCACCCAGGGGGGACAGTGTGCATTTTGTAGGTATGACTGACCGGTCATATCTTTCATGCAGTCTCCATAAAAATTTAACCCTTTGTGGCCAATTGATCCTAAGAGAAAAATCAAAAATGGTGTTTTTTTTACATTTTTTTACCTTTTTTTTTTTAAATTTTAATAAAGTGAATGGTGGGTTATCCATATAAATAGGGTATCAAATGAAAGCCCTATTTATGCTTAAAAAAACAGTATATAATTTATGGGGGTGGAATAAAAGCCTAAGAGGGAAAACACTGTTGAACAAAGACATAGTCAAAAAGGTCAGAATTGCTCCGGTCCTTAAGGGAAAACGACCTCAGATTTTCCCGGTCCTTAAGGGGTTAATGGGAATTTCTTACAAGCCACCTAATATGGGGGTGTTTGAAGAAGCCCAGCTGTTGTAAATGGAAAAGGCTTCTCAGTTAGAAAATGCAATCATAATGGGTGATTTCAACTATCCTGAAACTGACTGGAGAAATATTACTTCCAGCATAACAAGGGAAATATTTTAAAGGGATAGTAATACCTAAAATGTAAAAAAAAATATGTTGTAGGGTTTATCCCCCTGAGTAAAACAAGAGTACTCCCACTGCTGAAAGGTGTTTCATTCAAAAGTTATTAATTTTCAAAGTTGAATTTTTTAGGTGCAATATCACAGTGGCCTGAAATTGTACAGTGGCGCTGTTGCTACACCATCCTATGGACAGCTCTGGTCTCAGGACCATAAATCTCCATAGGATGGTGTAGCAACAGCGCCACTGTAAAATTTCAGGCCACTGTGATATTGCACCTAAAAAATTAAACTTTGAAAATTAATAACTTTTGAATGAAACACCTTTCAGCAGTGGGAGTACTCTTGTTTTACTCAGGGGGATAAACCCTACAACATATTTTTTTTTACATTTTAGGTATTACTATCCCTTTAAGTATGGTTAATGCCAATTGAATGTGCTAACTAGTAGAGGAGCAAACTAGAAAAGAGGCCTTACTGGACCTAGTGCACCCAAACAATTCTGACATGATAAATAGCATACAGGTATGGCAACATTTAAGCAGCAGTGACCACAGTATGGTATCCTTTAAAATTTGTTATGAAAGATCCATTAGCAAGGGTTTAACAAAAACATTTAATTAAAAAAAAAAAAAAAAAAAGCATTTTACAATGATAAAAGCAGTATTATAGGATATTCAATGGAATGTAATCTTCAGACATAAAATTGCACAAGATAGATGGATTTTGTTTAAAACTCTCTTAATATACATCCTATATAATAATTCTCCGGGATGTTTGTCAGAAGCAGTCATGTGCAGTAGCGACTGCCTGCTCTGCAGTCATGCGCAGTACAGACTGCCTGAACGTGCTGAGGCTGAAACGGAGTGGTGCTCTCCGAATCTGGACCTGAGTCGTCTCTGCTCACCTTCCTGGGACCGCTCGGTGAGCAGAGAGCTCCAGGCACCAGCCGAGACTGCTGGGTGGCACTGTGGCCCGTGTACATGGGCTTTTAAACTAGTGTGAATATATACCGTTGGATACCATTGGGGAATAAGTACAAGAGGAGCAAATTAAGACCGTTGTGGCATAATAAAGAGTTATACAGGGAAAAGAAAAATAAGAAGCAGGCTTGTAAGAGGGGGGATAGTAAAAATGAAGTATTGCTGTCCGTTTAAAAAATATAAATAATGTAATACAATCTGCAAACAAGCAATTAGGCTAGCTAAAATTGAAAATGAGAGAAGTATTGCAGTATTGAGGATAAAGTCCAAAAGAGACTGGAAAGGTTATGTGACTAAAGCACCCAGACCTGCTGGCATATACCCAAGGGTACTTAAAGCAGAACTACCACCCCTTACAAATACGGCCCCAAATAATTACCCATGTGGCGACTAGCTGCTCAGTAGTGCTAGTCACCAGAATTATTACCGCGTTAATGAGAATTATACACTGCTCCCAGACTGACAGGCAAGAAACAGTGCAGATATCTCTCCACAGTGATGCCTGTGCTGTCAGTCCCTTTTGGAGCCAAACGTCTCCTAGCAACGCCTCCTAGCGCAAGCTGGGACTGACAGCACAGACGTCACTATGGAAAGATGTCTACACTGTTTACTGTCTGTCAGTCCGGGAGCAGTGTATAATTCTCATTAACACTGTAATTATTTGGGGCCATATTTGTAAGGGGTGGCAGTTCCGCTTTAAGGAACTTAGTTCAGTAATAGCAAAACTGTTATAACTCTTTATAATATTTATTGATTCACTTTCATCAGGCATAGTGCTCTGTGATTGGATGTAGTACCATTGTTCAAAAAGTGGGTAAGATCCAAACAAGGAAATAATAGACTTGTGAGCTTGTTTTCCTTATTGGGTAAGATATTAGAAGGGTTGCTGACAGTATTCAGAGCTATGTGATGACAAAAAATATTATTAGTAACAGCCAGCATGGTTTTATTAAGAATAGATCATGTCAAACAAATTTACTTGTGTTTTGTGAAATGTAAGTGGTAATTTGGACTAGGGAATTGCTATTGATGTGGTATACTTGGATTTTGCAAATCCTTTTATACTGTGTCTCACAACAGGTTACTGCATAAATGTAAAGGCTTCAGTTTGGGAGGTGATTTCTGTGCATGGATAGCAAACTGGTTATATGATAGGTGTTAGAGAGTTGTTGTAAACTGAATCTCTTCTTGGATCTCCTTGTGTGGTTTACCCTGCCCTTTTCTGGGTTTGTGGTTCCCTAATGCTTGGGCTTATCTGCCCTGTGTGTTTTTATCTATATTCCTGTGCCTTATTTTTATGGCTGTATTTAATATCCTGTAGTTGTATACTGTTACTTTGTATATTGTGTGCTACACTTTTGCTCTTGTAGGAATACTACATTTGCATTACGTTTATTTGGTACTGCACACAGTTTTTTTTCCCTATTGCCTGTTTCCTTGGGCTTGTGTGTTTCTCTGCCTTGGGCTCTTATGTGATCCTTAGTGTTTTATTTATTTCTTGTGTCTCCTTCTTGTGTATCTTGCCCTTTTTCCTGGGCTTATAGTCTGCTCTGGTGTCTTTCTTTTTATTTGTTTTCCCCTGGTTTTACTGTTTCACGTACCATTTGCCTGGATGTGTTAACCGTTTGGTCTGTCCCTCTTGTAGCACTTTTCTGTTTGCTGCCCACCCGCCTGTTTAGTAAGACGCACCGGTTTACTGGTCTAGCACGAACCACGTCAGCGCACATTTGCGGTTCGGCCCTTGCGGCTGTTGCCCTTTCTTCCTCTTCTTCCTACCGGCGTTCAGTGAAACGCGGTGCATCCACAAGGTGGCATCCATTTTGTGGGGTGTTCACCTCGCAGATCGGCTGTATGCTGCGTGTTGGAATCGGGGCAGTCATCTTTTACTCTGCAGGGCATTCATATTGTCCTCTTTAGTGCCTCCTGCACCTGGCTGTTTGTAGATAAGTGCTATGATACTTTTCCTGTGTATGGGACTACTCTTAGCCCATATATTGCTCTGTTTGGTGACTTCTGTCCTTGACTGTCTCAGTTTATCCACCATTCCAGACCCATCCAGTAATTTCCGTTCAGTGCTTTGCCTATATATATAATATATATTTACTAGTGTAAAAGCCCGTGTACACGGGTCAAGGTCCGGTTAATGTTAACCTTTTGAGTGCCAGAGGAGTATGCAACGCATTGCGTACCTTTCTAGCACTCAAAGGGTTGAGGCCACTACCTCAGTGCTCCATGCGATGCAGTCTTGCTTTGCCTCACTCACGTTATACAATCATGCGCAGTAGAGACTGCCTGAACGCGGTATTACGCACGACTGCATCGTGACAAACATCCTAGCGAATTATTATATAGGATATCCGAAAGAATAAACCGCACTCACAAGTCTTGCAGATGAATGGACAAACAGAGTTTATTAAGGATCGACGTTTCGGCCCGAACAGGGGCCTTTCTCAAGATAATTAAACGATAATAGGACAGCCCTTAAATACACAAACAATGGATGTGCCTTTGCACCCCTATAGCGTCATGGGGCAAAGGTTAAAGAGACAGGTGAAAGGTGACTACACACAGACAAATGAAAAACTATTATTAAAAATACAAAGAAATCATATATATAAATATATACTCCTATTTAGAGTGTATATCAAAGTGAAAAAATAGAGCCTATAGTGAACAGAAAATTTAAAAAAAAAAAAAAATAGATAAGTATCGCCCTCAATCAAAGCTTGACCTGAATATCGCAGAATAACCTCAATGTGAATTATAAAAATAGATAATATAATGTTATTGGCATATAAGACATCATCATAAAACAGATCATCAAAATAATTTCAGAAAATATATGAAATAATCTCAGAATATATGTGAATAAACATGACTAGATTGTGGAAAGAAGCGGGTGCCTGTATATGATCTAAATGACACAATGGATCTAAACCACCTAAGTATTAGTGATCAGACAATCCGTAAATACCTGTAGAATCAGGCATATTTAAGGAATTAATAATAGTCTACTTACTTTAGTAGACGCTGACTATTGGATAGGTGCAAAACAACCGAGCATGCTAAAGCAATGCGTCAGTGTCGCAATCCCCATCATACTCAATGATCATCATAAAACATCACAAAACAGTACAATAGCTAAACATAACCAGTGTTCTTGAATGGATATAGATACGTGTAATCAGTCAAATATGTGTATTAAGCGTACATCTTCAATAAGGGATATCATCAATCAATGTGTCAATTTCATAGATGTCCATGCTTTACTTATCGTCCTTGATATAGTGGACCCTGATTAAGGGCTCATATCTATATTAATGTTAGTGTCCATATATTCAATAATTGTATTTGCAAGAAAGATCCTTGACATTCAATCCCCAATTGATCCGGAATGCACCAGCGTGATGATTAACACGCTGTACTCTCCGTTAATAAGTAAAGTACAAGTGATACAAATATCCTCCACAAAAAAAATACTTCAAACAGAAGTCCAGTTATCCTTAGTAGCTATATAGATAAAGTTCTTACCTTCCATTAAATATGCAATACATTGGACACATGTACGCATGTCAGGATATTGGCATGTCTCCGTATTCATAGTATCGCAGGGCTTAGAGATATTGTAACCACTGGTGGGAGTCCTAAACACGTATCAAGTTTCCAAACTCAGCACTGATAGGTCTCATACCTCCTGGGTTTGCACTTATCATTCAATATGTTGTTGCCTGCATTAATACATCCACTATTGTGCCCCACAGACCTCAGTATATTCGTGGCTGTAGCTTGCAGCACATTAGGATATTTTTGCCTCTTAGATGTGTTTTGATCCAAATGTAAAGGTAGTCTATCTCCTTCTTAGATAAACATAGATCATAGTAGAATTGGATTACTGGCCAAAATATCCTAGTGTCTCTTGACACAATGTTGAATCCGAGGAGTGAGAGTGGTGTGGCTGATTGGAAAGACCATTTTTTGATCATTCTTCTGTATTCTCTTTTTTGGTGATAATAAATCCTGTTAGGTATATCCTTTTACTCGTTAATGTTGTAAGTCCAAATCTTCTTTCTTGTAACCTCTCTCTAGAAAACGTTCCTTTAATTCCTCTATTTGGGTATTCACCAGTTCAGGGTCATTACTATTTCTTATCATCCGAATCATTTGTGAAAAGGACAAACCTTTTATGGTGTGATACGGATGGAAACTTGATCTATGGAGGAGGGTATTTCTATAGGTGTCCTTTCTATGATTGGTGGTATGTATTTTGTTCTCTTAGACCCATAGTTTTATGTCTAAGAATACAATTTCCATATGGCTATAATTAGCTGTAAACCTAATGGTGGAAGGAATAGAGTTGATATGTTTCAGAAATTGTTGAAAGGTATCTTCTCCACCTGACCATATCATAGATATATCATCTATGAAATGGAAATAACATTCAATATGTTCGCTAAATTGACCCAGGATGTGCTTTTGTTCATACATGTGCATGAAAGTATTGGCATATACTGGTGCCATAGAGCTACCCATCGCTGTCCCAGACATTTGCCTATAAAATTGTTTTTCAAATCTGAAAACATTAAGTTTCAGACATAATTCAAGTAATTCAGTAATGAATTCAGTGGGTGGTCTCTGTGTGTCTGGATTGGCAATGAGTAACTCTCGGTCCGCCTGTATGCCGATAGGTGTTGGTATCATCGTATACAGACTACTCACATCTAAACAAACCAGTAGATAATGTGATTCCATTTGTCTGAAATCCTTCAGCTTCAGTAGAAAATCACTGGTATTTCTGATGTACGATGGAGTAGTCTGTATCAATGGCTGTAGATAATAATCAGTTGGGAAATGGGTTGTAGTAGGGATTGTCTAGCCGAGATAATCGGTCTTCCAGGTGGTGTGGTGGCATTTTTGTGGATTTTGGGTAGAGTATACAGTATTGGACATACTGGGAAATCAACAGTCAAGAACTGAAAACATTTTTGAGTGATCCAACCTTGTTCTTTCGCTTTATTAAGAGTACAATCAATCACAATTTTGTCTTTAAATGTGGGATCACCTGTTTATAGTTTATATGTTGCAGTATCTTGAAGCTGTGCCAGGATGTCTTTCCTATAATACTCATAATCCATCACCACAATACCACCTCCTTTATCCACATGTCGAATTATTATGTTAGGATTAGTAGCCAAGGAAGTAATTGTATCCCTTTCTGCCTTGCTGAGTTTGGAGTTAAAATGTTTTTTTTCATTGGTAGACACCGAGTTAACATCCCTATCCAAAAGTCTAATGAATCTTTTTATCGATGGATTAGTATTAATAGGTTCATAAATGCTTTTTGGTCTCAGGGGGTTAATATCAGTGTCCTGTAGTTGGTCAGCATTTTTAAAGTAATCCCTTAACTTTAAATTGCTTTGAAATGTGTGCATATCTATTTGAAAAGTAAATGGATCAAATTTTACAGTAGGCACAAAGGATAAACCCTTAGATAATGCACACATTTCAATGGATGAAAGGGGATATTTACTAATATTAAAAACTAGTGGGAAGATTAATGGAAACCATGTTAAAGAAAGGAATTGTTAAATATCTGAATTTAATGGCTTGCAAGATGCCAAATGGCACAGCTTTACTTCAGGGAGATCTTGCCAAACTAAAGTCATAGATTTTTTCTTTTTTTTTTTTTTTTTTTTTTTTTTTGACTGGCTAACTAAAATAATAGACTGGAGGAGCTCTTGATATAACTTCTCTAGATTTCAGTAAGTGATTTGACACCGTCCCTCATAGAAGACTCATTAATAAAATGCAGTGTTTAAGTCTGGATGTTAAAATAGTTGAAAGTATAAGGTAGTGTCTGAGTGACATGAGTCAGGGTTGTAGTTAATGGAGGATATTCAGAGGAAGGTTTTCTTACTAGTGGGGCACATCATTGATCTGTACCCATTCTTTTTAATAATTTTATTAGTGAAATTACAAGAGGTATTTTTTGCCAATGGTTCAGAAATCTGCAACAGGGAAAACATCGCTGGAGGATCAAGCCACATGGCAAATAATTTGGGAAAATTAGAAGAATGGACAAGTGTTGCAGCTGCAGTTTAATATTTATAAATGTAAAATAATGCACTTGGGACATAAAAATATAAAGACAGTACTGTTGGTGACAGAAGAGGAAAGGGACTTGGGAGTAATGTAATGTCAAAATATAAACATCCAAAGGATTGTTCAATTCAATTTTTTATAATGCATAGTATCTTTTGAGATCTCTTTACCTTCATGCCCTTATTAAAAATCAAGTTAAAAGTTTCACCATTCGCTCCCCTTTCCATCACGTAATGCAGAGTTTCCTGAGATCTGAAAAGCTGGTCCAGACGGATCGCAATAAGGGGCAATATTTTGTTAGTACAAGCAAAACCCTACCCTCTTTCATCAAGGGGGACAGGTTTTTCCTTATGCTGAGACACACAATGTTGTCCCTCATTGCGATCCTTCAGTCAAGTGACCGACTTTCAGATCCCAGGGAACTCTGCGTGACGTGATGTAAAGTGGTGGGAGGTGGAAACGCTTTACTCTATTTTTAGGAAGAATATGAAGATGAAGAGATTTTCAAATAGGGTTGCACCGATACTGGTATCGGTGCCGATACCGGCATTTGCGTGAGTACTCGTACTCTCGCAAATGCAGCCGATGCCAGCACCGATACCCTGTGTCAGGGTCTGTGCTGCAGAGAGGGTGCCCGGGGAGCATTGTGAGCTCCTCCTCCCCTTCCTGCAGCCTCAGAGCGTTGCCGCAGGTTACCATGGCAACGCTCCGACACTGACCTCTGCTGGGGCTCGCAAGAGAACAGCGATCACCTGGCAGAGGGGGGTAAGGCAGATCAGTAGAGGCAAGATGGGGTGAAGAAAGAGGCAGAGAGGGGGTCAAGAGGGAGGAAAAAAAGGCAGAAAGAGGAAGGATCAGGAGACAAAAGGAGGGGGTTCAAGAAGAGGCAAAAAGAGGGGGGATCAGGAGGGAGAGAGAGAAATAGGCAAAAGGGTGGGATCAAGAGTCAAGGAGGGGGAGAAAGGGGGATCAAATGGAAGAGAAAAAGCCAAGGCAAAAGGAGGGGGATCAAGATGGAGAGAATGAAGCAAAAGGTGGGAATCAAGAGATGGTGTATGTATGTAATTTAAAGTACTCGCCAATACCAATTACCAATACTTTTTTTTTGCGGTCATTTGCCAGTTTCCCAAGTACCTAAAGTATGTATATATGTATGTATGTGTATATATATATATATATGCACTTTAGGTACTTGGAAAACTGGCAAATGACCGCAAAAAAAAAAGTATCGGTAATTGGTATCGGCGAGTACTTTAAAAAAGTATCAGTACTCGTACTCGGTCTTACAAAATTGGTATCGGTGCATCTCTATTTTCAAAGATAATATTCATTCTAGAAAATTAAATTGAACAATCCTATGTATATTTATATTTTAAAATTACTATCTCTTTAAAGGTAGGCAGGCTATTTAACAGAATGGTGGGGGATGAAAGTATGGTGGTGGGTTCTAAAGCTACAGGCATTCGTAGCAGAAAGAGGGAGGTGGTTATGTCACTCAGATCTCTGGTAAGACCTCACCTAGTATGTTGTAAAGTACTGGAGACCCCATGGCTAGAGGGATATAGGTATTCTGGTGAGAAGAGAAGGTCTACTAAAATGATAAACTGTAAATTATTAGGAAATAAGCTGCAGCTTCCAATGACTGAACAACGGGGTGGGTGGATGTGTTCTGCAGTAATACATGGTTAATGCTGATATGTGCCAGCCCCCATCACTGTCCCCCAGTAGGTGATTAACACTCTCCTTAAACAGATGGCATAAACAGTGCTGTAACTCTGAGCTGTTTCACCTATCAGGTCCTTGAGATTTTCTAGCACATATAAACATGCCACATTTCATTTAGACGTAACAAAAAATATAAGAGATACAAACTCATCTACGCTATATTAATCTGCATTACAGTCAGGGTCTTCATTAACCTTGCTTCCAGTAAGCTGTATGTTTAATTTAAACCATGAACATACATAAAGTTCAGCATAGACTAAGCTAAAATTAGTAACAGATATGTTTACTAGAGAATTGATTTGTTATGTATTAACAACTTATCTGCAAAGACCTTGTAATTACACGACATATTACATTATCATAACATGAAATGTCCATTAACACCATAAAGCACACACATAAAGACATGCAGGGAGTGGGAGGTAAAGTATCCCTATCTTCTCCTCCCTCCTGACGTTATGTAGTTTTATGTTTAGTGTTGATGGGCAAGGTATTCAGAGAATTCTGAATTATACAATACAATTATACATGTATTGGAAGACTTGCTTCAGCCTGGATTTTAGGGGGGTGAATGACTGAAGCACAAATCTGTCAGGGTAAGTAGGTTAGTGGTCGCTTAACCCTCTATATGACAGCAATGTACAGTATATTGCTAAGCAATGCACAGGAGACATCGCTATCAATAAGAGAAATAACCTTTTGGTTGTGAGTGCACATCACTGTTAATGTGGAGGGGAACGTATTCCAAGTTTATCCTGATAAACGTCCACATTTTTGTGTGTCAGGAACTAGGAACCTATACCGTGGTCGAGCAGTATATGTAGTATATGTAGACTTTGCAAAGGCATTTGATACAGTACCACACAGGAGGAGGGCCTGTAACATAAGTAAATTGGGTCTAGAGGATTAACCTCTTGTGAATGAATAGAAAATTAGCTGAAGCATGGGGAACACTGTATTGTAAATGCAATATTCCCTAATACAGTTAAAGCAGAACTTTCACATTGTATAACGTCGCCCTCCAATAATTAAGCATGTGGCGACTATCTGCATAATAGTACTATTAGATCTCAAAAGTACCTGATTCTAAAGTAATCCTTAAAGTGGATCTATCACCACTTTACAAGTTGTGTTCAATATGTAGAATAGTTAGCGAATAAATATAAAATGTTATTTAAAAAAAAAACAAAAAAAAAACCTTATTTGTGAGAATTAAATTTTTTTTTTTTTTTTTTTTTTTTTTTTTATAATAGGTTTTATTGAGAAATTTCACAAGTACAAGAGATATTAAAACAAAACAAAATGTCCTGCACGCAGTCAGGAGGTCAATTATACAAATATATCAAATAAAGAAAAAAAAAAAATATCAAAATAAAGCTCTATGCAAACATACAATAATAGGGTATAGAAATTATACATTAAATATAATAACAATAGCATTAGCAATACCATATTTCCTAAAAATGGAAGGATTATGAATATCAAACACATATTGAAAAGCGAGTTGTAGTAGAACAGGTAAGTGAATTAGGGCCTAAGATATAAGACTAATCCAACAAACCCAACATCTGGACTGGAAGGGGGGAAAGAGTAGAAGAGAAAGAGAAAAAAGAAAGATAGGGGAAGGCAGCAGGACCAGAACTAAGATACGACCCGGCCCGGACTCTCGCCCGGAGGCAACCCAATCTGATAAAAAATTTAGCAGCATAAGACCATCCAAGATTGTGAGAAAAGTAAAAGACGCTAGACCAACAGTCAACGCGCGTGGCTACATCTCATAGAAGTACCTTCGGGGTCCCATAATTATGAAATACACTTAAAGTCAGGGAGGGGAGGAAGGTTGGGGTCCCGGGAGGCAAAGCAGTTACTGGTTCAAAGAATGGTTTAGAGAATGCCCTATTTGGGAAAGTTAGTGAGCCATGATCCCCACAATTCCACATAAGCAGCTTCAGTGCCAGTGGTGATAGAGAAATATTTCTCTAGTTGCAACCTATGGTGTACCAAGTCATGCCAAGACGCTATAGAAGGTGGAGACTGAGACAACCAATTTTGAGTGATGAGTAATTTAACAGTGGATAGCAAAGCACAAATGGCCTTTTTAGTACGGGATCGTAGATTACCCTGGTCCCGATCTAGATCAAGAAACAAACAGGTCAAAGGGGACAAAGAGAGGTGTACTGAAAAAGCTCCATTAATACTAGAAATGACATGAGACCATAAAGGTTGTAGCATAGGACATGACCAGAAGATATGTAGATGGGAACCAACCTCGGTGCGACATCTCCAGCACAATTTAGAACGGCCCGGGGTAAATCTAGCAATCTTATCAGGTGTCAGGTACCACCTAGTTAAAAACTTGTAGTTTGATTCACGTAATCTAACATCTCGAGCGCATTTCCGTGCAATGCCAAAAAATCAAGGACCATTGTTCCTCAGTTAGAGTAACCCCCAATTCCGATTCCCAGGCTAACAAAAAGTACCATTTGACAACTTGTATTTTGGAGTTAATAAAGGAATAAGAAACTGACATGGGGCGAAAGGAAAGGGAAGGAGTGTTAATAAGTGTTTCAAATTTGGTTAAGGGTCTATCCGGTGAACCTCTGCTACAACAGGAGGTAGCCCAGTGTTTAACCTGAAGATAAGACCACCATGAAATTTTAGTGTCACAGCTAACAGTAAGTGAAAGATCATTAAGAGTTCTAAAGCCACTGCTCGAAATCAAATGTTTTAAAAGATCAATTCCAGCATCTTGCCAGAGCTGGAAAGTAGATTTCCCCAAACCTAATGAAAAATCTGGGTTACCTATAATCGAAGTCAGAGGAGATGGAGAGGGGGCGAGTGAGAAAGTATTATTTAGATTCCTCCAAGTTGTTAGCAAATGACCCAGTATCGGGTGAACAAAAAAACGAGGGGGTATAGCGTCATAAGGGGTCCAAAGAAGCTGGAGGGGAGCAACACCTTGCAGGACATCACAAAGCGTTGTGGTCCATGGGAAGGACCGTAAAGGGCGAAAGTCAAAAAATTTGGCCAACGCGGATGCTTGATAGTATTTAGTTATATCAGGGACCGAGAGGCCGCCATCTCTTTCATAACCGCAAATTATTTCCCTACGAAGACGAGGAGGTTTATTGCCCCAAATAAATGAAAAGAACATCGATTGGAGAGTGTTGAGAAAATGAGAGGGGATTTTGACCGGGAGAGCATTAAACAAAAACAAACATTTTGGCAACAACATCATCTTTAGGAGGTTAATCTTCCCCATCCATGAAATTGTGAGATCAGACCATAACAGTAAATCCTTCCTAAATGAATCTAGGAGAGGGGGGAGATTAAGCTCTACAAGAGTAGAGAGATCTGAAGGAAGAAGTATACCCAGATATTTAATGTGGGAATCAGACTGTTTCACCTTGAAATGCCGCTTTAAAATATCTAAGGAGGAGGATCCGTCATGAATTAGTAAAGCTTCTGATTTGTCATAATTAATTTTAGCTTGAGAAACTAAGCAGTATGTGTCTAATAGATTCAACAAGGGAGGCAAGGATCTGTCTGGCTGAGATATAAAAAATAAAACATCATCTGCAAAAGCCGCGACTTTGTGATTCCGTGATGAAGTTATGATCCCAGTAATATCATTATTGAGCCGGACTGAATTAAGAAGGGGCTCTAATGCCAGAATAAATAAAAGGGGGGACAACGGGCAGCCTTGACGTGTACCATTGGAAATAGAAAATGGAAGAGAGAGGCAACCATTAACCTTAACTCTAGCGGAAGGGGATTTATAGAGGCTAGCAATACAATTTAGTAATAGGGGACCTAAGCCAATATTAGAAAGAGCCGCAAAAAGATAAGACCAACGCAGCCTATCAAAAGCTTTTTCGGCGTCAGTAGAGATCGCCACCGAGGAAATATGTTTTTGGTGAGCTAAATGAATTAAGGAGATCGCTAAAGCTGTGTTGTGTCTAGCCTCGCGTTTAGGAACAAAGCCACTTTGATCTTCATGTATAAGTGAGGGAAGGAAGGGTTTCAAACGATTAGCTACGATTTTAGCAAGAATTTTAATGTCTAAATTTAATAAAGAAATTGGCCTATAATTCATACAACATGTAGGATCTTTTCCTGGTTTGGGAATAACAGTAATGTGGGCCTCCAGAGAACTGGAGTGAAAAGAAGTCCCCTCACTAATATGAGAGAATAACGTCCTAAGATGGGGCACTAGAATAGAGCTAAAAGTCCGATAATACCCTAAAGAAAGGCCGTCAGGACCAGGGCTTTTCCCCGCAGTCATACCCCTAATAGCCCTACCAATCTCCTCCTCAGAAATGGGACGGTCCAGCAACTCCTTATCTTCCTCCCCTAGTCTCGGTACAGCAGCATTACGCAAGAAATCAGTCGTTCGTTGAGACAAAGCCTCATCTCTTGGAGTATCCGATTGTTCCAAATTGTATAGTCCACTATAATAGGTTCTGAAAACTTCAGCAATATCAGGGAATGAGGACATAGACCTACCATTATTATCAAGAATAGTAGAAATTGTGCCAAGACGTTTGCGGCGTTTAACCAGATTTGCTAGCATCTTGCCACATTTTTCCCCATGTAGATACCTTTGAAATTTGTGCCACATAAAAGATTTCGCAGTACTCTGGCGCAAGAAGGCATTGAGCTCCTCCTTCAGAGCTGTGAGCTCTTGAAGATCTGACAATGCACTAGAATGTTTATGTCGGGATTCAAGATGGCGAATTCTATCAAGTAGGGAATTAACATGCTTGAGTTTATCCTTTTTAATTCTGGCTCCCATTTGGATAAAATGACCCCTGATTACGGCTTTATGAGCTTCCCAGATAGAGGAGAAGGAGACGTCTGGAGAGCAATTAAGGTCAAAATATTCAGAGAGACGATCCGCAATAGTTTTGAGGACTGAGTCCGAACTAAGAAGAGATTCATTCAATCTCCAAGATGTATTGGAAAACCTAGGTCCCCCAATAGCCAAAGACATCAATACAGGAGAATGATCAGTCCAGGAGATAGATTCTATAGATGTACAACGGAGATGGTGCAGAAGGTGTTGCGAAATAAAGAAATAATCAATACGGGAATAAGAAGAGTGAGGAGGAGAAAAATGAGTGAAGTCTTTAGTAGAAGGGTGAAGAGTTCTCCAAGCATCAACAAGTTGCATTTGTGAGAGTTTAGTACGAATGTGTTTCAATTGGGAATACTTAAAAGAAGACTTTCCTGAGGAATTATCCAGTTGCGGATCTAATGCTATATTAAGGTCACCCCCCAATATTAATTGAGATTCCTCAAAACTATCTATCCGTCGAAGGAGAGTAGAAAGAAAGGATATTTGATTTTTGTTAGGAGCATATACATTAACTAATAAAAAGGGTGAATTATTAATTAAGCCTCTGAGAATCAAAAATTGCCCTGACTCGTCAGCGTGGGATTCAATTAACGACCAAGGAGTCGTGGCTCTCATTAAGATCGCTACGCCGCGTTTCTTGTCAGGTGCATTAGAGAAGTAAGCAGTAGGATATGTTTTATTAAAAAATTTTGGTGGGGAGCTGGCCGCAAAGTGAGTCTCTTGAACTAAAACTATATCTGCACCCAGTCTAGCGAACTCTCTAAGGGCCATTGAGCGTTTTTCTGGGGAGTTAAGACCACGCACATTGACTGTCACAATCTTAAGGTCCCCCATTAGAGAGACCAGAGCTACCCCCCGACAAGGCCAGAGCCGAGCCGCGTCCCCCCGATCCAACTGCCAAGGGAAAAAGCGAGGGAGGAAAAAGGAATAGAAGGGAGAAGAGGAAGAAGGAGAGTAAAATAGCAGTCCAGATGTTAAGCATCAGATAAAAGTAACATCCCCAAGGCCAACCCACAACATAGAATAAAACAAAAAAAAAGGGTAAAGGTTGTGAAGGCATATCCAACAAAGTACAGGCGTGGGAGAAAGCTCCTAGATGAGCAGGGTGAGACTAGAGGGCTCTAGCAAAGGGGAATACAAGGGCCTCAGCTAAATAATGCCCAGAAGTACATAGCAATTTTAAACAGACCCCATGTAGAAGTCAAACAAACTAGGCCCAAAAGAGAATCTATTGAATAAAAAATGAGTAACTCCCCATTAAATATAAGAGATAAATCTGGACCCCCCCTACGGCGCACCAATCAAAACTGGAACTAGAGAGAAAAAAGAAAGATCAGTGCACCGCAGTGGGAGACCAATATACACCACCCATATGAACTAAAGATCCCAGTGGGAAGGCAACATCCAAACCCCCCCCCCCCCCGGGCCCCACATAATCAGATGGAGGAACCTGGGCAATGGTTGGGGCTAACCGGGGGGAGACGCAAGGAGGCGCCAACTCCATGGGATCCAAACAGAGCCTGAACTCATCCCCCGACCAGAGGTTTAAAACATGTAATATCATAACTGTAAAACTATAATGAAATAAAAGGCATAATATATTGATAAGCATATCAATCCACCTCCCATAGGGGGAAGCGGATGCATAAAATAAGTCAACTAGAAACTAAAGAAAAGAAAACACAAAAAAAAAAAAAAAACAATACCTACATCTGGTGTGAATGGGGAATGGGGATGCCAACTCTAGGAGCACAAATATAGCACCTGGAAGGTACAAAGCAAGATGTCTATTACTTAAAGCAGAAATCCCCATCCACCATTCAACTGAAACTATACAAAGTAGGCAAACAGGTAGTATAGGGTTGCACACAACATATACAACCAGTTCTGAAACATATAGTGTGAAGAAGTAAACAAGAACTATATGTAAATGGAATACCAGTTCCTTGTCAGGATTGAAAGGTCCATTCAGGTCCAGGCAGTAATAGTGGTTCCTGACTGAGAATTTGGAAAGTCCAAATTTCGCAATTTCTTCTTTTTCTTCTCCGGTGAGTCTGACACCCAGTCCGCTCTCTTCTGGGAAGACACAGGTGTAGGGAACTGAATTGCCGCTTCAGCGTCCGGAGTTGGGCGATGAATGCCTAAAGATTCACAAAACTCCCGTACATCTTGAGGTTTAAGAAGTGTAGCTGATTTCCCGTTATGAGTGGCATGCAAAGCAAACGGGAAGCCCCATCTATAACGGATCTGGAGAGACCGCAAGTGGTCCGTTAACTGTTTCACCTCTCTTCTGCGAGAAAGGGTCTGAGGAGAAAGGTCTTGGAAGAGCTGCACTTCTGAGTTAGCAAATCGAATAGGGCCCTTCTCTCTAGCCTTTCTCATAATGCGGTCTTTCAGTTCAAAACGGTTGAGGCACACCACCACATCTCTAGTGTAATCACTCGATGCAGTTCTGGGTTTCAGGGTTCTGTGAGCTCTCTCAATATGAATGGGATCCGTGTTGGAGTCCCCCAAGATCAAGGTGAATAGCGCAGTCAGGGCAGAATGCAGATCCTGTGCTGTAATACTCTCCGAGAGATTTTTAATGCGAATATTATTACGCCGTCCTCTATTATCGAGGTCTTCAACTTTCACTTGAAGAGATTGGATGGTATCTCTGCATTCGATCAAAACTTGCTCTAAACCCGCAATGTGGTTAGCTTCCACAGTATTCGCTTCTTCAATATACGCAACTCTGCCCGTCAACTGCGTGATATCAGACTTGATCGTGGCAATGTCAGCCCTGAACGTCGCTTTCAGGTCTTCCATAGAGGAGCGAAAGTCATCTTTGGTTAGTAAATTGTTCATAAAGTCCCTTAAATCCTTTTTCGTAAGTGGAGGGTCCACAGAGGGTGTAGTAGGGTCTCCCATCGTGTGCGGGTAAACTCCTTCCACTGAAGCGTCCGTAGGTAAGGATACTAAGAGATTTTCCCGCGCAGGCTGAGTTGTGGCGTCATCTCGTGAGCTACCAGCGTAAGGCATTGAAGATGTAGGCCTAGCGTCAAAGAAGCGCTTGATAGCTGGAGCTTCAGTAGCCTGTTTATTTCTTCTACCTCTCATCGAGGAAATGAGAGAGCGAGGGTGGAAGCTAAAGCAGGGGTGAAAAAATCTGTAGAAAGCGTTCTGTAGTGGCTCACCCTGCTCAAACTAGCGGAGCTCAGCAGAGACGCGTCCTACTCCATTCCCGGTCAGGCCACGCCGAGAATTAAATTTTAACCCCTTAACGACCGGGGTATCAGTAACGCAACACGACTCAACGTCCGCTGAGCTTTTTTTTTTTGTTTGTTTTCCAGTTCCGGACTCCCCGAACGGCGTGCAGCCGCGGGGGGAGCCCGGAACTCCATGACGGTCATAGTACGTCATGGGTCGTTCAGTCAGATCAACCCTAGACGTACTATGACCGTTAAGGGGTTAAAGTATGCCCAGCAGCCTACTTCCGGGTCAACTGCTTTTGCCGCAGTTTGCCACACAGCCTCTGCTCCCGTCACTTCCCCCAGCATCCTCCAGTGACGGAGGCATTCTGTTAGTAAGCTGGAGTGATCTCATTGGCTAGATATCAATCTCTGCCAATGAGATCGCTCCAGCATACTAACAGAATGCCTCTGGCATTGGAGAACGCTGGAGAGAGTGATGGGAGCAGAGGCAGAGCGGCAAGAGCCGTGTACTTGGAAGTAGGCTGCTGGGCAAACTTTAAAATGTAATTTTCTCGCAAATAAGGTTTTTTTTTTTTTTTTTCTTTTTGAATAATAACGTTTTATATTTATTCGCTAACTATTCTACATATTGAACAAAACTTGTAAAGTGGTGATAGATCCGCTTTAATCTTCTGAGACTGATGGCCAGGTTATTGCCATCTGCACTCCTGCACCATCAGTCCCTTCCGGTTACCTTAAGGTAACATGCAATGCCTCCTAGAGGAGACCGGGACTGACAATGCAGGCGTGCACACATCTCTAAGACAAGATGTCTGCGCTGATGCTTGGCTTCTGGTCTCTGAAGATTAAGGATGACTTTTGAATCAGGTACTTTTAAGATCTAATAGAACTATTATGAAGCTAGTCTCCATTTGTTTAATTATTGGAGGGTGCCTTTATACAATGTGAAAGTTCCGCTTCAAAGTGTTAGTAATGTCCCATAAAATTTTATTATAGATTTGTAGAGAGTAAAAAAGAATCTCATTGCCACAAACCCCATATCTCAAACCGCTTTGGTTTGAGAGATATTTGCAATCAAAATTCCCCCTTCCCTCCCCTTCTCCTGATGTCCGCATCTAGCTGACAGCATGAGATCCCAGTCTGAGGACCAGCCGGCAGCTCTGCAGCAGAGCTGAAATCCCGTTACTAGAAAAGAATTAATTAATTGGAAACGTCTACAAAGTGTGCCTGGTTTGCAAGCACACTTTGTAGACCGTTCCCATGAAGTAGTTGTTTTCTAATAACGGGATTTCGGCTCTGCTGCAGAGCCTTATCATGTCGGCCGACACAGATCTCCTTCTGTCCGCTTTACAGCTGACATCAAGAGAAGGGGAGGTAAGGGGGAACTTTGATTGCCAGTATCTCTCAAACCATAGCGGTTTGAGAGATCAGATTTGTGGCAATGAGATTCTTTTTTACCTTCTACAAATCTATAAAACATTTTTATGGGACATTACTAACACATTAAACCTGAGAGCGAAGTACCTCAGGGATCAGTACTGTTCCAACGCTAGTTACCAAGTTTATAAATGGCCTAGAAATAGGTATAAAATGTTTGTTCTCTAAAGAAGAATTTACCTAAAATGCCAACATGTTTGAGCAAACAAATCCAATATGAGATAGAATGTAGGAAATCATAATGTTATATGTTTGAGAAGTACAAATAAGCATGGTATTCAAGATCTTTGAGAACATGCTTGAAAAAGATCCTGGAGTACTATAAACTTAGTAGTATTAATCAGTATTAAGTAGCAGTAGCAAATGTAAACAAAATACTATACTAAATGAAAAAAGCTGAATCACTGCACTGATTTATTAGAATTCTTTATAGTACATGCAGGACCAACAGGAGATGGATGAACTGACCTATGAAGAGCTTGGGTTATTTAGTCTAAAGAAAATATGTTACATTGTATAAGTATTTGCATGCATTATCACACTCCTTTTTCTTTGTTTCACTAAAGTGCACACTCATGTCTGTGAACTCTTAGCATGTCCCCTTACACAACAGTATACAGAGTGGGTTGTCTTTCACTTTTGGGCTTCTGATTGGTCTTAGTTACCTAATTAAACCATGTTCTTCCTCTGCTTCCTTGCCTGATTGCAAGCCTTGCTATCTTGTTTGTAAAGGATCTTGACCTATGTTTTGCCTTCTTTTAACAATTAGATGTCAACTGTCCAGATCTCTCCTTATATTTTGATGTTTAGTATTAATTTGTCTTTCTAAAAACACAATTAATGATTTTATGCATGGGTCTTTCTATAAAAATTATCAAGTAGAAAAAAATCAAAAGTTTTTTTTTTTATTTGCAGTATTCTGAATTTCAGGGACGATATTTTGAGAAATAAATTATTTACCCTTAACCCCTTCAGTGCCAGAGGCTTGGGCAATTTCCAGTACCCTGCAGGCCAGACACTTTTTCAACATTTTTGTTGTCCTTCCGTTTAGGCTCGATTTCCTCTGGGGATTTTTAGTTAAATATATATTGTTTTTTTCAGAACGAATTGAGCTTTCTCGTGACACCTTACATGAAGAGAATTTTACATCGTGCGAAAAGCTATGATGTCATAATGACAAAAAAGTGAAAATTTACTCATTTTGCTAAAATCACATACTATGTATCAAAAACATGTACCTTGATTGAAAAAGTTTCAATTATTTGAAAAAGCCTCGAGTCCCCCGAGTAAAAAAAATACCAAATTTGTATAGTTTTACCTATGTCCGTGGCTAGTGTAGCGCCCTAATCACCAGCAGCGCAAAATGACATTTTCAACTTTATAAGCTAATATGTGCATTCTAGTGTTTTTGTGGTAAATCTACCCTAAAACAGTGGAATAACTATATATTTCTGGAAAGTAGACAACCTGCTGCATTTAATGAGGGGTGACTTGCCTTGTTACCCCAAGCCTGGTGTGCACAAATGCCTCCAGAAGATGGCGCTAATGAAAAAAAAAGGCATTTTCTTACATTTCTGCCCCTTCAAATGTACTAAAATGTGTGAAAACCATGGCATTTCCAACTGTATTCATTAGCTAGTGCTCTTAGGAGAAAAATGACACCCCATTGGTATGAGTTCACCTACCTCAGGGGGCGCTACAAGTACAAAACTACACCTATTGCAACCTCTAATTTTTCTAACATTTTCTCAAACATTACTTGTCTGCACAAAAATGGTTATAACAATTACAGAAGTGAAGAAAGGGTACATAAACCATACCATTTTGAAAAGAAGACAACCTGCCGCATCTAATGATGGGTGACTTGCCTTGTTACCCCAAGCTTGGAGTGCACAAATGCCTCCAGAAGGTGGCGCTAATGAAAAAAAAAGGCATTTTCTTACATTTCTGCCCCTTCAAATGTACTGAAATGTGTGCAAACCATGGTATTTCCAACTGTATTCATTAGCTAGTGCTCTTAGGAGAAAAATGACACCCCATTGGTATGAGTTTAACTACCTCAGGGGGGCGCTAGAAGTGCAAAACGACACCTACTACAACTTCAAAATGTTTCTAACATTTTCTCAAACATTACTTGTCTGTACACAAATGGTTATAACAACTACAGAAGTGAAGAAAGGGTACATAAACCATACCATTTTGGAAAGAAGACAACCTGCCGCATCAAATGAGGGGTGAATTGCCTTCTTACCCCAAGCCTGTTGTGCCCAAATGCTTCCAGAAGGTGGCACTATAGGAAAAAATGGCATTTTCTTACATTTCTGCCCCTTCATCTGTATGGAAATCTGTGAAAAACATGGAATTTCCAACTGTATTCATTAGCTAGTGCTCTTAGGAGAAAAATGACACCCCACTGGAATGAGTCGACCTACCTTAGGTGTGCCACAAGCACATAACTACACCTACCTGTTTGCTTCTTCGAAAATGGCTGCTTGTACTAAAATGTCCATAACTGTTAGAGACATGAAGGAAAGGTATAAAAGGTATACCATTTTGGAAAGTAGACATTCTTCCGCATCAAATAAGGGGTCACTTGCCTTTCTACCCCCTGGGCTGAAGTGCACAAATATTTCCAAAAGGTGGCGCTATGGGAATAAATACATGTTTTTTTACATTTCCACCACTTCAAAGATACTAAAATCTTTGAAAACCATAGCATTTCCTGCTTTATTCAGTACTTGCTACCAACATGAGAAAAATGGTAGCCCATTTGTGTGGGTTAACATACAATATGTGGGTGCTAGGAACACATATGTAAACCTGACACTTTTGTTTTTTAAATTATCTGCTTGCACTAAAATGGTTATAACCATAATAGATATGCAGGAAAGGTAGAGAAACAATGCCATTTTGAAAAGAAAACAACCTGCCACATCTAATGAGGGGTTACTTGCCTTCTTACCCAAAGGCTGGTACGCACAAATGCTTCCAGGAGGTGGCGCTAATGAGAAAAAAGGCATTTTCTTACGTTTCTGCCCCTTCAAATGTATGGAGCTCTGTAAAAACCATGGAATTTTCAACTGCATTCATTAGCTAGTGCTCTTAGGAGTCAAACGACACCCCATTGGTATGAGCTGACCTACGTTAGGGGGTGCTAGAAGTAGAAAACTACACCTACTACAACCTCTGATGTTTCTAACATTTTCTCAAACCTGACTTGCCTGTACAAAAATGGCTATAACACCTTCAGAATTGAAGAAAGGGTAGATAAACCATATCATTTTGGAAAGAAGACAACCTGCCGCATCTAATGAGGGGTCACTTGCCTTCTTACCCCAATACTGATGTGCATAAATGTTTCCAGAAGGAGGCGATATAGGAAAAAAAATTGAATTTTTTTACATTTCTGCCCCTTCAAATGTATGGAGCTCTGTGAAAACCATGGAATTTTCAACTGCATTTGTTTGCTAGTGCTCTTAGGAGTCAAACGACACCCCATTGGTATGAGCTGAACTACCTTAGGGGGTGCTAGAAGTAGAAAACTACACCTACTACAAACTCTGATGTTTCTAACATTTTCTCAAACCTGACTTGCCTGTACAAAAATGGCTATAACACCTTCAGAATTGAAGAAAAGGTAGATAAACCATACCATTTTGGAAAGAAGACAATCTGCCGCATCTAATGATGGGTCACTTGCCTTTTTACCCCTAAGTTAGTTGGCACAGCTATTTCCAGAATGTGGTGCTACAGGAAAAAAAACAAACAAACATTTGTTTTACACATCAGTCACTTCAAAGATACTAAAATGGTTCAATGGCGTGGGATTTCCTAGGAGGACTTCTTGCCAGCCTAAGAAAAATGGTACCCCACTGCTGTGGGTTGACATACCAATTTACGCTACAGGAGCGTAGCTACCAGTGAAACAGGAATGGGAAAGCAAACAGTGTATGTGTGATTTTATGGCTAACAGATGAAAGAAGCTAGGGTGTCAGCCGGTGTACGTGCGGACCTGTGACTACAAGTGTAACAAAGTGTGTGGGAGGGTGAGGGATTAGGCAGTGTGTGTGGGTATGAGGAGAGGAGCAAGGATGGTGGTGATGGTGGGGCAGTATCTGATGGAGTGTATGTGAGATCTGTGACTACCAGTGTACATTGTATGTCCCCTCATACAAAGCACTGCGTTGGACCCCCCCCCTCCTGTGGCACGTGCATTTTTGGGGGCTTTTTCCCCCAATATTTTTGTGTAGACCTCGTTGGGGGCATCAGAACCCATACAATGAGGTCTAAATAAAAAATAAAGGGGGGAAAAAATCCTTTGTGTGCCACAGGGGTGTCCAGTGGATTGCAAGGCAATGCATTTGGGCCCCTGTGGCACACAAAGGGTTAATTTTTTTTAATCATTACTTTGTATTCAGAAGGCCACCAAACAAGCTCTGATCACAAAGTAATGATAAAACGTCCTGTGTGTGCCACAGGAAGGGGGTGTACGTTGAACTCCAGCTCCCAGTGGCACACACAGGGTTAATTTCTGTTTTAATTTTTTTTTTTTTTTTATTATATACCTCATTGAGGGGCATCAGGACCCCCTGATCCCTCCCCAATGAGGTCTTAGTAAAAAATATATATGTCCACAAACGGAGTGATCCTGTGAGTGCCACAGGGGTCTCCAGCGCATTGCAAAGCAATGCATTGGATCCTTGTGGCACTCAAAGGGTTAATTTTTTTATTATTATTACTTTGTAATCAGAGCTTGTTGGGGGGCCATCAGGACAATCCTGATGGCTCCCCAACAATCTCTGTTAACAAAGGAATGATAAAAGCCCTGTGTGTGTGCCGCGGGGGGGGGGGGTGCATTGGACCCCCCCCCCGTGGCACACACAGGGTTAATTTTTTTTTTTTTAATCCTAGACCTCATTGAGGGGCATCAGGACCCCCCCGATCCCCCCAATGAGGTCTTTGAAAAAAAAAAAAAATCCCCCCAAAATAAGTGACCCTGTGAGTGCCGCAGGGGTCTCCAGCACATTGCAAAGCAATGTGCTGGGGACCCCTGCGGCACTCACAGGGCTACTTTAGCCTTTTTTTTTTTTTTTTTTATTTATTATTATTTTTTTAACTTCAGACCTCGTGGGGGACATCAGGACCCCTCCTGGTGTCCCCCCAGTTATTGATCTCCCAGCCGATCGGCTGGGAGATCAATAAGGCGACGTGCAGGAGAGCAAAAGCTCTCCTGCTCTTCTCTCCTACCACCGGTAGGAGTGAATGGGACCGGGGAAACTACCCCACCATCATCAGTGACCATGTCACTGATGACGTTGGGAGGCTTCCCCCGGTCCCACCCACTCCTACCCGGAAGTTCGGGTAGGAGAGACGGAAGAGGAGAAGCTGCGCTTCTGCTGCGCTTCTCCTCTTCTTTTATTGATCTCCCAGCGCGATCGGCTGGGAGATCAATAACAGGGGGGACATGAGGAGTGATCCTCATGTCCCCCCACAATTGCCCAGCTTTTTTTTTTTTTTTTTAAATGCGGCCACTGCATGCCGGTTATACCGGCTCATGCAGTGACCGCATTTTAGTGGGTACAATGTACGAGCTTGGCACAGCGGGTACAGCTGTCCAAACTCGTACATTGTACCCACCTGGCACTCTAGGGGTTAAATGCTTTACATAATGTAAAAGTAAACAAACTCCAGTTTCAACTTAAAGGGATAGTAATACTTTATTATTACTATCCCCCATATTGTAGATATTTGCAAAATAATTTAATAGCCCCCAGTGTCGTCTCTCAGACCTTTATGGTTTGAGAGATAACCAAACGCAAAGTTCCCCCCTCCCTCACCTTTCTCTGAAGTCAGCGTTGTACTGACTTCAGGGATATCCGGACTGACTTTCATCAGGTGGCTCTGCAGCAGAGCCTCGATTGCTTTTAACTGAAATGGTCTTCTACGTGTGCTTGCAAACCAAGCACATGTAAAAGACCGTTTCAGTGAAATAATTCTTTTTCACTAAAACAATTTTGGCTCAGCTGCAGAGCCACAAGCCTGTCTACGACAGACTTCCCCTGCAGTCAGTACAACGCTGACTTCAGGGAAGGGGGAGGGAGGGGGAACTTTGCCTTCGGTTGTCTCTCAAACCATAAAGGTTTGAGAAATGAATCTGGGGGCTATTAAATTATTTTGCAAATATCTACAATATGGGGGATAGTAATAATAAAGTATTACTATCCCTTTAAGACTGGTTTCCTACAAAATCTCCAGAAGATGGCATTATAGGAAAAAAAATTGTGTTGTTTTTTCCCCCATGTTTGCATGCTTTAAAATGTATTGGAATTGCTTAAAACAATGGAATACCATATCAGGTTAGGTATCCTGAATAAAATGAAACCCATTTGGTATGAGTGGACCTTAGGGCGAGACAGGACCACAAAACTGAATGGACCATAATCTGCCTGTCGGTTTTTATACTTTTTTTTTTTTTTTCTTCACTTCATGACTTACCTACACTTAAATATTTGTAACAACTGCAAGCAAGAAGAAAAGGTGGTTCATGTTTACCTTTGTGTAAAGAAGACAACATACCGCACGCTTGCCTTTCTACCCCAGCCCAGTGTGCACAAATGTGTTGTAAAGGAAAATATGTATTTCAATATGTTAAGGATACTAAGATTTGAAAGCTATGGAATTTCCTAATGTAGCCAGCACTTCTTGCAAACCCAAGAAAAATGTCACCACATTGGTGGTATTTGACATACCGTAAGGATTCCACACCCTAATCTTTGCCTACCTGCACTAAAATGGTTCTAGCAATTCCAGACTTAAAAAGGTAAGCAAGGCTTACCATTTTGGAAGGCAGTCAGATGTATCATTCGATGGTCGCTCATCTTTCTATCCCTGTGCTAGTGTACACAAGTGCTTCCAGAAACTTTAGTACCTACTGCCAACTTGATACAAATGGAACCCTATTCGTATAGGTTTACATAACACAGGGGTTACCAGTATCACAAAAATACATAGTGTGTATAGATTTGGGCAGCATTTCTAATTAACTTTTTACATTCTGTTTATTTTCAAATTGCCGTAGCAGTCCTAACAGATAGGCATACATACTTGGAAGAGAACTGTGTGTGTGTGTGTGTGTATAATATATATATATATATATATATATATATATATATATATATATAATCTCACATAAGTGAGTAGACCCCTGACATTTTTGTAAATATTTTTATTTTATCTTTCATGTGACAACACTGAAGAAATGACACTCTGCTACAATGTAAAAGTAGTGAGTGTACAGCCTGTATAACAGTGTAAATTTGCTGTTCTCCCTCAAAATAACTCAACACACAGCCATTAATGTCTAAACCTTGGCAACAAAAGTGAGTACACCCCTAAGTGGAAATGTCCAAATTGGGCCCAGTAAGCCAATTTCCCTCCCTGTTGTCATGTGACTCTTTAGTGTTACAAGGTCTCAGGTGTGAATGGGAAGCAGGTGTGTTAAATTTGGTGTTATCGCTCTCACACTCTCTCATACTGGTCACTGGAAGTTCAGCATGGCACCTCGTGGCAAAGAACTCTCTGAGGATCTGAAAAAAAGAATTGTTGCTCTACATAAAGATGGCCTAGGCTATAAGAAGATTGCCAAGACCCTGAAAATGAGCTGCAGCACGGTGGGAAGGACCATACAGCGGTTTCACAGGACAGGTTCCACTCAGGACAGGCCTCGCCATGGTCGACCAAAGACGTTGAGTGCACGTGCTCAGCATCATATCCAGAGGTTGTCTTTGGGGAAAAAATGTATGAGTGCTGCCAGCATTGCTGCAGAGGTTGAAGGGGTGGGGGGATCAGCTTGTCAGTGCTCAGACCATACGCCGCACACCTACGGTTTGCCTGCGACAGGGGACATTTTCAGTTCTCAGCCCTTCCATTTGGTCTGACGACGGCTCCTCAGGTCTTCAACCGTATCCTGGGTGCCTTGATATTCGTCCTCCACAGAAGCGGCATCAGAGTTACTCCATAATACATACTTTATAACCTACTGACAACTCTTTGTGTAGCTGAATAAATGATTTAGAGCAAGATCAAAGTACTTTATTTGTAAAATATGACTTTATAAACATCTACTGAAGTTTGAACAAACATTAATGTGCGTTTTATTGCTGTGGAGCAATGTGATACACTTATATACACACCACGTGATCTGATCTAAAAAGAGGGACACCATGGTAGGAAAGAGAGTCATAGAGATTTATGTATCAGAGGGACACTACCCCTAAAAAAGGACATTTGGATGATATGAGCTAATGTTCATATTTATTTTTCCAGTCCCTGTTAAAAATGCACAAATCATCACAAGAAAACTTTTTTGGGGATTTTTTCCCTTTTTTTAATATTATCAAACTAAATGATGGTTTATTCATTTATGCCTTCAAAAGAAAGCCCAACTTATCCTTAAAAAAAACAAAACAAAAACTGTATTTCATTTTCTGTTACGTCCAATATAGAACTCAGCCCACGTGGTTCCTTTGTTCCATATGGGCTAAAAAGAAAAGTATTTAATGGTTCACTAAAATCCTATTTTTTTGGGTGTACTAAATGAATTAGAGGGAAAATATGGTTGCACAAAGGCATATTAAAAAGGCTGTTGTCACAATGGGTTAACATACATCTCCAAAGCTTATTCATAAAGTTTCCAAAGCTGATTCATAAAGTGAGAGAACTGGCAGAGAAGCTGACCAGTGAGCTATTCTCCCACCTTCAGATTCATGTTCTGAAAGGATTCACATTGCACTCCACAATGGATTCAAGTACCCTTTACATCTGTATTAGATATGATCTCGGATACAAGAGGTACTACAATTTGCACAAACAAGAGGGAAATGGTGATGGTCTTTCCTAGTTTTATTTCAAATCTCTTTGTTGGGACAAACATTTGACAGGAGCCTGAGTGACAGAAGGGCCTGTGATAGATCACTTTAATTGCTGTGTAATATTATACTGATACCCCCAAACCCTCCAGAACCCTGTAGATAAACAGCCAGTCTCTCTTATCAAAAGTCTTTTTAGTATCTAAATTAAGTACTAAAACTGCAGATTTGGTTATACTGGTTAGATGAATTAGATCCACAATTATTCTACTGTTGTCACTATCATATCTGTTCAGGATAAATCCCACTTAGTTAGGATTAATGTATTTAGATGGAGGGTAGAGTTTTTGTTAGCTAAAATGTTGATACATAATTTAAAATCAGTTTAAGCGTGGTCCTTTTCAGGTTTGGGGTGATCTGTGCTTTAGAGATGTCTTTAGAAGTTTGTCCACCTGACAAAGAATTAAACAGCCCTAACAGTTTAGTGCTCAGGTGATCTTTAGAGTTCTTGTAAAATGACTTGGTGAGGCCATCAGGCCCTGGAATTTTGGTTGACTTGCATAATTTAATTACTGAAAGAAGTTCCACATGTGAAATGGGCAGAATCCAAACCAGAAAGGGGTTTCTCTGATATAAATGAGTAATGGATAGAATGTAACAGGTAAAACACA
The DNA here is from genome assembly GCA_037306005.1 of Rhinophrynus dorsalis. Lineage (NCBI taxonomy): Eukaryota > Metazoa > Chordata > Amphibia > Anura > Rhinophrynidae > Rhinophrynus > Rhinophrynus dorsalis. Next base: position 177,717,574 of record CM074723.1, read on the forward strand.
TTACTCACATCTCCATTGATGCCGATTGTCAACATACAACTGGAAAAAGTGATTGGGGAATTGCCTGCCCCTGGTCAGGGATCCCAACGACAGACTAGTAACAACAAATGATCGGTATCCAATATACTTAAAATTGGCTTATTTGTTTATAAATTAAAAACATGAATATATAGCCCAATGTTAACGCGTTTCAGTGTAGATCCTTTATTCAGAACATATAGGCTTATAATGAAGTTACCGTCGGGTCAAGCCTACTATATAGACACAAAAGGAACTAATAAGGATGATTATGTATTGGTCATATAGTCCAAAAGGCCGGTGTGTTTGGTTATGCATTTTTGTGATCTAGGGGACACACTGCTAATCGTGTGGACCCCATTAGTCTGTGTAATTCCAACCATGCTGACCTTTTTCTCTTTGCTTATTTTGGGCATTGTCAAATAAGTTTAGATTTTTATTTGAGATTGTGATAAATTATATTGCTTTAGATGTTTTTGCCAGTGGAACCTTTACATTCATAATTCAATAAAATACTGCATTTATTTATGTTATTTTTTTTTTTTTTTTAGATTTGACCTCATAATCCCGGTCACATAGATCTGCAATGAGAATAGCAATATAGCAATATAGTTTTAACTAAAGTAATTGTATTATGTATCTTGATATAACTCATTTGATTTGCTTGTTTATGATGAGTGGTCCTTTGTAATGCTACATTGTTAATACTGGATCTGCTTCCAGTTGCTTTACACTCTGCCAGTCCCTTACTGGTTCTTTTTGCTTGCTAATGTCTATATAGGAGGCTTGATCCGACTGTGGCTTCATTATAAGCTTTTATGTTCAGAAGAGAGGTTCTATCCTGAAACGCTTTAACATTGGGCTATATATTAATGCATTTAATCTATAATTATAATAATCATTTTAATTATTTTGGGTACCGATCGTCTGATACGTGTCTGTCCTAAGGATGCCTGATCAGGAGTAGACAATTCCCCTGTCTCTTTTACCAGTTGTATGTTGGCAACCAGCATCAAAGGAAATGAGTAACTCTTTTATCTGTTACATTCTATCCTTTACTCATTTACATCAGAGCGCCATTTCTGGTTTGGATTCTGCTTGTTTCTCTTCTTTTTTTTGAGGAGTGTATATGTGAGGGAAGGTGAAGAAGAAAGGGGCAGAACTCTCAATGGGGAGGTTATATTAGTGTGTTTTTGAGTGTTCAGCAGGTGATGGTCCAGCAGTAATTTGAACAAGACTGGATAAGAGGCTTCAATCGCCTGCGCAGTCCTGCCTAAAATCACCGTCAGCTATGTCTTTAGTCAGACATGGATGGGGAAGGAGGCTGATTCCTGCAGGCAGGCATTCCTATTTACTTCTGCTCCTGGGTGACTCTGGCAGGGACTCTGGAACACATTAGGTGATTTTGCCTTTTTAGATATATATATATATTTATATTTTGTTTTTGTTCTGCAGCTATGTTTCTGCGACATGGTGGATTACAATTGACATATACTTACAAGCTTATCTTATGATTTACTTTTTTAAATTGCAGATGGCGTTTTAACACCAAACTCTGAGAATAACAACTATGCCTATCATGGAGCAACACATAAGTGTAACATCTGCTTATTATCGTTTCCTAAAGAAACACAGTATCAGAGACACATGCGTGACCATGAGAGGAATGATAAGGTATTAAAAATAATAAACTGTCAAAGTGTACTTGTTACCTTCAGTTCCAGTTTACATATATGAAAATATAATTTACAAACTGTGTATCATGTTGGCCAAAAGAACCATAGATTCATAGTTTAGGACATCTGTGAACGAGGTACCGTATATTAATTGTGGTAATATTGCCTTTCAGTGTGGTTTCATATACTAATTAACCTCTTAAAGCTTTTAAAAATAAAATCATTAATATCTCCTAAACTAAATATCTGCTGGACTTTTGGCTAATATAACACACAGGCAGTTTTGAATGACATTTTCACATGTGTATACGTAAATTGAAGGGGACAGATCCACTGTGTGAAAGTAAAATAATGTAGTCCTGATGATTTTTATTTTGCCGTTTGCTTCTTTATTGTCTTTTCAGTCTGTGGTTTCACATTCATAGATTATGTCTCAACCCTTTGGATGCTAGCATTGTCTCCAGTTCATTGGGGGAGATGCCCTGAAGGTCGATGCTGTGAATATATGATTTTGTTTGTGTTCAAAGCACTTCAACATTTCAGTGTAGACACACATCGCCATATGCACTAAAATTTAGCGATACAAGGGGTCTCCATTAGCATACAGGGTTGTCGATTTGGAAGGAATACCCTCCCTTGCACATCACCATCCTGAAGACTGAAAGCATTCTCTCTGTTTCCCCAAGTGCTCACTAGGGGAGAGGAGAGGATACTTTTATCACCATGAACAGCATCACTCCTTTAACCATTTGAGTGCCATAGGGATGCACATTGTGCACCTCTGTGGTGCTCAAAGGGTTAAAAATGTACAGCAAGCAGTACATGATAATCCCCTCAGCTTGTGCACTGCCAATGGAAAAAGGGTGGACATCAGGAAGCATCCATGGGGTTTTGTGGCTGCCAGAATCTATAGAACCCCATGTACAGTGCCTGACTCCAAGGCCAGCCTTGTTCTATTCCCTTGTTTCCTTGCCTACTTGTAGCCACAAATGCACATGGGAACTGACTGGGCAAGGGAACAGGGTGGGGGTGGGGTCAGGAATTGTATGTGGGACTAACACAAAATGGTGATGTTCCCCATGCTGCCCCACAATATAGATATCTGACATTCTACCCTACAATATAGAAATCCGACATGCTGCCCCACACAGTAAACTCCAATATGCTGCCCCCCCAGTAAACTCCTGATGTTCTCCCCTGGCATTGATAATCCATCCACTAGGATCAATGTGGCGATCAGGAAGATGATCACCTCCTTCCAATAGTAGCTCCTACTCAAGCCTTTGTTCTATGAATTGTCAAGGATATACAAGAAAGGGTTAAACCGGAGACCCAATTAGGTTGTATATCTTCACATAAATAGATAAAATAATAATATTAAATTAATTTGAGAACTTTACACAGTACTAAGTATCAACACGCTACTTCAAAGTAAAGAATTGATTGAAATAATCAACTGAGCATATTTGTGCAAAATTATATAATTTATGTAAGTAAAATATATATTTAAGTAAAATATACTATATATAAAGTGTAATCAACTATGACATAAATGAAATAGATATACAGTAACTTAAAAACCAATATCACAAAACAGTATTACCAGCACAATCATGAGTAAATATTGTATAAGTGTATCCAGAGGTATTTGGTGGCAATAATTGAACACAGCAGCACAGAAAGGGTTTAATTGATCTTTACAATTAATTATAATACAGTTGGCAGCAGTGTATATGGATACAAGCCTCAGAATCTGTATTAACTATGCTAATTAAGGTCTAAGGGATGTTGTTATGTGAGTAGGTTCTAACTTTAAAACCAAGTCTCATAACAATCGCCTTGTACCATATAAAATATATCCAAATTTAGAAAATGTATCTAGAATAAAATCCCAGATTTAGATAAATAGAATTTAACTATTTATCTACTGTTTTCAGAAGTGCATACCTTCTGGATAAAACATATAAATTACATTTATTATTGTCAATAATAGATTATATCAAGAATATACTTAGAAATAAATCTACTAATATATGTCTAGAAAGCACCACAAAAACTTCATGCAACATATACTATAAACAAGACAATAGCAATTCTGTTTCTTACACCTACAGCACTCCTACGGTTAATCTACCAATATAAGGTTTATGATTGCCCCACCCAAGATTGCGGCTTCTTTTCTCTAGGGAGAGGTTAAAAACAACTTCCTACTGTACAAAAGTTAGACCCAAACACACATGCAACAAAGAAATTACCAAAATAGACAAACAACAGATTAAGGATTATTTAAAGAATTCACCAAAAAGTAGCTCAATAACCTTTACAGGGACGCAAATATAATATTCTAGAGGTATCAATAATTAGATTAACTAATATATAGACAATGCTATATTGATCTAACTGCTATAAACTATTTTACAATTATCCGGATAAAATTGCAATTTAGTTAGTTAATTCTGTTTAGTTCCCAGAATTACTACAGCCAATATGGCTTATTATAATAATTCCAAAAATGGGTGGCTAGTCCACTTAAGAAAAATTATAAGAATTTATTTTTTCTCAAATGTAGACAACCCCTATATTTCTTAGAACTTTACAGAATTAAAATAAAGAAAAATATAATTACCAGACAATCAAAGTGTGTATCTCTTGGAATTCTATGGATGTTATGTCAATGGAAGCCAGGAGCAATAGCTCTCTACAGAAAATCAATACCTTTTAAAGTACAGATTCTCTTATCAGAAGTCACATCCCATCCTCTTCTAGATTGGCTGATTCGTCATGTCAATATAATATGATGTCAGATATATTATCTGATTGGTCAAAACCAAAATAACATTCTGTTAATATTTGGGAATCCTTCTAGCACTGTTCTATTTTTCTTGAAGATGGTGCAGCACCACCATATTAATAACTGAACATGTTGGTCACTGAAATCAATGATTTATACCCATTTAGAGAGTCCCGTAAGTAATGTAAAACTGTCACTTATAATCCTATGCCTAGGATTTTCATATAAGATTGTTGGTGTTTTTCAGATTTTTTGTCTAGAACTAGCTATAAATTCACATAAAATGTAATTTAAATATTTCCATCCCCTACATTGATGCATTGTCTCTAAACATGAGCTTAAACACATTTAAAACAGAATTTCAGACAATTCTGGCTTTAAAAAAAATTAACCATATCCTTCCAGTCATGGCATAGTCTGTGACAGAATGAATGGCTTGATTAGGAGGATCCTCAAGACCCACATGGTGCGAGAGGCTCTTGAGGATCACGCTACTCAAGCATTGTGTTGCGTACCCCTCTGTCACTCAAAAGGTCAAATGTGTGGGGACAGCATATGTTGAATTTAAGGTGCACCATATGTAGAATTTTGCTGGGGGGGCACTATGTCTGAGTTTACTGGGGAGGGCAGCATGCCGGAGTTTATTGGCGAAAGCAACATGTCAGATTTCGATGTTGTGGGGCAGAATGTTGGATTTCTATATTGTGGGGCAACATGGGGGACACCACCTTTGTTGTGTTAGCCCCACATACACTGCCTGACACCCCCATCTTTGTTCCCTTGCTCAGACAGTGCCCATGGGGAATTGTGGCTACCAGTAGGCAAGAGAACCAAGCTGGGGGCCAGGCAGTGGGAACAAGGCTGGAGGGCAGCTGGTATCCACAAATCCCCAAGGATGCTGCCTGACCCCAACCATATTCCCTTGGGAGTGCACAACATGTATAAATATGATATAGACCTGAGGGGATGATATGTACTGCTTGGTGTACTTATTTGCAACCCTTTTAGTGTCAGAGGGGCGGGCAATGCACACCCCTATGGGACTCAAAGGGTTAAGGGACTGATGCTGTTCTTGGTGCTGAAAGGACCCTTTCCACTCCCCTACTGTGCAAACGGGAAAGCAGAAAGAATACTGTCAGAATGTCTACTGCTGGTGATGTGTGAGGGAGAGCATCCCTTCCACATCGACAGCAGTTCACTACCTTTCCTGCTTCTGATTGATTGAGGGCTGTTACTGCATAGGAAAGTGCTGGGAGATCCCAACTTCACCAGTCTCAGAGTTGAGACTGTGAACTCTGACTTCTGGGGCTGCTTGCTATCAGAGTTTAGTGCATGTGATGTGCCAGATTAACATGTAAACACACTCCCTTGAATACGATAATGGCTCATTATCCTGCATTTCCATTGTCGATTTGATGAGTGAACATTTGTAAACCTGGTAAGGCATGTCGGATGCATGTCAATCAGGGCAGATTTTTGTCGGTCTGATAGAGATAAGATGTTGAAGACACTTTAGTGCATACTGTCAATGTGCCTTTGACACTGCTCCTACAGCATATTAACATCTCCTCCATTGTATTCCAATACGCAGGACTCCTCTCTAGCATCCCACAGGTTATTAATCTGCTTAATCATGAAAATGTGTTTTTGTTATACAGCCTCATCGATGTGACCAGTGCCCAATGTCCTTTAATATTGACTTCAACCTGACTCTTCATAAATCTACACATAATGTGGATGACCCCACCTGTCCAGCATGCAATAAGAAATTCTCTCGAGTTGCCAGTCTCAAAGCTCATATTATGCTGCATGAGAAAGAGGAGGTAATGGTCAGGATCTCTTGTATGTTGTAGGTGTTTTCACTGCTTTGCCTTTTTTGTGTATTGTTATTGAATATGTAGCTTAAAAAGATGAATTTAAACCTAGCCTCAGCCACTGCAAATAAATCCTAGAAAAGAGTAAAAAAAATTGGAAATCGTATGGAGACTGCTATCCTTTTCAGGGTTTTACATGATGATTAAATTAATATAATTGATAGAATCATTTGAAAGTTCTTTAAACAGGACTAGGACTACCATCCGTTCAGTTATTTTAACTTTTTATTTTGTACGAAAAAAAAGTGAGGTGTGTGTGTGTGTGTATATATATATATATATATATATATATATATATATATATATATATATATATATATATATATATAATATATAAGAATAAGCCTCATTGCATAATTTATGGTACCTCACACACACAACATAATTTATGTCTCCTCAGAAAACAAACACACACACACTGAACAGAATGCCTCATTACATAATTTATGTCTCATTAGGAGACACGACTCCTATTGGGTGATTCAATGGGGATGTTACTGGTCCCATTGGGTGATTCAATGGGGGCATGTTTATCATGCAGGGAGATGGCCTGCCCCCTCCAGCCCGCCCACCACTATCCAACTGACAAAAAAAAAATATAGCTGCCACTTTCTCCTGAAGTATGGGATATCAATAACTTCTCCTGGTCCACACACACTCTCACTCAGGATCATGACCCCACAAACACACTGTTTCACCTCCCACAGATAATTGTAACCCTCCATACACTCTGTTTCAGTACGAGGGTGTAATGTTTCCATAAAATACAAACACTCAGGGATAAACTTAATAGCACCTCTTTTATTTAACTCTTTTCATCTCTTCAGTCAACCTCACTAACTGTCTGTTTTCAACTGTCACTCCTCCACTTCCTGCTTCCTGATTCCCGCCCTTTCCCCTTACAGGGAGAGAGATGCTTTGCTCTATGTTACAGAGGGCAAGCCTCAAACACCACTTTCTATTTGTTCCCTCAGCATGTTGCTACGCTGCCTCAGCTGAAGAGCCACCGTGTGTTATATTGCTATGTTACCTCAACTTAACCCTTTGAGTGCCAGAGGGGTACGCAACGCATTGCAAAGCAATGCGGTGAGTACACCTCTGGCACTCAAAGGGTTAAGTAAGGAGGAGTTACTGCTCCCATTTTGTGATTCAATGGAGGAGTGATTTAAATCATGCAGGGAGTTGGCCTGCCCATACTATCCAGCTGCCCACCACTATCCAAGTAACTGAAAAAACAAAATGGCTGCCACTCGCTCCTACACCACAGACACAAACACATCAGACAAAAATCACACACACACACACTCACTCAATCACACTCACTCAATCACACACTCACACTCAATCATACTCACAATAATTCACTCACACACACACAGTCACTCACACACATTCTCTCACACTCAATCACACATGCTCTCACTCAATCACACTCTCTCACACTCACTCACACTCTCACTCACACACTCTCACTCAATCACACACACACACACACACACTCATGCAATCACTCACACTCACTCACACCCCGGGAGCCAGCACGATCCATCTTCCACCAAAGTCTCACTCACACTCACACCCTGGGAGCCAGCACGATCCACCTTCTACCATAGTATGTGCAATTACCACATGCATTTCAACTATATGAATGAATGCCACAGTGGAGGCATAAGTACAAACACAAACTCATTACAATGACACATAAGTCACCCCCTTATGACTCACTTCTGTGTGTGCCTGTGTGTTTCTCACTGTGTGTTGCATGTCTGTATCACATTCTATGTATCTGCATGTTGTGCATTGCATGTATGTGTGTATGACTGTGTCGCTCTTTATGCATCTCAGTGCATGCGTGTGCATTTGCGTGTGTGTCTGTGTGTGTTTATCTTGTCCATGTGTGTGCATTAATTCCCTGACGGGCAGCGCCGTCCCACATTGCCTATATATATATATATATATATATATATATATATATATATATATATATATATATACACAGTGGATATAAAAAGACTAAAATGCCAGGTTCTAATAGGATTTTCCTGACATTTGCTTAGTTGCATCTCAGAGCAAAAGCCATGGTCCGCAGAGAGCTTCCAAAGCATCAAAGGGATCTCATTGTTGAAAGATATCCGTCAGGAGAAGGGTACAAAAGAATTTCCAAAGCATTAGATATACCATGGAACACAGTGAAGGCAGTCATTATCAAGTGGAGAAAATATGGTACAACAGAGACATTACCAAGAACTGGACATCCCTCCAAAATTGATGAGAAGACAAGAAGAAAACTGGTCAGGGAGGCTTCCAAGAGGCCTATTGCAACATTAAAGGAACTGCAGGAATTTCTGGCAAGTACTGGCTGCGCGTTACATGTGACAACAATCTTCCGTATTCTTCATATGAATGGGCTACGGGGTAGGGTGGAAAGACAGAAGCCTTTTCTTACAAAGAAAAACATCCAAGCCTGGCTGAAGTTTGCATTAACAAACATCAGGTCCCCCAAAAGCACGTGGGAAAATGTGTTATGGTCTGATGAAACCAAGGTTGAACTTTTTGACCGTAATTCCAAAAGGTATGTTTGGTGCAAAAACAACACTGCACATCCCCAAAGAACACCATACCCATAGTGAAGCATGGTGATGGCAGCATCATGCTCTGGGGCTGTTTTTCCTCAGCTGGAACCGGGGCCTTAGTCAGGGTGGAGGGAATTATGAACTGTTCCAAATAACAGGCAATTTTGGCACAAAACCTTCGGGCGTCTGTTAGAAAGCTGAAGATGAAGGGGACGTTCACCTTTCAGCATGACAACGACACAAAGCACACATCCAAATCCACAAAAGCATGGCTTCACCAGAAGAAGATTAATGTTTTGGAAAGGCTCAGCCAGAGCCCAGACCTGAATCCAATTGAACATCTGTGGGGTGATCTGAAAAGGGCTGTGCACAGGAGATGACCTCACAAACTGACAGATTTGGAACGCTTTTGCAAAGAAGAGTGGGCAAATACTGCCACGACAAGATGTGCCATTCTAATAAACTCCTATCCAAAAAGACTGACTGCTGTAATAAAATCAAAAGGTGCTTCAACAAAGTATTAGTTTAAGGGTGTGCACACCTATGCAACCAGGTTATTGGGAATTTTTTATTTTCCCCCTCAATGATTTCAGTTTGTTTTGCAACTGAAATGTTCATGTTATAGGTCACATTAAAGGTGGAAAAGTTCTGACATGATTTATCTTTCTCATTCTTTAACATCACAAGAACCTGGCATTTTAACAGGGGTGTGTAGACTTTTTATATCCAGTGTGTGTGTATATATATATATATATATATATATATATATATATATATATATATATTTATTATATATGTACAAGAGGTTCCATGAGACAAACCTCAGTAATGGCTGAGAGTGGGATCAAGGCCACTGTGGCAGACCATTGTATGTGTGGTTCCGTGAGTACTTGTGGATGTGTAGAAGGTAGTAACATTTCAAACATTTGTTTTTTGTAGGATTTATCTTTTAAAGATCACGAATGCCTCCTCCTACAAAAAAGAAAAGAAAAAAAATCTGCTATAATTAAAGAACCATTATAACACAGTTGTAAATGGCCATATTCTCACAACACTATGCATACTTATTTATTTACCTTGGAGGACATGTTGGAAGTGAATGTAATTAAACTGACAGATTAAATTGTAAATACCAGGAAAGGGCTACTATAAGAAGCTTGCAGTACCTTCCATGGCTCCTGAGGATTAATCCTGTATTATACTAATCACAATCCTAACCAGGCATTTTTAATATTTTAGAGTAACTGTCATAGGTTTTGGAAAGCCAAATGTTCTAAAGTTCACTTTTTTGCATACAAAATGCAAGTTATATATGGTATTGCTGCACAATTTTACAGTATTCAAAATATAAGTAGGTAAAGTTTGTGCTTTATTCATATAGCTTCTGTATTTGGCCATGTTTCTCTGATTTAAAAGACAGCCAGATTGGAGCAATGCTCCTTTCTGTGGAAGTCCCAGATTCTAATGGAAACAGCCCTTCATTGGGCAGCTTTAGCTATGTGTGTCTACCTTATACACAATGCTCAGAAGTGGTTCGTCGTATATAAACCAAAATATTTACAGCACTCGAGTCGTTGCCCATGTAAACGGTTATATTGTTAAATAAAGAAATGTCTAGCAAAACCTAAAGAATAGCTAGTTATGAAAGATCTTTTAATTATGCCTAATTTTTTTAGTTGATAAGGCAAAGCATTAAAATGTGTGTGTGTTTATTTAATCAAAGTATATGGGTGTTTTAATAAAGTGTATGTCTGTGGGGGTGTTGTCAGGTGGGGTAGAAGTGTGTGTTTGTGTTTATGGGCTGACAGAATTGTTTGAGAGTGAAGGGGTATCCATCGATGTGTGTGTGGGGTTGTTTCAAAGAAGGTATATGTGTATGTGTTGTATATGTGAACGGAGTTGCATGAAGGAATGAATGGTCATGTGTTTTGCAGTGGATAAAAGGAGAAATTAATAGAGGTGTGTGTGTGTGAGCATATGGTGTACAAAACAGATGTAAAATATTATGGCAAGTGAAAAAAAAACCAACATTTTTTTTTTTTATAAATCTAGCATCATTGGGCTGGGGGTGGCTGATAAACACTATACTGCTTACCTGTTGTGTGTCCTGCCACCCTACAGTTCCTTGTATGATGCAACAACACACACACACACACACACACACACACACACACACACACACACACACACACAGGTGTCGTTTTACACCAGCAGAGCAGTGTGTTGTTTATCAGCTCTGTGACTATCTTAGTATACCTTAGGAACAGAAGATGAAGGGGACGCTTGGCACCGGGAGAGCAGTGCAGTGTGTGTATATGTGTGTGCGCATGTGTGTATAGACATGTTGCCACCATTTGAAGGTGGAAATATCACTAATTTTCCATAGCAATGAGGACTATGACCCTTAATTTATCTATAACTTTCTCTTGTAAGAAAGCAATTTCTGAAGTTCTATCTAGGAGCAATCTTGAACATAACCCCTTTTTCACATCTGTAACCCTCTAAGGAACAGAGGTGTGCAAAATGTATTGATAAGAAATGTGAAACTCATTGCTTTGCAATGCATTGCACACACCTTTGCTCCTTTAAAGTGATAGTAATGTCTAAAAAAAACTTTTTTGCATTTAAAAGAGCTCAAAAAGCTGATCTAAATGCAAAAAACCGTATCTCTCAAACTGCTATGGTTTAAGAGATACGGGCGTTTGAAGTTTGATTTCTCCTACTGACAGCTGTAAGGCTGTCAGCAGGAGATCTGTGTCGGTCGACACTGTGGAGCTTGAGAAGTGCCAGGATCTCATTACTTACACAGAATCCCTTTATTGGAATGGTCTAAAACATGTGCCTGAACACTTCCATTCCATTGAAGGGATTCCGTGTAAGTAACGAGATCCCGGCACTTCTCAAGCGCCACAGTGTCGACCGACACGAATCTCCTGCTGACAGCTTTACAGCTGTCAGTAGGAGAAATCAAACTTCAAACGCCCGTATCTCTTAAACCATAGCAGTTTGAAAGATACGTTTTTCTGCATTTAGATCAGCTTTTTGAGCTCTTCTAAATGCAAAAAAAGTTTTTTTAGACATTACTATCACTTTAAGAGTTACATATGTCAAAAGGCACATTTTATCATGTCATATTTACACATTCACATGCTACCTTTGCTTACTGCATTGCTATTGACACATCAAGTCTGCAGGTCATGGGAGAGATTTCACTGTCATGAAACCCTCCAGTGTAGACACTCTCTATACCAGCATTGAATAGGCTGTTCTTCCTGCACTTCAGCGGTGACACGTGTGAGCCAGTGTCTGTTATTGGACTAGAAATCATTCATACATTGCTACAACTCTTATCATTATCATCTAGCCAATGTATGACTGAAGATGATATGATTTGTAGTCCAATAACAGATAGTGGCTCACACATGTCCCACTCATGGGCTACAGAAAGAACAGCCCATTCACTACTGCTATACAAAGTGTCTCCATTGCTGGTGGTTGCTAAGCATGGGATCTCTCCCTTCACCCTTAAATTTTTCACACGGTTAAAGTTGTGCATATCTTGCTATATAATATATATATATATGTGTGTGTGTGTGTGTATATATGTGCATATACCTAGTTACATAGTAGTTTAGGTTGAAAAAAGACTTGTGTCCATCAAGTTCAACCCTTTTCCTATCCATGTTTACCATTGTTGATCCAAAAGAAGGCAAAAACCCCCGCAATACAACAATTTCAAATTCTGCTTTGAATGGGAGTAAAATTCCTTCTTGATTCCAAATGGCAATCAGATTTCTCTTTGGATCAACAAGCAGGAAACACATTAATCCCAATTCTAACATATATAGCCCTCTATGTACTGCTGTTTAAAAAAAAAATATCCAGGCGCTTTTTAAAAGCATCTAATGTATACGATAGCACCACCTCCTCAGGCAGTGAATTCCATACCTTTATGTCCTTACTGTAAAGAATCCCTTCCGCTGTTGTAGACAAAATCTCCTTTCCTCAAGTCTAAACAGGTGACCCCTTGTCCTTTGTACTGTTCTGTTAATGAACAGGTCTTTGGAGAACATATTTGTATAATGTTATCATATCCTCTCTAAGACGTTGTTTTTCTAGTGTGTACAAGTTTTACATTTCAAACCTTTCTTCATAACTAAAATGTTCCATTCCCCTAATTAGTTTTGTAGCCCTCCTCTGCACTTTCTTTATTTCCATAATGTCCTTTTTCAGAAAAAGGCACCCAGAATTGAACAGCATATTCAAGGTGGGGCTTACCATTGACCTGTAAAGAGGAAGAATAATATCTTCCTCCTGTGAGTCAATATCCCTTTTAATAATGCCAGGATCTTATTGGCCTTTGCATCCACCAGCTGACACTGCACGCTACTGCTAAGTCTATTGTCTACCTTTATTCCCAAATCCTTTTCATTAGTAGATTTCACCAAAGAAACACAATTTAAACTATATGTTGTATTTTTATTATTATACCCAAAATGCATAACTTTACATTTGTCTATATTGAATCTCATTTGCCCTTTTCTTGCCCAGTTACCCAATTTGTCCAAATCCTCTTATATTGAAGACACATCCTGTTCAGATTTTATTACCCTACTTAATTTTGTGTCATCGGCAAACACTGATACGTGGCTCCCTATGCCCACTGGGAGATCATTAATAAACAAATAAAAAAAAAGAGGTCCCAGGACAGATCCCTGAGGCACTCCACTTATCACATTTGTCCAATTGGAGAACTTCCCATTTACCACCACTCTTTGCATTCTTTCAGCCAATATCCAATCCACGCACAAATGTTTGCTGCTAAGCCTATTTCATTCAATTTGTACAGTAACCTTTTGTGTGGAACTGTATCAAATGCCTTGGCACCCAAATCTATATTTTTGCTCACTTTTCTCTGTCGTCCAATACAGGTTACTGGTAACTTTGGGTAGGTGATAAGCCCCTTTAAGTAGGCAGGAACAATTCTGAGAAGGGAATGCAGGGGGTGGAGCCTCCCTTCCCTCCTTGGCTGCTGCTAGCCAATCAGCGCCAGTAAGATTTGTTCCTTGGTGAAGACACAAGGCAAGAGAACAGTTCTGCTATAGTTTAGCTTTTTATTATTTTCTGTTAGATATTGGATACCACCATTAGGCGGATTGCTATCACTGACAATGCCCATCACCCAAATGTGGATAGCTCAGTTTACCAGGTGCTTTTGTGGACCTTAAGCCCTGGTGGGAAAATCTTGGTTACCAGTTCTTTCCTCAGGAGTTGCCCACTGAGGCTTCTTCTTGATACATGGTAATCTGAAGACAGAAGATCTGCAGGAAAGGTGAGCAACCCTTTGAGTGCCGAGGTCCACATGTCCCACGTTGCCCCTCCACACAGGGTTTAGAGTTCCTATTGCATACTCCTGCACTCATTGGTTTTATCTGTATGTCTGTTGGGTGTTTTGGAACAAGTTTCTGTGGTTACTTAACCCTTTGCTTGCTGGTTTAGCATGTTTATGGGGGTTTGAGCACTTTCCTTACTGGGTTCAGTGTTTGTTGAGTCTAGTGACATGTTTTAGTGATGTTTGGTCCAAATTTACTTCACAGTTACAACATTGCAAAAATTGTGTTAAAGGCACGCTTTTACCGTGTAGATGCCATTGCTCCATTCACTTCTACGGGATTGTACAGTTTGGGACATTTCTCTGCAACCACTCAACGTAGCAACTTCAGAGACAGCTCATTTTAATTGTCTGCCCTTGCTCTACTATCTGGTCAATGTTTAGTGTGTATTGGGGAGCTCAGGGGGCTTCGGGCACTGTTGGGGTACTTTTTCTGGGAAAACTACATTTCCCATGAGTGCTTGCATCGCTCGCTCGTACCTGATTGGCTCCCGTCACAGCAGCCATTTTGTGCCTTCCCAGAATGAGTATCCTATGCAGGGCTTGGACCCTCCTTCTCTCCTCAGTAGATTAACCCTTCGCCCTGTATAAACTGTATGTAGTATACTTTGAACGTTTTGACACTGTGGGAATGTCTATTCCTTTGGCATCTGGGGTTAGGATTAAGGACGCTGGGGTCTCTGTGTCCCCTTTGTGCATTGATCCTCATGTCAATCAGGGTTGGTTAGAGAATTCTCAGGTCATTTATGTCCAGCATGTTCTGTTGTTCATGAGTTTCCCTCAGGGACCTCCAGCCATGCATTAGAGCCAGTTTGGGTGCAAGAGTTTAGGCTGCTACTAGAGACCTCCAGTATACACAACTCTTCCATCCCAGTTACAGGTGGTCTTCCGCTCCTGGCAGACCCCTACTTCTGTCAGATCTTCCCTTCTGAAACCGCAGGGAGTACCTGACGTATCAGATTCCTCTGATGAGGAACTGTTGGTGGATTCTGACGCTGAGATGTTCTGCAGTGATCTCATCTCAGTTCTTTGGAGACCCCTCCTTTGAGGCTGACCCTGATCCCTCTGCTGAGGGCCTGATCAGAGCCGTATTAAACACCTTAAACATTCCCATGGTTCAAGAGGTTTCTTCGGACCCCTCTGATGTACTTCTGGAGTCCAAATGGCCCCATATTTGTTTTCCACCTAACCCCACTCTGGACCGGTTAGTGTCTGATGAGTGGTAGTCTCCTGACAGAAAGCCTTCTGTCTCCAAGGAGTTTGCTAAGCCTTACCACCTTTTCTGATGTGGTGCTAGCTCAGTGGGTTCATCCCCCCAAGGTTGATGCCCCTGTTTTGCCAGTTGCTGATGCCTCTGTTCTTAAATACTGGCCTGACGAGAACTTGGGGCCTCCCTCAAGTCCATTTGTGCCACTGCTGGTACTTCTGTATGCCCAGCATTTGCTGCGGCTTGGGTAAATAGGGCCATTGCAGTTTGGACTGAACAGCTCATGCTTACAGTTCGTCAGGGAGCTCCTGCTTCTGCCATGTTATGACTTCTTGCCAACATTCTGAAGCCCATCATTAGGTCTCTGCTGCCTTGTTGAAAACATCTGTTGGTGGCAAGGGTTTCCACCATGTCTGTAGTTGCCAGACAAGCTCTTTGACTCAAGATCTGGTCTGATGGCACTGCTTCTAAGAAAGCATTGCCCTCCATGCCCTTTCAGGGCACCTCTCTGTTTGGGCCAGATCTTAAGGATCTGATTAGTGAGGCCACAGGGGGTAAGAGTACCCTCCTGCCTATGGTTTCCAGGAAGCAAACGCTTATCAAACGTAATCGGCTTTTTCGTGCTTCCGGACTGAGACATACTAGGCGAACCAGGCGGTTCCCCCAGCTCCTCCTCCTCCAAGCCTGAACCACAAAGGAAGCCTAAGGTCTCCTCCAAGCCCAAGGCTTCCACACATTCTGCGGCATGAATCTCCAAACCCCGGTCCCCACTCTGTGGGTGGTCATCTGTGCCACTACCGCAGCATCTGGGAGGACTTCGTGGCGGACCCTTGGGTTATATAGGTAGTGGCAGAGGGGTACAGGATCCCTTTCACCTCTCTTCCTTCCTTCAGGTTTTTCCCTTCTTGCACTCCTCAGGGTGTAGAGAAACGCCATCTGTTCAACAGCGCCATCAGGCCCTTCTGGCCAAGGCGGTTCTGGAGCCGTTTCCTGTTCAGGACAGGGGTTTGGGTTTTTACTCAAACCTGTTTGTGGTTTCCAAGAAGGACGGCGGCTGTCGTCCAATTTTGTACTTGAAGGATCTCAATTCCTTTGTGGTCAAGACTCATTATTTCCAGGAGTCCCTAAGGATGGTGATTGCTGCCCTGTACCCTGGGGAATTCCTTACTTCTCTGGATCTTTGGGGACGCATATCTGCACATAGCCATTCATCCAGAGAGCCAGTAGTACCTCAGATTTGCCTGCGATCTTGGGCATTTTCAGTTTTCTGTTCTTCCCTTTGGTCTGACTACAGCTTCTCAAGTCTTCAATCGTGTCCTGGGAGCCTTAGTGTCCGTCCTCCATCGGAACGGCATAAGAGTCACTCCATACATGGGCGACCTGATTCTGAAAGGCCCTTCTCGAAACTCCTTCAGCGGCAGGTTCCGGATGCACTCACCCATCTTGGGTGGATCCTCAACATGGACGAGTTGGATCTTGTCCTGTCCCAGCGACTAGTCTTCCTGGGCCTTCTCTTCGACACTCAAGCAGAGAATGGTGTTTCTCACGGATGAGGTGGCTCACCAGATCACCCACAGGGTTTCCTCTGTACTGACTCACAATCCAGTTCCAGCCAAGAAGTTGTCCTCTAGTGGGGATGTTCATTTCCACCATAGCAGCAGCCCCGTTTGCCATGGCTCACACCAGGGAACTCCAGAGGTTGTGAACCAGGTGTTCAGGGGTCAGCCGAACCTCCTGAAGATGTCAGTGTCCCTTCCTCTTCATGTGGAACTGAGTCTGTCGTGGTGGCTCAAACTCTCCAATCTGCTGAAGGGCAAGTCTTTCCTGATGTCCTTCTGGACCACGGTGACGACGGATGCCAGTGGTCTTAGGTCACCTGAATGCTCAAGGACGGTGGTCTCTGGGGGAATATCTCCTTCCCATCAAGGTCTTGGAGCTTCGGGTGATATTACTGCCCTTCACCACTGGACATGCCAGCTGGAGGACTGCCCAGTCCGGGTTCAGTCTGACAACGCCACGAGAGTTGCTTACATCAACAAGCCGTCTCGCAGCTTGGTTAGAGGTCAATACTATTTTGTCATGGCAGGAACATATTCCTCTGCCCAGATCCGCAGTTCACATTCCCGGCATAGACAATGTCCTGGCAGACTTCCTCAGTCGACACACAGTGGACAGCAGAGAGTGGAAACTGCATCCCTAGGTGTTCTACCTCATTGTTCAGAGGTGGGGCTTACATGCATCGACATGATGGCGACAAGACACAACCGGAAGATTCCGACGTTCTACTCTCGCTGGAGGGATCCTGTAGCTCTAGCAGTGGATGCCATGTCCATTCCTTGGTTATTTCCTCTGGCTTCCATCTTTCCTCCCATTCCCATATTGCACAGGGAGATAAGGGAACTGAGACTGGAGCGCTGTCCAGTCTTTCTGATTGCTCCGTTCTGGCCTTGCCTGGCTTGGTTTCAGGAGCTTCTGGATCTATTGGTGGCAGAGCCTTTCCGGCTCCCTTGCCGTCCACATCTTCTTATACAGGATTACCTGTGGAAGCAGGATGTCCATAGTCTAGCTTTGACGGCTTGGACATTGAATTTTCACCACTGTGGTAGAAAGGGTTTTCTTCTGGTGTGGTGGCGACTATGCTTGGTGCACGCAAGCCTGTTTTAGATAACAAAGACCCAACATTAACAGACTTTAATTTTTTTCCATTAATGTATTTAAATTATTTTTTGGGATTGCTCTTCATCTCCTTAACAATTATTTTTTCATTCTCCAGTTTAGCAAATTTAATCTCCCTTTTGTTGGCATTTTTGTATTTTGCAAATGCCTCTGCTGATCCCTCAGCTTTATAATGTTTAAATGCCGCTTTCTTCTTATTGATTTCATAAATTACTTTACTGGTTAGCCACATTGGTTTTAATTTGCTTGTTTTGTATTTGTTTGCCTATGATACTAAATCAAGGATTTCTCTGCTGATTAAGATAAAGAAGGTGGAGTGATGCTTCATTCAAAAATCATTACTGCTCAAAATCTCAAAACAAGGTAGAGCTATTACTATCACAGCATATGTAGAAAACGAACTTAAGGCTCAGTTCTCTCCCGTAGAATTTAATAGGATAAATGCTTTCTGGGCACTAGGCAGTGCTTTTATCAGCAGTTTAAAGACAATTTTGATGTTGAATGGAGGTGTGGGTGTGGAAGTTTGTGGGTTTGATGAGTAGTGGTGTACGTAGGGGGATTGTTGACTGGAGATGTGGGGACATGATTTGAATGTAGGTGCATGAGTTTGAATGATGTGTCTTTAGGAGGTTTGGATAGTGCAGGGAAGGAGTGTTCTTGTACACAGGGACTTGGATGCAGGTTCGCTCACTTGGCCTTTGTATTTACACCATTCCACACATATTACACACACAATTGTGTAAAATATATTGTCTGTGCTATGGGGTATCCTACATCTTGACCAATAAGTGTCTTACTTAACACTAACTTACAATGGTTTCTCTCCATAGATCCTCATTTGCTCAGAATGCGGAGATGAGTTCACACTACAGAGCCATTTGTCTCTCCACATGGAGGAACATCGGCAAGAGCTTTCTGGGAACAAGACCTACAGCTGCAAATCCTGCAAGAAAACATTTGACTCTGCACCAGAACTTAAAGATCATATGAAAACACATTTCAAAATCAGGTGGCAATTTCTTAAAAAAAACATGAGTATTTTCTTCACTTACCAATTTTTTTTCCAGACACTTATTAGCTTAAATAAATCTGTTTCAAAGAATTCCTCAAATCCTGATGTGTCACTAAACTGAACAAGGCTCTCACAATTTCATTAAGAGATCTCTTTCATACTTTCATGCAAATGTCAAAGTTTTTTAGTATTTAAAATGGACAGATATAACAGCACAGTCCTACAAATTACAGTAAGATATATAAAAATATGTACATGTTCTGAAATATTATATATATTGATATTTGGTGTCGCCCATTTGTAAATGCCAGTTTGCTATTTTCTTATCATTGCCTTTTCTTCTTTGAAGGGTTACAAGTACCAGATCTTACAATCGAAACATTGACAGAAGTGGATTTTCATACTCATGTCCACATTGTGGTAAAACATTTCAGAAGCCAAGTCAGTTAACACGTCACATTAGGATACATACAGGTATAATATATATATATATGTTATTAAGACCTTTTAATATTTTGAAAACCTTCCTAGTCACATCAATGTATATGATAACAGGTATATATTAATATGTAGTAATAGTCAAACCATAGAACAGAAGAAGAGAGCGCCTTGATAGTGTAATAACACAATATGAGTACTACTCACATTCGTCACTGGTCAGGTAGTTGATACCAACTTATCTGAATATGAGCGCATACAGAGAATTACACTGTGTCCGTTCGGTTTACTCCAAGGATCTCCTGTGTAAAAAGGACAGGCGGAGACTCATGTATAGTATTAAAAAACAACTTCAATAAAAGGCTATAATGCTTACGCATTTTGCAGCTGGAGCGCTGCTTTATCAAAGCTAACAATAGCCCACAACATAAAAAGCAAAACCGTCTCCGTTTGGTTTACTCCAAGGATCTCCTCTGTAAAGAGTACAGGTGGAGGCTCATATATAATAATAAAAAACAACTTTAGTAAAAGGCTATAATGCTTATGCATTTTGCTGCTGGAGAGCAGCTTTATCAAAGCTAAAAATAGCCCACAACATAAAAAGCAAGTATAAAAGACTTACTTGCTTTTTATGTTGTGGGCTATTTATAACTTTGATAAAGTGGCGATCCAGCTGCGAAACATGTAAGCGTTATATCCTTTTATTAAAGTTGTTTTTTAATACTATACATGAGCCTCCTCCTGTCTTTTTTCCAGAGGAGATCCTTGGAGTAAACCGAGCAGATACGCTGTAATCCTCCGTATGCACTCATTGTCAGATAAGTTGGTATCAACTACCTGACCATCGACTAATGTGAGTAGTACTCTTATTCTTATAATGATTCCAATAATATTACGTTATTACACTATCATGGCACTCTCTTCTGTTCTATGGTTTGACCATTACTACATTGTGTTGCCGCTTGGAGAGAGCGTGTGGGAACAGTGAGAATTCCCAGCTGCTGTTTTGAGTCAGTTTTGGCGTAAGCCTTAACTGACACTAGTTATATTGTGAGTACATTTCTTAAGGGTGTTGGTGACGGTGCACCTAACAATTAATTTGGAGACTGATGCACACAGGAGCGCCCTGTCTTGTTTTCTTCCTTCTTCTGTCACTACATATATTTAATATGAATGTGTGTCTATATTTATTATTATTTTTATACAATGTGCAATAAAATATGTTCATTGTTAAACAGTTATCCTGATAAAAAAAACACCCAGAAAATGAGAAGGAATAGAAAAAAATAATGGTGAGGTACTGTGGTTCGCTAGTTTTTCATCGCGATAAGGACTATTAACCTTAATTTATCTATAACTTTCTCTTGTAAGAAAGGAATTTTGAAGTTCTACCTAGGAGCAGTCTTGAACATTATGCGTGTTCATTTGTCTTAGTGATTAACATTAAAGTAATTTATAACCAATAATTGGGAGCATTGACACATGAAAATAAAGTCCCCATCAAATAAATCCACATATAACAGGTCTTATCCATGGTTTCTACCAACAAAATGCAGATGTGTATATTTATTGATCCTAGAGGGATCTGTATAAAGTTACAACTCTTTATCTCCATTTCTCCATAAAACTACAATATGATATTTTAACTTAATCCTGCTAAGAATCTCCGAAAAAAATATTAGTCTTTTACAGGTCTTAGTGAGTGCCTGGCATTGGCTGTAAAAAGAGATTGAACTGGTTATTCAGAAACCGACCTATGCAATAATTTGTTTACAATACCTCCTGTTTATGAATGTCAATTTAATGAATATAAAACTGTTATATAGACATTTTACATTTTATGAAGCCAAGTTATTTCTTCCACATAATTTCCATTTCAAGTCAAATGAAGAAAATGTGCTTTTTAAACAACAAATATGAAAGAGAGTGCTTCAAAAAGCCCTGAAAAAAAACGTGTTCACAGGCCTGTAGCTTACCAAAAACAAACTCTGAAAAGAATGTATGCACTACTGGCGAGCAGTGCTAGGTGCCTGGTGGTAGCAAATGCCACTAGTGAAAAAATGTATAGCTTCTCATTCAGTTTTAGTTGCAAACTGTTTACATTTTCAGAATTTTTTCCCATAATTCAAAATACCATTCAGTTTATCTATTTAATAGGTTGAAAAGCTTTCAGTAGCAGGGTGGGCTCAACCATATAGGTAACTTAGGTGGCCTTCTAGAGTGCTGATGTGTGGTGCAGGGGAGTACATAAGGAGGTATTTGTCATCTTTGGATATTCTAACCCCTGACACCCTAAACCAAATAAATGCTGCTTGTTGAGACATCGCAAATTATAATCCTACTAGTTACAAAGGCCGTATACACAGGCTGATCCGGAGCGGGGAGCTCCGGATGGCTCACAGCCTGTCTGTGCTCCCGGCTCAGGGGCAGCAGCAGAGGCGCTGGGTGACATTTTGTCACCCAGCTGCCTCCACTGCTGCCCCAGAGCCGGGAGCACAGACAGGCTGTCAGCCTTCCAGAGCTCTCCGCTCCGGATCAGCCCATTCTGCAAGTCCCCAATACGCATGTGCGGTTACACACATAGTGAGCGATGCATTCTAAGACTTTGTTATAAGATGAAGGCAAAAAATTTTTTTCAGACACCCCGAACAGTGAGGCACAGGTTCCAGGTGCCAGAGTCCTGTATTCCTGAAGCAATAAACAGCACAGAAACATGTTCAGCCATCCAATACTTCATTAGCTGTGGCAGTCACATCACAGTATGTCTGGTGGTGGTAGGCAAAGGTGCAGTGCACCAGAAAAGCATAAATAAGACATTAGGAAAACAGTCAGGGATAGGTAGTTCTGACTGAGTAGCAAAAGAGAGCCAAATACAATATAATCTGTTTGTCACTATAGACTGTAAGCACTTTGGCATCATGAAGATGACCTTCATGGCACCACTGACATTACATTTTACAGGAAGTGAGCCACTATGTTTAATTATCTTTCGATTACTGGCTGTGTGGTATCATGTCATTTATAGATTGTAATCTTTGTTTTCTTTTTTTTTTTTTTTTTTTTTTTTGTCTACCCAAAAGCTTTATTGAAGTATAGTGGGAAACATACAATAAGAAATACATGTAATAAAAGTACAACACATAAGATCCACGTGTAGTTATATTGTTATGTAAAAAAAATAAGAAAAATCTAATGGTGGCTAACCAACTTCAGGACTTGGAATTATAATAGACGACAAGAGAAAGGAGGTTGGAACACTGAATCGTAAATGGAAAGCTGAATAATCTCAGGCTGCAAGAGATAAGACCTAGGGCAAAAGGGTACAAACAGATAATGAAACAAGTAATATTTGTTTTCAAAATTTAGTTTTCTGCCCTATCAATCGCACATTGGTGTGCAAAACATTAGAAAATTATAACTGCTTCATGCTATGAAATATATGTATATATGTATGTATGTATATGAGTGTGTCTTTTGATGGATCAATTCCAGCTAACACCCATGCCAGCATTGCCAATACTGCAGCAAACTCCAGAATGATGTAAATACTTGGGGCACCAATGCCATAGTATTCCTAGTATGGGCTGGCTGTAATCAATAGGAAAACACAAATGTAATTATGTAAGTTTTTTTTCAACAATTCACTTTATCAGAAAATATTATGGTTTTTAACAACCATGTTAAAGGTAAGTCAGATGTTTTTTTGTTGTTTTTTTTAAGAAATGTCTTATTGATGGGACTCCTTTCTGTTTGCTGATGCCCATTTAAAATAAGGCTTGCTATAGAGTGTGATTTCTTTAATTTGCTTAGTGAGAACTTAGACTTTTGAATTGCTCAGTGAACCTGGGGCTGTGTAGTAGGGGTGTTAGGTTATTAGTGCTTTGGAGAAGCTTAGATTGCAGTAGCGGCTAATGCACAAACTAGATTGTACGAAGCCCTCCCACTGTTTTTTTTATTATAGAAGCCCAATATGGCTCCTGTACTTAAAATGTGAAAAAAGTTTTTGTGTTTTTTTGACTTTTCGTTTTGGCCATAACTTTTGATTCTACCAGTGGAAATAGCTTAAAGTTTGGATTGGAGGTCTGACTATCAGTCCCTTCAAACCCTCCAAGTTTCACTAGTGGCATTTGCTACCACCAGGCACCTAGCACTGCTCGCCAGTAGTGCATACATTCTTTTCAGAGTTTGTTTTTGGTAAGCTACAGGCCTGTGAACACGTTTTTTTTCAGGGCTTTTTGAAGTCCACAAATTACACAATCAAATTTTCAAGCCTAGCCTGGCTGTAATTTTTAGAAGGTTTCACTTTCAGTAAGCCTGCAAAAAAAAATTCAGGCTTTTTTGTATGAGCCTGCAGCTATGCTAACCATTATTGTTAAAGAGATAAATAAAAAACAAAATAAATAAAAATATGGTTACTCTGAATGTGGCAGAAGTGTATGGTGGTGGTGGTGTGATTTAATGTACATCTCATCATGATTCACTGGAATGAATGCTAGGCAAAATTATTTGTATTTTCGTGTTTGAATCCAATTCAATCTTACATTATTTTTATAAGGTTACTTCCAAACATTTATTAGTTGTCTCAGCAATGGTCCAACAGTCATTAACAATATAACCAGCTGCACTGAAATCCCGCTCAGACTGCGCGATTGTTGGCAAGCCAGTTAACACTATACATTACGATACATACAGGTATAATATTTATATTTTATTTAGACATTTTAATTGTGTGAAAACCTTCCTAGTTGGCGAAGTCATTTTCAACTACCAAGCTTAGTGGTGTAAATGGTGTAAACAAAAAATCAAAAAGCTAAATAACCAAAAATCCTTTATTTGTACTTGATATGCATGCATTTGACTAAGCAGTTTTGATGTGTGTTTATGTAGTTATTGTTTGTTTTTTTTTAAAGATAGCCAGCTACATTATTAAAGTGACCAATAACAACTTAAACTGGAAAGGGCTTTCAAAATCACCTACGTTTTATATATATATATATATATATATATATATATATATATATATATATTATTATTTTTTTTTATTTTTTTTTTTTTCATGTAAATGAGGCCCCAGTGCATTGGAAAGCAATTCATTGGAGACCTCTAGTTTAAAGCCCCATTTAAATCAATGGGGATTGTGGGAATTTCTTTTTCTCCCCTATGGTGCAGCTGATTTCCTTCAGAATTGTTCCATCTTTTATTAATACATCAGCTTCAATGTGCTTGTCACTTTGCTAAAATCTTCAAATATCTGACAAAGATCAAGAGTTTTTTTCTCACTAGAATTTGCTGAATTGTCAGAAAATGATACTTCCCACAAACAATGTCCATGTACAGAATGCAAATATAGTCAAGTTGCTACCTCTCAGGCCTCTTCCTCAAGCATGTCTGAAAGCCTGCTTCCTAAATCTGCTTAGCTAATAAAGGTATCAGTTTGAATATATTTGCCTCCTGTATTTCTATATCTAACACTGTACCAACTCATTTTTCATGTACAAAACCTTACTATACAGGACTGTGTACCTTTTATTTGTTCATTGACAAAATCATAAGTATAAGTCCTATTTTCATTGGTGTTTTCTTAACATGTTTAGCCATTTAATTCTGGCTACACAGACCTTTCTGTTCAGTTCTAATTTCTCTGAACTCATGGCAGTCATTAGTGGCGATAGTGCAGTTGTTCATGTGGCATCTGTCACACTTTACTTTTTTCTGTTTCTACGCAGTAGTTAAATTATTCAATTAGAAAAAATGTCTTCTTGAAGAAACTGTTGTTCTGTATTGACCGGCAGGTCAGCTTGTAAAACTTTACAACGGCTATAACACGATAATCTGTGTCATAAGTAGTCATGTATAACCTTCAGCTGTCAAAATGTCTAGTGCAGTACATTATTGCTTGTATTCAGTTCTGCTTGCATTACTGTTGCAATCCAGTTTTTTGCATGTTGAAATTATAGGTTCAGAACACTAGAGGTCACTCTTGTCCCAGTGAAACCTTAATTCTGGTGTTTTCTAGCAGTATGGTCCATATTCTGGAAGCTAAAGAAGTTCATTTCTGGGATCAACCAACTACACCATAAAGAACAAATCTAAAATGGCAAAATTTCCATTTTGTAACCCCTTGAATGTTGGATAGGTCTCAAACACATTATATTGTAATGTGGAAACCTGTCTTTCATTCAAGGATTTAAACTCCCCATTAAAATCAATGGGATTTTGTGGAATTGTTCTTTATTGCCTGCCGTGTAGTTGTTTTCCCCAATAATAGCACCTTTTTCATCCTGAATAGGGCATAATATTCTGGAACTGTACAAGTCAGGTTATTGTAAATAAAGACAAAAGTGGAGCCATTCTGGGGCAAACAACTGTAAAAATTCCAAGTGATTCAACCCTTTGAGTGCGGTAGAGCCACTCTGGCACCTCTGAGGGTTAAATGTGGCTTGCAATTCCTTAAATTCATTGAGAGGAGGAAGAATGAAACATATACATATATTGCACTACATTGATAGCACCATTTGTGTTTATTCTCATGAACAAACACATAGGCAACTGTTAGTATCTAAAGACCTGCAATGTCTCCACCATAGATCATTTATGCGCACTTCAGTGACACTGGCCCTGTAGCAGCATTAATGAAATGTCACCTTTTTCACTGTTTTTGTTGCACCCAGAATAACACGTAGTCTGTTTGCCGAACAAGAAGATGCCCACATTTCTGAATTTTTGGTCTAGACATCACAAATATCCATTTTGAAGACCCACTTGGCGCCTACAAAAAGTCCTTTGCTCTGGAAAATGTGTTTTTCCCACATATATACATGCTGTCCTCTAAGTGTACTTCATATTGAAGCATATTTAGACTTGGGGCCTTCTAGTCAAAAGAAAAGTAGAGCAATTCTTGGGTAAACCAACTGTACCATAGGGTGGCAAATTTCCCAAATCCCCATTGAATTTAACCTCTTGGTTTCTAAAGAGGTCTCCAGCTCATTGCGAGCTGTTGAAAGCAGCAGTTATGTGAATGAGAATTTGTATTTGTTTCCTATGGTGCAGATGTCCCAGAACAGTTGCAGTTCCTTTGAACTCACTGTTGAATCTTGAAAGGCTGCCTTTGGGAACCTGTATGTTAGAAAGAAATCCTCTGTAGCAGGGTTAAATTGTATTGATTAGAAATGGCATTTAAGCAGTGGTTAGGGACATATACTTACAATTCTGTATTCCCAAAACCTTTTTGATATTTGAGGAAAATCTTTCGAGCGTGGTAATTTAAAAGACCCACTTTCTGTCACTGCAAGTATTCCTTGTCACTTATGTGCCACATACTAGTAAGTCATTAAAGCTGGATCATGAGATAAAATAGTATAAAGTATTGATTCCTGTGTTGGTCCTCAACTATAGAAATTTTGCTTGTAGTTAGGAGACCAATTGAATAGTGGCTTTTGAAACCTTGCTTCAGTTTGAAAATAAAATCTTTGGGGCTTTTGAAAGCTCTGTAATTTATGAAGAACTACAGTTGTCTTATTATGGGCCTTATTTAGAAAGCAAAAGAACAATAATTGTGGAGCATACCAGCTATATCATAAGGGCCAAACAATCCTCAAAATTCACACTGATTTTAAATGTCTTTTAAAGGGATAGTAACACTTACTATATAAAAAAATATATATTATTGGGTTTATCTTACTGAGAAAAGCAAGGTTACTAAAGGTGTTAAAGTGATAGTAACACTTAATATATGTTAACGTTTAGTTTGTAAGGTTTATTATTCTGAGTACAAGTAGGGTACTCCCACTGCTGAGAGGTGTTTTTATTCAAAAGTTATTGCAGATCAAAGTTGAACTTTTTTGGTGCAGTATCACAGTGGCCTGAAATTGTACAGTGGTGCTGTTGCTACACCATCCTATGGAAAGTTCTGGTAAAGGCAGCAATAACTTTTGAATAAAATACCTCTCAGCAGTGGGAGTACCCTTCTTGTACTCAGGACTATAAACTTACAGAATAATTTATAAAATATATTAAGTGTTACTATCCCTTTAACACCTTTAGCACTAAAGAGGTGTGGAATGCATAGAGAAGCTTTAACCCCCCCCCCCCATTTCATTTAATATACATTTTATTTCCCACCTTTGTCCATGTGGTTAAGTACAGAATTGCTTATCTTTTTCTTTCTGCCTGTGGTCTTATGAAAAGAGAAGAAAGATTGTTATTCTGCATTATTTTGCTTCCTTAACTCATTTATAGTCTTTAAACCTCTGTCCCCTCCCCCCAAGTGACATTGTTTCTCTTAGACATCCTCTCCTTTACAAGAAAATGAAAACTTGTTTGTATGTTGTTTATGAGGAAGAACTCTAAACGTGTTGGATGCTAGACATTCCAATGCATTCTTGCTAGCATTCAAGGAATCAAATTAACACGAAATACTACTGAAGATCCCGTTGACCTGTTGTTTCTTAAAGTGAATCCATGCCCTTGAAAGAGGTGGCTGGTAACTGGTTAACAGAACGACTTGCTAGCCAAGTATCATTGATATAGTAGTCAGTTATATCTATTAACTTTCATGGCTTACGCTTTTATGGAATTTGCCCTTACTTGTTGTCATGCCAAGGCACGAGCTGGTCATTGCAGGGCCTCTGGTTTGTATAATTAGTTTGTATATTTTGTATTTGTATGTTATTCAAAGTGCACCAGTCCTAGGCCATAAAATTCGCTAAGTAGATAACATCACCAGAAACTGAATGAGTACATCGCCAGAGCAGGACATAGGGGTCATAAAAAAAGGTCTTGGGCCCTCGGCTTTGATGGGGGGTTATCCAGAGAATGTGGGTATATTGTAAGCTGTCAGGCCAAACCCCTCCGCCCAGGTAACACCCAGGGAAGTTGGCTTCTTAGAAGCAACTGTGCACTCCTATTTAATATGGGTTTGTGGATAAAAAAGGTGTATTACTTTGTAATAACTGGAACGGAGAACTTTTACCATCTGAAGTCCCCACGAGGGCTCAGGTAAATGGACTGTTTTGCCAATGTGTAATATTTATTTGTGTATGTCCTTTATTTCTGTATTTTTGTAACCAGCACTGTGAAGCCTTTTTTCAGATTAAATGTTCAATTAATCAGCTCTTGTCTCTGTTCTCTAAATAAACTCACTACTCTGAAGGAAGCTCAGGTAGCACACTTTACTAAAGGGTTAATTTTACATGTCTTATTATTAAGGTGATTTTATACTGTATTCTGTTGTGTTTGGGGTAACCTAAGACGCTCAGATATAAAGCCTTGGTGGTGGCAGCAAATTGTATTGCTGGGCTAATACTGCAGGAGGGATTTCAGGGATTAATTTGGTGGTTGCTAGGAATAGTAACAGGTAACCAGGGGTCTGGTATTGTTAACCCTTTCACTCCCACACTCTCCCCACTGTCTCAGCAGGGCCTATAGCCTTCGCTTGTGACAAACTGGTTGGCAGCGTCGGGATATATTTAGAGATTTTTAGTGCTTGCTGGTTTTTTACCTGTAAGGGGAACTTAACACTAAAAGAAATTGCATACATTTTTGTGTAATTTCCAATGACAGAGCTCAGTGCTGATTTAAAAGACATACTGTGTGCAAAACAGTTCTCCCCTCCCCATTCTTGTTTTTCTTTCTCTATCTCATTTCTGAATATGCAGGCTTATCACAAACAACCCAAAGAGACCCTGCAATTGATGTGCCAAGCAAGGGATTTACAAACCTTTGGCAAAAGCAGGGAACAACTTATTGCAGACCTTGTGGAAGCTGACAGATGCACTGTTGAGTCAGAGACTAACACTGAAAGGGTTACTGAGCAACCTACTACTGCAGGACCACTACTTACTGGAATGCTTAGTGTTCGTACCCCTCAAAGTGTCATGGACATTTGCTCTACAGATTTATTCCGACAACTGATGGCTTCAAATCCTCAGAAGGCCATGCAAGTGATAATTCAACAGCAGGCTGCACAGAGACAAGGAAGAGAGTCAGAAAGGAGCCATGAGCTGGAAATGGCCAAGCTGCAGTTCACAGTTCTGTCCTCACCAAACACTGCATCAGATACCAGCACACCTAGGCTCCACAAGGAGGATTTTCCTTCCCTGGAAGAGGGGACTGATTTGGATGTATTCCTGAAAAGTTTTGAAAAGGTGTGCAGGCAGCATCATCTACCCTCAGACCAGTGGAGGAGATATTTAACTCCACAGTTGAAAGGAAAAGCTTTGGATGTGTTTGTGTCCCTTCCCCCAGAGACTGATAACTATTATGAGGCAATTAAATCTTCCTTGCTAAAAACTTTTAACCTTACTCCTGAGGCCTACAGGAAAGTTTAGACGCATGAAGCAGAGTTTCTCATCCAGCTGCATTCAATATGTTGGAGAACTGTAAACCACATACCAGCAATGGATTGCAGGGTTACAAGCTACCACCTAGGAAGCAGTTAATGACTTAATGGTTCTAGAACAGTTCTTACATACACGGAGCCCTGATGTAAGAGGGTGGATTCTAGAAAAAAACCAAAAGCTGCTAGGGATGCCACAGAACTGGCAGGTGACTAGACAGACATCCATTCATCAACATATAGGTGTGGAATTATGCCAGTCGGTACTCCAACCTGGAGAGGAGATACAGTTCAGTCACCATCTACAAGATCTGCAGTGAGGACCTCACCATCAGCTGCCAATAGCGCAGGGGCTATGTGCGGTGGGCCCCATACCAGCCGTTATTTTCAGTGCAACTAGATTGGGCATCTGAGGGTTACTTGCCCCACTAGGAATCCACTGCCACCTGCTCGTCGAGGTGGGAGTGCCACTGGAGGGCCACCATCAGTTTTGCTTGTGGGTGGGCCTGTGGGGAAAAGAGAGGGTAACCTGTAGAGTGTAACTGTGGGTGACCGGTTGACCATGGGACTGAGAGATTCTGGAGCTTCATTCACCTTGGTACACCCTGAAGCGTTGAATACAGAGGACATGATCCGTGGAAGAACCATGTCCATCAAAGGAATTGGGGGGGGGGGGGTGCACCTCGCTGTGCCCATGGCACGTGTATACCTTGATTGGAGGGGTGGGCAAAAGTTTGCGGGAAGTGGGGGTTTCTGAGGATATCCCGGTTAATGTTCTTCTGGGGATTGATTTGGACCGGATGCTCTGTCACTATGCTCCAGGGGACACTGATTGCAAAGTGGAAGGGCTAATTGAAAGTCCTGCTCATCTAAGGTACTGTGTGAAACTTTGGGGGATGTTGTGAAATGTGATCGCTGGAAGGGAGAGCAGGGGATGGATAAATGTCTGCCTGTAACAGAACCAGTGATGCCTTCCAAATGTGAGGTGGGTGTGTTGTAACATGTGATTACAATGAGTTCCAAATGGTTTGGTGTGCCCCAGGTAACAATTAAGGATGAAGGACCAGGAGTGAGTGGTGATTGCCTGTGTCTAAATCCTGTGAGACTGTGATGGGTGGGATGAATGGGATTTTCCTTCTGTAACATGTTCCCTGGATGGGGAATGTAGAGAGCAGAAGTTATGCTCCCAGGAGGAAAGTGGGAGACAGGGAGGTATACCAGTGGTAGCAGGGGAAACATGTCAGCAGTATGCCAGGTCTGCAGCTGTAGAACATGAGGAGGATGGTAATCAAAGGGTCACGCTGTCTGAGCAGCAGGCAGAGAAAGGGGTAAACCTAATCCCACCCCCCAATGCTCTGCCAGAGGGAGCTGTATACTCTGGTGCAGCCAGGTGGGGGGAGGGCAATACGAATTTCCTGGACGCTCTGCGCAGTGACCCCTCCCTTGAAGGGCTGAGACACAGAGCTGAGAAGCCAGGTGCTGACATGGATAGGCACTGGTTAAATTGGGATAACCATATTTTATACTGGGAATCCCTTCCCATTGACATGCAGGGGCCCAGGTTGGGAGAAAGGCAGATTACATGGGAATGCAGATGGCCCGTCTTGTCAGGGGGGAAATGGAGGTTAATGGTGAACAAATTGATCAGCCTGTGGCTTGATCCCTCTTCCACCATCTTAAGGGGGAGGTGCTATGCCAAGGCATGAGTTGGCCATTACAGGGCCTCTGGTTTGTATAATTTGTTTGAATAACATAGAAATACAAAATAAACAAAGTGCACCAGTCTTAGGTCATACGATTTGCTGAGTAGATAACATCACCAGAAACTGAATGAGTACATCACCAGAGCAGGGCATACAGGAGTCATAAAAAAGGTCTTGGGCCCTCTGCTTTGATGGGGGGTTATCCAGAGAACATGTGTATATTGTAAACTGTCAGGCCAAACCTCCCCCCAGGTAACATCCAGGGGGTTTGGTCTCTTATTTAATATGGGTTTGTGGATAAAAAGGTGAATTTCTTTGTACCAACTGAAGGGGGAAATACCATCTGAAGTTCCCGCAAGGACTCTTAAAATATTGGTAATTGGATTTATTGTGTCTCTCCCATTTTATTTTACGGACTGTTTTGCCAATGTATAATCTTTATTTCTGTATGTCCTTTTATTTCTGTATTTTTGTAACCAATACTGTGAAGCCTTTTTTCAGATTAAATGTTCAATTAATCAGGTCTTGTCTCTGTTCTCTAATATGATCTCAATACTCTGAAGGAAGCTCAGGTAGCACACTTTACTAAAGGGTTAATTACATATGTCTGATTATTAAGATGAGTTTATACTGTAATTCTGTTGTGTTTGGGGTAACCTAAGATGCCCAGATATAAAGTCTTGGTGGTGGCAGCAAATTTTAGTGCTGGGGTGATAGTGCAGGAGGGATTTCAGGGGTTAATTTGGTGGTTGTTAGGAATAGTAACAGGTAACCAGGGGTCTGGTATTGTTAACCCCTTCACTCCCACAATCTCCCCACTGTCTCAGCAGGGCCTATAGCCTTCGATTGTGACCTTTGTTGTGCATCCAAAACAACATGTTATTTCTAGAACATTATTTGGATAAATATAACCAATCCTTATAATTGAAAAACGTTTAGTTTTCTTAAAAAATATTCACATATTTAGACTTAATTGGGAATAACTGACCCTAAAACAAATCTCTATTATTTTTTTGTGTTAATGTACAATTTAGATGCACTTTATAAAATCACATATTATGTAATAAGTGAGCTCTCTGTGGTGTAAAAAAACAAAAATTCAAGTGTTAATATAAATTCTAAAAAGAAATGTGCCTGCACTAAGTAAGGTTTGTATTTGTTTTTAGGGAATGGTAACATGTAGGTCAGTATCTTTATTAATTTTGGTGAAAAACATACAGTACAGTTACTGCATAACATTGTGTACTCCCCCCCCCCCCCCGACAAAAAGCAAACAAACAAAAACTGAATATATATTAAAATGATAAAAATACATTGATGTTACAGTTGGGAAAAAAAGTCAAATATCCGTCAAATTTTCAAGTTCAGTCTGTCACAAATTGATTATGACTTGATCTGCTAAAACACCACTCTCTGAAGCCATTTGTTAATTGCAAAATGCTTTAGTCTTCCCAATCCCTCAATGTTAAGGTTTATTTTTCAATTCATTTTCTCCTATTGCTTGTCATTTCAGGCGAAAGACCCTTCAAATGTAGCTTATGTGGTAAAGCTTTCAACCAGAAGGGGGCACTGGCGACCCATATGGTTAAGCACACTGGTGAAAAGCCCCATGCTTGTTCTTTTTGTCCAGCTGCGTTTTCTCAGAAAGGCAATCTGCAGTCCCACATACAGCGAGTTCATTCAGAGGTAAACATAAGCACTCTGTTACTGTCAATTTGCAAGCGGCTATCTGCTCAGTGTCAACCGAAAATGATTAGCTAATGAGCGGTGATTGTTGAAGCATTAATCCTTCTGCTAGGCTGGCCCTCTCAGTTCCACAGGTGTCTCATTATAGTACATACAGCCACTCTGGCCACATTGTGTTGTACATTTTGTGACTTCCTTCACCGTTGCACAGAGAACAAAAACACCTATAGGCATAGAAACTTAGGGGTCTATGCACAAACACAATTCGGGAGCAAACCATTTGCACTATGGAGGAACAAACAAAAAGGCCCATTGATTCACATTGGACTTTTAACCCTTTGAGTGCCAGAGGGGTACGGAACGCATCGCAAAGCAATGCGTTCCGTACCCCTCTGTCACTCAAATCGTTAACCTGTTAAATGCTAGAGGTCTGCAATGCATTAAAGACTTCTATGGCATACAACAGGTTAACCCCCATTTAAATAAGTGAGAATTTGGAAATAATTTATTTGTTCCCAGTGGTCTTTTCTTTTGTGCATGTATCCTGGAGAAAAGAATAAAAGAAAAGGTTTAAAGGGATAGTAATACTTCATTATTACTATCCCCCATGTTGTAGCCCTTAAAATTCTGAATTCAACGATACCAGCGGTATCATTCAAACCTTTATGGTTTGAGAGATATCCGCTTTCAAAGTTCCCTCTTTTTGCCTTTCCCCTGACGTCAGCGCAATAGCTGAGAGGTGAGGAATCCTCTCAGTGAGCAAGCGGTGGCTCTGCAGCAGTGCTGAGATCTTGTTATAGAAACAGAAATCCTTCACTAAAATGGTCTTTCTATGTGTGTTCAGTTTGCAGAGCTACGTGTGTTCAGTTTGCAGAGCTACGTGTGCTCAGTTTGCAGAGCTACGTGTGCTCAGTTTGCAGAGCTACGTGAGCTCAGTTTGCTGCAGAGCCGCCGCCATCCCAGGATCGGATTCCCCTTCTCTCAGCTAGAATGTTGACGTCAGGGGAAAGACAAAAAGAGGGAACTTTTAAAGGGGATATCTCTCAAACCATAACGGTTTGAGAGATGCCACTGGTATCATTGCATTCAGAATTTTAAGGGCTACAACATGGGTTATAGTAATAATGAAGTATTACCATCCCTTTAACCCCATAGATTCCAGAGAGCTCTCTTTTTTGCTTTGCATTGCAATGCACTAAAGGCCTACGTCACATGAGAAGTTAAATCAGATATTTCAAAAGAAAAGTAGATGGGGGCAAACCAGCCACCTCAATGAGAACATATACAAATTCCTTGACCCCTGAAATATTCCAGAGGTCGCCAATGCTTTAACTTTCATGTGTTGGAGACCTTTAGAATTCAAGGAGTTGAAAGCCCCATTTAAATTAATGGGAATTATTGTATTTCTTTTGCCTGTTTGGTTTTTCCCAGAATTACTCCACTTTTGGTTGGTGCATATGGCAGTTTTGGGGCAAATCAACTGCACCATATGTGAACTCTCCAAATACCCACTTATTTACATAGTTATATTTACCCATTGAATGCTACAGAGGTCTTCAATTAATTTCTTTGCTAGAGACCTCTCAACCATTTAAGGGGTTAAAAGTAAATTTAAGTCTATGGGAATTGTCATTTGTCGCCTGTGTCACAGTAGGTGAATTGCTCCTTTTTAGATTGTTTTGCATATACACTTAAATTTTCTGAGAAAAATGTAAAAACTAAAATAAATACAACATGGACAAAACAATTTCCTAGTCAAAAACAACTAAGAAAATGGTGTATTCAGTTATTCAGGACTAAAATATGTTTCCCTTGTGGTGTTGGATGGCTGGAGTTGTTGTGTGTATGTATGTATATGTATATATATATATATATATATATATATATATATATATGGATCTTGACAAAGGCCCTGGGCAGGGCCGAAACGTTGATGGAATAAACTTCACTATTGTTCATCATCAGCAAGAAGTCCTGTGAGTGCATTCTTTATTTTCTATATGTGGATACTAATTTATTTTGGGAATTGGCACCCAGGCATAATATTATTGAAAGGAGAGTGCACAACTTGGAAGTATATATATATATATATATATATATATATATATATATATATATATATAAATAAATAATATAAATATATATATATATACATATATAAATACCTGTAATACCGTTTGTTGCTTTGAGCATCATAATAATGTGTGCTGTGCTACACAAAAAATTTGGTTGACAAAATGGATTAACATTGCTGTTACTACTCCAGCGGTATTATGCACTAAGGCAGAGATTTCCAAACCAAAGTCTCAAGAGTTATTTGAGGACTTCAGAAAAGTCCAATCCAGCCCTTCAGGCAAATTGTATCAAACCGTAAAACTGAACTGCTGCAAAACAAAATCATTAAGTGGGTTTGTATGTTTATGTAGCAGAGTAGAACGTAGTTTACTAACCTAGCTAGTGATTGGCTGTGCAATCTTTAATTTTGTTGAAGTGTCTCTTTATTGTGATTAAATTATTTAGAAGAAGGTGGCCCTCCATTCATTGTTCATTTTTATGTTTGTCCTTTGAAGAAAAAAAAGTTTGCACCCCTGTCAAATTGCTATGTTATTCTGTGTTACATTTTTTTCAAGTTAGAGCGATATTAGGAAGGCAAAATATGAGGAATTCTGGAGCAAATCCACTACTCCATAGGGGGAAGATGAAATTCTTGAATGTTAAAAGGTGTCCAATGCATTGCAATCCAGTGTGTTAGGGACTGCTAAAGGACTAAAAGCCAGATGGAAATCAGTGTGCGTTTTTGGAATGTTTCTATGTCCTCTGTGGTATAGTTGTAGGGTTGCCACCTTTTCTTAAAAAAAAAAATACCGGCCATGGCATTCCCTCCATAGACTTAACATTGCACAGAAGCCAATTTTTTACCGGCCTGACGGTAAAATACCAGCTGGCTGGCAACTCTATATAGTTGGTATGGTTAGAATTGATCATGTTTTGTTTTCTGTATAAGGTCCTTAGTGCATAGGCTCCATGGAATACTATGGGAATTGGGGTGCTTATTTCAGTGTAGAGTTTCTCAGCTCAGTCACAAAGACCAATCCCGTCCAAAAGACCAGTCCAGTTCCAAAATGATGGGCAAGTTTATTAGACATGACCCTAATTATTGTATTTTTTGCCAGGTGCAGTAAATAATGTAGAGTAGTGGTTGGCAACATGAAGCCCTCTAGCTGCTGCCAGACTAAAACTCCCATCATTTCCCACCAGCTGGCATAAGCGGTACATTATTGGAGATCTGCTGTGATCATACCAGTTCCTTGCATTGGTCTGGTGGTTAACATATTGATTATCAAAAAGGAAAATGACAGATTAAGAAATATCTG
The DNA here is from genome assembly GCA_037306005.1 of Rhinophrynus dorsalis. NCBI lineage: Eukaryota > Metazoa > Chordata > Amphibia > Anura > Rhinophrynidae > Rhinophrynus > Rhinophrynus dorsalis. Next base: position 177,754,330 of record CM074723.1, read on the forward strand.
TTTTATTAGAACATTTTATGTTTATATATTTTGTGAATTAGATTATTACATTTTGCAATTTAGAGTAAAACTGATTTTCATGGATACTCCTTTCAGAACAACTCTTATGCTTTTACTTTTCATTTAAGAGTGCAAGCTAGGTATGTGAGCTACTGAATCTAAAAGCATTTTAAGCTTGAAGGGAATTGTTCTCTAGGGTCATTTTGAAGTGGATTTTGTTAGTTTTGAATTGCTAAGACAACTCATTTGAGGGTCTCTAAAGTGAGGCTTCTTCAGGACAAAGGATGGACAGAGTGCTTTTTGATATTAACTAGCAATTTGTCTATGCAATCCCTTATCCCCAGAAGATTATGCCATAGATGCCTTTACTGCTTTGGAGACCATCCTAAAGAAGGCCAGACTGAAATACTATGACACTGTATTTTATGTCAAACATAGAGGGTTGGTAATGGGACAAAATGTGCAATGTGTTAGCATAAACTAACTCTCTTAGAGGGATTACCTGTATTAATGGTGATGGTAGGGAAGGCTATTTATTACATTAGTGATGGAGTGGTACTTAGAAGATATAATATTGGAAGTGCAAGTACATGATTTATGTTCTTGGTTCTAAGTGCAGTAAATGAGCTGCACTTGTGTATTCATACATTCTCTCCAGTATGTTTTAGTAACTTGAGGAAAGGTTTTAAAATAGAATGTATTCTTATCATACAAACCTTTTCAGTCCTGTGAATCTATTAAACTATTGTTAATAAAAACAGGATAACAGAGTAGTAATGGGACTTCCTTATTTTTTTGTAAAAAGAGGAACTAGAAGAAATTGGGGGGAGAAAGACTCCACCAGTTATGTTTCACGTCCTCCTATAAACTATACAGAAGAGGCTACATGTCTAGGTGTTCTAGTACATACAGATTATATGTTTCACATAAACGTTGACTGTCCCTGTTTGGGAGATTAACAATAAGTTTAGTCCACAAGTATCCCATTGCTTAACCCTTTAAGGACCAGAGACACGTGCAATGCATTGTTAAGCAATGTGTTGCACACCCCTCTGGGCCTTAAAGGGTTAATTAAATGTTTGTTGGTTTTATGTCTGAATATGGGGCTGTTTTCTGGAAGAAAATGGATCAATTCAGGAACAAGCCATTGGCATCACGGGAAACTCCTTTATTTCACACTATTTTAACCCCTTTAATGCCAGACTTCTCCAGCATTCAGGGAGTTAAAATCCCCATTTAAATAGTTGGGAATTTGGTAACTTTTTTTTGTCCCCTATGGAGCAGTTGATTTGCCCCAACATGCAACTCTTTCTCTTTCATAAGCTATATGGCACATGGTCCTTTAAGTTTAATAGGAAAGTTAGTCCCCATCAATCTGAAAATATTGAACTACAGATGACAGACATTTCATTAAAAAGAAAGATTACAATGGCTGCATTGTTATCTCAGGAAACAACTATATTTGTAGACTATATATAAACCCCTTGGATGTTAGGAAGATGTCCAGAACATTTCTATTCAATGAGCAGGAGACCTTTCTAGCATCCAAGGGGTTAATGTCACTATTAACACATGTAAAGTAAAAAGCCTTAGAACCGCAAATATAGTTCAAAAATAATCATTTAACTGTAAATTATTGATATTTGAGAAACTTAAAAAAGATAGCTGATGGGAAATTAATTACTTTTTCAATTCCAACAACTTTCATCTCAGGCAATAATGAATTTACCAGGGGAGATTATATTAAACACATCTCCTTTTTCTTTTGATACTGAGCAACGTATTATAGTAGGTCACAGCTGAGCAGTCAATGTAGCTTATCTAGATGCACAATTAATGCAACTGACCAAAATAGAACACATCAATAACATTTCTAAAGGTCATTAGCCTTTAAATTGTACAAAGTGCTGCAGGTTATTTCTGAATGTGTGTTTATTTGGAAGCTGTACACCACACCTTCATACAAAGTGCTTGAGAGTAGCCATTTCCTCTCCTGACTTCCACCTCACTTCTTTCCTGTCACTTAGATCAGTGGTTCTTATTCAGGGTGCCATGGCAGTTTGGTGCACACGGAAGCCTGTTTAGCGTGCCATGTTTTTTCTCTGAATGTATGTATGTTCAGTTTCAAATATATATTTATTAAAGTTCTGATTCACAACATGCTCTTTATTCTCAGTCATATCGTGGGACCTTAGACTAAAAATTTAAATACAGTTTTCCCTTCAATTTACACTTGACAAACTACCTTTCTCTTATGTCCTATATGGAACACAAGGACATGGGGCTGAGTCTCTCCTTTTGGAGGGCAGGACACATCTCAAAGACAGAGTCTTGTGGGTGGAGACTCCCTCCTCCTCCTCTAGCTCAACCCTTCCCTGGTCTGCAAGTACCCAGAATGAATGTGTCCTGCCAAGAAGATTGGTGACAGGAAACACTCTCCGTTTTTAAGATTTTTTATCATTTTCCTGATAGATATGGGGCTGTCACATTCCCCCCATATACAGGTTACCGATATCCTTTTGAAAGGTCACACGCAAAAGAGCATGCAACCATTTAAGACTTTAACCATGTAACCTGGATTAAAATGGCGACATGACAATCTTATACAGCTGCTTCACCTCCAGGCCACTGTATTCCATTTAGGACACTGTATTATGTCATTAACAAACAGCGACAAGTGACCATTAATAGATATGTCATGGAAATATCATGGAAATCAGGTGCACAAATGGCCCGGATGCCGCTGAGAAGTGGCTGCATGCTTAGACTTACATAATGTACCAAAATTCCAAACTTCTGAATGTCTGAGATGGGTCAACATGCAATTTGAGTAAAGAAGAGAATGAAAAGAGGGCAGACAGTGAAAAAAATTGAAAACGGGAGATAAGAAGTAAAGCAGGGATAAAGAAAAATAATATAAGAAAGAGAGGGAAGACTGGAGAGGAATGAAGAGGAAGAAAACATTAGAAGATAAATATAGGAAAATGGAGATAAAGGAGAGATGAGGTGAGAGATGGGATGAGAGAGAGAGAGTGAACATTGCAGCATCCAGAACAGATAAATAATGATAAATAATATTTGAGTTAACTATATTAACGATATTAAATCTACTTAAAATTAACCATTACTATCCCTTTAAGAACTATCTTTGGCGTAAAGAAAAACAAAGAGTCCTGGAAGTACTGTTATAGCCCCCAGAGACCCCTGATCTCAACATCATCAAGTCTGTCTGGAATTACATGAAAAAGTAACTGAGAGTTCCTAAATCCACAGAAGAACTGTGGTTGGTTCTCCAAGATGTTTGGAACAACCTACCTGCCAAGTTCCTTAACAAACTGTGTGCAAGTGGACCTAGAAGAATGTATGATGTTTTGAAGGCAAAGGTGGTCACATCAAATATTAATTTGATTTTGAAACATCTTCAGTTCACTCACTATCGTTTTGTTAATTGATTTAAAAAAAAAGAAAAAAACTGTTAACATGTCTATTTTTGAAAGTATTCTTACTTGACAGCATTTTTTCACACCTGCCTAAGACTAATTAGACATACCTGGGAACTTTGTCTTCTGGAGTCCCCAGAGGTGACTCATATGGTGCCGGTGGGAGGATATAAATGAAGCAAATTGTGTCACAAAGGGGCGGAGCTTAATCATGGGTGGCGGCAGGTCTTAATGGTCTCTGCAGTAAAATGGGCAGAAAGTGGGCAGAACTGGGTGAGAAGAAGTGGAGGAACACACTGGGAAGGAGAAGTGGGAGGAACACGCTGGGAAGGAGCAGAAGTGGACAGAGTCTGAGGAAACTCACCACACCTGGAGAATCAGTCTTTGTCCCCAGAGACCCGGTAATTCACTGCAAAAACAGGAGGTAATAAATATGATATATGGCCTAGTGGTGCTGTTTCTGCCTATGGAAAGCTAATTGCGTTAGGCTCATGCTTTCCACAGAAAATAGCAACAGTGTTGTGTGGGTCCCCCCCCCCAAAAAAAAAAAACAAACAAAAAACAAATGAAGTGCAGAACTAACAAAAACGCTATTCCTGTAATACCTTTTTGAATAAGAGAGCTAAGAAACCTACAACAAATGTTTTTATGATTCAGGTTTATGACACCTTTAACTCTCTGAATGCCAGAGGGGTATGTGGAATGAGTTGCACACTGCTCTGACATACAGAGGGTTAAGAAGTAAAGGAATTAACCTTCTTAAAATATCTCCATCATATTGTTTCACTGCATCTGAGACCTCTCTAGCATCCAAGGGGTTACACTTGTTTGAGGTAAAGAAAAGCTCTAATAAAACTGATTTTCTAGTTTTGTGGGAATTGGGTCCGGTATCTTAAATGCCTTGTCATATCCTATTACTATGTTCAATTCTAACTGACAGCTTCGTATTTACTATTTGCAGCCGTAATTAATCTTACTGACACGTCTCCTGACAAATTCTAGTAACCTGTGAAAAAAATTATCCCTGGTTTTATCTCCTAGTTTCCCTATAGACTAGATCAGTAATTCTGAGATAAAATTCACTGATCATTTTTTCACAGTTAATAGAATCCAGGCTCCTGAGAGATGCTCACATTTATTTTTACAGACAAAACTAAATTAATCAAATGGGTCAGAACTGTAGAGTGGGAAAGAATCTATTTTGTTTCAGTGTGCACCTTTGACTGAGTGTCATTTAGTTACAATTTGCATGATTACAAAAGTGGTGTAATCTGTAATATGTCATTTTTTTTTGCTTGTGTGAGTATTAGTTTTACTCCTTTATGAATATACTGCAGTCTTTACTAAATACATTGCTAATACAGAACTAAACAGGTCTGGGTGCGATGGAAGAACAATTTGCTCCAATTTATGACACTTTTGATCAATCTTGCTCATAGTGCTGTACTAATTTAGTAATCTCTCACTACATTTTAAAATGATTTCATTTCTTTTCTTGTTGCCTGAAGGTGAAAAATGGGGTTACTTATCACTGCACTGAATGTAGCTGTATTTTCAAAAGCCTCGGCAGCCTGAATACTCACATTAGCAAGATGCATGTGTCAGGATCCCAAACGGCTCAAGCTTCAACGGGAGGAACATCTAATGTTAACCTGGTAAATTCTCTATTTACATAAGAAATAACCATTTTTACTGAGGTATTATGTCTTCCAACATTAATAACACACCACCTATGAGATCTCTGATCCTTAAAGGAACAGTAAAACAAGGGTACTCCTACTGCTTACATAGTTAGTTCCAAAGCTATTAATGTTCATTCTATTTTATTATATCAAATGGTAAGCAACAGTGAAATCTGACCTCCAAATACCTGTGAATACCTGAAGTTCGCATAGGTATTATATTCCTTTCAAAGGGAAATGTGTGATCCACTGGCTACAACTCTCCACGGAATTTGGTAGTAACAGTTCCACGTGACCCGATTTGTCCTGAGACACAATTCAATGTGTTGGATGACTCTTTAGAATCCAAGGGGTTCAAATGCAGTTAACCCTTTGAGTGCCAAAGAGGTATCCAACACTGCAGATTGTGATTGTCTGATGCTCACATGGGACAGCCATTCATTGAGGGTTGTGTTGAGCATCTCCACCTCAATTGTCAGTTATTTGAACAGTCTGCCTCAGATTTTCATGCAGATCTCCCGTACTGAATTTTACCTGTGTTCTGTTTTGAATGTAGGGAAGATGCAGCATGCTTCATTTGGTGTACTTTACCCAGGAATGTTGCTAAGTACTGGTTGAAGTGAGATGAAGACCCAGGTCTCGGGCTTAAAGCAGTACACTTTGTTTGCCTTAAAAAAAGTTGCAGTTCATGGACAGTGACACAAGTTTTGTTGTTTTGGCTCAGTACTCATTCCATATGCTTATTCTACAGCTAGCTGCCGCTTAGCAGCATCATATTTTTAGCTCTCTAGCACCATTACAGAGGAGAAATTTCCACACACTTATTAGATTAATCCTGGCCAAAAGGGTGGTCTAGTTCCAAAATGATGGGCAAATTTCCTTTGCAGAGGAACACCAGCTTACCCCAGAGGTACTTTTTGGTCTTGTATGGCCTTGTAAGTGAGGTGCAGCTGGATTCCCTAGGCACTGAGAGTAAGTGGTCCAGGTGTGGATTACCCTTCAGTCTTGGGGAACCCCCTTATTCAAAACACATGTCAAAATGTGAGAGGCTCTGGGGACAAACAAAAACCACCATGGCTTGTTCTTTGAACAAGGTTTTTTTATGTAGTTTTTTTGGAGACTATAACCTGAACTTTCTGGTTTGTATCTTGTGGTTATGTTGGTACAGTCTTCTTTTTATGGTACTCGTTGACATTTCTATGTCTACATCCTGATGGTGCTCTTCCTAGTATTTACTATGGAGAGCTGTAGTCAGTGACTCAATCTTTCACTTATTATGTATTATAAAAATAAATATGCCTCTTGGACAGCATTTAGTGCTGTTGCTCACAGTTTGGTTTCAAAAATAACATATTTAAGTTGTAATAACTTTTAAATAAAAACATTTCAGCAGTGGGAGTGTCCTTGTTTTACACAATAGAAAAAGTCCTTTAATACTTCTCCTTAACAATTCCCCCAGTTCAGCACAGGTGAAATAATCAGGGGCTTAAACTCTTTGATTCACTCACCTGTGCTGAAGCATGGAAAATCTATAGGCCTGGCCTGTTGTTGTGCCCTGTGGGCACAAGTTGAGAGCTACTGCTCCAGGTGATAACCCCTGTGGAGGTGTCTCAACCAGACCCCAATGTTAGAAACTGCCCTGGAAATCAATCTCAAGTAGGCATTAGCAATGTGATGATATAGCCCACTTGATAGGACTCTAACTCTGACCTGCTGTATGTTTTCTTGGGAAATCGTAAGAATATTTAAGGAGATTATCTCAACTTAATACTCTGCCTTTACTGATTTCAGACACCTCAAAATAAAATTAAAGTACATGGAGAATGTTTGAATTTATTGTATTTATCTAGGGTAGATCCCTGATTCAATGTAATCTTTTACGATCATATCACCTCCTTCTGTGGCTTTCTCTTTCAGATAGTCTGTTCAGGCAGTTGCACCAAAAAGCACAAAAAGCCTTAGTGTAATGTGTGCCACACCCTTGTATAAATGCCTTTCATTTAAGGAATTTATTGTGGCATTATGTAGCAAAAAACAAATAAAAAGAAGCATCTGTTTTTTTTAACTATGTTCTATTATTGTGCATTTAAACATGTTGTAATATATTTTCTGTGAAAAAGTATCCCCTGGCCGGGAATACTGGGCACTTGCCTTAAAAGGCTTTCTAGTGACAGACTCCCTTCCTACTAATTTAGCCCCACTAGTCATGTTCATTTTTAAGTGACCAAGAAGGGGGTGCATCAGGGAAAATACCTCCTAGCCTTCTTTTTATTTTCTATACCTTATATAGGGGCTTTGTAATCCCCTAGATGGGCTCCTGTCTCAGGCCTCCTTGATGGATATGAACCAGGGGACTGACTGCTTAACACCTTAATGACCACCCAATCCCACTGCACATTTTACTTTTCCCTCTCATTGTACACCGGAATCCCATGATGTACCAGGACTGTCACTGGTCCTTAATGTCCGGACACGCATGATGGTCCTGGCATGTCACACTTCCTTAAGGGGATAAGGACCTGGGTGTGTGTGTGTGTGTGTATACACACACATACAGTACTGTGCAAAAAGTTTAGGGAAGAGTGAAAAATAGACATGTTAATAGTTTATTTTTATCAATTAACAAGATGATAGTGAGTGAACAGAAGAAAAATCGAAATCAAATAAATATTTGGTGTGACCACCCTTTGCCTTCAAAACAGCATCAATTCTTCTAGGTACACTTGCACATAGTTTGTTAAGGAACTTGGCAGGTAGATTGTTCCAAACATCTTAGAGAACTAACCCAGTTCTGAGCCATACCATCACTTCCTTGTTCTTCTTTATTCTGAAGATAGTTCTTAAAGTGATAGTAATACTTTGATAAAAATAATTTTAATGCTGTAGGTATTAAAAAAAATAAATCAATTGTATCCAGTGCTATCTCTCAAACCTCTATGGTTTGAGAGATCTAAGCTTTCAAACTTACCCCTTCCCTCCCTGTGCACTGACATCAGCTTTCTGTGTTAGACACGGAGATCCCGTTCAACAGACCATCCTGCGCTCTTCAGCAGTGCCGTAATCATGCTAGTTAGGCAGAAATACTTCATTGAACTGTCTACAACATGTTCCTGGTTTGCACGCACACGTTGTAGACCATTCAAATGAAGTATTTCTGCCTATTGTGATTACGGCACTGCTGAAGAGCGCAGGACGACCTTATTTGAAATTCGTTTTTAAACTGGGCCATATGGGAGAAATCCTTTTTTTTCTTGGGGAAGGAATGTACTCCTGAAGATTTCTTGTTTAATTCTTCCAAATGAGGACCAAAAAGAAAGTCACCAGGAAAAAGGCAAACAACTAATCTTGCCTTAGAAGCAGAAGAATCAGCCTCCCAAGATCTAAGCCAGAATGCACATGGAGGATGACTTAGCTAATAACTTCATGATGTCAACTGAGGAATCGCAAGAGAAACTTGTTGCCTCTTTGACGACTGCTACTTCCTTAAGCAGCTTAGCTCTGGATACAGAAGACACTATCTTGTCCTCTTCTAAATCCAATTCTCATAGAGCTAGCAATATAGGCAGTACATGTGACTACCTTCATATTCTGACCTAACAAGATGAACTGTTTTTTCAAGGCATTCTCCATTTTCCTATCTATGGGTACTTTCAAAGAGGACCCATCCTCCATGGGTATGATTGTTCTTTTAGCAAGTCAAGCTACTGCCACATCAACCTTGGGGAGAAGTTGCCCAAGACTGTAACTCTGTTTCTTCAAATGGGTACATCTTCTGGAACCTTTTAGATAAGGTAAATCGTCTGTCAACCTTATCCCATTCCGTTTTGACCAAACGATGAATAGAGCTATGCATAGGGAAAATTGGGGCAGACTTCTTATTACCCAAAAAGCTGCATCCATTATATCTAAATTTTTATGAGTTTCCGTGGGATCAAAAGATATCCTCATACACATAATTAGGGAATCAGCAATATTATATGAACCTGATTCCACCAAGATTATACCCTTCTCTTCTGAGAAATAAAGGGAATCCAAGTCATGCACACTAAGTATATCCTCCTGAACCTCAGAGCAAACTGATGGTTCCTCATCAGGGTCATCAGAGTGAATTCTTTTCCTAGGAATGGGCTGGGGAGTCACCCTGGGCCATCAGACAGCTCAGGGTCTATGGACCGAGTCGTGAATTCTCCGTCCCGTCAATGTTCGGTATCTCCAGGTGGTTTGTCTAGCTTTACTATATTGGTCTCTGTCCCTCCAGGGTTTGTCCGTGCAGATTAAGACAGTGCGACAGTGGTGGCCTATTTTATCCCCCAAGGAGGGTTCAGGAGTACAGCCCTGTGGTCAGAAATGTAGCTTATCGTCTTGTGAACAGAGGCTCACATGCAGACTCTCTCCACCATTCACAGACCAGGGATAGACAACATTGTGGCAGGTTTTCTCAGCCGTCAACATCTAGACCCTAAGAAATGAAAGTTTATGACAGACGTGCTCGATGCCATAGTCCATCTGTGGGGTCTTCGACTGTGGATTTCAGGACCTTGCTATCAAACCACATGTTTCCCTTTTCTGCTTCAGATCCCAGGCACCTCTAGCTCTCGCTACCCATTTTAGTTCTTGTGTCTTCTCTCTCTGTCCATTGAAGAGCCATTTTGGCTTCCTCTGCTTCCTGACCTTTTGCATCAGGATCCTCCATGTCACAACAAGGTGAAGTTAGTTTTGACGGCTTGGCTCTTGAAACCAGCATCCTGAAGAAGAAGGGTTTCTCTGATTCCATCATTGCCACTACGATGAAGACTATCAAGTTGGTTTTATCCAAGATGTAGTATAGTTTATGATCCTTGTTCTATAAATGCTGTGAAAATAAGGGTTGCTGGTCCCTTCCTTTCCATATTCCAGTTGTTTTAGCCTTTCTTCAGGATAGTCTTCAGAAAGAGCGTAGTCATAGAGCAGACATCTGGATCTTGATAGACTGATCTGTTCTTTTCCAAAGGCATATCACCTCATTACCAGATGTTAAGACCTTTGTGCAGGGTGCGGCTCATGTCAACCCAGTCTTTCAGTACCCACACCTCCATGGGATTTGAACTTGGTTCTGGTGTTCTTCAGAAGTTTCCGGTTGAATCTTGCCAAACAAGGGTGTCTGGACATTATAAAATTGGTCAAGGTAAATATCATTGTATGCACCTGAAGTTACTGTGTAACAAAACGAGTAGGGTGATATAATTTGTGATACTTTGTTTTAAACAATATTTTATAAAGTTTTTCATATTTAATAAATTCAAACTGAGACTTTCCAGATTTTGGTAGTCCAGACTATTGCCTTTAAGATTAAAAGGGCTAAGTACTAGTGGAGAGGACCTGTATCCTGTGGGTTATCTCTAACCACTACGTGCTTGTATACCGAGAGGCAGGTTAGTGAAAGTAGAGCTTGTTTTGGGGACCCATTTTATTTGTTTCTATCCATATATTGAAAGAACAGTTACTATGTCAGAGTCTAGGGACAGGGGGCATTTTAAAGGCAAGGATAAAACTGATTCTGGTACCAGTGTTAAAGGGATAGTAATGTTTCACAAAAACAGCAGCTCCAATTAATCTTCATAGTATTTGAGCCATAGAGAGTGTTATTTCAATACTGTCAGAGTTGTAGTTCAAGAGTAATTGAATGATAATATATACCCCTTCCGCCCTTTTTACCTAGTGTAAGCAACTTGCCCTCAGACCGGACCAGACCGCTCACAGGAAGGGACAATCTTCTTACTGTGAACATAAGGAAAACCCTACCCCCTTACAGGTTTTTCCCTTATGCTAATTGAAGATTGCCCCTCTCTGCCATCCATCCAGACAGTCTTGCTGCTCTGAAGTGAGCAGTGTTACATCAGTAAAAGGGATGGGAGAGTGATACTTTATCATTCAGTTACTCTTGAACTACAACTCTGACAGTATTGAAATAACTCTCCATGGCCCAAATACTATGAAGATTAATTAGAGCTGCTTTTATTGTGAAACATTACAATCCCTTTAATTCTTGTATAAAATGCTATACATGCTATAAATCTTCCATAATTTAAAATAGTCTGACATGTAATGGTCATTTACCATGGTGACATGGTGAATATTCAGTCAGATAATCATACAGAGTTGGCTCATACAATTTCATCCACTGAACTGGAATGGATAGAAGGGCTGACACAATCTTTTTCAGGCTTTATGTGAAGTGTCTGCATCCACGTAATAGAAAGAAATGTGATGCAGAAAAAGATAACCGCTTATCCCTTACCAGAAACCTCCTCTGCAGAAGAGGTAAGATGAGGGTAAGATACACAATGGTGATAGACATATACTATCTGAACTGAAAGGTACAGACGATGAAGAATCTCCATCTGTAGACTAATAAAAGCAGTGATGGACACAATACATGTGTCTGATCAACAAACCCAGGGCAGCTTTTCAAAAATCATTATTCAAATTTAAAAGGTAATTACCTACAACCTTTCCATCATATAACCAGCTAGAACAATTGATTCTGGATGAATGGAAATTGCCAGACAAAAAATGTTGTCATCTCTAAGCGGTTCAATCTCAGTTATCCATTTCTTAAGATGTATGTGGAAAGAGGAACAAATGTACTCAAAACGTATGTGATTACCAGTAGGTAAGCAGAGTGGGAGGAATAGTTTCATCAGTTGAACATCTATGGATGTGCCCTGCCTCCTGGTGGAAGGAGCATTACACCACTTTCATTATGTCCCCCAATGGAATAAGAGAAAAATATTTAAAGGTAAGTATTAAAAATGTGTATTAAAGGTTAACTTCTCAAATAATATTTATAATACAAAAAAATGGTTAGCACAATTTGTCAGTTTTTGTTGGTATTTAAAATTAAAGGGATAGTAACACCCCCCCCCCCAGTTAACTTGAAGCCAAAAGCTAGTATTAAGCACAACATACCTAACTCCTTTATTCCCATCTCTCAGACCGTTGTGGAGTACGAAAATAAAGACCTCCGCTCCCTCCCCCTTCTCATGCATCCGCTGTATAGCAGACGTCATGAGATTCTGCTTCCGTGACCAGACGGCGGCTCTTCAGGAGAGCTGTCATCTTGATATCTCGGTATTATTACTTCATCTGTATGGTCTAAAATGTGTGCCTTGCTTGCAAGCACATGTTGTAGACCATACCGATGAAGTAATTATACCGAGATATCGAGATGACAGCGCTCTTGAAGAGTCGCCGTAAGTCGATCAACCAGATTCTGCCTCTGAAAGCTTTACATCTCGTCAGGCAGAAAGGGGAGGGAGCGGAGGTCCTTCTTTTCTTACATCTCTCAAACCATAACTGTTTTAGAGATGGGAACAAGGGAGTTAGGTATGTTGTGCTTATTACTAGCTTTTGGCTTCAAGTTTTCTGGGGGAGTTACTATACCTTTAACTAAACATATGAGTATGATTGATGCTAGTCACACTTTTTAAAACTCTTGTATTTCCTCTTTTCTAATTATTAGGACACATCACAACAAGAGCCTGTGTCGGACATTAATCTTCTACATAACCCAAATGATGACAAGTGGAAAAATGTAAGAAACAGTTGCACTGGTTTTTAATGATTTATTCATACATCACCTAATCCTGTGCTAGGCAAGCCGAGGTCCTCCAAATATTCAGGGGATGATTACAGAGGATGAAGAGAATTGTAGCCTTGAATAGCTAGAGGGCCTCAGGTTTCCCACTCCAAATCTAGTCTGTATTGATACACAATACCCCCCATGTATTTTCATACATTTTACAGGGTATCCTACTGTTACTAATTGGCGGAAGATGCAGTTTTGTGAATTCTAAGGTTAATGGTTTCTTGTATGCGAGCTGAAAATTGATCTCTGCTGATGAAACATCTGCTGCTATTATAGAGAATCACTGGCACATTTCAGACCTGCATAAGAATTACACTTGGGGTGAGATGCAAAAAGTTGTCATAATGGAAAAACTTGTCTGATCATGTGTTGATGGTAAAAGAAAAACAATATTTTCAGAAGTAAATCCGTCATTAACACTTAAAATGACAGTAAGAAGATCTTGATGAACATTGCCCTTACAAATTCTGATATTAAAAATGTCTGATTTTGTCTTTGAAATTAAAATTTTCAAGAAACAAAGACAGTTTTTGTATTTAAAATGACAAATTTTCAAACAAACAAAGCTTTTTTTTTTACCAGTTTACTCTATAGTACTGCTTCTCCCTCCTGCTAACAGTACTCTAATTTGACTTCTCCAAGTTTAGACCATTTTTATTTTGTCGTGACAAATTACATTAATCAGACAAGTGTCAGTTAATGGAATTTTTTTTTTTTCTGAAAATACCTTTACAATATGACGGTGGATTATTTAAGACTTTTTTACCTTTGACTGAGGTGCTGGAATTCGATGCAAAAAATAACATTAACATGTCTGAGAATTGAAGGACCCTGGCATAAGAATTTTTATTCTGATTAGACCTTTTCAGTTACCACCACTTTTTGGACATCTCGCCTTTACTGTAATCATGCAGGAGGTGAAATGAAATGGCCCTTAATCTGATTTTTCTTTATATACATATTTAAATGTAGCTGACATACCTTTTTTCTTTTCAGAAGAAAAGTGAAGTTATTTTGGGGCAAACAGGCTGCAACCAACAAGACAAGTTAACAATCACATTGATTTAAATTCTAGAGAGGTTTTGCATTAAATGGGTTAAAAGCCTCACAATTGCCCTAATTTTCTTTTAAATAGACAGCCCTAATTGAATTCTGTAATTATTTCCTTAGTTAATATTAAACATGGAACACATATCCTGGAAAGTTTCCACTTTAACCCACTGAATTTTTAAGATATCATTTACATGTGAATATGTGGTGGTGGAGATTTCTAGCATAGTGGTAGAATAATAATGGGAATTTCACTGCTGGTACCCATAGGCATTTGCATGGGGGACAATCGGGGTTGCTTACCCCCCCCCGCACTTGCCCACCATGGATAAACAACATAGGTGCTGTTTGGGCTTGCCTGGGGGGCATGTTATGGCATTGCCCACCACCACCGGGAAGAAATTCTGCCCATGCAGGTTCCTATGTTATTGGGGTATTTTCTATAGCCTGGGTACCCTCATTCCTTCACTGTTCAATAAGACTGCCTGCTGGCTCCTAACCATTTGGTCTGGCTCCAAAGTTCTTTATGTGTTTGTCCAACCCTGCTTTAGCATCCAGGGGGAGGTTAACAGGATTTGAACATAAATCCTTCCCTGCCTCATACAAGTTGGATATTGTCCATGTCAGGGGTAGTCAGTTGTTGGACCTCGCAGCTGTTGGGGACTACATCTCCCATTATCCCCAACCAGACATGGGATGGTTGGGGATGATGGGAGTTGTAGCTCCCAGCAGCTGGAGATTGACTACTCCTGACTGAACCAAATACATTATTTGAATCTAGTACTTGAAGGGTTAAGCAGAAACCCTTTGTACATATTTTAGTCCATAGCAGAGGTCTTTAAAAACAATTGCCATTTTATACATTTTGAATTTGATTTTAGACTAAAAAATGTTCATGTTATTTCTGTTTGTTTTTTTGGGATGTTTGCTCACGCAAGGCAGAATGGTGGCAGGGAACTGGGAATGAATTAGCGTACTTCCTTCTTTAGAACACCATTGAGAAATGGGACAATGACTAGTATTATGTGTAACATAGAAGGTAATTGGGAAGAAACTGGTGAGCCAGGTGTCTATTATTATTGCCTCTGCCCAGGTTCTGTAGTTCTACAAGTTGCTATAATCTAGCTTTTTCGTCTTCCTTCTTCAGTGAACACAAACACTGCAGTAAAATTTTTTGATACCTAAAAAAATAAAGTGTACTCCCATTTCTGGGTGATTTTCCACAATTATTACTGCTGAAACTACATTTTGACTTAAAAAAGTGTCCATAAGGCAAAAGTGTTTTTTCATAATTCAGTCTAATAAGAAACCTTGGGGTTATGCACTATGATGTGATGAACAGGTTATAAAGCGGAGATAATTTCTCCAGTTTCTATATTATTATATAGAGTCTATGCACTAAGATCTCCAGAGTTGGAAAAATCTTATTGCATAGGTTCCATAGAATAAAATAGGAACTGGAGAAGTGATCTCACTGGAGAAGTCATCTCTACATAATCACTAAGTGACTAAGGCATTCCCAGTAGTAAGTGCTTGGAACAGCTCAACATGGTTATCAGAAATGAAAACCGCTTAATTAAACATACATAGAATTGAGCTGTAATAACATTTTATGAAAAAATCTCATAGGAAAAACCCTAACACGTATTTTTTTCATAAAGGAAAAAATAGTAGAAATGTTTAAACCCTTGAAATTTAGAGATGTCTATAGCACATTGCATGTTGAAATATTGCAAATAAAGCAGGAAGTAAGGAGTGTAACTAAAAATTGCTTCCCCAGCCTGCTTTAAAGAAATAAGAAATCATATATATTAACATCATCATCCACAGGTGCAATTCTGGAGCAAACCAGTTGCACAGTATGTGAAATGAAAACATCCTTAGTTTTATAATGGACTTTTCATGGCTTGAATGCCTTGTATACCTTCCCAGCATAAAAGGCATTAAACACTCCATTTAAACCTCCGAGTGCCAGAGAAGCATCCAAGGCAGTGGGAATTTTGGTTCCCTATGAAGCAGTTGGTTTGCTCTAGAATTATGCTGTCCCCTTATTCAATATAGCCTCATATTAAAACCTCTGCATAAAGCTATGAATGTTACAACATGTCCCCAATCTTTCTCTTATTTTATTCTTTATTCTTCGAAGTAGTTTTATTATATAACTTTTTGGGGGAGAACTCTGAAGGGCCTAAGCATGTCATTTGTTTCATAATTTCAAAATGACAGAATTTCCCCATTCTCTCTTCTGAGAACAAAGCTTTCTTACTTGTTCTTTCTTCAGCAGGCTGTAGTTTATCGAACTGTGTCAGCTCAGGCAGACTCCACTGGTTCCACAGCTTCCGGACACACAGGACAACAGCAGCCAGAGGTGACAGATGTGATCCAGCAGCTACTGGAGATGTCTGAGCCAGTGGCCATAGAGAACCACCAGAATTCCCAATCGGGGCAGCAGCTTAACATTGCAGTAGGGCTTAATAGAGATATATTACAGGTGAGCATAGATAGGAAACATGCACCACTTACTGGAGAAGGATGCAGTTGTAATTGGTAACTGTTTTTAATTATTTAAATATTCTTAAAGGTATACTATTAAATAGATTCCTGATGAAGGCATAACTTACAACACTGATGTGATGACTAAAATGAAAATAATATTTATTGTCAAGAATATTGGTGTGTGGTGAGATTTTTGTACTCTGTATTTTGGTGGGAAGCAGTGCCCTCCCTTATCAACACCTTAACCCTTTGAGCATGAAAAGTGTGTCCAGCTGTGTTGGGCACCCCATCCCCTCCAGAATTCAAATGGTTTAGTTAACTTCCAGGTGTTTACTTCCCTTCAATGTTTTGTGGGCTAGTAGATCAGGTAAAACCCATGGCCACTAAAGGTACATATATTAAATGTTGATCAGATTGCCACAGGGGGTAAATATCAGAAACTGACTCACCAGGCCAAATGGCCTTGTGGATCCGGGGCAGCCCCCAACAACCTTGGCACTGGTTTCAACATACATGTAGACAACTGGAAGAGAAAGCTCAACAGATCCACCAACAGTAAACTGCCAGTCATTCATCCAAAAATAAAAACATCTCAAATATTTATTGTAGGTACTATTAAAGTAAGCTCCATACAGGTTCCATCAGGAGGTGATGTTAGAACAGTCACATAAACACGACCCGCCTTATGCGTTTCATGAAAGCATCACTTAATCATAGATTAGCTGTATGGAGCTTATTGTAATAATATCCTGTATTATAATTCACTATTATGTTAAAAGCCGTCATGCGCAGTAAAGACGGCTGCGCGCGTTGCAGTCATGGTCAGTGCAGACTGCCTGCACCGCGGCTGATACGGAGCGGGGCACTCCGAATTCAGACCAGAGTCCAGAGCACTACGGTCTGAATTTGGAGCGCCCCGCTACGTATCAGTCGCGGTGCAGGCAGTCAGTACTGCTCATGACTGCAGCTCAGCCAGTGTTGGCCCTTGTACGTGGGCTTTAAAACTAGTCTACAACAAAATTTTAAATCTTTGGCCATCCAGCTGTTGACAGACTATAACTACCGTCCTCAACCAGCCGATCGTTGGCTGGCTGAGGATGATGGGGGGTTTTAGGCCTAACATCAACTGGATGGCTGAAGTTTGCCCAACCCTACTTTTAGGGACACTCCTTTATCAGATACTAGTGTAAAAGCCTGTGCACACGGGCCAGAATTCTGTGTGTTCGGGCAGTCTCTACTGAGCATGACTGCAAAAGCCTGTGTATGTGGGCCTGCATTCTGCATGTTCGGGCAGTCTCTACTGCTCATGACTGCAAAAGCCTGTGTACATGGTCCAGCATTCTGCACGTTCGGGCAGTCTCTACTGCGCATGACTGCATCGGACAGACATACATCTGGCCTTTTATATTATAGGAACTGCTTATTAGGAGAGACCTCTGCAGTCGTCAAAGCTTGAGCAACCAAGCCTCTTGCATGAATTGTATGTATGTCAGCTAAAAGGTATCACAAGCTGTATAATATTACATTTTCTCTAGAAAGAAATATGCCTAGTGCTTCTGATTAATTTATGGTACTGATTTCCTCATCATTTTAATCCTTCCTTATAACATAATGGATAATAAATGCATTCTGTATATTTATAATTGTATTCTCAACTACTCATCATTAAATGTCAACTAATAAGCATCATGTGCAATTATATGTTAAAGCTTTCTTTTACTAAGTTCTTCCACATCCACCTCTGAGAGTAGCAGTATTATAAACTAACTCCCAGCTTCTCCTTGCTGTTACTGTGCACACTTGTGAGGAAGTTAGCTAAACTTATTGGGTGATGATCGGAATTTCATGATTTCTGTTAGTCTCAGTGATGTTACAGGAACCTGAGCTGCAGAAATCAATAAAGTTGGCATGGGCAACCTCTAGTCTTGCTGTAGGTTGAACATGGAATCAGGGTGTGGGGAATAATGCTGCAAACAACTGCTGTTGTTGGGAGTAACGATAGTTAACCTGTAAAAGGATGTACTTCAACATTTAATTGTTAGCAGCATTTGTTTTAATTTTGTGCTGCTTGTTTACTGCAATCATCACAAGTTATCATTCTTCGTTTATATACATGTAGCCTTTTCTTCTACAGTTCTGATCAGTTTATTTCCATGTGCGTTCAGTAATTGTGGCATCCTTGGGAGATACTGTGTGTGCTGAGGAGTAAGAAAGCTACTAAGATACCTATGTTAGTTGATGGAACCTGTTTTTCAGTGTTCAAATCATCTGTAAATTAAGAGTCTTTGTAGAACAACACTGGAATTGGATGGGTTTTATTCACTGGATAAGTTTTACTCTGTACATCTCTCTCCCACAACCAGAGCACCATTTTGTTGTTCTTTCCATAAGGTGTTTTTTTACTATTGCTTAATACTGCTTAATGTAATTGCTTACCTTGAACATAGGCAGATGCTAACATTTTCAGCAGGGGATCAGTGACTAAGCATTCTCATTAGTTTATAGCATCTAGAATTACATTTGGCTTATTTATGACCTTTCAGTGTTGAACATTTTCCTTTATTTGGCCAAAGCTGGAACGGCATTATCCTTATATGAATATTATACTTATGTGTATACATACACTCTTGTATTAGAGTTGGGAATTCAACATAATCATTTTGAATGGGACATTGTTATTCAGTTAATATCTCAATAATATGCTTCATAGGTGCTGTCAGAATTCAGTGCTTAACCCTTTGAATGCCAGTGGGGTGGGCAACGCATTGCTTTGCAATGCGTTGGCCACCCCTCTGGCATTCAAAGGGTTAAAGGACCAGCAAACTTTTTTGAATGACAGAATGCTACAGTGCTTTTACTTCTGAGTAAAACAAGAGTATTTTACTGCTGAGAGATTTTAAATTCAATAGCTATTACATCTAAAGGCATTCTTTTTAGATTACACTCTATGGGACAGCATGAGTCAGATTACAGCTGTACCATAACTGATAGGGAGACCGCCATCTGGTGATCATAACAATTATTATTTGGCTGGAAAAGCAAGTCTGAACTGCAATAACTTTAGAATGAAAAATGTCTCTGCAGTGTGAGTAAACTTGTTTTACTCTGCAGAATAATTACAGTCTCTTTTTTTTTTTCTTTTTTCTGTAGTGGAACAATACAATTTACCACTCCTTTAACTAACACTATTTGCCTGTTTCTTGAATGAAGCCTTATAGTGTTCCCTTGGATATTAGAGACATCTCCAGTCTGTTGCCCCACAATGCATTTTAGATGTCTCTGGCTCCCATGTGGTTAAATAACAGAACTGGCTTCTTTGTATGGTCCCTGTTCTGTCAATGTAAATGGGTCGGAATCCACTTCTTTTAAGCACCTCACAGCTAAATGATTTATGTCATTATAAAAAAAGAGAAATATTTTTATCTTCAACACAAGGATGACACAAAAAATGACACTTGAACTGTGGAGCGTTAGGATACTGCTCTCTCCATCAGAATTAAGAAATGTAATTCTTTCATTGGTCATGATATAGAGGAGTATATTGACTGACAAAAGTGGCTTTCTCTTCTATTTCCTATTTTACTAGCAAGCCCTAGAAAACAGTGGCCTCTCGTCAATCCCTGTCTCTGCACTTCCCAGTGACACCAGTCAGGCCAAAGCAACCATCCAAGAAATGGATTGTCTTTCAAATCAGCAAATGGACTGTAATGACCAGGAACACGGGACAGAACAGGATGATCAAGATAAAGCTGACAAGTCTGAGAAGAGGATAATAAAGAAGAAATCTACTTTTGCTGCAGGTATTGACGTGAATGGCTGGAGTGGGGGGTTTGCTTTGCTTTGGGTGCTGAACTTTCCAAGGCTGCAGTGGTGACAGATCTCCGTTGTGTCCTAGTGCTCTTTTGTGTAGGTGTTTAGGAAGTACTGTACTTGGTGAGACTGCTGTAACTCCTCTAAGGGTAGCTGTGTTTTCTTCATCTGTATTAACCCTTTAATGTCCAGAAGGGTGCACATTGATCATCCCTCTGGTCCTTAAAGAGGTAAGCGGATAAACCAGGACTGGGCAACCTGAGATCCTCTATCTGATCAGGACTACAGTTCCCACTGTCCTCAGCCAACCAATGAGAATTGTAGTCCTAAGCAGTCGGAGAGCCTCAGGTTGCACATTCATGATTTAAAGCCCAATATTGCTAGAGCCATTCTCTCTGAATTGTGAATGCTTTGTGCTCACCATCTGGCAATCACAGGGATTAAGAGGAACTATACCAACTTTTTTAACAGGAAATCTTTTTTTAGGTGCATGCTGTTCATGCAGCAATCAGAGTGTAGATATATACACATCTTTTTTATTTCATTGAAGCTGCATTTTATTGTATAGTTGGACACTTTCAGTTCCTAATCTGATAAAATCAAGAGCTCTACATAATCACTGTTGTTGCTTCTCACTTATCTATTGAAATGAGGTGTAAACTAGATCGGTAAAAGAGCAAACCAGAGGATTGCACACCCTTCTGCCCCATCAAGGGTTAAGCATGCTCAGCCGTAATGGAACTATATAATAGTGCACAACAGCTGTCACTGCCAGGATAAGGTGATATGCACTGTTTATTGTATGTCCCAGTGATAATTTCCTGTGATATTTTTGTTGCTTTTCTACCAGTGTCTTTAAATAAGATTACTAAGTGCTTACAAACGGCATACGTCTGAATGCTTCCACCCACTTCTCTACTGGAAAGCAGTAAATACAAGCAACTACAGATATAAACAGTATGCACATAGATGACTGCTGTATGATGAGCTTCTACCCAAGTGTCCTTGTTGAATTATGAGACACTTAACCCTATAACTTTAGCTCCCCTTTAACCCTCTGAGTGCTAAAAGGATGTCCAGTGCATTGTAACTCCCTCTGACATGCAAAACATAAAGCAGGGTTAATTATTGTATTTTGGGTATAAATGCATTTATTTATGCTTATAATTTTTTTGTCACAGAGACCAGAAATTACGCTGATTTGAATAGATTTGTTTGCTCTTTAATTAATTAACCCCTTAAAGTCCAGTGACGTGTTAGGAGTCACTGCTGTTTTTGCCTAAAGGACCAGTTATGTCCTGTCAAGTCACGTATTTGTTACTCACAGTGCTCGCGAAAGGTCACTATCAGTTCCCCGTTCTTAAAGAACCACACACCCCGGGACCGCTGGTCCTTAAGGGCTTTATGATGTCCTGCTCTCCTGAGGCGAAGTAGCAAAAATTCAATGGCATATATAATACATACATAGGAACATAGTAACATAGTAGGTAAGGCTAAAAAAAGACATGCGTCCATAAAGTCCAGCCCACGCCAAAAACACCCCTGTTGATCCAGAGGAAGGCAAAAAAAGCCCTCTGGAGCTATTTCCAATATAAACTGTTTCTGGTTCTCTGTCCACCCCTCTCCTGGGTGACAGGGGCACACCAGCTAAATGCGACAGGGCTGTAATTTTGACAGGAGTGGCTGGGGGGTTAAGCTGCCCATGCCACTCCTATCAGAATCACCGCAGTGAGATTCACCTCCATCTAGTTGCAGCGTTTCCCTGACATGCACCGCAAACGAAGACTGAGCACAGAATCCCACTGGCAATGCCATGCAACATTCACTAATGGATGGGTGAATATAAATCAGTAAGCCTCTCTTTTCTTTTTTTTTTTGTTTACTTTATATAATCAGCAAGTGCATTTACATCTTTTATATTTTTTTATCATCATCGGTTTCATATTTATTTTTTATTAGTTTTATATATTTGTATGTTACAGTTTTATGTTCCTGACATTGGGCTCATTGGATCTGTTTCCAGAGAGCTTTCATATGGAGACTGTGACAGCAGAGTTATTTATAAAGGTTGCAGGCTCCATGCAGTTCTATAGATAGGCCACTGGTTCTCAATCATTTTTTGCTCCAGGCGTCCCTAACATGCAGTAGGAATTTTTTGGGGGACCCCTAACATTTCATTTGACATAATGAAGGGTAAAAGTACATAACCATATAGTTATTCTTGCACCACACTATCTGAATGACATATCAATTTCCATTAACACACATTACAGTCTGAAGAATCACATTTTTTTTTTTTCAAAGTCTTCATAAAAATATGGCACCCTAAGTGGAAGATTGCAGCACAACAAAGTGATACCCTGGCTGAGAACCAATGAGACAGAACCTTTTTTACATTGTTGCTTTGTCTTTGTATTACTTTTACATTGTTACATTCTCTCTGTTTTCAAATTCCCTGAGGGACAGGAGGCAATAAAAAAGGTGAAGATAAAAAATTCTAATAATAAAAAGCATAGAAAATGTGACTTTATATATTATGTACTTGCAGAATATGTAAAGTTGAAATGGAGACTGAGGGTCTCCAGTCTCCAGTGATTTTTGTTGAAGTATTATTAACGTTTCTCTTTCATCCAGTGTGTAACACCAGAGCCATGGCCTCAGGCCAGGGGGGCAGGCACTTAAAAGACTCTCTGCAGGGGAGACTCCCTCCCCCATTTGATGGGCTCCTATCTCTGGCCTCCTTGATAGATACGGAGTGGAGTGTACACTGTTACAGGACCTGGGTCTGCTAGAGGATGGCTTTCTGTCTAAGCCTTTTTCTTCTTCTCTCTGCTTGGTTATGTCTGAGCAAAATTATGTATGGGAGCATGAAGTCTTAAGAAGATTCCAGTTTTCAGAGTGCACAGGTCCTGTGAGTATGTCCTTGTTTATCTGTCTAGCAGCCACATTCTTAGTTCTGCTCTTTTTTCTGTCAGCATCATTGCCCTTTCCCTCCTCCTTGGAT
Source organism: Rhinophrynus dorsalis (assembly GCA_037306005.1). Classification (NCBI taxonomy): domain Eukaryota; kingdom Metazoa; phylum Chordata; class Amphibia; order Anura; family Rhinophrynidae; genus Rhinophrynus; species Rhinophrynus dorsalis. Next base: position 177,777,439 of record CM074723.1, read on the forward strand.
GTGGCCTTCTTCTTGACTTAATAACATTTTACCTAATTTTTGTCAGCCTTTGTTATGGGCCTGCAGCACCTTTACAAAATGGTAACTTGCATCAGCATTATTGAATGTGGCAGTAACAGTAATGTTAAGATTTCTGCCACACCAGGATTCAGGTGGGCAAAAGTAACTTATTTTTCTATCCTTTCTTACTACAGTTAAAGGGAGCTGTTGCCCCCCCTCGCTGCCAGGGATGCAAATGAACATGATAGCTGGAGAGCGACTGCATCATTATATTTTTGGAGGGAAATTAAACTACATTTCCCATGAGGCCCAGTTTTTCCAAGGCCACAGGGAGTAGGAAGGGGGCAGATTCTGTGCCTACCCTCTTCCTCTTTTCTTGCAACACACAAGGTTGAATTCTCCCTCTTTGCATTCTGCTTTAAAGGGATAGTAATACTTTGTTTTATCTTTATTTTATTTTGTAGGCATTAAAAAAAACATGAAGAACGATATAAGTCTTATCTCCCAAACCTTTATGGTTTAAGAGATATTCACAAGCAAAGTATCCCCCCCCCTGTTCAGTCAGATCAGAAGGGAGATGCCCAGGTAGACTGCAGAGAGGGACAATCTTCAATTAAGATAAGGGAAAAAGCTGAAAAACTTGTCAAGGGGGGGAAGAGCTTTCATTGTTTTCAAAGGAAGAAGAATGTCCCCTTCTGTTATCTGTCTGGTCTTACAACCAGATCCACATCTGAGAAGAGATGGCTTACACTAGGAAAAAGGGGCGGGAGGGGGAAACTTTGCTTGTGAATATCTCATAAACCATAAAGGTTTGAGAGATAAGACGTATATCATTCTTCATGTTTTTTTAATGCCTACAAAATAAAATGAAGTATTACTATCCCTTTAAGCCCTCTAGTCACATACGTATTTTTCTGTTATGTTTTTGCCCTGTATTCTTTATTTGGTGGTTTATGCTATGTCTGAGCAGAAAGGACACATGAGCATATCCGAGTCCACTAGGGCTAATGCCTACCAAGTCTTTTAGGATCCCACTCTTCCATGAGACTCCTGTAGGGTTTCTCACTAAGGATGTTTCCGATTTTCACAGTAACCAGGAGATTGTTCTTCCTTCTCTTTGGCTTCATCTTATGGATTGAAGGAGAAGCTTCATCTTTTGGGCATGGCTACATGTTTTAATTCATACTTTCTCTGCACACAAGCTTTCCGAAAATGGGACTCTCTGTCATCTCTGCTGGCTCTTGTGCTGGTCAGACTGCATCTAAAATGACAGTGGCTTCCTGGATTAAGGCAACCATTTGCCAGGCCTGTGTTCTTATGAATGTTCTTTTTCCTTTCCTGGAATCCTTGTGGATATTTTGGTATATTCCAATGGTTAATGTGTTCCACATAGGACATAAGAGAGAGGGGGATTTGTGTGCACTTACAGATAAATCCTTTTCTCTTTATCCATGTGGAATACAGGACTTCTCTTGTGGAGAAAAAAAACAAGTGGTTTAAGTTTTGGACAGGGGATCCTTTGGGTTCTCTGGTTCAGGTTGACCCATCCCCTTTCCAGCCTAATTTTTGTTTTTGCTCTTTGCTGTTCGTTAAAACTGAACATCTGGTGGGGTGAAATGAAGTACAGATGGATTCTCTCCCATGAGAGAATACTTTGTCCCATGGTCCCTGTGTTCCACATAGGACATAAGAGAGAGGGGAATTTGTGTGTACTTACAGATAAATCCTTTTCTCTTTATCCATGTGGAATACATGACTTCTCTTGTGGAGAAAAAAAAACAAGTGGTTTAAGTTTTGGACAGGGGATCCTTTGGGTTCTCTGGTTCAGGTTGACCCATCCCCTTTCCTGCCTCACTTCTGTTTTTGCTCTTTGCTGTTCGTTAAAACTGAACATCTGGTGGGGTGAAATGGAGTACAGATGGATTCTCTCCCATGAGAGAATACTTTGCCCCATGGTCCCTGTGTTCCACATGGCCTAAGAGAAAATAATTTGTCGGTAAGTACTTAAAAATCCTCTTTTTATTATTGTAGTATTATGTATATGTATTTAACTGTGCTAGGATATGGAATTTGGTTCAGAAGGGATGGGAAGCCAATATAGGGATTTACAGCTATGGAGAATCTGCCTCCAGACTCATCTTCCTACAGGCTGAATTTATATAATGGATGTTGCAGTCCATCAACCATTGAAAGGTCTCAGATTGTTCATATCTGGTCTGCCTATATGCTTTGCATCCTGTTTAGCTTGCTACATATAATCTGCCAACATCTAAAGGTATGTGCCAACATAGCCATCAAAGTTGACCTTTGAGCTCAATTCTAAATAACATTGCTGAAAAAAATTAAAGAAAACTATATATCAAGGAATATATTGCTCTTTATTTGCTTATTTGAAAAGATGACATGGGTTGAAGACCTTCATGCAATGAGTTTTTGTACCTGCAGCTGAGTATATTTACTGATCTTCAATTTTAGGTCTTTATTTAACTCAGACATCCACAATAGACACTAGTCTTCAATGTTCCCACATTCGCTGAATTGTGTATGCATTTTCGCTATAGTACAGACTAAAGCAGAATTCCAGTGTAAGGAGAGGAAAGAAGGGGGAAAATGAAATATATAACTGAACGAGGACACCTACCTGGGCAAGTCCTTCCTAAAAAGCTAATTAATATCTATTCACCTCTATAGGTGTAGTTCTGTTTTACTTATTTAAATATTTAAAAATAATCATATCAGTTTCAGGTTCTGTGCGAGAAGAAAGTGGCGTCCGGTGGCACATTTGTACCTATTGTGCCAAGGAGTTTAAAAAGCCTAGTGATCTTGTCCGACACATTCGTATTCATACCCACGAGAAGCCATTCAAGTGTCTGCAGTGCTTTCGGGCCTTTACTGTGAAGAGTACGCTAACGGCTCACATAAAGACACATACTGGCATTAAAGCCTTTAAGTGCGACTTCTGCATGAAATGCTTTTCCACCACTGGAAGTTTAAAAGTTCACATCCGCCTGCACACTGGTGAGTACATTAACTTCCTGTGCTTAACTTTCTCTTCTTATGTGCAAGGAAATGGACTTGTTACATTTCTGATTCACTTGCCTGTGATAAATGAAATAAATTAATAACCAAATAGTCATCCATGTTTTGGTATAGCTATAAAATTAATCTGAAATGTTTTCTAGGTAAATCACTTGAAAATGTATAGCGTTCTAAAAATGAAGTCTACATGAGTTTCTAAGTTGTGAGGAACATGTATTAACGACCAAGAGGATTTCCTTTTATGTAGAAAACCATGATTAAATTCAGTCTTCTTATTAGTAATTCAGATAAGTTTGACTTAAATCTAATTCACAATGCTCATGTGTGAAAATTATGAGCATTGAATAGGCATGTGCAAAAACTGCCGTATTTCTCCTTGCTGGATTACAGTTGTTCTCCACTCTGCAGATATTTTTGCTTGGGTGAGAAGCTATTGGTGAAGCATTAAATCCATAATAATCCTCACTGGAACTGCAATGTCAGGAAGCTGATATGAGGTTTGGATGAAATAACACATTTATATGAAATATACAGTACTGTGCAGGTGTGAAAAAATGCTGTAAAGTAAGAATGCTTCCAAAATTAGGCATATTAATAGTTTATTTTTATCAATTAACCAGATGCATAGTGAGTGAACAGAAGAAAAATCTAAATCAAATCAATATTTGGTGTGACCACCCATTGAATTCAAAACAGCATCAATTCTTCTAGGTACATTTGCACAAATGCAGGTGTTTGATTTAACAATTCAAAAGTCATACACCATGGCAAGACTGAGAACAGCAACAAGGCACAAGGAAGTTATACTGCAACAGGAAGGTCTCTCCCAGGTAGAAATTTCAAGCCAGACAGGTATTTCCAGATGTGCTGCCCCAGCTCTTTTGAAGGAGCATAAAGAAACAGACAACGTTGAGGACTATAGATGCAGTGGTCTTCCAAGGAAACTTACAGCAGATGAAAGACACATCATGCTTACCTCCCTTCTCAAATGGAAGATGTCCTGCAGTGCCATCAGCTCAGAATTGGCTGAAAACAGTGGGATCCTGGTAACCCATCTATTGCCAGATTTGAAGTACCTTGTCAAGGTTGGCGAGCTTAACATCTCTTGGCCATTTGATGCACTAAATCCTCATATTTATCAATCAAGTTATTATATATGCACTAGGTAGGGCACATATTTACATTCTGGTATGGAAGACGCAGGGTCACTTTTTTTTTTTTTTGTGTTGTCGGGAGAAGTCTGGTCAGAAGTGGTTTTCATGTAAGACCTGTGGCCAAAAAGCCATACCTCTGACATGGAAACAAGGCCAAACGACTCAACTATGCACAAAACACAGAAACTGGGGAACAGAAAAATGGCAGCAGGTGCTCTGGACCGATGAATCAAAATTTGAAATATTTGGCATGTGGAGGTTCCTTGCAAGTTTGAGGCTGTATTTCTGCAAATGGTTTTGGGTATTTGGTCAGAATTAATGGTCTCCTCATTGCTGAGAAGTACAGGCAGATGCTTATCTATCATGTAAACCATCAGTGAGGCATTTGTTTGGCCCCAAATTTATTCTGCAGCATGACAATGACCCCAAACATGCAACCAAAGTGAGTAAGAACTATTTTCAGCATAAAGAAGAACAGGGAGTCCTGGAAGTGATGGTATGGCCCCCACAGAGCTCTGATCTCAACATCTATCTGGGATTACATGAAGATAGAGAAGCAACTGAGGCTGCCTAAATCCACAGAAGAACTGTGGTTAATTCTCCAAGATGTTTGAAACAACTTACCTGTCAAATTCCTTAAAAAAAACTATGTGCAAGTGTACCTAGAAGCATTGATGCTGTTTTGAAGGCAAAGGGTGGTCACACTAAATATTGTTATGATTTAGAATTTTCTTCTGTTCACTCACTATGCATTTTGTTAATTGATAAAAATAAACTATTAACGTGTATTTTTTGAAAGCTTTTTACACCTGCCTAAGACTTTTGCCCAGTACTGGATTGTATATATATATCTGTCGTCCAATACAGGTTACTGGTAACTGGGTAAAATAAAATAGAAAAAGAAAGAGAAATTCTCACAACAGCACCATGTTCCCCTCCTACATTCCCGGGATACAGGGTCAGACTCCAGGGTTAGATCATGGGGAAAATAAATAAAATATAACCTTTAATATTCCCTCTTTAAAAACTAGCGAATTTAAAAACAAAAACTACAATCCTAATAATTAAATCATTACTAGATTGTCTATAGTAAGACGTTCCTGTCTCTAATAAGACGTTCCAATTCTTCTGTCAGTCTAATATGGAGTATTTCAAACAGAAGGCATAACATCAATCAAACCTTCTTAGACATTAACCGGACAAGGAGTTTTCACTCTCCTAATCGTCCAGTAATGAACAGATCACTTTACTTCAAAACCTATAGTAAATATTGGTCGGTCATTTCATCCTCCACACTGATCTGTATATTAACAGCAGGGGACAAAATACCCAACCCCTCTCACACTGCCTACGTATAAACCCAATCTTGTCCTAATATGTTGTTATCCAGAGATAATTTCGATCCTACCTCTCTTGCTATATGTTAGTATACTAGATAGTGAGAGCAAAGGACAGTGGAGAGGCGGCCGCAAAAGGTGATCACCCAAAATTAGCGAGAGACTCGCTTAAACTATCCCAGCGGTCAGTCCACAAAAATCATTAGGTAAAGGACCCGCTGGGTGAGTGATCGATATAGGCCAAAAAATAACAGGTAGAGAGAAACAAAGTATAGCCTGGGTTTCTGAGCACAGACTTGTGTATCAGTAATGCTACAATCCAGATAAAATGTGATAGATTGGAGGGACTCTATACCTCTATACTTTGTTTCTCTCTACCTGTTATTTTTTGGCCTATATCGATCACTCACCCAGCGGGTCCTTTACCTAATGATTTTTGTGGACTGACCGATGGGATAGTTTAAGCGAGTCTCTCGCTAATTTTGGGTGATCACCTTTTGTGGCCGCCTCTCCACTGTCCTTTGCTCTCACTATCTAGTATACTAACATATAGCAAGAGAGGTAGGATCGAAATTATCTCTGGATAACAACATATTAGGACAAGATTGGGTTTATACGTAGGCAGTGTGAGAGGGGTTGGGTATTTTGTCCCCTGCTGTTAATATACAGATCAGTGTGGAGGATGAAATGACCGACCAATATTTACTATAGGTTTTGAAGTAAAGTGATCTGTTCATTACTGGACGATTAGGAGAGTGAAAACTCCTTGTCCGGTTAATGTCTAAGAAGGTTTGATTGATGTTATGCCTTCTGTTTGAAATACTCCATATTAGACTGACAGAAGAATTGGAACGTCTTATTAGAGACAGGAACGTCTTACTATAGACAGTCTAGTAATGATTTAATTATTAGGATTGTAGTTTTTGTTTTTAAATTCACTAGTTTTTAAAGAGGGAATATTAAAGGTTATATTTTATTTATTTTCCCTATGATCTAACCCTGGAGTCTGACCCTGTATCCCGGGAATGTAGGAGGGGGACATGGTGCTGTTGTGAGAATTTCTCTTTCTTTTTCTATTTTATTTTATCTATATAAGTTTTCTCTAGCACAATCCACTTATTCGTATGAGTAACCTACAATTACTATTAAGAAAGTGGTGCACCGAATATATATCTACTGGTAACTGGGATCTTCACTAACCTCTGCTCAGTCTCCAACTTCTCTAATATCCCCTTTCCTCTCTCTGACCACCACCTCCTCACTGGTAACCTCATAATATCACGCAAACCCATCCCCCCACTGTGATCAAGCACATGTGGAGAAATCTGCATACTCTTGACCCGCAACAATTTTCCACATCCCTGCAGCCTCTTCTCAACCCCTTCCTCACACTTACTTGCTCAGAACAAACTACTGCTCTCTACAACAGCACCCTCACAACTGCCCTTGACATAGCTGCACTTGCAACTCCATGTCACCCACGCACAACCCCACTACAACTCTGGCACACAAGACAAACGCGATACCTCCAAAGGTGCTCACGCACTGCCAAAAGGCACTGGAGGAAATCTCGATCCACAGCGGACTTCATACAATACGAATTAATTCTCCGTTCATATAGCTCTGCCTTCACCTTGGCCAGACAGTCATACTTTTCCTCTCTAATCTTTCCACTAACCCAAAACGCCTCTTTTCAAGCTTCAAATCTCTTCTACAACCACCAACACAAACACCTTCCACGAACTTCTCTGCACAAGATCTTGCCACCCACTTCAAGGACAAGATCGAATCTATCAGACATGACGTTCCATCACCCCCACCCAGCCAGCCCAGCCCTGTCACCTCTCCCATATACACACTTAGCTCTTTCTCACCTGTCACCGAGGATGAAGTTTCCCTTCTCCTCACTTGCTCAGACATAACCACATGTCCTCTCGACCCCATTCCATCTCAACTCACTCAAGAACTTTCCCCTGTTCTAAATCCTTACTCAATTATTCAACCTCTCTCTGTCAACCGGCACCTTCCCATCATCTTTCAAACATGCACTCATCACACCCATCCTAAAGAAACCACCCCTGGACCCAAACTCACTGTCAAATTACCAGCAAATTTCTCTATTCCCATTCGCCTCCAAGCTCCTTGAACGTCTCACATATAACCGTCTCACTAAATTCCTCTGCTCCCATTCCCTGCTAGATCCCTTGCAATCTGTATTCCGCCCTCATCACTCCACTGAGACTGCCCTCACCAAAGTGGCCAATGATTTGCTCTCTGCCAAGTCAAAAGGCCACTACTCCATAATTATTCTGTTGGACCTATCAGCCGCCTTTGACACAGTAGATCACACACTCCTCCTCCAAGCCCTCCACTCCCTTGGTCTCTGCGACACTGCACTCTTCTGGTTTTCATCTTATCCCTGCAACCGTTCCTTCAATGTTTCCTGCTCCGGCTCCATTTCTCCACCCCTCCCACTGTCTGTCGGAGTGCCTCGAGGATCAGTCCTGGGACCCTTGCTCTTCTCAATCTATACTGCATCCCTTGTGAAACTAATAAACTCATCTCTATGCTGACAATACTCAAATATATCTTTCCTCCCCTGACCTCTCCCCTTCCCTCCTGTCCCAAGTGTCTGACTGTCTGTCTGCTGTGTCTTACTGGATGTCCTCCCGTCAACTCAAACTTTACCTTGGCAAAACTGAACTAATTATCTTCCTGCCCTCCACAACCAGCCTCAACCCAGATATTACCCTCACCATTAACAATGCTACCATCACACCAACCCCTACAGCTCGCTGCTTGGGGGTCACATTTGACTCTGCCCTGTCCTTCATTCCTCACATCCAATCTCCAAATCATGGCGCCTCCACCTACGCAACATCTCTAGAATCCGACTCTTTCTCACACAAGACACTACGAAAATTCTAATCCAAACACTCATCATGTCCCATCTTGACTACTGTAACTCATTACTAATTGGCCTTCCTCTCACCCGACTAACCCTGCTACAGTCCATAATGAACTCTGCTGCAAGACTTAACTACCTCACTCATCGCTTCACTGACACCAAACCCCTCTGTCAATCCTTACACTGGCTCCCATTAGCATACAGAATTAAATTTAAAATTCTGGTGCTAACTTATAGAGCCCTCACTAACACTGCACCACCCTATATTTCATCTCTCATTTCCAAATACACTCCCTCTTGCCATCTTTGCTCTTCACACGACCTTCTGCTCTCCACAGCTCTTATCACATCCTCCCACTCCCGCCTACAGGACTTCTCCTGTGCTACACCTCAACTCTGGAACGCTCTCGCCTGCCCAATTAGATACTCATCCAGCCTTCAAATCTTCAGACACTCCCTGAAAACTCACCTCTTCAGGGAAGCCTATCAACTACATCCATAAAATTTCATCAAGAATCACCCCTTGGCTGGACCACTGCTCTCAACAGCACTTCTCACTCCCACCCACTGAATGGCTGTTCATGTGGCAGAAGGCACTTACACCCAATAGCACTTACTCCTTCTGTGTCAAACCTACCTTCCTCCAGAATGTAAGCTGTCACGAGCAGGGCCCACTGATCCTGCTGTTCTCCACTTTTGATTGTACTATTTATTACCTCTGTATGTCTATTCCTAATTGTAAAGCTCTGCGGAATTAGTTGGCGCTATATAAATAAAGAATAGTAATAATAATATTAACTTTGGGTAGGCGATCAGCCCCTATAAGTAGGCAGGAACAATTCTGGGACATGACTGCTGGGTGGAGCCTTCCTCCTCTCCTTAGGTTGCAACTAGCCAATCCCCATCCAGTAAGATTTGTTCCTTGGTCAAGACACACGGCAAGAGAACAGTTCTGCTATAGTTTTAGCTTCTTTATTATTTTTCTCTTAGGTATGGGATACCACCATTAGGTGGAATAACCATCACTGACAGTTCCCGTCAACCAAATGTGTATAGCTCAGTTTACCAGGTGCTTTTGTGGACCTAAGCCCTGGCGGGAAATCTTGGCTGCAAGTTCTTTCCCCAGGAGTTGCACACTGAGGCTTCTTCTTGATTTATGGTAATCTGAAGACTGAAGACCAGCTTAAAAGGTGAGCACCGTTTGAGTGCTGTGGTCCACATGTCCCATGCTTCCCCTCCACACAGAAGTCTCCTTTGGAGTTCCTATTACATACTCATGCACTCATTGGGTTTATCTGATGACTGTGGTGTGTTTGGAGCAAGTTTCTGTGGTATCTTACCCCTTTGGCTGCTATTAGTACCTTTGGGGGGGTGGGGTTCTGGCACTTTCCCTACTGGGCTTAGAGTTTATTGGGTCTGCTGACTTGTTCTAGTGAGCTTTTGAGAGTTTTCACATTTTGTTCTAACTTTGCTAAATTTATGTTCCATTACCGCATAGACTCCATTGCTCCATTCACTCCTATGGGACTTTACAGTTTGGGACATATCTCTGCAACCGCTCCACGTAACGAGGTAAGAGATGGCTCATGTTGTTGATGTGCCCTTGCTCTGTTATCCGGTCAATGTTCTGGGCATGTTAGGGGCTCAGGGGGTTTCGGGCACTGTTGGAGTACTTTTTTTTTTTTTTTTAGAGAAAATACAATTCCCATGAGCGCTTGCTTTGCACGCTCGTTTCCGATTGGCTCCCGCTGCGGCAGCCATTTTGTGCCTTCTCTGAACGAGTATCCTATGCAGGGCTCGGTCTCTCCTTCTTTCTTCGGCAGATTAACCCTTTGCCCGCCAGATAAGTCTATTTTAGCATTTTCTGGGGTGAATAGTTTGTCATACACACTGTTTTGTGGGTATTTCTGTTACTTTGACCTTTTGACTCTGTGAGCATGTCTTTTCCATTAGACCTTGGGGCTAAACCTAAGACACTGGGGTGTCTGTGTTCCCTATTGCTCATTACTCTTCATGTCACTCAGGGTTACCTAGAGAATATTAAGGCTATTACCAGGGAACTCCGGTCTACCTTACAACTCCTTCCATCCACTTTGCAGGGGGTCTTCCACTCATGGCAGGCCCCCACCCCTGTCAGATCTTCCCTGCCTAAACCGCCGGGTGTCCCTGATGTATTTGATTCCTCTGAGGAGGAATTATTGGTGGATTCTGATGATGAAGACTGTTCTGCTGTCCCTTCCTCTCAGTTTTTTGGGGACCCCTTTGAGGCTGATCCTGTTCCCTCAGCCAAGGGCCTGATCAGGGCTGTGCTGAACACCCTGAGCATTCCCTTGGTACAGGAGGTTTCCTCTGATCCCTCTGATGTGTTTCAGGAGCCTGTCCGGCCCCATACTTGCTTTCCACCTAATCCCACTCTTGACCACTTGGTGTCTGAAGAGTGGAAGTTTCCAGACAGAAAACCCTCTGTCTCTAGGAAATTTGCTAGGCTTTATTCATTCTCTGAAGTGGCCTTACCTCAGTGGGTTCATCCTCCAAAGGTGGATGCCCCTGTTTCCAGGCTTTCTAAGTCCACTGCCTTGCCTGTGGCTGATGCATCTGCTCTGAAAGACTGGACTGACAAGAAACTTTTGCGACTTTTGCCATTTTTGCGACGACTGGTTCTGCCCTGTGCCTTGCTTTTGCTGAGGCATGTGTACATAGGGCTGTAGCTGTTTGGACTGAGCAGCTCACCTTAGTTGTCCATCAGGGAACTCCTACTGCTGACATGTTGCGGCTTCTTGCCAATATCTCTGAGGCCCAGCATTATGTTTCTGCTGCCCTGTTTGATGCCATTGATCTTATCAGTGAAGCCACTGGGGGGAAGTGCACTCACCTGCCAGTGGATCCTAGGAAGAAGACGCCTGTTAAACGGAATTGTTTATTTCACTATCGTCCAATACAGGTCACTGGTACTCTGGGAGGCGTAAGTCCCCTTTAATAGGCAGGAACAACTATGCAAATAATTTGCAAGGGGCGGAGCCTCCCCTCTTACTTAAGCCACCTTCTGGCCAGAGCCACTTCAGATTGATTTGTTCCTGGTGTGCTTCCACACCAGGTAGAGAACATCTATGCATCTTAGTATTTTATTATTTTTTATTCAAATATGGAATACCACCATTAGGAGGGTGACCATGGCTGTGAATTGCCCTCTTTAAAGTGGCTGGTGCAGCTTCCAGGGATTTTCTGTGGACCTATGCCCTGAAGAGGGGACAGCTTGTGTTAAGCAGCTCCCCTGTTGGGGAATTTACCTCTGGTTCTTTCCCTCCTTATCATGGTCACCTGAAGACAGAAGTCAGCAAGGAAGGTGAGTCACCCATTGAGTGCTGAAGGTCCACTTGTCCCCACAGTGTCCCTTTGATGGGCTTGTATTTGGGAGTTTTAATACACTCCAGCACTCATAGGGTGTTTTTATTGCATTATTACTGTTTATGCAATTTCTGTGTTATTCTCTGAGTTTTGGAGCATTGGGTATTCATTTATTTATGTTTCTCATGTGTTTCATGCTTGTTTGGGCACTTTTTAATGTTTTACTAAACTTTATTAAAAATGGTGTTCCGCGCCTTTAAGCGCGGCTTTTTCCCGCTCAGACGCAAGGGCTCCTTTACTCTCTATGGGAATTCACAGTATGGGACATATCTCTGGAACCGCTTGTCACAGCAACTTCAGAGAGGGCTCATTTTAATTCTAGGCTCCTGATCTATCATCCGGAATGTGTTTTATTCATGTGGGGTGTTCAGGGGGGCTTCGGGCAATGTTTGGGGTACTTGGACAGGAAAACTACATTTCCCATGAGCGCTTGGTTCGCGCTCGTTTCTGATTGGCTGTCATGACGGCCGCCATTTTGTGGTACTTTTCCTAGGCGAGTACACTACGCAGGGACCGAGCCTTCTCTCTCCTCAACAGATTAACCCTTCGCTGGCCAGATAAGTCCGTTTTTAGAACATTTCTGGGGTGAAACTTTAATCTTAACACTTTTTCTGGGTGATAGTGTTATTGGTGGGGTATATTGACGCTGTGAGCATGTCTACTTCACTGGAGCTAGGGGCTAGACCCAAGTCTAAGGAGGATGGGGGGTCCGCTACCCCCATGGCGTTTTGCTCCTCTTGCCACATTGGGCTGGATGGCGATAATGTGGGGGATCTATGCCCTAATTGTACTGGTCAAGATAGCAACCCTGGGCTTCCCAGCCATGCTATTGAGCCATCTTGGGTGAGGGAGTTTAAAGCTGCCACTAGGGATCTCAGATCCACGCTTCAACTCTTTCCCTCTCAGGTACAGGGGGCTCTCCAAGTCTGGCAGACCCCCTCTACTATCAGGACCTCCCTGCCTAAGCCACAGGGAGCTCCTGATATCACTGATTCTTCTGAAGAAGAACTTTTACAGGATTCTGATGCTGAGGAACGTACTGTTATTGAATCTAACAGGTCCATTGGGGACCCCTATGAGTGTGACCCTGAAGTTTCGGCTGAGGGTCTGATCAGAGCGGTTCTGAATACGCTCAACCTTCCTCTGACTCAGGAATCCAATTATGATCCTACTGATGTTTTTCAGAAAAAGCCTTCTAAACCAGTTGTTTGTTTTCCAACTAACCCTACTCTTGCCCGTCTGGTCTCTGAGGCATGGAAGAATCCTGATAGATCTTCCTCTGTCTCCAAAAAGTTTGCTAAACTTTACCCTTTTCCTGAGGCGGAGCTGGCAAAATGGGTTCATCCTCCCAAAGTGGATGCTCCTGTGTCTAGACTATCCAAATCTACTGCTTTGGCTGTCTCAGATGCCTCTGCCTTGCAGGACTGGACGGATAAGAAACTAGAGCTCTCTCTTAAGTCTATTTTTGCCTCCATTGGCACAGCCATGCGCCCCACTTTTGCTGTAGCATGGGTTAATAGAGCTATTGCGGCCTGGACTGAACGACTGACTGAAGCGGTTTGCCAGGATGCGCCTGTATCTGAACAGTTGCAGCTTCTTGCTAATATCACTGAAGCTCAGAACTATGTTGCTGACGCTGCTTTTGATGCTGTGCGCATGATGGCGAGGGCCTCCACTTCTTCTGTGGTGGCTAGACGCGCTCTTTGGCTGAAAATTTGGTCTGCTGATACAGCCTCTAAGAAAGCCTTGCTTTCCTTGCCCTTTCAGGGGAATTTGCTTTTTGGGTCTGAACTCAAAGAAATGATCAGTGAGGCTACTGGCGGTAAAAGTACTCTTCTACCCTCAGTCTTCAAGAAAAAGTTTCCAGCCAAACGCAATCGGTCCTTTCGTTCCTTTCAGACTGAGACACGCTCCTCGGCCCAAACGGGTCCTCCCACTACGCGCTCCTCCTTCAAGCCCAAACAGTCCTGGAAGCCCAAAGTTGCCTCCAAGGCCAAGACCTCCAAGACTGCTTCGGCATGACTCGCCGAACCCGGGTCCGCATCCGGCTGTAGGCGGTCATCTACGCATCTTTCGCCGGACTTGGGAGGAGTCAGTGGCGGACCCATGGGTTGTTCAGGTGGTGTCAGAGGGATACAGGATCCCTTTCTCTTCCCTTCCTCCTTTTCGGTTCCATTTTACTCGTCCTTCTCAGGAACCCACAAAAAGGCGTCTGTTCGATGACGCTATTCAGGATCTCTTGGACAAAGAGGTCCTGGAGGCGGTTCCTCAGGAGGACACAGGTTCAGGATTTTATTCCAACCTGTTTGTGGTAGCCAAAAAGGACGGAGGAGCCCGTCCCATTTTGGATCTCAAAGATCTCAATGCCTATGTGGTGACTTCCCACTTCCGCCAGGAGTCCCTGCGCTCTGTGATTGCAGCAATGTCTCCAGGGGAGTTTCTTGCCTCCCTGGACCTTCAGGATGCTTATCTTCACATCCCTATTCATCCAGAGAGCAGGCGGTATCTCAGGATTGCCTGCCACAGGGGACACTTTCAGTTTGCAGCGCTCCCCTTTGGGCTGACTTCAGCCCCTCAGGTCTTCCAGAGGGTGTTGGGCTCCTTGATAGCGGTGCTCCATCAGGATGGGATCAGAGTGACCCCCTACATGGACGATCTCCTACTGAAGGCCTCCTCAGCGGAGCTTCTCCTTCAGCAATTACAGATGTGCATGCACACCCTGAACCGTCATGGCTGGATCCTGAATCTGGACAAGTCGGACTTGATTCCATCTCAGAGGCTTCTGTTCCTGGGTCTCCTGTTCGACACTCGCCAATGCATGGTGTTTCTTCCAGAGGACGTGGCTCACCAGATAGCTGTCAGAGTGGCTGGAATTCTGGACATGGACGAGATTCCAGTTCCGAAGTTGTCGTCCTTAGTGGGGAAGTTCATTTCCACAATCGAAGCAGTACCATTTGCCATGGCCCACTCCCGGGATCTTCAGAGGTTTGTGATCCAGACGTGCAAGAATCATCCAGATCATCAACATCTGTCTGTTTCTCTTCCTCCTCATGTCGAGTCGAGTCTGCACTGGTGGTTAGATCTCTCTCATCTCCTGAAAGGGAAATCCTTTCTAGTTCCTCCTTGGACCACAGTCACTACGGATGCCAGCCTTCGGGGCTGGGGTGCAGTCTGGGGTCGCTTCAGTGCTCAGGGGAAATGGGGTCTGGAGGAATCCATGCTCTCCATCAATGTTCTGGAACTTCGAGCTGTCCGGCTGGCCCTGAGGCACTGGGAGTCTCAATTGACCGGTCTTCCAGTCAGAGTGGAGTCCGACAACGCCACGGCGGTGGCTTACATCAACAGGCAAGGCGGCACAAGAAGCGGTTCCGCCTGGTGGGAGGTCAAGGATATTTTGTCTTGGGCAGAAGATCACGTGCCTGTCATCTCTGCGGTTCATATTCCAGGCGTGGACAACGTCATGGCAGACTTCCTCAGTCGTCATACCGTCGACAGCGGAGAATGGGCTCTTCACCCAGAGGTGTTTCACATGCTCACTCAACGGTGGGGGATGCCTGTGGTGGATCTGATGGCTACCAGACACAACAGGAAGGTTCCGGTGTTTTGCTCCCGGTTGAGGGACTCCCTTGCTCTAGCAGTGGATGCCTTGTCGATCCCTTGGGACTTCCCCCTGGCTTACATCTTCCCTCCTCTTCCTCTATTGGTCAGAGTTATCCAGAAGTTGAAGAGGGAACGTTGTCCTGTCACCCTGATTGCTCCAAACTGGCCTCGCCAGTCCTGGTTTCCGGAATTGATGGCCATGTCAGTGAAGGATCCAATCCCACTTCCAGCCCGTCCGGACCTGCTTCTTCAGGGCTATCTGTGGAAAGAGGATGTTCACTCTCTCCATTTGATGGCATGGCGGTTGAATCCTCGATTCTAGCAAAGAAAGGCTTTTCTCCTTCTGTGGTATCGACGATGCTCAGTGCTCGTAAGCCTGTGTCTTCCAAGATCTATCATCGCATATGGTCAACTTTCGTGACATGGTGCTCTGACAAGAAGTTGTCACTTGACTTCCATCTTCCCACTGTCCTGGCCTTCTTGCAGGACGGTGTGGATAAGGGGCTCAGTCTGAGTTCCCTCAAAGTTCAGACTTCTGCCTTGTCTGTGTTTTTCCAGGAACGGATTGCTGTCCTTCCTGATGTGAAAGTCTTCTTCCAGGGTGTGACTCATGTTCGACCTGCCTTTAAGAGTCCTGCTCCCCAGTGGGATCTCAATTTGGTGCTGGGAGTTCTTCAGCGACCACCGTTTGAATCCTTGGCTTCCATTCCGTTACGTCTTGTGACTTGGAAGATGCCCTTCCTCTTGGCTGTTGTGTCAGTGCGCCGGGTAGCAGAGTTACAGGCCTTGTCTTGTAAACCTCCTTACCTGGTGTTCCACAAGGATAAGGCTGTGCTTCGCACTACCAAGGAATTCTTACCCAAGGTTGTGTCTGAGTTTCACATCAATCAGGAGATTGTGGTTCCCTCTTTCTGCCCTAATCCTTCATCTGACAAAGAAAGAGATCTCCATCTGTTGGATGTGGTGCGTTGCCTCAAGTTTTATGTTCATCGCACCGAGTCTATCAGGAAGTCTGACGCTCTATTCGTCATTCCTGAGGGGCCTAGGGCAGGAAGACCGGCTTCCAAAGTTACCATTGCCTCTTGGATTAAGGCTACCATCCGTGAAGCCTATAAATTGAGGAATAAGCATGTCCCCTTCCGGGTGACTGCCCATTCCACCAGATCTATTGGGGCCTCTTGGGCCTACAAGAATCAAGCTTCTGCTGATCAACTGTGCAGAGCGGCCACTTGGTCCTCTGTGCACACCTTTTCTAAGCACTATCGAGTTGATGTACTGGCTTCGGCTGATGCCAGTTTTGGAAGGAAGGTCCTGGAGGCAGTCTTGCCTGTGTAGGTCTTCCGCTCTGTGATCCTTAGTGCTTCTTTACTGTTGAGCCCGGTTGGCTCTAGTTCCGTGTGCTGTGTTAGTTCAGGGATTGTTCCCTTGGTTGGTGTCCGTTGACACTTACAGTTTGGGCTATGTTATCAACTGGTCATAACAGTTCTAGTGACTTGGGCCTTGCGCCTGGTCCTTGCCTTACTTCCCGCCTCTGGATCAGCTCAATGTTTGTACATCCCAGAGTACCAGTGACCTGTATTGGACGACAGTGAAAATAGGATTTTAGTCTTACCTGTTAAATCCTTTTCACTTAGTCCATACAGGTCACTGGTCTCCCACCCTGTCAAGGGACCAGTCTTGGCTCTCCTGTGGCATTCAGTGGGAGACCGTTCGGGCATGCTCACAGGAGTCTTTCTTTTTGCTTACCTGAGGTCAGTTTTAGGGTCTCAAATCAATCTAAAGTGGCTCTGGCCAGAAGGTGGCTTAAGTAAGAGGGGAGGCTCCGCCCCTTGCAAATTATTTGCATAGTTGTTCCTGCCTATTAAAGGGGACTTACGCCTCCCAGAGTACCAGTGACCTGTATGGACTAAGTGAAAAGGATTTAACAGGTAAGACTAAAATCCTATTTTTCGTCCCTTCCATGCTGATTCGTGTCCGGCGACCCAGGAGGTGCCTCAGGCTCCGCACACCTCATCCAAGCCTAAGCAGCAATGGAGGTCCAACTCCTCTGCTAAGCCCAAGGCTTCCAAACCTTCTTCTGCATGACTCGCCGAATCCGGGTCCCCACCCACAGCAGGGTGGCCTCTTGCCCCACTACCTCTCGGCTTGGGAAACATCCTCAGAAAAGGGGGTTGGGATTCTACTCCAAGCTCTTTGTGGTCTCCAAGAAGGACGGCGGCTGTAGTCCCATTTTGAACTTGAAAGATCTCAACTCCTTTGTGGTCAAGTCCCAGTATCGCCAGGAGTCACTATGCACGGTGATCGCTGCCATATCCCCTGGGGAATTTCTGGCTTTTCTGGATCTTCAGGATTCATATTTGCACATTACCATTCATCCAGAGAGCCGGCAATATCACCACTTTGCCTGCGACCGAGGGCATTTCCAGTTTTCTGCCCTCCCTTTTCACCTGACCATGGCCCCACAGATCTTCAACAGAGTCCTGGGCACCTTAATCTCTGTTCTCCATCGGGATAACATCAGAGTTACCCTGTATATGGACGACCTCCTTCTGAAGTTCTCCTGAACTCCTTCATCAGCAGGTGCAGTACTGCATTCATGCTCTGTCCTGTCACGGGTGGATCATCAATCTGGACAAGTCGGGCCTTGTTCCTTCCCAGAGGATGGTTTTTCTGGGCATCATCCCCTCAGAGAGGGATGGTGTTTCTCACATATGAAGTGGCTCATCAGATAGCACTGAAGGTCCAGGCTATCCTGAATCAGGATCCGGTTCCGGCTAAGAAGTTGTCATCCCTGGTGGGGAAATTCATTTCCACCATTGAAGCGGTTCTGTTTGCCATGGCTCGTACCAGAGAACTTCAGAGGTTTCTAATCCTCGCCTGCAGAGGTCAACTGAATCTCCATGGAGAGTTCCCTATCTCTCCCTCTTCCCGTGGAGCTGAGCCTCTCATGTTGGCTCAACTTGGACAATCTGCTGAAAGGCAGGCCCTTCCTGGTTCCATTCTGGACAACAGTGATGACTGATGCCAGCCTCTCCGGCTGGGGAGCAGTCCTGGGGTACTTGAATGCTCAGGGTCAGTGGTCCCAGGAGGAATCTTTCCTTCCCATCAATGTCTTGGAGCTTCGGGCGATATTTCATGCCCTGCACCACGGGACGCACCAAATGGAGGATTTGCCCTTTCAGGGTCCAGTCGGACAACGGCACAGCAGGTAGCCTACATCAACAAGCAAGGCGGCACAAGAAGTCTCGCAGCTTTGTTAGAGGTCAAAGCCATTTTGTCCTGGGCAGAGGAGCCATTTCCGCAGTTCATATTCCTGGCGTAGACAAAGTTCTGACAGACCTCCTCAGTCAACACACTGTGGACAGCGGAGAGTGGGAACTGCATCAAGAGGTGTTCAACCTCATTGTCCAGTGGTGGGGTCTTCCGTGCTTTGACCTCATGGTGACAAGACACAACAGGAAGGTCCCAACGTTCAGCTCTCACTGAGCAGACCCTCTGACTCTAGCAGTGGATGCCTTGTCGATCCCGTGGATTTTTCCTCTGGCATACCTTTTTTCCCCTGTTGAGCAAGGTGATCAGGAAACTGAGACTGGAGCGCTGCCCAGTAATTCTAATTGCTCCGTACTGGCCTCAACAGGGTTGGTTTCCGGAGCTTCTGGATCTCTCAGTGGCAGAACCTCTTCGGCTCCCCTCCCGTCCGGATCTTCTTCTGCAGGGTTACCTGTGGAAGGAGGATGTTCATCGTCTGGCTTTGACGGCATGGAGGTTGAATCCTCAATTTTGAAGAAGGGATTTTCTCCTGGTGTGGTGGCTACCATGTTTAGTGCTCGTAAGCCTGTTTCCTCTAAGGCCTAATATTGAGTCTGGTCTACCTTTCTCTCTTGGTGTGCTGATAGGGACCTATCTCAGGATTTTAATCTTCCTACGGTCCTTTCTTTCCTCCAGGATGGTGTGGATAAGGGTCTCAGTTTGAGTTCTCTTAAGGTTCAAACTTCTGCTCTCTGTTTTCTTTCAGAGGTGCATTGCTATTCTTCCTGATGTTAAGGTTTTCTTCCAGGGTGTTGCTCATAACCGTCCTGTGTTTAACACTCCCGCTCCTCATTGGGACCTTAACTTGGTTTTGGGCGTCCTTCAGCGCCCTCCTATTGATTACTTGGCCACTATTCCTCTCCGTCTGCTGATGTGGAAGATGGCTTTTCTCCTGGCGATCGTGTCTGTTTGCCGTGTTGCGTAGCTGCATGCCCTGTCTTGTAGGCCACCCTTTTTGGTGTTTCACAAGGAAAAGGAGGTGCTTCGCAAGAGTTTCTCTCGAAGGTGATGTCTGAATTCCACATTAATCAGGAGATTGTGGTTCCTTCCTTCTGTCCTAACCCTACTTCTGAAAAGAAAAAGGATCTTTACTTGTTGGATGTTGTGCGTTGTCTCAAGTTCTATGCGCATCGCATTGAGCCCTTGCGGCAGTCTGACACTCTTTTTGTCATTCCTGAGGGTCCCAGGGCAGGGAGGCCTGCTTTCACGGTAACCATTACTTCTTGGATCAAGTCCGCTATTCGTAAGGCTTACAAAGTTGTGCAAGGTGGCCACTTGGTCGTCTGTACATACCTTTTTGAAACACTATTGTGTGGATGTGCTGGCATCGGCTGATGCCAGTTTTGGGAGGAAGATCCTGGAGGCAGCCTTGCCTGTGTAGGATCTCCTTCGTCTCTTCAGTACTCTTTCACTTTTGAGCCCTTTTGGCTCTAGTTCAGTGTGCTGTGTACCAGTTCCTGGGGTCTGTTTTATCCGTGTTCGGTGTCCGTTGACACTTTGTGGTTATTGTTGAGCTATTCATGATCTGTTGGTGACTTTGAGGGCCTGTGTCTAGTCCTTCCCGCCCTGGGAAACTTAATTTTTGGATATCCCAAAGTTACCAGTAACCTCTATTGGACGACAGAGAAAAGAGGATTTTAGTCTTACCTGTTAAATTCTTTTCTCTTAGTGCATACAGGTTACTGGTCTCCCACCCTGTCAAGGGACCATGCTTGGCTCTCCTGTGGCAGAACGTGGGGGTCCTTTCTGGTTCATGCTTACAGGAGTCTTCCTTTACCTTCTTACTACCTAGTCAATAGTTAGTTTTCAAATCTTACTGGATAGGGATTGGCTAGCTGCAAGCAAAGGAGAAGAGGTGGGTTCCACCCAGCAGTCACTTCTCAGAATTGTTCCTACCTACTTAAAGGGGCTGATCGCCTACCCAAAGTTACCAGTAACCTGTATGGACTAAGAGAAAAGGATTTAACAGGTAAGACTAAAATCCTCTTTTGTGTGTGTGTGTGTGTGTGTGTGTGTGTCTGTATGTATGTGTGTGTGTGTATGTATATATATATATATATATATATATATATATATATATATATATATATATATATATAGAGTGTACTTAGCCTAAGCCAAAGCAGCGAGACGGCACACCAGCAACAAGAGAAAAAATGAAAAGATTTAATCACATCAATGAATCCATAAGTCCAAATGTTTTCGGTCCCCTCACAGGACCTTCATCAGGGCAACCAGAGCACTACAAATCCCAGTCTTAAATACTAAAATACTAAAATTCCAACTCACCACCTCGTGTGTAGATTGGCGATGCACCGCCCCAACGCTCAACCCCACGACCGGTAACCCGGTCATGACGTATTAAACGGGAGGTGGACCATCATCCCTCATAACAAACTTACAGCAAACTACGAAAAAAAACCCCATAAACATCTGTTAAAATAAATATAAGCCTCACCAGGACCTCAAACCAGCAACCGCATCTGCTGGACAGGTCCCAAGACTATAATAAAGATAACTATGTTGCATTCGTCCGTTAGACACTCTGTGTCTCAACGGACACGAACATAAAAAATTACCATTGCATAACATTGCATCACCCCATTGCTGCAAGCACGATCAGCATGTAACATAATGTTGACAGCCGACTGAAGGCTACTATGTATTGCAGAATAAACACAGTAGCAACACAGACGATCCTCCCGAAACAGATTACTAATATATGTTAGACAGTGGGAAAATCATTAATACCACTCAGAATAAATGGCAACAATTGGACCGTCCAGATGCTCATATAGAGCTTTCCAACCAGTTTATCAGTAATATGTATCTTCAAGCAATGTGCATCAATCCAAAACCACACTTTAGTTATAAATCATAGAGTCTTGAATAATATCAGAAGCGAAAGTATTGGAAACTGTCCTTAATTGTTAGTCCCATCCACGACACTGCTAAATTCTTACTTATTTCCACTATGCTTCCACGCTGTATCCAGATATTACTAGAGGACCCAGTCCATCAGGGTAAACCCCAAAGGTTGTCAATCTTCATTATGAATCAATTGCCAATCTGTAATACCCTCTCAAAAATGTGGCTGGGTGTAAAGTCTCGTGATTAACACAGAGGATCCACCTCCATTAATACCACACTCAATGAGAACTAGGGGGAGGTTATAAAAATGAGTTCAATAAAAGTTCATGATTTAAACCTCTAGGATGTAAAGTACCAAGTTTATATATCATCCTAGCCTCCATTTGCAGGAGTAGCCGATGCCTATTCCCCCCTCTCTTGGGTAATTGAACTTGAAGTATTGGCATAAACTTAAAATCCATAATACTGTGTTTAGCTTCTGCAAAGTGTCTGGCCACTGGTTGACGAGCAATCTCATTTGAACCCAAGTAGCCTTCAAGGGCCTTCCTGATAGAACTCTTGTGGTTATTAATTCGCTCCTTCAGTGTGGTTATAGTCTTGCCCACATAACGCAAACCACACAGGCAAATAATGATGTAGATCACATATTTACTGTTGCAATCCAAATAATCTTTGATTTTATAATTCCTGGAGGAATGAGGGTCCTGGTAGTATTTGCCCATAATAATGTTGCCACAATTGCTGCAGCCCCTGCATCTGTACACTCCCTTGGGACGCAGTAGCCAGCTTCCACCACTACTATATTTATCGACAGGGTCCGTCTGTATCAACAAATCACGCAAATTTCTACTTCTTTTAAAACAAAATAATGGAGGACCTGATAAATGAGGACCTAATCTTGGGTCTCCTTGTAAAATAGGCCAGTATTTCAACATTATATCACGGATCTTATGGGACGATGTAGAAAAGGTGGTTTGTATGCAGAATCTCCCTGATTTCTGATCATCCATCACCCTCGGTCTAAGCAAAACATCTCTATCCAATACACTGGCCCTATCTATATTCTCTTTAATCATACCAGGATCATATCCTCTATCTACAAACTTATTACCCATCTTCCATAATTCATGCGTTCTCAACAACGGATCAGAGGTGGTACGTACAACCCGTATCATCTCTTAAGGGGTATATATATAATATATTCAGGGCTTATAGTTTGAAGTCCTTTGCTACTAGCCAGACCAGAAAAGTTACTCGCCATTGCAAGCCAAAAAATACCCACCAGGGCTGAATTTCTACTCGCCAGGGTTAAATTTTCACTCGCCTCAAGATTTTACTATGCGCTGACTCTGGGTAGTGATTGATGATACATGCTTCTGCGTCTAGCTAATAAACACTCATTCAGACCATTGTCCTGCAATACTGACATCCTAAATATAAACAGGGCTCAACAGTGAAGCACAGCTCTCCATTCCTACCTCCAGGGGGTAGTTGGCATGGAACCATTTTTGTTGACAGTTCCTGTGCAATGACAGCGGTAGGCCTTTCTGTGGGTTTCTTTCCTGTCCATCAACTCTCAAGCAATCAATTTCAAATGGTTTCAGTCAGCACAACTGTACCAGTGACTTTGTAATGGTCACCCTGGAGCATACTTGCCATTATGATGGGCTTTGCAATACCATTCTTCGGAGCTGAGGATTGGAAATGAATTCAAAATTGCCATTTATTTCAGATTTTGCCCATCATTCGTATTAAGCTTTTCATTGCAGTGGTGTGCAGTGCATTGCAGAGTAATGCATTATACACCACTCTTGTACACACAGGGTTAGGCTTCTTGTATGTCTTCTTTTATTATTTTAACCCCGTGGATGCTTGGGATGTCTCCAAAGCATTGGTAGGCAATGTACTGGAGAGATATCTAGCATCCATGGGGTTACACAAGTTAAGTGAAGTGAGAAGATGAATGGAAAAGATTATACTGATATGCAATAAAAACGAGCAGTGATGCCAGACATTTATAGAATGCTGTTTTTCAGTAATTTAATGTGCTATTTTTGACTCTCTTGATTATGTCATTGCTTTGCTTCCAGTATAGATTGATATGTTTAATTCCCTAACTGGCAATTGCTTTAGGTCCTTACTTTTGCATTCCAAGTACTGGGTATTGCATATTCAGTGACCAATAGATTTTGTTGCTTATGTATGGATTTTAACATAATCTGCTGCTGAAAATATGATACAAATGGTCCTCATGCATTCTGCATTATATTTTATTTAATTATACTCTTATGTCTGTAACTATGCCACACACACTTGATTATTTCAGGCTGTTTTAAACCTTGCATTTTGCAGACCTTGAAAAAGTGATTCACAGTGTGAAAAGACCTCTAAAGGCCAGTGAACCAAAATAAAATCCCTTTTCATTGCTATTGACTATTTGGCCATAACCAGTTTAAGCAATCCTATAATTTGTGGAAATGTTGTGAAATGATAAAGTATAACATTTAGCTGGTGACAGAAATTTGCTGCTCATTAATTATTGCAAGATGCTCATTAATCTCCACAGCAACTTGTAACACACTCTTGATATAACTGGAAGATGTGAAGGCAGCCTTTTGTTCCGTGGCAGATACAGGAAAACTACATGTATACAACATTTGTTGGAAAACAGCACTAAAAAGTGAACAAAAGTGAACCTTTAAGGTCAATGTTTCGGTCCTATAATGGTCCATAATTGGGTCTTGATAAAGGATCGTTAACCTCCAAAATATTGACCAATAAACTTTTCTCACCTTCCAGAGAGTCTTTTAATTTTGTAATATATATAAATCCAAAATTCTGTTAATCCAATAAAAAAGGTATTACAAGATATTAATTTTGTTTGTTATTTCACACACACACACACACACACACACACACACACACACACACACACACACACACACACACACACACACACACACACACACACACACACACACACACAGAGAGAGAGCAAAAATTGGTTTGGCACAACAGTCATATAATTTAAAAAAAAAAAAAAAAGCTTTACCAACACATAGTCAACATTTAGGCTTGAAATTAAGCCTTTATCAAGATCAATCTATATCTTTTTTTTTTTGCTACGTTTGTTTTGATGGGCAGCAAGGTTGGAACTGGTATTTTATAGTGAGTGCTGGTTCATTACAGTGTGTGTGTATATATATAAAATATATCCTATATAATGATTCGCTAGGATGTTTATCAGAAGCCGTCATGAGCAGTAGAGACTGCCTATGCTGCAGTCATACTCAGTACAGACTGCCTGAACGTGCCGTGGCTGATATGGAGTGCGGTGCTCCGAACTTGGACCAGAGCCCTCTCTGTGCACCGTCCTGGGACAGCTTGGGGAGAAGAGAGGCTCTGGGCACCAGCCGAGGTTGCTGGGTGCCACTTTGGCCCATGTACATGGGCTTTTAAATATATATATAATGTGTGTGTAATATAGAATATTACCTGGTTTTCTTATTTTAGGTGTCAGACCCTTCGCATGTCCACACTGTGACAAAAAGTTCCGTACTTCGGGGCACAGGAAGACTCATATTGCTTCACATTTTAAACAGTGTGAACTGAGAAAATTACGACAACAGCGCAGACCTGGTAAAGTACGAGTTGGAAAGAGTAATGTTCCAGTCTCAGAAATTCCCTTACAGGAGCCCATTCTCATCACAGACCTAGGTAAGAAGTTTTTTTTTTTTTTTTTTTTTTAAAGATTGATTTACTTATGTAATGTAAAGTATAAGGAATCCAGTGCACTGGATAGGTGTGTGGCGGTGAAAGGGCAAGGGCAATGAAATGGTTAACCCTTTCAGTGGCACTGACCTGTCCAATGCATTGGATACATGTTTACCAATTAAATGATGAACCTTTTCACAACCTAACAGATATTGAATACATTGGATAGGTGTGTGTCAGCAACATTTTTAGAAACGTAAAACTGTGAGACACACATACATAAAGGGGAATAGTGTTCAGGGATGTACAGGTAAGATGGGAGGGGAGAGGGTTGTAAAAGGAGCAGAAGTGAGAGGCTGCAAATGTCAGTAGTTTTCACCTCAATGCAGTTTGCAGGCTCTCTGTTTGGAAGACCATATTTTGGTGTTAGAAATGTTGAATGAGGAAGAAGGTAAAAGTGCAGTGTCTAGTGAGAGTTGTATTTTGTGTTGAAAGGTTACTATCAACTGTAGCACTGGCTGAAGTAGAAATGCATCTATTAACCATTTAAACAATAAAAACAACCTAATACTTTTCTGGCAGATTGTATCACACTATTTACCTCCCGGTCTGAAGCTGTCAGCACTTTCTCCAAAGACTTGAGGCATGTAAGGTTGCTAAATCGGATGTAATCCTTCCACTCCTTATTACAATAATTGCCTGTTTTCCTTTGATGTTGTATGTAAGCATCTGCCATTATAAATTAGATGAATGGAGGAAGTGGCTAGTAATCCACAATACGAGTAGGGTGCATATTATAGGGCTTGTGGCGAAACAAAGGGCCGCACTTCCTCTGGTGGAAAACAGCGATCCTATATAGTTTGATATCCTGAACACACTGTAGCAGTGGGGGAGATGCTGTTACAAGTGCTTACACCATACACTTGGATAATGTGTAGAATATTGTGTACAATATCCAGGTGTACAGTGTGAGCACTTGTAAGACCATCGCCCCCTGCTGCTACATTGTGTGCAGGATATGGAACTGTATACAGTGATGGGTTGTAGTAAGCACCCCCCACCCTCCTTCCCTGGTGCCATCACCATTGTGTCCCGGGTGGGACATGTAGAACTAAATAAAATATTTGAAAATTAGGCCACTTATTAACTCCTTCAGTGGCAGAGAGGAGCACAACTCATTGCTGAGCAATGCATTGCGTTCCCCTCTATCACCCAGTGGTTTTATGTAGGATCTTAACCCGCACACTCTTCTAACACCATACATGTAGGCACTTAAAGGGATAGTAATACTTCGTTTTAACTTTATTTTATTTTGTAGGCATTAAAAAAACATGAATAATGATATAAGTCTTATCTCCCAAACCTTTATGGTTTAAGAGATATTCACAAGCAAAGTGTCCCCCTCCCGCCCCTTTTACTGATGTAACACTTTTCAGCCAGGGCAGAAGGGAGCTGCCCAGGTAGACTGCAGAGAGGGACAATCTTCAATTAAGATAACGGAAAAACCTGAAAAGCTTGTCAAGGGGGGCAGGGATTTCATTGTTTTCAAAGGAATAAGAGTGTCCCCTTCTGTTATCTGTCCAGTCTATGGACTGCATTCCACATCTGAGAAGAGATAGCTTACACTAGGTAAAAAGGGCGGGAGGGGGAAACTTTGCTTGTGAATATCTCATAAACCATAAAGGTTTGAGAGATAAGACTTATATCAATCTTCATGTTTTTTTAATGCCTACAAAATAAAATAAAGCTAAAACGAAGTATTACTATCCCTTTAAGCCTTTCAGTGGCAGAGGGATGAGCAAGTCAGGCAGTCAAAGGGTTAAAGCTTATCAGTCAGAAACCCTCAGATTGAGACACAAAGGCAGTACAGTGATGAGAAAGAAATCCAATGAAGAGAAGATACACGTCTTAAAGTGTAGCTTTGGATCGGTGGAAATGACCCCCGCAGCCGGGAGTGAAGGCAGCTTGTGAGTTGGGCATGCTCCTGTCCAGGTACCCAGTCGGTGCACAAACTGGCCTATGTAGTGCCGCAACAAACACAAAACATCACAGCACATGGTGCAGGAGGTACAGGGATCTTATATGGCAGATTTCAACAGAGTCTGGGAGTAAAGCTAGATGTACTATATGTTGTAGGGCTGTGTTACTGTAGAAAAAGGAGATAGTTGGGAGTGTGTAATGCTAGGGCGTAATTTGCTGTGAGCAGTGGGTAATGCTGGGGAGCTACCCAGAGTGTGAACAGCTCGTGGTCAGTCTCCAGTACCTCAGTGCACAGCTCGATGGCTGTAAGCAGCAGCTGGTGACAAAGCAAAGAAGAGGCTAGTGGCTCCAGAGGACTGTGTGTCCCAGTCAAGGGCAAAACTGGGTTGGACAGGCTCCATGAAGGGCGACCAGCTATGTACATAATGGACATACCTGGTGTGTGAGAACAGACACTCTGCAGGATGCCACTGTGTGAGTGAATTGTTGTGCACTGTGATATGACAATGCCATTCAAATGCTGTTTGGACAAAGGTGTTTTGCAGTGGTGTAAGTCGGCACAGTTTTTTTTTTTTGTTGTAGGTTGGTATGAATGTGCCAGTTTGTAGCGGGATAGACGTGAGGAAGGTGGTGGAATGTGGAAACAAGTACTAGAGTGGAGGGGGGCTGCGAAGGTGATTGGTAAAGGCAAGGGAGGTGATCGGGGATGGTGGTATTGACAGAGCTGTGCCGTGAAATTGATGCTGGTGTTCTGAGAGGTTGGGGTGAAAAAAATGGCCAGAGCTGGAGCCATTGGCGGGTGTAGGAGGGATGGGAAAATGCAGGGGCCTAGAAGGGGTGGACATGGTACAGGACCAGGGGAGTGAGAAATGTGAATGAAACGTGTGTGTGTGTGTGTGTGTGTGTGTGTGTGTGTGTGTGTGTGTAAGTGTAAAGGCTATTAGTTGCACTGTTAGAATGTGGTGGTGGGTGACATATTTCACACCAACAGGTGTGAGCAGCCATTTTTTTTGGTTTCTGTAAACTGTGTAGGAGATATTCTAATCTACTCCCTAGCTGCACCCTGGGGTGTGTATGTCGGGCTATGGCAGTCTATAGGAAATCTGCATATATTCTCTTATGTGCCATCCCTGGGGTGTGTGTGTATTATAATTGTGTGTGTAATACTGGGCTTAGGCAATGTAGAGGACAAATGCAAAGGAAGGGTGCCGCCACCATGAAGAAGCTTGGCAAGACCCACATACCTGAAATTCCCAATGATTTAAATGGAGAGTTTTACCCGCAGAATGTTAGAGAGGTTCCCAGGAAAATGTGAAGTCTATGCATTCAGGGTCCAGGTGGATTTATGTACTATAAGAGAACCCTCTTCCTTCAACTTTCTTCACGTATACCACACCACCCTTGCTATGGTCATTCATAAGCCAGATACTGACCCCAAATGCCCTGAGAACTAGGGACCTATCAGTCTTATAAATGTGGATGCCGAAATAATCAGCAACATAAGGGCATACAGGCTGCATAGACCACATTTGATTAATTGAACCAGACAGGCCTCTTGCAACGCGCACAACAATGCTTGGATGTCCAGACAAAATGGGGAAGCTACTAAACATCAAGAATACCTTTGACACTCTGTCTTGGAACTATAGCTTTTCAACACTCAATTACTATGGCTTCTGAGGAATCTTTGTCATCATGTTGCCCAGCTCTGCCATGGGGCCAAAATGCAGGAAGCAATTCTGGAGCAAGCCAACTGCGGTGCAAGTGAAAAATACAAATGCCTTTTGCATTAAATTTGTTTTTTAACCTCTTGAATGCTAGAAGTCTCCGATATACATTGCTTTGCATTCCAGGAGTTAAAAGCCCTATGTAAATTAAAGGTAATTTAGGTCATTTTTTGTTATCACCCTATAGTCCAATTGTTTGCACCATAATGGCTGCACTGTGCCTTTATACATAAGGCCCTGTGTGTGTTTGTCAGTCCCTCAATATACAAAATGCATTCTCTGAGGAGTTCTCTTACTCCATATCTGGAAAACCTTTTACTAAAGGCTCCCTCAGAGGAGAGACTGCATCTACAGCTTCAGATGTGCATGTCCATACTGGAGCAACACAGTTGGGTGATCATTTTCAAGAAATGCTTTCTGGTTCCATTCCAGGTACTGGTCGTTCTCAGCATGAGATTTGACACTCTTCAGGGACAGGTCTTTCATCCAGTGCTCAATATTTAGTCATTGTCTTGGCATGTGTGTCTGGCTTTACTTCTCCAGTCGGTGATGGTGAGGGAATACATGAATGTGCTGGGGCATCTGGTTTGTGCCTTGGAGGTAGTCCCCTTTGCCTAATTACACACTTGGGAACTACAGCTGTAGATTTGCAGGAATTGATCCAGGTAGCAGTGTCATCTCTCCCATGTTATGTCTCATCTCTCTTTCTGCTGGGCATAGACAGATCTTCATTGGTTGCTTCAGGTGTCCCATATGACTTTGGGTTGACAGTTGCTTGTCCTGAATTTGGCAGTGGTCCCGTTGGATGCTAATCTGATAGGTGTGGTAGCCAACTTTTGGTTCTGATATGGCTCAGGGCCTTGGGTCTGGAAGGAGTCTTCTGTCAATCATTGTGTTCTGGGTGATTAGTCTTGCTGTGCTGCATTAGTAGTTTGAAGTACAGCATTTATTGTACTGAGTCCTTCTGTAAACTGGACTCACTATTTTGTCTTTCCTAAGGAACCTTGTGCAGGGCATGCCGTGTCTAAGGCAACAGTAATTCTTGAATTAAGGAGGATATTAGCGAGGCTTATGTCATCTGGAACAAACCTGTCCCCTTTAGAGTCTCGGCTCATTCCACTAGATTGGTAAATGCTTCTTAGACCTATAAGAACCAGACACAGTTGTGCAAGAAAGTGACAAGGTCATCTCTTCACATATTTGTTAAGCACTGCAAAGTCAATATTCTGTCTTCAACATTTTGTTCCAGTTCGCTTCTGTTGTGACTGGTTTGTGTTTTGAGGGTTTTTTTCTCTTTCCCTGGAATCTTGATGGATAGCTTTGGTATATCGCTACAGTGGACAAAAGAGAAAAGGGGATTTTTTTTTTGTACTTACTGATAAATCATGTTTTCTTCCTCCATTTGGAACACTCTCCTGTAGAAAGTTGTTTGAGTTTCAGGCAGGGGGATCCTTTAGGCGACCCCTTTCCTGCCTTCTTGTTTCAGTTTTTTTTGCTGTGTTAAAACTGGGTATGTCTGGTGGGGTAAAATGGAGTGTGGCGTGAGACTGTGCCTCCAAAGAGATCCTTTTTATGGATCTCCCTTGTCCTCCTGTGGGAAGATACTTTTCCCCATGGTTCCTATGTTTCATGTGTACTAAGAGAAAATTATTTTTGGATAAGTACACAAAAATCCACTGTTCTGAGGAATAAAATATAGTTTTACATATCCCCTGAGGGACTTTTCTGCCTTTTCTGCTGCTCCCCTTGATTGTCCAGGATTATCATTTAAATGAGCTGTGATAAGATAGCCACCTTTCTCAAAACAAGAGTGTTGGGCATTAATCAAAGTCTGCAGGTTTCCTAAAAATTGGTTATCTTTTCCATCGCAAACTGTTAAAAAATACATTTTTCCTATTTGGTGCTATGTGAAATGTTTTCAGAACCACAACCCAAAGTAGCCTATAGATTCCCACCAGAAATGGCAAGGGGAAGAGCCTTGATGAGTACTGCATCCTTTTTTTATGCTTGTAAATTTGATTTGTAGAACCAAAGATATTAGGGTTTAAAATTAAAAAGGCAATTTATGGCCATAACATAATTGGTGCACATGCTCAGTAGAAAGCATTATAGTAAGGTTATTTAGGGTTTTGATAGTCATCCCAGCTTTGTTTCACTCATCATTGGTAATCACTGACCCAACATACACTGCCCCACTCTAGCATTGAGTGGGTTAAAAGTATTTTAAAGCAACATAGAAAGTGACAAAAGAGTGCACATCGTAGGGCAGTACCATTCAGTAAATAAATATACCATAAAAAATCAATTGTATATATAACAAAGAAAATAGTTGTCCCACTAATATCAATGGTCAGCAACATGCAAGCAAGTAGGGAATATTATCGCTGCCTCCCACCAGATCACAGTCTCTTCTACTCTGTGAACAGAGAACGAACCAAGCCAGCAAACCAATATATAAATATACAAATGAGTACTGGTGAAGCTAATTAAACAGCTATTATACAGCAATAATAATAAGCTGATTTACTCACATGTGATGTTCCCCGGTAAGTACTGAAGTATAATATCTACAGCCACAATTTTTTGCTTATAGAATGTATATTTATAATAAAAAATGATGTGCAATTAGTTTCCAGGCTATTGTAATGCCCTTTCTTCAGGCACGCAATGAAAAACCATATTTGGACAGTGCAAGGAGCCAAATATGGTTTTTAACTGTGTGCCTGAAGAAAGGGTGTCATTGTAGCCCTGAAACGCGTTGCACATTATTTTTATTATAAATATATATATTTTTACAAGCAAATAATTGTAGCTGTAGCTATCATACAAATCTCCAGTTTGTTCTTCTGTAGCAGTAAGTACTGGAGACACCCGGACAGGGGCGATTAAAATCACCCAGTGCTTTATACCGGCTTGTACTTCGGTACATACCGAGGAACATCCCATGTGAGTAAATCAACTACTTCTTATTGCTGTATATCATATGTTTAATTAGCTCCCCAGAACACATTTGTATCTTTAAAGCAACAGAGCTTTTTATTTGATCTCAGTGATGCAGTTGGCTTGCTACAGATTTGCCCTCATTTAAGGAAAGTGGTACAATTCTGGAACAATCCAACTGCACCAATTTAAAAAGTTGAAAGAAAACCCTATGTAAATTTAATGGCAAAAAATGCATTTATTTTCCAATAGTAGAATAATCTCTTCTATTTCCTCTGCACATGATGGAGACTGCAGGGAAGCCTCTGAAGGCTACGAGTAGCCCTGTGCTACCAGTTGTCCACCACTGATTTATATTCT
Source organism: Rhinophrynus dorsalis (assembly GCA_037306005.1). Lineage (NCBI taxonomy): Eukaryota > Metazoa > Chordata > Amphibia > Anura > Rhinophrynidae > Rhinophrynus > Rhinophrynus dorsalis. The sequence continues at coordinate 177,809,783 of CM074723.1, forward strand.
CTATTGTGTTGTGGAAATAGCATAATTTGTAATATCTATATTTTGTCATGCAATTCCAAACTTTGCAAAATATTCTTATTTACCAAACAAATGTGTTCAACAACACTGACCATTACATTGTCAGCTTAGAGCAGTTCAGCTCATTACCTTGTCTATGCTAGCTGCCAAGTTATCTGCTGTTTCTTCATGGATGCAGTGTCTGACGATGGGAGTTAAGATATGTAGAGAGAGAGAGAGAGAGAGAGAAATTGAGAAATGTTTTATAGCACTCATTAGTATCAGCAATAGAGAAATAAAATGGGTTGTTTTAGGCCGATACTTTTGGTCCACAACAGTCATTTTGTTAAGATAAACAAATGGCAAGCAAATTAAGGTTAAAATATCCTGTCATAAAACCTTGGAAAAAAAGATGCACTTTGCAGCAGAAGAAAGGTTGCTAGGTAACAAGAGGTGGAAGAGATACAAAACAGACATGAATTAGATGTGATGATTAAAAAGTTGCAAGTGGGTAATAAAACATTAAGAAAAGCTTACATTTATACTACATCCATTGGAGTATGATAAAGCTGATCACATTCTGGCAAAATAAACAAGAAAAAAACTATATTGATAACCAAAGAAAGAAAGAAAGACTTGTTTAAAAATCTCTCTTAAAAGGGAACTAAAGTATTTTAACAGAAGTGCTTTCCTAGGTTGGAGTCCTTCATACAGCAGTCCGCTACATGAATATATTTAATGTATTCATAATATCTATGATCACCTGTATTTGCTGTATATTGTTGTAGGTCTGTATGTAGGCCTCTCGCGTAGGGCAACAAATAGTTTTAGCTTCCTGCAGTAGTTCTGTTGCCCGTGTCCTTTTGCTCCCCTGTCACCTGTGTTTCACTGCTGATCTGGACAAAAAAAAGAGGCATTTTCTTATAGCTGGCCCTCATGAGTGCCAGACAGTATTTTTGGCTGGTGTTCACCTGTGTTAGCCATATATTGGAGGTTGCAATGAGCATTTGATGACTTTACGCACCTGTAAATTATCTGAATTGTGTTGTTCACTGCCTATCATGGTCTGTGGAAACGGTGCCTATATATCTTCAGAACTGAGAATTTCAACAGTTGTATGGCTTGCTAGCCCAGCTGCCAGGGTTGAAAATAAGGGCCAATGTGTGACTAATACCTATAGTGGGCCACTCCCCTGCTCAGGATGTGGTGACTTTGCTGATGAAAGCTCTGACCCCTTCCTTGCTTGAATGTATATCCAAGGAGGAGATTAAAGTCATGGGTTCACTCCATTCATGAATCACATGGAGATCTATATAATAGATCTGGATGAAACAATTTATGAATCAGGGGGTCTCTAAGTCTATTCAACTGGAGGACTTTTCACACAAAATATTAGCTGTACTCCTACTTATAAAGATTCACATGAGTTTGGTGTAACACCTCAAATATTTACTGACCTCTCTCCTGCTGCACTGCATAGATTCAAGCTACTTAAAGCATTCTCAGATGCCCTCGGAGTTCTTGAAATCAGATACAGATGGGGCTTTTCTTTTTGTCTGTTGGTCTTGCATAATGCTATACAGCATGCTACTAAACATGTTGAACAAGGACTTTCACTCCTGCAGATGCTCATCATCCCATCTCCTGGCAGCTTGTCTTCTCAAAATCCAGCCCCTTCCACATCTTCAGCTCAAGCTACAAGTCCAGATTTCAAGAGATTCTATTCCCCCTCTCATCCCCCCCCCCTTTCTCTTACCTCCTGCCCAGGATCGCCCCCTGGATACATCCTCCAACAGGCAGGCCCCACCCACAATGGTTACTGCTTTCCTGCTGTGTAAGTATACTCCCTCTTAAAGGCTTAAAACCTGTGGACTTTTCATGATCTTTAGTAATACACTAAGCTTTGCTTGTTAATTTGCTACTATCCTGTTTGCTATGTAAGGTACAGCGTTGTAGAGTTTGTGATCCAGCTTGTTAGTCAGTGGTGACCTATATTGTTCATTGGTTCCATAATTTGATTTGGAGGTCTCCTGCCTCCTTCATTATACTATTAATGATGGATTGACATGGTGGGCATATTTATGTTTTTTGTTTTGTTTTAACAGCAGTCATGCCCTACTCCGTTCTCTAGATGGACTATGTTTAGCTACAGTATAAGTACATTCCCCACTTAAAGACTATTGCATCCTGTAACTTATTCATATTCTTTGGCTTTGCACTATGTCTCAAGTGTTAATTTTGCTATTAGCTGTTTCTTTGTCAGGTGTGATTCACCTTGTTACTTATTGTTGACCTATATTATTCATTGGATTCTATGCTTGCTCTGGGACACTCCCCAACTACATTATACTGTGTGTGTGTGTGTGTGTGTGTGTGTGTGTGTGTGTGTGTGTGTGTGTGTGTGTGTGTGTGTGTGTGTGTGTGTGTGTGTGTCAACACCAATAGGTTGTGGATACTGGCTCTACAGGAGTATAAGTATGTTAGTGCACAAATTTCTTTTTTCCAAGAGACACATTTCCCTGGAAGCAGATCTCCTCACTTTGGGAAAAAACATTACATGCAATCCTACTTAGCCTCCTAAGTTTGGAGTAGCCATTCTGTTCAGACCTGACTTTACTCTTCAGGTCATATTGCTCACATTTATTGTAGATTTCTTATCCTTCAAGACTTGATAAGGGGCAAAAACCTAACTATTGTGTAAACCCCTAGATCAAATCGGATTGTGGTTCTTGAAAAATTCTTTACCAAACTGTATTCCTTAGGATCACACCCAGTGCTTCTTTGGGGGACTTTAACCTGGTCATCAGTCCCCACTTAGACTGAAAACCTTCTTGTTCCACCTCTGATTCTAGTGTGGCTTATCAAAACTATTTCATTCCCACCTTTCTCAATTCAGGTTGCTGTGTAGCTGGAGAATACACAATCCTACTGTAAAAGACTTTTCTCCAGTGTTCCTAACACCTATTCCAGGACTGATTACCTCTTCCCCTGAGCTTTTTAAATAATTTGACTCTATTCAGATTGCTTCCATTATATGATCTGACCATGTTTCCTTGAAGTTTATGTGTGACCCAAGGGACTGATCGGTACAATCAAATCTCCACACCTCTTTTTTTTTGGTGTTGTCGGCACACGAAGAGTGCCAAATGGTCGTGTAATGCCTATTATTGAGGGAAGGGGTTTGTCCTGGATCAGAACAATATCCACTCCAAGTCTATGAAACTCCCACAGGGCCTGTAAATGTTTTTCAGGAATGTTCAAATCCCTGGCTTTGATGGTAAGTAATTTGATCCTTCATGGACAGAATGGCCTGCCCAGCCTCATATGATCGCTAGCCATGTAAAGCAGTTGTTATTAAAGACAAACCCAGCATCCCTCCGCTTGGCATAGTTAAAGTAATATGTACAGCTTGAGTGAATGCACCCTGTCTTCAGCACAATCTATTAAAAACAATTCAGTTTAAATGTGCACAGTATCTCCACTCTTAAATGTTTAGTAATTTCTTTTAAGCAAGTATAAGTAAAGGTTTTAACCTATTGACACTTACAGACTGTTACTACACTCCTAGTGGCACTGAACTATTTACAGCTCTGATGTACAAAATGAGGTTTATTTACACCTGTTTTGTGATTTTGGTCATAGCACCTTTTCTTGTTAAGTCTGTGTTGATTTTAGATGTGATAAATGTATTTTCAATCATCTGAGATGTACTGATTTATTTATTAATCTCTTCTCACTGTTTAGGCCTTTATTGCAACTGGCACAGATACCAGTATTTTATTTTATACCGTGCCTCACATTATTTCTCAGTGCCAAGTATATATTTGTGCCACTATGTATTTTTGTTTTCTTTTAGTTTTGAGGATTTTTCCTTCAGAAAAGAGAGGAGCAACTGATTGTGGAGTTCTCTGTGTAAAGCAGATGATAATCCTTCAACTGCATTCACAGATCATTCAGCAGCTAAGTTATGAAGTGGGTGGTCGGTACTTTTAAGTCATTAGAACAAATTGTGCTATGGGCATCCCCTTCCTTTTGTCTTCTTGTTTCATTGGTAGTGAGAAAACCACACTTAAACTGTCCGAGACCCCAGCCTTGTCCTTCTCTGCACAGCAGTATGTTCCTTTGCTCTTCACCTGTCAACCCTTTTTGTTCCAGAACAGTGTTCAATGCAAGCAACGGAACAATGCATTGGTCACACCTCTGGCACTGAAATGGTCAGTGGAGTCTCTGTCTCATCCATACTTCCTGCCCCGTGTCTGCAGCAGCCTGTCTGTGTGTTCATATGCTACCCATCCGGTGATTCTATGTGTGAGTCAGGAGGACAGTCTATTAGTTCCAGCAGGCTTTAGCACAGGACAAACTTCCAGAGACTCTCCTTCTGGTTCACACACGCAGTATCACTAGGCAAGGAGCATAAGAACAGCTGGCATAGGTACAAGGGGTTGCAGTGGTAGACATAGAGGCAGACCCAAACCTTCCATAGACACTGAGCTACATATGTAATCCGCTGTAAGCACAAATGTATGTGTGTGTGTTTTTCATTAACCCTTTCAGTGGAGGGCAGGGACAAAGCGTAGACAGGAAGAGGACAGGGGAGAATACAACCAAACATAGAGTCTGCCAGAGGAACTTTGGGAGGAGAAGCGAAACAAAAGCATGCTTCATAAACCCTTTGAGTGCCGGAGCAGAGACCAACACTTTGCTTCTTTGGCAACCAAAGAGTTAAGGTAGAAGGGAGCATAAGGAACTGTCACGGTTTGTTTTGACTCTCAGACACAGAGTAAGATAAAAATCAAACTTTATTGAAAAGTTTAATGGGAACCCTCACGGGTCCTGAACATACACATAATCACATGTACATAATGGATACAAACAGTAGTATTTGCAAGATACAGTATGGTAGGCTCTACTGGCCTTGCCAATATACCGGGCAAGGCAGTCTGGAGGGTTACACGAATCTGAATGTGGCTCTACCGGCCTTGCCAATATACCGGGCAAGGCAGTCTGGAGGGTTACACGAATCTGAATGTGGCTTTACCGGCCTTGCCAATGTGCCGGGCAACGCAGCCTGAAAGATGGCACTGTGGAATGGAAACAGGCTCTACCGACCTTGCCAATATACCGGGCAAGGCAGCCTGGAGGGTAACAATCAATCTGAATATGGCTCTACCGGCCTTGCCAATATACCGGGCAAGGCAGGCAGGAGGACAGAAGGACAGCTCTACAAATGCTGAATAGATGGAACAGCAGCAATAGATGGAATAGTGGAGCAAACCAGTATTGTGTCTAGGACAACAATAGCGTCTAACCGGTTCTATACTAGCGAATCGGCAACCGGTGAAAGTGGAGTAAACCAGTATCGTGTCTTGGACAACAATAGCGTCTAACCGGTTCTATACTAGCAAATCAGCAACCGGTGAATGTGGAGTAAACCAGTACCACGTACTGGAAGACAGGAACGCCCAACCGGTTCTATGAGCGGAATCGGCAACCAGTAAATGTGAATTAAACCAGTACCGCGTACTGGACTACAGGGACGCCTAATGGGTTCTATACAGCGAGATTAGCAACCAGTGAAGGTGGAGTAAACCAGAATAGAGTATAGGACAACGGGAATGCCCAACCGGTTCTATAAGTGGAATCAGCAACCGGTAATGTGGATTGAACCAGTACCGCGTACTGGACAACAGTGAAGCCCAACCGGTTCTATACAGTGGTCAGCAACTGGTGAATGTGGAGCAAACCAGTGATCAGAATGTCGCCCAGGCGACCCAGCAGCCAGATGATGACAGTGAGGATACAGCAGCAGTAACAGCAGACGAGCCAGGACGACCACTGGAATGACAGGACTGCCACCCAGGTCAGGAACGGAGCAGGAACAACGGCACCACGGGATCAGGAACGGCAGCCCAACCGGATCTGGAACGGAGGCAGGAACCACGCAGGAGAGGCACTGACTACTGGAGAGCGCTGACACTGGTAGCAGAGCGAAACAGGCCCAAGGAACAGGTACAGGTACAGGCAGGTGACTGCTGACATAGAGACACCATGAAAGGGCAACCAAAGGGTGCCTCAGCCCAGTCTATATAGGCAAAACTGTGCGGGCAAAAGACAGGCGGCCAATGGAGAGTACACACACCTGACTGACAGCAGAAGTAGCAATCACAGGTACCGTGATTGGAACACAGTGTGGGGAAGTGTGGACAGGACACAGTGGAGAGGTCTAAGGCAGGACACAGAGCAGGAAAGTTCAGAGTTGCTGGCAGGACATAGATCAAGGAACTTGAAGGTGCAGGCCAGACACAGAATGGAGAAGCTGTATGGAGCAAGGACGGGATCAGGCAGAAAACAGAGCAAGGAGGTACAGGGGAGCAGGCAAACCTATATTTGCTAATTACCACTTTCTAGCTTTTACATTCAAGCGAAAACTTATTGGAGGCACTATTGCTCACCTTTACTGTTTGAATCTTTGAGAATTTTTGTAAAAGGGTTATTTGGCAAATGTTTACTACATGTACTATTACTGCATTTTGCTTTTAGACTGCTAAGATTTGTTTGCTGTAGGCAGGGTTCCTAATACCATGGGAATTGTCAGCTATGTATTTATTAGAATAACAAAAGCAAACAAAACAAAATCGTGATCCAGGAGCGTAAACCAAAAGACAAGCCGGGCTCAGGAATCAAGACAGGTACTCAGACAAGCCGGGGTCAGGAATACGGAGATCAGCGATGTCAGGAACAAGCCAGGAGTCAGGAGCCAGAAGGGGACGTCAGAGGAAGCCAGGTCATGCACAGATAATCAAGCAACTCAGGAGAACGCACTTGCAGCCAGAAGCAGACACAAGGACAAGGAGGAAGTGAGCCTAGCTACTTTAAATACCCTGGAAGGGGTTGGCTCATAAGTCAGGTGAGTAACCATGGAGATTGAGAGGTCAAGGCAGATCCTTGAGCATCAGCTGACTCACCCTGACCCAGGGAAGGAAAGGCAGCAGGCAAGTGTCAGACCAGTCTAGTCAAACCATGACAGTATTGACATGTTGGTTACTTGGGCTGCATTATTGTTATTTTAAGGAGCATCACAGATTGTGCGAGACTTGTGTATATTCACTATGCCAGTGTCATATTACATGTTTTATTACTTATCTGATTTACTTTTTTCTTTATTGTCTAATAAAATCTGTTGTTTGATTATATTTCTGTTCAGTGGATTTTCTTTTCAGAATCCCTAACTTATAGGCGTTCTTTATATCTGTTTTTGTTTTTTTTTAATCTAATTTGCTTTTCAGAAATGGCTGATGGTTCGGCGGGGGGGGGGGGCACTGAGCTAAGAGTGGAGGTGAGATGCCCTTTCCCCAGACATCAGGAAAGTAAGGGGGCAGGTAAAGTTAGTGTAGTGGTGCCTTAAAGTTCATCTCACCATCTGCCTGAGGCAGGCAGCTGGGTTTTGGCCATGCCGCAAGGTGTGGCTATGAGTTAGGGGTGCTTTGTTGGGGTTTAGGAAGTTCTTCTCAAGGTTCGCTTAATAACTAGGTCAACCTCCTTCATTAAAAACAGTGACCTTTTTAATTTGCCACCTACGTCCTTATCTGTGTCTTTATTATATGTTCGTTGATGTTTTTTGTTATGTCTTACTGGTGTCATGAGGCGGAATGGAGAAGAGGTGTCCATGGCATTGGAATCTTAGTGTGTTTGAATTTTTCATGTAGAATTCACCACACTTTCTTGTTATATTAAGGTACATAGCTATATATACCTATATTCCTGTTAGTTATTCCCTTTTTGCTACAGGTATAGCCAGGGGGGCCCTCCTCCCCACATTACTACACTCAGCCATGTCTTTATTCAGACCCTCTTGGGACAGGAGGCTGTTTGTGCTAGCAGGAGCAGTGGGAAGGATTTAGCATAGCTCTTCCTGGGTCTGACAGGGCTACAGGATCATGTCATAACATCTTGTGATTTTGCCATAAATATTGATCATAAAGTATTTTAAAATGTAATAGATGTACTAAGTAATTTGGCATACAAACCAGAATTCTAAATGGCTGCCAGTTTCAGGGCACAATGTAATGATACTACCTTAATTAGTAATATAATGTTCTGAAATACTTTAAACAGATGCCAGTGGCATAAATCAGACACGATAAGAAGATGTTTATAAAAGCAGATGTATATATGCATTTAACATTTAGGCATTAAATTACATTTCAGCAAATAGTCATTGAGGACTGCATATTCTGTTATATAAAATCATGGATCATTTCAATGCATATTAACACATTCCATCATTTTTTTCTTTGAATACAGGTCTGATCCAGCCTATTTCTCGGAATAGTCAGTTTTTCCAAAGCTACTTCATAAACAGTTATACACATGAAGTTGACAGACCATATAAGTGTTATTACTGTCACCGGGCATATAAAAAATCCTGCCATCTCAAACAACATATAAGGTAATAAAACACATACAGAAAGTAGAAATAGCAGCTCAAAATAAATAAATGAATCTGTAGTCAAATGCATCTTGTAACACATTATGTTCCTAAATTAATATGTAGGAATAGCAGGGCATTCTGCTGCATCAATTCTGGATAAAGTGCTGAACAACTCGCCTATTTAGTTACAGCTTTCCTGGACTACGAAATCATCATCTTCAGTTGGCCACTGGCTAGTTGAATATGATGAGTTTTGTAGACTAATGTCAACTGTAAGGCCCCCCATTTTTCTACAAATGTCTAGTTACACTTTCTTTATAACATTGTCTTCTATGTGTTCCCCTAGAGTTAGATTTTAGAAAACCTCAGGGGTTATGTATTAAGGCATGATAAGGAGGTGATAAAGTGAGATTACTTCTCCAGTTCCTATGTTATTCTATGGAGCATGTTCACTAAGATCTCCAGCTCGGACATTTGATACCACTGAAGAAGTTCTCTCCGCTTTTCAACTCTTTATCACATCTTAGCCCCCCCCCCGAATGCTAGAGAGGTGTCCAACACAATCAAGGGGTTAAAATCTCTATTTCTCTGTCATCCGATTTGACATACAGGTACCATGAGGACGCAACAGCTTCTCCCTGTAGGCTCAAACAATTCTAGAAGAAGTTGTGGGTGGAGCCTCCCCTTCCACCTTATTAGGCTATCCCACTAGCCCCGCCCTAGATAGACTTGTTCCAGTAACCTGGATAGAGGCTTGAGAACTTTTCTGCTTGGTTTTTACAATATTTTATTATTTTCGTGTTAAATGTGGGGTGTCAGAATTCCCCCATTAGGTGGATTACCATTACTGTCTTCCCCTGGAGGACTGTCCAGCTATCAGGTGCTGTTGTGGACTCTTGCAGCCCTGTGGAGAAAATCATGCAGCCCATGTCACTCTCTCTTGAATGGGTCTCTCTGAGGCTCTTTCTTTTTATGGTAATCTGTAGAAAGAAGTCAAGTAAAAAGTTGAGCAACCCTTTGAGTGCCATGGTCCGCTTGTCCCTCGGTCCCCACCCCTACAGGGGTCTTATTTGTGTATTAATCTCCTGTTGGGTATCTTATTGATTTGATCCCAGGGCTTCTTCATATGCTTATGACTACCCCTTTGAGGCAGAACCTGCGACCTTAACGTGGGTTTAACAGCCCCGCAGGTCACTACTACCTCTGATTAGGGCCAGTCTTCTTCTGATGTCTTTTAAAGGAGCAAGAAATCCCTCACTGTGTTTCCGCCCAATCCCTCTCTGGGCAGGTTATCCCTGATGAGTGAAAATGCCTGACAGGTGCCTTTCTCTTTCCAAGAAATTTTCCAAGCTGTACCCCTTCTTTGAAGCATCTTTGGCTCAGTAGGCTACACCTCCTTAGGTTGATTCTCCTATTTCTAGACTTTCTAAGTCTACTCTTCTACCCTTGGCGGACGCCACGGCATTAAAGGATAAGACTGAAAGGAAGCTGGAAGCTATCCTGAAGCCTAACTTTGCTGCCATTAGTGCTGCCTTGAGGCCTACCTTGACTTCTGTTTGAGTCACTAGAGTTATTGCCATCTGGGGCGAACAACTTACGGAAGCTGTCAGTAAAGCTGCACCTAAGGAGGGCATTTTAGCCCTCTTGGTCAACGTGTCTGAGGCTCAGACATATGTCATTGACGCTGTTTTTGATGCTGTCAAACTTGCTGCTAAGGCTTCCGCCTTCTGTGTTTCTGGTAGATGCACATTGTGGCTCAACATTTGGTCTGTGAACCTATCATCTAAGAAGTCACTGATTTGTCTTCCTTTTCAGGGCAAGTCTCTCTTTGGGGTTTCTACAATAGTAAAGAGAGCTCCAATATTAGATATGCAATTGTTTATTAAAACACATATTTTATTCTTATACATATATAATTCAATAAAACACATATGGATATCCACAGTACATAATTAATAAAAAAAATACATAAACCATATTTTCACTAAAAAGCTCCCTACTTAACTTTTTAAATGACAGATTTTGTTTCTCAATAGTAAATATTATTTGCGCAGATGTGGTTCCCTCCGTAATCGGATATATTGTTATATATTTATATAATGTTATATATAAGTCTCTCTTTGGGCCTGAACTGAAGCAAATTATCAGTGAGGCCATTGGAGGCAAGAGCACTCTGTTGTCTCAGGTTTCCAAGCACCATATCTTGTTGAGGAAATGGCATCTTTTACATCCCTGCCAAAATGAGGAGCAAAGGCCAAATTCAAGTGTGTTTCAGGCCAGCTACCAAGCCCAGACAGCAGTGGCACTCAAAGCATGCCATCTCCAAGCCCAAGTCTGGCAAGTCTGCCTCCACATGACTTGCAGAAACCTGGTCCGCAGCTCCCGGTGGTTGGGCGCCTGCTCCATTTTTCAGACGCTTGGGCAGCCTGTGTTGCGGATCAGTGGGTTTTACAGGTGGTTTCAGAAGGGTACAGAATTCCCTTCAAATCCCTTCCTCCCTACATATTCTTCCAGTTCATACCTCTTCGGGGTCAAGAAAAGCTGTTTCTTTTCAGTTAGGGAGCTCCAGCGGTTCACTATCCGTGCTTGGCATGGGAATTCAGATCTCTTGTATCTCAGTGTGTCCCTCCCTCCCTCCCTCCAGAGGTGAGGCAGGACCTGCTCTGGTGGCTGGACAGGTCCATCTTGGAGAAGGGGAAACCCTTTGTGATTCAGAACTGGACCTTTGTGGTGACGGGATGCCAGCTTCAGGGGCTGGGAATCTGTCCTGGGGCTCCTTGGGGTTTAGTGAAGATGGACTGTGGAAGGAGACTCTACAGTGCATCATTTTTCTTGAGCTCTGGGTGATTCATCATGCTTTAGTGTACTGGTCCTCTCCATTGAAGGGTTGTCCAGTCCGCATCCAGTCGGACAACGCCACGACTGTGGCATACATCAACAACAAGGAGGCAGAAGAAGTACTTCTGCTTGGTCAGAGGTCAAGTTTATCTTTGCCTTGGTAGAAGATCACATTCTTGCTATTTCCACTGCTCACATTCCAGGGGTAGACAACATCCTGGCGGACTTCCTCAGGTGCCAACGGTGGACCCAGGAGAGTGGGAACTCCACCTGGATGTTTTCGACCTGTTGGTGCAGAGGGAGAGTCTTCCTCAGATAGACCTGATGGCCTCCAGGAACAATAGGAAGGTTCAGCTGTTTTGCTTCCATTGCAGGGATCCTCTGGCCTTCGCCGTGGATGCTCTGGTGATCACCTGGCATTTCATATGGCTTACACATCCCTCCACTTCCTCTCTTTCCCAGGGTGCTGAGGAAGATTCGGGTGGCCTGTCTGGCGGTCATCTTGATTGCCCCTCATTGGCCCAGGAAGCCCGGGTTCCCAGAACTTGTGGCTCTCTCCATTCGGGATCAGTTTCCACTGCCGCACAGACCAGATCTCCTTCTTCAGGGTTATCTCTGGAAGGAGGATGTGGAGCGAGTGGCTTTGATGGCATGGCTGTTGAAGAATGCATCCTAAGATGGAAAGGGTCCTCCTCTGAGGTGGTCTCCACAATGATCCAGGCTAGGGAACCGGTTTCTTCCAAAGCCTACCATAGGGTTTGGTCCATTTTTCAGTCTTGGCGTGATGACAGGGACCTATCCTCACAAAAGTTTGATCTCCCAGTGATCCTGTCTTTTTTACAGGATGGTGTGAATAAAGAACTCAGTCTTAGTTACTTGAAGGTTCAGACTGTGTTTTTCCAGAGACGCATTGCCAGATGTCAGGGTTTTCTTTCAGGGCATCTATCATGCTTTCTCTTCCTATAAACCTCCCACTCCGCAGTGGGACCTTAGTTTGGTCCTGGGAGTCTTTTGCGGCCTTGGCTAGCATTCCTCTTCTCCTTCTGACATGGAAGATGGCCTTTCTTCTGGTTGTGGTCTCCGTCCACAGAGTAGCTGAATTGCAGGCCTTGTCCTGCAAACCCCCTTTACCGGTCTTTCACAAAGATAAGGCTGTTCTCCGTACCTCCCAGGAATTCCTTCCTATGGTGATCTCTGAGTTCCACATCAATCAGGAGGTTTTTGTGCCTTCATTTTGTCCTGACCCCAGATCTGACAAGGAGAGGGATCTCCACTTGTTAGATGTGGTACATTGTCTTAAGTTGTGTGCACAGTACGGAGTCTTTCCGTGAGACTGACGCATTACTCATCATCCCTGACGGTCCTATGACTGGTATGGTTGCTTAAGTCTCTTATTTGCAAGGCTTACAAACTCAAAAAGAAACCTGTTCCTTTCCGCATTACAGCACACTCCACCAGGTCTGTTGGGGCCTCCTGGGCCTACAAAAATGAGGCCTCTGCTGAACAGCTGTGCAAGGCGGCCACTTGCTCTTTTGCCTTTGCAAAGCACTATCGTGTTGATGTTCTGGATTCGGCTAAAGCCATCTTAAGGTCCTGGAGGCAGTTTGCCTGTTTAGGACATTTATTTTCCTGTACCATACCGTCCTTTAAAGGGATAGTAATGTTTCATAATAAAAGTAGCTCTAATTAATCATCATAGTATTTGGACTTTGGAGAGTGTTATTTCAATACTGTCAGAGTTATAGTTCAAGAATAATTCAATGACAAAGTGTCCCCCTCCCGCCCCTTTTACTGATGTAACACTGCTCAGCCAGAGCAGAAGGGAGGTGCCCAGGTAGACTGCAGAGAGGGACAATCTTCAATTAAGATAAGGGAAAAGGCTGAAAAGCTTGTCAAGGGGGGAAGGGCTTTCATTGTTCTGATAGGAAGAATATTGTTCCTTGCTGTTATCTGTCTGGTCTATGGACTGCATTCCACATCTGAGAAGAGATTGCTTACACTAGGTAAAAGGGGCGGGAGGGGGAAACTTTGCTTGCGAATATCTTTCAAACCATAAAGGTTTGAGAGATAAGACATATATCGTTCTTCATGTTTTTTTAATGCCTACAAAATAAAATAAAGATAAAACGAAGTATTACTATCCCTTTAACTGTTCGAGCCCGGTTGACTTTTGTTCTTGTGTGCTGTGATATTGCTATTCAGTGTCCGTTGACACTTTGTTTAGTTTGGGCTGTTCCATGTCCTGTATAGTCCGTGGGAACTTGGTCCTTCCCTTTTTCTTCCTACCCTGGGAGCTTAATGTTGGTACATCCCCATGGTACCTGTATGTCATATTGGACAGCAAAGGATTTTAGTCTTACCTGTTAAATCTTTTTCTCTTAGTCCGTATGACATACAGGTCTCTCACCCAGTGAAAGGGACATGTTTGGTGTCCAAGTGCTGGACGTGGGAGTTCTCTTGGGTTTGCTGCTCACAGGAGTTTTCCTTTTCTTCTTCCTTGCTGTCCTACTTAGTAGACTTGTTTCAAGTCTATCTGGAGCAGGGCTAGTGGGATAGCCTGATAAGGAGGAAGGGGAGGCTCCACCCACAACTTCTTCTACAATTGTTCCAGCCTACAGGGAGGAGCTATCGCCTATCCATGGTACCTGTATGTCATATGGACTAAGAGAAAAGGATTTAACAGGTAAGACTAAAATTCTCTTATAAATCAATTAGGAATGTGGGGGATTTATTTGTCCTTAATGGCACAGTTATGTATGATGCAGTGACACAAAAAAAATGTGTGCATTCTCTCCCAATAAGCAAATCTCCTAATATATTTTGCAATGGAATCTAATATGCCTACAGGGTAGTGCTACAGGGAAAGGTGCACAGTGCAGAAAACAAATAGAAAAACCCTGCCTAATTAGCATTCAAACTCAGGATTGATGGAATCTCAGAAAGAAGAGCTGAAAGGATAAAAATTTAACTTTTTTGGTCTTGGATAAAAAACAAAAAATAAAAGGATAGGAGAAACAAACTAATGTATTAAGTGTATTGCCAAAGCAAACCTCTGGAAGAAGCATGCAGTGAAACTCATGTTAGGCCTTGGTGATGCTGTTCTCTTCCATTTATTTCTCACGTGATTCTGTTTGAGCCATTCAGTTTTTGTACTCTGCTCCATTTTCAGTGAATTTTGATTTTGATGTACATACGATTTAGAGCCCTTATTAGGGCTGGTAATCTGTAATGGGTAATTTTTCATACACTACTATGATCGATATGTTTAGGTCTTTTCTCCTGTGACTGAGGTGTTTAGCTAACTTTCACTGCATGAGTGGATACCACATAGCTTTCTATTTTTTCTGTGTGATAATTTTGGCTCTTTATACCCTCCCATTTACTTTCATGGTACCTTTAGATGTTTGTGACCCATGTTTGTCCACACCTAGTACTCTATTGTCACTGACTTGGGGTAAAATTACCGTATTAATTATTAGCTTGTTTTGAGATCTTTGTATCTCCTTTTAACTGGCAAGCCACTTTTTATCTTTTGGCTGGCAGTATACTTAATACATTCGTTTGCTTCTTCTAGCCCTTTATTTTTATTTTATTCAATCCAATGCCAATACAGATTAAGTTTTATCCTTTTAATCCTTCTTCCGGCATAGGCAGGGTTTTCTGCTTATGATTCAGTTATCTTACTTTATTCGTATGGGCCAAGACTATTATTTCATATAGAGTAAGTGGCTCTTAAGTTATTTCACAAAAGCACTTACTTAAACCTGAATTGCTGTATGAAGGAGGTTTATTTATATTTTTATATCTTTTTATTTTAGGTGCAGTACCCCTGTATTTTCTGGCTGTGCTCCATTTTACATTGCCTTTAGTTCAAAACTCATCACAACAGACCATAAGCTTCAACAGTCTGAATTAGAAATCTTACAGATCAGCCCCAATTATTGTTCCTTTATTATACATTGAGGGATAATAATACTGCTGTATACAGTGCAGAGGTTGTTTTAGTGCATACCAGCACCACAGAATAGGGGGTTTGAAGCATGATTAAGATGTGATAAAGTGGAAACTCTCCAAGTCCTATGTTATTCTATCGAGCCAGTGGGCTAAGATTAGAGAGATCTTAGTGCATTGGCGCCATGAAATAACATAGGACGTGGAGAGTTTATAACACTGGCGATATGGGCCTCAATACTATTACCACCACTATAAAAAACCCCCAAAAAAACAGGCGTTGTGTCAGGTTTTAGTATCCTATTACCAGAACTGTGGGAACAAAATCAGCGGTAATTATATGCACTGCCAGTCAAAAAAAAAAGGAAATAATAGGAAACGACTAAAAACAATGTGCAAGTAGCATTCTGTTACCTACGGTAAGTATTACTGCGTGTTTTGTGGTTACATTTTCGATCAGTAATCTTGCACCTCAGAGGTGAGGCGTAGAAACCACCACAACAACGGTTTCAAAACCATTGTTGCTCGAAAAAAAGCAGTGCAGAATTCAGTATACATCATAGAGATCTGACAGAGTGCCCCCCTTCGACATATTAACCCCCCCTTTAAAATTTGACTTATGGTGCTTTCTTTCTCCATTTTAATTCAACAATATTGCCCCCTTCGACATATTAACCGTGCTCCCATGACCTTCTTTCTCCATTTTATCCATTTTAATTCAACAAATATTGCTCCCTTTCGACAGTGTTTATTCACCAATTTAATTCGACATACAGCCACTCCAGTGGTAAGAAAGGAAGGCAGACAATACCTTCCTTGTCGCCCCATGGATCACCTATCTTTCTCGATAGGTGATCCATGCTAGGGGGGGATATCAGGAGGGTCCTGATGCCCCCTCGAGGTCTGAAAGTAATGTATAGTTTAAAAAAGCGCATAACATAGGTTATTAAAATTATTATTATTAATTAAAAAAAGCTGCATATATCACCCCATGGATCACCTATCCAGAAGGATAGGTGATCCATGCTAGGGGGATGTAAGGAGGGGTCCTGATGCCCCCCTCGAGGTCTGAATTATATATTTTAAAGGGTTAATAATGTCTAAAAAAAGATTCCTTATTTTGAAGAGGTTAAAAAGTTGGCGTGAATGCAGAAAACTGTATTTATCAAACCGCTATGGTTTGAGAGATACATGCATTTAAAGTTCGTGATTTCCTTCTGTCAGCTGTAATGCTGTCAGCAGGAGATCCGTGTCAGCCAACACAGAGGCTCTGCAGCAAAGCCGCAATCTCGTTATTGACAACGAATGACTTTATTAGAATGGTCTAAAACTTGTGCTTGGTTTACAGCTGACAGCAGGAAATCACGAACTTTAAATTCATGTATCTCTCAAACCATAGTGGTTTGAGACATATTTTTTTGCATTCAAGCCAACTTTTTAACCTCTTCAAAATGAAGAATAGTTTTTTTTTAGACATTACTAACCCTTTAAATACATATAACCATAAACATAATAAGAAACCCCACATAACATATGTTACACATATGTTATATGGGCTTTAGTGAAAATGCCGGCAATTGTTGTCTGCTTTGATCACCTATCATATTGGATATAAGTGATCAATGCTAGGGGGGTATCAGGAGGGGTCCCGATTCCCCCTTGAGGTCTGAACTATTTTTTGAAATAAAATTAAATATACAAATTACATTTATTACACACATACAGGCAAGGTATGCAGCCGCATACGTTGCCTATTAACCCTTTGAGTACCAGAGGGGGTAGCAAACATTACAATGCGTTGCTGTCTCTCTGGTACTCATAGGGTTAATTATGCAATACATATACAATGAGGGCATGTCGAATTAAATTGGTGAATAAACAGTGTCAAATGGGAGCAATATTTGTTGAATTAAAATGGAGAAAGAAGGTCATGGGAGCACTGTAAGTCGAAGGGGGGCAATATTTGTTGAATTAAAATGGAGAAAGAAAGCACTATAAGTTGAATTTCAAAGGTGGGGTTAATATGTCGAATGGGGCATAATGTAGGGAATGCAACTAACGCTAAACGTGATCTTTCTGTCCTCAAATGTACACCTGTTTCCTTGGACTTTGACATTTAACACTTTTTTTAGGCGGTAGTTGAATAGAAGCAGACAGCTCCATTTTTGTTAGTATGTCAAAATGTGCTGTCTACGTGATGGTTTTGTTTTACAGTGGTTCTGCAATAGAATACCGGTAAAACATGTTTGCAAAATACACTTTGCTTGTTTTTAATGTAATGTAATGTTTTGTAGCGGGTAATAGTATCGAGCCCATGATCTCCACTTTAGCATCTGTTTATCAAGCCTTAGTGCATAACCCCCTTGGACGTTAATGCCAGCAAGCCCTGCATGGCATCCCTGTAGCATGTACAGGTAAACAGTATACACTTGCACCAATTCTTCTGCTGCTTGATTAGTACATTAAAGGGATAGTAATACTTCGTTTTATCTTTATTTTATTTTGTAGGCATTAAAAAAACATGAAGAACGATATGTCTTATCTCTCAAACCTTTATGGTTTGAGAGATATTCACAAGCAAAGTTTCCCCTCCCTCCCCTTTTACCTAGTGTAAGCCATCTCTTCTCAGATGTGGAATGCAGTCTACAGACCAGACAGATAACAGCAAGGAACAATATTCTTCCTATCAGAACAATGAAAGCCCTTCCTCCCTTGACAAGCTTTTCAGGTTTTTTCCTTATCTTGATTCAAGATTGTCCCTCTCTGCAGTCTACCTGGGCACCTCCCTTCTGATCTGGCTGAACAGTGTTACATCAGTAAAAGGGGCGGAGGGGGACACTTTGTCATTGAACTACAACTCTGACAGAATTGAAATAACACTCTCCAAGGTCCAAATACTATGAATATTAATTAGAGATGCTTTTATTATGAAACATTACTATTCCTTTAAGTTAAGAAAGGTATGGATGAAGGAAATGTGCCAAGATGCCCAAAGACTGTGTTGTTGTCTCCACTGCAAGTGGTGTTAAAAGGAGGATTTGGGGTATATGTACCTTAGTAACATTACACAGCTTAGGGACAGAACATTGACTCCAGTACCTGTTATTGCTTGGAATTGGTGAGATACATTAGCCCCATTAAACAGATAAGATTTTAAACTCCGTGGCCAACTACACAATAATACAAAGCTGGGCTTTTAGTTCCTTTGTATGCTAATGAGGTCTTCTAGATATCTCGCATTAAGCGGGTAAAATCCTCCATTGACATCAATGGGAAGTTTACTTATTCCCTATGGAGCATCTGGTTTGTCCTATCATTAGTACATAAGGCACATTGCGTTAATGATATTCACCTGTGCTGATGTGATGCATAAGTGCAGTCACTGGTGTTAGACTACCGCCAGTGTTCTTGGACTGGTAAATTCATACATTCCCCAAAACATGTTTAAAGAACAGTAATTGAGGCTGATCTCTTAAAACCTGCATTATTTGTTTCTTGAAGGCTGGGTTAACACCTTAATGACCCTGGACGTACCAAGACCGTCATGCCGGTTACGACACTTATAAGGACTGGTGATGGTCCTGGCACGTCATGGAATTCTGGGGTCCCTGTGCGGCTGCATGCTGCTATGCATCCCCGGAATCCATTAAGCAAAAGCCAGAGGGGTACATGGCAGTCCCTGCCACTTCAGCTGGTCATTAAGGGGTTAAGGAACCAATGCAATAGATATAGTTCCAATTAAATAAAACTTTGAAAACTTTGCATTGGCTAGTTAACCTTTTTGTAAAAAAAAAAAAACAAAAACAGAAATGACAGCTACTGCTAAAACAAACAAATTTACAATAAAAAAAAAAAAAAAACATGTATTTTATGTTAATCTAAAACATGGATGAAAAAAACAAACCTTTGGCTCGCCTGCTGTGGTGGAATGAGGCTTCAGTCATTCCCCACCTATCTGCTGGCCGGCTGGGGATGAGGGGAGTTGTAATCTCCAACAGCTGGAGTGTTAGTTGTCTTGCAAAGAATGCGATGCACACCTCTCTGGTCCTTTAACCCTTTGAGTGCAAGAGGGGTGTTCAATGCTTATATTAACCCCTTAAGGACCCATGACGGTCCTGGACCATCATGGCTTAAATGATAGCAGGGTGCCTCCGTGCACACTGCTATCATTAATTCCAGGCTGAGACTGAGCACTCTGAGACCGGTGCGTTCAGTCTGAGCCCTTCTTGCTTGTGCCGGTTCATGTGATCGCCGTAGCAGCGATCACATATACCGGCATTCTGAGAGACAAAGGCAGTACGCAAAGCATGCTGCCTCTTAGTGTCTCCTCTGTCTCCCTTGCTATGAAAGTAAGGGAGAAAGAAGTAGAGAGGAGACACCTAGTGGTAAAAGAAAATACAGCAGCTGGGGGTATTAACCCCTTCACTGCTGGTGCAGGAGGCTGGCTAAATGCAGGTCAATTTTTGACCTGCAATGATACAAAATGACAAAAATAGGGTGTGAAAAAGGGACATGGGGATTTTCACCCAGGGGGGACAGTGGCCACTTTAAACTGTGCATTTTGTAGGTATGACTGACCGGTCATAACTTTCATGCAGTCTCCATAAAAATGTAACCCTTTGTGCCCAATTGATCCCAAGAGAAAAAACAAAAATGTTGGTTGTTTTACATTTTTTTACCTTTTTTTAAAATTTTAATAAAGTAAATGGTGGGTTATCCATATAAACGGGGTACCAAAAGAAAGTCCTATTTGTGCTTAAAAAAACAGTATATAATTTATGGGGGTGGAATAAAAGACTTAGAGGGAAAACACTGTTGAACAAAGACATAGTCAAAAAGGTCAGAATTGCTCAGGTCCATAAGGGAAAATGACCTCAGATTTCCCCGGTCCTTAAAGGGTTAAAGCATTAACATTCCTCTTTTTATTCTTTGTTTAGGTCCCATACTGGTGAAAAGCCTTTTAAGTGTACGCAGTGTGGAAAAGGGTTTGCATCATCCGGTGTCTTAAAAGCACATATCAGGACCCATACTGGATTGAGAGCTTATAAGTGTCTTGTTTGTAATGGAGCCTTTACCACTGGTGGTAGCCTCCGACGTCACATGGGGATTCATAATGACTTACGACCTTATATGTGCCCTTATTGTCAGAAAACTTTTAAAACCTCCTTAAACTGCAAAAAGCACATGAAAACGCACAGGTAAATGTATATAAGTGCATGTTTATTAGTGTTTGTGTTTTTTGTGATGTTCTGCTTTTTTTCTTCCTAATCTCTGTTAAACAAAAAATATATACACTTAATTAATTAAAAAAGTTCTGCTTGCTATTTGATTATTCTGTTACTACTGTAAAAGCCCGTGTACACGGGCCAAGGTCTGGGTAATGTTAACCCTTTGAGTGCCAGAGGGGTACACAAGGCACTGCTTTGCAATGCATTGCGTACCCCTGTGGCACTCAAAAGGTTAAGTGGCCACTACCTCATTGCTCCATGCGATGCAGTCTCTACTGTGCATGATGCCTGAACGCGAGCAGTCTCTACTGCTCATGACTGCATCATGACAAACATCCTAGCGAATTATTATATAGGATGTAGAATCAGAATCTTCATGTTTTCTCTTTGTGCATTAACTGGATACAGTTTATAAAGGTTTCCATTAGGCTTTCTAAAATGTGTAACAAAAGGATGTTATGCCTAGTGAATATTATATTAAATAATTAAATTCATTAAAGGTCAGAAAAATTGCCATTATTACCTCTTGGAGTAATTTCTGACAGTTCACCTTATTAAAATGGAATATTGCTAGATTCTCTGACAAATCATATTGAAAACATTCAGAGAGATGTCACTTCTAGCAGAAATTACACTTTAAGTATACAGAATTATCTGTTTAATCTAGATCATGTAATGGTTTGCATTTTAGCAGTACAAACTGATAGACAAACCCAGTCTAATTAAAAAATAGCTGATGGCTCCTGTCAAGTCCCTCTTTTCAATTTATTACTAACTTTATTTATTAAAAAAAATCAGAATATTGTAACTGCACACATTTTGAGAATCAGAACCTGTTCATTCTGGTAACATTAGCTCAGTTCTTCTAAGACTATTCTAAGTGCCCACCAAAAAAGGAGAGCCCCAATTCTGAAACATTAATTTGTTACTCAAAGAACATACTGAAGTTGTAGCAGGGCTGGTCTACATTGTGGCCTATTGGGTCATTGTGCTGATCATTCTCACAAGCAATCCTATAGTTGTGGAGCAGCCTACTTATCAGTCGCCTCTCTGGTATGCCCCACTAGCAAGGAGATCGATTGAGGAATACAGACACATCAGCTATATGTTGGAGCTACAGATTTCCTGTGTAAAACTAGCCTTAGATTTATGGAAAATTCCCATGTAAACCCAACCTTGGGTTTATGTAAATACTTATTTCCCTATATACCTCAAATTCTGCCACAAGTTTTACATTTCTTTGACACCAGCAAGATGAGTTCTTTACACTTAATGCAGCTGTCTTGGTGTTGTGAATATGTTCTTTAATACAACACCATATTTCATAGGTTGTGAGTGTTAATTACAAAAATCACCTTCAAAGTTTGTCTTTTCTTAATGCTCTCTTTGTTTTGAGCTTAGTCCTAGCTGGAAGACCTTCACTGTTCTATCCTGTCTGACAGCTTGCATAATCAAAGTTGCAGCAATTACTAAATGCAGACAGTGGTACTATTGTCATCAGCCTTCAATGTACAGTATGTAGAACCTCTTAGCTTTTATAATTTTCTTTTCTTTGTTTTTCTTTTTATAACTTTTTATGATTTAAGATAGGAAAAAATGAAATTACAGGTATCCGCAAAGACGAGTGGTAGACAGCTGGTGAAGATGGGTCTCCAGCTTCTCATGTGACCGTTCCTATCATGTGGTGCATAGAGAGCGGGTTCCTCTAATACACAACACACATACTAGGGCTTAGTTATGAAATGATAGAGGTGCAGTTCTAAAGCAAACCAGCCACACCATAGGAGAGAGATGAAAATGCCATGATTTAACTGGTGTTTTAATCCTTTGAGTGCCAGAGGGGTATGTCATGTATTGCTTTGCAATGTGTTGCGTACCCCTTGATTGGTTTAGGAATGTTAGTCACCTTTTTCATGGCGTATTAGAGATCATCAGGGCACTTACCGGCACTTCCGGAGTCCCATTGGGGTAGTTGGGGAAATATATATGGGCACTAACCCTTTAAAGTTTAGACTAATGATGTTGCCTTTAAATGAAAACAAACTTATCAAACCTGCATCAGTATGGGTCTCAGTGAGTGTTCCTCCCTAACTACGCATCATCTGATGTTCTGTCTTGAGCAAGCAGTGTAGATACTTGGGTGGATAGATATAAAGGTTATACTTATGTGGTACATTGTGGAAATGTGGGGTTATTTACTGTGGGTCTCTCGTGGAGAGAGAGCCAGGGCTCTCTTATGATGTTGCATCAGAGTTGCATTGTGTCTGTTTATGAGTTGCAGGAGTTTAATCACTATAGGGCAGTGCTTCAACTTTGGGATGTTTGGAGAACCATTCCGCCTTTTTTCCAGGGAGGGAGGATTGGGCCCCTTCTTCCTGGGCTCTGACAGAGGAAGGGGACATGCCTGATTTCTCTCTTCCTCTCTGCATTGTAAATAGTGGCAAGCTCTCTGGCAGTTCTCCAGTGTAGCAGCATTTTGTGTTTGGGTTTTTTCCCTCTTTTTATATTCTCTCCTTGGTTACTTTGTAAAAGCCTATGGTGGAATCTGCTAGACACAATGGTTCTATGTATGTCCTGGCCAATGTGTCCTTCTAATTCCCAGACATGTAAAGCCAAGTACTTACAGGTCATTGTGACCCTACATTTTCTTCCAGCACTGCAAGCCCCTCTCAACACGCCAAGGGTGACCAAATTACTCTTACTTCAGCTAAATTGAGCCCTCTTTGGTTAAATGCTTACTGACTCTGTTGATTGGGTTCAGTGCCTTGCCAATCTATTATTTTCTTTTTCTGGGCTACATGGTTTGGCAGTTTTGTCCTTCTTTAAACAGACTTCACCCAGTCTCACCTAATCCTTCCTGGAAAAGGGCTTGCTGTTCTATGGAGATGAGGTCCTTTCCCTAACAGGGGAGATGGATACTGATGATGATGAGGATAGTTTGTCACACTCTCCCACAGACTCTCAAGATGAGGCTTCTAGGGAATTTGTTGAGGATCTAATTAGATTAGTGTGTGGCATTCTTCAGACCTCAGAGATGAAGGTTACTGATTAAAATGGGAACAGGCGATGCAGTCAGTCCCTGGCTGTTGTTGCCGGGTTTCTCTCTCTGCGATGCGGCTACAAGGTGGGTTGCCGGGCCAGTCCGGAGTAGCTAGTATCCAGTGAATGGGAGTCAGAGTGGACTCTTTAGAACATTATTTGTATAACACACACACACTAGACAGGATAACAGGGATCCAACAATTTTATTTGGGAATACATGGAGCATATACAGGGATGGAATTACTAATGTAAACAAATATTCAGTTTAATCTTGGTGCCGATCTCCAGCCAGGGGGGATCGGAGCAGCAAGAGATGCACAAGTAGCAGCCAATCAGAGGGTTGAAGGGAACACTAAGTGTAGTTTAATCTTGCCGCACAAATCTCCAGCCAATAGGGATCAGAAAAAAAGGCAGTGACAAATCAGGTTACCTACCTGTCGGACAAACCCAGGCAGCACAGTGACAAGGAACGACAAGCTGCAACCAATCGTGGAGCTGCCTACTTATCAAACAAACCAGGGCAGCAATCAGCAACCAATCGGTGAGCCGCTCACTTTTTGAACAGGGAGCTGGGAGAGTTTGGAGGGATGGGGGAATCTTGGGACCACAGAGGACATGTGAAACACTGTGAGATATGTGAATGTAACAACAGAATACTGTGTAGGTGTGATGGACTACTGGTCTTTTACACTGATGATTCTAGTAAGGATCTTTTTAAACACAAGAAGAAATTCTATGCTTTCCCACTTATGAGTGATTAGGTGTTTCTCTGAGTTTGTCTTCTATACCCATTTTCCTAGAAAGTATCGGACTTGTGGAGTTCACTACCTGTGGTCGACCCTGCAGTGTCCCATATTTCCATACAAATGGCCCTACCAGTTGTGTGTGTAGTGACCTTTAAGAATTTTGTGGACAAGTATCTAGATTTGCTTCTTAAGTCCAGTACTTCTTTGGCAGTTGGGTATAGAAAACTGAGACTCAGAGAAACTACTCCTTTTCCAGATGTCTCCAGTATAAATTATAAATTAGGAAATAAATAATCTGAATAGAGCCCACACTCTGGCCTAGAGCTGAATTGGTTATCACAGCGTTTGGGGAATTAGCAGTACTTTGCTGCCAAAAAGTAACTTCATTAGAACCAAGTGGGAGTATAACACATTGCAAAGCAAAATGTTGCACATACCCACTTTTCCTCAAGGTGTTAATCTCTCAAAAATTGTTTTACAGAAAAAGGCTTGTATAATATATATGCAGATTTGTATTATCTGTAAAACAAACTAATTGTGCCTTAAGATGACAGGTTAATTTCAAATCTGTAGCAGCATGCATATGCACTAATAAGGAGCATAGCATTACATGAGGGATTAATGTGTTCGTGCTCACATACACTTTGTTTTTTTTGGTACTACAGAAGTTAACCCTTTGAGTGCCAGAGGGGTACGCATCACATTGCATTGCATACCCCTCTGACATTCAACGTATTAAACCTAATTTTCCAATTTATCTTACCCAAATAGTAAACACTAGTGTAAAAGCTTGTGTACACGGGCCAAAGGCCGGGTGATGTTACCCTTTGAGTGCCAGAGGGGTACTCAACGCATTGCTTTGCAAATGTGTTGCGTATCCCTCTGACACTCAAAGGGTTAAGAGGCTGGTCCTGCTCTGCGTCCTGCTGCTGACTCAGTCATGCACTGCAGAGACTGCCCAAACGCACAGAATGCTCCCAGCACAGAACTCCCAGCATTCTGTGTGTCCGGGCAGTCTCTACTGCTCATGACGGCTTCTGACAAACATCCTAACTAATTATTATTTAGGATGACATGTTAGCCAGTGTATCTGTCACTAGAAGACAAGTACAGCTGACTCCCTTCCATAACAAACTAAAAGAACATTATGACAGGTTTAGTAGCTACATTTATTTGATTTTAATATGTGATTATATTTTTATAGGAATTTTAATGTTAGTGGTGTATAATTCATTACGGGACATCAGAAATCTGTCCTGGAACAGTTCTCAGTTAATACATAAATCTTTTAGGCTGTAGCAGAAATAATCTCTCTTAGGAAATATGATCTTTTATATTTTCTTCCAGTATTATGTCAAGTCACTTTGGCAATGTGAATTTAATAAATTTTCCTACTTCATTCAAATGAGATGGCTGAATCACAGGCAATTTGGAAAAGATTGTACAGTAGAAAAATGAAGTATGGATTCTCATTAAAGTGCTTCATTTTAACTAGGAAATCAATAGTGGAATTTATGGACCTAGCAGAAACAATAAATGATAAGCCTTTGATCAATACGTGTTGGAGTCATAATGTTTTAGTGATAAGTCCTCAGTTTATTTTTTGGAACACTCTTGACAAAAATCCATGCTTGTATAAAAGACCTTTGACTTAAAGGAGCAGTAAACCTTTGTTATGAAAAAAATACATATATATTATATCTAGTGTGATCTTTATTTGGTCTCTGTTGTAATAAAATTACTAACTTTTTATATTCAGTGAGATGTCTGATGTATTTGTTGTATTTGCCTAATATATGCAAAATTATTGTAACTGGAATAAACCCTAAACTAACACTAGCTTACATGAAAATAAATGTTTTTTAAATATATTTTTCTTGCTTTTAAAAATCTAAATATTTCAAACTTTCACCTTTTTAAAGATATTAAAGTATAATTTACTTATATGGCACCTACACTATATTAGGCTTTTTTTTTTTTTTTTTTTTTTTTTTTTTTTTTACAAAAAATAACACATAGAATGCTTTAGAAAAATGCCTAGAGAGTTTAGAGCTAAATGTTAGCACCTTCCTGAACCTCTGATACTATGCCCAGTGAGGCCAGTCTGCTTTTTCTGTTTCTTCTCCTGACCTATTTGTGAATGTAATTGACGTTATCTTGTTCTCAGTCCTAGTGCCAAGTTGTGTTAATGAATTTCCCAATTCTTGCTCATCTATTCTGCCCGGTTTGACATGGTCAGTCTGACCTCCACCTTAGTCTGCTGTTTCTGATACCTGTTGTCTGCTCTGTTTTGACCACAGCATGATTTACTATGTCCATTTTCCTACTAGCAACTTTCCTGGTTTCATCCAGCCAGTTTGACTTCCACGTTTGCTGGCTCCTCAAATTACTTCTGCCAAATCTCTGAGTCATCATCTGCCAATTGATCTAGCCAGTATGACTTCCACGTTTGCTGGCATCTCAAATTACTTCTGCCAATTCTCAGCATCATCTTCCTACAGCCCCCTTGCCAGCTGTGCCCACACTAGTGCCATTTCCTTTTCCTTCTGTTTTTCTCCTTGTTCCTATTTCCCATCCCCATGTAGTTTACTCTCCGGGGTAAGGCTTCTTGCTCTTGGCTCTCTCCCTCTACAGTCTACTGCCCCCTCTGGTCTCCTTTGGTATACGTTTTGTTCTCTGTTCACATTGTTTCTCATCTGCCGCCTGCTGTTGCTTTTCAGTAGTTTTCCACTGTTTTGAGATACATTTGTTTTATCAGTACTTTCTTATAAGTATTTATGTGCTAGCTACCTTGTCTAGACTGTCTTTAGGGGCTCTCAATGCTCTCCAGCTGCGCACCCAAGTGCTGTATGTACCCTAGTTACAGGAGTAAGTACCTGTTTTGTCTCTCCCATGTTCTCATTGTCCACATATCGTTCCTCAAGGGGTATACCACTCCCACGACCTGTGACAAATACTATATTTTCAGT
This sequence comes from Rhinophrynus dorsalis, assembly GCA_037306005.1. NCBI lineage: Eukaryota > Metazoa > Chordata > Amphibia > Anura > Rhinophrynidae > Rhinophrynus > Rhinophrynus dorsalis. The sequence continues at coordinate 177,836,985 of CM074723.1, forward strand.
TGTAGTGAGGGTGCAGTGTTTGTACCGTTTCTCTTGCCAACTTCCTGAGCTTAAAAACCAACATCATGATATCACTCATCATTGAGTGGTGGTGCATTTTAATTTAAGGTATAAATCACACTTGACTAATAAATCATAATTATATCTATAGATAAATATATTAGTACAGTTTTAAATTAATGTATACATACATACCCTTACGTGTTTAAAATGTGTTCGTACCTTTCTTGCTTATATCTGCTTTAGACTACTGTAAAGACAAGTTCCTTTGCTGAAATTGAAGCCATTCTTCCACACTCAAGAGATGACCTTGTGTCCAGTATGACTGTTGGGTATAACTAATTCCCTAGTGTGCTATTTGTACCAGTGTATTTGTTTACAGTGATCATATAACCTTGTAGGTGCCTCTTTCCTAATGTAAATAAGTCAGTTTTGCAAGGTTAGGTGCATTCAGCCACTGTTTGGAAGTATTGGTTCATGATTCACACAGGTAATTGGTACACACCGTAATGCTGTCACATTCCAGTCTCACATTTTACTCTCATGCTACCTTGTATGACTGAGGTGTGGCGGACGTCAGCCAAGTTTGATTGGACAATGTCTACATGATTGACCAGATGTTGGTGTTTGTGAGGAGTATCACAACTTTCATTGTCAGCTGTACTAGGTCAGTCCATTCGGTGTTAAATGCAGGCAATTCACAGAATCTGCACTGGGTATGTTAGTTTGTGTTTGTTGCCATGTAAACATCCCAACCAGACCACCACTTGCTGTTCTGCACAGGGAGACTTTGTGCAGACATCAACAGTCTGTACTTAAAGGGATAGTAATACTTCGTTTTAACTTTTTTTTATTTTGTAGGCATTAAAAAAACATGAAGAATGATATAAGTCTTATCTCTCAAACCTTTATGGTTTATGAGATATTCACAAGCAAAGTTTCCCCCTCCCGCCCCTTTTACCTACTGTAAACAATCTCTTCTCAGATGTGAAATGCAGTCCATAGACTGGACAGATAACAGAAGGGGACACTCTTATTCCTATGAAAACAATGAAATCCCTGCCCCCTTGACAAGCTTTTCAGGTTTTTCCCTTATCTTAATTGAAGATTGTCTCTCTCTGCCGTCTACCTGGCCACCTCCCTTCTGCTCAGGCTGAAGAGTGTGACATCAGTAAAAGGGGCGGGAGGGGGAATCTTTGCTTGTGAATATCTCATAAACCATAAAGGTTTGAGAGATAAGACTTATATCATTCTTCATGTTTTTTTTAATGCCAACAAAATAAAATAAAGTTAAAACGAAGTATTACTATCCCTTTAAATCGCTCATGTTAAAATAGTCAAAGCCAAGAGTGACTATAAATTGAAGAATACAAAAAACTCACAGGCTTTTTTTCACCATTTCTAAGAACACCCTAGTTCTCAAACAGCAAGTTGATTTTTAACACTAGTTCTCCCCTCCAGTGCTTGTTGGCAATATTTGGAATAAAAGCAATGTATCATTCATTCTATTCTTGTCAATTATATCAGATCTCTTGATGGTGTTATGTCTCCATAGTCAGTGACCAGGGCAAATATGCTCCTGAGTCCTTCAAATGGAATTGAAATGAAAATGTCACTTTGTAACAAATGGGCAATTTGAAACCGCTTTTTAAATCACCTATATGCAATAACCACATAAAACAATATTTTGATATATTTAGCTTTATTTGTTTGCCAGTTTATGCAAAATAGAAAGTTCCACTTTAAAAGATGCACATGAGTATTCATGGGTAATAAAAACCAATGGTGGAACAGGAGTTATACTATATATTACTCTTTAAGAAATGGTAAATGTCTTGTACTTACTACAAAATTATACTTATAACAAAAAATATGCTACTTTGATCTGTTTAAGTATACAATGGTTTTAACAGTTTTACGCAATTACTGACACGTTTAAATATTTACCAATTACCATATTTTCTAATATCAGATATGAAGTTGCCCATCAACTCCAACAACACCAGCCAGACTCTACAGAAGAAACTCCAGTAGATCAGATCCATGTTTCTAATCAAATACAGGTAGAACTTTCAGGAGATGGACTGCATCAATCCAACAATGTTGCCACACAACAAGAAGCTATATTGCAGTTAAGCCCACAGCCAGTTATGGAAACGGTCTCGCCTGCACTGGGGCAGGCTCTGAGTGAGCAGGCACTGGGTGGGCAGCCTCTGGAAACCAATGAAGGTAAGCATATAGGATGGAGATGGCCGTAGTAAAACTTGACTCTCTCTTATCTCTGGAGTCTCTTTTCATTTCTAATAAATCAAAACAAATAAAAGCATTTGTGTCTTAACACTTTAAGAACCACAGAGGTGTGCGACATTTTGCTTTACAGCATGTTGGGCACCCTTCTGGTCCTTAAAGGGTTAATAAATAAATTGATTGTACAGAAAAAAGTTAATTGAAATAACATTTGAAGCTCATTGAGGTTAAAGAATGCACACTCATTTTATGTGTTTCAACAATAATATTTTTTTTCCAGATAGGTTTGTGACACCCCAGCATGCTCTGCAAGAAAACATTAATCAGTATGAGCCCCAAAGTTTGCCACAACAATCATATGACCAGCAGGGACTTCCACAAGGTAGGCTTTACTTCTTAAATCTTCATTCATGTGTTTAGCCACAGTTTAATTGTAATACTAAGAACTGTATTATATAAAAGTAGAGCCTTATTCACCAATCTAAAGAGGTGCAGTCCTGGGGCAAACAAACTGCGCCATTCTAGACAAATAAGAGCAGACAGCCTCTTAGCAATTTAGGGACCAGGGGGTTCACATCTCTCTGGTCGTTATAGGGTTAATTAGAAAGAGAGACATTCTACCCCTCCTCGATTTTATATGATGCAGTCTGTTGGACCTTCTGTTGTGTTCTGTTCACACTTTATGTGTACTTTCATCTCCCTTCTTGTGTTATTTTGCCTCCATCACTGTCGCTAGCCCCCTTTCTTGTTTCTTATCCCCCACTACCGACCTCAATGTCATTCATTATATCTTCTTTCTGTGGTGTTTCTACCTTTTCCTTCCATGTCTGTTAAAGTGGAATTGAAACCTTATGACAACTTAGGGTAATTGAATCAGCTTTCAAAAGGGCCAAAATGTTATGGTAGACATTTTTAATTTAAATCATAGTTTGAGATATTTATGCTTCTTTGTCAGTGTTTGACGTTGATCAGTACTGGTTGGAACAGCTGTGCGAGAGATACTAATATTCTACATCGCTCTCTCTCTCAACTGCCTCTCACTCATGCTCTTTCTTCCTACCTCCCTTTTATTTGAGTATCTGGAGCACGTTGGTTCATAAGACACTTCTCTACAGTCAAAAACAGTGTATTTTTAACCCTTTGACTGTCAGCATGTGGGTGTGGTAGTTGGTTTGGAGAGCAGTGGAGAATATTAGTATTTGGCACAGAGCTGTGCAGGCAAATACAATCAATCTTTTAAACTAACAAGTAAATAAAGCTAAATGTCTCCTAAACTATTATTTTAATCCAGAAATGGCTAACATACCATATAGAAGATTTTGAAACCTGTTTCAAATAAACCTGCGTTGTCATACTGTTGTTACGTCCACTTTAACTTGCCCCTCAATAGCCCCCTGACTGATTCAAAGATGGATGAATGCACGCTTGAGTTTGCAATTGCAGACTCAACATGTCATTCATGAGTGCTTTGGCTTTTGCAATGTGAGAGAAAAACATATAAATCCTCCTCTCCTATTCATCTCTCTGACTGAGTTTTGTATGCTTCTGGCATGGAGTTCTCACTGTACGTGGTGTGACATGCCTCGTCTTACCAACTGGTCTTGAATGAAATGCTTGAAATCACAAACGTGCAATTGCCAGAAAAGGCAGGCTCTTAGATCCTTAATACTTTTTAAACTGTTCTAGCTGATCAACATTCTAATACCATTCAAGGTTTAATACATGATTATGGATTCTGCTAATATAATATGTTGCATTGGTTAATATCTTGAATGCTGATGAGGTCTCATACCAATTCATTGGCACCCTCTCTAGCATCCAAGTGTTTGAAACTGTTTGTGGTGCAAGTACTCTATTTTGGATCCCTTTATAAGATTAGTTACCAAAAATTGCTGAATTTAGATCTCTTGATAATCTGTTGTAACTCTATTCTTAATGTCATTGTTGCTAGGGTTCACTGTGACAGATGGATTTGCTCAGCCAGCCCAGTTCTCCACTGTACAGCAACTGCAGGACTCTAGTACTCTGGAGTCTCAGGCTCTTTCCACCAGCTACCAACAACCAACTCTTCTTGAAGTGCCTTCAACAGATGCCATAAATGTAGTAAGTACCTGTCAAAATGTCATACTTTCCTATCTGTTCATTTTACATTTTAAACAACATCCTACTTGATGAGATCCTCTCCTGTTTAACAATATTTATCTGTCGTCCAATACAGGTTACTGGTAATTTTGGGTAGGCAATCCGTCCCTTTAACTAGGCAGGAACAATTCTCGAAGTGAATGCAGGGGGTGGAGCCTACCTTCCCTCCTTGGCTGCAGCTAGCTAATCAGCTCCATTAAGATTTGTTCCTTGGTGAAGACACAGGCAAGAGAACAGTTCTGCTATAATTTTAGCTAATTTTTTATTTTTCTGTTAGATATGGAATACCACCATTAGGCGGATTACCATCACTGACAATGCCCTTAGATGTTGCTAGCTCAGTATCCAGGTACTTTTTGTGGACCGTAAGTCCTGGGGGGAAAATCTTGGTTACAAGTTCTTTCCTCAGGAGTTGCCCACCGAGGCTTCTTCTTAATACATGGTAATCTGAGGACAGAAGATCTGCAGGAAAGGTGAGCAACCCTTTGAGTGCTGCAGGTCCACATGTCACACAGTGCCCCTCTGTCATCCAGTTAACGTTTTATGTGTGTTGGGGGGCTCAGGAGGCTTTCGGCACTGTTGAAGTACTTTTTCTGGGAAAACTACATTTCCCATGAGCGCTTGCTTTGCACACTCGTTTCTGATTGGCTTCCACCTCGGTAGCCATTTTGTGCCTTTTCCTGAATGAGTATCCTATGCAGGGCTTGGACTCTCCTTCTCTCCTATGCAGATTAACCCTTCGCCTGCCAGATAAGTGCATTTTAGAGATTTGTGGGGTGAAATTTTAATCTTACACACTGTATTTGGGGATTCCTTATACTTTAAACGTTTTGACACTGTGAGAATGTCTAATCCGTTAGAGCTTGGGGCCAGGCCTAAGACTAAGGACGCTGGGGTCTCTGTGTCCCCTATTGCGCATTGCTCCTCATGTCATTCAGGTCATTCAGAAAATTCTCAGGTCAATTATGCCTAGCCTGTTCTGATGTCCCCGAGTCTCTCCCAGTGACCTCCAGCCATGCATTATAGCCAGTTTGGATGCAAGAGTATCACGGTGCCCGTGCTATTGCTGGCGACATTTTGACAGTGCTACTTCCTGATGCCTTTTATTGGTTAACGTGGCTTTCCTCCGCCCAGTGCCAGCCCTTAAATACTGAGCCCTGTCACTTCTGTGTTGCCCTTTCGTGGTGTTCCCGTTGCTAAGCGCTTGTTCCAGTATTCGTGTGATTCCTGTGTATGACCCGGACTGCCTGACTACTCTGCCTGTATACGTTCCTGCTCTGTGTACTGACCCGGCCTGGCTGACGTTCCTGCTCTGTGTACCGACCCGGATTGGCTGACATTCCTGCTCTGTGTACCGACCCGGATTGGCTGATGTTCCTGTTCTGTGTATCGAACTGGTTTTGGCGGACATTCCTGCTCTGTATATCGACCGGGCCCGGCTCACTGCTCCATCCGGTTAGGGGCTGTCCTCCGGTGTCCTCTCTGTCCACAGACAGATCCTCTGGTTGCCTCATTCGCTGCTCCAGCAGCCTTGTTACTGCGACCTGGTCACCGAATTGTGCCTCGTGATCCGACACCCCTGTGTTGTAGATCCATCCAGTTGCTCCACGGTACGCTTGACCTGATACTGCTACTAGCTGAGGTTGGTCTATTCCTGGGCTCCTCAGGCTGTTCTCACTATCTGGCAGTCGACTCCAGGTCTGAGCGTTCGTTAACCCCTTGTGGGTTGGTGCCATTGCACATTGGGTCACAGTCATTGCAGTCTCAGTTTGGCGTTACTCTGTGCATACAGTTGCAGTCCTCCATTTCTGCTCCGGCAGTCTACCGCTTGTCCAGGGCCTTCGTTTACTCCCATGGCCTTAGTCACTATTGTGTCATTCTCTGCGTATTGAGTGTCCTGTGGGCCTTTGTGCTATTAGAGCCTGTCTGTCCTCCTGGCCTAATAGCAACCATTTCACCACTGTCTCGTTTGGGTTCACACAAACTGTACCTGACCTGTGTCAGTTTTATATTTACCTATATATATATATATATATATATATATATATATATATATATATATACTGGACCCATGTGGGTATTTATTGATTACTGTAACCTGACCTGTGTCAGTATTATATTGTCTATATATATACTGGACCCGCGAGGGTTATTCTATTTCTGTGTTTTTTCAATAAAACTGCATTTTACCTAAACCTTCTGTGTCTCAGTGTCCATAAAACCGTTACAAAGAGTTCAAGGCTGCTACTAGAGACCTCCGGTGTACATTGCAACTCTTTCCATCACAGTTACATGGGGTCTTCCACTCCTGGCAGACCCCTTCCTCCATCAGATCTTCCCTGCCAAAACCGCAAGGAGTACCTGATGTATCGGATTCCTCTGAGGAGGAACTGTTGGTGGATTTGTATGTTCTGCTGTGGGCTCCTCTCAGTTTTTTTTTTTGGGGACCCCTTTGAGGCCGATCCTGATCCCTCGGCTGAGGGCTTGATCAGAGCCATCTTAACTACCCTAAACACACTCTTAGTTCAGGAGGTTTCTTCGGATCCCTCTGATGTATTTCAAGAGCCTAAAAGGCCCTATACTTGTTTTTCCACCTAACCCCACTCTTGACCACCTTGTGTCTGATGAGTGGAATTTGCCAAGCTTTACCCCTTCTCTGTGGCGGCATTTGCTCAGTGGGTTCATCCCCCCCCCAAAGTGGATGCTCCTGTCTCCACTACCTTGCCAGTTGCTGATGCTTCCTCTCTGAAAGCCTGGACTGACAAGAAACTTGAGGTCTCTCTCAAGTCCATTTTTGCCACTGCTGGTACTGCCATGACGTCCAGCGTTCGCTGCGGTATGGGTGAACCGGGCCATTGCAGTCTGGTCTGAACACTTCACCCTGGCTGTCCGTCAGGGTGCTCCTACTTTGTATATGTTGCGGCTTCTTGCCAACATTTCTGAGTCCCAGCACTATGTGTCTGCTGCCTTGTTTGATGCCATGCTTTTGGTGGCAAGGGTTTCCACCATGTCTGTGGTTGCCAGACGAGCTCTTTGGCTTAAGATCTGGTCTGCTGACACTGCTTCCAAGAAAGCTTTGCTCTCATTGCCTTTTCAAGGTACCTCTTTGTTTAGGCCAGATCTTAATGATCTAATTAGTGAGGCCACAGGGGGCAAAAGTACCCTTCTGCCTATGGTCCACAGGAAGAAGACACCTCTCAAGCGTAATCGGCTTTTTTGTTCCTTTCAACTGAGACAAATCTGGCGAACCAGGCGGTTCCCTCAGCTCCGCGTTCCTCCTCCAAGCCCAAACAGCAATGGAAGCCCAAGGTCTCCTCCAAGCCTAAGGCTTCCAAGTCTTCTTCGGCATGACTTGTCGAACCCAGGTCTCCACTTGGCTGTGGGTGGCCGACTGCGTCACTACCACAGCGTCTGGGAGGATTCATTGGTGGACCCGTGGGTTTTACAGGTGGTGGCATAAGTGTACATGATCCCTTTTGCCTCTCTTCCTCCCTTTTAGTTTTTCCCCTTTCATACACCCCAGGGTGTAGAGAAACGCTGTCTGTTCAATGGCTCTATCCAGGCCCTTCTGGACAAAGATGTTCTGTAACCTGTTCCAATTCGGGACAGAGGTATTGGTTTTTACTCAAACCTCTTTGTGCTTTCCAAGAAGGACGGCGGCTGTCGTCCCATTTTGGATTTGAAGGATCTCAATTCCTTTGTGATCAAGACTCATTATCACCAGGAGTATCTAAGGACGGTGATTGCTGCTATGTCCCTGCGGGAATTCCTTGCCTCTCTGTTTCTTCAGGACCCGTATCTACACATCGCCATTCATCCAGAGTCGACAGTATCTCAGATTTGCCAAGAAGTGCCAAGGGAAATTTCAGTTTTCAGATCTTCCCTTTGGTCTGACTACAGCTCCTCAAGTCTTCAACCGTGTCCTGGGAGCTTTAGTATCCGTCCTCCATCAGGACGGCATCAGAGTTACTCACTTCTGCGGAACTTCTTCATCAGTAGGTTCAGGACTGCATTCCTTGCACTCACCCATCCCGGGTGGATCATCAACATGGACAAGTCAGATCTTGTCCCATCCCAGCGTCTGGTCTTCCTGGGCCTTCTCTTCGGCACTCAGCAGAGCATGGTGTTTCTAACGGACGAGGTGGCTCACCAGATCGCCCACATGGTTTCTGCTGTTCTGGCTCACGATCCAGTTCCAGCCAAGAAGCTGTCCTCTCTAGCAGGGAAATTCATCTCCACCATAGAAGCAGTCCCATTTGTCATGGCTCACACCAGGGAACTCCAGAGCTTTGTGATCCAGGGGTACAAGGGTCAGCCGGAGCTTCTGAAAATGTCAGTATCCCTCCCTCTTCATGTGGAACTGAGTTTGTCGTGGTGGCTTGACGTCTCCAATCTGCTGAAGGGTAAGTCCTTCCTGGTATCTTTCTGGACCGTGATGACAACGGATGCCAGCCTCTCCGGCTGGGGAGCAGTCCTGGGTCGTCTGAGTGCTCAGGATCGGTGGTCTCCGGAGGAATCTCTCCTTCCCATCAACGTGTTGGAGCTTCAGGTGATATTTCATGCCCTTCGCCATTGGACACCCCAGCTGGAAGAATGCCCAGTCCGGGTCCAGTCCGACAACACCACGGCCATGGCTTACATCAACAAGCAGGGCGGAACACGAACTCTCGCAGCTTGGTTAGAGGTCAAGGCTATTTTGTCCTGGGCAGAAGAACATGTTCCTGCCATACCCGCAGTGCACATTCATGGAGTAGACAATGTCATGGCAGACTTCCTCAGTCGACACACAGTGGACAGTGGGAACTGCACTCAGAGGTGTTCACCCTCATTTTTTCAGAAGTGGGGTCTTCCTTGCATCGACCTAATGGCGACAAGACACAACCAGAAGGTTCCGATGTTCTGCTCTCACTGGAGAGATCCCCTAGATGTTGAGGTGGATGCCATGTCCTTTCCTTGGTTATTTCCTCTAGATTACGTCTTTCCTCCCCTCCCCATGTTGCACAGGGTGTTACGGAAATTGAGACTGGAGCGCTGTCCGGTCATTCTGATTGCTCCGTTCTGTCCTCGACAGGCTTGGTTTCCGGTGCTTCTGAATCTGTCAGTGGAGGAGCCATTCCCTTGCCGTCTGGATCTCCTTCTACAGGGTTACCTCTTGAAGGAGGATGTTCATCATTTAGCTTTAACAGCTTGGAAATTGAATCCTCAATACTGATGAAAAAAGTTTTTTCTTCTGGTGTGGTGGCTACTATGGTTAGTGCCCGCAAACCTGTTTCTTCTAAGGCCTACCATCGTGTCTGGTCAACCTTTCTCTCTTGGTGTGCTGATAAGGACCATTCTCAAGATTTTGATCTGCCTACGGTCCTGGCTTTCTTGCAGGACGGTGTGGATAAGGGCCTCAGTTTGAGTTCCCTTAAGGTTCAGAGTTCTGCTCTCTCTGTTTTCTGTCAGAGGCGCATTGCTATTCTTCCTGATGTCAAGGTTTTCTTCCAGGGCGTTGCTCATACTCGTCCTGTTTTCTAGATTCCCGCTCCTCAGTGGGATCTTAACTTGGTTTTGGGCATCCTTCAGCTCCCTCCCTTTGAGTCCTTGGCTACTATCCCTCTACGCCTGCTTACGTGGAAAATTGCCTTTGTCCTGGCGATCCTGTCTGTTCGCCATGTTGCGGAGTTACATGCCCTGTCTTGTAGACCACCCTTTTTGGTGTTTCACAAAGACAAGGCAGTGCTACGCATTTCGCAGGAGTTTCTCCCGAAGGTGATCTCTGATTTCCACATTAATCAGGAGGTTGTGGTGCCTTCTTTCTGCCCTGATCCTAGCTCTGACAAGGAGAGGTATAATTGTTAGATGTGGTGCATTGTCTCAAGTTTTATGTACATCGCACTGAGTCCATTACACAGTATGATGCGCTGTTCGTCATTCCTGAGGGCCCCAGGGCAGGGAGAGCTGCATCCAAAGTGACTATTGCATCTTGGATCAAGTCCACTATTCATAAGGCTTACGAGCTAAGGAATAAGTCTGTTTCCTTTCTGGTCACGGCTCATTCTACTAGATCTATTGGGGCTTCTTGGGCTTACAAGAATCAGGCCTCCGCTGATTAGTTGTGAAAGGCGGCCACTTGGTCATCTGTGCACACCTTTTCAAAGCACTACCGTGCTGATGTGCTGGTATCGGCTGACGCCAGTTTTGGGGGGAAGATCCTGGAGGCAGTTTTGCCTGTCTAGGATCTTCTTCAGTTCTTTGGTGCTTCCTTCACTTTTGAGCCGTGTTGGCTCTAGTTCAGGGTGCTGTGTAACAGTTTCTTGGGGTGTTGTTACCCTTGTTCAGTGTCCATTGACACTAAATTTGTTTTGTTGGGCTATCTCTCATCTGATGGTTCATATCTCCTCTGGTGACTTTGGGGGCCTTGCGCCTGGTTCTTGCCTTACTTCCCGCCTCTGGGAAACTCAATGATTGGACATCCCAAAGTTACCAGTAACCTGTATTGGACGACAGAGAAAAGAGGATTTTAGTCTTACCTGTTAAAAATCCTTTTCTCTTAGTTCATACAGGTTACTGGTCTCCCACCCTGTCAAGGGACCATGCTTGGCTCTCCTGTGGCAGACCGTGGGGGTCCTTCGGGGTCATGCTCACAGGATTCTTCTTTCCCTTCTACTATCTAGTCAATAGTTAGTGTCTCAAATCTTACTGGAGCTGATTGGCTAGCTGCAGCCAAGGAGGGAAGGTAGGCTCCACCCCCTGCATTCACCCCCTGCATTCACAATTGTTCCTGCCTACTTAAAGGGGTGGATCGCCTACCCAAAGTTACCAGTAACCTGTATGGACTAAGAGAAAAGGATTTAACAGGTAAGACTAAAATCCTCTTATTTTGCTTTCTGCATAAGTCCCCTGGGTCCCAGTCTGGGAGTCAGTTTCCCACTGTTGATATGTACCCATCCCACTTACAAAAGTCCCAGCAGCAGGAGAGTACTGCCTTACAGAATCTGAACTCAACAGAGTATCAAGTGAGCAGCTATGTTGTAATCAGAGGAACTGTAGGAATGAGTTGGCTGTATAGGAAATTGTAAGACTCTGCGAGTCTGAGAAATCACTGTGGGGAGGTCAGTGCATAGCTGTTCATGGAGATAACAAAATAGTGGCTAGTGAAGTATTCCCCGTTATATCTAGAGTTGCCTAATGGTATGTTTTCAGATAAGAGGAATTATCCTTGGTAATATCACATAATAAATGTTAATAAATGGAAAAGAAGAGCACAAGGTTGGTGATTTGAAAACCTGTGGGAAAGAGGATTATTTGTGAAGGGAATAAGGTGGAAACAGATAGATGGTGACGTCTGAACAAATATAAGGGGTAATGTGGATTTGAATATGGGATAGTGCTTAAAAATGTGGAAAGCATTTAGGCCTGAAAGCCAGGTAAGATTAGAAAGTAGTATCCAGCTTAACACAGAATTTGCTATTTTTGCTGTGGAACCAGTGCGTAACTCTGGTAGCCAGAGTAGTGTGATTTTTCATTAGCCCAAATTAATAAAAATTAATATTATTGATGTCCTAGGTAGGTATATAGGGGTGACAGCTTCTAAGACATAAGATGAAAGGGGAATATTCACCTTGATAATACGGACTCTGCTAAACCAAGTAAAGTGTGGTATGTCCCAGTTCAATCAGATTTGACAATCTGAGTTGTTGAAAGAATGCTAAGTGAATGTATAGTATAGGGATAAGTACTACGTATTTAATGAAATCATCTGTAAAGGCAGCAGCATCAGGATTTGACTGAATAGATAGAATAAGTGCTTACATTATTTATGGTGAAAGAGGAAGATAATGTTATATAGATGCTAACATTAGCAGTAGGATTAAGATATAAAGAGACGACTTCATAGAGGAAGTTATTTTGAAGGCCATGGGACCTTAAAGTCACTTTCATAAATGTCCAGTCTACCTGGCAAAATGCTTTTTCGGCATCAGTAGATGGGAGCATAAGAGGATATTTGCACTAATGTCTCCAGTCTTTTGGAGATGCCATAATGATGTGGGTACCCATATATATATTTGGTCATCATGTCTCCATACTTGGCTTACTGGAACCAGGTCCACTCTATCTTGGAGGAAATCCTCAATGATACCATTCTTTGGGACCCTTGCTTAATCCTTCTACATTCCACTAAAGGGGTTAATACCTTTTGTACCTTAATATAACGCAAATCATTTTTTTTAATGGTATGTTTGATTTGAAAGGAATTCAACTTTTCTTTTGTGCTTGCTACTATTAAACTACTAGAAGACTATTCAGAGCTAGAGTTTTCCATTCTCTTCTCTTTTTGCTAATTTAATGATGCAGCAAATTTCCCTACAAATGACATTTCAAAAAGAAAAATACTCAAATGTCAGTTTCCAGAGAATTATTTTAAGGTCAATCCAAACCTATTATATTTTTCATTTAAATCCTACTTTATAGTATTAGATGTTAGATGTTTTTATTACAAAAAAAAATTACCATTTGAGGGAGCTGTAAAAATATTGCTTAACCCTTTGAGTGCCAGAGGGGTATGCTGCAAACTGCAGAGCAATGCATTGCGTACCCCTCTGGCACTCAAAGGGTTAAAGTGTTAGTAATGTCTCATAAAATTTTTTTATAGATTTGTAAAGGGTAAAAAAAAGAATCTCATTGCCACAAACCCCATCTCTCAGATGTCTGTGGTTTGAGAGATATTGGCCATCAAAGTTCCCCCTTCCCTCCCCTTCTCCTGACGTCATCTGTAAAGCCGACAGAAGGAGATCCGTGTCGGCTGACACAATGAAGCCGAAATCCCGTTATTAGAAAAGAACGACTTCATGGGAACGGTCTACAAAGTGTGCTTGCAAACCAGGCACACTTTGTAGAACTTTCCAATTAAGTAATTATTTTCTAATAAAGGGATTTCAACTCTGCTGCAGAGCCGCCGGCTGGTCCCCAGACTGGGATCTCCTCCTGACGTCCGCGTCTAGCTGACAGTAGAAGTGGAGGGAGGGGGGAACTTTGATTGTGAATATCTCTCAAACATAACGGTTTGAGAGATGGGGTTTGTGGCAATGGGATTCTTTTTTTACCCTCTACAAATCTATAAAAAAAAAACTTATGGGACATTATTAACACTTTAACACCTTGGAGGCTAGAGATATCTCTGACATGTCACTTTTCAATGTGTTGGAGAGATCGCTGTCCTCCAAGAGGTTAATTTGAAGTGACCACTTTAAAATGACCTTGATCTAGTTTAGGGGTAGACAACCATTGGATCTCCATCTGTTGGAAACTTCAACTCACATCATCCCCAAGTAGCCATCATGCGAGGAATTGTAGTCTCCAGTGGCTGCCTAATTCAGTTCTAGCCAAATCAGAATGCTATTACAATGATCTGCCACTATTGTGATTAAATAGTTAAGTAACTAATGCAGAGGTTCTCAACCAGAGTGCTGTGGCACTTTGGGGTGCCAAAGGCATCCACTTATGGTGGCCCATTTTCTCTATACAGACTTTGTCAAAAATATGATTGTTGCATTTCCAAATGTATTTTGATGGAAATTGTTATGCACAGTGTGTTTGTTTTTGTCATTCTGATTGTGAAACCCAAGAATAACTGTCTTTTTGTGCTTGAACCCTTTATTATGCCCTTACTAAATAACATGTTTTAGAGGTGCACCAAAAATTCCAGATTGCATTGTAAGGGGTTAAAAGATTGAACTAATCATTACATTTTACCTGTGCGTTGTGCTAAACAAAGCTGCTGCTCCTTCACAGGACTGCCATGATCACGGGCATCAGTGTGAAGCTTAAGATTCTACCTCAGAGTAATCGTATCACTGTTCTTATGTGAGGAGGCCCCATCTTTATTTAAGGGACTGTGCTTGAAGAAGAAACAGGAGACCCATAAATCTACTCAGTGGAACTGGAACAATCCTGGGGCAAAACAATTGCATTTTAGGGGACTAATATCCCCTCTAATTAAAATTAAGCTTTCAACCTTTTTGAATTCTAGAGAGTTCTCCGATATGTTTCTTCTATAGCACTCAAATGGTTAAATTACCCATTTTAATCAATGGGAATGTAGAGATTTTTTATTTGTCCCTTATGGTGAAGATGGTTAGATCCAGAATTGTTCAAATTTACCTTTCTATATATGACCTATTGATTACACGCAAGTTGCTCTGTACAAAAGTGACAGAGGGTAAGTAAAATAATACATTGTAGATATAGAGAACCAATAATAAACATTATCATAAGAATATGCAACTCTGTGACTGAAACAAATTCAATCTGAAGGGAGACGTACAGAGTGCTTGATCCCTGGGTCAGTTCCTAAAGGCCAGTGATGTATTTAAGCTTTCTGTTGCTTTAGGCCCAGTTGAGTTCAACCCAGTCACGTATTTTTTTAAAAAGGGCATTTAAAAAAATATATAAGTACAAAGTGGAAAGGCTGCCTAATCTGGTGCCCCTACCAACCAGTTGCCCTAAGCCTAATCTGCCTGGGCCTAAATACATCTCTGCTAGTGGTGGGAATCTGACAAAGGCAGCGCCGTCTTTGTAAATGGGACTTTAGCTGGAAGAAATAACAGGAGGCCCATTAATGCATTGACGATGATGTACTGAGGGGGAATGAAGCAATTCTGGGGCAAACCAACGACATCATAAGGGAGCTAAAAAGTGACCAACTCACTAAGAATGAACAAGAGCAGATCTGGTTGTTCTGTGATTAGTCAGTACTCCGAAGCATTACATTTTAGCTGTCTAATGGCATTATAGAGGAGAAATTCCCATGCAGTCCAGTCCAGTTCTGCAATGACAGGCAAGTTCCCTCTACAAGGGAAATGCTAGGTAACCCCAGATGTACACTTTGGCCGTGTTTGATCATCATCAGGGAGGTGCAGCTGCTTTACTTAAGAACTGAGAGCAAGGGGTCTATATATGGATTGCCCTTCACCTTAGGAAAACTCCTTAAAGGTTTTCAAAATCAAGTCAAAATATGTTACATACTCACTGAGAACAAATAAAAGCAGATTTTGTTTGCTTTTTTTGCATCTGGTCACTGATCAGGTGCATCACTTTATAATGCTTTCTAGTGCCATTACAGAGGAGAGATTTCCATGTACTTTAGACTAATGTCACCCAAAATGGTGGTCCAGTGCCAAAATGACAGGCAACTACCAGCTAACCCCGGTTGTACATTTTGGACTTATTTGAACTGCAGCTGGTTTCTCTAGGCACTAAGAGCAAGGGGTCCATGTCTGGATTACCCTTCACCCTTAGGCAGACACCATAAAGGTTTTCAAAATGAAGCTAAAATTAACTGAGAACAAATTAAAGTGGATATTGCTTTTTTATGGCTAGTCACTGCTCAGAAGCACCATGTTGATATAAATGGGGCTTTAAGCAATGCATTGAAGACTTCTTTAGCATTCAGGGAATTATAAGCCTATTGAAATCTATATAAATATGGGAATTTGTATTGTCCCCCATGGTGTAGTCAGTATTCTGCATAATTGTTCCAATTCATCATAGTCCGTCAGCTACAGTGCTGAACCTGGAAGAGTTACACCATGGAGGAGTTACATCATCTATCATAACCTGTCTTGATTTCCAGGTTTTGTTTTTAGCATTGCAATTTTTTGCACTTCACTTAATAGAAATGTCATACTGTGATTGAAGTAGGCAAATATGTTTTTGACTTTGATGTTTTCTCCTTTCCATACTAGGCTGTCCTTTGTCCTGAATTCAGCATGTAAAACAAACATATAGAGGAAAGATACAGGACAAAGAAATGACCCAATCTTCCCTTCTAAAATAGAGATCCTTTAATAAGAGGCACACTCTTATTAAAGGATCTCTATTTTAGAAGGGAAGATTGGGTCATTTCTTTGTCCTGTATCTTTCCTCTATATGTTTGTTTTGCATACCTGATCCTGAGTGCACCTTGACCACAAGGTCTTTATAATTACAGGGTGTTATATATATTGCTTGTGCGAGCTCCATTTTTTTGAGTTTATGTCTGAATTCAGCATGTAGCCATGCCATAACTGCATTGCTCTCTTCTCATATGTAACTTGATAATCAATTTATATATTATGTTTTCTATTTTAAGAATTTAACAGTGCTTCTTTGTTAATAGACTGCTCGTTTAATACAAGAAGAGTCTCATGAAGAAATTGAACTACAGACCCAAAGTGCACCATTTTTAGAAGCTACAGAGGATCAAAGCAGGCGTGCCTACAGGCTAGTAGTTTCCCTATAAAGCTATAAGTAATGATCTGTTGCACTACCTAATGTTCAGATGGGCTGAATAAGGATTATTTGCTCAAAGATTTTGTAAATCAACTTTAAGGACCAGGAAGGTGTGCAGTGCATAGTGAAACAAAGCAGTACACAAACCTTTGGTCCTTAAAGGCTTAAGCTTTGGTAAACATTCTCATAGCTAGCAGTAAACGTTTTTACATGAAAGAAAAAGTGAGTGTGTATATTATATGTTCAGTGGCAAATCCTTTAGTTAAAGCCAGAGTTAAGTTATCATGCTGACACACAAAAGCCTGCTGCTGACATCAGACTTGACATCACAAATTACATCCTCAATGACATACTCATGACATCACAAATTACATCATCTGTGGCATCACTGGTGATATCACAAATATTGGTGATATAAATTATCTCATCAGTGACACTGACAGTTACACTAGGTGACATAGTTTTTATATGCTGTTTTGTCAGTGATGTTATGCAGTACTCTTACTAAATTAGGGTTTGTAGACCTCTTGTGCTGTTATTTTAGTGTAGTTTTGTTGTTGTGTGGCAGGATGTAGTGTTGCTAGATAAGCATTTGCGTTGCCCTGCATGTCCTTGGCAATGTGAGTATTAAACTGGGAAATTCAATTCCAGTTTTTCAGTGTTTTTCTGCACTATTGGTTAAGTAATACTTTGAATATTATAGAGGTATTGTTTTTGTGCTAGGTAAAGAGGTGTACTGTAAAAATGTCTAAGAATAGGAGCACAACTCATTTAAACAAAAAAAAAAGATCAAACCAAATATATACACATATATCGGGTGACAAAGAATCCCTAAAATTATAAATATTCAAAGAAAAGAAAAAAAAGTAGGATCCTAAGTGTAGATAGTGACAAACTAAATAAAAAGTCAATAAAAAATGAATATTTTATTATAAAAAAAAGTATTAGTCAAATTATATATGCAAATAGCGTGACACCATAGCCCCTCCCACCTACCCATGATACATAACACAGTCAAACAAAAATCATAAAGAAATAATAGCCAAAATAAAAATATGTATACCATCAAAAAAGTATACACTGGTGCCAGTCAAAAGTAAATAAAACTCAATATGGCATGAATGAAGGATGAATATATGATGAAGAATGATGGATGAAGTCCAGTTGTAGTAATCAGTCAACGTAACTGATCCACCCTCTCAGTCAATAAATGATGAAACCAGTCATAATGATGGAGTGATGAGATATGAGGTAATATCAAAATAGCAACTGAGTCTGGTCGACATGTTCCCTCCAAAAAAGAGCAGGAAGGTGTGCAAATACATTGTAAGAGTGGTGGGCAACATGAGGTTCTTCAGCTGTTGCCAGACTACAACTCCCATCAAATCCCATCAGCCTTTAGGAGTTGTAGTCTGTCAAGTGAGTGATCCCAATGTTGTCCTCACCTGGACTAAAGACAAGTATTCGAGAGTGAGATTGCACCATTTTTCTGTTCTGGTTAGACTCAAGGTGACTGACCGCTCTGGATTCTCTTTACTGACCATATTACATTAAGGGTATACATTTATCTTGTGTTCTGTTTTGTTTTTTGATTGAAAACGAACATAACAGGGTGTAATGATACAATTTACTAACTTAAAAAATATATATATTTCTGTACTCATGAGGGGGAATTCTGGTAATAATCCATGGACTAGTTTGAGCTGGAGGTCTAATTTCTCATAGCACCAAATGGGGAAAAATGTTTTAAGCAGTCTGGTACTTGGAAATTACAAAACCAGTTTTTATGAACCTTGCAGGGTATTAAGTGAATGTCAATCTGACATGGAATCCTGAATTTTAGCCATTTTTCTGTGTGTGTATGTATGTATAATATACTCCTGTGTAGGATTGTTATCTGGGTTTTCCTGTTCAGTAAAACAAGAGCACTCCTATTTTTGGAAAATGTTTCATTCAAAAGTTATTACAGCTCGAACTTTTTTTTTTTGTTAAATAATTTGCAACAGTATAAAACTGTGTCCAAAAAACTTTTATAATACATTGTACGTGAGAGATGTGTTCAACTGAGATGTATTCATTGACTATGGCTTTCCTTAGGAAATTGGAATAGCACCACCTGGTGACCAAAATAAAAAAATTAAAGTTAAAAAATATGAGCTGAAGTAACTTTTGAACATATTTGCATATTCATGAAAACACACCCTCTTTTCCACACTGCACTATAAAGGGGTTAGTAAGGCAGATGTGTGCCAAACACTCTTTATTCTCATACAACACCCTTAAGTGTCTGAATGCCCAGGATAGCTCAGGATATTGAACATTGGTATTCTGTTATAATAAGTAATTGTTTAAATTGGCAGTTTACGCGAATTATTAAAAAAAAAAAAAAAAAAAAAGGTTGTACGTTTTTTTCTACAGTGTAAAACAGGGGTACTTCCAATGCTTGGAGATGCTTCTTTAAAAAGTTATTTTTATTTTTTTTTGTGATATGGATTCAGGGATCCCCAAGTTCTGTGCAGCCCCGCGGGGACCCCTACATTCCATGATGTGCGAGGACCTTCACTGGTCCTTAATGCAAGTTTACCCATGGCGGTCCTGGCACGTAATGGGTCCTTAAGCGGTTAATAATATAACTGGGCATGTACCTGATTGCTTGAGTTCACTATATTTTGCATCTGGGGCACTGTTGCTATAGCCGTGTATGGAAATCCTGTGTTTGTGGCACACAGCTTTCTACGGGCAATAATAGCTACAATACCATGTTTCTGCAAAGCAAGAAGATATCCGAAAAATGCAAAGTTGTCCATAACTTTTGAAAGAAACATTTAATAAAAAATGTGAGGGCCCTTGTTTTACTCTATAGGGAAAGCACAATAACAGCCTTAGGCAGCACAGTACACCACACAACAGAAATATTAGTTCCATGTCTCTCTGCAACTTTCCCTCCATCCAGGCACATTCAGTCTATAAATAACAGCCCATCTAACTGGCCGTAAACTATGATCCATATTACACACTTACTGTTTGTATAATACACATATTGTTTTATTTTAGATGTGAGTATTGTAATAAAGGTTTCAAGAAGTCCAGCCATTTGAAGCAACATGTTCGATCACACACTGGGGAGAAGCCATATAAATGTACAATGTGTGGCCGTGGTTTTGTTTCATCAGGGGTTCTCAAGTCACATGAGAAGACTCACACAGGTGAACTACCCTATCCACAAAATATTTATTTACTTTATATTAATGTACATACAAGTGCTTTATGCAATGTCATTTTATGATTTTTTTTTATTTGAGGTTCCTTATAGTGATGAGCGAGCGTGCTCGGCCGATGCTCGGATCGGCTCGAGCATCGCTCTGCTCGGCACATGGCGGTACTCGTCGAGTACCGCCATGTGCTCTCCCGCCATGTTCGGGTGGTGGGGATCTGTGCCGGAAGAGGCACAGATCCGAAGACGCTCCGCTGGACCACCAGGGACTGGAGGTACGGGGGCATTGCGGAGATGAAGGGGGCATTCTGAGATGAAGGGGGCATAGCGGAGATGAAGGGGGCATTGACCAGGCACCCTCCCCTCATCAGAGCAGGGGGTGCCTGGTGTTGCCCCATTCATTTCAATGGGGCTCGGGTGCTCGGCCGAGCACTCGAGCCTCAGGGGGTGCTCGGTCAGAGCACCCGAGCACCCGAGCATCGGGGTGCTCGCTCAACACTAGTTCCTTAGACATTTTCAAAGCTTCTCATCTTCTCATGTTTTGGACATGTATTACCTTCTCATAAACATATGCAAGAAAATCTTCTTAGTGAGAACATATGACAATGATACTAGTTAGCTTTTCAAATCATGTGAAAAATGTATTATTAGAGCCGTAATGTAATATATATAACTTTGTAGCTTTGTACATGAATAAGAGACATACATACATGTTCAATATTTATGCTGGATAATTGCTCCACAATGTGTTGCTTACCCCTCTGGCACTCAGAGGGCTAAAAGCACTAGCCAAATGAATGGACATAATTTTTTTTACCAGCTGTTTTGCCATAGAATTGCTTCAGTGTACTTTTATACATAATTTACTATGGACCTTATGGATCAAAGCAAACCAAATATAACAGAGGGTACAAGTAAAAAGCCCTTCAATTCACATTGACTTTAGTGAGCCGTTTAACCCATTGAATGATGTCGCATTCAGGGGGTTAAAATCCCCATTTCTCTGTCGTCCAATAAAGGTTACTGGTAACTTTGGGTAGGTGATCCGCCCCTTTAAATAGGCAGAAGCAATTCTAGAAGCGAATGCAGGGGTGGAGCCTACCTTCCCTCCTTGGCTACAGCTAGCCAATCAGCTCCAGTAAGATTTGTTCCTTGGATGAAGATACAGGCAAGAGAACAGTTCTGCTACAGTTGTAGCTATTTTTTTTTATTTTTCTGTTAGATATGGAATACCACTATTAGGCAGATTACCCTAACTGACAATGCCCTTAGATGTGGCTAGCTCAGTATCCTGGTGCTTTTTGTGGACCTTAAGCCCTGGGGGGAAAATCTTGGGTTCAAGTTCTTTCCCCAGGAGTCGTCCACTGAGGCTTCTTCTTAATACCTGGTGATCTGAAGAAAGAAGATCTGTAGGAAAGGTGAGCAACCCTTTGAGTGCTGCAGGTCCACCTGTCCCACAGTGCCCCTCCGCACAGGGGTTTTCCTTTGGAGTTCCTATTGCACACTCCTGCACTCATTGGGTTTATCTGTATGTCTGTTGGGTGTTTGGAGCAAGTTTATGTGGTCACTTAACCCTTTAGCTGCTGGTTTAGCATCTTTTTGGGGGGTTGTTTGCACTTTCCCTACTGGGTTCAGTGTTTATTGGGTCTAGTGACATGTTTTATTAATGTTTGGTGGGGGCCTTGCACACATTTACTTCTTTATCCCAACTTTGCTAAATTTGTTTTTTTACCTCATAGACGCCATTGCTCCATTCACTTCTATGGGACTGTACAGTTTGGGACATATCTCTGCCACTGCTCGTCGTAGCGACTTCAGAGATGGCTCATTTTGTTTGTCTACCCTTGCTCTATTATACAGTTAATGTTTGGTGTGTGTTGGGGGCTCAGGGGGCTTTGGGCACTGTTGGGGGTACTTTTTCTGGGAAAACTACATTTCCCATGAGCGCTTGCATGGAGCACTCGTTTCTGATTGGCTCCTGCCGTGGCAGCCATTTTGTGCTTTCCCTGAAAGAGTATCCTATGCAGGGCTTGGGCTGTCCTCTTCTCTGCAGATTAACCCTTCGCCTGCCAGATAAGTGCATTCTGGGGTAAAATTTTAATCTTACACATTGTATTTGGGTGATACCTTATACTTGAAAGTTTTGACACTGTGAGAATGTCTAATCTGTTAGAGCTTGGGGCCACGCCTAAGACTAAGGACGCTGGGGTCTCTGTGTCCCCTACTGCGCATTACTCCTCAAGTCATTCAGGGTTACCTTGAGAATTCTCAGGTCATTTATGCCCAGCATGTTCTGATGTTCCTGAGTCTCCCCCAGGGACCTCCAGCCATGCATTAGAGCCAGTTTGGGTGCAAGAGTTGAAGGCTTCTACTAGGAACCTCCGGTCTACATTGCAATTCTTTCCATCCCAGTTACAGGGGGTCTTCCACTCCTGGCAGACCCCTACTTCCGTCAGATCTTCCCTGCCGAAACCTTAGGGAGTACCTAACGTATCAGAATCCTCTGAGGAGGAACTGTTGGTGGATTCGGATGTTGAGGAATGTTCTGCTGTGGGTGCCTCTCAGTTTTTTGGGGACCCCTTTGAGGCTGATCCTGATCCCTCGGCTGAGGTCCTGAACAAGGCCGTGTTAAACACCCTAAACATTCCCTTAGTTCAAGAGATTTCTTCAGATCCCTCTGATGTATTTTAGGAGCCTAAGAGGCCCCATACTTGTTTTCCGCCTAAACCCACTCTTGACCACCTTGTATCTGATGAGTGGAAGTCTCCGGACAGAAAACCCTCTGTTTCCAAGAAATTTGCCAAGCTTTGCCCCTTTTCTGAAGCGGCGCTTGCGCAGAGGGTTCATCCCCTCAAGGTTGATGCACCTGTCTCAAGGCTTTCTAAGTCCACTGCCTTGCCAGTTGCTGATGCGTCCGCTCTGAAAGTCTGGACTGACAAGAAACTTGAGGTCTCCCTCAAGCCCATTTTTGCCACCGCTGGTACTTCCCTGCACCCAGCATTTGCTGCGGCATGGGTGAACAGGGCCATTGCGGTCTGGACTGAACAGTTCACTCTTGCTGTCTGTCAAGGTGCTCCTGCTTCGGATATGTTGCGGCTTCTTGCCAGCATTTCTGAGGCCCAGCACTATGTATCTGCTGCCTTGTTTGACGCCATCCATTTGGTGGCAAGGGTTTCAACCATGTCTGTGGTTGCCAGACAAGCTCTTTGGCTCAAGATCTGGTCTGCTGACACTGCTTCCAAGAAAGCTCATTGTCTTTCAAGGCACTTCTCTGTTTGGGCCAGATTTTAAGAATCTGATTAGTGAATTCACATGGGGCAAGAGTATCCTTCTGCCTATGGTCTCCAGGAAGAAGACACCTGTCAAGCCTAATCAGCTTTTTCGTTCCTTTCAACTGAGACACGTCCGGTGAACCAGACGGTTCCCTCAGCTCCGCGTTCTTCCTCCAAGCCCAAACAACAAAGGAAACCCAAGGTCTCCTCCAAGCCCAAGGCTTCCAAGTCTTCTTCGGCATGACTCATCGAACCCAGGTCCCCACTCGGCTGTGGGTGGCCGGTTGCTTCACTACCACGTCTGGGAGGACTAAGTGACGGACCCGTGGTCTTTGCAGGTGGTGGCGGAAGGGTACAGGATCCTCTTTGCCCCTCTTCCTCCTTTTCGTATTTTCCCTTCTCACACACACCAGGGCGTAGAGAAACGCTATCTGTTTGATGGCGCTATCCAGGCCCTTCTGGACAAGGATGTTCTGTAACCTGTCCTAGTTCAGGACAGAGGTATGGAGTTTTACTCAAACCACTTTGTGGTTTCTAACAAGGATGGTGGTTGTCATCCCATTTTGGATTTGAAGGATCTCAATTCCTTTGTGATCAAGACTCATTATCACCAGGAGTCCCTAAGGGCGGTGATTGCTGCCATGTCCCCGGGGGAATTCCTTGCTTCTCTGGATCTTCAGGACACATCTACACATCGCCATTCATCCAGAGAGCTGGCAGTATCTCAGAGTTGCCTGCGACCAAGGGACTTCTGAATATGTAAGTGACCCTCACTCTTCATGTGGAACTGAGCCTGAGCCTTGTGGACCACGGTCACGACGGATGCCAGCCTCTCTGACTGGGGAGTGGTTCTGGGTCACCTGAGTGCTCAGGGTCGGTGGTCTCCGGAGGAATCTCTCCTTCCCGTCAATTTGTTGGAGCTTCGGGCGATATTTCATGCCCTACACCACTGGACACGCCAGCTGGAAGACTGCCCGGTTCCCGTCCAGTCTGACAATGCCACGGCGGTGGCTTACATCAACAAGCAGGGCGGACCAAGAAGTCTCGCAGCTTGGTAAGAAGTCAAGGCTATTTTGTCCTGGGCAGAAGAATATGTTCCTGCCATATCCACAGTGCACATTCCTGGCGTAGACAACATCATGGTAGACCTCCTCAGTCGACACAGGGTAGGCAGCAGAGAGTGGGAGCTGCACCCAGAGGTGTTCTCCCTCATTGATCAGAAGTGGGGTCTAGCTTTCATCGACCTAATGGCGACAAGACACAACAGGAAGGTTCCGATGTTCTGCTCTCGCTGGATGGATCCTCTAGCTCTAGTGGTGAATGCCATGTCCATTCCTTGGTTATTTCCTCTGGCTTACATCTTTCCGCCCTTCCTCATGTTGCACAGGGTTTTAAGGAAGCTGAGACTGGAGAGCTGCCCAGTCATTCTGATCTCTCCGTACTGGCGTCGGCAGGCTTGGTTTCCAGAGCTTCTGGATCTATCATTGGCGGAGCTATTCCGGCTCCCTTGCCATCCGGACCTTCTTCTATAGGGTTACCTATGGAAGGAGGATGTTCATCGTCTAGCTTTGACGGATTGGGAATTGAATCCTCAATACTAAGGAAGAAAGGTTTTTCTTCTGGTGTGGTAGCTACTATGCTTAGTGCCCGCAAACCTGTTTCCTCTAAGGCCTACCATCGTGTCTGGTCGATTTTGATCTTCCTACAGTCCTGGCCTTCCTGCAGGAAGGTGTGGATAAGGGCCTCAGTTGAGTTCCCTTAAGATATCAGACATCTACACTCTCTCTTTTCTTTCAGACGCACAATGCTGTTCTTCCAGATGTCAGGGTTTTCTTCCAGGGCGTTGCTCATTCTCGTCCTGTTTTTTTAAGATTCTCGCTCCTCAGTGGGATCTTAACTTCCCTTTTTGGTGTTTCAAAGGCCAAGGCGGTGCTTCGCAGGAGTTTCTCCTGAAGGTGTTTTCTGAGTTCCACATTAATCAGGAGATTGTGGTGCCTTCTTTCTGCCCTGACCCTATCTCTGACAAGGAGAGGGATCTCCACTTGTTAGACATGGTGCTTGTCTATAATTTTATGTACATCACACTGAGTCCATTCGAAAGTCTGACACACTGTTCATCATTCCTGAGGGTTCCAGGGCAGGGAGACCTGCATCCAAACTGTCCATTGCGTCTTGGATTAAATCCACTATTCGTAAGGCTTACGAGCTAAGGAAGAAGCCTGTTTCCTTTCGGGTCACTGCTCATTCTTCTAGATCTGTTAGGGCTTTTTGGGCTTACGAGAATCAGGCCTCCGCTGATCAGTTGTGCAGGGCTGCCACTTCGTCTATGCACACCTTTTCGAAGCACTACCGTGTGATGTGCTGGCATCAGCTGATGCCAGTTTTGGGAGGAAGATCCTGGAGGCAGTCTTGCCTGTCTAGGATCTTCTTCGGTTCTTCAGTGCTCCCTCACTTTTGAGCACTGTTGGCTCTAGTTCAGTGTGCTGTGTAACAGTTCATGGGGTGCTGTTACACCTGTTCAGTGTCCATTTACATTTCATTTGTTATTGTTGGGCTGTCTCTGATCTGATGGTTCATATATGCTCTGGTGACTTTGGGGACCCTGCACCTGGTCCTTGCCTTACTTCCCGCCTCTGGGAAACTCAATGGTTGGACATCCCAAAGTTACCAGTAACCTATATTGGATGACAGAGAAAAGAGCATTTTAGTCTTACCTGTTAAATCCTTTTCTCTTAGTTTATATAGGTTACTGGTCACCACCCTGTCAAGGGACCATGCTTGGCTCTCCTGTGGCAGAACGTGGGGGTCCTTCAGGTTCATGCTCACAGGAGTCTTCTTTCCCTTCTTACTATCTAGTCAATAGTGTCTCAAATCTTACTGGAGCTGACTGGCTAGCTGCAGCCAAGGAGGGAAGGTAGACTCCACCCCTGCATTCACTTCTAGAATTGTTCCTGCCTACTTAAAAAGGTGGATCGCATACCCACAGTTACCAGTAACCTATATGGACTTAGAGAAAAGGATTTAACAGGTAAGACTAAAATCCTCTTTTTTTCCTCCCTGTGTTGCAGTTGGTTTTCCCCAAATCAGGGCTGGATTTATAGCCTAGGCACCCCTATGCAATGCATTCCAGGTGCCCTTAGCCCTGCCTGTTGCCACACCTCCACTCCTCACATGAGCCACCCCCAGAAAATACCCTTGGCCTGTAATAAGCAAGAAAACAAATATTTAACTCCTTTGTTGTTAGTGAGCAGAGGAATGCATTGGAGATCTCTCTAACATCCAAGGGGTTAAATAATAGCCTGGAAAGGGGTATACATTTGGTACAGGGGTATTGAAATTGCTATGGTCACACCCAAAGTTCAGATTGTGGGTGTGGCTATCATAGCTGAGGCACCCCTCAAAATTTAGATCTCTGTGCAGTTGCCTACTCTGCCTTTTTGGAAATCCAGTCCTTCCCAGAATCACTACTCTTATGCTTTTTTTGGCATAAGGCCATTTAGGATTTTATAGACATAATGTGGAACCAACCTTCATCCACATGCATATGTTCAATTTAATAATTACAAAGAAATATGTTGGGTTTACAATGATAAAATATTTATGTAGTATTTTACAGTCAAATAGTAATAGACTATTTGGGTTATTGGTTACCTTTCTATCCATGAATATGTTACAAGTCTACTTCTCATGTACACATATTAATTTGTGTGTTCTTTACTCAGTATCATTAAATGTAAAAGCATTGTGCTGTCTGTGCAAATCAAATGATATACACAGATGCTTAAAGTAAGAACGTTATTGTGCCTTAACTCTCTAAAACTGTTCCATTTTACATCCCATCCAGTGCATTGTAAAGCGCCGGTTTATTAATTATATGTTTGAGAAACTAAAAACTGTTTAATTATGCCAAGAATTATAACACTGCTCTAGGAAAAATAAAAAAGTGTACACTGAAGAATGCAATATTTACCATCTGTACCTTTGCAGTTGCTCCATTCATTTAGCCATGTTTATGTTTTCTATTGCAGGAGTTAAAGCATACAGCTGCACCATTTGTAATGCAGCCTTCACTACAAATGGCAGCTTGACAAGGCATATGTCAACCCATATAAGTATGAAACCATACAAATGCCCTTTTTGTGATGAAACCTTCAGGACAACAGTACACTGCAAAAAACACATGAAGAAACATCAGAATATTCCACCTGTTCTTGTTTCTGATAGTGATGGAACTGCAAGAGAAGAAGGTAAGTACATTCCCCATAAAGCAAAATAAAAAGAGAAAGAGTGCAAATCCCCCTAAGAGCCAAACCTGTATTAAAATGACCAGGGGTTATCTACCCCCCCACTACCACCACCACATCAAAAATGCTTGCCAGATTCCCAAATGAAAAGGACCTTGATATTTTATATCATGCTCATAGAACCAGATGGTATTGTTTGGCGTTCCCAGTTGCACAAAATCCAAAGCAAGATGCAGTATCCAGTTTTTACCATATATTTGAAATGGATATAGAGATCAGAAATTGAATACAAGTGGTGATTATGGCCGAACGCGTTTTGTACTGTCCTTGGTACTACTTCAGGGAAACCATTCAATAATAAGATCTATAAATACGTGTGTGTTTTTAAAACTTATTATTGTATGGTGTCACTGAAGAAGTATCATTGACAGTATGGAATACATATTTTGTGCATAATGTGACTGTTTTATATTTTAAGAATGTTACGGTTGGCAAGCAAAACCAGGAGTCAGACGGTATAGTTAATATAACCTTTATTATGAGAATAATAACAGCAGTGCAATATAAATATATACACACTGGGTGAATGAAAAGGTGAGTACTGTATCAGGAATAGCAGTCTCCCAATATCATCACCACACTGTCCGCATATTGGCAGGCAGTTCCAACGCATAAGCCACTGGGTTGATCTTGCGCAACACCTTGAAGGGACGAATCTAGGAGCCAGTTTATTGCATGGGAACTGGAGGTGCAAGTTAGGGGACGACAACCACACTCTATCTCCCACCTGGAAGGTCGGTGCCAACAAGAGTCTACAGTCAGCCTGCCTTTTTTGATGCTGCACTGAACCACGTAGGGTATGTTGTACCCGAACACATGAGGAACGGAGTGCCTGCAAATGCTCTTCCAGAGCTGGAATAGCTTGTGCTCGAAAGGTTTCAGGAAGAACTGAGGGTTGAGACCCTTAGTTAACCAAGAAAGGGGAGTTCTGTGTAGAAGAGTTCACAGCACAATTTCTGGCAAACTCCGCCCAGGGCAACAGGGTAGCCCAGTTGTTGTGGTGGTCAGAGACGTAGCAGCAGAGAAATTGCTCCAAGGCTTGGTCCGACTTTTCTGCTGCTCCATTGGATTGCGAATGGTATGCGGAGGAGAATGCCGATTTGAATTCCCATTTGCGCAGAAAAGCACCTCCAGAAGCAGGACACAAACTGGCTTTCTCTATCAGACATGATCACCTTCAGAATACGATGGAGCCGGAACACCTTCCTGGCGAATACCACCGCCAATTCCTGTGCAGATGGTAAGCCCTTGAGTGGTACAAAGTGGGCCATTTTTTAGAATTTGTGTACAATCATTAGTATAGCAGTATAGCCCATGGACCTAGGAAGGTAGACCATGAAATCAATTGATAAGTGTGGCCAGGGGCGTTCCCCGTTGGCCACAGGCTGGAGCAAGCCCACCAGCAGATGTCGAGGAGCCTTATTTTGGCCACACGTGGTGCAGGCTGCGAGAAAGGCAGAACAATCAGATCGGAGGCTCGGCCACCAAAACAGTCTAGACAAGGACCAGATTAACTGGTCGTGCCCAATATGGCCAGCGTTTTTGGAAGCATGGTATGTCTTCAGAATTTTTATGTGGAACGGAGCCGGTACAAAACATCTCCCACTAGGAGTCTCTCCCAAGGCAGATGTTTGGGTGGCCAGTATCTCCTCTCCCAGAGGAGAAGTAAAGCAGGTACGTATCGTGGCCAGAATGCGATCAGCAGGAATGATTGGAGCGGGAGGAACCTCCTCCTTGGACCTACTACAAAATTGGCATGACAGGGCGTCAGCCTTCACGTTTTTCAAGCCCTGAAATTAGGAAACCACAAAATTAAACCTGGATAGGAATAGTGCCCATCTGGCCTGACGGGAGGACAGCCGCTTGGCTTCAGACAAGTACGTCAGATTTTTGTGGTCTGTAAGAATCAAAATGGGGGGACTGGTACCCTCCAACAGAAGACACCATTCCTTCAATGCCAAAATTATAGCCAGCATCTGCCTGTCACCAATCTGATACACCCTTTTCGCCTTTGATAGTTTTCTCGAGAAGTTGCCACAAGGGGAGCGAAGCCAATCCAGGAACTGACCATTGAGGGCACCTACTCCAATCTCTGATGCGTCAATCTCCAGGGTAAAGGCCAGGCCGGAATTGGGACGTACCAGGATCGGGGCAGCAGTGAATTCTGCTTTGAAGACCATTCTAACATTTTGTCTCCTTTCCACGTCATGTCAGTGATGGGTTTTACAATGGTTGAGAAATTTCTTATAAATTTAGGTAATAATTGGCAAAGCCCAAAAGTCTTTGAATTGCCTTAAGTCCCTCCGGACGAGGCCAATGAACCAAAGCCGAAAGTTTTTTGGGGTCCATCGCGAATCCAGATGTGGATATAACATATCCAAGAAAGGTAACTTGTGTCTTGTGAAACTCACACTTTTCCAACTTCCAGAACAAGTTGTTATCTCTCAGGAGCGAAAGGACCCTGTAAACATCCACATAGTGGGTCTCCAGTGTTGGAGAATGGATAAGGATATCATCAAAATATACAACAACACAGCTTTGCAAGAGTTCTCTCAGAATGTCATTAAGGAATTCTTGGAAGACAGCAGAGCATTGCACAGGCCAAAGCACGTGACCAGGTATTCATAATGCCCGCTCCGGGTGTTGAACGCTGACTTCCATTCATGACCTTGTTTGATCCTGACCAAATTGTACGCTGCCCTCAAATCAAGCTTGGGAAACATTGTAGAACCTTTGAGGTGGTCAAACAGCTCAGTGATCAATGGTATGGGATACACATTTTTTACCATTATTTTCTTTAAGCCCCGAAAATCGATACAAGGGAGTAATTCTCCGTCTTTCTTCTTCACAAAAAAAAATCCAGCACCCGCAGGGGATGAGGATTTCCGAATTATGCCCCTCTCCAAGGCATCAGCCACATATTCCTCCATGACCTTATTCTCCTCCACAGATAGAGTATACGTACAGCCCCGCAGAGGGGTAGTCCCAGGCAGGAGCTCGATCGTACAATCGTATGGTCTATGGGGAGGTAAAGCTCCGGCCTGGACTTTGTTAAATATCTCGGAAAACTGAGAACAGGCCTCCGGTAGGCCTTGAGATTCGGCATAAGCAAGTCTGATAGGACGTGAAAGACAAGACTCCTCACAGTGAGTCCCCCAAGACAATATCTCACAAGTGCTCCAGTCAATTTTAGGGTTATGTTTTTGTAACCATGGAAACCCTAACACAATAGCATAGTGTGGAGAGTTTATCACTTGAAACTTCAGGTCTTCCTTATGCAGTATATAAAAACACAAGGAAAGATAGACACAGCGCACTGAACCAGAATACGCACTATATGGGATAGAGAGAGGTATAATCTAAAAATCAATAGTAATATTGCATTTAGTAGTTAACAAGGGATATAAAAACTGTCCCTATATCTAAACAATATTGTAGGGCATTCAATCCTCACTCTTCCGCTGCTGGTCTATAGTCTTATACATGCGCACGAAGAGTTCACTCAGAGAGTTTCCCGTGATACATGGAAAAGAATCAAAAAAGAAGAAGGAGGGGGTAGACAGCGCAGGATAATATCTTTCTAAGTGTAGTACAATTATGACTTCAAATGTTATACATTAAAAACAACATTTATTTATAAGAAGATTATATAATAAAAAGCAATAAATAATTGCCTATAATGTATGTAAGCGAATAAAAATAAACACAGTAGGAGACATTAATTAATGCTCAATATAAGTAATATAAAAAGTGCAGGAGGAGCTAGATCCGATGAGTGCTCAAATGAGGGATATACTGACAACAAAATAATGGCAACTAATCGGTGGATATGTGATATCTGGACAAGACAAGAGAAATGAAAAAGTGTAAAATCAGTGAACAGGTGTCCGCTTACTAGAAAGCACTCTTGAGTTGTTGCTCATAGACAATTCTTTGCTGTCGGATCTCCGTCGTCCTTATGTATCCACTCCACCCTTCTGTTGCCAGTATTGGAATGTAGTGTCACGAAATCCCCTCAATGGCCGCTTCGTTGATGTAATACAGAAGAAGAGAAAGCAATATCTTCTTTGGCGTCCTCCTTGCACGTGGAATAAATTCTCGTAGCTCAACGCGTTTCTGCGCAGTACTGCGCCTTCGTCTGGAGCAATCGGATGAGTCCGCCCGCTAGTCTGACCCTAAATAAACCCTCACTTATCCAATCAGGAGTGAGGGTGTTGATAAAAAACGCCATGATTGACATACAATATAACGTAACAATGTGGATACACTCTCTATCCCAAAGTTGAAGTACAAGAAAGGCAAAACAAAAATATATGGATGCAATTAAACGATGTTAGTACAGAAATATATACTGTAATAATGGCATTTTAAATCGTAGTGTTTAACCCTTAAAGACCCAAACCAAGGAGAAGGAGGGGGGTTAATAAGATTAATGACAATCATATTGGTGAAGTACAAGCCTAACCAATACAAAATTAGACTTACAGTGATTTAAATTGAAGTCATATGATGTCAAATATGATGTATAAAGCGTTGTATTCAATTGGGGACAGAGATTTCTATATAAATGCGGGGTGTATGATCATGGAGGAAAAGCAAGATAAAGAAAAAGCTATAAATGATGGTAAGTTTAAATAAAGAGAATTGGGATGTTAGAGATTCAGTGTAATTTAAAGAAGAAAAATAATAATGGGCTTAATGCTCAGGGATAGGTAAATATTCCAGATTGATGTTAAACAAACCATAGGTCTATTTCTTCATTGAGACCTTTTGGTGTAAGAGTTTGCATTTTATAGATCCAAAAAGTTTCTTGTTTTGCTAGTCTTGAGAACCTGTCCCCACCCCTGATTTGTGGGGGTATATGATCTATCACAAAGAGTTGAAGATCTTTAGGATTTTGATTATGGCATTTTTTGAAATGTCTGGCTAAACTGTGTTTTGTATTGCCTTTAATAATGTTGTTACGGTGTTCCAAGAAGCGTTCTTTAATGGGACGAATCGTTCTTCCTATATATTGCTTGATACAAGAACATTCCAGCATATAGATTACATATTCTGAACAACAGTTGAAAAGATTTCTAATTTCAAAAGTTTCTCCTGTACTTTGGGAACAAAAACTTTGTTGTTTGTGCCGGATGTGTCCACAAGTAATACACTTGTTGTGGCCACATTTGTAGTTACCTTTTATTATTGTCCCATCGGTGACACTTCTAAAAAAGTCTTTTTTTGCCTTTCGTTTTTCAATGTCACTTGGAGCCAGTTTTTTCTTGAGGTCTTTTGATTTTCTGTATATAATTTCTGGTTTTGCAGAGAGAATAGGTCTGAGGTGTTTGTCACTGAGCAGGATTTGCCAGTGCTTTTTAATGATGTTCTCTATATTTTTTCCAGCACTGTTATATCTGGTCACAAAAGGTGTCCCCATGTGCCTAGCCTTTTTTAATCCTTTGTTTCTTTGATTAGGATTTAAAAGTTCATCTCGTTTGCTCCTTTGTGCTTTTTCCAAAGCCTGCTTAACAGATTCCTTCCTATATCCTTTCTCAAAGAATTTAGAAGCTAGTTCATTGGCTTGTTCATTGAAAGTGAGATCATCAGTACAATTTCTTCGGAGACGATAGAATTGCCCCAAAGGTACATTATTCAACCATTTAGGATGGTGGGCACTATTTGCTTGAATGTAGCTATTAACATCCACCTTCTTGTGGTGTGTCTTGGTGATGATGTTCATATTCTTACCAATACTGATGTCTAGATCCAAGAAGACAATCTTCTCCTTATTATATTCGGAGGTAAATTGTATTCCAACCTCATTCCTATTTATATCCTCTTTGAATGCAGTTAAAGATTCTTCTCCTCCATTCCAAATGATCAGCAGGTCATCAATAAATCTTGCATATAGGACTAGGTTCGCCTTGTATTTGGTTAATATATGGGTTTCTTCCCAATAGCCCATAAACAAGTTCGCATAGCTTGGGGCGAACCTAGTCCCCATTGCTGTCCCACAGATCTGTAGATAATTTTTATTTTGAAAGATGAAATTATTGTGGGTTAAAATGAAGTGTATAGCATCCAAAATGAAGGTTTTTTTGTAAAATAGGCATTTTTGAGTCTCTATCTAGATAATGTTGTGTTGCTTTTAGGCCCAATTGGTGCTGAATACTAGTATACAGGGCACTCACATCACAAGTTAGCCAGGTATATTCCCTCTGCCATTGGATATTTTCAAGCTTCTTCAATATGTGTGTAGAATCCCTGGTATATGAGTCCAAAGATTGAACATGTTGTTGAAGAAAAGAATCAATGAATTGAGACAAATTACTCGTCAAAGACTGAACACCGGAGATTATAGGTCGTCCAGGGGGGTTTTTCACATCTTTGTGGATTTTGGGTAGATGGTAATAGATGGCAGTTTTTGGATGTTGTATGTTGAGGAAGAGGTATTCTTGTTGGTTTAATATAGAATTCTCTTTTCCCCACTTTATTAGTTCCACATATTGTTTGTGGAATACTGAAGTGGGGTTGTAGGGTAATTCTAGATAATATTTCTTGTCACTCAATAATCTCATTGCCTCTTCCACATAATCTTCCTTATTTTGTAAGACAATTCCACCGCCCTTGTCTGCTTCACGTATAATTAAATCAGGGGTGTTCATTAGTTGTTGCAAGCTGGTTCTCTCTTTTTTAGTTAGATTGGATCTGTACTTCCAAGGTTTTTCAAAGAGTGAATCAAAGTCCTTAGATACCAACTCTGAGAAAGCTTCAATGAAAGGACCTCTTGATTGATGGGGATAATATCTAGAGGTAGGTTTGAAGTTAGTATGTTGTACATTTGGTTCATTTAATGCACATTGGGCTCCTTCTTCCAATAATTCCTCCAAGTTGGTTAAAATTTCTAAATCTTGATTTAGATCATCATATGCCTCATCAGTATCTGTTTTTTCTTTTTGACAGGCAAAATGACGCTTCAGGGTGAGCTTCCTGATGAAATGTTGGAGGTCAATGAAGAGTTCGAATTGATTAGGTCCACTAGTTGGTGCAAACTTCAATCCCTTATTGAGTAAGCTAATCTCTGATAGATTCAGTTTGTAATTTGAGAGGTTGAAGATGCCTCTGGTGTGATGTTTGTCTGTTTCGTTTGACATTTTCTTTTTGGTGACCTTTTTCCCTGCCCTTCTTCCTCTCCAAGTACTTCTTCTCTTTTCCTTCTGTTTGATGGTTTTGTATGTGGATTTGGATATTCCTTCCAGGCCTGTCTCACCCAATTTTGGATTGGTTTTCTCTGTCCTCCGGATAAAAAATGGTTCTGACTATGGGTTTTTGGTCTGGCGCCCAAACCATTTGTATGGTGTGGTTTTTCTTTTTCTTTTTTATGGTTTGTATGATTACTATTTGAATTTTTTGAATATTTATTTTTATTTTTGTTTCCCATAGGGTTTCCAATATTGGTATTATCTATTGTTGGTGAAACATTTTCCTCAGATGTTATATTAATCTCAATAGTTTCTTCTTTTTCATGCTCTGGTATATAATCAGACCTGACGAGAGTTTTTGATGAATCTATTTGTTTTAGATTGATTGTTGTACTCAGAGAAGAATTGTGTTGATTTGTTGTCGTAGTCTCAATATCTTCATAGGTCAAAGCAGTAGTTGTGTTCGTCACAGGAGGTTCAGAAGGTTCAGAATGAGCGGGTGCAGGAATCTTAGGTTGATCAATAGTTTTTCTTCTTTTATTGTTTGGCATATTCCGTCTTCCTTGGTATTCACGTTTCCTATGCCAGTATCTGACTTTATCTTCTTTGTAGTCTCCATCATCCCTTTGTAGCTTTTTCTGCTTTCTTGTAACGATTTCCTTTTCGAATTTTTCCACGTTATTATTAATATTATTATCCAAGGTGTGGAATTCCTCTGTGTTCTTATATGGTTCAAGGACTGATCTGATATCCTCAATCTCTTTATCGATATTCATCAAATGTATCCTCCTGTATTCAATAATGTGTTTCATAAGAGAGAAAGAGCATGTATCCAAGATGTGAAGCCATTCAGAATAGAATTCCTCATCCTCGAATCCATATGCTGGTTCCTTAATTAATCTAAGACCCCGTGGTATTTGTTGTAATTGTATATATTTCTCCAACGTTACACACTCCCACCAATAATTCATTTCTTTTTTCAATAATTTTTCCAATTGAGAAAAATTCTTTTGAACATCTATTTTTGGTGTTTCATTGTTAGTGGGGGTTTCAACAGTGTTAGACAAATATTCACTTATTAGTAACTGTCGTCTTGTATTTCTATTTAGACATATGAAGTCATGATTATTGTCATTAGTTTCTATAGTGTGATTCATAATGTCCGGCTGCTAGTGTCAGATTTATTGGTAAAAAAACTTTTTCAAGGCTTTACCAAAATAACAGAATATAAAAACACAAGGAAAGATAGACACAGCGCACTGAACCAGAATACACACTATATGGGATAGAGAGAGGTATAATCTAAAAATCAATAGTAATATTGCATTTAGTAGTTAACAAGGGATATAAAAACTGTCCCTATATCTAAACAATATTGTAGGGCATTCAATCCTCACTCTTCCGCTGCTGGTCTATAGTCTTATACATGCGCACGAAGAGTTCACTCAGAGAGTTTCCCGTGATACATGGAAAAGAATCAAAAAAGAAGAAGGAGGGGGTAGACAGCGCAGGATAATATCTTTCTAAGTGTAGTACAATTATGACTTCAAATGTTATACATTAAAAACAACATTTATTTATAAGAAGATTATATATGAACACCCCTGATTTAATTATACGTGAAGCAGACAAGGGCGGTGGAATTGTCTTACAAAATAAGGAAGATTATGTGGAAGAGGCAATGAGATTATTGAGTGACAAGAAATATTATCTAGAATTACCCTACAACCCCACTTCAGTATTCCACAAACAATATGTGGAACTAATAAAGTGGGGAAAAGAGAATTCTATATTAAACCAACAAGAATACCTCTTCCTCAACATACAACATCCAAAAACTGCCATCTATTGCCATCTACCCAAAATCCACAAAGATGTGAAAAACCCCCCTGGACGACCTATAATCTCCGGTGTTCAGTCTTTGACGAGTAATTTGTCTCAATTCATTGATTCTTTTCTTCAACAACATGTTCAATCTTTGGACTCATATACCAGGGATTCTACACACATATTGAAGAAGCTTGAAAATATCCAATGGCAGAGGGAATATACCTGGCTAACTTGTGATGTGAGTGCCCTGTATACTAGTATTCAGCACCAATTGGGCCTAAAAGCAACACAACATTATCTAGATAGAGACTCAAAAATGCCTATTTTACAAAAAACCTTCATTTTGGATGCTATACACTTCATTTTAACCCACAATAATTTCATCTTTCAAAATAAAAATTATCTACAGATCTGTGGGACAGCAATGGGGACTAGGTTCGCCCCAAGCTATGCGAACTTGTTTATGGGCTATTGGGAAGAAACCCATATATTAACCAAATACAAGGCGAACCTAGTCCTATATGCAAGATTTATTGATGACCTGCTGATCATTTGGAATGGAGGAGAAGAATCTTTAACTGCATTCAAAGAGGATATAAATAGGAATGAGGTTGGAATACAATTTACCTCCGAATATAATAAGGAGAAGATTGTCTTCTTGGATCTAGACATCAGTATTGGTAAGAATATGAACATCATCACCAAGACACACCACAAGAAGGTGGATGTTAATAGCTACATTCAAGCAAATAGTGCCCACCATCCTAAATGGTTGAATAATGTACCTTTGGGGCAATTCTATCGTCTCCGAAGAAATTGTACTGATGATCTCACTTTCAATGAACAAGCCAATGAACTAGCTTCTAAATTCTTTGAGAAAGGATATAGGAAGGAATCTGTTAAGCAGGCTTTGGAAAAAGCACAAAGGAGCAAACGAGATGAACTTTTAAATCCTAATCAAAGAAACAAAGGATTAAAAAAGGCTAGGCACATGGGGACACCTTTTGTGACCAGATATAACAGTGCTGGAAAAAATATAGAGAACATCATTAAAAAGCACTGGCAAATCCTGCTCAGTGACAAACACCTCAGACCTATTCTCTCTGCAAAACCAGAAATTATATACAGAAAATCAAAAGACCTCAAGAAAAAACTGGCTCCAAGTGACATTGAAAAACGAAAGGCAAAAAAAGACTTTTTTAGAAGTGTCACCGATGGGACAATAATAAAAGGTAACTACAAATGTGGCCACAACAAGTGTATTACTTGTGGACACATCCGGCACAAACAACAAAGTTTTTGTTCCCAAAGTACAGGAGAAACTTTTGAAATTAGAAATCTTTTCAACTGTTGTTCAGAATATGTAATCTATATGCTGGAATGTTCTTGTATCAAGCAATATATAGGAAGAACGATTCGTCCCATTAAAGAACGCTTCTTGGAACACCGTAACAACATTATTAAAGGCAATACAAAACACAGTTTAGCCAGACATTTCAAAAAATGCCATAATCAAAATCCTAAAGATCTTCAACTCTTTGTGATAGATCATATACCCCCACAAATCAGGGGTGGGGACAGGTTCTCAAGACTAGCAAAACAAGAAACTTTTTGGATCTATAAAATGCAAACTCTTACACCAAAAGGTCTCAATGAAGAAATAGACCTATGGTTTGTTTAACATCAATCTGGAATATTTACCTATCCCTGAGCATTAAGCCCATTATTATTTTTCTTCTTTAAATTACACTGAATCTCTAACATCCCAATTCTCTTTATTTAAACTTACCATCATTTATAGCTTTTTCTTTATCTTGCTTTTCCTCCATGATCATACACCCCGCATTTATATAGAAATCTCTGTCCCCAATTGAATACAACGCTTTATACATCATATTTGACATCATATGACTTCAATTTAAATCACTGTAAGTCTAATTTTGTATTGGTTAGGCTTGTACTTCACCAATATGATTGTCATTAATCTTATTAACCCCCCTCCTTCTCCTTGGTTTGGGTCTTTAAGGGTTAAACACTACGATTTAAAATGCCATTATTACAGTATATATTTCTGTACTAACATCGTTTAATTGCATCCATATATTTTTGTTTTGCCTTTCTTGTACTTCAACTTTGGGATAGAGAGTGTATCCACATTGTTACGTTATATTGTATGTCAATCATGGCGTTTTTTATCAACACCCTCACTCCTGATTGGATAAGTGAGGGTTTATTTAGGGTCAGACTAGCGGGCGGACTCATCCGATTGCTCCAGACGAAGGCGCAGTACTGCGCAGAAACGCGTTGAGCTACGAGAATTTATTCCACGTGCAAGGAGGACGCCAAAGAAGATATTGCTTTCTCTTCTTCTGTATTACATCAACGAAGCGGCCATTGAGGGGATTTCGTGACACTACATTCCAATACTGGCAACAGAAGGGTGGAGTGGATACATAAGGACGACGGAGATCCGACAGCAAAGAATTGTCTATGAGCAACAACTCAAGAGTGCTTTCTAGTAAGCGGACACCTGTTCACTGATTTTACACTTTTTCATTTCTCTTGTCTTGTCCAGATATCACATATCCACCGATTAGTTGCCATTATTTTGTTGTCAGTATATCCCTCATTTGAGCACTCATCGGATCTAGCTCCTCCTGCACTTTTTATATTACTTATATTGAGCATTAATTAATGTCTCCTACTGTGTTTATTTTTATTCGCTTACATACATTATAGGCAATTATTTATTGCTTTTTATTATATAATCTTCTTATAAATAAATGTTGTTTTTAATGTATAACATTTGAAGTCATAATTGTACTACACTTAGAAAGATATTATCCTGCGCTGTCTACCCCCTCCTTCTTCTTCCTTATGCAGTGCTCCTACACTTAGGGTAATTAGAACCTTCTCATGGGTAATATGTGCTGGCAACAGGGGTCTGCCATCAATTGCTTCAACCGCCCAAGGAGAGTCACAAGGTAATAAAGGAATCCCAAATCGGTCAGGGAATGTGGCGTCCACAAAATAACCTGCCTCACCAGAGTCTATCAGGGCAGGCACAGGAATAGACTCATTAGCTCAAGATAGGACTATTTCCAGCAAGGGTTTAGCTTGAGTGGTTTCAGGGGTCTGTGAGATGCCACCTAAGATCTGTCTCCGACAGGATCTTAGGTGCAAGCGTTTTCCCGGACATACCGGGTATGATTTCAGTAGGTGACCATTCTTTCCGCAGTACAGACATAGTCCCTCCATCTGCCTATGGGCCCTCTGTGCCGCAGATTGTTGGGTAGCCCCCACCTGCATAGGTTCACCACCTGTAGTGTCGGAACCAGGAGGCATGGGAGGTGAGGGCGGACAGGATGGGCAAGAAAAGCTGTAGGACATACTGGTAGGATTCCTCTGCAAGTGCTCCTTAAACGGAGATCTCTCCCGGACCCGTGTATCTATGAGGATGAAAAAGGATATCACCTATTAGGTAGGTCACGAGCCGCAATCTCGTCCTTCATGTAATCGCAAAGCCCTTGGGAGAATGCAGCTATCAGGGACTTATTGTTCCACCCTACTTCGGCTGCTAGTATTCAAAACTCGATTGAGTATTCCGTCATCATGCAGTTACTCTGGCGGATAGTCATCAGATGCTTGGAAGTCAAGGTCCCGCGACCTGGCACATTAAATATGCATTTAAATGCGGCCACAGATTCTGTAAAATTATGTATAATGAGGTTCTCCTTCTCCCATAAGGGATTCGCCCAAGCCAATGCCTTGCCAGCCAGGAGAGAAATCATAAGTCCAACCCTACTGCGCTCAAAAACTTTGAAAGCGAAGATATCAGCTTTCAAAGTTTTGCTATTTGCCTTTTCCCCTGACATCAGCATTCTAGCTGACAGCAGGGGAATCCGGTCCCTGAGCAAGCGGAGGCTGTTCAGCAGAGCTGAGATCGTGTTTGGAAGAAGAAATCCATCACTGAAATGGTCTTCTATGTGTGCTTGATCTGCAGGCACACGTAGAAGACCATTTAAGTGAAGGATTTCTTCTTCCATAATGTGGTCCCGGCTCTGCTGAAGAGCCTCGCCGGTCCCGGGACTGGATTACCCTGCTATCAGCTAGAACGCTGACGCCAAGGGAGAGGGAACTTTGAAAGCGGATATCTCTCAAACCATAAAGGTTTGAGAGATGCCGCTGGGCTCATTTAACTCAGTTTTTTTTACTGGCTACAAGATGCAGTATAGTCATTTTTAAGTATTACTATCCCTTTAAAGGGATAGTAATGTTGCACAAAAAAGCAGCCCCAATTAAACTTCATAGTATTTGGGCCATAGAGAGCATTATTTCAGTACTGTCACAGTTGTAGTTCAAGAGTAATTGAATTATAAAGTTAACCCCTCCCGCCCCTTTTACCTAGTGTAAGCTACCTCCCGTCAGATGTGGAATCTGGTCCTATGACCACAGATCACAGCAAGGGACAATCTTCTTACTGTGAGCATAAGGAAACCCCTGCCCCCATTTACAAGTGTTTCAGGTTTTTCATTATGCTCACTGAACATTGTCCCTCTCTGCGATCCATCTTGCTGCTTTGAGGTGAGCAGTGCTACAGCAGTAAAAGGGGTGGGAGGGGGATTCTTTATCATTCAATTACTCCTGAACTACAACTCTGACCGTATTGAAATAACTCTCTCCATGGCCCAAATACTATAAAGATTAATCAGAAACTGCATATTGTGTGACACATTACTATCCCTTTAAGAATGCCTCTATATCTATTTTATCCACAGGTTTAGTTGCGCAGAAGGAAAGTCCTTTTCAAAGTACAGATAACTCCACTCTGGCTGGTCTTTTGAGACGTTGACAGCATAAATGTGTTGTTCTGCACCTGTTGTTGGTTCATTTAAAAGTCATGCTTTTTGTTTTATGTGTAGTTTCAAGGTTTTGTTTTTATAAGTACTAGTAAATTCCTGTTGTATAGCTACTGTAATTGGTCCTTGTCATCTGTCTCTGTTCCCACAAGTGTGCTGAGAGTCAAATACCATGCTAGTACTTTTATATTATTACAGATCTCCATAATAATATTATGTAGCATTTCTGGAGTTCTGGTTCAATGTTGCTTTGCATATCAGCTGTTGTAGAGAAGGGTTCTTTAGGATGAGGCCTTTTACAGAAGTGATTTCTGCATCTTGCCAGGAAAAAAGTTGTCACTGTCCACTTGTACATGTTTCTATAGGTGGGTTTTCAGCTTCCTTTGTGTACGGTGCATTCTGGTATCTTTGCGGACCATGTGACCAGAATTCTGCCTGCCTGGCACACACAATCAGGGGCATCAGGAAGGAGTTATTATTCAAATATCCTCTATACTGAAGCTCCCATAGGTCCAGCCATGGGGGCATGATTTTCACA
Organism: Rhinophrynus dorsalis; assembly: GCA_037306005.1. Lineage (NCBI taxonomy): Eukaryota > Metazoa > Chordata > Amphibia > Anura > Rhinophrynidae > Rhinophrynus > Rhinophrynus dorsalis. The sequence continues at coordinate 177,878,833 of CM074723.1, forward strand.
GGAGTGACCAGGGAAGCAAAAATCTATGCATCTAGTTGCATGGGGGAGGGATTTTCACAGGAATAGGCAGGCTCACTCTTGTGAAAATCTCTGCAAGGTGTTGCAGATTTTCACAGTAGTGCTCTGACCACACAAAAAGCATAACATCAAGGGAACAATCTCCTGCACATCATCTAATGTTGTCTACCTCATCATATGTGTGAAATGTCCCAGCACAAGAATATATGTGAGACAGGACAAACTTTAAGAAAATTAAACAAAAATGGCACAGGATCAAAGATCTGAAGGTCACTGCTAATGAGAAACTTCCAAACACAGACAAACAGAATGATATGGGAATAGACGTTTATGACCAAGTTTAACTCTCTGAATTGTTTCCTGTACTTTGACAAGGAACTTGTTAAATTATTCCAGAAAATAAACATATTACCTACATATTCAATATATTTTGCCATTTTTGCTTGCAATTTGCAAGCTCCACAAAACACGTTGACCAATATTGAAGCAAATAATAATTCAAAAGGAAGTAACTTCTTCTATCAACTGGAAACATTTCATACTGGAAGGTGGATTTTATTGCAGACTATAAAAGATGAAGTATATTGAGCAATTTTGAGAGGGACTGTTGAGATTGTTACCTGCAATAGAATACCAAAGTAATCGAGAATCAAGAATTTCCACTGTCATACATGTGTAATGATAATCTTCTATATGACCAATGTAATTGTGTGTGTGTTTGTATAATACATTGCAGTCCATAAGTATTTGGATAATGACACAAGTTTGTTGTTTTGGCTCTGCATTCCAGCACACTAAAACAAATGACAAAGAGTATAAAGTACACACTGTCTGCTTTAATTTAAGGGTATTTACATCCATTAACCATGAAAGATGTTGGAATTATAGCCCTTCAATTGGTTACTTAGCTGTTTCTTGGCAAGGTGTGTGTTGTTGCATCATTGGTGTCAGAACAGTAGTATCACTAGTCTCTCCCTAAAGGTGAGAGATTGCCCAGCTGAGGCCAAGGCCAAAAAGATGCTGGCTGCCAAGCAGATATCCCAACCCAGGTTGAGCCAGGGGCTGGACCAAGATGAACACTCCCAAGACCCACAGTAGTATTCTCACCAAAGAGCTAACCCTAGCACAATGGATATGCAAGTCACAGAACAAAAAGGAAGGTAAGACCAGCCAGCACTTATAACAGCTGGACTGAAGTACTGAACAGCGTAACTAGCACTTATAACAGCTGGATTGAAGTACAGATGAAAGAAGGAACAACTGAACGGAAGTACAGAAGAAAGAAGAAACAGATAGCACTTATATCAGCTGGATTGAAGTCCTTGGAAGAGCAATCAGTGCATACAACAGCTGGACTGAATTACTGATGAAAAGATCCGGCACTTATTTCAGCTGGACTGAAGTACTGAAGAAAGGAAAAACAGCTCTTCTATCAGCTGGACAAATGTCCTGAAAAGAGATGAGATTGGCTCACAGGCCTGCAGAACTCAGGATACTGACTTAGTTGTTCCCTCTGAGTCTGCGGGACAGGAGCATATACCAAAGGAGACAATATGACTCTGCATAGAATGAGAGCAAGGCCATTGATCATATGTCTCCAAGAAAGAAGCTTCGATGGCTAGAGGTGAGCCGGAGAGAAGGCAAACACTAGTTTCCAAGAGGATGGGAGAAAATCTACTCAAGGTCGAAATGAAAGCAAAGGGTGTCGATCGATTGATATGAAAGAAGAGGCTCCGATGGCTAGAGGTAAGTCAGGGAGTAGAACAACACTCCCTATCCAAGGAAGGGTGTAACGGTTTGTTTGACACACAGACACAGGTTTAGAATAAAACACACTTTTATTAAAATGAATAACCTTCACAGGTCCTGTAGTATATAGCAGACTAGTACAGACACAAGACAGGTTAAATAGACATAAGCCCACATAGGTTCAGCATAAACAATAAGTCCACAATAGTCTATACTGACACAGGTCAGGCAGAGTGATGACCTCCCAGGAGCAAGGTCTTGAATGGGTTAATGATCTTCAGAGTGTAAACAGTCCCATGTGCAGAGAGGTTAGTGATGGGGCTCTCTGCATGTAACAGCTGAGGAACTGATAACGCCAATAGCCAGATAGCAGAACTAGCATGAGCTGTAATACTGGAAATAGCAACATGTGAGGTACTGCTGGAGCAGTAACGGAGGCAACACTTGCACACTGCTTAGTTAACCGGAGGGAACTGGTGGCTCATCAGCCGGAGTGGTAACGGAGGCAGACACTTGCTCTGAGCAGAGGCAATAACGGAGACTAGGCCCAAGGTAAACTGCCGTAGCAGTAACGGAGACAACACTTGCACTCTGCACAAGTTTAACCGGAGGCAACCGGTGGCTCAACAGCCGGAGTGGTAACGGAGACTGGCCACTGATACTCTGCACAAGGACATAACCCAATTGCCAGACAGTCAGAATGTCGCCTAGGCGACACAGCACAGGAACGCCAACAAGCCGGGAAGATACACTGAGCAGGAACGTCAGCCAAGCCGGGTCAAATTACGGAGCAGGAACGTCAGCCAAGCTGGGTCGGATCACTGAGCAGGAACGTCAGCCAAGCCGGGTCGGATCACGGAGCAGGAACGTCAGCCAAACCGGGTCAGAGTCACAGAGCAGGAAGCATCAGAGAATAGTCAGGCAATCCGGGTCAGTTCACAAGGGCAGCAGGCACGTGATAAAGGGATAGATTGACTCAGGGTTGAAGAAGGGATAGATTAACTTGGAGTCAAAGAAGGGATAGAGAGACTCTGGGTCGAAATGTAAGCTAGGCTGTTGATCGAAGGCCTTAATGGAATAACCTCCTATGGAAAGAGATGAGCTGGGAAGGAAACAGGCGCTCGCTTCCACATGAACAAAACTGACTCAGGATAGAGACAATAGCAGAGTAGAATAATCCGAAGTTGGTATCAGGTGGTAATAACATAGGCCAAATCACTAGGCAGTCAGAAAGTAAGGATGCCAGTCGAGTAGAAAATGGGAGATCTAATATAAACAGAACAGAAATGCAAGGCAGGAGAGAGGTCAAAAATCACAGCATTGTCGTTGTCAGTAAATCAAGGAGGCAAAGCCAAACTGATAAACAGGAGAGTAGTTAGGAACTAAATACAGGTTCAGGTAACGGGAAAAGCAACTCAGGTCAGGAACACATTTAACAGATAATCGGATGCTGAGTGTAAACCGGTGCTGGACTAAAAACCTTCATATGGAAATGAGAATCCAGTGGAGTGGCACAAGAAAATGGGAGTCCAGGGGAGTGACAGTTCATGCAAATGAGGGTGAAAAAAGGTCTAGAGATGATTCATGGTGTGGCATTTACAGTCTGTTGCCTTTGTCTCTCAACATGGTCAACAAATAAATGTCTGTGTCATTTAAGCAGGCCATCACGAGGGTGAAAAATCAAAAGAAATCTGAGCCATAGCCCACTGTGTGGTGCATTGTTAAGAAACAAGGAATGAACAGGTAAGCTCAGCAATAGGAAACAACCTAGTTGACCACAGAAGACCACTGTAGTGGATGACCGAAAAGTGCTTGCATTTGAGAAGAAAAACAACTTATCTGTTGTCAAACGGATCAAGAACAGCCTCCAGGATGTAGGTGTAGAAGTGTCAAAGAATACCCTAAAGAGAAGACTACACCAGCATAACCACAGAGGGTTTACAGCAAGATAATACCACAGGTTACAATTTGCTAAAAAACACATAAACAAAACCTGTAGCTAAACTGCACAATTATGCCTATTTTTTTACTGTGACTCTTAATCAGTCCAGTTCTAGGGCCTTATTCCTCTGGGGAACCTACATGGGTTAAAGTGGAACTACCACCGCACAACATCTTTAGCTTAATTAAGTCCCCATCTGGAGACTAGCTGCTTATTAATGCTAGTCAACAGAATTATTACCTTATTTAATAAATGTATGCTTTATTCCATAGCTGACAGTAGCACAAAGCGCGGACATCTTGCCATAATGACATCTGTGCGCCTGCACTGTCAGTCCCTTTTTGGAGCCGTCCGGCTCCTAGCAACACCTCCTAGACCTGGCTGGGACTGAGTGCAGGAGCATGGATGTCACTATGGCAAGATGTCCGCACTCCATCCTGCATGTCACCCATGGAAGCAAGCTTAACTCTATTAAATAAGGTAATAATGCTGGCGACTAGTGCTACTAAGCAACTAGTCGCCAGATGGGGGCTTAATTAAGCTAAAGATGTTGTGCAGTGGTAGTTCCGCTTTAAAACAATTATCTAAATTATGGCTAGTAGACCTGTGTCTATCCAGTGTCTTTGATTCATTAGCTCAAGATCTTCCTGTCTTTTCCCATGAGAGGCTGCTTTCTCCTGAAGAGTGACTTTTTTTCCCTATGGGCAGGATTGCCTCACTGGAGGATGACAAAACAGGGGATGTGGATGGGGATAATTTCTTCCCTTTCCTCAGGGCATTCACTTGAGGAGATCCCTGGTATTTTAGAAGTTGGCAAGAGGATCTTTTTATCCACCATTTTTCTTTCTTTTTTCCCCCAGCTGCATGCAGGTTTGGGCCACTCCACCGGTAGTTCATACCCCTATATTTCGCCTCTCCAGGCACAGCCGTTGCATCTGCTTATGCAACTGTGTTCAGTGATCAGGCAAACATGCGCCTAGACTCTACTCTTTAGAATACATTTTTGGACAGAATTTGCCTGGGTAACAAGGGCCATAGCTGTTTGGGGCAAGCGATTTTTGGAACACTGTCCATGTGGAATCTTTCAAGAGGGATACTTCCCATATGATTTCTTAGATCATCAAGGCTAATGCTTATGTCTGTGAGGCAGAGTTTGATTCTGTTCAGTCCCTCAACATGAACTTTGCACTTTTGGTAGCAGTGTGCTGTTTTGCCTGAAGATCTGGTTGGCTGTTCAGCCTTCTAAGACATTCCTTATTTATATACCTTTCTTGAGCAACAAATCCTTTTTGGTCCTAGACTGGATAATGTTTTTAGCCATGATACTGAAGGCAAGCATTCTCTGTTGCCCCAAGTCTTTTCTAAGCGATCACTTATACCACTGAACTCTCACTTTTTCTCCCCCCTGCCATTACATTCTTGCTTCTAAAACTCATACCCCTTCTTTGAGCTAGGCCAATCCCAAACAGGACTTGGCAAACAAGCAGCCTACTCAGAAGCCATTCACTCTCAAGCCTTCAACTGCACAAAGTCCTGGACTACCTCAGGTGATCTGAGGGAGGCTACACCATTTCAACAAGATGTGGGCCCTTTCCATGGCATATCAATGAGTTCAGAAGGTTAATTCAGAAAGTTATTGCATAGACTTCAAGGACCCTCCTCTTCATGACTTCTTCTTGTCTGGGCTTTCCCACAGTTCTATGAGAGATCTTCAGCCCAGGAGATGGTGCAAGCCCTGGTGAATATGCGGGTCTTGATTCTAATCTGCTCTTAGGAAAGATTCATGGAGTTCTATTCTACTGTCTTCATAGCCCCCAAGGAAAATGATTGCTGGCGTCCAATTTTGTATCTGAAGAGTCTTTATTATTTCATCCATATATAATAATTCAGGATGTAGTCCTTGCACTTAATTATTGCTGCAATGTGTGCAATAATTGTTTTCTTTTCTGGACATAAAAGACATGTACCTTCATTGGCCTAGCCATGAGCGACATCAGAGATTCCTTCTCATCACATTTCAGGATCTTCATTTCCAATTTACCTCTTCTCTCTTTTGGGCGGCATCCTCTCCACAGGTTTGCACAAAACTCATGGTGGCCTTGTCTAGCCATATTCTATCCCTATTCATCCTTAATACCTTATCTGGGTTATAGAGCTCTTACGACTCCATCTTGAGAAGATGTCACCATTCTGGACCAACACGGCTGGGTGTTCAATTTCAAAACTTAATTTTGGTTTCAATCTCTGGTCTTTCTCAGTAATCCTTTGGCGATGGGTCTTCCTGCCAGTGGACAAGGTTCAGTTGTTGTCCCAGCACATATCTCCAACTCTGGCCCTCCTGTTGGTGACAGTAAAGTATTTGATGACAGTGTAATGTTTCTTGGTTTCAGCTCTGAAAATAGTTCCCTGCACCCAGTTCCACTCTCAGATCCTTCAGATGGGGAATTGGGCTATCTTACCTGAGTGATATCCCTCTAGCCCTGGACAAGATTAAGAAATTCACCTATCATTTGTCATAATGGACTGGTCCATATTGACAAGGGATGCCAGCCTGAGGAGGTGGGGGAAGCTAATTTCAGATCTCTGATGGCATAGCGTCTCTGGTCTTACCAATAGAGCCAACTTTAGGTCAGTGCACTGGAACTGGCTATCTAGTATCCGCCTAGACACTTTGTGGCCTGATGGTTCCAGTGTGTTGAAAAGGAAAAAAGTCAGGATGGACTGGGCACATGTAATCTTGATTGTACTTCATTCACCCTGTTGAGTGTGGTTTTTGGATCTGATTAATCTGTCAGTAGCCGAACCATGGTGTCGTCCTCTACTTCCATACCTTTTGTCTCAGGGTCCTTTATGTCATTTTTATGTGGAGAAGGGTAGTCTTGACAGTATGACTTTTGAAGCCAATATCCTGAGGAGAATGGATTCATCTGAGCCAGTTATAGTGGCCATGTTTAATACCTGTAAGCTGGTTTCTTCTATATCATAGTGTCAGGTCATTGTTCTTCAGGTAGTGTAAAGACCATGACTCGCAACCGCTTCCTATTCATCTTCTGTTGATCTTTACCCTTCTCTAGGACAGCCTACAAAAGGGTTTTAGTCTTAGTCCTGTCAAGGTCCAGATTTCAGCCTTGTGAGTTTTTCAGAAATGGATTGCCTTGCTGCCATTTGTTCAGACTTTTGTGCAAGGACTGACTTATGCCTACCCTGTCTTCAGGGATTTCACTCCTCCTTGAGATTTAAATCTGGCACTTAGAGTAAGGTTCTCCTGAGCCTTTGGTTTCTGTGTCTCTTTTCTGTGAGACACTCAAAACCGAGGCTTCTTCTTCAGGTTGGAGATAAAGTGGAGCTAAGAAGGGGTCTTTTTCACTGCATGAACCTCAAAACCTAGGCTGCTTCTTCTGGGAGGAGGTAAAGGGGAGCTGGGAAGGTATATTATCTTACAGAGAGCTTTAATTGCAAGTGCCCTGCCACAAGTACTAAGAGAGAAGGATTTATCAGTAAGTGGACAAAAATCACTGTATGTCATAAGTTTGAAAAAAAGGGTAAATGAAATTCACTTATAATGGAAAAATATGTTGCTAAACTTTAATTTGTTAATCTGCCTTTTAATCTTGTTCCAAATGTATGTATTTAAGAACCATGTCACTGAAAGCAAAATACTACTAAAACAAAGATTTAACATTTGGGGGCATTTCACTTGGACAACAGAAATATGGCATCCCCTACTACCTTCCCATTTCCATTGCCATGTTGTGTGTTTTGCTTCTTAGATTCTTCCCTGGTGCCCACATGGGTCAATCATTCAATGGCGGTTGCAACCCAGTGTTGTTCTTCTGGAAATTTTGCCTGCTCCCATCTGCCAAAGTGCATACCTGCCTCGCCATATCTTTGTGTCCCTGTGAGAATATGGGAAAAAAGATGCTGCCTTCTGGATATTGTTCTGTTCATGCAAAGGGATTGTTGTCCATGTAAAAGGCACCATAGCCAGGAGTTTTTTTTTCAGCATGCACAATATAACCAACACACAGTCACTGCATTGGAGTCTCCCACGTGTAAAGGATCTCTTTCTTATTGACCAAACAGACATTTTATATTCCTTTGTGTTCTTAAATTGCATACAAGAAAACATTTGATTGACACATTTATTGCCATCTCATAAATGGTTGTTACATGTTATTTTGGTATTAGGAACCTTCCTGTGCCTTAACTGCATTAATTACCTAAAATTTTGCATTTCTAGATGAGATTACGAATTTCTACTTTAATACAGAAAGTATGCAAACTATTCTACAATATGCTATAGATCATTACAGTAAGTTTGGTAGGGAATTTAAAGGGGGCACTTACCCATGGAATAAGTGGCTTTGAATTTGTCAAACATTTTATTAGCTTTGGTAGGTGTCCTTCATGCCACCATATATATCTGTTTATTTATTTTTAGCAGTATGCCTGCAGGGTCCCCATATAGTAATCTCTGTTGAATTCTGCCTCTGCATTGGCCTCAATAGACAGATAGTAGACTAAAACATGTCAAATGCAAATTAAAATGTAAAAATATAAATAAGAGTGTGGGACGGACACCTAGCTAAGTAATCCCCACGGTTCCTATGTTCCATATTGGACATAAGAGAATATATTTATTTTCTCTTTAGTCCATATGGAAAACAGGACTCCCATCTAGATAAAAAAAACACAAAAACAAAAATCCTGTGTTTCCTTCCCTAGTCAGAGGAGTCCTCTTGGGGGCTTCCTTTTTCTTCTTCCCGCTTCTTTTTCTGTGGAACTTGTGACACATGAAATTGGTTAGGTGAGGAGTTGAGGAGGAGGTCTGCACCCAAAAGACTCCTATTTTTAAAATGCCCTGCCCTCCTGGAAGAGGGAGCTCAACCTCATGGTTCCTGTGTTCCATATGGACTAAAGAGAAATGGATTTAATGGTGAGTTAATTAAAATCCTATTTTACTTGTCATGGCTATATGATGTGTTCTTAGTTGTGCGAGGGAAAAGGGGTGCATTATTGGCTCACCATTAGCTGAGGATTCCTTATAGGCCTCTGTGAAACAGTGGACTGATTGCTGTCCACATTATTAGCTGGGTGTAATGCTGAGATGCACAGACTATATTTAACCCCTTAACACCCGAGGAGGTACATGTACGTCCCGAGCGGATGTCCCTTAAGGACAGAGGATGTACATGTACATCCTCGGATTCCGGGTCCCCGTGCAGCTGCACGCCATTCGGGAACTCTGGAATCTTTTTTTTTGGGAAAAAAAATGCATTGCAGGTGTTAAGTGCCGGCCGTGTGTGCGCATGGCCGGTCACTAAGGGATTAATATATTTGTGAACTCTAGTAGTTGTGTGACAAGAAATTCAACCCATGCCTAATAGCTGGACACAGATTTTGGGGTTATGGGATGATAAAGTGATAGTCGCACTTTATACGGAAATAAATAATAAAATACGACTAATAAAATACATCATTTCATCCATTTTGTTCAGTCATATGAGTCCTGTTGCTATTTGGTGATCTCACCATTAACTTATTTTTTATATACATTTCTTTACAAGCAGCACCTAGGCAAGTGGGCTTTGCTTAATTTTAATTTTCTGCTTTGGAGTGCCCACGTTTACCTGCATTTATAAAGTAAATGTACATCTCATATTATTTATATAGGTACTGCCGCTACTAGGATTTCATCCTTCAGAAATTACTATGGCTGACTTTTTGATTTTTTTTTGTTTGTTCAAGAAGAAGTCCTGCATTTTTTGTGTTTACTGTCCAAAACTTTATCATAAAATAGAATTACTGTAAGTTAAACGAAAACTTCTGAAAAATGCAACTTTAAGCTGTCATGACTTTTGAATGAGTCACGTGCCAGTTGTGAGGTATGAGGTCAGAAAAACAGAAAAAAAAAACTATATTTTTTTATAAACGTTACTATGCCTTGAGCTCCTTAAGGTCCAAGGATGTCATGGATTTCAGGGGTCCCCACGCATTTTGTAGAAAAAAAAAGCTGCACGCCAGTCCTTAAAGGAATAGTAATACTTTGTTTTATCTTTATTTTAATTTGTAGGCATTAAAAAAACATGAAGAACGATATAAGTCTTATCTCTCAAACCTTTATGGTTTAAGAGATATTCACAAGCAAAGTATACCCCCCCCCCCCCCGTTCAGCTAGATCAGAAGGGAGGTGCCCAGGTAGACTGCAGAGAGGGACAATCTTCAATTAAGATAAGGGAAAAAGCTGAAAAACTTGTCAAGTGGGGGAAGGGCTTTCATTGTTTTCATACAAAGAAGATTGTCCCCTGCTGTTATCTGTCTGGTCTATGGACTGCATTCCACATCTGAGAAGAGATGGCTTACACTAGGAAAAAGGGGCGGGAGGGGGAAACTTTGCTTGTGAATATCTCTTAAACCATAAAGGTTTGAGAGATGAGACTTATATCATTCTTCATGTTTCTTTAATGCCTACAAAATAAAATAAAGTTAAAACGTAGTATTACTATCCCTTTAAGGGATTAAAATTCTGTTTTGATACATAAAACAAAGTTTAATACCTTAAAATACAGATATTTTTGGACTGTTAAGTAATCAGTGCTGCGTTCATAACAATATCAGCCAAAACTCTGTGCTATTCAATGCATCACACATAATAGCAAGATTAATAACAATGTTTGTATAGTAAATTGTTACCTGCATTCTTGAATTGTTTGACTAAGGAGAAGGTTAATATTTAACATTCTCACTGATGCAAAACAATTGTTTTTTAATGATACAACAATTTAGAACACATACTTTGACTTCCAGATTTTATTAACATTGTCCAACTGTTTATATTCTAAGTAATAATCATTGAGATCCTTGGTTGCCAGACTAGTTTGGACACTACAGGTTGGAAACTCTTGCTGTGGTTTTGAATTTATATTGCTTAATTATCAAAAAGACACTTAACAAATACACAGGGTACAATTTAAATCTCTGCCATCATGTTGTATACTTTTAGATGAAATATATGAGCATGATTTTCACAGAGGAAAACCTGTTAGTATCTAAAAGAAGACATAATTTTTACAGCACACACCACCTTTCTTCCCTTTCAGGCAATTTAAGAAAAGTCGTGAGGGCTTTAAAAGATACGTGATTATTTCCATTTACCAGGACTTGCAAAGAAAAACACTAATAGCACCCAATAAGATCCTACTCTGTTATTACATGTCTTTCAGCCTTTTCTTACATTTCATTCAGATCATTTATTTCACGCACCAGGATTTACAAGGATATACACTGCTTAAGAAAATGAAATGGTGCAAATCTACAGTAATCACACAGCTTTTTTTGTGACTGTTATAGTATTCCGACTCCAATCACCTTCAGCACGCCAAAAGCTACCTGAGGATTAAGGGAATTTTAGTTCAATAACACCTTCAGAAATTTTTAATTAAAAACAACCACTCTGAGCGAGCGCTAAATACCACAAAACAATGGCTACTGTAAGCCTACCAGTCCCAATTTGTATAAGGAAAAAGTTCAAAGATTTCTTCCAATATTCCTTCACTTAGAACCGCTGGCAAAACGGCTCTTCACATACATGTAAATGAAAAACACAAAAAAGAGGAGCGCACACGCTCTAAGTACAGACTGTTTTGACCTTGATATCCAACACCATAGAATTTACCTTCCCAGTGCTCAGTGGTCCTACTCACATGCTTTAGAGGCATAGACCAGCCTCACAGTAGACAGCATTCACTGGTTGACTGGTTACTCCACACCTTACTTGAGGTAATGTTGTATTAAGGCCCTCAGGCTAATAATGAGCCTCACGTGGGTCTAAATACTTCTATATGGTAGGTAGGAGACAAAAGTTATTGCCAGTGTTTGTAACTAAGGGAGATTAGGACTCTCTAGGGACTCACTACACCAGATATACCATTTAACTGGACACCATAATAATGTCTTATTCAAAAATAGAAAACTTGAATATGTTTGTATCACAAAATACATGTGCCAAACCAATATACAAAAAATAAAAATGTGCACATGAAAGACACATATTTTATATTTTATTTTTGTGTCTGTTTCATGTGCACATTTTTTATGTATATTCGTTTTACATGTATTTTGTGATACATTTTTCTATTTTTGAACAAGACATTATTAACCCCTTAAGGACCAGTGGTCCAAGGAAGTTACCTTCCCTTAAGGACCGCTTTGATCCTTACCGACGCGCCGGTACACGTGACCTGTTACGCGTACCAGCGTGCCACTTTGAGGCCTAAGAGAGATCGCTCCAGTCTTGGAGTGATCAATTTTAGGCCCCGTTTTTACTTACAGCGCTCCTGGTATAAGGGTATAAGGACCGTGACGGTCATAGCAGGTCACGTAGTCCTTAAGGGGTTAAGGTGTCCAGTTAAATGGTATATCTGGTGCAGTATGTCCCTGTCTCCTACGTACCATATAGAAGCATTTAGACCCACATTAGGGTCATTATTAGCCTGAGGGCCTATAATACAATATTACTTCAAGTAAGGTGTAGCATGACCAGTCTATTTAAAGGGGAGGAGGACAAAGACGGGGAGAGAGTCACACAGATACCTGCACTGGAGGTCATCCAGTGAATGCTGCTGTTTTGTGAGGCTGGTCTATGCCTCTAAAGTATGTGAGTAGGTCCATTGAACACTGAGAATGTGAAATTCTATGATGGTGGGTATCGAAGTCAAAACAGTCTACACTTAGCGCTTTCCTTTACAGTAATTTTTAAGTGTAACTATAAATTAAGTGGCTCTTAAGACAGACTTACCTAGGTAGGTATTCTTCAAGCAGCAGTTACATATATATTTGTTTATGTGCATTTGATCTCTCTTGTAGTCTGCCGGTAATTGTTTCATTGTTTCTAAAGCCTAGTGTCTGTTATGAGACATTCAGGCCTACTGAATCTATTCTTTGGTCTGAAGTGTAATCTAGATCAAACTTCATTAAAGGGATAGTAATACTTTGTTTTATCTTTATTTTATTTTGTAGGCATTAAAAAAAACATGAAGAACAACATAAGTCTTATCTCTCAAACCTTTACGGTTTGAGAGATATTCACAAGCAAAGTTTCCCCTCCTGCCCCTTTTATCTAGTGTAAGCCATCTATTCTCAGATGTGGAATCTGGTTGTAAGACCGACAGATAACATAAGGGGACAGTCTTCTTCCTATGAGAACAATGAAAGCCCTGCCCCCCTTGACAAGTTTTTCAGGTTTTTCCCTTATCTTAAATGAAGATCGTCCCTCTCTGGAATCTACCTGGACGCTCCCTTCTTCTCTGGCTGAGCAGTGTTACATCAGTAAAAGGGGCGGGAGGGGGATACTTTGTCATTGAATTACTCTTGAACTACAACTCTGACATAATTGAAATAACACTCTCCAAAGTCCAAATACTATGATGATTAACTAGAGTTGCTTTTATTATGAAACATTACTATCCCTTTAAAGATCATTATATAAATGAAACTGGAGATACAATTGAACAAATAAATATATAGCTTCACCTGACTTCTGTATGAATTATATCTTCCTACTTAAGTCAGATAAAGAGCCTCTTATTCCAATGGTAAAGTTCTTTTTTATTATCTGCCAGTTTTTACTTGCATTTGCATATGTGTACAGATATGGATTAGCCACATCTGCACATTTCATTTACTTTCATTTTGCTCTGTAAAACAGTGGGACTATGGCAGACACAACATGTAAGTTAGTCCAATAACTTACATTGCTATATGTCTGTTCTCATGGTCCAAGATACCTTTTACTTAAAATCTTCTGTTTTGTATATTTTGGCAACTGTGGTGAGCTAGTAGTTATCCCCATTTGTCAAACTACGTCTACAGCCAAATAAAATATTTTTTTAAAATGACTATAGCAGAGACATTCAATGTTATACCATGTGTTTGATTTCTAGGAGATGGGGGTCTGGATGAAGAAGATGAAAACACAGAAAGATCAGCTTCACGCAAGTCCCGACATGGGGTCATCACTTTCACTGAAGAAGAAACTGCTGAACTTGCAAAAATTCGACCTAGAGAAGGTGCCACAATCTCAGAAAAGGTGCTGGTGCAGTCAGCTGCAGAGAAAGACAGAATAAGTGAGATCAAAGATAAACAGGCTGAGATGGAAACAGAGCCTAAATTTGCCAACTGCTGCACATATTGTCCAAAAAGCTTTAAAAAACCCAGTGATTTAATCAGGTATTCAAATTAGTTTTTGTTTCATACATAATAATTCTGCCATGGTAATGGAAAACTGCGTTTTTGTGTCTTTCGATATGAAGAGTTCTGTGTTTGTAAATACATATACACTGGATTGAAAAAATCTGAGATGCTCGTGGGAAGGCTGTGGAGCACTCTGAGCACTGGTCAGTCTACCCATGAAGTAAAGACTCCAGCCTTACGCCACATAAACAAACTGTTAAATCCACTGCTACTAAACACTTACTACTCATTAAAAACAGGATATCTGATATCAGCTGGATGTGGGCATGTCCTCCAGTCAAGCACTGGTACAGAGGATATACCCTCAATGATTCTGAAGGACAAATTTCAGCCACTTTAGGAAGTGAGCAGGTTCATTTAACTCCTTAACGACTGGCTGCGCAGGCACGCGGCGGTCACTAAAGGACCACGGAGCATTTGTTTTTTATTTGCCGATCCGACTCAGGGCTCCCCGAATGGCATGCAGGAGTGTGGGGAGCCCCAAAATCCATGACGGTCCTGGTATGTCATGGGTCGTTCAGTCACTTTCACCCATGACGTACCAGGATCGTCAAGGGTCGTTAAGGGATTAATGTCTAATATCAGTCAGCCAGTCATAATATTGACAAACTCCTTATTGCAGGTCTGTGCAAAAGCATCTCTCTGTAAATATTTCTTCCTATAGGTTGACCTATCTTCCCCATCCCACATCCCACAACATGAATTTTAAGGATAAGAATATTTTCTATTCACATCTTCATCAGAAAAATAAGAATTTACATAGTTAATCTTGTGAGTGAGTGTTTTCTTATCCCTGTTTTTTGAGAGCTTTCTTTCAGCTTAATTTTGATAACGTATGTTCTTATTGCAGTAGCTTAGAAAATTATGCTAGTTTAAGAAACTGTAAATGTTTATGAAAGCAATCATCTCCTTACAGCCTTTTAATCTATGTGTACTGTATATACAACATAATTCACCAAGCCATTTGTAAAGCAGGCTTTCCTGATTACATCTCTATCTCATTTGAACAGCAACACTCTGTTTAAATAATCATTTTTCCATGTTTTTGTCAACAAAGTGATCAAGCACAGAAAGGATTCATCTAGAATTTAATTGTAGAATATGCTTGATTATTGTAGAGCAGAGTTTCTCAACCATCAGTCCTTGTACCATTGCCAGTCCTTGGCAATATCAGTGCAAGTCCGTGGAATACATTATGTGGCCCTATGCTTCAACACACCTAAATGGCTTGAGGTTTTACTGTGGTCCTTGTCAGTTTAGGAAGGTAGCAAAATGATCCCTAGATTCAAAATACCTGAAATTCATTGTTCTAGAGAACTTTTTTATTACATGGATTTGTGCATTTATTTAAAAAGAAATATGTACCTGACAAAATACAAATAGTATTTATTTAAAAATTTGCACATTGTTAATTTTCTAAACAAGAAGTGGTTGCAATAACATCTTGGATGCTACAGCATTCTGAAAACCTCTCTAGCCTTCAAGGAGTTAAAAATTATGTTAGGTGAGATCACCACATCAGTTTGAAGTTTACTTTCTCTTACTCCCAATCTGGAACCATGGGGTAAAGTTCTTCTCATCCAGGGAGCAGGTCAGTTCAAAAAAGGAAGGATCTCTGAGTTGGAGACTCTCCTCATCCATAGAGCGTTTCCCCCCACCTTCTCACTTTCAAGTCACCTAGCTTCAAGATAGAATGTGTTGGCACTGTTCTCATAGTTAGACTTCTTTCTTTATTTTTATTCCTTTGATATTTTCCTTACATTAACTGGCTTCCTTATAGCTGGATTGACCAGTTCACAGGTGTATTTCTGGACCTTTCACTGTGGAGTTGGACGTTATCACAAGTCTATGCTTCACCTGTGAACTTCTCTGAACCTCTTTATCCAAAATGGGATTTTGCGTCCTCTAGAATGTGGCATTCTTGCCTGTTATGTTATCAAGGCTGGAGCGCCCAGTGTAAGCTGCCTGTTATATTCTGTGAAGACTGACAGACTGCTAAATTGATAAAATACAAGGGTAACTGCAAGGAAAGCCCCAGTGGGCCAGATGCTAGAGGACGAGGAGTGGGGTTCAAAGTTAGCTGGTGATGGTTGCTCCATAGGCTGCCTTGCTACGGCGTAAGCTGGGTTAATGATGCTGGCCACAAGGCCAGATTAATGCCGACTGGAGGAGCCAGCCTGCACCCCAATGACAGACCAGAGAACAACTAATCTACTGGGTAGCTGAGGTTCAAAGAAGATGCTAGAAGTGGTAGGCAGGATAGAAGAAGATCGACTGGAGACTGACCGCTCAACCCCCAACATTAGATACGGCTGGTGATTGAGTCCGACTTGAGATTGAATCTGACTGGTGATCAAAGCACAACAGAGGCATAGGGAGTTGAGGAACACAGGGGTTGAAGAAGTTGGGTAGTCAGACAAGACGGGTCAATATTAAGCGGGCAAAGCAGTACAAGGCAGCAAACAGAAGAATGGCTAAACAACAGAGCCAAGGTCTGTAATGGAATATACAAGCATATATCGTAGAGCAGGAGAGAAGTTGAAGAGCAAGCCGGGTCAAAACGCAATATACACTCAAGAACTATACAGAAACTAGAGGTCACAAATTGAAACGCTTGATCACGAGACCAACGCTGAGGTACTGGTGTTTGATAAAGGCTGAGAGAAAAAACAAAACAAGGCAGGGAACCAGGATCCAACAAATAAGAAAAACCAAATGAAAAACTACACAAGGAATCATAAGAAAACGTAGATAAAAGGGCAGAACATGACACACCTGTATTGCACTCTGTCTTATCACTGTTCCTATTTTTTGCACTCCTATTCCTCTAAAAGTGGCTACTTACTTAGTAAGGGTCTTTTTAACCCTTTCTGTACTTGGTTTGTCTTTGCACTGTTATATCTGGGCTTTATCTTTCTTTTAGAGCAGATAGCTGTATTTACCTTTTCTTTCAGTTTGTTCTATAGATATATATATATTACAACCTTATTTCTTTTTTTCTGGTACTTTATTGTATTCAACATGGCTCCTTTTAAGAACAGGTGCTCATGCATTGGCCATCTGTTTCATAGCAATGTTTAAAGAATCTTTACAGAGACCTATATCTGCACCTGATTCATAGAGGGTTCAAAATGAATCACCTGACCTGTTCTAACATTTTTTTCAGCTTGAGATCAATGTTCAGAACACTAAATATAACTATGTTTTCAAGGCTGGAGAGCCACAATTTCCTGGGCAAGTACAATCAGAACACATGGGAAATCCAAGCCAAAAGATTTTGGGGTCCCTTTAACCCCTTTAGCACAGTGTTCCTCATGCCAAACTAGGCTTACACACGAATCAGACACCCCATGTCCTTCTTGCACTGTGGTCCCTACTACACTCTGGGGCCCTCTACTGCAGAACAAGAGTCAGTTTGGGTTAAGACAGATTTCTTCAATTGCTGCTATCCTTTTTCAAGGGGTCCTTCATCCTTGGCACCCCATACCCCCTCTCAGACACATTGATCCTGTTTTTAGGGGCCATTCTCAATTGGTTGGAGACTCCTCTGAGGAGGAAGTTGACAATGATGGGGAGGATATGAATTACTCCTTGTCTTTTGGGGATGCCTATGAGAAAGATCCTTGCTGAGGGGCACATCAGAGTAGTATTAGAGACGCTGATTCAGGATCTTCTACACTGAACATCTTCAAGCTGCACAAAAGGGAGTTACCCTTTTTACCTTCCCATCACTCTCTGGACCAGGTTCTCTTGGAAGAGTGGAAGATGCCTGATAAGAGGCTCTTCTTTAACAAGCACATTTGCAACCTCTGTACCTTGTTTGTTGATGCCTTGTCACAGTGGACTTCTCCATCTGCAACTGATGGTCTGGCCGTCCTAAGAATCATGCAAATAAATGCTTAGATTCCTTATTGAAGTGGAACTTTGCGACCACTGGGGCTGCTCTGCAATCCATTTTTGCTGGTAGTGACTTTTCTTCCCTTTGGTCTAGTGTTTGTTCCAAGAAAGTATATGAAGATCATGTCAATTTTGGCAGATCACTTCCGAGCTCATGCGTGTCCTTGACTCCTTATCTGGATGACCTTTTACTCAAAACTATCTCCATATTTTGGAGCAATATGGTTGGTTACTCCAGTCTAAAGAAGTCCTCTCTGGTGCCCTCTCAGGTCCTGTTTTTCTTAGGCATGAGATTCGATAACCTCCAAGGGATGGCATTTCTGCCTGTGTACAAGAGCTAGACTCTGTCCCTACAGGTGACTCAAGCAATGTTTTGGCCATTGGTGATGGTAAGGGAATATATGAGAGTGCTAGGCTGTCTGGTCTCCTCTTTGGAAGCTGTTCCCTACTATCTGTTTCACAAGAGAGAGTTACAATTGGACATTCCCAGGAGTTGGCCAAGACAACTCTCTCACCTGTCCCATGTCATGTTACCGTCTGCACAGACTAAAGGGAATCTTCGCTGGTGGCTCCACCATCCCCATTTAACACTGGAACATCCATTTGTCATCCCCGCCTGGGTAGCACAGATGCCAGCCTTACAGGCTGGGGAGTAACCCTGGGTCCCCTGACAGCACAGGGTCTCTGGACCAGGGAGGAGAGTTTTCTTCCGATCAATATTCTGGAAATACAGGCCATTCATTTAGCACTTTCTCCACTGGTCTCATGTCCTGGCTAGAACACCAGTGAGGGTCCAGTTGGGCAAACCAACAGCAGTCACATACAATAATCTCCAAGGAGGAACCAGAAGCGAGTCAGCTTGGATCGAGGTTCAGGAGCTCCTTCAGTGGGCCGAAGCTCACTTGCCAGCCATCTCAACAGTCCATCTACCAGGCATGGAAAACGTGGTTGCAGACTTTCTTGTCAACATCTGGATCCTGAAAATTGGCAGCTCAGCCAGGGTGTGTTAGACCAGATTGGCCACAGCTGGGGACTTCCATCAGTGGTCCTTGTTGCTTCCTGTGAGAACTGGGAGGTCCCTCTGTTCTGTACCAAGCAAAAGGTTCCTTTAGCATTTGGGATCGTTGTGATGTCTATTTCATGGAATTTTCATCTGGCATATGTGTTTCCTCTGATTTCATTGATTCCTGGCGTATTGAGAAAGATCAGGATGGAGAGTGCTCAAGTCATCCTTATCACTCCATTTTGGCTCAGTCAGGCATGTTACTTGGTTGACATATATATATATTCAGTGCAAAACACAAACTAAATGGTATACATAGCTTCAAAACCCGCTGATATGCCCATAAACTGAGAAAAGAAAAAACTGAAGGGATACATGTTGCTGTGCTTACCGTGCTCTCTAAAAGAATCAGCCGGTGCTCAAAGTCTGGGACAATCCAAGCCCCAAATTGATTGCAGACAACAAACAGGTGCACTTGGCACTCGGCAATGAAGCAGTATCGGGCAGCACAAAAAAATGATAAAAAAAACGATACTTTATTGTAGCAAAAACATAAAAATCATTGATATCACTAGGAACACTGTACAACCTCAGTATAATGCTAATCACCGCTTCCTGTAACGCTAGGATATGTTCATACCACACTGAAGTGAAGCGTGGATGCGCTCCTGGGGGCAGCTGGGAGGGAGGTGGGAGGAGAATGACAGGCTGCTGGGAAGTCCTGAGAGCCGTGCCGCAGCTACAGTATGCGGAAGTTGAAAACTTTGCAGTGTAATATCTTAATAATTAAGTAAAAAAAAAAGAGAGAGAGAGAGAGCACCTTTCCTAATGTTTCTTATGTAATTAAACAAATGCTCAAAAGTTTTCTATATGTGAATGTTCCCCTTTAAGGGGATAAAGAGAGAGATGTTGACATACAAAATGTTTATGGACAACTGGGCTATGATGAAGTGAGAATTTCTTTTCACTATACACTTGTCTATTTTTAGGCATATTCGCATCCATACCGGTGAAAAACCATATAAATGTGATGAATGCGGAAAGAGCTTTACTGTCAAATCAACTCTGGATTGTCATGTGAAAACACATGCAGGTTTGTATAGCAGTCTATGCCTGTTTTTAAACATCAAATTATAAACACAATTCTAGATCACTGTTTTTGATTTTTTTTTGTTTGTTTTTTTAAAGTAATTTCTGATGACCTCAATAAACCCTAATTACCAAGTAAAGAATATACACTCAGTTGTGAGGCCATGCATTAAACATTAGCATTTGTCATTGTAGCATAAAGTGAATGTCATTAATAGGACATATAATCAGTTGTTAATGAGGATGAACATATTAAAGATGCAATTGCATGAAGGGCTCTAGGGAGCTAGTGTATTAATCCTTATCCTAACGTCACTGTTCAATGAACTTTTGTTTTACTTTTTGTGTTTAGATAAACCTATGCATCTAATGAGGATAATATTTCACAGGAATTATAATAGGTTCATTCCATTCGGTGACTTTCTTTCATGGCAATGACAAGCAACAACATATGCCCCAGGATCAGCATATGTTGGCCCTCCAGTCCATAAAAGGGCCACACATTATGGTTAAAAACCACAAATAGGGGTTGAAAACAGTGGATTAACCCCTTGCATGCTAGACAGCTCTTGAGTGGATTGCTTTGCAATGCATTAGTGGCCACCATAGCAGCAAAAGGGGTAAAAGTAAAACAATGTAAGTGTAAAAGGAGCTCTACTCTCAAGCAAAAGAAAGGTGTGGACTTTTGGGTGTTAAGATATGGGATGTGTGAAGTTAGAGGCAAATTATATCCTCTTCTCACTGTATCAAAGAATAGAATGGGTCCCCAGAAGAGTGAAAAACTCCAGTCTCATCCTTAACAAGCATATCTCTAAGTATACTCCTTCACTGCTGAGGCATTAGTGCTGTGGGCTTCTAACCTGGCAGTTGACCCTCCTATATCACAAAAATCCAGCCCTTCCATTGACAGATGTTGCTGACTTTAAGGATCAGGCCTATAAACTGCTTTACTCCCTTCTATAAGCTAGATTTACAGCTACAGAGAAAGTTCTGAGGCCTCTCTTGGCTTCTGCATTAGTAAATAGGGCTATAGCTGTTTGGGGCAAATGGCTATCTGATGTACTGTGCTCTGAGGCTCCTAAGGAAAACCTTTTAATTATGCTGGATAACATTGTGGAAGCTAATGCTTATGTTACGGAAATGCTTTTTTTATGCGTTGAGGTACTCTGCCAAGTCCTCAACCCAGTGGGTTTTGCAGGTGTTTCGGAAAGGATACCACATAGATTTCAAATCCCTTCCTCTTCATCTCTTATTTTTATCAAAGGATCCTTTACAGATGCTGTCTCCTCTCTGCTGTTCAAGCATATTCTAGTTGCAGACCCAGTCAGTGAGTGCCTTTACTCTTTTTATTCCAACCTTTTTGTTGCAGCTGTCGACCTATTCTGGACCGGGTATTTTTCCACCAATACATGCATGCTACATGCAAAATGGAAACTTTGTTGTCTGTCATCTCAAAGATGTGACCAGGAGAGTTCCTGGCCCCCTGGACCTCCAGGATGCCTGCTTGCACATCCAGATTCCTGCAGACAAACAACATTTTCTATATTTTCAATTAGTATGCAGTCACTAGAAGACCACTTCACTGCCTTTTGGCCTGGCCTCTGCTCCAAGGATCTTCACGTATATCATGGCAGCCCTGGCCACATATATCTATTTTCAAGGCATATCTCTAACTCCATATTTGGACAGATCAAGGCTTCTTCAGAAGACAAATTGGCACCTCATATCCAAGAGTGCTCAACCTAAAGAAGCCTTCTCCCCAGGTCCCGGTGTTTCTGGGAATGAAGATCGATGTTCTGCAAGGGCAAGTGTTCTTAATGGAGGACACAATTCAACCCTTGTCTCAGGACAAGTCACTGGTGCTGTTGTAGCACTTTGCCACGATACGGGCCTACATATGAGTCCTGGAGCATCTAGTGTCTGCCCTGGAGTCAGTCCCTTATGCTTGGTTCCCCACAAGGGAACTTCAACTGGACATTCTCAGGAAATGGTCTTGACAGTGTGCTCATCTGTCTTACTCCATGACCCTCTCCCCTCAAGTGAGAGAGGAACTGTGTTGGTGGCTTCATCATACTCCTCTAACTCAGGGACATCTTTTAGTGTTTCTGGAATGGTAATTGGTCATGACGTATGTCAGGCTAAGGGTCTGGAGCTTGGCCGTGGACCACCTGGCAGCACAGGGAAGTGTACTGGAGAGGAAAACCTCCTGTCAGTCAATATCCTGGAGAACCATGTCATTTACCTGGCACTCCTTCACTGGCCTTAGATTCTGGCAGGCATCTTGGTACGGTTACAGTAAGACAACTCAACCTACATCAACCATCAGGGAGGAACTCAAAAGCAGGTTAGCTTGGAAGGAAGTGAGGGATCTTTTTAATTGGGCAGAAATTAACTTACTGGCTATCTCAGGAAACCACATCCTAAGGGTGCAAAACATGGTTGCAGACTTTTGCAACTGATAAGACCTGGATCCAGGTAACTGGGAACTGAATCTGGGATTGTTCTACTTGATATTCCAGCTCTGGGGTCTACCAGATATAGACCTAATGGCCTCTCATGAGAACAGGAAAGTCCCTCTGTTTTGCACGCAGACAAAGGATCCCCTCCCCTTTGAAAGAGATGTGATGTCCATTCCATGGAACTTCCATCTGTCCTAGTTATTTCCTCCAATGCCCCTCATTCCCAGGGTAATTCAAAAGATCAGGATGGAGAAAGCTCTAGTCATCCTGATTGCACCATTCTAGCCCCACTGGACATGGTTTGCGGACCTTTTCAATTTATCCACACAGGAGCTGTTCCTTTTTCTGCCAAGACTGGGTATCCTACTTCAGGGTCCCATCTGGTACAAGGACATTGAGAGACTAGCTTTGATGGCATGGCTCTTGAGACCGCCATCCTAAGATTTTAAAAACAATGTTTATTTACGATTTTTAATTGAAAGAGGGAAAAGGGGTACCGAAAGAAAATGGGAGGGGAAGGGCAAATGGGGTACAGCATTGAGCAAACCATAAAATACGTCTAGCATACAATTTATGTGGTAAATGACAATGTAAGCCTTTTACTTAGCAGATCAAAGTATAAACAAAACCTGATACTGAACCAAGGCAGAGAATTCTAAAGTGGAACCAGATTTGTAAGATTTATGTTTTGTAGAACGAGATCTGCAGTTTGCCTTGACCACTGAGCTCCTCAATATACATGAGCAGCTAACAGTGACAATAAGGAAAAGCTGAGAAGGGGACAGGGGACTCAGATGGGAAATAGTCCAATACAGTGGGGATAGAGGGGAGAAGAGGTTGCTGATCTCAACGACTGGAACTTCACAGAACCATACAGAGAGGGGCAAGGGAAAGAGAGAACAAAAAAGATAGAGATGGGAGTCATAACTGCAGGAGAGAAGAGTGGAGGGGAGATCCAGAGAGAGGGAAGAACAGGCCAGAGGAGGGGACCTGTCAGGGCTCATCCATATCCAGTCCTGCTGCTGTTGCTGTTGGTCTTGATATGTCAGCCACAGCTCCCATACCATCATAAAATGCTTCTGAGAGTTTGAGAGGAGTGCTTTTAGTCTCTCTAAAGAGTAAAACTTCCATATGGCCCACATCAAGGTCTGACATTCCTGGAGCCCGGCCCGCATCCAGTGGGAGGCCAAAACATCTCAGGCAGCAAGGAGCATATGCAAAATCAATCGGAGGCTGTTGTTGGGCACCTGAAGGGGCCGCAGCCCCAGGATGAACCACCAAGGATCTGGAGATGAGGGAAAGGATGTGACTGAGGACACCACGGAGTTGACCATAGTCCAGTAGTCTTTAGTCACAAGGCAGGACCACCCCTTTCACCACAACCCCTAAAGGACCATCCCTTTCACCACAACCCCTAAAGCATAGTGGGGACTGTCCTGGAAAAATTATATGAAGTCGTTCAGGGATCGGATACCACCTATACAAGAGTTTGCAGGCCCCTTCCTTATGGAGGATGCAAATTGAAATAGTGGCTGCAGCCATACAAATTTTTTTCCAGGACTCCATGGAGAGTTCAGATTCAGTGTCAGCTTCCCAGGCTAGCATGTATTTAGTCTTGGTTTCCTCTGTGCCAGGACCGATCCGTATATACGGGAGGTCAGCCCAGCCAAGCACTACTCATTCTGCCACATCCTCTCAAACCATGTCAAGGCAGGAGGAGGAGAAAGTGAGCAACCTATGAATATCGGTAGAGATCTGAAGGGGGCAGACCATGTGTGGATGCGAACGGAACAAACGGGATCATGAGAGCCTCCTCAAAGCAATCTCCCACGTGTAAGGGATAAAGAGGGTGCCAGCAGGCAAAGGCTCTCATTAACCTAAGATTGAAAGGGTTCTCAGACAAGCTCATCTATACTGTGGTCCAGGGTAGGAAGCCTGCCTCTTCAAAACCATACTATAGAATTTGGCCCATCTTCCACCAGTGGTATGCTGACAAGGATGTGTCTGCGAGGACCTTTGATCTCCCTACAGTCATAGCTTTTCTACAAGATGGTGTGAACAAAGCCCTTTGTCTGAGCTCTGTAAAAGTACAGATCTTGGCTTTTCCAGTTCTCTTCCAGAGGAGTTTCGCAATTCTAATAGATATTAAGACTTGGTTTTGAACATCCTTCAGAGACCTCCTTTTGAACCTTTGTCCTCAGTCTTGTTGCTTTTTCTGAAACTGAAAATGGCTTTCCTTTTAGCCATTGTCTCTGATCGGACGGTTCTGATTTGCAAACTCTGCCTTGCAAACCTCCTTTCCTGATTTTTCATCAGGACAAGGTGATACTTCATACGTCTCAGGAGATATTACCCAAGGCTGTCTCAGATTTTCACATCAATCAGGAGATCTGGATGTGGTGCAATGCCTTAAGTATTATGTATATTGTACTCAACCTTTCTGCAAGGCTGGTTCCCTCTTTGTCAATCCTGAAGGACCACGTGCAGGACAGACAGTATCCAAAGTCACCATTGCCTCTTGGATCAGGTCCACCATCTGCCTGGTGTATGCTAGCAAGAAGAGACCTGTTCCTTTCAAAACCATGGCATACTCTAACCTCTCTGTGTGTGCCTCTTAGGTCTACAAAAAACAAGCCTCTGCTGAACATCTGTGCAATGCTGCTATGTGGTCTTCATTGCACACATTTAAAAAACTCTACCATATCAACGTTTTGGCCTCGGCTAAGGGTTCTTTTTTTACTTTTCACATACTGCCACATTTTGTTCAGTAGTTTGAGCCCTGTTGGCTCTTGTTTTGTTTTGTTGCTTTGCTAATTTGGTGTCCTTTGACATCTGAGGTTACACAGATCCTGTGGAATACTGATATCCTAAGTGAATTTCTTTCCTTTTCCTCCACGGAATCTTTGGGCTGCTTTGGTATATTCCCATGCTTTGGTATATTGCCAAAAGCACTCCTCTGCCCGAGGAAGGAAACACAGGTAGTTTTTTTCTCCAGGTGAGAGTCCTGTGTTCCATTTGGACTAAAGAGAAAAGGATTTAATAGCAAGTTCACGAAAATCCTATTTTCTTATAAGTCCAATAGGATTTTAGTGAACTTGCTATTAAATAATTTTCTCTTTAGTCCAAATGGAACACAAGAATCTCCCCTGGAGAAAAAACTACCTGTGTTTCCTTCCTCGGGCAGAGGAGTCCGTTTAGGGTCTTAGTCTAGGGGGCTTCCTTTTCTTTTTTTCTCGCTCTGGTTCTTTTTTCCTATGGTTCTTGTCACACATGATTCTGGTGGTGGTGGTGGGAAGGTTGAGCTGGAGGATGACAAGGAAGTCTCCACCCCAGAGACCCTGTCTTTTTGAAGTGCCCTGCCTTCCTGGAGGAGGAAACTCAACCCCCAGGGTTCCTTTATTACATATATCCTAAAGAAAAAAGTTAAGTTCACTAAAATGCTATTTTCTTCAGGATGGGCTTCAGAAGGGGATTTGTCTTAACTCTATTATTAAGGTCCAGATTTCTGCTATGTGTTTTTTCCAAGGCATATCACCTTATTACCAGAAATGCAGGAGGTTGCTGAGGCCTTCCAAGTCTTTAGGAATTCCAATCCTCCGTAGGATTTGAACACTTAGTCCTGGGAATACATTAGAAGGCTCACTTTGAGCCTCTGTCTTCTGTTTCCCTTAAATCATTCGCCATTAAGAACGCCTTCCTTCTTCCAATTGTGTCTGTTCAGCAATTTGTCAATTTCAGGACTTGTCCTGTATACCCTTCATCATACTGATAGGGTGGTTTTGAGGACTCCTGCAGAGTTTCACCCTAAGGAAGATTCTGAATTTAACATTAACCAGGAAATTGTTCTCCCTTCTCTTTGTCCATCTCAATCCAACAGATAAAAACAGAAGATTAATTGATTAGAAGTAGATCTGTGCTTGCCATACTATGTTTGTCACAAATAGCCTTTCCGAAAACTGGACTCTCTCTTTGGAATTTCTGAGGTCCCTGTTGTTGAACAAGTTGCATCTAAAATGACAGTGGTTTGACCAAAAATGCAGCTCCGATTAATCATTATCGTATTTGGGTCATGGAGAGCATTATTTCAATACTATCTGAGCTGTAGTTCAACAGTGATTAACCCCTTTTACCTACTGCATGTCTTCTCTCCTCAGATGTGGTTGTTTGACTGGACAGTTCACAACAAGGGACAGTCTTCTTGCTGTGAGAATTATAAAACCCTGCCACGTTTTGAGAAGGAGGGCAGGTTTTTCTTTATGTTCACAGTAGATTGTCCCTCGCTGCGATGCATCAGGATGGTTTTCCTGTTCAGAGTTACATCATTGAAAGAGGCGGGAGGGGGGTACTTCATTCAATTATGGTTATTTGTTCCATTTCATGTGTGTGTTGAAACTATTTTTTGTTTTGGTTTGTTTGTTTTTTTATGAGGTTTTCCTCACCCTTCTAGAATCTTAGTGGGAGAGCTTTGGTATATCCCCATGGTTCCTGTGTTCCACATTGGTTGAAAGTGAAAGGGGGATTTTTATGTACACCCATTAAATCCTTTTCTTGTAGACCATGTAGAACACAGGACTTCTCCTGTAGTAAAACAATTTGTTTCTGTTCTGGGCAGGGGGTCCTTTGGGTTATCTGGTTCTTATTGCCATCTGTTTTTGATCTTTTTTGTTTGTTAAAACTGAGCATCTCTGGTGAGGGTAAAGTGGAGTCGGAAAGGATTCTTTACTTCCAGTTAACCTTTTTAGTCAAGTTCCCTGCTGTCCTGGCTGGAGGACACTTTACACCGTAGTTCCTGTGTTCTACTTGAGCGAAGAGTAAAGGAGACAAACACACCATTGATTTAAATGATGTTCTCAGCTCCACTATTAAAGTTATCCTCATGTCAATGATGCATTTGAGTTAATCTTTAACTCTTTTTATTTATTTATTTTTTATTTAATAAAGTTCAGCCCAAGATTTTACCTTTTAAAAATAAGCCGTTGACGTCATTTCAGGATAGGCTGCAGCACAGCTCTGCCCTGCAGCTGGTCTCTTCATCTCTTCCCCTCCCCATTTGTTCACAGTTATCACCTCTGACAGAGGAATCCAGAGTGTGCGCTGGAATTATCTAATTGGCAAGAGAGAGCTCCGACTCGCACTCTGGATTCCTCTGTTAGAGGAGGAGGAGGTGATAACTGGGAACAACTAGGGAGGGAAAGAGGTGAAGTTTGACAGGCCTTCGGGACACAGCAGTGCCGCAGCCTATCCTGAACTGACATCACAGGCTTATTTTTAAAAGGTTAAATCTCGGGCTATACTCCATTAAATTTAAATGTAAAAAAAAAAAAAAAAAAAAAAATTAAAGATTAACTCAAATGCAACATTAAGAAGAGGAGAACTTTAATAAAGGTGATAGTTCCCCTTTAAATGCTAGAAAGGTCGATGCATTGGGAACCTCTCTAGCATTCAATGGGGTTAAACTCCCTAATTAAGTCAAAAGAAAGATTTATCTCCTGTATGTGGATGTGCCTTTTTTCACCTGTGTAGAACACTAGATACTAATTGGTTTCCTTTTCTGCATCTGTGATTGATTTGCAGGTCAATATCTGTTAAGGGATCAGACCTTATTGATGGCCTGCAGTTAGGCTGGCGGTTGATAAACCTGGAGTTTATGTAATTAGACTCCAAAGTGTACACTTAGCTCTTACAGAGATAATATTGTGTTAGTACTGCAAATGTTTAACTTCTCAATTAAAATTGATTGGTTCTGGGGTCTAAGTTTAAAAGCGTTACTTATAAAACAGAGAACTAGCTGCAGAACATGACTTCAGCTGGATGGGTTGAGATTTGTTAACCTTTTGAGTACCAGAGGGGTACGCAACACATTGCAATGCATTGCATACCCATCTTGCACTCAGAACGTATTTCTTCTACACAATGAAGTAAAGAAAGCAATTTAAAAAAACAGAGACTTGTATTTCCTTTTTAATATTAAAAATGACATACACGACAAAGTAAAACAATTATGGACATACCATTTGCACCATATGGAAAAAAGTAACAATAATCCCAAATTCCTATTTGTTTCAATGGGGCATATATCCCCTTGAGTGGTAGAGCCTTCTCCAACACCTTCTTTACAATATGTTGGGGGCCTATTTAGCTTTAAAGGAATTAAAAAAAACAATGAAAACAGTGGAGATGTTTTTGTTCCTAATGGTAGAGTTAGTTCGCACCAGAATTTTCAACTTCCTTTGTGTTTATGGCACTAGATGGTATATGTAGTCATTTATATTTGTAGGGTTTACGTTCCTGTTTTTGCTAACATTTTTTGATGGGAATTTTTTTTAAGCCTTTAAGTATTCAATGCATTTCAGCATAATGCGTTTGATACCTCTCTGGTACTCAAATGGTTAACAGAATTTGGAAAATTGGAGTATGTAAAAAAGTGTTTTTTAATTAATGTAACAGTAATATCCACTAAACGTTTTTCTTGTTTTGTGGATGAAAAAAATAAATATATGTTGGACAAATCCCATCTCTCAAACCATTACGGGCTGAGAGATAATCACATCCAAACTTCTCCCTCTCCTGATGTCAGCTGTAAAGCTGACAGAAGGAGATCCATGTCGGCCGACACAAAAAGGCTCTTCAGCAGAGCCGTAATAGCAATATTGGAAAAGAATTATTTTATTGTAACCAGGCACACTTTGTAGACCGTTCCAATGAAGTAATTCTTTTTCAATATCGATATTTCGCTCTGCTGCAGAGCCGCCGGCTGGTCCCCTGACCAGGATCTCCTGTTGTCAGTAGAGCGCTGGTGTCAGGAGAAGGGGAGGGAGAGGGGGGAACTTCCACTGTGATTATCTCTCAAACCGTAAAGGTTTGAAAGATGGAATTTGTGCAACATAATATATTTTTTTTTTCAATCTACAAAACAAGAAAAAATGTTTAGTGGACATTAGTGTCCCTTTAAGCCCTTGCTTCACCCGTGCTTTGCATATTCCTGCAATGTTACTATGATCGATGCACTCTGACCCATCTGTATTATAGAGTGTTCTCCAGTGCGTTGCTAATGAAGGGCTTGAATGAACATTAAGAGCCATAACTGTGGAACAAGTTAGGGTTGTAATGAAAGTTCTGCATATTCTCATTGAGTTAAATGGGGCATTTAACCTCTTGAATGCTAGATGTCTATAAGGAATTACTTTGCTATGTAATACTTTGAAGACAACTTTAAAATTTGAGGTGCTAAAAGCCCCATTTAAATCAATGAGAATTATTACATGTCCTCCACTGTGCAGTTAGTTTGATATTATTCTTATTAGCACATGACAGAAAAGCTGGAGTGCACAGACAAAAAAAAGTTTAAGTTTAATATTTAATGATTTGCATCAGAATACAAATAAAATAAGTCACACATGATCCCTCACATTTCCCATATTTGGGTTAGTTGCATCTCAAGGTCTGTCTCAGAGCGCAGGGAGATGGCATGAACACTGATTGGGGAGGGAAGAAATTCAGAGGTTGTGGGTCTGGACTAACCAATAGAATTAGAGCTACGCAATGCGTATTCTTTAGGGGATCAGAAGGACACATCATAACCTTAAGAGGGTTGGGACATGGGAATGCAACCAACCCAAATATGGGAAATTTGTGAGAGCATTTGTGTCTTTTAATTGTATTCTCAATTTTAGATTATTATTGGTTGGTTTTCTCTGTGCACTCTCTATCTTTTCTATAGATTTCTTTGCAAGTGGTGGAGAGGGCCACATTTGGGCAGCGGCAATAGACCCTGACAGTATGAACTACAATTAATATAGGAAGACATTTTTTATTTTTTATCATCCTTCTCATCTACATGCATGTTCCATCCACTCCATGTCTTCAGCTCATCAATCTGTAATATTGAGGAGGACATTCTATAGACCAGGGTGGCTCAAACTTGTTTTCAAGCACTGCCAGAAGTGCAGTCACCACCCCGCACTGCAACCAATTAACTTATTTGTGATATAATATAAAAGTCTACTTTACAGTCTTGTTAGATGGGTGGTTCACACTAGAATAATATGCTGCTGAACTTCCATCTAATTTCCATAGAAAAGAAGAAGAAAAGAGGGATATAATGTAATATACTTTAAAGTGTAGATGATTTGGATAAGGGTTATCACTTTTCCCAAAATACTTCCAACTTTCGAATTTTGTTTAGCTTCTTTGAGGCAAAACCATAAAAAAACTGATCAATGTTAGCTTATGATTAAACAGTATGATACTGGAAATGGTGTAGTTTCTACTTACTATATATTATATTGTTTTATTTTTTAATTACTATTTATATATTGTTTAATCTGCTTATTGTTTATATTTTGTGTGTGTGTGTGTGTGTATGTATATATATATATATATATATATATATATATATATATATATATATATATATATATAACAATGGAGGGTGCAAGGCAGAGCCAATTTATTTAAGTTGATGAACCCAGGAGGGTCTTAGGTGGAAATCGGAGTTCAGCTTGGTGCTCTCAACGAATCATATATTTTCTGTTGAGCTGAAAGGCACCCTGAATAAAGTAAGCAAAAAGGTCGGAGTCTATTGAGAAGAGTGACCCTTATCAAATGATATACACTGTGAGGATTACTGCGAGACATCCGCTTCTTTTCTGGGTTAGTTGTTTCCCTTAGAGAAAGTTTCTATGCTAGGCTGTGGTGCCTTTCACATGGACAACTATCACCTTGTGACTGCTTCAAAGTCCAGCATGCATCTTTTCTGCATTCAGTGAATGGCTATCACATGGGAGCCAGACAGTAAAATTGGCTGGTGTTTGCATGAGCTGGCTGTCAGGCACAAATCTCTTGCATCCAGATCAGTAGTAGAACACAAGAGAAAGGTGAGTAAACTACATGGTAGAAAGAACTATTTCAGGGGGCTGAAACAGTTCTTTTTGTCATGTGAAAGACTTCAGTAGGAATTTGTGAGAATATTTATTATCTGAGATGGAAACGAACCCGAAATGCTTTTCTTTCTTAAATGTCAATCATTCCTCTCTGAATTTCTTTGTAGGTCAGAAGCTATTCAGTTGTCATGTGTGTACCAATTCTTTTTCAACCAAGGGAAGCTTAAAAGTGCACATGCGGTTACACACAGGAGCCAAGCCCTTCAAATGCCCTCACTGTGATATGCGCTTCCGAACTTCTGGGCGCAGGAAGACCCACATACAGTGTCATTACAAAGCAGATTCCAAAAAGATCAGAAAACCTGTTGTACGCAGGTATCTTTCACAGGCTGCAGCACAAGAGTCCAGCACCACAACCACCACGGCAGAATCACTGCAGCCCATAAACCTACTTAACACATCCACTACAGACCCCAGTGTCTTCATCACCAACAGCTCAGTACTCTCCGGACAGTTTGATCAGAACTTGCTTCAGCAGGGACTGGTTGGACAAGCTATTCTTCCTGCTTCTGTATCCGGTAAGCATGGACTTTTCTGACTTTCAAACCAAACAGAAAGTTCTGATCTCAAGGGCAAACAGAGATGGAGTTTCCAGTGGCCAGAACTCACCTTGCTTTCTGTTGCCCCTGTGAGATAAGACAACATTTTAGCAACCCCGCTAATTACATTATTTATTTATTTTATTATATATATATATATATTTTTTTTTTTTTAATCGACAAAAAATTAAATAGGTTGAAACAACTAGTATATGCAAAATTAATTATTCATATGTTCTATTCCTAAAATCTAATCTTAAACTTGCTTTCTAAATCATGTGTAAATTGCCCTGTACAGGGAGCATTTGTTGTTTGTACTGTTTGTATTGAGAGATAAGTGCTAACATCAGTTAATGGTTGTGATTAATGCCCAGTGTTCTTGTATTCAGAAAGGCTGTTATCTTAGCTCGCTAATAAACAATCTAGGACAATAAGTGGGAGCCCTGGAAAAGGCAGGAATGTCTGCTCCATCTGAGCATATTTAAGATTAGATTTTAAAGGGATAGTAATGCTTTGTTTTATCTTTATTTTGTTTTTTAGGCATTAAAAAAACGTGAAGAACGATATACGTCTTATCTCGCAAACCTTTATGGCTTGAGAGATATTCACAAGCAAAGTTTCTCCTCCCGCCCCTTTTACCTAGTGTAAGCCATCTTCTCTCAGGTGTGGAATCCAGTCCATAGACCAGACAGATAACAGAAGGGGACAATCTTCTGCCTATGAGAACAATGAAAGCCCTGCCCCCCTTGACAAGTTTTTCAGGTTTTTCCCTTATCTTAATTGAAGATTGTCCCTCTCTGCAGTCTACCTGGGCACCTCCCTTCTGATCTGGCTGAGCAGTGTTATATCACTAAAAGGGACTGGAGGGGGATACTTTGTCATTGAATTACTCTTGAACTACAACTCTGACAGAACTGAAATAACAGTCTCTAAGGTCCAAATACTATGATGATTAATTAGAGCTGCTTTTATTATGAAACATTACTATCCCTTTAAGCTTCAGAAAATAAACATTTTTTACATATACTAGCATGAAGCTCAGGGTATTTTAAGTATATATAACCCAGCTCATTTTCATGTGTTAGTGTTCCTTTAATACTGTTCTGTATTTGTCTTAGCCAGGAGTGGGACATCCGCAGTCTTCCAGCTGCTATTGGACAACAAAACAGACATTAAAACATGCACATTCTGTACCCCCCTTGACATTGGCATTGCTTCCCCACCTCCCTCTTTCTCTACAGATACCTCCCACCCCCCCTAGTGAAAATTCATCAACCATCTCACCTATCAGCTCCCACGAGTAAAAACACTACACACGAAACACCCCAATATAATAGTACAATCCTGACCCCAGTATAACCACCTACAATGCTCATATACTGCAGACAAATAGAAACTCCTAATAGGGGTGCATTGCTAAAACATAGTTTCAAAACCACTATATATGTAAAATATGGATTCTTGTTGTTTGCAAGCAATTATTGCAGATGTAGTAAAATACCCCTAATTAAATTAGACTATTTTCCCTTTTATGAAAACACTATGGGCTGGATTCAAATGCAAGATATAAAGGTTACCTCCCGTTTTATAAAAAATGTTCCTACTGAAGTGTATGGGGATACCTGGAGATAAAAGCAGAGATAAAATTAGCACCTGCATTTGAATCCAGCCACATATGTCTAGGTTTTCTAGGGAAAAAACTATATATTTTAACCCCTTAATGACCAGCTGCATGGGCGACAGTTAACCCTTTGAGTGCCAGAGGGCTAAGGACCAAGGGGCATTTTTCATTTTGCAGCCGCACGGGGACCCCTGAATTTTACATGATGTGTCAGGACCATCATGGGTCCTTAACACAAGTTTTCCCATGACGATCTGGCACATCATGGGTCCTTAACCCTTTGCAATGCATTCCGTACCCCTCTGGCACTCAAAGGGTTAAGGGGTTAAATATGCATTGCATTTTCATAAAAAAAAGTTTTCTTGTTTTAGACTTTATTTTTATGAGAGGTACATACAGGCTGTCTGCAGTAACCTGTACCCATCAGACTGGGACCTGTGCTGGAACATGTCCCTGTCTCTTTACCCTGAGTGCAAGAGGGGGTATGCAGTGCATTGCAAAGAAATGAGTTCTCTGGCACACAAAGGGTTAAATGTGCACCCTGCTCTTCCTGCACTGTGTATACTTTGAGGACAGCCCCATTTATAAATGCATAGTGTAGGCAGCCATGAATGGTTCTCTGCTGTAAGAAGGATCCCAGGCTGTCTTAGCCTGGGATTGTGTACTTGCTAAGGTCCAGGAGTGACCTGACTGTGCTGACTGTATGCCCAGCTCTCTTTCTCATTACAATCCTCCAAACAGTATATGCAGTTGATGCCCTGCCTATCTACAAAAAACACATACTCTAGAATTCTATACTAGACGTGTTCCACAACCCCTCTAGTCCTTAAAGGGTTAACTTGTTAATCTAATTAACATAATGTGTAATTATTTTATACTGAAAATGGGAAAGCAACAAAATATTGACATAACACGTGATCGGACAGTAAGTTTTAGACTGTTAAAGTGAATACAACTTGCAGATAAGTAAAAATGGTTGAAAATCTGTTAAATACATTGAATGCTTTATTGCTTTCCTAGACATTTGATTACTTGGTTGGCTATTAATGCACATTGCTGCTGAGAGGCCACATAATTAGCTGTTATGTTTGTAGTGTATTTTAATTGTATTTTTTTTTCTATATTTTCGCAGCTGGAGGGGATTTAACAGTATCATTGTCAGATGGCAGCTTGGCCACTCTGGAAGGAATTCAGTTACAGCTTGCTGCAAATCTAGTGGGACAGAACGTACAGATTTCTGGAATTGATGCCACAAGTATCAACAACATAACACTACAGGTAGCAATATGTTAACCCTTTAAAGATCAGATGTGTGCAAAGCATTTCTACACAATGCTTTGCACCCCCCCCCTCTGGTCCTTAACCCTTTGAGTTCCAGAGTGCATTCCATACCTCTCTGGCACTCAAAGGGTTACAGGTTTAAAGGGGAACTCTCACCTCTGTTAATATTGTATTCATCTGATTGTTCCACTAGAGTGAATCTGTAATTATTATATTTTTTTATATATATATAGATATATTATTATAGACATCGCCAATAATGTAACCCTCTTAGTGCCAGAGATGTACCCTGCAAATGGGAACACATCTCTGGCACTAAGAAGGTTAATTTCTGGTGATAATAAAATAAAACATTTACTGACATTCCTGGCAATTTTATTTTTTATTGTGCAAGGAAGGAATAACTGGCCACTGATCACAATGAAAGATCAGTCCGCTTGCCTCTGTTGCTATTTTTCGTTCTGTAAGCAGACTGCCACTTTTTATAAAGGACTGGGAGCATTAAAGCTCTCAGTCTGTGCCTGTACAATGACCTGGACAAGAGAGCGCACCAGGTCATATGCCAGAATCCTCGTCATCGGAGGAGGTGGGAAGGAGGCAATACTTGGGGAGGGGAACAAACGAAGACTGACAGGCTGAGGTACAGAGCTGTACCACAACCTGTACAGAACTGACGTCACAGGCTTATCTTTACGATGCAGTATCTCGGGCAGATTCAATCCAAAGGGAATATTAAGATGGAGACAACATTAATAGAGGTGAGAGTCCCCCTTTAATGTATTCCACTGGTTCTGAAACAAAAATCCTATAATTCAATCTAAAAGGTAAATTATTGTCTTTCTACATGATGGGTTTTTGTTTTGTTTTTTTCCTCATTCTTTCCCATCTAGATTGATCCTAGTATTTTACAGCAGACCCTACATCACAGCAGTATTATTCCCCAACAACTTGCTGGTGACCCAAACACTGCCCAGGCACCCAACAGCCTGCAAACCAGTGAGACTGCTGTGCCAGCTAATGTAGTAATTCAGCCTATAGCAAGCTTGTCTCTCCAGCCTGCCACCTCATCGTCTTCTAATCTGACTATCGGACCTATGGCTGAGCAAGAATCTGTGCTGACCTCCAGCAGTACATGTAAGTTTTCATTCTTTCCACTAATATTTACAGATGGACCTGTCCTTATGCATAAACGTATGTGGAACAGTTCTGTGAAAAATCAGTTGCATCATATGGGGCAAAGAAATATTCCTGTTGATTTCAATGAATGCTTCAGTGATCCCCAGTGCATTTTCATGTCAGTGCTATGCCTTAAGATGCTAGACAGGTCTACAGTTAATAGTAAAACAATGCATTGTAGATCTCATTTGAAACCAGTGGGTCAAATGGCTCAATTTTAGGATTCTGTGGCATTTCACTTTGAAAATAAAAGGCTCCACGGTAGTTAAGAAAAATTAAATTGGGGTACTATTGCTTATGATAACCCCATTTGCTTCTTTCCCATGGATGTCAATTTGTCTGTTAGATCACTTTGGTCGTTATGGATGACAACAAAAAAAGACTAATTATAGGACAATCCAACTTTATAAGACTGTTCATTTTCATTTCCTTGCTATAGTTCATGCCAGCATTAGGTCTTAGGGAGGTGAGCAATGTATTTTGAAGTAACAAGTTGCTTGGTCCTCAAAGCGTTAATCAGGACTGGGGAGGTTCTGTAGGAGAGAATCATTTTAATGGTATTGGGGCTACTGTGTAAATTCAATTATCTGTATCCATCATTTTAATCCTGTTACCCCTCCCCCCACCACTACCCCTGATTTTTATCTTTATATTTAAAATAAATGAAAATGAGGATCACTGATGTTCAAAAGAAAATGAAATAATCCTGGGACAAACCAGTTGCATCGTAGGAGATAAATAAAAGCCCCTGAGATTCCCCTTGATTGAATTGTGATTCTTGACCCTTTGAGTGCCAGAGGGGTATGCAGCGCATTCCTCTGGCACTCAAAAGGGTAAACGCTCTGAAATCTAGAGAGTGGTCCATTGTAGGAGACCTTTCTTGTAATCAAGAGGTTAAAAGACACATTTCAGTCAATGGGGACTTTTATATTCAAACTGTAGTGCAATTAGTTCATCCCAATGCATGCACATCCCTCTCGTCCTCAAGGGGTATAAGGACCTGACAGTAAGAAAACGTGTAGTAATTCTGTGCTAAACCAGCTGCACCACAGGGAGAACTAATATGCTCTCATTGATTTGAATGGGGCTTTTAACCCCTTGAATGCTTTGCAGTATGAGACCTCTTTCGCATTCAAATGGTTTAAAGGGATAGTACTGTTTCACAATAAAAGCAGCTCCAATTAATCTTCATAGTATTTGGAGAATGTAATTTCAATACTGTCAGAGTTGTACTTCAAGAGTAATTGAATGATAAAGTATCCCCCTCCCGCCCCTTTTACCTAGTGTAATCCACCTCCCCTCAGATGTGGAATCTGGTCTCTTGACCAGACAGGTCACAATCTTCTTACTGCAAGCATAAGGAAAACCCTGCACCCCCCCCCCCAACAGGTTTTTCAGGTTTTTCCTTATGCTCACTGAATATTGTCCCTCCAGACAGTCTTACTGCAGGTGAGCAATGATCCATCAGTAAAAGGAGCTGGAGGGGCATACTTTATCATTCAATTACTCTTGAAGTACAACTGATTTTATTGTGAAACATTTAAAATTCCCTTTAAAATGCAGCAGTTGGAAATAAAATACTTTTTTTGCTTTGCAGTTGATTAGATAAATTGAATAGTCAAAAAAATCTATAAAGAAGTACTGTTCGCCATTCTAAGCAATCCCTGTGGAGCAAATTATTTTTAATATTGATATTTGTGATGTTTCTAAATGTAAACAAATATTAAACATAGAATCTGACAGCACATAAGAACCATTCGGCCCATCTAGTCTGCCTGTTTTCCTACTGTAAACACCTCAAACGTTTTTTGGGCCTTGGTCTTTTCTTACGTTAATGACAGCCTTATGCCTATCCCATGCATGCTTAAATTCTGTCACTGTATTAACTTCTACCACTTCTGCTGGTAGGCTATTCCACTTATCTACTACCCTCTCAGTGAAGTAAAACTTTCTTACATTACATCTAAACCTGTGTCCCTCTAGTTTTAGACTATGGCCTCTTGTCCTACCATTTTTACTCCTTTCAAATATACTTCCATCCTGCACTTTGAAACATTCAATTACATGAAGGGATTCAGCAATCATATCCCCTCTCTCTTCTCTCCTCTAAACTATACATGTTCAGTTCTTTTAGTCTATCCTGATATTTCTTTTCCTGTAAACCAGTCACCATTTTAGCAGTCCTTCTTTGAATTTTCTCTAGAGTATCTATATAATTCTGGAGATGGGGTCTCCGGTACTGCACACAATACTCTAGGTGAGGTCTAACTAGAGTTCTATGGAGTGGCATGACCACTTCCCTTTTTCTGCTACTAATGCCCCTAACTATACAACCCAGTACCCTGCTTGCATTCCCCACCGCTTTATTACATTGCCTGCCTACCTTCATTCATTGCACCCAAATCCCTTTCCTCTGTTGTCTCTGGCAACACAGTACCCTTAATGGTATATTTTTCCTTTGGATTTTTATGTCCCAAGTGGTTTATTTTACATTTATCAATGTTAAACTGCATCTGCCACACTCTTGTCCATTCTTCTAATTTACCTAAAGCATTTGTCATTTGGCTTATTCCCCCTGGAATGTCTACCCTATTGCAGATCATGGTATCATCTGCAAAAAGGCATACCTTTCCTTGAAGACCTTTTGCAGTATCAC